>CM065640.1:51850798-54250798 GCA_033220585.1 Dipteronia sinensis | reverse complement strand
AATCCATATGACAAATCCCAATAGACTTACTAAGGTTGCCAAACCTAATAGTGTCTAAGGGCTTTGTAAATAAGTCCGCTAGTTGGTCATTAGTTCCCACATGCTCCAATGCAATAGTTTTGCTCTCAAAAAGCTCTCTAATGAAATGATGTCTAATGTCAATGTGCTTTGTCCTAGAATGTTGGACGGGATTCTTAGAAATGTTTATGGCACTCATGTTGTCACAAAACAAGGTGAGAGTGCCTTGCTCTAAGCCATAGTCGGCTAGCATTTGCTTCATCCACAACAATTGGGTACAAGCACTACCGGTGGCTATGTATTCCGCCTCGGCCGTGGATAGGGAAATTGAGTTTTGCTTCTTGCAAAACCAAGACACCAAGTTGTTGCCTAGAAAAAAACAACCACTCGATGTACTTTTCCTATCATCACAATTCCCAGCCCAATCGGCATCACTAAATCCAACAAGATTTGGATTAGTGTCAAAGGAGTACCATATCCCATGATTGGAGGTACCATTCACAATTTGAATGATCCTCTTCACCGCAACAAGGTGAGATTCTTTGGGATTGGCCTGGTACCTAGCACAAACACCCACACTAAAGGAGATATCGGGTCTACTTGCGGTCAAGTATAGCAAACTACCTATCATGCCACGATACAATCTTTGATCAACACTTTTACCACTAGCATCCTTGCTTAGCTTCAAAGTTGTACTCATGGGTGTGTCACAATGTTACTTAGCTTGGGATATGAAAATCCCATCATGCATTTGCTTAATTTGCAAGCCTAGGAAGTAATTTAGTTTACCAACCATGCTCATTTCAAATTCAAGAGACATGACATCAACAAATTGTCTCACTTTTGACTCATTGGTGGAACCAAATACAATATCATCAACATAAATTTGAGCTATGAAAAGCTCATCTTTGTTGCACTTGATGAACAAAGTCTTGTCAACACTACCTCTTGAGTAGCCATTGTCAACAAGATAAAGAGTGAGGCGCTCATACCAAGCCGTCGGTGCTTGTTTCAACCCATAAAGTGCCTTTTTGAGGCGATAAACATGATTGGGGTGGTGTGGATCCACAAACCCCTTGGGTTGTTAAACAAACACTTCCTCATGCAAGAAGCCATTGAGGAAGGCACTCTTAACATCCATTTGATGCAATTTGAACTTGTGCACACATGATATGGATAAGAGAAGCCTTATGGACTCAAGACGGGCAACCGGAGCAAAAGTCTCCTCAAAGTCAATACCCTCAATTTGAGAGTATCCTTGTGCTACAAGTCTCACGCAAGAAGCCATTGAGGAAAGCACCCTTAACATCCATTTGATGCAATTTGAACTTGTGCACACATGATATAGATAAGAGAAGCCTTATGGACTCAAGACGGGCAACCGGAGCAAAAGTCTCCTTAAAGTCAATACCCTCAATTTGAGAGTATCCTTGTGCTACAAGTCTAGCCATGTTGCGCACAATATTGCCATCCTCATCCGACTTGTTCCTATACACCCATTTGGTGCCTATGACATTTGTGTCCTTGGGTCTAGGAACTATAGTCCAAACCTCATTTCTTTCAAATTGGTTAAGCTCTTCTTGCATGGCAAGAACCCAAAAATCATCATTCAAGGCTTCATCAACCTTTTTGGGTTCAACTTGAGAGGTGTAACAAGTATAGCTAATTTGATTAGCTATTTGACGCCTAGTCCTAACACCCTCATTCACATCTCCAAGAATGTCATTCTTGTTGTGGAGATGTCTAACCCATGGAGCAGGTTCTTTAGAGTCCAAATAAGGATCTCTATCAAGAGGTTGATCATCCTCTTCACTATGATTTGACTTCTCATCACTTGAAGTCTCACCACACTCCTTCAAAGGAAGGTCACCATTCTCACAAACATCCTCCTCATGGTCAACATTTTTGGGCCTACAATCATCAATGACAACATTTGATGATTCCATGACACTTCGAGTTTTTAGATTGAAAACTCTATAGGCCTTGCTATTGAGTGCATATCCAATGAAAATACCCTCATCACTCTTGGCATCAAACTTGCCAAGTTGATCACGGTCATTAAGAATATAGCACTTACTACCAAAGATATGGAAATAGCTAACATTGAGTTTTCTTCCCTTCCATAACTCATAGGATGTTTGTTTGGTCCCGGGTCGAAGGAAAACTCTATTCCCTATATAACAAGCCGTATTAACGGCTTCGGCCCATAAATTCCTAGGAACCTTGTTTGCTAAGCAACATCACCCGAGCCATCTCTTGTAAAACCCTATTCTTCCTTTCCACAACTTCATTTTGTTGGGGAGTTCTAGGAGCCGAGAATTCATGGGAAATACCTAGACCATTACAAAAAATCTCAAAGCTACTATTCTCAAATTCTTTCCCATGATCACTTCTAATTCTCTTAATGCTCCTAATGTGAGAATTTTTCTCATTTTGAATTTTGACACATAACATTTTGAATTTCTCAAAAGCTTCGGACTTCTTTCTAAGGAAGTAAGTCCATGTGAACCTAGAGAAGTCATCAACCACTACAAGGATATACCTTTTACCACCTAGACTCTCGGTTTGCATGGGATCCATGAAGTCCATATAAAGGAGTTCCAATGGCTCCTTGGTACAAAGGAATTTTCCCTTCTTGTGTACACTTTTGGTTTGCTTCCCTTGTTGACAAGGTCCACAAACTCCCTCAAACCTCTTCCCAAGCTTACGAAGGCCTCTCACAATATTCAACCTCTCAATGACTTTCAAGTCACTATAATTCATGCGGCCAAATCTTTGATGCCACAACTCAACTTGCTCACAACTAGACAAGTTACAAGAGATGTTACTAGACTCAAGACAATAACAATTGTCACTTAATCTCTTGCCTTTTAAAAGAACTTGCCCATTTTCCTTAAGAATAGAGCAATCAACTTTGCCAAACATGCCGAAAGCCCTTCATCACTTAAATGTGATATACTTATGAGATTGGCTTGCAAGCCATCTACATATAGAGCATTGAGCAAGGAGGGAAAACCTGGAATAGATATATTACCTTTCTGTATGACCTTTTTCCCTGAACCATCACCAAAGGTGACAAATCCAGCATCCTCCATCACAAAAATCTCAAAGAAACTCTTGTTTTCGGTCATGTGCCTAGAACACCCACTATCAAGATACCAAGTATTGAAGGCCTTAGCTTTCAAAGCCACTTGAGCCACATAGCAAAAATATTCATTTTTTCTAGTCCACCTAGGAGCAACATTTTCAACCCTAGGAGCCTTTGGTTCATTTGCTCTAAGTTCCCTAGGTGCAGGCTTTTTGGCTCTTCTAAGCATATTTTTCTCAATCATGTTCTCAAATCTACACAATTTGATATACTTAAAGCAATTAGGCTTTATATGGCCTTCGATACCACAATAATGACAAGTAGGAGTAAAGTAGGAGTTTATACCATAGCCTTGTGCAACCATTTGAGGTTTCCTTCTCCTTTGAGTAGTCCTTTGATGTTGAACAAACTCTCTCCTTTGTGGTTAAGCCAAAGTAGCGTGTCTTCCTTGTTGAGCATACACGATCCTTGATTGTGGAGGAGGGATTCTTTCATGTGGAGGTCTTGGTTGAAATGCTCTAACTTGTTGTGGTTGAGCCATTGTTGGAATCTTGGCTTGAGCATGTTTTGAGGATTCTCCAATTTCAATCCTTCTTGTAATTTGTTGTGGGATTTTGACTTCTTTAACTTCTTGACTCTTGACAAAAGTAGTCTTTTTCAAAGAAATAGTACTCACATCTTCCTCATATCCCAAACCCATTTTATCACTAGGGCTCTTTCCAATTGATAGCATCTTGTCAAGCTTCTCGGTTCCGGAGGTCATCTTGGCAATTACTCATTTTGCCTCTTCAAACTTCTTCCTTAAGCATTCTTCACTTTTCTTGATCACAACAAGTTCCAACTTCAAGCTTTCTTCCCTTTCTCTTGTTCTTTTCACTTCTTCACTCAAGTGAATCATCTTAGAGGTCAATTCAAAGTTCTTCCTTTCCAACTATTGAATCTCTTTTTTCTTCTTGGCTCTAGAACTTTTGAAGTATTTCATGAAGTCTTCATAGTCCATCTCCTTATCAAATTCATGCTTGGACTCGGATGACGTACTCCTATTACTTGAGTCATCTTCTTCTTCTTCTAGTTTGTCATTCTCCTCTTCTTGGTCAGTCATAACTTCCTTGCTATTGTGAGATGATGAGAAGGCAATAAAGTTTGCAACTTGATCTTCATCATCCGAAGTCTTTTCTTCCTCCTCTAAGTCTTCACTATCACTTCAAGTAGCCGTCATCGCCTTTCCTTTCTTCTTCTTCTTTAATTTGGCACATTCGAGGGCAATGTGACCATACCCACTACACTCATAGCATTGAATACTCTTCTTGGAGTCCTTCTATTCACTTTTCTCCACCTTTTTAAAAGGAGTCTTCCTCTTCACAAATTTTCCCTTAGAGCCCATCTCCTTCTTCTAAAACTTCATGAACTGCTTGAACCTCTTCACCATAAGAGCCATTTCTTCATCCGAATCTTCTTCCTCCCTTTCTTCCTTGGAGGTCTTCAATACAATGCTCTTTTGCTTTTTTTGAGGTGTTGTTGAAGTAGGGGCTCTTCTTGACTCAAAAGCCATCAACTTGCCAATTATCTCACTTGGCTTCATTTTCTTATATTCGTTATTCTCCTCAATAGCGGTCACCTTTGCATCAAATCTCTCCGGGAGAGACCTCATAATTTTTTGGTTTATCCTTTTATCCGTATATGGATCGCCTAATTGATGACTTTGGTTGACGATATCCATTAGCTTCACTTGGAAGTCATTGAAGCACTCGTGATCTTCCATCTTCAAGGACTCAAATTGGGTTTGAAGGACTTGTAGTTTGGAGTCTTTTACTACATCGGTTCCTTCATGTGCCATCTCCAATATTGTCCATGCTTCATGTGTATTCCTTGTGGTTTGGATTAGCTTGTGTTGATTCTCATTCACCGCACACAGGATTGCATGCATGGCCTTGTTGTTCCATTTAGAGGCTTCAAAGTCTTTAGTATCCCATTCCGATTTAGGCTTGGGCACGATGCTTTCATCTTCGAGAGTCTTGGTAGGTGATGTGTAACCATCCTCAATCACCATCTTAACTCGATCGTCAATTTGGCATAGGTAGGATTCCATTTTTCCTTTTCCATGATGAGTAATTAACCCCCGTCAGAAGTGGAGGGCTTGAACTCGATGCTCCTTCTCACTCATATGCGTTTCCACTCATGGTGTTTAAGGGTGAATGAGATGAATGCAATCAATCACACAAAAAGAAAAGGAAAACAAGCAAGACACACTAACCAAAAAGCAATCTAATGCAAAACACTCTTAGAGAGCAAAGGATCTCCTGATTATGTCAAGGAACTCGCTCTGATACCAATTGAAAATACACTAAGAGTGATAAAACTAACCTAGAGGGGGGGGGGGGGGGGGGTGAATAGGATTTAGTAAAATTAAATGCCATCTTTTTGATTAATCAAAATTAAACAACACAACCCCTAATCTCTAACACCATCAATCATTGCCATAATAAAAATGCGGAATAAACAAAATGACACAATGATATGATTTACGTGAGAAACCCTCCAACTGGGTAAAAACTCACGGGCCTAATCGCCAATCGAACCCTCAAATCCACTATTTGCAAAAACGATTAAAACCTAGGTTGACCACATCACACCTAATCGGTTACTAATCCGTTCTTGCTACCCGCAGGCCTTTAATAGTGATTTTAGGCTCTTGCTTGTATACTACCAAAGGCAAATAAAAGACTTAACTCTTAAATGAAGAGATATGAAACCTAAAGTGAATATGATGATATTCTAAATGCACAAAATGCAAGGTCAACACATTTAATGCTTATCTAGTCATGAATGAATACTTCAAACAATCCTAGATATCATGTTGCTATATGACACACATATAACCTAGCTATATGAAATCAAAGTATTCCTAGATGCAATAGCTATCACAATACAACAACCCAAACATCAACAAAAATCTCTATTTATAATAAAAAATTATCATCTAGATGCAAAAGAAATATGAAAGAGATTTCTTGTTAAGCAAGAACACAAAGATGGATAAGAGTGGTGTTCTACTTACCAAGTAAGCTATGTTGATGAAAACCCATGCTTAGAAACATCCTAGATAAAGCTAGATGATGATGGAACCATGAATGAATGATGGGTGATTGGGTTTTGGACAATAAAAATAGTTTCTTGATACCTTTTCTCGCAAGACACTTTTGAGCTTTAAAAGGAATGAAAGAGAATGTATTCTGAAGCTCTAAAGAGGCAAGGAAGAGGAAAGTGCATATATATAAGATGCCCTAGATGAAATGACACCATTTTGAAAACAGTAGCAAAATCCTATCATTACCGCTGTACGTACCGCCAGGGGGGGGGGGGGGGGGGGGTTGAATAGGATTTAGTAAAATTAAATGCCATCTTTTTGATTAATCAAAATTAAACAACACAACCCCTAATCTCTAACACCATCAATCATTGCCATAATAAAAATGCGGAATAAACAAAATGACACAATGATATGATTTACGTGAGAAACCCTCCAACTGGGTAAAAACTCACGGGCCTAATCTCCAATCGAACCCTCAAATCCACTATTTGCAAAAACGATTACAACCTAGGTTGACCACATCACAAAAATGGATAAGAGTGGTGTTCTACTTACTAAGTAAGCTATGTTGATGAAAACCCATGCTTAGAAACATCCTAGATAAAGCTAGATGATGATGGAACCATAAATGAATGATGGGTGATTGGGTTTTGGACAATAAAAATAGTTTCTTGCTACCTTTTCTTGCAAGACACTTTTGAGCTTTAAAAGGAATGAAAGAGAATGTATTCTTAAGCTCTAAAGAGGCAAGGAAGAGGAAAGTGCATATATATAAGAAGCCTTAGACGAAATGACACCGTTTTGAAAACAGTAGCAAAATCCTGTCATTACCGATGTGCGTACCGCGGCTCGGGCAAGTTGTCAAGACCGCGGTACACACAGCAGTGTGCCTACTGGACAACAACGCGGTTGGGACCGCTGTGCTTGCATTGCACATGCCGCGGTCAAGGCATCAGCGGCATACTGAAGTTAACCGTGACAGGGACCTCTGGGCGAACAAGTGTACATGATGCGGTCAGGGTAGCATAGGCGGACTGATGATTACCGCTCAGTATGCCGCGGTGCAAGCAGTGCTTGCCAAGCGGTCTAGGCCGCGGTCATAGAAGAAACCCTATTTTCTAGAAAGACTTAACACATAAAGTGATGTGAAATATGTGCAAGCGTGGAGTGTGATAAGTGACATACAATGCATCATCCAATTGTATGTAAACAAGAATATAATGCATGGAAGTGAGTGTGTGCAGCTATATCCCTTCAAGTAAAAGTAGAGTCAAGTAATCTACCTTTCATGAACCACTTGGAGTCAAATGAAAGATCTTCAAGTCCTAATCTACCATTTTACAATGATTAACCCCAATTGTGATTTTGTCAACGAAATAAGCCAATCATAAAGTGAGGCACTTACACACGCACCTAACATGACTCAAACAAACCTAGGCACTAATCAACCACAACCACAACCTAGGCACTCAAACAAGGCTCACAAAATAAAGGCAATTCATGCAATATATCATTTAAGCACAAGTCAAGCTTAACATCATGCATTCTATCAAAATTGACGGAATGGGGCATGAACAATCCCCAAACCGAATTAAAAAAATATAAAGCACATGCATTCATACTTGCACAAGAGCCTCCGGCTCTTTCATCCACATATAATCAATAAATTCAATGTGCAAATACTCACAAAATATAACATTCGAACAACTATCCTAACATCACAATTTATTGAATTTAAACAACATAAAACATAAAACTAACTACATGCATCAAAATTATTCAATGGGATGCATTCATGGAGAGGCTAGGGTCCTCTAAGAGTGGTTTGACCAAGTTAGGAAATTCTCTATTCTTAACAACCTAAATAAATTTAGGTGACTTCATTATCTTTTTCTTTTTCATGTTTCTATATAAGTGCACTTGGTCTTTCCTTACCCATATTTGCTTGACCCTAGCTAGACTCCATCTATTCCTAGGACCTCTAGTTTTCCTATGTTGATTTAGCTTGTAATTTTTAGCCTTAAAATGCTTTATACTAGAACATGCATAGCAAAAGATATTAGAGTTAGAGGAACTCCCCTTTGATGCGTGGTCTTGAGGACGTTTGAGTTGTTTCACTTGTAACGCCTTGACCTCCTCCTCCTTTTTTCTTAATGCTACCTTTGCTTCCTCTAAGGCATTGGCTTTTTAATCAACCTCCATTTGCATCTTCATTGACTTGTGAGCTATCTCATCTTCAAAATCTTTTGATAGCCTCGCTAAGTTCTGCAAATCCTTCGATGTGGTACTCTTTTCGACTTCAAATCTCTCAATTCGTTCTTCCAATTCTTTGTTCTTGTCTAAGACTTCGCCATTTGTCTTCTTGAGAGTACCGTTCTCAACTCTGAGCATCTTCACTTCAAATAATAGTTTCTTGTTCAACTCTTGGAGATTATTCGCCTTTTCCATTCCCAATACTTCTCTTTCTTGAAGTGCTTCATTCTCTTCCTTCAACACACCCCTTTCCAACACTAGCTCTATGCTCACGCTAATAAGCTCTTGGTTCACCTTGATCATCTTGTCCATCTCGTCCATTCTCTTGCTTCACTCCACTTCAAATTCGATTCGGAGCTTATACATGTCTTCTTTTGAGAAATTGGAGGAATCCACCGGTTTGGTTACTTTAACTTGGAAACAACTCTGATTTACCGGGGTGGACTGCTGGGTGGATTCGAGCATTTGGGTGGTTTTCTCTTCTATGAAGGCTTGAGTCTCTTGTTGAGAAGCTATCATCTGCTCAGTCTCCCGCACATGATTCTTCATGAAATTTATTAGTTGATCTTCAACGGAATTTGACTGGAATAATGAGATGTAGGTATTCTCGTTAGGCTGGTAGCTTGACCCTGAATTTTGCCAAAAGGAATCCATAGAGTCCTGAAACAAACAAAAATAAAAACTACCAAAGCAATAAAAAGAAACTAGCAAAACTAAAAACAACTAATAAACTAATAGTATTAAAACTAATCTAATCACTACTACGCACACCGATCCCCGGCAGCGGCACCATTTGATGAGAAGGTTTTTGCCGTCAGAAAACCGTCAGTCAAAACAATTTATAAAACCTATGCGATGCGTTCACAAGTAGAAATACAAGTAAAGCGGTAAGCATGTGTGTCGTCCACTGAGATCGGGGTAGCGGTCATATGATTATGATTAATATAACTAGTATGCATAAAAGTAAAGTGATGGTGAATGAAAATACAATATAAACTAAACTGTGAAAGCAAATAAAATGGGATAACAATAGATTGATGAATGAATGATGATAGAACTACAGAGCTGATGGACTCGTAAGTGAATATTAGGGCAATTGCAACAAACTCTCAATTAAGCACGTTTTGACAAATGTAACCAACCTAGGGTGTATAGTGTTGGTATATATCTCTAGCAAGAGGTCCACCTAGGGTGTATAGCGAAGACCTCCTACTAGCGATTAATCCCTCCTAAGCAACCAACAATGGCTAGTTACTCAATCGGGACTTGTTCCATGAATGCTCATCTATTTAGCTATGGCTCAACCTATTACTAATGTAGACATCCTAGGGTGTATAGTGATGGCTTCCAATTCCCTCACATGTGGCCGACCTAGGATGTGTAGTGAAGGCCACCCGTTTGAGATTGGATGAGGTTCGAGGTTATCAACCGAATTCTACTCAAAGGTTAGTTCTCGTAAAATCACTAAAGTAGCCAACCTAGGGTGTATAGTGGAGGCTTCTAATTCTCTCACTAGTGACTAACCTAGGGTGTATAATGAAAGCCACTAATTCAAGATTAGATTAAGGGCATGGTTGTAGAGTCGGATTTCCAGAAATCCTTCCATTCAATTGAGCATTAGACAACCTAATTGCCTACTCAAGTAATCCAAATCAATCATGCAAAGAGGGTGTATCCAAGCAAATCAATAATGGAAATTAATTCAAGCAATGGAATAAAACATAGAGATAGAATAAATATAACACATAGAGTTTATTTACAAAGCCCAAATATCCATCAAACAAATAACATCAACCCCATAGTGGGGTATTTTAGCTACTCATGTTCTATTACAAACAAATAATCTAAGAGAGAGTGTAGAGAGAACCCATGATAATTGATCTCCTTCCTTGAAGCTTGAATCCAAGTCTCATAGTTGCCTTTGATTGAGTAGAGATGGTTTGGCTGATAGGGGGATGTATTTCTAGCTTAGACTACAAGTGTTGGGAGATGTGGGAGTTCTTCTGGTTCATTCCCATGCTTTTCTATTTATAGGGGATGGAAAAATAGGCCAGTTAAGCTTGAAAACAGAAGCTGTCGCGCGTAGAGTGCGGATGAATGACCCTCACTTGACCCGCACTCTACTCGCACTCAAATGTCAGGTGTAAATTCACTCCTCTGTCTTGAGCAATAGTGCGGGTGGAGTGCGGTTGGATGACCCGCACTTGACCCGCACTCTACTCTCATTGTACTCGCACTTTAATGTCAGGTGTAAATTCACTCCTATGTCTTGAGCAATAGTGCGGTTGGATTACCCGCACTTTACCTGCACTTTAATGTCAGGTGCAACTCAGCTTCTCTGGATTCGGCAACAGTGCGGGTGGAGTGCGGTTGGATGACCCGCACTTTATCTTTCCTTCATGAATCAGGTCCCGGCTGTGGGAAGGAGTGCGGTTAGAGTGCAGTTGCGACCCACACTTGACCCGTACTGTATAACTGCTTATGATCCTTTGTCTTTCCTTTTGCCCCTTTTCTGTTGGAACCACCGCAATGAGCTTTTAACACCAGAATTACATCTATTTTCTGCAATTAGCACCAACGAGCCTATTAGACATAAAATAAATAGAAAATACACACAAGAACGAGACAAAAGAATAGGAATGAGGGCCAAAATATATAACAATTTAGGCACGATCAGGGACTTCAAGGATCCCAAGCATGCCGCTGGACCAGTACCACACTGGTGTCTCTCTACCTCCTGTATCGGGCCACTCAACGCCCTAGTGAGCCATCGAAGTCCCTACCCATTTGGGGAGAGCCTAGAGGCTTCCTACATTTACTGAGGCCTTCTATGTGCCAAAGCAAGCCTCTTGAGCAGCAGCACCGCTGCAAAACCCAGTGGCTCCTCAGTTATTGTACCTGGATGGTTAACGCCGAAGTGAGCCACTGCAGTTTCAGATCTTTCTAGGACGGTCCAGAGCTACATTTCAGTTGCTGGGGACTTCTAGGATTCTAAGTATGCCTCTGGACTTGTATCACACCGGTGGCTCCCTACCTCCTGTATCAGGCCCCTCAATGCTATAGTAAGCCACCTATATCCCGATCCGTTCGGGGAAAGCCCAGAGGCTTCCTACATTTGCTGAGGCCTCCTACATTCCAAATCAAGACTCTGGAGCAGCAACACCACTGCAAGACCAGTGCTTCCTCACTTATTGTATTGGGCACCTCACAACGCCCATGTGAGCTACCTAGGTCTCGGTTCGTTTGAACGAAGTCCAGTGCCTCATTTCAGTTGCTAAGGCCTCATGCATGTCTAAGCAAGCCTCTAGAGCAGCAGCACAACTGCAAGACTAGTGGTTCCTAACTTTTCATACCTGGCTACCTAACGCCTCAGCAAGCTACAGAGGTCCAGGTTTGATCAAACAGAGTCTCGAGCCCCATTATGATTTCTGAAGACTCCTAATTACTGCATGCGGGCTCCTAAACTGGTTACATCACTTGGGAACTAGAAGCTCACCATTCTCCTTAGTACCCTTGTGGGAGTGGTAGTGGCCTCAACATGATGAGTGTTCTCCTAGTGACCGGTCCACAGTAAAAGCTGCTTTACGGAAGGTCGTTCGATTACTTATACCCAGAATGCGGGTCACCTCAGAAGGTTCTACCAATGAAGCCTGCGGGGTGAGCATTGACCAGTATGGCCTTGAGTATGATCACCTTGGTAGTTCTCTTACGATCGCCTTGGTAGTTCCCCTACGATCACTTTGGTAGTTCTCATATGATTGCCTTTCGCATATGATCAAAACCAGGAAAGCCACATGACATTCCTGATGTCTTGGCCGGGCACCACCCCCCGCCAAGAAAGACCTAGTGCAAAAGTGGCCTTAGTTGCCTACCAGGATCATCACTTGAAGACTGGGATTCCTTGCATAAGAATGCCAGATGCCTTGGACTTGGACTACATCCTCTCCAAGAAACAATTATGGTGCTAAAGTGGCCTCAGTTGCCTACCATGATCATCGCCTTAAAACCAGGAGAGCTACACAGTACTCTTGATGCCCTGGACCAGATTAATCCCTCCAGGATGATCGCCTTAAAGCCAGGAAAGCTACACAACACTCTTGATGCCCTGGACCGGATTAATCCCACCAAGAGGATCGCCTTAAAGCTAGGAAAGCTACACAGTACTCATGATGCCCTGGACCAGATTAATCCCTCCAGGAGGATAGCCTCGAGACTAGGAAAGGCCACATAGCATTCCTGCTGCCCTGGCCGGGCACCACCCCCCGCAAGGAAGGATCTAGGTCTTAAGAGCATAGTTGCCTAACAGATCAAGGCCTTGGCTGGGCACCACCCCCCGCTTAGAAGGGTCTGGTTCATAAGAGCATAGTTGCCTGTCAGATCAGGGCCTTGGCCGGGCACCACCCCTGCCAAGAAAGACCTGGTGCTAAAGTGGCCTTAGGTCCCTACCAGGATCTTTTCGCCAATGTGTTCGCCTTGTTTTCGCCAAAGTACCAGAACTCCAAGAACAGGAATGCCAGGTAACTAGATTCGCCAAGGTGTTTGCCTACGTGTTTTCGCCTCAAGACCTGGACAACCAAATGACTCTCCTACTGCCTTGGCCGGGCACCACCGCCCGCCAGGAAGGACCTGGTATCTAAACGGCATAGTTGCCTACCGGGATCATTTTCGCCTAACTACCTAGATTCCTGAAAAATGGAAGGCTAGGTACCATGATTCGCCCGTATTATCACCTGAGTACCAAGATTCCTGGAAAATGGAAGGCTAGGTATCGTGATTCGCCATATTTTTCGCCTATGAACCAGGATTCCTAGAACAGGAATATCAGGTACCCAGTTTCGCTTATGTACCAAGATTATTTGAACAGGAATGCCAGGTACCCAAAATCGCCAGTGTGTTAGCCTAAGTACCAGGATCCCTTGAACAGGAATGCCAGGTACCTAGAATCGCCGAAGCCAAGAGTGCTAGGAGCATTTTCTCGTTTCAAGTAATGCCTACTAGTAAGAAACGACGAGAAAAATTCTTCAAGCAATACAGGATCCTGACTCCAACCCCAACTTAATACCGGTGTTCAAGTCAGGGGGGACTTCTGTTAACAGCCATTTTTGGTAGGGGTCCAAAGAAGAATTTTCCATCTACCTAGAGTCTGGTATAGCCTAAATAGGGACCGGTACCCAGATACCGGGGATACTCGACACCATGAACCGAAAAGAGGTCAGTACCACATCTCACATTCTACCAGGTACCCCGCAGGGCCAGCACCGCGGTACCTCCTACATGGGACCTAGGTATCACGACATCTACCCAGTAGCTAGGTACCACGACATCTAACCGGTACCCGAGTACTGCGATACCAGTCCAGGATCACACTGGAATATGTATCCTACCCGTCAAGAAGAATGGAACCATGAAGGTACCAGCATGCTAGAACAAGCGCCAAGCCAACAAGAGCATACCGGTACATCAGGGTACTATGCCATCAGAGTACAAAGTCCGAACTTTACTCCGAGCAACAAAGAAGAGAGAGTTGACCTCTCCGGCCATTCACAGCGCCATTAATGAGGAGATAGTCAACTGTATTTAATGACCATTCACAACGCCATTAATGATTAGTCAACTCTTTAATGGTCATCCACAATGCTATTAATGATCAGTCAAATCTTTAATGGTCATCCACAATGCCATTAATGATCAGTCAAATCTTTAATGGTCATACACAACGGCATTAATGATCAGTCAACTCTATTAATTGCCATTTACAACGCCATTAATGAGGAAATCAGTCAACTCCATTAATGCCAATTAACTAAATTAATGGAGTGGGCAACAAGAATCAGAACATATAAATATGACCAAGTTCTCTCCAAGAAGAAGGTTCGGTTCTTGGCCACCAACTCTCTAGATTATCTCCATCTCAGGGGGTTCTCCAATCTCCAACCCAAAAGATGGATGCCCGATTTGATCCAGAAATCTTGAGAAACACCATCGTCTATCAATGGAGGATGGATTTAGTCCCCTCTTCCAAAAATATAGTAACCATCACCTACAGAGAGTTTTCACCATCATGGTATAGAAAAACACTTACTTATCTCCTACATCACGAGTTCGCCATTGCCTGGAGTGTAAAATGGACCCTGCATGAATTCCCTCTACGCCACCATTGTATCGACTACTATGTATGTTAATTTTCACCATGAATGTACTGGTACCAAATGGTACCCCTTCAACTGTGACCTACCAGGTCTCAGTTTGTACTAATGTAAGCACTCCGGAGCACCTCTCGAGACATATAAGTATAAGGAAGGGTCTTTCTCCTTCATATAGATACTGCTTGGGGGTTTTTCAGCATGTGATCAATCGTGATGCTTTTTCCCCCTAGGCCAGTCCACCATTACTAAAAGAGTTGTCATTCTCCTATCTATCTCCTTGTTATGAATGCATGTATACGTGCTAGGCACCGACCATGCTGGTCCTAGTTCTCATGTACCTCTCCTGGCTCATTATCTAAGTTGGGGGAATATTGAAGGCACCTACAGAGGTGATTAGGTACCAGGATAAGATGCCAGGACTGAGTACTTGCCTACTGCACCAGATGGGCGATATGATTGTTCTCCTACCTATCTTGCCTCTCTCACTATATCTACCCCGTCTAAGGACGTTGATCAATCTGATTCTCCGAACTCTTACCGAAATCATGGTACGAAGTACCTACCCCCCGTTCCAACCTACGGGGTAGCGGGTAGAGGGTGTTGATTGAGATTTTCACCCTGAGTGAATTTTTCTGTTAACATAAATGAAAATACTATAAAGCGTGTGTCTACTAACCTAGAGGGGGGGGGGGGGAGGGTGAATAGGTTTTAGTTGATTTATTACCAACTTTTTGACTTAATCAATTTAATAATGCTAGCCCATATTAGCAATCAACCAATCCAAAATAAACATGCGGAAAACAATAAAAGCACAAGGATTGATTTACATGAGAAACCCTCCAACTGGGCAAAACTCACGGGCTATCCTTCTAGCTACACAAGGTCCTCAAATCCACTATTCGAATGAAAGTTTACAACCTAGGTTTACCTTAAGTCACACAATACTTTGTTACTAACCCTTTCACTCTACCCAACAGGCCTTTAATAGTGATCCTAGACCAACAAGCTTGTGCGCTAATCCAGTTAGTGACAAGGCTTAACAATCAATGAAGAGATAAAGCAACCTATGTGAATATGTGACAATATTCTATCATGCAATTAATGCTAGGCTACACCAAGTGCTTATCTAGGGATTTAAAGATGTCAATAAATACAAATCCTAGATATTAATATCTAAATGCAAATGCATGAAGATTTAGCTAAAAGGGTAAAATAGTCATAAATGCTAGCTATCAATGAACATGCAATCTCAACCAACAAACACAATCACAAACATACTCAAATCATGCTAAACCATATAAACGTGCAATTAATTAACAAATAATTGCTAACCCTAGGTAAACAAGAACATAAAGATGAAAAAGGAAGTTCTAAGACATGTTTGATTACCTAAACAAGAAGAGCATGAAGACCCGTGAAGAATAGGTGCAAGAATGGATTTTAGATGCACATGGGTATGAGTTTGGTTGAGTAAAAAGGACTTCTTGGAGCTCTCTCTCTTGGATTTACTTTCTCTCACTTAGGGATATATTTTCAGAGCTCTAGGTTTAAATGGTGGAGAAGATGATGTATTTATAGAGATCAAAAGCGAGCTGGTGTGAAATACCCGAAATGCCCAGTTCGGGTGACAGAGGCGACAGGCAAGGTGACATGACCAAGACGCCTTGTAAGTCGCCTAACACACTGGAAAGATAACACGTTGCCTGAGGCGACATGTAAGGCGACATGTCCAAGTCGCCTAACACATTGGAGGAAAAACAAGATGTTAGAGGCGACATGTAATGCGACATGCTCAAGTCGCCTAACACACTGTGAGAAAATATCAAAACTAAGGCGACATTAGGGGCGACACGCACAAGTGGCCTTGCATGTCACCTAACCCACTATGCAGCCCATCAACTCCAAAATGCAAGAAGTGTGTGTGTGCAACCGTACATGCATGTCAATACAAATGCATTGGATGTGAGTGTGTGCAACTAAAACCTCTTCAAAGAGAATTAAGCATGTGATATACCTTTGAAGTGCTCTTGAGAATGATGATGCCCTTGAAGATTGATCACACACAATGAGGCCGAATCTACCCTTACAAAATTAATCCCCAAGGTTGTTTGTCAACGAAATGAGCCAATCAAAAATATGAGGAACTTACAATCTCTCCTTTTGGCTATTTCGTGACAAAACCACCACTTACAAATCATCCTCACAAAAAATAAAAACTAGAGGTCAACAAAAAGATATTCTACATTACAAATAGATACCTAGATACTAGGTCTTCAAATCTTCAAGCTCTTGTAGAATAGCCATCCCTACAAAACAATTAGACTACACTTTCCAAGACAAGTGTATGTGAGGTGATCAAGTAAAAACATAAAAACAAGCATTTACATTAATGAATACAAAAAAATGTAGTGAAGTGCAATGCTAATGCTCCCCATAAATGGGTTACTCCCCCGCAACAAGATAATCTCCTTTAATATGCAACTCCCCCTAAACTTCACATTACTCCCATTTTTTGTCATGAGATAGGCAAAGGAGTAGCCTTTAACGGGTCACATTAGCAAAGAGAGCTATTTGCAAGATAAGTGCATAATCATATACAACAACTTTATGCAACTTAATTACTTGAGAGAGATTTAAGGAGGTTTTATTCTGAAGAAAAAAATGTGTGACTTAGTTGCTTTGGATGTAAGACATGTAACATCAAAGTTCAAGCAAATGGTATTTGGCAAAGTGAACATCAAAAGGTTTCCAAAGGAATTAAAAACGAATTTGTACCCTTTTGCCATAAATAAACAAGATATAGCTTTAAAATTTTGTAACACACGCAAGCAATTATGTGAATCCTTAATGGTCAATCAAGACTTGGATATAAAATCCTTATTAAATGAATGGATATAAAATCCTCATTGATTGGTGTCTTGCTCAACCATTAAAAAGAGAGACAAGGCTAAATTGGATGAGACATCCTTATTTATTGAATGGACACAAGGTCCTTATTGAGTTTAGCCTTGTCAATTGCTTCCACACATATTTACACACATATAATTCATGCATAGTATTTAAGCATGTCAAAATCAAGTTCACATGTCATGGAGATAAATTATAGGCCATTCAAATGTACTTCCCAATCAATTCTCTTAATCCAAAAATGCATGTTTGAACATAGAGGTGACATGGATTACAAACAAAGCAAGGTACACTTATTGAATAAAAAGCTATATAATAATATATAAGCAAAACCAAAATGCTCAAGCAAATAATGAAGAAGCATAAAGTTGATCAAATTTTTGCTTATTTCAACTATGCAAGGTTGCTCTCTTTGCTTGAGCTCCCCATATGGGGTCAATCACCAAACACATCAAGGCATATGACAAATCCCAATAGACCTACTAAGTGACTTGAATCTAGTTGAGTCTAAGGGCTTTGTAAATAAATCCGCTAGTTGATCATTGGTGCCCACATGCTCAAGTGCAATGCATTTGTTTTCAACTAGTTCTCTAATGAAATGATGCCTAATGTCTATATGCTTTGTCCTAGAGTGCTGAACTGGATTCTTTGAAATGTTAAATGCACTCATATTATCACAATAAAGGGTTAGAGTACCTTGATCAAAGCCATAGTCCATAAGCATTTGCTTCATCCAAAGGAGTTGTGTGCAAGCACTCCCGGCGGCTATGTATTCTGCTTCAGTTATGGATAGAGAGATGTAATTTTGCTTCTTGCAAAACCATGAGATCAAGTTGTTGCCTAGGAAGAAGCAACCGCCCGATGTACTCTTCCTATCATCATAATTCCCTGCCCAATCTGTATCACTAAAGCCAACTAAGCTAGCATTAGTGTCAAAAGAGTACCATATCCTATAGTTGGATGTCCCATTCACATATCAAATGATTCTCTTCACAGAGGAGAGATGGGATTCCTTAGGATCCGCTTGGTACCTAGCACACACACCCACACTAAAGGCTATATCGGGCCTACTTGCGGTCAAGTAAAGCAAGCTACCAATCATGCCATGATAAAAACTTTGGTCCACACTCTTGCCACTAGGATCCTTGCTTAGTTTCAATGTGGTGCTCATGGGTGTGTCACAATGTTTGGCATTCTCAAGGCCATACTTCTTCACTAGGTTCTTAGCATACTTAGCTTGGGATATGAAAATCCCATCATGCAATTGCTTGATTTGCAAACCTAGGAAGTAAATGAGCTCCCCAACAAGACTCATCTCAAACTCATGAGACATGACATCAACAAATTGTTGGACTTTGGATTAGTTGGTAGAGCCAAAAACAATATCATCAACATATATTTGTGCTATAAAAAGCTCATCTTTGTTGCCCTTGATGAACAAAGTCTTGTCAACACTACCTCTTGAGTAGCCATTGTCAACAAGATAGAGAGTGAGGAGCTCATACCAAGCCCTCGGTGCTTGTTTCAACCCATATAAAGCCTTCTTAAGGCGATAGACATGGTTGGGGTGGTGTGGATCCACAAACCCCTTGGGTTGCTCAAAAAATACTTCCTCATGCAAGAAACCTTTGAGGAAGGCACTCTTAACATCCATTTGATGCAATTCAAACTTGTGCACACATGATATAGATAAGAGAAGCCTTATGGACTCAAGACGGGCAACTGGAGCAAAAGACTCCTCAAAGTCAATACCCTCAATTTGAGAGTATCCTTATGCTACAAGTCTAGCCATGTTGCGCACAATATTGCCATCCTCATCCGACTTGTTCCTATACACCCATTTGGTGCCTATGACATTTGTGTCCTTGGGTCTAGGAACTAGAGTCCAAACCTCATTTCTTTTCAAATTGGTTTAGCTCTTCTTGCATGGCAAGAACCCAAAACTCATCATTCAAGGCTTCATCAACCTTTTTGGGTTCAATTTGAGAGGTGTAACAAGTATAGCTAATTTGATTAGCTATTTGACACCTAGTCCTAACACCTTCATTTACATCTCCAAGAATGTCAATCTTGTTATGGAGATGTCTAACCCATGGAGCGGGTTCTTTAGAGTCCAAAGATGGATCTCTATCAAGAGGTTGAATGGCCTCTTCATCAAGACTTGACTTCACATCAATTGAAGTCTCACCATTCTTCTCCAAGGAAGAGTCATCAATCACAATAACCTCCTCATCATGGTCTCTAATCTTAGGCTACAATCATCTATGACAACATTAGATGATTCCATGACACTTCGAGTTTTTAAATTGAAAACTCTATAGGCTTTACTATTAAGGGCATAGCCAATGAAAATTCCCTCATCTCTCTTGGCATCAAACTTCCCAAGTTGATCTCGGTCATTTAGAATATAGCATTTGCTCCTAAATGAGTGGAAGTAGCTAACATTTGGCTTCCTACCCTTCCATAATTCATAGGAGGTTTGCCTAGTACCGGGCCTTAGGAAGACTCTATTGCCTATATAGCAAGCCGTATTGACGGCTTCGGCCCAAAGGTTCCTAGAGACATTGTTGCTAAGCAATATCACACGGGCTATCTCTTAAAGAACCATATTCTTCCTCTCAACAACCCCATTTTGTTGAGCAGTTCTAGGAGCCGAAAACTCATGGGAAATGCCTAAGCTATTGCAATAGCTTTCAAAAAAAGCATTCTTAAATTCCCTCCCATGGTCACTTCTAATCCTTTTAATGCTTTTAATGTGTGAGTTCTTTTCATTTTGAATTTTATTGCAAAGCATTTTTAAATTTTCAAAAGTTTCAGATTTTTCTCTAAGAAAATAAGTCCATATGAACCTAGAGAAATCATATATACAAACAAAAATGTATCTCTTGCCACCGAGACTCTTGGTTTGCATGGGACCCATAAGGTCCATATGTAGAAGCTCTAATGGCTCCTTGGTGGCGAGATACTTTCCTTTCTTGTGCATACTTTTGGTTTGTTTCCCTTGTTGACAAGGTCCACAAACGCTATCGACTTTCTTCCCAAGCTTAGGGAGGCCACACACAACCTTGAACTTATCTAAGATCCTTAAATCTAGATAGTTCATGTGGCCAAGTCTTTGATGCCACAACTCAACTTCCTCACACTTGGACATATTGCAAGAGATAGCACTAGCTTCAAGACAATAGCAATTGTCACTAGATCTCTTTCCTTTTGGCAGGGTTTGTCCATTTGGCATTAAAATAGAGCAATCATTTTTGTTAAACAAGACGGAGAGTCCATCATCATTAAGATGAGAAATGCTTATAAGATTGGCTTGCAAGCCATCAACAAGTAAAGCATTTGACAAGGAGGGTAAATCAGAAATGGAAATGGTTCCTTTCCCTATGACTCCCTTTCTAGATCCATCATCAAAGGTGACAAATCCTCCATCCTCCATAACAAGAGATTTAAAGAAACTCTTGTTTCTTGTCATATGCCTAGAACACCCATTATCCAAATACCAAGTGTTGAAGGCATTTGCCTTCAAGGCAATTTGAGCCACATAGCAAAAATAATCATCTCTTCTAATCCACCTAGGTGAAATGTTCTCTTTCCTAGTGGTCATAGTCATATTGGCTCTAGATTTCCTAGGATCATACAAATTGGCTCTAAATTTCCCAGAAACATGCATTTTGGCTCTAGCTCTATTTCTTTCAATCATGCTCTTGATTCTATACATTTTAATGTATTTGAAGCAATTAGGTCTAATGTGGCCATCAACACTACAAAAATGACAAGTGGGAATGAAATAAGAAGATATACCATGCCCTTGTGAATACAAAAGGGCTTTCCCATACGTTTGAGCTTGTCTTTGATGTTGGATTGGTTATCCTCTTCTTTGTTGTTGAGTTGGAGTAGCTTGCCTCCTTGGTTGACCTTGCATGAATTGCTTCTTGACTTAGTGGTATTTGGGTTGAGGAAAACTTGCTTGATGAACCTTTGTTGGTTGAGCTTGAGCTTGTTTCCCTTGTGCCACCTTGACTTGGGAATCCTTAGAGCACTCTCCTAGTTCAATCTTCTTTCTAGGATGTTGTGGAGGTGAAGGCTCTTTGATATCCAAGCTCTTGACAAACACAGTCTTGCTTGAGGATGAGGTCTCCTTGTCATCTTCATAGCCAAGACCTTTCTTATCACTTGGCCTCTTGCCAACTCCCAACATGTGGTCAAGTTTCTTCGTGCTTGAAGTCATCTTAGCAATGATCTCTCTTGCTTCTTCAAGCTCCTTTTCCATCAATTCCTCATTCCTTTTGGCTATCTTCACTTCTTTATTTAAGTGAGTAACTTCGGTAGATAGCTTGAGATTCTCTCCCTTTAGCCTTTGAATCTCTTTCTTCATCTTTAATCTTGAGCTTTGAAAATGCTCAATGAACCCTTCAAGATCCATTCTTCCTACATCCATATTTGTTGAATGGGATGAAAAGTCACCATCACTTGAGTCAACTTCACTTTGTTTCTCTTCCTCCTCATCATCTCTTGCTTCCTTGCTCTTGAGAGAAGATGCGAAGGCAATAAAGTTTGCCACATGGTCATCATCATCTGAGGATTCTCCTTCTTCTTCCAAGTCATCACAATCGCTCCACGTGGTGGCCATAGCCTTTCCTTTCTTCTTGTTCTTTAAATTGCCATAATCCATGGAGATGTGTCTGAAGCCTCCACATTCGAAGCATTGAATCTCATTTCTTGTGGGCTTGTCTTCACTTGACTCAAACTTCTTGAAAGGAGTATGATAGTGCCTAAATTGTTGTATATTTCGGCCCTCATTCCTATTCCTTTGTCTCGTTCTTGTGTGTATTTTCTATATATTTTATGTCTAATAGGCTCGTTTGTGCTAATTGCAGGCAATAGATGTAATTCTGGTTTTAGAAGCTAATTGCAGTGGTTCCGACAGAAAAGGAGCAAAAGGAAAAACAAAGGATCATAAGCAGCTCTACAGTACGGGTTAAGTGCGGGTCGCAACCGCACTCCAACCGCACTCTTTCCCACTGCAGGGACCTGAATCATGAAGGAAAGATAAAGTGCGGGTAAAGTGCGGGTCATCCAACCGCACTCCACCCGCACTATTGCTCAAGACAGAGGAGCTGATTTGCACCTGACACTAAAGTGCGGGTAAAGTGCAGGTAATCCAACCGCACTATTGCTCAAGATAAAGGAGCTGATTTGTACCTGACACTAAAGTGCGGGTTAAGTGCAGGTCATTCAACCACACTCCACCCGCATTATTGCTCAAGACAGAGGAGCTGATTTGCACCTGACACTTAAGTGCGGTTAAAGTGCAGGTAATCCAACCGCACTCCATCCGCACTGTTGCTCAAGACAGAGGAGTGGATTTACACCTGACACCAGAGTGCGAGTACAGTGCGAGTAAAATGCTAGTAATCCAACCGCACTCCACCCGCACTGTTGCCCAGATCAGAGAACTGAAGATGAAGAAAACCCATATAGTGCGGGTACAGTGCATGTAATTCACCCGCATTCCACCCGTACTTTGTGAGCGACAGTTTCTTGTTTCAAGCTTAAGTGACCTATTTTTCCATCCTCTATAAATAGAAAAGGATGGGAACGAACCAAAACAGCTCCCATATCTCCCCACAGTTGTATTCTAAGCTAGTAACACATCTCCCTATCATCCAAACCATCTCTACTCAATCAAAGGCATCTAGGAGACTTGGATTCAAGCTTCAAGGAAGGAGATCAATCTTCAAGGGTTCTCTCTACACTCTCTCTTAGTTTATTTGTTTGTAATAGAACATGAGTAGCTAAAATACCCCACTATAGGGTTGATGTTATTTGTTTGATGGATATTTGGGCTTTGTAAATAAACTCTATGTGTTATATTTATTCTATCTCTATATTTCATTCCATTGCTTGAATTGATTTCCATTATTGATTTGCTTGGATACATCCTCTTTGCATGATTGATTTGGATTACTTGAGTAGGCAATTAGGTTGTCTAATGCTCAATTGAATGGAAGGATTTTCAGAAATCAGGCTCTACAACCATGCCCTTAATCTAATCTTGAATTAGTGGCTTTCACTATACATCCTAGGTTAGCCACTTGTGAGAGAATTAGAAGCCTCCACTATACACCCTAGGTTGGCTACTTTAGTGATTCTACGAGAACTGACCTTCGAGTAGAATTCAGTTGATAACCTAAAGCCTCATCCAATCTCAAACGGGTGGCCTTCACTATACATCCTAGGTCGGCCACTTTTGAAGGAATTGGAAGCCATCACTATACATCCTAGGATGGCTACATTAGTAATAGGTTGAGCCATAGCTAGATAGATGAGCATTCATGGAACAAGTCCCAATTGAGTAACTAGCCACTGTTGGTTGCTTAGGAGGTATTAATCTCTAGTAGGAGGTCTTCGCTATACACCCTAGGTTGACCTCTTGCTATAGATATATACCAACACTATACACCCTAGGTTGGTTACATTTGTCAAAATGTGCTTAATTGAGAGTTTGTTGCAATTGCCCCAATATTCACTTACGAGTCCATCAACTCCGTAGTTCCATCATCATTCATTCATCACTCCGTTGTCATCCCATTTTATTTGCTTCCATAGTTTAGTTTATATAGTATCTTCATTCACCATCACTTTACTTTTATGCATACTAGTTGTTGTAGGGAAAAATCGATATAAAACGCAGCGGAAGAAACGAAAAATAGATTTCGTATGGTTTTAAAATTTTTCTCAAAGTTGAACCTTAACCTTTTAATTAATTAAACTCAAATATATACGGTTAGAGTTAAATACCTCTTGATGTGTGATCCAATTGACTTACGTCGATTGGTAATCCGCAAAATCTTTTCCGATGCCCGTGAACAGTACCCGCGTGAACAGTGATTATGAACAGTACCCCCGTGAACAGTGATCGCGAACACTATCGCGAGATCTTCCAATCCGAACACGTACGTGAATCACCTAGGAGCATGGTCTCCCTTTTTCTTTGAATTGCAAACCTGAGAATGGATGAACAAAGTTTTCTTTTTCTTTTGTTAGTCACAAAACAATCAATAGAAGACAAAAATTATTCCGGTCACTTTTGAGTTCTCAATCTAATGATCGAAACTCGCGTGAACCTAATTTGATGTTGTACACACAAGCTTATTGATGAACAAGCAATCAGTGTACTATCAAAGAATAATCTCTTCTCTCTTTTATGTTTAGTAGAATAAAAATTATTCTTTTCTATGAATTGAGAAGAAGAAGAAAAATTGAATCATTCAATCAACTATTGTGGCCGAATTCTATATGTGGTATTATATAGGTGGCTGAAATTTTGCTTCCTCTTCTATTTAGGATTGCCGAAATCTTCCTCTTAATGGACTAGGGTTGCCGCAAATCACATACCAAAAAGAGTTTGTGTTGCACATTAATTTCCATCAACCTTTAGACTTCAAAACCTAATCCAACTCATAGATAGTTTTATTCTTTTATTGACTAAATAAAAAGACTTCTTATTTGATTAAATAAATAAAATTAATTATTTATTTTCTTATCAAACAAGTCTTTTACTTTTAATATACTACTACCAATAGTATAACTTTAGGAAATATATTTCCTGATCAGAAAAAGATTTGTTTCTTAATTAAACAATTAATTAATAAATTAACCAATTCTTATTTAATTAAAACAATGAAACAAAATAATATATTAGGTTAATATATACACCTTGCCGCCCCACTTATATAAATGGGCCATATATTATTTTCTTATTTCATTTAATCCATTGGACTTTAAATAAAAGCCCACATGTGAACCAGACCTATTCTTTCTAAAAGAAACAAGCCCACATGTCTCCTTTTAATATATTAATATAATAGCGCAGCCGATTAATTAAATAATAGACATATTATATTCTTGATATATTAAAAACAATTCTAGATGGACCCTTAAATCGGCCCGGTAGAATATATCAAGTGATCCATGCAAATACGTGTGGATTGGGGATCTTGGCGGGCTATCTAAATTTAAGCTTCAATAGACACAACCTAATCACAATCAACAAATGATTCACTTAGGTCCAATCTATTAATTTTAACTCATTCCACTAAAGAGCTAAAATTGAACTCTTAAATAAATATAGAATAAGGAGATGTTTCTCATTCATACCCTAGACAATCTTATAGGAGATGGTGTATCCTCGTGAATAATATCAGTAATCGCCAAGAGCTCATAGACCGCCTATAGCTCTCCAAGTTACCATATTTCCTCATATGACCACATTTCGAACTTGGATACTTTGAGTTGTCCAGAAGCCATGTTTTCAATAATCATTATTTAAAACTCGACGTTGAGATTTAATATCCAATACCTCAAAACATCCATATGATGATATTATACTCTCATTTAATAAATGGAGCCACGATGTCCATATCTATAAATGAAGTCCTCTATCGATTAACAAATGTATACCACCAAACTATCGAGGATAGACTATGTTATATAATCGTACTCATTGATAGCTCTAATGATAACACTTGCAACCATAAGTCCATCATTTATCTCAGGATTAAGATAGACTCTCTGATTGTCCTCTTTAATGAAAAGACTTATATCTAGTGACGGTTCTAGATAAAGTATTTCATTCTGATCCAGTTCAATGCACCTAGTGCACTAGATTATTTTACTCGAAAACCTTTTGATGATTTTAGAGTCATCATATTCATTTGATCCCACTCAAATGCTAGTAAAAGAATTCTACAACTTTAACAAGATAGAGGTGCCCAACCTTTAACTTAAGTTGTGAACGTTATTCAAGACTAACTAAAGAATTGTGTCTACCTCATACATATCAGGATGTATGAACAATTCTTCATGTCTCATAGTCTTTTGACCTTATGATTATTTACCTTGACAATTATAATAATAAATGCTATAAGTAATTGTAAGAATCAGAATTCACTTTATTAATATGAGAAGATTGTCAATTACAATATTACACTCTTGCCATTGAGCATAATCCTAACAATCTCCCACTTGCTCTATAGCAAGTGTGTCATATCTCTCATTCCCATGTTCTCCAGATGTCCATCAAAGCTCTTTTGAGGTAGAGCCTTTGTGAAAGGATCCGCTAGATTTTCTGCTGAGGCGATTTTGGTGATCGTCACGTCTTCCCTATGAACAATTTCCATCAAAAGGTGATACTTCCTTTCAATGTGTTTACCTCTCTTATGACTTCTTGGTTCTTTCGAATTAGCCACTGCACCACTGTTGTCACAGTGTATAGTGATCTGCTTATTCGCACTAGGAACCACTTCTAAGTCAATCAAGAATTGGAGGAGCCAAACAGCCTCTTTGGCAGCTTCGCATGCAGCAACATACTCAGGTTCCATGATGGAATCAGCAATACAAGATTGCTTGATACTCCTCCACATGACTGCTCCTCCTCCAATGGTAAACACAGATCCTGATGTGGATTTTCTGGAGTTAGAATCCGACTGGAAATCAGAATCTGTATACCCAACGGGAATTAAATCCCATTCAGAGTATACAAGCATATAATCTCTAGTTCTCTTGAGATACTTGAAAATATGCTTGACTGCCGTCCAATGATCAGGACCAGGTTTCGATTGAAACCTGCTAACTATGCCAATAGCAAAACAAATATTTGGTCTAGTACAGAGCATTGCATACATGAGACTTCCAACTGCCGAGGCATATGGAACTCTACTCATGAATTGCTCTTCATGCACATTCTTAGGTGCTTGACCCTTAGAAAGTTTGATTCCATGTCTAAAAGGTAACATACCTTTCTTGGAATCTTGCATGGTGAATCTAGACAAGATTTTATCAATGTATGGAGCTTGGGAAAATGCAATCGTTCTATTCTTTCTATCCCTTATTACTTGGATACCAAGAATATAACTTGCTTCTCCTAAGTCCTTCATATCAAATTGTTTTGCTAACCATTCTTTCACTAATGTCAATACACCTACATCGTTTCCAATGAGTAGTGTATCATCAACATAAAGAATGAGGAAAACCAACATAAAGAATGAGTAGTATATCAGGGTTTTGAATAAATCAAAAACCCTTTACAGCTTGATCGAACCTTATGTTCCGGGATCTGGATGCTTGCTTTAGTCCATATATGGACTTTTGCAACTTTTATACTCTTTCTTCTTGGCCTTTTTCAATGAATCCCTCTGGTTGCATCATGTAGATGCTCTCGTCAAGACTTCCATTAAGGAAAGCTGTCTTGACGTCCATTTGCCAAATTTCTAGGTCTAGAGATGCTGCAATGGATAAGAGTATCCTAATGGATTTAAGCATGGCCACAGGTGAGAAGGTTTCCTCGTAATCGATACCTACTTTCTGTGTATAACCTTTAGCTACTAGTCTAGCTTTAAAGGTTTCCACCTTACCATCCATACCTCTTTTCCTCTTGTATACCCACTTGCACCCAATGGGTTTTATTCCTTTAGGCAAGTCTACAAGGGACCAGACTTTGTTATTGAACATCGATTCAATCTCGGATTGCATTGCCTTTTGCCAATGACGACAATCAACATCCTCTATAGCTTCCTTGTACATGTAGGGATCATCGTCGTCCAGGAGATTCTCAACAGATTCTCCTAGACCGATATATCTTTTCGGTTGTGTTCTATTCCTCCCAATATGACGAGGAATGGTAGGTTATTGATCTTGTGTTGGAGTGGAACTTACAATTGGGCTGGGTTATGAAACCTCTTGTGGAATTGTATCTCTTGACATCTCATTCAGGACAATTCTACTTTTGGGCATAAAATTATTCATATAGTCCTTTTCTAGAAATTAAGCATTTGTTGAAACAAATACTTTTAGATTAGAAGGACTATAAAAATAATATCCTTTAGTTCCTTTTGGATACCCCACAAATATACATGTTTCCGAACGGGACTCTATCTTTTCTGTCTTTCCTTGCAACACATGTGCAGGACAACCAAATATCCTCATGTGTTGTAAACTAGGCTTTCGCCCAGTCCACAATTCATGTGGGGTTTTAAGGACAGATTTAGATGGTACATCGTTTAGAATATATATTGCTGTTTGTAGAGCATATCCCCAAAAAGAAAAAGGAAGTGTTGAATAACTCAACATTGATCTAACCATCTCTAAAAGAGTCATATTTCTCCTTTCTGCTACCCCATTTTGTTGAGCTGTACCTGGTGCAGAAAGCTGAGAAACTATCCCATTATCAATAAGATATTGCTGAAACTCTCCAGATAGATATTCTTCACCACGATCAGATCTCAAGATTTTTATATGTTTCTCAAGCTGATTTTCTACTTTAGCTTTGAAAGCTTTGAACATATCAAATGCATCCAACTTATGTCTCATGAGATACACGTAACCAAATCTTGAGTAATCATCTGTGAAGGTGATGAAGTACTGATATCCACCTCTAGCTTGAATGCTCATAGGACCACATACATCAGTGTGTACTAGTCCTAAACTTTCAGTGGATCTTGCACCTTTGGTATTGAACGGCCTTTTGGTCATTTTACCTTCCAAACAATATTCACAAGTTGGTAGATCATCAACCTTTAAGTCACTTAAGGGTCCGTCACATACCAATCTTTTAATCCTATTAAGGTTAATGTGACCTAGGCGTAAATACCAAAGATAGGTTTCATCTTTTGATAATTTTACTCTTTTATGATTAGGTTCCGTTATTTCTGTGTCTAACGAGTGAGAGATATTTCTATGCGAAAAGAATAAATCGTTTTCCAATGTACCTTTGCAAAAAACTTTGTCATTCTTACTAATAATAAAATTTTTATTAAAAGTAACCGAATATCCAAACTTATTTAAACAAGAAACTGAAATTAAATTCCTCTTGAATTGAGGTACATAATAAACGTCTATTAAATCTAAATGCCTACTAGAATCTAAAATAACTCTAATATCTCCCACTGCACTCGCAGACACTAACGTTCCGTTGCCCAAGCGCAAATTGACTTCATCTTCCTTCAACCTTCTCTTTTCCTGAAACCCCTGTAAGGAATAACAAACATGATTAGTGGCTCCAGAGTCTATGATCCAAGAATCAGTAGAATCTGCCAGAAAACATGTTTCTAGATAATTAACATTACCTTCTTCCTTCTTTTTCTGGGACTTTGGGCAATCTCTTTTCCAATGTCCCTTTTCACCACAAAGGAAGCATTTCCCTTTGATCTTGGTTACTTTCTTGGTTTCCTTCTTGGTAGGCCCAAGTTGCTTTTTCTTCTGTTGTTTCTTGACCTTCTTACGGGTCTTAACAGTAGCAAGTTTACCAGCCAAATGAATCTCTTAACCTTTGTTTTTCACAAGGATCTTTTCAGCGCTTTGAACATCTTGCATCAGGCCCTGCAAGGTGTATTCCTTTTTGTTCAAGGGGTAGTCCAACTTGAACTGATCAAAGGAATCTGACAGTGAGTTAACTACCATATCAATTTTGGTCTCACCATCAATCTCAGCACCATTTAGTTCAGCAATATTGAGATGTGCTATGACTTTCATCATGTGATCTTTCACAGATTGTCCAGGTTTCATCCTAAGATTCATAAAAGCAGTCACTGCCTCTCTCTTAGTCGTCCTAGACCTCATAGCAAACATTTCCTCTAGAGACATCATTATATCAGCAGCGGACTCCATTCCTTCATGTTGCTGTTGCAACACGTCGGAGATAGTGGCCATAATGTAACATTTTGCCATATCATTAGAAGTCTTCCACTGCTCATACTCATCTCTTTGCATCACATTAGATTCATTATTAGGAAGGGGTGGTTTAGGAGTGGTCAGAACAAACTTATGTTTTTTACTTTGCAGCAACAACCCAATTTTCCTTTTCCATGTTACGTAGTTATCTCCAGTTAAGGTGTTATCTTTCAGGATGTTCATAAGTGATGGGGTCATGATTTCTGATCAAAACAAAAACATATATAAGTAAATAATCATGATAATAGCACTTTTAAAAATTTATCTTGAATTAAAATAAATTAATCAATCATAAAAATTCAACGGTGATCCAACACCCATAAATATTACGCCTCCTTTGGGAGTTCGCACTATTTACTAGTTAGACTAGGTCCCACCTAATTGTTAACATAACAACCAGCGTTTTTAATTTTAGCCTTGTAATTTTTATTAACAAGAACTCTTGGGAGGATATTAATAAAATTACATTGAGTGTGTTACCAAGATATCGACCATCAATTTTCTCTCACGAAAATCCCTCCTTGGGGAGTAGATTTCGTTTAAGTCAATTGTCTAGTCTATCCTTGTAAGGAAGTATATTGTTAAATTCCATTTATGGACGCCCCTTGGGGGGATTACCAAAAATAATAAAACTCAACTAATCTTGGAGGCCATAGGCGTTCTTGCACACCTTCTCCCACTCAATTATTTAAGGCGTGTGATTAAATCCCAAAGAATGATTTTTACCAAGTTATCTAGATGTCAATTAGATACCTAAATCATTCAATGCATGTTCATACCAAAAGAGATATATGAGTGGCACTCCTATTCTAAAATGTCATGTTATCATACAACAACAAATATTGTAATATTTAAGCAAAAATTAAATAGCAACAATTTTGGCCCATCCTAGAAATGCAAGTAAATTACAATTGTTAGGAATACAAGATCTTCAGGTGGCCATCAACCATACGCTCATCCCTCGGCCTCCTCCCATGGACGAGCACAGCCCACAACCCCACAAAGGGGCTGCCTTGCGCAGCCCATAAGGCCACACAAGGCTGCCGTGCGCAGCCCACCAATGATTGGGCTTGCCATGCGCAGCCCAATCCAGTCCTAGGGTGCGCACGGTGCTCGTTCTCGGTTCCGGTTGCTTCGTTTTTCTTCGTGTCTTCGAATTTTCAATACCCGAATACATTACATCATATTACGAATAAATTACTGCAGCAAATGTTTTTTTTTTATTTTACTGCAGTAAGATTTACAAAAAAAATACTGCACCTGATTACAAAAAAAAATACTGCACTTATTTTACATAAAAAAAAATAAAACCCTAGCAACTACCAAGAAGGAATTATGGCGATAATAGACCACCCTTCTTGTTACAAATCCGAAACAAAAATTACATTGAAATTCTAGGACCAAAATCGAGCAATAACAATTCACTTTATAAAACATATATAAATCCATACATTCAACATGTAATTATATATGCGAATACCTAGAGTGCCATCTCTTTCTAAAACATGTATAATCACAATAAAAAAGAAATAGATTCATGTATATATACATTAATTAATTAAAAGGTGCAACAAAGTCTCTGATACCAATTGTAGGGAAAAATCGATATAAAACGCAGCGAAAGAAACGAAAAATAGATTCGTATGATTTTAAAATTTTTCTCAAAGTTGAACCTTAACCTTTTAATTAATTAAACTCAAATATATATGGTTAGAGTTAAATACCTCTTGACGCGTGATCCGATTGACTTACGTCGATTGGTAATCCGTAAAATCTTTTCCGATGCCCGTGAACAGTACCCGCGTGAACAGTACCCGCGTGAACAGTGATCGTGAACAATACCCCCGTGAATAGTGATCGTGAACAGTACCGCGAGATCTTCCAATCCGAACACGTACGTGAATCACCTAGGAGCGTGGTTTCCCTTTTTCTTTGAATTGCAAACCTGAGAATGGATGAACAAAGTTTTTTTTTTCTTTTGTTAGTCACAAAACAATCAAAAGAAGACAAAAATTATTCCGGTCACTTTTGAGTTCTCAATCTAATGATCGAAACTTGCGTGAACCTAATTTGATGTTGTACACACAAGCTTATTGATGAACAAGCAATCAGTGTACTATCAAAGAATAATCTCTTCTCTCTTTTATGTTTAGTAGAATAAAAATTATTCTTTTCTATGAATTGAGAAGAAGAAGAAAAATTGAATCATTGAATCAACTATGGTGGCCGAATTCTATGTGGTATTATATAGGTGGCCGAAATTTTGCTTCCTCTTCTATTTAGGATTGCCGAAATCTTCCTCTTAATTGACTAGGGTTGCCGCAAATCACATACCAAAAAGAGTTTGTGTTGCACCCTAATTTTCATCAACCTTTAGACTTCAAAACCTAATCCAACTCATAGATATTTTTATTCTTTTGTTGACTAAATAAAAAGACTTCTTATTTGATTAAATAAATAAAATTAATTATTTATTTTCTTATCAAACAAGTCTTTTACTTTTAATATACTACTACCAATAGTATAACTTTAGGAAATATATTTCCTGATCAGAAAAAGATTTGTTTCTTAATTAAACAATTAATTAATAAATTAACTAATTCTTATTTAATTAAAACAATGAAACAAAATAATATATTAGGTTAATATATACACCTTGCCGCCCCACTTATATAAATGGGCCATATATTATTTTCTTATTTCATTTAATCCATTGGACTTTAAATAAAAGCCCACATGTGAACCAGACCCATTCTTTCTAAAAGAAACAAGCCCACATGTCTCCTTTTAATATATTAATTAAATAGCGCAGCCCATTAATTAAATAATAGACATATTATATTCTTGATATATTAAAAACAATTCTAGATAGACCCTTAAATCGGCCCGGTAGAATATATCAAGTGATCCATGCAAATACGTGTGGATTGGGGATCTTGGCGGGCTATCTAAATTTAAGCTTCAATAGACAAAACCTAATCACAATCAACAAATGATTCACTTAGGTCCAATCTATTAATTTTAACTCATTCCACTAAAGAGCTAAAATTGAACTCTTAAATAAAGATAGAATAAGGATATGTTTCTCATTCATACCCTAGACAATCTTATAGGATATGGTGTATCCTCGTGAATAATATCAGTAAACGCCAAGAGCTCATAGACCGCCTATAGCTCTTCAAGTTACCATATTTCCTCAAATGACCACATTTCAAACTTGGATACTTTGACTTGTCCAGAAGCCATGTTTTCAATAATCATTATTGAAAACTCAACGTTGAGATTTAATATCCAACACCTCAAAACATCCATATGATGATATTATACTCTCATTTAATAAATGGAGCCACGATGTCCATATCTATAAATGAAGTCCTCTATCGATTAACAAATGTATACCACCAAACTACCGAGGATAGACTATGCTATATAATCGTACTCATTGATAGCTCTAATGATAACACTTGCAACCATAAGTCCATTATTTATCTCAGGATTAAGATAGACTCTCCGATTGTCCTCTTTAATGAAATGACTTATATCTAGTGACGGTTCTAGATAAAGTATTTCATTATGATCCAGTTCAATGCACCTAGTGCACTAGATTCTTTTACTCGAAAACCTTTCGATGATTTTAGACTCATCATATTCATTTGATCCCACTCAAATGCTAGTAAAAGAATTCTACAACTTTAAGAAGATAGAGGTGCCCAACCTTTAACTTAAGTTGTGAACGTTATTCAAGACTAACTAAAGAATTGTGTCTACCTCATACATATCCGGATGTATGAACAATTCTTTATGTCTCATAGTCTTTTGACCTTATGATTATTTACCTTGACAATTATAATAATAAATGCTATAAGTAATTGTAAGAATCAGAATTCACTTTATTAATATGAGAAGATTGACAATTACATTATTACACTCTTGCCATTGAGCATAATCCTAACAGTTGTATTAATCCTAATCTTATCACCGCTACCCCGATCTCAGTGGACGACACCCGTGCTTACTGCTTTACTTGTATTTCTACTTGTGAACGCATCGCATAGGTTTTATAAATTGCTTTGACAGACGATTTTTTGACGACAAAAACCTTCTCTTCAAATGGCGCCGCTGCCGGGGATCAGTGTGCGTAGTAATGATTAGATTAGTTTTAATACTATTAGTTTATTAGTTGTTTTTAGTTTTGTTAAGTTTCTTTTTATTGCCTTGGGAGTTTTTGTTTTTGTTTGTTTCAGGTCTCTATGGATTCCTTTTGGCAAAATTCAGGATCAAGCTACGAGCCTAACGAGAATGTCTACATCTCGTCATTCCACTCAAATTCCGTTGAAGATCACCTAAGAAATTTCATGCAGAATCATGTGCGGGAGACTGAGCAGATGATAGCTTCTCAACAAGAGACTCAAGCCTTCATAGAAGAGAAAACCACCCAAATGCTCGAATCCGCCCAGCAGTCCACCCTGATAAATCGGAGTTGTTTCCAAGTTAAAGCAACCAAACCGGTGGATTCCTCCAATTTCTCCAAAGAAGACATGTATAAGCTCCGAATAGAATTTGAAGTGGAGCGAAGCAAGGGAATGGACGAGATGGATAGGATGATCAAGATGAACCAAGAGCTTATGAGCGTGAGCACAGAGCTAGTGTTGGAAATGGGTGTGTTGAAGGAAGAGAATGAAGCACTTCAAGAGAGAGAAGCCTTGGGAATGGAAAAGGCGAGTAATCTCCAAGAGTTGAACAAGAAACTATTATATGAAGTGAAGATGCTCAGGGTTGAGAATGGAACTCTCAAGATAACAAATGGCGAAGTCTCCGACAAGAGCAAAGAATTGGTGGAACGAATTGAGAGATTTGAAGCCTAAAAGAGTACCGCATCGGAGGATTTGGAGAGCTTAGTGAGGCTATCAAAAGATTTTGAAGATGAGATAGCTCACAAGTCAATTATGATGCAAATGGAGGTTGATCAAAAAGCCAATGCCTTAGAGGAAGCAAAGGTAGCACTAAGCAAAAAGGAGGAGGAGGTCAAGGCGTTACAAGAGAAACAAATCAAACGTCCTCAAGACCACTCATCAAAGGGGAGTTCCTCTAACTCTAATGTCTTTTGCTATGCATGTTCTAGGATAGAGCATTTTAAGGCTAAAAATTACAAGCCAAATCAACATAGGAAAACTAGAGGTCCTAGGAATAGATGGAGTCCACCTAGGGTCAAGCAAATATTGGTAAGGAAAGACCAAGTGCACTTATATAGAAACATGAAAAAGGAAAGGATAATGAAGTCACCTAAATTTATTTGGGTAGTTAAAAATAGAGAATTTCCTAACTTGGTCAAACCACCCTTAGAGGACCTAGCCTCTCCATGAATGCGTCCCATTGAATAATTTTGATGCATGTAGTTAGTTTTATGATTTATGTTGTTTAAATTAAATAAATGGTGATGTTGGGATAGTTTTGTTCGAATTCTATATTTTGTGGATATTTGCACATTAAATTTATTGATTATATTTGTGGATGAAAGAGCCGGAGGCTCTTGTGCAAGTATGAATGCATGTGCTTTATATTGTTTTATTCGGTTTGGGGGTTCATGCCCCATTCCGCCATTTTTGATAAAATGCATGATGTTAAGCTTGACTTGTGCTTCAATGATATATTGCATGAATTGTCTTTATTTTGTGAGCCTTGTTTGAGTCATTTTTATTTTGTTGGGGCATTGATTGTGTTTGATTAGTGCCTAGGTTTGTTTGAGTCATGTTAGGTGCGTGCCGCTAGGCCGGATTCTCTTGTCTTCAACATTGAGGACAATGTTGGGTTTTGGTTTGGAGGCGTAGACTCTTTTTTGAGTTGCTTATTTGTCTCGAGTCATTTTTGTGTCTTATTTTCGAAAAAGTTGCTGCTTAGCCAAAATTTTGAGCTTATTTAGCTTGGTGAGATACCTAGAGCATAGTTTTTGTGGCAAATGTGTGTATGCTTTGTGTGCTTATTCAATAACTCTTAGTCACTTTAGGGGTCTCACTTGCACTTCATGGGCTAGTCTCATCTTCTAGTGTCCAAGTTTAGGGAACTCGGTGCTCAAGCGCCTTGTTCTAATAGTGGAGATTTCCCTTGTGAGATCACAAACACAAGCCAAAATCATGTATATTTGAGGGAAAATGTTTTTCAAATCTGTAAACACTATTCAAACACCATGCATAGTCTCACTACATCAAAAATCATCATTTGTCATTAAACATGCATCATATATGTGGACTGCTTGACGGAAACTTTTATTCCCTTGGTAGATTGATCCTTGAAGTGATATTAGGCAATGTATGTTTTAGCCACTCAAAAAGAAAGCCCAAATACTTCCCATTCCCGTAATATGTGTGCTCCTAAGCAAATTTTGAAGCCAAACACATATAGACTTTTCCATTCTACACCCACGTATCCATAACCCAAGCAACCTAAACACTTAGCCAACCCTCTCTTAAATGATCTTGTTAAGGCTTAGGAATGTAAAGTTGTGCTTTAATTTGATAAATGGCGTGTACCTAGGCAAGTGTAATGAGTTGTGAAAATGTGCATAGTAAAAAAGGCATGAAAAGAAAAGAAAAGAAAAGAAGCAAAAAGTAACAAAAGAAAAATATGCTTCAAATGCCTTGTGTAAATTGTAAATGCTACTCAAATGGGTAACATGAGTAGTTAAAGATTGCACATAGAGTCTAATTGTATGCCTGGACACCATGTTGTATTTGGAAGTGGAGTTGCACAAGAAATTAAATGCTTAAGTGTAGAATGTATTGCCTTAACTTGGTTGATTAGTGCTTGTGCCTAAATTTCTCATTCTTCTAATCACCATTCACCGTGGCCACGTTACAACCAAATGGAAAAGACCTAGTTTATCTTATGGAATGTCTAGATTGGGAATATTAGTTAATGAATGCTCTTTCCACATTCATGACACGTGATTCTTTCATAAGAATCACTCACTGAAAACAACATTTATTCTACACTAAATGTATGCAACTAAGTTGATTCAGTTACATAAATTCATTGGCATACATGTTGCATGAGTGTGAACCTAGGTTCTGAGAGGAAAGATAAGAGAGAATCCATGTGAGAACCTAGCTTCGAAGCGAATTATGCTCGAGGTGTGAGAGTGAGTAGTTTCTGAGGCGAGGGCATTTAAGTGTGGGATTCGTGTTATGCCAGTTTCCCTTGGGGTGCCTTCGAGTTGTTTAGAACATTTTGCATATGCTTATTCCTCACTCCCATTTGCTTTTGCGTATCTCTCTGCCAGTTGGTTCTGCAGCAAGTTTTTCTTTGTGTCTAGGAAAGTTCTTAGTTCGAGTCATTTTTAGTTTGTGTCTTATTTGTTTTATATTATGTTTGCTCGAGGACGAGCAAAGGTTTGGTTTGGGGGTGTTTGATCGTGCCTAAATTGTTGTATATTTCGGCCCTCATTCCTATTCCTTTGTCTCGTTCTTATGTGTATTTTCTATATATTTTATGTCTAATAGGCTCGTTTATGCTAATTGCAGGCAATAGATGTAATTCTGGTGTTAGAAGCTAATTGCAGTGGTTCCGGCAGAAAAGGGGCAAAAGGAAAGACAAAGGATCATAAGCAGCTCTACAGTGCGGGTCAAGTGCGGGTCGCAACCGCACTCCAACCACACTCCTTCCCACTGCAGGGACCTGAATCATGAAGGAAAGATAAAGTGCGGGTAAAGTGCGAGTCATCCAACCACACTCCACCCGCACTATTGCTCAAGACAGAGGAGCTGATTTGCACCTGACACTAAAGTGCGGGTAAAGTGCGGGTAATCCAACCGCACTCCACCCGCACTGTTGCTCAAGACAGAGGAGTTGATTTGTACCTGACACTAAAGTGCGGGTCAAGTGCGGGTCATCCAACCGCACTCCACCCGCACTATTGCTCAAGACAGAGGAGCTGATTTGCACATGACACTAAAGTGCAGATAAATTGCGGGTAATCCAACTGCACTCCACCCGCACTGTTGCTCAAAACAGAGGAGTGGATTTACACCTGACACCAGAGTGCGAGTACAGTGCGGGTAATCCAACCGCACTCCACCCGCACTGTTGCTCAAGACAGAGGAGCTGATTTGTACCTGACAATAAAGTGCAGGTCAAGTGCGGGTCATCCAACCGCACTATTGCTCAAGACAGAGGAGCTGATTTGCACCTGACACTAAAGTGCGGGTAAAGTACAGGTAATCCAACCGCACTCCACCTGCACTGTTGCTCAAGACAGAGGAGTGGATTTACACCTGACACCAGAGTGCGAGTACAGTACGGGTAAAGTGCGGGTAATCCAACCACACTCCACCCGCACTATTGCCCAGATCAGAGAACTGAAGATGAAGAAAACCCATATAGTGCGGGTACAGTGCGGGTAATTCACCTGCACTCCATCCGCACTCTGAGCGCGACAGTTTCTGGTTTCAAGCTTAAGTGACCTATTTTTCCATCATTTATAAATAGAAAAGGATGGGAACGAACCAAAACAGCTCCCATATCTCCCCACACTTGTATTCTAAGCTAGTAACACATCTCCCTATCATCCAAACCATCTCTACTCAATCAAAGGCAAATAGGAGACTTGGATTCAAGCTTCAAGGAAGGAGATCAATCTTCAAGGATTCTCTCTACACTCACTCTTAGTTTATTTGTTTGTAATAGAACATGAGTATAGGGAAAAATTAACTAAAACTGCAGCGGAAGGCGAAAAGTAGATTTTCGTATAGTTTAAAATTTTTCTAAAGATTTGAACCTTAATCCTTTAATTAATTAAACACAAATATACGGTTAGAGTTAAATACCTCTTGTCGTGTGATCCGATTGACTTACGTCTATGGTAAGCCACAAGATCTTCAATTCTAGCACGTACGTGAATCACCTAGGAGCGTGGTCTCCATTTTTTCTTTGAATTGCTTACCTGAGAAAAGATGTATGGAACTTCTGATCCTGATCTTCAATCCCAAAACACCAAGAGCCTAGAAAAATAGTTCCGGTCACTTTTGAATTCACAATCGATATGATTGGAACTCGCGTAACCCTAAATCGAAAGTGTGGACAAAACCTTTTGATGTTAAAGGCTTGCAAGTGCATTATCGAATGAGAACTTATTTTTTTTTCTCTCTTGGCCGAAATTCTATGTGTATTGAGTAAGATTTTTATTTATCGAAGCAAACAAAAATCTCTCTCACTCCAGCTTCTTAGTGGCCGAAATTTATCACCTTATATTTATAAGGTGACCGAAATTTCTCCTTCTCAAAATAGGGCTGGCTGAATTCTTTGTATAGGAAATCTAGGGTTGGCCAATTTCATTACTTGAAAAGGAATTGTGCTTTTCCCTAATTCCTATCAATTTAAGAATCCTAACCCTTATAGGACTAGGGTGGCCGAATTCTTTGTGTGGTATGGAGTGTATGTGGACTTAATCCTTACCACATTAGGACTCCTATCACTTAAAAGAATTCTAACCCTAATCCAACACATAGTATTTTATTTACTGATCAGGAAAAGATTTTGATTTAAACTATTAATTAATTAAATAATTAATTAATTTTCATTTAATCAAAACAATAAAATAAAATAATATCTTGGGCTATTTTATTAGCCTTGCCGCCCACACCATATATACATGGGCCTAATATTATTTTTCTTATTTTATTTAATCAATTAGACTTTAAATAAAAGCCCACATGTGAACCAGACTTATTCTTACTAAAGGAAACAAGCCCACATGTCTCCTTTTAATATATTAATATAATAGAGCAGCCCATTAAATCAATAATAGACATATTATATTCTTAATATATTAAATGCAATTCTAAATGGACCCATAAATTGGTCCGGTAGAATATATCAAGTGATCCATGCAAGTACGTGTGGATTGTGGATCTTGGCGGGCTATCTAAATTTAAGCTTCAATAGACATAACCTAATCACAATCAACAAATGATTCACTTAGGTCCGATCTATTAATTTTAACTCATTCCACTAAAGAGCTAAAATTGAACTCTTAAATAAAGATAGAATAAGGAGATGTTTCTCATTCATACCCTAGACAATCTTATAGAAGACGGTGTATCCTTGTGAATAATATCAGAAATCGCCAAGAGCTCATAGACCGCCTATAGCTCTCCAAGTTACCATATTTCCTCATATGACCACATTTTGAACTTGGATATTTTGACTTGTCAAGAAGCCATGTCTTCAATAATCATTATTGAAAACTCAACGTTGAGATTTAATATCCAATACCTCAAAACATCCATATGATGATATTATACTCTCATTTAATAAATGGAGCCACGATGTCCATATCTATAAATGAAGTCCTCTATCGATTAACAAATGAATACCACCAAACTATTGAGGATAGACTATGCTATATAATCGTACTCATTGATAGCTCTAATGATAACACTTGCAACCATAAGTCCATCATTTATCTCAGGATTAAGATCGACTCTCCGATTGTCCTAATAATGAAAAGACTTACTCCTAGTGACAGTTCTAGATTAAGTATTTCGTTGTGATCCTGTTCAATGCACCCAATGCACTAGATTCTTTTACTCGAAAACCTTTCGATGATTTTAGACTCATCATAACTCATTTGATCCCACTCAAATGCTAGTAAAAGAATTCTACAACTTTATCAAGATAGAGGTGCCCAACCTTTAACTTAAGTTGTGAATGTTATTCAAGACTAACTAAAGAATTGTGTCTACCTCACACATATCTGGATGTATGAACAATTCTTCATTTCCCATAGTCTTTTGACTTTATGATTATTTACCTTGACAATTATAATAATAAATGCTATAAGTATTTGTAAGAATAAGAAAACACTTTATTAATATGAAAAGATTGTCAATTACAATATTACACTCTTGCTATTGAGCATAATCCTAACAATCTCCCACTTGCGCTACAGCAAGTGTGTCATATCTCTCATTCCCATATTCTCTAGGTGCCCATCAAAACTCTTCTGAGGTAGAGCCTTTGTGAAAGGATCCGCTAGATTTTCTGCTGACGTGATTTTGGTGATCGTCACGTCTCCCCTATGAACAATTTCCCTTAAAAGGTGATATTTCCTTTCTATGTGTTTACCTCTCTTATGACTTCTTGGTTCTCTCGAATTAGCCACTGCTCCACTGTTGTCACAGTGTATAGTGATCTGCTTATTAGCATTAGGAACCACTTCCAAGTCAATCAAGAATTGGCGGAGCCAAACAGCCTCTTTTGCAGCTTCGCATGCAGCAACATACTCAACTTCCATGGTGGAATCAGCAATACAAGATTGCTTGATACTCCTCTATATGACTACTCTTCCTCCAATGGTAAACACAGATCCTGATGTGGATTTTCTGGAGTCAGAATCTGACTGGAAATCAGAATCTGTATACCCAACGAGAATTAAATCCCCTCCAGAGTATACAAGCATATAATCTCTAGTTCTCTTAAGATACTTGAAAATATGCTTGACTGCCGTCCAATGACCAGGACCAGGTTTCGATTGAAACCTGCTAACTATGCCAAAGGCAAAACAAATATCTGGTCTAGTACAGAGCATTGCATACATGAGACTTCCAACTGCCGAGGCATATGGAACTCTACTCAAGAATTGCTCTTCATGCTCATTCTTAGGAACCTGTTCCTTAGAAAGTTTGATTCCATATCTAAAAGGAAACATACCTTTTTGAAATCTTGCATGGAAAATCTGGACAAGATTTTATCAATGTATGAAGCTTGGGATACTGCAATCATTCTATTCTTTCTATCCCTTATTACTTGGATACCAAGAATATAACTTGCTTCTCCTAAGTCCTTCATATCAAATTGTTTTGCTAACCATTCTTTTACTGATGTCAATACACCTACATCGTTTCCAATGAGTAGTATATCATCAACATAAAGAATGAGGAAAACCAACTTGTCACCTTTAATCCTTTTGTATACACAAGGTTCGTCAGGGTTTTGAATAAATCCAAAACCTTTCACAGCTTGATCGAACCTTATGTTCCAGGATCTGGATGCTTGCTTCAGTCCATATATGGACTTTTACAATTTGCATACTCTTTTCTCTTGGCCCTTTTCAATGAATCCTTCTGGTTTCATCATGTAGATGCTCTCGTCAAGAATTCTATTAAGGAAAGCTGTCTTGATGTCCATTTGCCAAATCTCTAGGTCTAGAGATGCTGCAATGGATAAGAGTATCCAAATGGATTTAAGCATGGCCACAGGAGAGAAGGTTTCCTCGTAATCGATACCTTCTTTCTGTGTATAACCTTTAGCTACCAGTCTAGCCTTAAAGGTTTCCACCTTACCATCCATACCTCTTTTCCTCTTGTATACCCACTTACACCCAATGGGTTTTATCCCTTTAGGCAAGTCTACAAGGGACCAGACTTTGTTATTGAACATCGATTCAATCTCAGATTGCATTACCTTTTGCCAATGATGACAATCAACATCCTTCATTGCTTCCTTGTACGTGTAGGGATCATCTTCGTCCGGGAGATTCTCCACAGATTCTCCTAGACCGATGTATCTTTCGGGTTATGTTATAACCCTCCCACTACGACGAGGAATGGTAGGTTGCTGATTTTATGTTAGAGTGGAACTTACAATTGGGCTAGGTTGTGAAACCTCTTGTGGAATTGTATCTCCTGACATTTCATTCAGGACAATTCTACTTTTGGGCATAAAATTATTCATATAGTCATTTTCTAGAAATGAAGCATTTGTTGAAACAAATACTTTTAGATCATTATGACTATAGAAATAATATCCTTTAGTTCCTTTTGGATACCCCACAAATATACATGTTTCTGAACGGGACTCCATCTTTTCTATCTTTCCTTTCAACACATGTGCAGGACAACTAAATATCCTCATGTGTTGTAAACTAGGTTTTCGCCCAGTCCACAATTCATGTGGGGTTTTAGGGACAGATTTAGATGGTACATCGTTTAGAATGTATATTGCTGTTTGTAGAGCATATCCCCAAAAAGAAATAAGAAGTGTTGAATAACTCAACATTGACCTAACCATCTCTAAAAGAGTTCTATTTCTCCTTTCTGCTACCCTATTTTGTTGAGGTGTACCTGGTGCAGAAAACTGAGAAAACATCCCATTATGAATAAGATATTGCTGAAACTCTCCAGATAGATATTCTCCACCACGATCAGATCTTAAGATTTTTATATGTTTCTCAAGCTGATTTTCTACTTCAGCTTTGAATGCTTTGAACATGTCAAAAGCATCCGACTTATGTCTCATGAGATACACATAACCAAATCTTGAGTAATCATCTGTGAAGGTGATGAAGTACTCATATCCACCTCTAGCTTCAATGCTCATAGGACCACATACATCAGTGTGTATTAGTCCTAAACATTCAGTGGCTCTTGCACCTTTGGTATTGAACGGCCTTTTGGTCATTTTACCTTCCAAACAAGATTCACAAGTTGGTAGATCATCAACCTTTAAGTCACTTAAAGGTCCGTCACATACCAATCTTTTAATCCTATTAAGGTTAATGTGACCTAGGCGTAAATGCCAAAGGTAGGTTTCATCTTTTGATAATTTTACTCTTTTATGATTATGTTCCGTTATTTCTGTGTCTAACGAGTGAGAGATATTACTATGCAAAAAGAATAGACCGTTTTCCAATGTACCTTTGCAAACAATTTTGTCATTCTTACTAATAATAAAAGCTTTATTAAAAGTAACCGAATATCCAAATTTGTTTAAACAAGAAACTGAAATTAAATTCCTCTTGAATTGAGGTACATAATAAACGTCTATTAAATCTAAATGCCTACTAGAATCTAAAATAACTCTAATATCTCCCATTGCACTTGCAGATACTAATGTTCCGTTGCCCAAGCGCAAATTGACTTCATCTTCATTCAGCCTTCTCCTTTCTTGGAATCCCTGCAAGGAATAACAAACATGATTAGTGGCTCCAGAGTCTATGATCCAAGAATCAGTAGAATCTGCCAGAAAACATGTTTCAAGATAATTAATATTACCTTCTTCCTTCTTATTCTAGGACTTTGGGCAATCTCTTTTCCAATGTCCATTTTCACCACAAAGGATGCATTTCCCTTTGATCTTGGTTACTTTCTTGGTTTCCTTCTTGGTAGGCCCAAGTTGCTCTTTTTTCTATTTTTTCTTGACCTTCTTACGGGTCTTAACAGTAGCAACTTTACCAACCAAATGAATCTCTTGACCTTTGTTTTTCACAAGGATCTTTTCAGCGCTTTGAACATCTTGCATCAGGCCCTGCAAGGTGTATTCCTTTTTGTTCAAGGTGTAGTCCAACTTGAATTGATCAAAGGAATCTGATAGTGAGTTAACTTCCATATCAATTTTGGTCTCACCATCAATCTCAGCACCATTTAGTTCAGCAATATTGAGATGTGCTATGACTTTCATCATGTGATCTTTCACAGATTGTCAAGGTTTCATCCTAAAATTCATAAAAGTAGTCACTGCCTCTCTCTTAGTCGTCCTAGACCTTATAGCAAACATTTCCTCTAGAGACATCATTATATCAGTAGCGGACTCCATTCCTTCATGTTGCTGTTGCAACACGTCGGAGATAGTGGCCATAATATAACATTTTTCCATATCATCAGAAGTCTTCCACTGCTCATATTCATCTCTTTGCATCACACTAGATTCATTATTAGGAAGGGGTGGTTTAGTAGTAGTCAGAACAAATTTATGTTTTTCACTTTGCAGCAACAACCCAATTTTCCTTTTCCATGTGACATAATTATCTCCAGTTAAGGTGTTATCTTTCAGGATGTTCATAAGTGATGGGGTCATGATTTCTGATTAAAACAAAAACATATATAAGTAAATAATCATGATAAAGCACTTTTAAATATTTATCTTGAATTAAATAAATAATTCAATCGTAAAAATTCAACGGTGATCCAACACACATAAATCTTACGCCTCCTTTAGGAGTTCGTACTATTTACTATTTGGACTAGGTCCCACCTAATTGTTAACATAACAACCAGAGTTTTCAATTTTAGCCTTGCAATTTTATTAACAAGAACTCTTGGGAGGATATTAATAAAATTACATTGAGTGTGTCACCAAGATATCGACCCTCAATTTTCTCTCACGAGAATCCCTCCTGGGGAGTAGATTTCATTTAAGTAAATTGTCTAGTCTATCCTTGTAAGGAAGTATTTTGTTAAATTCCATTAATGGACGCTCCTTGGGGGGGTTACCAAAAATAATAAAACTCAACTAACCTTGGAGGTCATAGGCGTTCTAACACACCTTCTCCCACTCAATTATTTAAGGCGTGTGATTAAATTCCAAAGAATGATTTTATCAAGTTATCTAGATGCCAATTAGATACCTAAATCATTCAATGCATGTTCATACCAAAAGAGATATATGAGTGGCACTCCTATTCTATATGACATGTTATCATACAATAACAAATATTGTAATATTTATACATAAAAAATAAATAGCCACAATTTTGGTCCATCCTAGAAAAGCATGTAAATTACAAATGTACGGAATACACAAACTCCTTTCTTGGTGGACAAGACTTCAAGCGACCATCTCGCGCACGAAACTCGCGTGCCCAAAGATCACCACAGCAGCCATGGGCACGCCTAGCCCATGCAAGGGCATGAGCTGCCGCACGGCCAGCCTATGCATGGGTCGCACGCTGCTGCACTGCAACAAGCGCAGCTGCACGCTTGTTGTCTCGGTGCGCGCGGGTGCCAAGACGGGTTTCGGATGCTCCAATTTCTTCAAATCTTCGAGTCTTCGAATCTTGAATATATTACAGCTTATTTTATACAATAAAATACTGCAATAATTTTTTATTAACCACTGCAGTATTTTATTTTTACAAATAAAAAACTGCACTAAAAAACTGCAGTATTTTTAATACATTAAAAAAAACTGCACTATTTTATACAAAAAATAAATTAAGCAACTATCAAAAGGAACTTGTGACGATAATAGGCCACCCTTCTTGTTACAATTCCGAAACAAAAATTACATGGAAAATCTAGGACCAAAATTGAGCAATAACAATTCACTTTATAACAACATATATAAATCCATACATTCGACATGTAATTATATATGTGAATACCTAGAGTGCCATCTCTTTCTAAAACATGCATAATCACAATAAAAAGAAATAGATTCACGTATATATATGTTAATTAATTAAAGGGTACAACCAGGCTCTGATACCAATTGTAGGGAAAAATTAACTAAAACCGCAGCGGAAGGCGAAAAGTAGATTTTCGTATAGTTTAAATTTTTTCTAAAGATTTGAACCTTAACCCTTTAATTAATTAAACACAAATATACGGTTAGAGTTAAATACCTCTTGTCGCGTGATCCGATTGACTTACGTCGATTGTAATCCACAAGATCTTCAATCCTAGCACGTAAGTGAATCACATAGGAGCGTGGTCTCCCTTTTTCCTTTGAATTGCTTACCTGAGAATGGATGTATAGAACTTCTGATCCTGATCTTCAATCCCAAAACACAAAGAGCCTAGAAAAATAGTTCCGGTCACTTTTGAATTCACAATCGATATGATTGGAACTCGCGTAACCCTAAATCGAAAGTGTGCACAAAACCTTTTGATGTTAAAGGCTTGCAAGTGCACTATCGAATGAGAACTTATTTTTTTTTCTCTCTTGGCCGAAATTCTACGTGTATTGAGTAAGATTTTTATTTTTCAAAGCAAACAAAAATCTCTCTCACTCCAGCTTCTTAGTGGCTGAAATTTATCACCTTATATTTATAAGGTGACCGAAATTTCTCCTTCTCAAAATAGGGTTGGCCGAATTCTTTGTGTAGGAACTAGGGTTGGCCAATTTCCTTACTTGAAAAGGAATTGTGCTTTTCCCTAATTCCTATCAATTTAAGAATCCTAACCCTTATAGGACTAGGGTGGCCGAATTCTTTGTGTGGTATGGTGTGTATGTGGACTTAATCCTTACCACATTAGGACTCCTATCACTTAAAAGAATTCTAACCCTAATCCAACACATAGTATTTTATTTACTGATCAGGAAAAGATTTTGATTTAAACTATTAATTAATTAAATAATTAATTAATTTTCATTTAATCAAAACAATAAAATAAAATAATATCTTGGGCTATTTTATTAGCCTTGCCACACACACCATATATACATGGGCCTAATATTATTTTTCTTATTTTATTCAATCCATTAGACTTTAAATAAAAGCCCACATGTGAACCAGACTTATTCTTACTAAAAGAAACAAGCCCACATGTCTCATTTTAATATATTAATATAATAGAGCAGCCCATTAAATAAATAATAGAAATATTATATTCTTAATATATTAAATGCAATTCTAAATGGACCCATAAATTGGTCTGGTAGAATATATCAAGTGATCCATGCAAGTACGTGTGGATTGTGGATCTTGGCGGGCTATCTAAATTTAAGCTTCAATAGACATAACCTAATCACAATTAACAAATGATTCACTTAGGTCCGATCTATTAATTTTAACTCATTCCACTAAAGAGCTAAAATTGAACTCTTAAATAAAGATAGAATAAGGAGATGTTTCTCATTCATACCCTAGACAATCTTATAGGAGACGGTGTATCCTCGTGAATAATATCAGTAATCGCCAAGAGCTCATAGACCGCCTATAGCTCTCCAAGTTACCATATTTCCTCATATGTCCACATTTTGAACTTGGATATTTTGACTTATCCAGAAGCCATGTCTTCAATAATCATTATTGAAAACTCAACGTTGAGATTTAATATCCAATACCTCAAAACATCCATATGATGATATTATACTCTCATTTAATAAATGGAGCCACGATGTCCATATCTATACATGAAGTCCTCTATCGATTAACAAATGAATACCACCAAACTATCGAGGATAGACTATGCTATATAATCGTACTCATTGATAGCTCAAATGATAACACTTGCAACCATGAGTCCATCATTTATCTCAGGATTAAGATCGACTCTCCGATTGTCCTAATAATTAAAAGACTTATATCTAGTGACGGTTCTAGATAAAGTATTTCATTGTGATCCTGTTCAATGCACCCAGTGCACTAGATTCTTTTACTCGAAAACCTTTCGATGATTTTAGACTCATCATAACTCATTTGATCCCACTCAAATGCTAGTAAAAGAATTCTACAACTTTATCAAGATAGAGGTGCCCAACCTTTAACTTAAGTTTTCAACGTTATTCAAGACTAACTAAAGAATTGTGTCTACCTCACACATATCTGAATGTATGAACAATTCTTTATTTCTCATAGTCTTTTGACCTTATGATTATTTACCTTGACAATTATAATAATAAATGCTATAAGTATTTGTAAGAATAAGAAAACACTTTATTAATATGAAAAGATTGTCAATTACAATATTACACTCTTGCTATTGAGCATAATCCTAACAATGAGTAGCTAAAATACCCCACTATGGGGTTGATGTTATTTGTTTGATGGATAATTGGGCTTTGTAAATAAACTCTATGTGTTATAATTATTCTATCTCTATATTTCATTCCATTGCTTGAATTGATTTCCATTATTGATTTGCTTGGATACACCCTCTTTGCATGATTGATTTGGATTACTTGAGTAGGCAATTAGGTTGTCTAATGCTCAATTGAATGGAAGGATTTCCAGAAATCAGGCTCTACAACCATGCCCTTAATCTAATATTGAATTAGTGGCTTTCACTATACATCCTAGGTTAGCCACTTGTGAGAGAATAAGAAGCCTCCACTATACACCCTAGGTTGGCTACTTTAGTGATTCTACGAGAACTAACCTTCGAGTAGAATTCGGTTGATAACCTAAAGCCTCATCCAATCTCAAACGGGTGGCCTTCACTGTACATCCTAGGTCGGCCACTTGTGAGGGAATTGGGAGCCATCACTATACATCCTAGGATGGCTACATTAGTAATAGGTTGAGCCATAGCTAGATAGATGAGCATTCATGGAACAAGTCCCAATTGAGTAACTAGCCACTGTTGGTTGCTTAGGAGGTATTAATCTCTAGTAGGAGGTCTTCGCTATACACCCTAGGTTGACTTCTTGCTATAGATATATACCAATACTATACACCCTAGGTTGGTTACATTTGTCAAAACGTGCTTAATTGAGAGTTTGTTGCAATTGCCCCAATATTCACTTACGAGTCCATCAACTCCGTAGTTCCATCATCATTCATTCATCACTCCGTTGTCATCCCATTTTATTTGCTTCCATAGTTTAGTTTATATAGTATCTTCATTCACCATCACTTTACTTTTATTCATACTAGTTGTATTAATCCTAATCTTATCTTCGCTACGCCGATCTCATTGGACGACACCCGTGCTTACTGCTTTACTTGTATTTCTACTTGTGAACGCATCGCATAGGTTCTATAAATTGTTTTGACAGATGGTTTTTTGACGGCAAAAACCTTCTCATCAAATGGCGCAGCTGCCGGGGATCGGTGTGCGTATTAGTGATTAGATTAGTTTTATTACTATTAGTTTATTAGTTGTTTTTAGTTTTGTTAAGTTTCTTTTTATTGCCTTGGGAGTTTTTGTTTTTGTTTGTTTCAGGTCTCTATGGATTTCTTTTGGCAAAATTTAGGATCAAGCTACGAGCCTAAGGAGAATGTCTACATCTCGTCATTCCACTCAAATTCCGTTGAAGATCAACTAAGAAATTTCATGCAGAATCATGTGCGGGAGATTGAGCAGATGATAGCTTCTCAACAAGAGACTCAAGCCTTCATAGAAGAGAAAACCACCCAAATGCTCGAATCCACCCAGCAGTCCACCCTGGTAAATCAGAGTTGTTTCCAAGTTAAAGCAACCAAACCGGTGGATTCCTCAAATTTCTCCAAAGAAGACATGTATAAGCTCCGAATAGAATTTGAAGTGGAGCGAAGCAAGGGAATAGACGAGATGGACAGGATGATCAAGATGAACCAAGAGCTTATGAGCGTGAGCACAGAGCTAGTGTTGGAAATGGGTGTGTTGAAGGAAGAGAATGAAGCACTTCAAGAGAGAGAAGCCTTGGGAATGGAAAATGCGAGTAATCTCTAAGAGTTGAACAAGAAACTATTATATGAAGTGAAGATGCTCAGGGTTGAGAATGGTACTCTCAAGAAGACAAATTGCGAAGTCTCCGACAAGAACAAAGAATTGGAAGAACGAATTGAGAGATTTGAAGCCTAAAAGAGTACCGCATTGGAGGATTTGGAGAACTTAGTGAGGCTATCAAAAGATTTTGAAGATGAGATAGCTCACAAGTCAATGATTATGCAAATGGAGGTTGATCAAAAAGCCAATGCCTTAGAGGAAGCACAAGTAGCACTAAGAAAAAAGGAGGAGGAGGTCAAGGCGTTACAAGTGAAACAAATCAAACGTCCTCAAGACCACTCATCAAAGGGAAGTTCCTCTAACTCTAATGTATTTTGCTATGCATGTTCTAGGATAGAGCATTTTAAGGCTAAAAATTATAAGCCAAATCAACATAGGAAAACTAGAGGTCCTAGGAATAGATGGAGTCCACCTAGGGTCAAGTAAATATGGGTAAGGAAAGACCAAGTGCACTTATATAGAAACATGAAAAAGGAAAAGATAATGAAGTCACCTAAATTTATTTGGGTAGTTAAAAATAGAGAATTTCCTAACTTGGTCAAACCACCCTTAGAGGACCCTAGCCTCTCCATGAATGCATCCCATTGAATAATTTTGATGCATGTAGTTAGTTTTATGTTTTATGTTGTTTAAATTCAATAAATGGTGATGTTGGGATAGTTTTGTTCGAATGCTATATTTTGTGGATATTTGCATATTGAATTTATTGATTATATTTGTGGATGAAAGAGCCGGAGGCTCTTGTGCAAGTATGAATGCATGTGCTTTATATTGTTTTATTCGGTTTGGGGGTTCATGCCCCATTCCATCATTTTTGATAAAATGCATGATGTTAAGCTTGACTTGTGCTTCAATGATATATTGCATGAATTTCCTTTATTTTGTGAGCCTTGTTTGAGTCATTTTTATTTTGTTGGGGCATTGATTGTGTTTGATTAGTGCCTAGGTTTGTTTGAGTCATGTTAGGTGCATGCCGCTAGGCCGGATTCTCTTGTCTTCAACATTGAGGACAATGTTGGGTTTTGGTTTGGGGGTTTTGAAGCCTTTTTGAGTTGTCTTTTGTGTCTTGAGTCATTTTTGTGTCTTATTTTCGAAAAAGTTGCTGCTTATCCAAAATTTTGAGCTTATTTAGCTTGGTGAGATACCTAGAGCATAGTGTTTGTGGCAAATGTGTGTATGCTTTGTGTGCTTATTCAATAACTCTTAGTCACTTTAGGGGTCTCACTTGCACTTCATGGGCTAGTCTCATCTTCTAGTGTCCAAGTTTAGGGAACTCGGTGCTCAAGCGCCTTGTTCTAATAGTGGAGATTTCCCTTGTGAGATCACAAACACAAGCCAAAATCATGTATATTTGAGGGAAAATGTTTTTCAAATCTGTAAACACTATTCAAACACCATGCATAGTCTCACTACATCAAAAATCATCATTTGTCATTGAACATGCATCATATATGTGGACTGCTTGAAGGAAACTTTTATTCCCTTGGTAGATTGATCCTTTGAAGTGATATTAGGCAATGTGTGTTTTAGCCACTCAAAAAGAAAGCCTAAATACTTCCCATTCCCGTAATATGTGTGCTCCCAAGCAAATTTTGAAGCCAAACACATATAGACTTTTCCATTCTACACCCACGTATCCATAACCCAAGCAACCTAAACACTTAGCCAACCCTCTCTTAATTGATCTTTTTAAGGCTTAGGAATTTAAAATTGTGCTTTAATTTGATAAATGGCGTGTACCTAGGCAAGAGTAATGAGTTGTGAAAATGTGCATAGTAAAAAGGCATGAAAAGAAAAGAAAAGAAAAGAAGCAAAAAGTAACAAAAGAAAAATATGCTTCAAATGCCTTGTGTAAATTGTAAATGCTACTCAAATGGGTAACATGAGTAGTTAAAGATTGCACATAGAGTCTAATTGTATGCCTGGACGCCATATTATATTTGGAAGTGGAGTTGCACAAGAAATTAAATGCTTAATTGTAGAATGTATTGCCTTAACTTGGTTGATTAGTGATTGTGCCTAAATTTCTCATTCTTCTAATCACCATTCACCGTGGCCACGTTACAACCAAATGGAAAAGACCTAGTTTATCTTAGGGGATGTCTAGATTGGGAATATTAGTTAATGAATGCTCTTTCCACATTCATGACACGTGATTCTTTCATGAGACTCACTCACTGAAAACAACGTTTATTCTACACTAAATGTATGCAACTAAGTTGATTCAGTTACATAAATTCATTGGCATACATGTTGCATGAGTGTGAACCTAGGTTCTGAGAGGAAAGATAAGAGAGAATCCATGTGAGAACCTAGCGTCGAAGCGAATTATGCTCGAGGTGTGAGAGTGAGTAGTTTCTGAGGTGAGGGCATTTAAGTGTGGGATTCGTGTTGTGCCAATTTCCCTTGAGGTGCCTTCGAGTTGTTTAGAAGATTTTGCATATGCTCATTCCTCACTCCCATTTGCTTTTGCGTATCTCTCTGCCAGTTGGTTCTGCAGCAAGTTTTTCTTTGTGTCTAGGAAAGTTCTTAGTTCGAGTCATTTTTAGTTTGTGTCTTATTTGTTTTATATTATGTTTGCTCGAGGACGAGCAAAGGTTTGGTTTGGGGGTGTTTGATCGTGCCTAAATTTTTGTATATTTCGGCCCTCATTCCTATTCCTTTGTCTCGTTCTTGTGTGTATTTTCTATATATTTTATGTCTAATAGGCTCGTTTGTGCTAATTGCAGGCAATAGATGTAATTCTGGTGTTAGAAGCTAATTGCAGTGGTTCCGGCAGAAAAGGGGCAAAAGGAAAGACAAAGGATCATAAGCAGCTCTACAGTGCGGGTCAAGTGTGGGTCGCAACCGCACTCCAACCGCACTCCTTCCCACAGCCAGGACCTGAATCATGAAGGAAAGATAAAGTGCGGGTAAAGTGCGGGTCATCCAACCGCACTCCACCCGCACTATTGCTCAAGATAGAGGAGCTGATTTGCACCTGACACTAAAGTGCGGGTAATCCAACCGCACTCCACCCGCACTGTTGCTCAGGACAGAGGAGCTGATTTGTACCTGACACTAAAGTGCGGGTCAAGTGCGGGTCATCCAACCGCACTCCACCCGCACTATTGCTCAAGATAGAGGAGCTGATTTGCACCTGACACTAAAGTGCGGGTAAAGTGCGGGTAATCCAACCGCACTCCACCTGCACTGTTGCTCAAGACAGAGGAGTGGATTTACACCTGACACCAGAGTACGAATACAGTGCGAGTACAATGCGGGTAAAATGCGGGTAAAATGCGGGTAATCCAACCGCACTGTTGCCCAGATCAGAGAACTGAAGATGAAGAAAACCCATATAGTGCGGGTACAGTGTGGGTAATTCACCCGCACTCCATCCGCACTCTGCGCGGGACAGTTTCTAGTTTCAAGCTTAAGTGACCTATTTTTCCATCCTCTATAAACAGAAAAGGATGGGAACGAACCAAAACAGCTCCCATATCTCCCCATACTTGTATTCTAAGCTAGTAACACATCTCCCTATCATCCATCTCTACTCAATTAAAGGCAACTAGGAGACTTGGATTAAAGCTTCAAGGAAAGAGATCAATCTTCAAGGGTTCTCTCTACACTCTCTCTTAGTTTATTTGTTTGTAATAGAACATGAGTAGCTAAAATACACCACTATGGGGTTGATGTTATTTGTTTGATGGATATTTGGGCTTTATAAATAAACTCTATGTGTTATATTTATTCTATCTCTATATTTCATTCCATTGCTTGAATTGATTTCCATTATTGATTTGCTTGGATACACCCTCTTTGCATGATTGATTTGGATTACTTGAGTAGGCAATTAGGTTGTCTAATGCTCAATTGAATGGAAGGATTTCCGGAAATCCGGCTCTACAACCATGCCCTTAATCTAATCTTGAATTAGTGGTTGTCACTATACATCCTAGGTTAGCCACTTGTGAGAGAATTAGAAGCCTCCACTATACACCCTAGGTTGGCTACTTTAGTGATTCTACGAGAACTAACCTTCGAATAGAATTCGGTTGATAACCTAAAGCCTCATCCAATCTCAAACGGGTGGCCTTCACTATACATCCTAGGTTGGCCACTTGTGAGGGAATTGGAAGCCATCACTATACATCCTAGGATGGCTACATTAGTAATAGGTTGAGCTATAGCTAGACAGATGAGCATTCATGGAACAAGTCCCAATTGAGTAACTAGCCACTGTTGGTTGCTTAGGAGGGATTAATCTCTAGTAGGAGGTCTTCGCTATACACCCTAGGTTGACCTCTTGCTATAGATTTATACCAACACTATACACCCTAGGTTGGTTACGTTTGTTAAAACGTGCTTAATTGAGAGTTTGTTGCAATTGCCCCAATATTCACTTACGAGTGCATCAACTTCGTAGTTCCATCATCATTCATTCATCACTCCGTTGTCATCCCATTTTATTTGCTTCCATAGTTTAGTTTATATAGTATCTTCATTCACCATCACTTTACTTTTATGCATACTAGTTGTATTAATCCTAATCTTATCAACGCTACCCCGATCTCAGTGGAAGACACCTGTGCTTACTGATTTACTTGTATTTCTACTTGTGAACGCATCGCATAGGTTTTATAAATTATTTTGACAGATGGTTTTCTGACGGCAAAAACCTTCTCATCAGAGTATTCTTCTTCATTTCCTTTCCTTTGGATCCAAATCCTTTCTTCTCAAACTTGATGAACTTCTTGAATCTTTTCACCATGAGGGCCATTTCCTCATCCGAGTCTTCCTCCTCCTTCTCAACCTTGGAGGTCTTCAAAGCAGTGCTATTTTGCTACTTGAAAGGTGTAGGTGTAGGAGTCCACCTAGACTCATATGCTAGAAGTCTTTCTATAACTTCACTCGGCTTCATGTTCTTGTAATCACTATTCTCCTCAAGTGCAGTCACTTTTGACTCAAATCTTGCCGGAAGCGACCTCATAATTTTTTGCTTGATTCTCCTATCTGAATAGGGGTCACCAAGTTGATGGCTTTGATTGTCTATGTCCATCAACTTCACTTAATAGTCGTTGAAGCACTCATCCTCCTCCATTCTAATTTGCTCGAATTGTGTTTGAAGGACTTGAAGCTTGGAGTCCTTGACCACCTCGGTTCCCTCATGGGCCGTATCTAGAATCTCCTATGCCTCTTTTGCAATTCTTGTTGCTTGGATCAATTTGTACTGATTGTCATCCATTGCACAAAGAATGGAATGCATAGCCTTGTTGTTCCACTTGAATGCTTCAAACTCTTGAGTTGACCATTATGACTTTGGCTTGGGAACTACACTTTCATCTGTAAGAGTCTTTTCCGGAGGAGTGTAACCATCTTTGATTGCCATCCATGCTCGGTCATTTATTTGGCAAATGTAAGACTCCATCTTGCCTTTCCAAGAGGCATAGTTTACTCCGGTGAGCAAAGGGGGTCTTGTGCTAAAAGCTCCCTCATTTCCACTTCTGTTCCCACTCATAGTGTTTGGGTATGAATGAGATGAATGCTAATGTATGCAACAAACAACAACCAAAATGCAAGATGCAAGACACAAAAAGAGCAAGGATCTCTTAGGTATGTTTAGGAACCCGCTCTGATACCAATTGAAAATACTATAAAGCGTGTGTCTACTAACCTAGAGGGGGGGGGGGGGGGTGGTGGTGAATAGGTTTTAGTTGATTTATTACCAACTTTTCGACTTAATCAATTTAATAATGCTACCCCATATTAGCAATCAACCAATCCAAAATAAACATGCAAAAAACAATAAAAGCACAAGGATTGATTTACGTGAGAAACCCTCCAATTGGGCAAAACTCATGGGCTATCCTTCTAGCTGCACACGGTCCTCAAATCCACTATTTGAATGAAAGTTTACAACCTAGGTTAACCTCAAGTCACACCATACTTGGTTACTAACCCTTTCACTCTACCCAACGGGCCTTTAATAGTAATCCTAGACCAACAAGCTTGTGCACTAATCCACTTAGTCACAAGGCTTAACAATCAATGAAGAGATAAAGCAACCTATGTGAATATGTGACAATATTCTATCATGCAATTAATGCTAGGCTACACCAAGTGCTTATCTAGGGATTTAAAGATGTCAACAAATGCAAATCCTAGATATTAATATCTAAATGCAAATGTATGAAGATTTAGCTAAAAGGGTAAAATAGTCATAAATGCTAGCTATCAATGAACATGCAATCACAACCAACAAACACAATCACAAACACAATCACAAACATACTCAAATCATGCTAAACCAAATAAACATGCAATTAATTAACAAATAATTGTTAACCCTAGGTAAACAAGAACATAAAGATGAAAAAGGAAGTTCTAAGACATGTTTGATTACCTAGTCAAGAAGAGCATGAAGACCCATGAAGAATAGGTGCAAGAATGGATCTTAGATGCACATGGGTATGAGTTTGGTTGAGTAAAAAGGACTTCTTGGAGCTCTCTCTCTTGGATTTACTTTCTCTCACTTAGGGATATATTTTCAGAGCTCTAGGTTTAAATGGTGAAGAAGATGATGTATTTATAGAGATCAAAAACGAGCTGGTGTGAAATACCCGAAATGCCCTATTTTGGTGACAGAGGCGACAGGCCAGGTGACATGACCAAGACGCCTTGTAAGTCGCCTAACACACTGGAAAGATAACAAGTTGCCTGAGGCGACATGTAAAGCGACATGTCCAAGTCGCCTATGAAGTCGCCTAACACATTGGAGGAAAAACAAGATGTCAGAGGCGACATGTAATGCGACATGCCCAAGTCGCCTATGAAGTCGCCTAACACACTGCGAGAAAATATCAAAACTAAGGTGACATTAGGGGCGACATGCACAAGTGGCCTTGCATGTCACCTAACCCACTGTGCAGCCCATCAACTCCAAAATGCAAGAAGTGTGTGTGTGCAACCATACATGCATGTCAATACAAATGCATTAGATGTGAGTGTGTGAAACTAAAACCTCTTCAAAGAGAATTAAGCATGTGATATACCTTTGAAGTGCTCTTGAGAATGATGATGCCCTTGAAGCTTGATCACACACAATGAGGCCTAATCTACCCTTACAAAATTAATCCCCCATGTGGTTTGTCAACAAAATGAGCCAATCAAAAATATGAGGAACTTACAATAAATATTGTGTAAAAGTTACAACATTCTCTCTTCCTCTCTCTAACATAAAAATGGAGATGGAGAATTCCGTTTATGTCTATAAGTGGCTACTATGTATCTAGTGATTGTCTTGAACCCTTACTAACTTCAGAGAACTCACAAGAAGTTTCTCTCGGTCCCCAAAATCTCTCATTTTCTCCTCCAGAATACAATCTGGGATCCCCTTTCTTTGTCCTTGAAGGTCGTATGTATAGGTCCCTCATATCCCTAAGAATCTGGTTCCATTTATGTGGATTATTTGGAGTCCTATTTTAGGCGTTGAAAAGAGTTGAGTGAGGCTAAAGGCACGGGATTTAATCCCGTTAGTTACTGTCGTGTTTAAACTCTGATTCGGTTGACCATTTGGTCTCATTTTTGACGCTTTAAATGGCAAAGGAGTTAACTTTCCTAGCTCACGTTGCTTGGAGAGGTACCTTGGCTCCACGCCCTGGTGGCGTGGTACACTGGTGTACTATTCTGACTTACTGGTGTGGCGCTTGTTCTATTATGCTGGTGGCTTCGTAATGATATTCGTCATACGAGACATGCAGGGGGCTTATCTTGGTTGGTCTCTGGCTGATGTCGAGGTGTTCTGGAACACCTGGTATGCGTCGTGGTACCGGGGTTCCAGATATGAGGGATTAAGTACTTGCAAGGCACTAGGTCAGTGATATCGTGGTACCCCCTCTGTCAGGTGTCAGAATGGATGCCCACCATGGTACCTGTTCTTCCTGGTTGAATGTCTCGGGTGTTTCATCTAGGTAGGTTGGTAGTCGAGGTTCTGGTTTTTACCAGGTACTAATTCCCTCTAGGTCATGGTATCAATCCCGCTAGGTACCTGGGAGCTAGGATTGGTCCCTACCAGGTAAAGGCTTTTGGCGGAAAATTCTCCTTTGGACCCTTTCCAACAAACCCTATAAACAGAAGTCCCCCCTAACTTGAACACCAGTGCCAGGTTGGGGTTGGAGTCAGGATTCAGAACACTTGGAGAATTTTGTAACTGTCTCGTTGAATGGAATCTTCCCCTTGCACGTTGACTTAAATGAGTCTTCCACGTGGCTGGCTGTGGTAGGCAAAATTCAAAAAAGACAGTATATTGGAGGCGCGTGTTTCTCGAAACCATTCGCCCTACGTCACCGATTATCCCACGGCATTGATTACTGACTGGTCGATTCTTGTGTGTCGTTTTAAAGATCAATCCGTCAACAATAATTGTAAAAACCTCAGTAAGCCTAAATTGGTTTGGAAAACACAAGTATGGTGGCAAGTGGGGTATCGTCCATAGGGAGCGGAGCTAGCTAAGATTAGTTATTGCTAAAGTAATGTTAATGTATATATATAATAAACGAAACATAAAATGATGAAGATGTAGATGGTTAATTATCCTATTAGTAACACTAAATTAATTATGCAAACTAGATGATGGGGAAATGGGATGAAGGATATATAGATGATGGAAAATAAGGAGTTAACGGATACGAAAGTAAATACTGGGCAATGCAACAAACTTGTTAATAGGCACGTCTATTCAAAGGTAACCGACCTAGGATGTATAGAGTCGGTTATTTATCCCTAGAAAGTGGCCAACCTAGGATGTATAGTGAGGACCACCTATTTGGGATTAATCCATCGTAAACCACCAACCTAGGATGTATAGTGTTAGTTGTTTATGGATTCTGAAAATGAAGCTCGTCTACCTATCAATTACTCAACCGATTGTAAACGTAGTTAACCTAGGATGTATAGTGATGACTTCTAATCCTCTCACAGGCTCCGATTGAGGTTAGATTAAAACCGCGGTTCAAGAGTCGGAATTCATGACGTTCCGTCCATTCATTAGAGCAAGAGACAACTAAATAGGATGTATATCTAGATGCAATACTCATACATAATCCAAAGAGATCTTGAAGAGGATGTATCTAAACAAGAAATCAATGACAACCATTCAAAGCAAGAATAGATCAATGAAAGATAGACATAAATATAAATATAACATCAAGTTTATGTACAAGCCCAATATCCAACTAACTACTCCATCAACCCCTTGGAGGGGATTTAGCTGCTCATTACAACTAGGAAAATAAGAGAAAGGAAATAGAAAGAACCCTTGGAGAACATCTCCTTCCTTGAAGTTGCTTCAATCTCTTACCTTCCTTGAAGTTGAGTAGAGAATGTAAGTATGTGAGAGAGAGAGAGAGATTCTAGATCTAAAGTGTGTAAAACATCTAAAAAATGAAGTCAAAGGCTGTGTAAAACATTTCCATCCTTTTCTATTTGTACAACATACAAAAAATAGGTCACTTAAACTTTAAAAATCAATCTGGCGTGCGTGGAGTGCCGGTGGAGTGTGGGTGAATTACCCGCACTATACCCGCACTGTATGGGTTGTCTTCATCTTTAGTTCTCGGATCTGAGAAATAGTGCAGGTGGAGTGCAGTTGGATTACCCGCACTTGACTCTTAGTTGACCCGCACTTGATTCCTACTTTACTCACACTTTACTGTCAGCTGCAAAATCCACTCCTCTGTCTTGAGCAATAGTGCAGGTGGAGTACGGTTGGATGACCCGCACTGTATCCGCACTCTAATGTCAGGTGCAAATCAGCTTTTCTGGTCTTGAGCAACAGTACGGGTGGAGTGCGGTTGGATGACCCGTACTGTACCCGCACTCTAATGTCAGGTGCAAATCAGCTTCTCTGGTTTGGCAACAGTGCGAGTAGAGTGCAGTTGGATGACCCGCACTGTACCCGCACTTTAACTCTTCTCTTGTATCAGGTCCCGGCTATGAGCATGAGTGCGGTTGTGACCCGCACTTGACCTGCACTTGACCCCCACTGTAGTGCATGCTTCCAAACCCATCTTTGCACCATTTCCTACAATTACGTACATAACAACCCATTAGAGATACCAAAATGCACGAAAACAGAACACAAGATACGGATTTGAGGGCCTAAATAAACTACATATTTGGCACGATCAAACACCCCCAAACCAAACCTTTGCTCGGCCTCGAGCAAACATAATCTAAAACAATCAGACGCATAAACAATAATTCAACAATACCGCAAGTCTAATGTGTGATATGATACATATAGGTGTGATAGAGAGGAGAAAAACATATGCACAAGATCAAGAGCAATTTGGAGACACCCAAGGGAGGCTAGTACCAACACGAATCCCATACCTAAAGGCATTCATGAATTAGGGACAACTTACTCCCATACCTTGAGCATAATTCACTTTAATTCTAAAGCTCGTATGGATTCTCTCTTTTCTTTCCTCACAGAGTCCTAAGTTCCACACAAACGAGCAAAGATGAATTGTGCACAAAATTTAAGCAATGAACTATCCTAGGAAATAGTCAATATGCCATGGACGTGAAAGATCGTGCTTCAACCGACATTCCCAAACTAGACTTTATATGGATCAAATAGGGATTTTCCACCGGTTATAGTGTGGCTATGGGGTTTAATGAGGTTACACAAAGAATATGGACATTTGGAGTTCAAACTCGCCAATCAGGCTAGAATATATCCCTACACCCACAACATGTTCTTTTATCACTCATACGCAAACCTCTAGGCAATCGTTTAACCCACATTCATGCCTTCAATGTTGCACACCGTTTGAGCGTATTTAGCATAACACAATCACAATTATGGAACACAAGTACAATTTCCCTTTGAATTATTTTACAATTTCACAATCACAATGTTGTACTCTGTTTTGAGTTGTTACAATTTCCCTTTCTGGCACTTAAGGCACACAAGGACAATTCTTAGCCCTTTCCTTGCATATTTTCAACAATTATTTCATTTTACCTGCTTTTTGATCATTTAGAGCTTAACTCCTTTCATCACCATCATTTCACATCCTAACATGATTAGTACAAGGATAGGCATGTGTTTAGGCTATTAGGTATATGGTTGAATGTGGTACAAAATAAAAGAGTAAGTGTTTGGCCTTAAACTTGGCTTTGGAGCACACAATATGGTATGTGGTGTTTATGCTAGTAAAGGTAATTCCGTGCACACACATTCCCTAATATCACTTCCTCAACCGTCTAAAAAGTGAATGAAGGCATCCATCACGCACTTCACAAAATGATATGCAAGTCATATGGCACATGACATAAATGACGAGAGGTGTGTTTAAGAATAATCAATAATACACTCAAAATACGCACTTTAACACTTGTGTTTGTGATCTCACGGGCATCTCCACTATTAGAACTAGACATGGGAACATTGAGTCCCCAATATTTTATACCAACGGGTGGGACGATCCCATGGCGGTGCAAGTGAACCCTCAAGTAGCACCAAACTATGTCACAAGGTCAAAGCACATACAAAGAACTCGCGAAAAGTACACGCTAGAGGCATCATACCCATACTGCTTACAGTTTGAAAATTTGACAAGCGACAAAATTGAAAAATTAGACACTATAAGACTACAAGAACGACTGTACAAGGCGTAACACACCCCCAAACCAAAACTAATAATGTCCCCATTGTTGGAATCAACAAGGTATGTCCTAACGGAGGAGAAACACCATAGACGACTCGAAAATTATGAACATGCTTAAAGCGCAACCAATAACAAGTATAATCACAATAATTTGTGGAATAAGGGTTCAACACCCCCAAAGCGGATCTAGACAACAGCTCAAAACTAGCACAAGTATATGATCAACATGCACTCAACTATGCTCATTCATGTTAACAAACTCTAAATTCGCATTCATCGAAAACTTAATGCAATGAAGTACAAAAGCGAAGGTAGAAACTCCCTTTAGAAGGAAGCTTGTTCGTTGTCCATGCGTGTTGTCATGTGCTTTCCAAAAGATGCACAACCTAGCTCAAAACACACAACAACTCTACCAAACGAAAATCAAATGCGAAAAGGAAAGAAAAACCAAAATACCAACTGAAATAAAAATAAATAAGCTAAAAGTTTAAATATGACCTGAGCGGGCTGCCTCCCACCAGTTCTCTGACATGATAGATGTTCTATGGCTCAGTAAGTTCCATGGCACCAATACCCTTGCAGCAGGTTTTTGGTCAAAAATACGGTTTTAACCTATGCCTATTAACTTTGAATATTCCATCGATCCTCAAATTCTGAATGTCTACAGCTCCGTTAGGTGAGACATTAATAACACGGTATGGGCCTGACCATCTCGATTTCAACTTCCTAGGGAACAACTTCAAACGGGACTCATAAAGTAACACCAGCATGCCCGGTTGGAACTCTTTCCTTACCAATCGCTTGTCATGAATAAATTTTGTTTTTTCTTTGTAAAGCCGTGAACTCTCATAGTCTTCCAACCTGAATTCATCCAACTCGTTCAACTGATTGCATCTGTCTTTACCTGCCTTGTCATACTCCCAATTCAACTTCTTAATCGCCCACCAAGCTTTACGTTCTAGTTCTACTGGAAAGTGGCAAGCCTTACCCGAGACCAACCTATACGACCTCATCCCAATAAGAGTTTTGAAAGCCATACGGTACGCTCTTAAGGCGTCAGATAGTTTCAATGCCCAATCCTTCCTAGTTGAGGAGACCGTCTGCTCCAGAATCTGCTTGATGTGCCTGTTACTTACTTCAATCTGTCCCGACGTCTGTGGGTGGTATGGTGTGGCCACCTTGTGATGCAACCCATACTTCTTCAATAGATTTCCCAAGATTTTGTTACAGAAATAGCTCCCTCCATCACTAATGATCACCCTTGGAATCCCAAATCGGGTCAGAATATGTTCCTTTATGAATTTTACCACCACATTACTGTCTGTTAACGGGAATTTTACTCGGGATGAGAAATCTCTGTTAATGCCCTCGAGACCACTACCACGTAGGTGGTGGCCAAAATTATTTATATATGTGACAATGGTTTATCTAGTGATAAATAAACAAGAACATTTTTATTTAACATGCATGGTACACGGGTACAAAGATTTTTCTCTCGTTTCTCTCAACTTTCTTTGGTAAATGGTCGATTGCTAGTCGTATGCCTGTCGAATAGTAGTCTCCTTTTTCGTTTCTTTTCTTTTCTATTTATACATGGTTTGTAGGTCAACAGACTGATTCTCCCTTGATTGTCTCAGTGATTGTCTCAGTCTCTTCCTTATCGGGCGGGATTTCTTGCGTTAAATCATTTGACTTTTAGATTAACATCCGAATTGAGAGTATCGTGGTAGAGATCAGCTTGTTTCCTTTTGGATTTCATTACTTATGTAGATAACGCTTCCAGGTATGATTTAATTCATTCCTTGTATCCTTCCTGTACGATCCTTATAGGAGTCGTGGGACATGACGAATATGGTATGATGCATCAACCAGGGAGGTTGTTTAGTATTTTGACCTTGATGTCTGAGAAGTTTCATCCAGCTTGGAGACAGATCTGGCTTCTCTTGACTTTTCCAAAGCTAGATGTGGCCTTGACTGACCTTTTTGAAGCTGGGTGTGGCTTCGACTCACCTCGCGGCCTTCTAGGGACATTCTTCTGTGTCAATCGAGGTACAGACGGGTTTGTTGAGCATTTGCAAGATGACCTTAACTTCGGGGAGCTTCTAGTTTTGATGATGCGGGCTAAGCCCGATCATTCCGGGTTCTATCTGGGATGTTTCTGGAGCTCGCCCTTGTTCTTGGGGTGGTATCGCAGTTTGGATCTGGATAGAGAGGTCTCCTGGTGGAAGTTCTCAGGTCCGGGCTTTATCCCAGATGTTTCTGGAGCCCGCCCTTATGCCTGGGCCGGCATCGTAGCTTGGCTCTGGATATAGAGGTCTTTAGGTGAAACTTTCGGGTATGGAACCAGGTCTAGTAAGTGGAAAATTTCCTTTTGGTCCTTAGCCAATTTTGGCTATTAACAGAAGTCCCCTCTGACTTGAACACCAGACGTCGAGCTCGGGGTTGAGGTCAGATTCTCACTTTATTTGGGAAATCTTCCTCTTTTACCGTTACTGAAATTTTTGGGAATTTCTTCATTTGAGTGACGTGTTGTGAACCGACTATTTTATCTTCGAATTAATCTGATCACGTTACGGCAGTCCCCGAGATTTTTTACCGTTACCAGGATCTTGGGGAGATCTTCCTCTTAATTGCGTAAATGATGTGGCATGAGATGATTAGCTCGCTTTAGAGTTTAACCCGGTTACGTTACCAAGTCAATTTTTACCGTTACCAAACGAGTATCCTGGTAACTTGAGTTGTTGCCTTCCTGCCTATATATATGCATGTTTTCCTCCTCGTCTTCCTCACATCTTCTCGAGCGAAAAGATCCTTTTGTTGAGAAATATTTCCACAGTTTTTTCCCCAAGCTTGCTTCTTTCTTCATTCTTCGTCTTCTATTCTTTCTTCATTCTTCGTCTTCTATAATGTCAAAACACAGTCATGATTCAAATGATTCCATATTCGATGGCGAGGAGGTCGTCAGTCTTAGTCTGGGGAAGCGGGCTAGAAGGAGTTCTGACGGTGATGATTCCCCGCCCACATCACAACGTCGGCGATCCAGTAGGAACGTATCTATCGGGACTGGGTTCTCCAATCATCCCGACCACCCTTTAGATATTGTTGATGATGATTCCAACAAAGAAACGACCGGCGGCGCTGCGGGGGAGCGTCGGGTCTCGGCTCCTGGTCCCTTTGGGGAGAGGCTCCCTCTCTACGATTTCCGGGTCATCCCTGATTCCACAGTTGACCCGGTGTCGATCGACCGTTTGAGGTCAAATTTTGGCATCCCCGACAATGTATCCATCTCGGTGCCTCCTAGGAACTTCGAGTTTTTCAACCCCCCTAAAGGTGTGCTTCCGATCCATGTGGCCGCTCTTGAGAACGGGGTCAGGCTTCCCCTCCATCCGACCCTTCGACGGGCTCTAAACGCCATCCAGCTCGCTCCCCTTCAGTTAACGCCGGGCTTTTGGAGGCATTTGATTGGCTTCCTTGTGTTATGGAGGGAGTAATGCCAGATGAGTAAAGTGACAAGGGAGCCAAGTGCTGAGGAGCTGGCGTATCTTTTTCAGATTGGGAGCTTGTCTGGGGCTCCTCGGGGTCAGTTCTACGCCAAGGCCAAGAACAAGCTCAATTTCATCGTTCCTGGTGCTTCGAAGAAGGATCCCGCATGGAAAGAAGAATGGATCCTGGCGGGGGATGACTGGGGGAGCTCGATTTTCATCAGAGGGCATGAATTCGAGGTTCCTACGGCTTTCAGTGACAAGCCCTCCTGGGACCGAGACTCTCTGCCTGCCGAGTCCGAAGCCGTCTTAAAGGCTATTCTAGCCCGGAATTACCTGAATCCGATGTTCCCTACCGCTGAAGCTTTTGACCCTCGTAGGGTGAACAAATATCTACGGATTTCAGACGCTATTCCTCGTAAGTATCCTTGTGTCGCTTCTTCTTATTACTTAGCTTGATTCTATCATTTTTTTTATCTATCATTTTTTTTATCTATTTATTCATAGTCTTTGTCGTGGAGCCAGCCACCCGACACGTCTCGCGCTCTCCTCAAGGTGGAGCTTCTCTTCCCTCTTCTAGGGTCGAGCCTGCCCTGGCTTCTTCTGTCTCTCCGGCTGGGTCTAAGATGGCCACTCTGGCCCCACGGGCTTTCCGAGCTTTGGGTAAAGCTCCCCAGGTAGTTGGCCCGACTGTTTCTGCCCCCTCAGCCATGGCTGCTAAAGTCGCTACGCCTTGGACTCAAACATCTGATTCAGCTGCGCTTTCAACAACCAAAGCCTCTGAGGTTTCTGGGAAAGATGTCGTTCCTGGGAAAGGTGTCGCAAAGGCTCCTTCCGACCGTTCCCGGCCTCGGTCGAGCTCGATAGGGCAGAATGAGGTCTTGGAGCAGTTCATAGCATCCTGTCCGGGTGGCAGGATCTCTAAGATGGCTTCTATGCCTGTGGACGTCCTTATAACCAAGGGGTCTACTATCTTGGCTGAGGTAATTGTATGTCCTTCACGCCCTTTTTTTTTGTTAACTCGTTCAGTTTCTAACTCGGGTTTTATATTTGTAGGCCTTTAAGGTCAATGTCGTGATGGGCCAGCAGGTAGCCCTTCTCCGTGATTAAGCTGTAAAAGCCGAAGCTGAAGCCGAGAAGGCCGGGGAACTGCTCAAGCAGGCTCGGTCTCTAGTGGAAGAGGTGACTTCCAGCCAGGGTAAAATTGAGCTCGAGATGGCCGAGCTTCGCTGCGATCATAAGAGGATGAAGCAATCTTTCGATCAGGAGCGTCTTCAATCTCTTCTGTGGGCTAGGCAGCGAGACTCCTGGAGATCTAAGGCTAGAAAGCTGGACCTTGAGAACCGGTCTCTGATTACTAAGGTGGCCAAGCTGCAAGCTGATGCGGAGACCTCCTTTAGCGATGGGTATTTTTATGCTTCCTTTCAGGCCGCGGAAGCTCTTCCTCCTCCTTTTGATTTGTCGTCTATTGTGGGCTGGGACAGACAAGAAATAATGCTCAAAGCTGCTGAGTTATCTCGTCCTGAAGGTGACAAGGTGGTCCCTTCTAGCCCGGCAGGAATTGGGATGCAGCCCACTCAGTCAGATCCCTCATTCCATCTTCCTTCCTTTATCCCCTCAGGTCCAGGGGAATCGTCCAGCAAAGTGATGTCCTCTCGATCCGAGGAGGACCAATCGGGAGCTGGTGAAGAGGTCAGGAGCCCATCTGATGATCCAGCTTTAACAGAGATGGAGGTCGATAGGAGCCAGATGGGGCCCTTGGCAGCTCTTCTCAACGCGGCTATTCCTCCTGAAGTTATGGATGTGATCAATGAAGTTTTGGAGGAAGAGCCAGCTGATCATCCGATAGAGCCTCTAAATGGAGGAGCGGTCGGTGAGAATAACCCAGATGGACAGCTACCTGTTGAGAGGGTTGATGCTGAGGATCAGCATGGAGGAGGAGGGCCAGCGGAGGGGAGCCATGATAGCCCCACAGCTTGAAGCGGACGACTTGTTTTTGATTGCCCAGAAAAGGGGGTGGGCACCCTGCTTTGCCATTGTCAGTTTTTCTTATTTTTCCTTCTTCTTTTTGTAGCCCGAATTCGGGGGTTGGGCTCCCCATTTGGATGTAGCCTTATCGGGGGATAGGCTCCATTTGTCCTTCATGATTGTCAGTTTTTCTTATTTTTCCTTCTTCTTTTTATAGCCCGAATTCGGGGGTTGGGCTCCCCATTTGGATGTAGCCTTATCAGGGGATAGGCTCCCTTTGTCCTTAATGATAAATTGACTCGCCTCTTTGAGAACTTTATTCTGCTTCTGGTCTTGAATGGTATCCAGAGTAGCATCGGTAGCATCAATTAAGATTCGTGTAGGCAATTATGATGATTTTGATCCTGCAAACGAAAGAAAACATTATATACATGGGGTGATAACCCAACCAAGACATCAGGAATGGTACTTAGCTATTTCCTAGTCTTTGAGATCCGGCGGGCAACTATGCCTTTACACTCAGATCCTTCTTTGGGGTAGTAGCCCGACCAAGGCATCATGAGTGCTATCGAGCTATTTCCTGGTCTCGAGATCTAGAAGGCAACTATGCTCCTACACTCAGATCCTTCTTGGGGGTGGTAGCCCGACCAAGGCATTAGGAGGGCTATCGAGCTATTTTCTGGTCTCGAGATCTGGAAGGCAACTATGCTCTTACACTCAGATCCTTCTTCAGGGTGGTAGCCCGACCAAGGCATCAGGAGGGCTATCGAGCTATTTCCTGGTCTCGAGATCTGGAAGGCAACTATGCTCTTACACTCAGATCCTTCTTGGGGGTGGTAGCCCGACCAAGGCATCAGGAGGGCTATCGAACTATTTCCTTGTCTCGAGATCTGGAAGGCAACTATGCTCTTACACTCAGATTCTTCTTGGGGGTGGTAGCCCGACCAAGGCATCAGGAGGGCTATCGAGCTATTTCCCGGTCTCGAGATCTGGAAGGCAACTATGCTCTTACACTCAGATCCTTCTTGGGGGTGGTAGCCCGACCAAGGCATCAGGAGGGCTATCGAGCTATTTCCTGGTCTCGAGATCTGGAAGGCAACTATGCTCTTACACTCAGATCCTTCTTGGGGGTGGTAGCCCGACCAAGGCATCAGGAGGGCTATCGAGCTATTTCCTGGTCTTGAGAGGTTTATGTCGAATTCCCATTCAAGTGTATAGTCACTAACGTTGAACATAGTTGGAGACAAAGATGGAAAAGAAAAGAAAAATGGCTTTATTGATGATTGAGATGTAGTACATCTTTATTAGGACCTGTAATGAAAACTAAGTGGGGGTAGTCTGCTTGAGAACTCCTTTCAAGGGTAGAATTTCTTCAAATTGTCTGCATTCCAAGTGTGATTGATGGGTCGTCCGTCCATGTCTTCGAGTTTGTAAACTCCATTTCGAACAATTAGCTTTATCAAATATGGCCCTTCCCAATTTGGACTTAAGACTCCATCCGACCTTTTCCAAGTATTCAGTGTTACTTTCCTAAGTACCAGATCCCCTTCCTTGAATTTTCGGGCTTTAACCTTTTGGTTGAAGTATCTACCGATCCTACTCTGGTAGATCGCCACTTTCTCTGCTACCCGGTCTTGCTTTTCTTCTAAGATGTCTAGACTAGCCCGAAGCTTAACTTCGTTACTTTCGGGCTCAAAGTGCTGTACCCTGAACGAGGTCAGTTTATGCTCGATGGGGAGGACTGCTTCAACCCCGAAGGCCAGGGAGTAAGGCGTTTCTCCAGTAGCTATCTTTTTGGTAGTCCGGTATGCCCAAAGGACTTTTGGTAGCTCTTCGGCCCATTTACCTTTCCTCTGCTGAAGCTTCTTCTTCAGAAGTTTCTTGATTGTCTTGTTGGTGGATTCCACCAGCCCGTTAGTTTGGGGATAAGCCACTGAAGCGAACCTGAGGTCGATCCCCAACCCCTGGCAGAAGTCTTTGAATCGGGCATTGTCGAATTGCTTCCCTAGGTCGGCTACAATAATGAGAGGGGTCCCAAACCTGCATACCACGTTAGTCTTGATGAAATTGGTTGTATTCTTTTCTGATATTCGAGCTAGAGGCCCTGCCTCGACCCATCTTGTGAAGTAGTCAATAGCCACGATAGCATGTTTCATCTGTCCTGGAGCGGTAGAAAGTGGCCCAATTAGGTCGATTCCCCACATGGCAAATGGGTAAGGTGAGCTGAGGGACGACAGTCGCTCGGGTGGCTGGTGGCTCAAGTTTGAGGTTCTTTGACAAGGTTCGCAGGATTGCACAAAACTCTTTGTATCTTGATTGATGGTCGGCCAATAGTACCCCATACGAAGCACCTGATAGGCTAGAGCTTCCCCACCTATGTGGTTCCCACAATCCCCAGAATGGACCTCTCTCAATGCCCACTTAGCATCATCGGGATGCAAGCACCTAAGTAAGGGGAGGGATCTGCCCCTCCTGTAGAGGTATCCGTCCACCATACAATATCGAACTGAGAGTCTCTTAACTCTTCGGGCTTGGTTGGGCTCTTCAGGAAGCTCTCCTTCAAGGAGATAGGTGACAATTGGGTCCTTCCAGCAAGGTAGGCGATCCAGGGAACAAATTTCTCCATTTGGGGCTATGCTTGGCTGGGTGATTACTTGGAGGGGAATTCCCCTTGGTAGGGATTGGCCTCCGTTCGCCGCTATCTTAGCCAGAACATCTGCGTGATGGTTTTGGTGTCGAGGCACCTGATCGATCTTAAGTCCCTTAAATTTGCTTTTCAGCAACCGAGCTAGATTTAAGTAGGCCACCATATTATCTCCTTTTTCCTGGTAGACCCCAGTCACCTGGTTTACAACAAGCAACGAATCGCTCTTGACCTGCAGGTAGTCGGCCTTTAGCTCGATGGCTACCTTCATCCCAGCTAGGAGGGCTTCATATTCCGCTTCGTTGTTGGTAGCTTTAAACTCGAATCTGAAATAGTGACAGAATTCAGTTCCCTCTGGATCTATCAAAACTATGCCAGCTCCTCCCCCAGCTCGTCCGGATGCTCCGTCTGAAAAGAGGATCCATGGCTTACAGCCCACCGGCCAATTTTCGACCTCGGATATCTTCTTAGGGTCCTCGTTTGATACTGAGGGATCAACTGGATCTGGGATCGCTGAGAATTCTGCCACGAAGTCGGCTAAAGCATGTGCCTTAATTGTAGTCCGGGGCTTATACTTTAAGTCAAACTGAGTGAGCTCTAGTGCCCATAAAACTAACCTTCCTGACACATCTGGTCTTTGCAAGAATTGACAAAGGGGTTGGTCTGTTACCACTGCTATTGTGTGAGCTTGAAAATAGGGACGGAGTTTCCTCGCTGAGATCACCAGAGCATAAGCGAGCTTTTCCAGGAGAGCGTAGTTCCTTTCTGATTTGGTCAAGGCATGACTCACATAGTATATGGGTCTTTGAGAGATAAATCTGTTGAGTGCTGCCACCCGTCCAGTCAGGATCTGTACTTGCTTGAGCGAGGTCGGGGATTCCAAGTCTAGGATAGCTTTGATTTTTTCTAGGTTGGCTTCGATACCTCTCTCATGAACCATGAAGCCCAGAAACTTTCCTGCCGTACCCCAAAAGCACATTTGGAGGGGTTCAAACGCATCTGGTTTTCCCTCAGTATGAGGAAGGTTTTGCGAAGGTCTTCCTGATGTCCCTTTGTGGTTGGGGATTTAGTGATCATGTCGTCGATATATACTTCCATCGTCCTCCCTATCTCGGGCTTGAACAATTTGTTAACCAGCCGCTGGTATGTGGCCCCTGCATTCTTCAAACCAAACGGCATCACCTTGTAGCAGTATAAGCCCTGCCCAGTAATGAAACTGGTCTTATCTTGGTCAGCCGGGTGCATTTTAATTTGGTTGTATCCTGAGAACGCGTCCATAAAACTCAAAAGTTTATTTCCGGATGTGGAGTCAACCAGCCGGTCGATCTTTGGCAAAGGAAAACTGTCTTTCGGACAAGCCCGGTTGAGGTCGGTGTAGTCGACACACATACACCAATTTCCATTCGCCTTCGTGACCATGACTACGTTGGCGATCCATTCGGGGTAACGTACCTCTCTGACGAACCCCGCTTTGATCAATTTATCAACCTCTTCCTGTACCGCCGCGTTCCTATTAGTGTTGAAATGACGCCTCTTCTGCTTGACGGGCTTGACCGTTGGATCTACTGCTAGCCGGTGGGTGGCCAACAATGCCGGGATTCCAAGCATTTCATTATGGTTCCAGGCGAAGATGTCACTGAATCCCTGAGAAGATCAATCAATCCTCTTTTTACTTCTGGATCAAGGTCGGCTCCAACCTTGACGGTCTTGGAGGGATCGTCAGTCCTGACGGATATCTCTTCTAGTTTATCCACGGGCTGCCCGCTGGCCTATTCCTTACCCCTTTCATCCTCGTAGGGCATGATAGGTTCATCCTCCGGATGCCCAATATGTTCTGCGGGCTCCTTCTCCTCCTGGATTATCTGGGATGTGTCCATGTCTTCTTGGATTACTGTCACCTGTACACACTGCTTTGCTAGGGCTGTAGGATTGGCAGATACTACCTAGCATTTCCTGGCTGCCTGCTGGTCTCCGCGTACCTCTCCTACCTTGGTTCCAACCGGGAATTTCAAAACGTTGTGGTATATGGACAAGACTCCCTTGAAAGAGGACAGGAAAGGTCTCCCTAAGATGGCATTGTAGGCCGATAGGGTGTCCACAATAACAAAGTCGGTCATTACGTTCTGTTGGAGCGGGGTGACCCCGATGATTACTGGGAGGATCATTGACCCCACTGGTATGATCGAGTCCCCAGTGAAACCGTAAAGTGGAGTGGTACAGCTGTTGTAGCATTGTTGCTTCAGGTTCAGTTTTTCCAGGGTATCTTTGAAGAGGATATCGACACTGCTTCCTGTATCCAGGAGCACGCGAAGGACCAGACAATTGGCGATCTGTATCGTGATGACCATAGGATCATCATGAGGTTGCACAGTGTTGAAGACATCTGCTTCAGTAAACACGATATCAGATGACTGGGCGGGCTCTGTCGGGCTCTGGCTGACTTTGAAGATCCCCCGGCTCTCTCCAAGGTGGGGAACCTTTCTTGCGTGGTTTTTCAGGGAGTTATTGGAAACACTGGCCAAGGTAGGACCCCCGCTGATAGTGTGTATCACCTGGATCTGTTGCATTAAGTCAGCCTGCTCCCCTTTTCTCTTTTCTGCGTCCTCGCGGATTTCAGCTTGTACTTCCCTTCCAGTTTTGATATTATCTCTGACCTGTTGTAAAAATTCAATCAGGCATCCTCCCCTTATCAGGGCCTCAATCTGGTTGCGCAAGTTATAGCACTCCGAAGTGTTGTGGCCCACGTCTTCGTGAAAGTCACAGTACTTGTACCGGTTTCTTCTGTCGGCTGGGGCCTTCATGGAAGCGAGCTTTTGGAGCAACCCTTTATCCCGTATGGCAAGGTATACCGTTTCCCTGGATGCATTCAATGGGGTATAGTGGTCAAACCCTTTTTCCCCTTGTATTACTGGAGCCACGGTCCCAGGAGGCGTCGAAGCACGGGGAGGGGTTCGTTTTGCTGGATATCTTTCTTGCCTATGCGGAGGAGCAGGGGGGCGATAGGTCGACCTGTTGGGAGGCTTATTCTGAGCTCTCTGCACCGGCTCAAATTTGGGGGCTTCTTTCTTCAAACGTTTTGCCGTTCTCATGTCGTCATGCTCTATCTTGACCTTGAGTTGTTCATCGATCTCGACCTGCTCAAGAGCCCGATCATAGGCCTCCTGGTAAGTCTCGGGAGGTCTTTTGGCGAAAGAACGGAAAAGCTTTCCTGCCCAGAGGTTTTGCCTGAAGTTGGCGAGGGTTTCTTTTTCGGTGAAAACTCCCATTTGTATGACCTCCTTGTGAAACCGCTCCATGTATGATCGAAGAGTTTCACTCCATTCCTGGATCACATATTGGAGGTGTATGGGATCTTTCGGGCGAGGTTTAACTCCCAGGAATTGTGTGCAAAAATCGGTTGACAATTTTGTGAAAGAATCCACGTTACCAACGGGCAGTTTCCTGAACCAGGTTTTTGCATAGCCGGTCAAGGTTGTTGGAAACATCCTGCACATGGCTGCTCTGGTAGTGTTCTGGACCTCCATCTGTTGAACGAAGCTCTCTAAATGGCTTAGAGGATCTTCCGTTCCAGAGAACTTATCTGCTGGCATTTTGAATTTTGGAGGGAGCTCTGCTTCCCGGATCCTCCTAGTGAAGGGAGCGTTCATCTCGCTCAGGGGATTCTTTTTGTCTTCCTTACTCTTTCCCTTCCTTATCTGCTGGACCTCGTTTTGTAGCTTTGCCAGCTGATCCCTCATTCGCTTATTTCTAGGTCTCTTCGAGTTAGCCTCAGATTCCTCACTGTCGAACCTTTCTGATGAACTGGCAAGTTCTATCCGGTCCTCCTCCTGGACATGATCCATTCGGGGAGTTTGTCGGCTTTCCTCCTCTAGGGCCCGGGTAGTTCTCCTAGACGTAGTTGGATGAGATAGCCCTCGCGGCTTCCGGGAAAAAACATCTGCGGCAGACTTGACTAGCCGGGGTTGATATTGTGAAAGTCTTTTAGGAACTGGGGGCATGGGTCCCAGCCTATCCCGGATCGAACGTTGGGGCCTTGATCTATCTCGAGCCGGCTCGGGAGGAGGAGGACCTAGGCGATCGAAAGCAGGTGGTCTAGCTCCGAGCCTACTCGGCTCTCCCTGATCATTTAGGTTGGTAGGCTGGACTGTGATGCCTTCAGCGAGGAGGCAGACGCGGATAGATTCTACGAAGGCCGCCGCTTGTTGGTCAAGCGCTGCCTGGCTCACTATGGGGTGGCCAGCAGTCCGTGTATTGGTTGTCTGGATCGAAGCTTGACTACTATATCCAGACTTTCTCCCCCTTCCTGGAGCCTTTCGGGTTGGCCTCGCCGGGGATTGCTCCGGGACTCTGTGCTGGCCTTGGGAGGAGCGGAGCCTCATAGTTCCTATAAAACAATGAAAATATAAATACAAACGATTGGTAGTTGAGTGTAGGATTTCGTTTCCCACAGACGGCGCCAGAAAGTGTTAACGGGAATTTTACTCAGGATGAGAAATCTCTGTTAACGCCCTCGAGACCACTACCACGTAGGTGGTGGCCGAAATTATTTATATATGTGACAATGGTTTATCTAGTGATAAATAAACAAGAACATTTTTATTTAACATGCATGGTACACGGGTACAAAGATTTTTCTCTCGTTTCTCTCAACTTTCTTTGGTAAATGGTCGATTGCTAGTCGTATGCCTGTCGAATAGTAGTCTCCTTTTTCGTTTCTTTTCTTTTCTATTTATACATGGTTTGTAGGTCAACAGACTGATTCTCCCTTGATTGTCTCAGTGATTGTCTCAGTCTCTTCCTTATCGGGCGGGATTTCTTGCGTTAAATCATTTGACTTTTAGATTGACGTCCGAATTGAGAGTATCGTGGTAGAGATCAGCTTGTTTCCTTTTGGATTTCATTACTTATGTAGATAACGCTTCCAGGTACGATTTAATTCATTCCTTGTATCCTTCCAGTACGATCCTTATAGGAGTCGTGGGACATGACGAATATGGTATGATGTATCAACCAGGGAGGTTGTTTAGTATTTCGACCTTGATGTCTGAGAAGTTTCATCCAGCTTGGAGCCAGATCTGGCTTCTCTTGACTTTTCCGAAGCTAGACGTGGCCTTAACTGACCTTTTTGAAGCTGGGTGTGGCTTCGACTCACCTCGCGGCCTTCTAGGGACATTCTTCTGTGTCAATCGAGGTACAAACGGGTTTCTTGAGCATTTGAAAGATGACCTTGACTTCGGGGAGCTTCTAGTTTTGATGATGCGGGCTAAGCCCGATCATTCTGGGTTCTATCTTGGATGTTTCCGGAGCTCGCCCTTGTTCTTGGGGTGGTATCGCAGTTTGACTTTGGATAGAGAGGTCTCCTGGTGGAAGTTCTCGGGTCTGGGCTTTATCCCAGATGTTTCTAGAGCCCGCCCTTGTGCCTGGGGCGGCATCGTAGCTTGGCTCTGGATATAGAGGTCTTTAGGTGAAACTTTCGGGTATGGAACCAGGTCTAGTAAGTGGAAAATTTCCCTTTGGTCCTTAGCCAATTTTGGCTATTAACACTGTCATTGGTCTTTATGGCAACAGCCTCAACTCATTTGGAAACATAGTCAACCCCCACTAAAATATAGTTGTTTCCACAAGAAGGTGGGAACGGTCCCATAAAATCAAGACCCCAAGTGTCAAATATTCAAACCACCAAAATTCTAGTTTGTGGCATCTCATTCTATTTACCAATGTTCCCATGTGCGCTGGCACCTATCACATGCTACACAAAATTGATAAGCATCTTTAAAAAGTTATACCCAGAAGAAACCTGATTGCAGCACCTTAAGTGCTGTCTTACATGCGCTGAAATGGCCTCCACATTGCAAATCGTGATAGAATCGTAACACATCATATTGCTCATTTTCTGGCACACACCTCCTAATTACCTGATCTGCCCCGTGTTTGAAAAGATAAGGCTCATCCCAGAAATATTCCCTTGATCTTCTAGCAAACCTTTTCTTACCCTGCCAATGTAGATCAGGGGGAAATACCCCATGTATCAGATAGTTTGCCAAATCTGCATACCAGGGTTCCTTATCCTGTACAGCCCACAGATGTTCGTCAAGGAAACTTTCTCTCAAAGGAATCGCTTCCCCATCTATTTGGCTATCATGAACTATCCTACTAAGGTGGTCTGCTACCACATTTTCGCAACCCCTCTTGTCCCGAATTTCTAAATCAAACTCCTACAACAGCAATACCCACCTAATCAGCCTGGGCTTTGCATCTTTCTTTTGGGAGTAAATATCGCAAAGCCGCATGGTCTGAGTATACCACAACCTTGGCACCTACCAAGTACTGTCTGAATTTCTCAAGAGCAAAAATGACAGCCAGTAATTCCTTCTCTGTTGTTGAATAGTTCAACTATTCATCATTCAAAATCCGGGATGAGTAATATATGACATGCGGGTCTTTTCCAACCCTCTGACCCAAAACTGCACCTACAGCAAAGTCAGATGCATCGCACATTATTTCGAATGGTAAATCCCAAACTGGTGGCACAATTACCGGAGATGAGGTCAAAGCCTCTTTTAAAGATTCAAACACCACCACACATTCTGCACTAAACACAAAATCCTTGTCCTTTTGTAGCAACAAGCATAGTGGTCTGGAGATCTTCGAAAAATCCTTGATGATCCTGTAGAAACCCGCATGACCAAGGAACGACCAGATGTCTTTCACATTGCGAGGAGGTGGCAAACTCTTGATTACTTCAACCTTTGCCTTGTCTACCTCAGTCCCTTTTTCAGATATTATATGACCCAAGACAATCCTGTGTTGCACCATGAAGTGGCACTTCTCGCAGTTCAACACCAAATTGTTTTTCATACATCTTTGTAGCACTAATGATAAGTTGTCAAGACACAACCTGAAAGAGTCACCGACTACCGAGAAATCGTCCATGAAGACTTCAATAATCTCTCCCACCATATCTGAAAACAATGAAACCATACACCTTTGAAACGTACATGGGGCATTGCAAAGGCCAAAGGGCATTCTTCGGAAAGCATAGGTTCCATAGGGACATGTAAAAGTGGTTTTCTCCTGGTCCTCTGGAGCAATAACTATTTGATTATCCCCAGAATATCCATCCAGAAAGCAGTAGAACTGATGCCCTACCAACCGCTCTAGGACTTGATCAATGAAAGGTAAGGGAAAATGGTCCTTCTTGGTAACCGCATTCAACTTACGGTAGTCTACACAAACGCGCCAGCCTGTCTGGAGTCTTTGTGCTAATAACTCACTCATCTCATTCTTCACTACTGTAACTCCAGATTTCTTTGGGACCACATGAATAGGACTAACCCATTTACTATCTGATATGGGGTAGATAATCCCTACATCGAGAAGCTTCAATATCTCTTTTTTTACCACCTCTTGCATAATCGGATTCAGTCTCCTTTGTGCCTCCCGTGTTAGTTTGGCATTTTCTTCTAGCAAAATCTTATGCATACACATGGTGGGACTTATTCCCTTTATATCATCTATGAACCAACCAATGGCTTCCCTATATTCTTTCAACACTCCAAGTAAATCATCTTTTTGACCTTCCTCCAAATTAGCGGCAATGATAACTGGGTTCAACTTTTCTTCGTCTAGAAACACATATTTCAAGTTCGATGGGAGTGCTTTCAATTCAACTCTTGGAGGAAGCTCTTCTAATTGCACCAGGTCATCTTCACTTCCTTCCCTTTCGAATTCCTCCTCAACAATGATATCTAACTCCTCCTCTAAGAAATCCACGGTGTTACAATCGTGGGAACCAAATGGGTATGACAAAGAGTCAAAGATGTTAAACTCCACTATTTTATCTACTATCTTCATGGTAAGCTTCCCTGCATGCATATCAATCACTACCCTAGCTATTGCCGTGAAAGGCCTACCCAAAAGTAACTTCACATCTCTTTCGTCTCTTCCTTCATCCATGTCAATCACCACAAAGTCAGCAGGTATGATTAACTTTTCTATCTGTATTAACACATCTTCGACAATGCCCTTAGGGCTTCTCGCAGAAGCATCCGCTAAGATAAGAGACATGGTAGTTTTCCTGAGGTCATTCAAACCCAGCTTCTTATAGACCGAGAACGGCATGAGGTTAATGCTTGCTCCTGAGTCCAACATTGCTCGTTCACGGTTTGAACCACCAATTGTAATGTCAATTATAAAACTTCCTGGGTCTTTCATTTTCTGGGCAATGGTCGTTGAATTACTGCACTGGCATTCTCATTTAGACGGTCTTGTTGTTTCGGCCTAAACCTCTCTTTATCCTTACTCAAATCTTTGAAACATTTACCATAAGCCGACATTTTCTAAATAGCATCTAAGAGTGGTAAGTTGATGGTTACCTTGGAAAGAAGATCATAGATTTCCTGATGCGATTTCTCCAACTTAGAGTTTTTTAGCCTCCCTGGAAAGGGTATAGGTGGCACATAGGGGTTTGATGACTTATGGAGATGAGGTCTTGGTTCTGGATCTGCTAACTGAACACCTTTTTCCTTTTCTAACTCTTTCTCACTCTCTACCTCTGTATGAACTACCTCATCTTCTTCTGTGATGGTTTCCTTATCATTTTCTTTCAAAACCCTTCCGCTACTTAGGACTGCCTTTGCACTAGCCTGTTCCGGTTGACTCAGAAATTTCCCTTTTTCTCTTTCTTGTAACAATTTAGCCAACTTACCTATTTGGAACTTAATCTTGTGAATAGACGCATCCATCTCGTTTGATTGTCTGGAGGGATTAATCCTGTCCAGGGCATCTGGAGTGCTTTGTAGCTCTCCCGGTCTTAAGGCGATCCTCCTGTAGGGATTAATCCGGTCCAGGGCATCAAGAGTGATGTGCAGCTCTCCTGGTTTTAAAGCTATCCTCATGGAGGGATTAATTCAGTCCAGGGCATCAGGAGTGCTGTTTAGCTCTCCTGGTCTTTAAGGGGATCCTCCTGGAGGGACTAATCCAATCCAGGGCATCAAGAATGCTGTGTTGCTCTCCTGGTCTTAAGGCGATCCTCCTGGAGGGATTAATCGGGTCTAGGGCATCAGGAGTGCTGTATTGCTCTCCTGGTCTTAAGGAGATCCTCCTGGAGGGATTAATCTTGTCCAGGGCATCACGAGTGCTGTGCAGCTCTCCTGGTTTTAAGGCGATCCCCCTAGAGGGATTAATCCGATCCAGGGCATCATAAGTGCTGTGTAGCTCTCCTAGTCTTTAAGGCGTTCCTCCTGAAGGGATTAATCCAGTCTAGGGCATCAGAAGTGCTGTGCAGCTCTCCTGGTTTTAAGGTGATCCTCCTGGAGGAATTAATCCGGTCCTGGGCATCAGAAGTGCTGTTTAGCTCTTCTAGTCTGTAAGGCGATCGTCCTGGAGGGATTAATCCAGTCCAGGGTGTCAGGAGTACTGTGTTGCTCTACTGGTCTTAAGGTGATCCTCCGGGATGGATTAATCTGGTCCAGGGCATTAGGAGTGTTGTGCAGCTCTCCTGGTTTTAAGGTGATCCCCCTGGAGGGATTAATCCGGTCCTGGGCATCAGAAGTGCTGTTTAGCTCTTCTACTCTTTAAGGTGATCGTCCTGGAGGGATTAATCCAGTCCAGGGCGTCAGGAGTGCTGTGTTGCTCTTCTGGTCTTAAGGCGATCCTCCGGGATGGATTAATCTAGTCCAGGGCATTAGGAGTGATGTGCAGCTCTCCTGGTTTTAAGGCGATCCTCCTAGAGGGATTCATCAAGTCCAGGGCATCAGGAGTGCTATGTAGCTCTCCTGGTCTGAAGGCGATGATCATGGTAGGAAATTAAAGCCACTTTAGCACCATAATCATTTCTTGGAGGGGATGTAGTCCCAATCCAAGGAATCGGGCATTCCTGTGCAAGGAATCCCGGTCTTCAAGCAATGGTCCTCTTAGGTAACTAAGGCCACTTTAGCAGCAGGTCTTTCTTGGCGGGGGGTGGTGCCAGGCCAAGGAATCAGGAATGTCATGTGGCTTTCCTGGTTTCGATCATAGGCGAAAGGCGATCATATGAGAACTACCGAGGCGATCGTAGGAGAATTACCAAGGTGATCGTATTCAAAGCAATACTGGTCAATGTTCACCCCGCAGACTCTATGGGTAAAACCTTCTGAGCTGATCCATGTTTCGGGTTTAAGTAATAGAGCGACCTTCCGCAAAGGAGCTTTATTATAGACCAATCACTAGGAGAACTCTTCTCATGTTGAGATCACTACCACTCCCACAGGAGTACTATAAAGATTGGAGAGCTTCTAGTCCCTAAGTGATGTAACCAGTTTAGGAGCCTGCTCGGAGTAATTAGGAGTATTTAGAAATCGTAATGGGGCTCGAGACTTTGTTGGAACAAACCTGGACCTCGGTATCTCACTGGGGCGTTGGGTAGCCCAGTATAAAAAGTTAGGAATCGCTAGTCCTGTAGTTATGATCTAGGTAGCTCACATAGGCTCTATGGGGGGCCCAATACAATAAGCGAGGAACCACTGATCTTGCAGCAGTGATGCTGCTCTAGAAGCTTTTTTAGACATGTAGAAGGCCTAAGTAAATGTGGGAAGTCTCTATACTCTCCTTGAATGGATCGGGACCTCAGTGGCTTACTAGGACATTGAGTGGTCCGGTACAAGACGTAGGGAGCCACCGGTGTAATACTGGACCAGAGGCATGCTTGGGATCCTAGAAGTCCCAGTAACTAAAATGTGGCCATGGACCGTCCTAGAATGAATCGGAACACAGTGGCTCACTTGGGCGTTGACCGACCAGGTACACTAAGTGAGGAGCTATTGGGTCTTGCAGCGGTGCGGCTGCTTCAGAGGATTGCTTAGGCATGTAGGAGGCCTCAGTAATGTGGAAAGCCTCTGGGCTCTCCCCAAATGGATCATGGCTTCGGTGGCTTACTAAGGAGTTGAGTGGCCCAGTACAAGAGGTAGGGAGCCACCAGTGTGATACTGGTCCAGAGGCATGCTTGGGATCCAAAAAGTCCCAGCAACTAAAATGTGGCTCTGGACCATCCTGGAATGAATCGGGACACAGTGGCTCACTTGGCAGTTGACCAGCCCGGTACAGGAAATGAGGAGCCACTGGGCCATGCAGCGGAGCTACTGCTCCAGAGGCTTGCTAAGGCATGTAGGAGGCCTCAGCAATGTGGGAAGCTTTTGGGCTCTCCTCTAACGGATCAGGGCTTCGGTGGCTCACAAGGGCGTTGAGTGGCCCGGTATAGAAGGTAGGGAGCCACTGGTGTGGCATTGGTCCAGAGGCATGCTTGGGATCCTAGAAGTCCCCTGAAACAGAAATGTGGCTCTGGACCGTCCTGGAATCAATCGGGACACTGTGGCTCATTTGGGCATTGACCACCCTGGTACAAGAAGTGAGGAGCCATTGGGCCATGCAGCGGTGCTACTGCTCAAGAGGCTTGCTTAGTCATGTAGGAGGCATCAGCAATATGGGAAGCCTATGGTCTTTCCCCGAACGGATCAGGGCTTCGGTGGCTCACTAGGGCGTTGAGTGGCCCGGTAGAGGAGGTAGGGAGACACCGGTATGGTACCAGTCCAGAGGCATGCTTGGGATCCTAGAAGTCCCCTTCAACTGGAATGTGGGTCTGGACTGTCTTGGATTCAATTAGGACACAGTGGCTCACTTAGGCATTAACCACCCCGGTACAAAAAGTGAGGAGCCAGCAGCGGGGCTGCTGCTCCAGAGGCTTGCTAAGGCATGTAGGAGGCCTCAGCATTGTAGGATGCCTCTGGGCTCTTTCAGAATGGATAGGGACTTTGGTTGCTCACTAAGGCGTTGAGTGGCTCGGTACAGGAGGTGGGGAGCCACCAGTGTGATACTGATCCAGAGACATGCTTGGGATCCTAGAAGTCCCCTGCAACTGAAAAGTGGCTCTAAAACATCCTGGAATGAATCGGGACACAGTGGCTCACTTAGGCGTTTACCACCCTGGTATAAGAAGTGAGGAGCCACTGGGCCATGCAGCGGTGCTGCTGCTCCAGAGGCTTGCTTAGGCAAGTAGGAGGCCTCAGCAATATGGGAAGCCTCTGGGCTCTCCCAGAATGGATCAGGCCTCCGGTGGCTCACTTGGGCGTTGAGTGGCCGGTACAGAGGTAGAGAGCCACCAGTGTGGTACCGGTCCTGAGGTATGCTTGGGATCCTAGAAGTCCCCTGAAACTGAAATGTGGCTCTGGACCATCTTGGAATCAATCGGGACACTGTGGCTCACTTGGGCGTTGACCATCCTGGTACAAGAAGTGATGAGCCACTGGGCTATGCAGCGGTGCTGCTGCTCTAGAGGCTTGCTTTGGCATGTAGAAGGCCTCAGCAATATGGGAAGCTTATGGGCTCTCCTCAAATGGATCAGGACTTTGGTGGCTCACTAGGGCGGATAGTTGCCCGGTAAAGGAGGTAGGGAGCCACCGGTGTGGTACCGGTCCAGAGGTATGCTTGGGACCCTAGAAGTCCCCTACAACTGAAATGTGGGTCTGGATTGTCCTGGAATCAATCGGGACACAGTGGCTCACTTAGGCGTTGACCAGCCAGGTATAGGAAGTGAGGAGCCAGCATCGGGGCTGCTGCTCTAGAGGCTTGCTAAGGCATGTATGAGGCCTCTGTAGTGTAGGATGCCTCTGGGATCTTCCTGAATGGATAGGGACTTCGGTGGGTTACTAGGGCGTTGAGTGGCCCGGTACAGGAGGTGGGGAGCCACTGGTGTGATACTGATCCTGAGACATGCTTGGGATCCTAAAAGTTCCTTGCAGCTAAAAAGTGGCTCTGGAACGTCCTGGAATGAATCGGGACACAGTGGCTCACTTGGGCGTTGACCACCCTGGTATAAGAAGTGAGGAACCACTGGGCATGCAGCGGTGCTACTGCTCTAGAGGCATGCAGCGGTGCTACTGCTCTAGAGGCTTGCTTAGGCAAATAGGAAGCCTCAGCAATGTGGGAAGCCTCTGGGCTCTCCCCGAACTGATCAGGGCTTCGGTGGCTCACAAGGGCGTTGAGTGGCCCGGTACAGAAGGTAAGGAGCCACCAGTGTGATACCGGTCTAGAGGCATGCTTGGGATCCTAGACGTTCCTTACAGCTGAAAATTGGCTCTGGACTGTTCTGGAATCAATTGGGACACAGTGGCTTACTTGGGTGTTTACCAGCCCAGTACAAGAAGTGAGGAGCCACTAGGACTCTAATGGTCATGTTGCTCATACAATCATATAGTTGAGTTGGATTGTCCTGTACATGGGTTGATCTGCTACCTTGGAGCTTTCGAATAGTGGATCCGGTGACGTGAGGGGATCAAAATGAACAGGTGCAAATCCAATGGATTTGCTGTAGAGGAGATCTACTAGTAGATAAGCAAATCTTCTATAGGAAAGCAAGATAGGTGCAGCTCTGCTGCACAGGAGCTCCAGATGTACCGGAGCAGATGTGCTGTAGAGGAGATTGTAGCGGATATGCTTTATAGATGATCGTAGTGGATATGCTGCATAGGAGATCGTTGTGGATCTGCTAAACTGAAGATCGTAGCTGATCAAAATGTTCTGTAAGGAAGCACGGTATGTGTAGCATAGTAGACCGGTTCTGCCAGGAGTCCCATGTACCATATTTTTCAATAGAAAAAATTCGAGCGTGCATGTAGAGATAAGAAAGCCATGTTGGTGAGCTTCCCACAGACGACGCCAAAAAATGTTAACAGAAAAATCCACTCGGGGAGTTAAATTTCAGTTAACACCCTTAACCCGTTACCCCAAAGGTCCCAGCAGGGGGTAGGTACTTCGTACCATGATTCTGGTGAGGTGAAAACGAGATAGGTGCCACGGTAGGAGAACAATCATCCCGCCCATCTGGTGCAGTAGGTTGGTACGTGGTCTTTGTATATGATCCTGGTACCTGGTCACCTCTCTAAGTGCCCTCTATAATTCCCCGACCTAGATAACGTGCAAGGACGGGTACAAGAGAGCTAGGACTAGCGGGGTTGGTGCCTTGCTCACATACATGCGTAATAAAGAGATATATGGGAGAATGACAGTTCATTTGGTAGAGGTGGACTGACCTAGAGGGAAATAGCATCACGATTGATCATATGCTGAAAAACCCACAAGCAGTATCCATAGGAAGGAGAAAGACCCTTCTTTATATTTATATATCTCGAGAGGTGCTTCAGAGAGATTACATTAGTACAAACTGAGACCTGGTAGGTCACAGTTGAAGGGGTACCATTTGGTACCGGTACATTCATGGCAAAATTTGACATATATAGTAGTCGATACAATGGTGGGGTAGAGGGAATTCAGGCAGGGTCCCTTTTACACTCCAGACGATGGCGAACTCGTGCTGTAGGAGATAAGTAAGTGTTTTTCTGTACTACGATGGTGAAAACTCTCTATAGGTGATGGTGACTGTATTTTTGGCAGAGGGGATGAAATCCGTCCTCCATTGATAGACGATGGTGTCTCTCGAGATTTCTGGATCGAATCGGGCATCCATATTTCGGGTTGGAGATTGGAGAACCCCTTTTTTAGAGAGTGCTATGTTATATTTATATGTTCTCTTTCTTGTTTCCAAATCCATGGATTCACATAATCAAATACAGTGATTTGGCATTGATGGAGCTGACTCTTCTCTCATTAATGGCATTGTGAATGGCCATTAAAGAGTTGACAGAATATTTACTCATTAATGGCGTTGTGTATGGCCGTTAAAGAGTTGACTGATCTTCTCATTAATGAGACTGATTATCTTCATTAATAGGGTTGACTATCTTTTAATTAATGGGCTGATTATCTCCAGGAAGATATGGAGGCATCTCGGATAATCCAAGATGATATGGAGCCCGCGGAGCATCCAGAGAGCGAACTCATTATGCCTTATGAGGAAAAACAGAGCAAGGAATGGGCCAGCGGGCAACACGTAGATAGACTAGAGGAGATACCCATCAAAAATAACAATCCCTCTAAGGTCATCAAGGTCGGGGCTACCCTCGAACCAGAGGTGAAAAAGGTTTGATTGGGCTTCTCAAAGAATTCAGCGACATCTTCGCTTGGAGCCACGGTGAGATGCCCGGGATCCCGTATCATTGGCCGCCCATCGATTGGTGGTAGATCCGACAGTCAAGCCCGTCAAACAGAAGAGGCGTCATTTTAACGCTGAGAGGAACGCTGCGGTGCAGGAAGAAGTAGACAAATTGATCAAGGCAAGGTTTATCAGAGAAGTGCACTACCCCGAGTGGATCGCCAATGTGGTCATGGGTACGAAAGCAAATGGGAAATTACGTATGTGTGTCGATTACACCGATCTCAACCAGGCATGTCCAAAAGATAGCTTTCCCTTACCAAAGATTGATCAGCCGGTTGACTCCACGTCCGAAAATAAACTTCTTAGTTTCATGGACGCGTTCTCAAGGTATAACCAGATTAAGATGCACTCGGCTGACCGAGATAAGACTAGCTTCATCACTGGGCAGGGCTTGTACTACTACAAGGTAATGCCGTTTGGCTTGAAGAATGCGAGGGCTACATACCAGTGGTTGGTTAACAAGTTGTTCAAGCCTGAGATCGGAAGGACGATGGAGGTATACATCGACGACATGATCACAAAATCACCAACCGCAGAAGGATATCAGGAAGACATTCGCATGACTTTTCTTATCCTAAGAGAAAACCAGATGTGTTTGAACCCCTCCAAATGCGCTTTCGGGGTAACAGCGAGGAAGTTTCTAGGTTTCATGGTTCTTGAGAGAGGCATAGAGGTCCACCCAGAAAAAATCAAAGCTATCTTGGACCTGGAATCCCCCACATCACTCAAACAGGTGCAAATTTTGACTGGGAGTGTAGCGGCACTCAACAGGTTCATCTCTCGCCCCACCGATAAGTGCCTTCTGTTCTTCAAAGCCATCAAGCAACGAAGAAACATGAAATGGAGCCCGGAGAGCGAGCAAGCTTTTCAAGCCTTGAAGAAATACCTAACAAGCCCACTATTGTTAGTCAAGTAGGATCCCGGAGAGGAGCTGCAAATCTACTTGGCCGTCTCAGAAACTGCATTAAGCGGAGCTTTGGCCAAAGAGTGTGGTAATAGGATTCATTGGCCCATATACTACGTGAGTCATGCATTAACCAAGTCAGAAAGAGATTATATTCTCCTAGAAAGCTCGCTTATGCTCTGGTGACGGACCAACCTCTCCACCAATTATTACAAAGACCAGACGTATCCGAGAGGCTAGTCTTATGGGCCCTAGAGCTCACTCAGTTCGACTTAAAGTATAAGCCTAGGACCATGATTAAAGCGCAGGCTTTGGAAGACTTCGTTGCAGAATTTTCAGCGCTCCAAGGCCAAGCGAATCCCGCAGTATCGAACATGGTCCCTGAGAAGATTTCTGGGATCGATAATTGGCCAGAAGATTACAAGTCTTGGACCCTCTATACAGATGGAGCATGTAGGTAAGCTGGGGGAGGAGCTGGTGTGGTCTTAATAGACCCAAAGGGAACTGAATTCTGTCACTGCTTCAGATTCGAATTCAAAGCCACCAATAATGAAGCGGAATACGAAGCCCTCCTAGCCAGGATGAAGGCAGCCATCGAACTGGAGGCCGACTACCTGCAAATCAAGAGCGACTCATTACTTGTAGTCAATCAGGTGTCTGGGGTGTACCAGGCAAATGGAGATAACATGGCAGCTTACTTAAAGCTAGCTCAGTCGTTTAAAAATAAATTTAAAGGATTCAAGATCGATCAGGTGCCTCGACACCAAAACCACCGCGCGGATGTTTTAGCCAAGATAGCAGCAAATGGAGGCCAATCCTTACCACGGGGAGTTCCCCTCCAAGTGATCTTCCAACCAAGCATAGTCACAAGTAAGGAAATCTGTTCCCTGGATCGTTAGCCTTGCTGGATGGACCTGATCGTTGCCTACCTCTAAGAGGGAAAGCTTCCCAAGGAGCCTTATCAAGCGCGAAGAATTAAAAGGCTCTCTGTCCGGTATTGCCTTGTAGATGGGTACCTCTACAAGAGGGGTAGATCCCTCCCTTTACTTCGATGTTTACATCCTGATGATGCTAAATAGGCTTTAAAAGAGGTTCATTATGGGGACTGCGGGAACCACATCGGTGGAGAAGCTTTAGCGTATCAAGTGCTTCGTATGGGATACTACTAGCCGACCATCCATCAAGATGCAAGAAGTTTTGTACGATCTTGCGAGCCATGTCAAAGGACTTCGAACTTGAACCACTAGCCACCATAGCGACTGTCATCTCTCAGTTCACCCTACCTCTTTGCCATGTGGGGGATCGACCTAATTGGGCCACTTCCTACCGCTCCCGAACAAATTAAATATGCCATCGTGGCTATCGATTATTTCACAAGATAGGTCTAAGCTGGACCTCTTTCTCGAATATCAGAAAAGAATACGACCAAGTTCATCAAAACTAACGTGGTCTGTAGATTCGGGACCCCTCTCATCACTGTGGCAGACCTGGGCAAGCAGTTGTACAACGCCCGATTCATAGAATTCTGTAAGGGTTTAGGAATCGACCTCAGGCTCGCTTCAGTAGCCCATCCTTAGACCAACGGGCTGTTGGAGTCCACCAACAAGACTATCAAGAAGCTTCTGAAGAAGAAACTACAGCAGAAAAAAGGCAAATGGGCCGAAGAGCTGCCCGAGGTCCTCTGGGCATACCGGACTACAAAGAGGATAGCTACCGAGGAGACACCTTACTCCCTGGCTTTCAGAGTTGAAGCGGTCCTCTCTATCGAGCATAAATTGACTTCATTCAGGGTACAGCATTTTGAACCCGAAAGCAACGAGGTCAAGCTCCGAGCTAATCTAGACCTCATAGAAGAGAAACAATGCCAGGTAGCTGAGAAAGTAGCAATCTACCAGAGCAAGATCGCCAGGTATTTCAACCAAAGGGTCAGTGCCTGGAATTTCAAAAAATGAGATCTGGTGCTCAGGAAGGTGACCTTGAATACTCGGAAAAGGTGGGAAGGAGTCCTAGGCCCCAATTGGGAAGGGCCATACTTGATAAAGGCAGTTGCTCGCAATGGAGCCTAAAAACTCGAAGACATGGATGGACGACCCATCGACCACACTTGGAATGCAGATCACTTGAGGAAATTCTACCCCTGAGCAGAGAGCTTTCAAGTAGATTACCCCCATTTAGGTTTCAATAAAATCCCTAGTAACGATGTACTACATCTCGATCATCAATAAAGTCTACGTTTTTTCTTTATCTCTGATTATGTTCAACATTATTATTTACATATTCGACTGGGAAGTTTGACATAGTCACCTTAAGACCAGGGACGAGCCAGGGAAACCCCCTCACTGCCCCTGATGCCTTGGCCGGGCACCACCCCTCGCCAAGAAGGGTCTGAGTGTAAGAGCATAGTTGCCATCCAGATCTCGAGACCAGGGACTGGCCAGGGAAGCCCTCTCATTACTCTTGATGCCTTGGTCGGGCTACCACCCCTAAGAAGGGTCTGAGTATAAGAGCAAAGTTGCCATCCAGATCTTGAGACCAGAAAATAGCTAGACAACCCTCCAAATGCCTTGGTCAGGCTACCACCCCCAAGGAGGGTCTGAGTGTAACAACATAGTTGCCATCCAGATCTCGAGACCAGGAAATAGGTAGACAGCGCTCCTGATGCCTTGGTCAGGCTACCACCCCCAAGAAGGGTCTGAGTGTAACAACATAGTTGCCATCCAGATCTTGAGACCAGGAAATAGCTAGACAGCCCTCATGATGCCTAGGTCAGGCTACCACCCCCAAAAAGGGTCTGAGTGTAAGAGCATAGTTGCCATCCAGATCTCGAGACCGGGAAATAGCTAGACAGCCCTCATGATGCCTTGGTCGGGCTACCACCCCCAAGAAGGGTCTTAGTGTAAGAGCATAGTTGCCATCCAGATTTGGAGACCTGGAAATAGCTAGACAGCCCTCATGATGCCTTGGTCGGGCTACCACCCCCAAGAAGGGTCTGAGTGTAAGAGCATAGTTGCCATCTAGATCTCGAGACCAGAAAATGGCTAGACAGCCCCCCTGATGCCCCGATCGGGCTACCTCTCCTGAAACGGATTTAAATATAAATACTTGTTTCGTTTGCAGGATTAAGATCATCTCCATAAGAGTTCCCTACGAAGCTAGATTGAAGTATGAACGAATCATCATCAAAGATGCAGGTTTGATCCATTGTCAGGATCAGGAATAAAGCAAGAAGTTCTCAATCGAGGTGGAAGCTCATAAATCAAGGTCAATAAAAACAAATATGAATGAAGTTATATCAGTTTCTCATTAATAACAAATGAGCCTATCCCCCAGTAAGGCTACATCCATCAAACGGGGAGCCCAACCCCCTAATCCGGGCTATAAAAAAGAAAGAAAGAAAGACCAACTAAACTAATCATGAGTAAAGCGGGGTGCCCACCCCCTTTTCTGGCCAATCAAAGCCAGTCATGAACAGATAGCGTCAAGCTTCAGAGCCTTCTTGATTTCCCCCTACTGCTCCCCCTCCCTCATGCGGATCCTCGCCATCAACTCCTCCTCTAGGTGGTTGCTTGTCTTGGCTACCCTCGCCAACCATCTCTCCTTTCAGAGGTTCCTCCTGCTGATCAGCTAGATCCTTCTCCAAGACTTCGTTGATCACTACCATGACCTCAAGAGGGATAGCCGCATCAAGAAGAGCAGCCATGGATCCCGTCTGGCTCCTGTCGACCTCCATTTCCACTCTAGAAGGTCCCTCAGACGGGCTTTTTGCTCCCCCCCAGCTCCTGGTTGATCTCCTTCGGACCGCGCGGGCAGAACCATACTTGAAGATCCCCAGGACCTGAAGTAGTAAAGATGGGAGAAGGAGTGAGAGGATCTGCCTAGACGGGCTGCTTTCCGGCTCCTGCCTGGTTGGAGGGAACCGCTCCGTCATCGTCAGGGCAAGACAACTCAGTAGCCTTAGTCATTATCTCCTCTCTATCCTAACCGGCGATGGATGATATATCAAAGGGAAGGGGGAGAGCCTCTGCAACCTAAAAGGAAGCATATAAATATCCATCACTAAAGGAGGTCTCCGCATCAGCCTGCTGCTTGGCCACCTGAGTAATCAAATCCTGATTCTCGAGGTCCAACTTCTTAGCCTCGGTTTTCCAAGAATCCCTCTGCTTGGCCCTCCGGGTATATTGGAGAATTTCTTGATCAAAGGACAGCTTCGTCCTCTAATAGTCACAACGAAGCTCTGCCAGCTCGGTCTCCATTTTTCCTTGGCTGGAGGTCATCTCTTCTACTAATGTCTGAGCCCGCTTGAGCAATCCCATGGCTCTCTCAGCTTCGGCTTCAGCCTTAGCAACCTGATCACGAAGGAGGGTTACCTGGTGGCCCATAGCTACAATTAACTTGAAGGACTACAAGATACAAAGCCAGGGTTAGGAACCGAGCAAGTTAGCAATTTCAAGAGCAGTACAGGAAAAACAACTGTTAACAGGTTTTTCTGGCAAGGGACCAAAGAAGAATTTTCCAAACAGAGATCTATCCAGGAAGATTCATCCAGATACTCCAATAGACCTGCGAGATCGGTACCTTCACCTATATGGAGTCGATATCCGACGAGGTTGGAACCTCGACTATCCATTTATCTAGATAGGATACCAGCTCCGAAAGCATGTATCTCGCCCTACTGAAGCTCCTGATACCAGTTCAAGACCAGTACGATGATAGCTTGCACGCCCAGAACCCCGCAAGCATCTCGACGACGATCAAGGTACCAAGGTACCAGGTAACTCGATACCTACCTCGGTACCACCTCAATGTCTGCCTTGGTGCCACCCTGATTCCCGCCTGGTACTTAGTATGCTTATCCAAAGCTCTTTCAAGGTAAGTATCCTACCCCCCAGGCAATACGATAGGGTACACGAAGACACAAGCACCATTCCAGCAGGAGGCAGAACAAGCTCATCAAAATGAGGTACTTGTACTGCCCTCCGTCAGGACTCCAAGTCAGAATTTCCCTCCAAGCTCCACGAAGAAGGAAAGTCCATTCCATCGCCATCAAGCTCCACGAAGAAGGAAAGTTGACTCCATCGCCATCAAGCTCCACGAAGAAAGAAAGTTGACTCCATCGCCAAAATAAAGTGCCATTAATGACCCAATGGTCGACTGAATCAGAATTTGAATTCACCATTGATTAACGGGATCTAATACCGCGCCTTCAGCTCCATGCAAACGCCTTTCAATCCTTAAAATAGGACTCTCTATAATCTTCATTAAGAGAACCGGATTTTGGGGAGATTCGAGAGAGTACTATGTAGACGGCATTGAAGGGTAAAGTAGGGATTTTTTCAGAGAGTATTCTTCATCACCATAACGAGAGAAATCCCAGGAGATTCCCGGAAGCCAGTGAGAGTCCATTGACAATCACTGGAAGAAAAATATCCACTTATCGATAAGAACGTTTCCTCCATCTCCATCCTATGTAAAAGAGTGAAAAGAGAGAGAGATATGTGTATTCATATTGTAAACCTATCGTAGTAATTGACTGAATAAAACAGTATTCATTTTACATCTCCCGGTTCCTTTGTAGTCTTTATCCATTCTTTGGTCTGTCCATCTCGATCATACTAAAATAGGGACCCCGGTGCCAAAGGTACCTACCCCGCTGCTGCTACCGGTAGTGGGTGAGGGTGTTAACTGAGATTTTCACTCCGAGTGAATTTTTCCGTTAACATTTTTTGGTGCCGTCTGTGGGAAACACCACACCTTCAAAAGAAAGCCTGTGTGCCTCGTTTTCTTGCTAGATAATCAGAATGAAGCTCTGATCCTCTCAGGATCATCCTGACTCGTCAGGACATCAGTCGAACTCTTCAACCTGAAAGGGTTAGAAGCCGAAAAAGGGGGGAAGGGTCGCAAACCCTTCTCAAAGCAGTCAGCTGCAGCGCGGGTTACCCCCCAGGTACCTACTACCCCAGCAGCTGGACCTACCAACCTAGACCAATAGGTCATGGCCTTTATAGAGAGCATTTGCCTCCAAATGTTCACCAAAGGCAGTACCAGTCATCCTATGGTACCAGATCCCAGGGGTGATGCCAATCAGAAGGGTACCAGGATACCTCCCTTCGACAGGTTGGGACCACCGCTTCCTGTACCTGTCCATGATAGACTCGGGCCCATGCCTCCTATACCATCGGTCCATGATAGACTCGGGCCAGCGCCCCTGGTTCCTGGAAATCGTACAGGTTACCAACCCCGACGCGCTAGATCCGCCATTGATCTCCCGCCTAAGGAGCGTCACCATATGGTCCAACCAGAACCTTCTTTTAGACAACCTCGACAGGAAGCGACTAGAAGGCGACCTCGTTCAATGATAGGAGGCAGCAACAGGGATTTCGGAGAAGACCCTCCACATGGAGAGAAGCAGGATGAAACCTTTGCGACATCGGAGGGATCTGACGACCGAGACTCTGAGGTGGAATCAGGAAATGATGGCAACAAATGTATCCTGGACCAGGTCGCCAGAATGGAAAATGAGATCCAGGAGCTGAAGAAGGGTAGACACCAGGAAAATCGAAAAGATCCTTTAGGAGAGATGAATGTTCCCTTCTCTAGGAGGATCAAGGAGACAGAACTACCTCTCAAATTCAAGATGCCAACCGACAAGTTTTCTGGAACCGAAGATCCCCTGAGCCATCTAAAGAGTTTTGTTCACCAGATGGAGGTCCAGAATGGTACCTGGGCCGCCATGTGCAGAATGTTCCCTACCACACTGACTGACTGTGCCAAGACATGGTTCAGGCAACTACCGGCGGGGAGCGTTGATTCATTCACCAGGTTGACCACTGACTTCTGTGCTTAGTTTCAGGGCATCAAACCTCGCCCCAAGGATCCCATTCATCTCCAATATATGATCCATGAGCGGGGTGAAACTCTCAGAGCCTACGTAAAGAGGTTCCACAAGGAAGTGATACAGATGGGGGTCTTCACGGAGAAGGAGACTTTGGCCAATTTCAGAAGGAACATATGGGCCGACAGGCTGTTGATCGGGCAAAATATGTAGTATATTTAGGCCCTCAAATCCCTACCTTGTGTTCTGTTTTCATGCGTTTTTGTAACTCTAATGGGTTGTTTTGTGCGTAATTGTAGGAAATGGTGCAACGAGGGGTTTGGAAGCGTGTACAGTGGTTCTGGTAGAAAAAGGGCAAAATGAAAGACAAAGGACCACAAACAGCTCAAAGTGTGGGTCAAGTGCGGGTTGCAACCGCACTCCAGCAGCACTCATGCTCACACCCGGGACCTGATACAAAGTGAAGAGTTAAAGTGCGGGTATAGTGCGGGTCATCCAACTGCACTCCACCCGCACTAATGCCAAACCAGAGAAGCTGAAGTTGCACCTGATGTTAAAGTGAGGGTACTGTGCGGGTCATCCAACCGTACTCCACCCGCATTGTTACCAAGACAAGAAGAGCAGATTTGAACCTGAAACTAGAGTGCGGGTAAAGTGCGGGTCATCCAACCGCACTCTGCCCACACTATTGCTCAAGACAGGAGGTAGATTTTGCACCTGACAGTGAAGTGCGACTCAAGTGCTATCACAGTGCGGTTCTAAGTGCGGGTCAAGTGCGGGTAATTCAACCGCACTCCACCCGCACTATTTCCCAGATCTGAGAATTAAAGTTGAAGACAACCTATACAGTGCGGGTACAGTGCGGGTAATTCACCCGCACTCCACCCGCACTCCGCGCGCCAGATTGATTTTTGAAGCTTAAGTGACTTATTCTTGTATGTTGTATAAATAGAATAGTATGGAAATGTTTTAGACAGCCTTTGACTCCGTTTTTCAGAGGTTTTACACACTTAGACCTAGAATCTCTCTCTCTCTCTCTCTCTGTCACATCCTTACATTCTCTACTCAACTTCAAGGAAGTTAGGAGATTGAAGCCACTTCAAAAAAGGAGATGTTCTCCAAGGGTTCTTTCTCTTTCCTTCTCTTATTTTCCTAGTTGTAATGAGTAGCTAAATCCCCTCTAAGGGGTTGATGGAGTAGTTAGTTGAATATTGGGCTTGTACGTAAACTTGATGTTATATTGATATTCATGTCTATCTTTAATTGATCTATTCTTGTTATGAATGTTTACCATTGATTTCTTGTGTAGATACATCCTCTTTGCAAGATCGCTTTGTATTATGTATGAGTATTGCATCTAGATATACATCATATTTAGTTGTTTATTGCTCTAACGAATGGACGGAACTCCATGAATTCTGACTCTTAAATCGCGGTCTTAATCTAACCGCGATCGAGTTTTCAGCACTATATATCCTAGGTCGGAGCCTGTAAGAGAGTTGAAAGTCATCACTATACATCCTAGGGTGACTACATTTAATCGGTTGAGTCACTGTTAGGTAGACGAGCTTCATTTCTAGAATCCGATAAACAACCAACACTATACATCCTAGGTTGGTAGTTTACGATGGATTAATCCCTAATAGGTGGTCTGCACTATACATCCTAGGTTGGCCACCTTCTAGGGATAAATAACCGACTCTATACATCCTAGGTTGGTTGCCTTGAATAGCCGTGCTATTGACAAGTTTGTTGCATTGCCCAGTATTTACTTTCGTATCCATTAACTACTTAGTTTCCATCATCTATATATATCCTTCATCCCATTTCGCCCTTCATTTAGTTTGCATACTTATTTTAGTGTTATAATAGGACTGTTAATAGCCAAAATTGGCTAAGGACCAAAGGGAAATTTTCCACTTACTAGACCTGGTTCCATACCCGAAAGTTTCACCTAAAGACCTCTATATCCAGAGCCAAGCTACGATGCCGCCCCAGGCACAAGGGTGGGCTCCAGAAACATCTGGGATAAAGCCCGGACCCGAGAACTTCCACTAGGAGACCTCTCTATCCAGAGCCGAACTGCGATACCACCCCAAGAACAAGGGCGAGCTCCGAAAACATCCAAGATAGAACCCGGAATGATCGGGCTTAGCCCGCATCATCAAAACTAGAAGCTCCCCGAAGTCAAGGTCATCTTGCAAATGCTCAAGAAACCCGTCAGTACCTCGATTGACACAGAAGAATGTCCCTAGAAGGCCGCGAGGTGAGTCGAAGCCACACCTAGCTTCAAAAAGGTCAGTCAAGGCCACGTCTAGCTTCGGAAAAGTCAAGAGAAGCCAGATCTGGCTCCAAGCTGGATGAAACTTCTCAGACATCAAGGTCGAAATACTAAACAACCTCCCTGGTTGATGCATCACACCATATTCGTCATGTCCCACGACTGCTATAAGGATCGAACCTCCCTAGTTGATGCATCATACCATATTCGTCATATCCCACGACTCCTATAAGGATCGTACTGGAAGGATACAAGGAATGAATTAAATCGTACCTGGAAGCGTTATCTACATAAGTAATGAAATCCAAAAGGAAACAAGCTGATCTCTACCACGATACTCTCAATTCGGACGTCAATCTAAAAGTCAAATGATTTAACGCAAGAAATCTCGCCCGATAAGGAAGGGACTGAGACAATCACTGAGACAATCAAGGGAGAATCAGTCTGTTGACCTACAAACCATGTATAAATAGAAAAGAAAAGAAACGAAAAAGAGGAGACTACTATTCGACAAGCATACGACTAGCAATCGACCATTTACCAAAGAAAGTTGAGAGAAACGAGAGAAATATCTTTGTACTCGTGTACCATGCATGTCAAATAATAAAAATGTTCTTGTTTATTTATCACTAGATAAATCATTGTCACATATATAAATAATTTCGGCCACCACCTACGTGGTAGTGATCTCGAGGGCGTTAACAGAGATTTCTCATCCCGAGTAAAATTCCCGTTAACACTTTCTGGTGCCGTCTGTGGGAAAGGAAATCCTACACTCAACTAACCAATCGTTTGTATTTATATTTTATTTCTTTTATAGGAACTATGAGGCTCCGCTCCTCCCAAGGCCAACACAGAGTCCCAGAGCAATCCCCGGCGAGGCCAACCCGAAAGGCTCCAGGAAGGGGGAGAATGTTTGGATATAGTAGTCAAGCTCCGATCCAGACAACCAATACACGGACTGCTGGCCACCCCATAGTGAGCTAGGCAGCGCTCGACCAACAAGCGGCGGCCTTCGTAGAATCCATCCGCGTCCGCCTCCTCGCTGAAGGCATCACAGTCCAGCCTACCACCCTGAATGATCAGGGAGAGCCGAGTAGGCTCGGAGCTAGACCACCTGCTTTCGATCGCCTAGGTCCTCCTCCTCCCGAGCCGGCTTGAGATAGATCAGGGCCCCAACGTTCGATCCGGGATAGGCTGGGACCCATGCCCCCAGCTCCTAAAAGACTTTCACAATATCAACCCCGGCTAGTCAAGTCTGCCGCGGATGTTTTTACCCGGAAGCCGCGAGGGTTATCTCATCCAACTACATCTAGGAGAACTACCCAGGCCCTAGAGGAGGAAAGCCGATAAACTCCCCGAATGGATCATGTCCAGGAGGAGGACCGGATAGAAATTGCCAGTTCATCAGAAAGGTTCGACGGTGAGGAATCTGAGGCTAACTCGAAGAGACCTGGAAATAAGCGACTGAGGGATCAGCTGGCAAAGCTACAAAAAGAGGTCCAGCAGATAAGGAAGGGAAAGAGTAAGGAAGACAAAACGAATCCCCTGAGAGAGATGAACGCTCCCTTCACTAGGAGGATCCGGGAAGCAGAGCTCCCCCCAAAATTCAAAATGCGAGCAGATAAGTTCTCTGGAACGGAAGATCCTCTAAGCCATTTAGAGAGCTTCGTTCAACAGATGGAGGTCCAGAACACTACCAGAGCAGCCATGTGCAGGATGTTTCCAACAACCTTGACAGACTATGCGAAAACCTGGTTCAGGAAACTGCCCGTTGGTAGCGTGGATTCTTTCACAAAATTGTCAACCGATTTTTGCTCACAATTCCAGGGAGTTAAACCTCGCCCGAAAGATCTCGTACACCTCCAATATGTGATCCAGGAATGGAGTGAAACTCTTCGATCATACATGGAGCGGTTTCCCAAGGAGGTCATACAAATGGGAGTTTTCACCGAAAAAGAAACCCTCGCCAACTTCAGGCGAAACCTCTAGGCAGGAAAGCTTTTCCGTTCTTTCGCCAAAAGACCTCCCGAGACTTACCAGGAGGCCTATGATCGGGCTCTTGAGCAGGTCGAGATCGACGAACAACTCAAGGTCAAGATAGAGCATGACGACATGAGAACGGCAAAACGTTTGAAGAAAGAAGCCCCCAAATTTGAGCCGGTGCAGAGAGCTCAGAATAAGCCTCCCAACAGGTCGACCTATCTCCCCCCTGCTCCTCTGCATAGGCAAGAAAGATATCCAGCAAAACGAACCCCTCCCCGGGCTTCGCCGCCTCCCAGGACCGTGGCTCCAGTAATACAAGGGGGAAAAGGGTTTGACCACTATACCCCATTGAATGCATCCAGGGAAACAATTTACCTTGCCATACGGGATAAAGGGTTGCTCCAAAAGCCCACTCCCATGAAGTCCCCGGCCGACAGGAGAAACCAGTACAAGTACTGTGACTTTCACGAAGACGTGGGCCACAACACTTCGGAGTGCTATAACTTGCGCAACCAGATTGAGGCCCTGATAAGGGGAGGATGCCTGATTGAATTTTTACAACAGGTCAGAGATAATATCAGAACTGGAAGGGAAGTACAAGCTGAAATCTGTGAGGACGTAGAAAAGAGGAAAGGGGAGCAGGCTGACTTAATGCAACAGATCCAGGATATACACACTATCAGCGGGGGTCCTACCTTGGCCGGCATTACCAATAACTCCTGGAAAAACCACGCAAGAAAGGTTCCCCGCCTTGGAGAGAGCCGAGGGATCTTCAAAGTCAGCTAGAGCCCGACAGAGCCCGCCCAGTCAGCTCAGATCGTGTTCACCGAAGCAGATGTCTTTAACACTGTGCAACCTCATGATGATCCTATGGTCATCACGATACAGATCACCAACTGTCTAGTCCTTCGCGTGCTCGTGGATACAGGAAGCAGTGTCGATATCCTCTTCAAAGATACCCTGGAAAAACTGAACCTGAAGCAACATTGCTACAACAGCTGTACAACTCCACTTTACGGTTTCACTGGGGACTCGATCATACCAGTGGGGTCAATGATCCTCCCAGTAATCATCAGGGTCATCCCGCTCCAACAGAACGTAATGACCGACTTTGTTGTGGTGGACACCCCATCGGCCTACAACGCCATCTTAGGGAGACCTTTCCTGTCCTCTCTCAAGGGAGTCTTGTCCATATACCACAACGTTTTGAAATTCCCGGTTGGAACCAAGGTAGGAGAGTTACGCGGAGACCAGCAGGCAGCCAGGAAATGCTACGCAGTATCTGCCAATCCTACAGCCCTAGCAAAGCAGTGTGTACAGGTGACAGTAATCCAAGAAGACATGGACATATCCCAGATAATCCAGGAGGAGAAGGAGCCCGCAGAACATATTGGGCATCCGGAGGATAAACCTATCATGCCCTACGAGGATGAAAGGGGTAAGGAATGGGCCAGCGGGCAGCCTGTGGGTAAACTAGAAGAGATATCCGTCAGGACTTACGATCCCTCCAAGACCGTCAAGGTCGGAGCCGCCCTTGATCCAGAAGTAAAAAGAGGACTGATTGATCTTCTCAGGGAATTCAGCGACATCTTCGCTTGGAACCATAATGAAATGCCTGGAATCCCGGCATTGTTGGCCACCCACCGGCCAGCACTAGATCCAACAGTCAAGCCCGTCAAGCAAAAGAGGCGTCATTTCAACACTGATAGGAACGCAGCGGTACAGGAAGAGGTTGATAAATTGATCAAAGCGGGGTTCGTCAGAGAGGTACGTTACCCCGAATGGATCGCTAACGTAGTCATGGTCACGAAGGCGAATGGAAATTGGCGTATGTGTGTTGACTACATCGACCTCAACCAGGCTTGTCCGAAAGACAGTTTTCCATTGCCAAAGATCGACCGGCTGGTTGACTCCACATCCGGAAATAAACTTTTGAGTTTTATGGACGCGTTCTCAGGATACAACCAAATTAAAATGCACATGGCTGACCAAGATAAGACCAGTTTCATTACCGGGCAGGGCTTATACTGCTACAAGGTGGTGCCGTTTGGTTTGAAGAATGCAGGGGCCACATACTAGCTGCTGGTTAACAAATTGTTCAAGCCCGAGATAGGGAGGACGATGGAAGTATATATCGATGACATGATCACGAAATCCCCAACCACAAAGGGACATCAGGAAGACCTTCGCAAAACCTTCGCAAAACCTTCCTCATACTGAGGGAAAACCAGATGCGTTTGAACCCCTCCAAATGTGCTTTTGGGGTAACGGCAGGAAAGTTCCTGGGCTTCATGGTTCATGAGAGAGGTATCGAAGCCAACCCAGAAAAAATCAAAGCTATCCTTGACTTTGAATCCCCGACCTCGCTCAAGCAAGTACAGATCCTGACTGGACGGGTGGCAGCACTCAACAGGTTTATCTCTCGCTCCACCTATAAATGCCTTCCTTTCTTCAAGGCTATCAAACAAGGGAAGAACATGAAATGGAGCCAGGAGAGCGAGCATGCGTTTCAAGCTTTGAAGGAATACCTAACAAGCCCCCCTTTGTTAGTCAAGCCGGTTCTCGGAGATGAGCTGCAGATTTACCTGGCTGTATCAGAAACTACAGTAAGCGGGGCTTTGGCCAAGAATTGTAGCGACGGTTTTCAAAGACCCATATACTATGTGAGTCATGCCCTGACCATATCAGAAAGGAACTACGCTCTCCTGGAGAAGCTCGCTTTTGCTCTGGTGATCTCAGCGAGGAAACTCCGTCCCTATTTTCAAGCTCACACAATAGCAGTGGTAACAGACCAACCCCTCCGTCAATTCTTGCAAAGACTAGATGTGTCAAGAAGGTTAGTTTTATAGGCACTAGAGCTCACTCAGTTCGACTTAAAGTATAAGCCCCAGACTACGATTAAGGCACAGGCTTTAGCCGACTTCGTGGCAGAATTCTCAGCGATCCCAGATCCAGTTGATCCCTCAGTATCAAACAAGGACCCTGAGAAGATATCCGAGGTCGAAAATTGGCCAGAGGGCTGCAAGCCATGGATCCTCTTTTCAGACGGAGCATCCGGACGAGCTGGGGGAGGAGCTGGCATAGTTTTCATAGATCCGGAGGGAACTGAATTCTGTCACTGTTTCAGATTCGAGTTTAAAGCTACCAATAACGAAGTGGAATATGAAGCCCTCCTAGCCGGGATGAAGGTAGCCATCGAGCTAAAGGCCAACTACCTGCAGGTCAAGAGCGATTCGTTGCTTGTTGTAAACCAGGTGACTGGGGTCTACCAGGAAAAAGGAGATAATATGGTGGCCTACTTAAATCTAGCTCGGTTGCTGAAAAGCAAATTTAAGGGACTTAAGATCGATCAGGTGCCTCGACACCAAAACCATCGCGCAGATGTTCTGGCTAAGATAGCGGCGAACGGAGGCCAATCCCTACCAAGGGGAATTCCCCTCCAAGTAATCACCCAGCCAAGCATAGCCCCAAATGGAGAAATTTGTTCCCTGGATCGCCTACCTTGCTGGATGGACCCAATTGTCACCTATCTCCTTGAAGGAGAGCTTCCTGAAGAGCCCAACCAAGCCCGAAGAGTTAAGAGACTCTCAGTTTGATACTGTATGGTGGACGGATACCTCTACAGGAGGGGCAGATCCCTCCCCTTACTCAGGTGCTTGCATCCTAATGATGCTAAGTGGGCATTGAGAGAGGTCCATTATGGGGATTGTGGGAACCACATAGGTCGGGAAGCTCTGGCCTATCAGGTGCTTTGTATGGGGTACTATTGGCCGACCATCCATCAAGATGCAAAGAGTTTTGTGCAATCCTGCGAACCTTGTCAAAGAACCTCAAACTTGAGCCACCAGCCACCCGAGCGACTGTCGTCCCTCAGCTCACCTTACCCCTTTGCCATGTGGGGAATCGACCTAATTGGGCCACTTCCTACTGCTCCAGGACAGATGAAACATGCTATCGTGGCTATTGACTACTTCACAAGATGGGTCGAGGCAGGGCCTCTAGCTCGAATATCAGAAAAGAATACAACCAAGTTCATCAAGACTAACGTGGTATGCAGGTTCGGGACCCCTCTCATCATTGTAGCCGACCTAGGGAAGCAATTCGACAACGCCCGATTCAAAGACTTTTGCCAGGGGTTGGGGATCGACCTCAGGTTCGCTTCAGTGGCTCATCCCCAAACTAACGGGCTGGTGGAATCCACCAACAAGACAATCAAGAAACTTCTAAAGAAAAAGCTTCAGCAAAGGAAAGGTAAATGGGCCGAAGAGCTACCAGAAGTCCTTTGGGCATACCGGACTACCAAAAAGACAGCTACTGGAGAAACGCCTTACTCCCTGGCCTTCGGGGTTGAAGCAGTCCTTCCCATCTAGCATAAACTGACCTCGTTCAGGGTACAGCACTTTGAGCCCGAAAGTAACGAAATCAAGCTCCGGGCTAGTCTAGACCTCTTAGAAGAAAAGCAAGACCGGGTAGCAGAGAAAGTGGCGTTCTACCAGAGTAGGATCGGTAGATACTTCAACCAAAAGGTTAAAGCCCGAAAATTCAAGGAAGGGGATCTGGTAATTAGGAAAGTAACACTGAATACTCAGAAAAGGTCGGATGGAGTCTTAAGTCCACGTTGGGAAGGGCCATATTTGATAAAGCTAATTGTTCGCAATGGAGCTTACAAACTCGAAGACATGGACGGACAACCCATCAATCACACTTGGAATGCAGACCATTTGAAGAAATTCTACCCTTGAAAGGAGTTCTCAAGCAGACTACCCCCACTTAGTTTTCATTACAGGTCCTAATAAAGATGTACTACATCTGAATCATCAATAAAGCCATTTTCCTTTTCTCTTCCATCTTTGTCTCCAACTATGTTCAACGTTAGTGACTATACACTTGAATGGGAATTCGACATAAACCTCTCAAGACCAGGAAATAGCTCGATAGCCCTCCTGATACCTTGGTCTGGCTACCACCCCCAAGAAGGATCTAGGTGTAAGAGCATAGTTGCCCTCCAGATCTCGAGACCAGGAAATAGCTCGATAGCCCTCCTGATGCCTTGGTCGGGCTACCACCCCCAAGAAGGATCTGAGTGTAAGAGCATAATTGCCTTCCAGATCTCGAGACCAGGAAATAGCTCAATAGCACTCCTGATGCCTTGGTCGGGCTACTACCCCCAAGAAGGATCTGAGTGTAAAGGCATAGTTGCCCGCCAGATCTCAAAGACTAGGAAATAGCTAAGTAGCATTCCTGATGTCTTGGTTGGGTTATCACCCCATGTATATAATGTTTGCTTTCGTGTGCAGGATCAAAATCATCATAATTGCCTACACAAATCTTAATTGATGCTACCGATGCTACTCTGGATACCATTCAAGACCAGAAGCAGAATAAAGTTCTCAAAGAGGCGAGTCAATTTATCATTAAGGACAAAGGGAGCCTATCCCCCGATAAGGCTACATCCAAATGGGGAGCCCAACCCCCGAATTCGGGCTACAAAAAGAAGAAGGAAAAATAAGAAAAACTGACAATGGCAAAGTAGGGTGCCCACCCCCTTTTCTGGGCAATCAAAAACAAGTCGTCCGCTTCAAGCTGTGGGGCTATCATGGCTCCCCTCCGCTGGCCCTCCTCCTCCCTGCTGATCCTCAGCACCAACCCTCTCAACAGGTAGCTGACCATCTGGGTTATCCTCGCCGACTGCTCCTCCGTTTAGAGGCTCTATCGGATGATCAGCTGGCTCTTCCTCTAAAACTTCATTGATCACATCCATAACTTAAGGAGGAATAGCCGCGTCGAGAAGAGCTGCCAAGGGCCCCATCTGGCTCCTATCGACCTCCATCTCTATTAAAGCTGGATCATCAGATGGGCTCCTAACCTCTTCACCAGCTCCCGATTGGTCCTCCTCGGATCGAGAGGACATCACTTTGCTGGACGATTCCCCAGGACCTGAGGGGATAAAGGAAGGAAGATGGAATGACGGATCTGACTTAGTGGGCTGCATCCCAATTCCTGCCGGGCTAGAAGGAACCACCTTGTCACCTTCAGGACGAGATAACTCAGCAGCTTTGAGCATTATTTCCTGTCTGTCCCAGCCCGCAATAGACGACAAATTAAAAGGAGGAGGAAGAGCTTCCGCGGCCTGAAAGGAAGCATAAAAATACCCATCGTTGAAGGAGGTCTCCGCATCAGCTTGCAGCTTGGCCACCTGAGTAATCAGAGACCGGTTCTCAAGGTCCAGCTTCCTAGCCTCAGATCTCCAAGAGTCTCGCTGCCTAGCCCGCCGGAGAGATTGAAGATGCTCCTGATCGAAAGATTGCTTCATCCTCTCATGATCGCAGCGAAGCTCGGCCATCTCGAGCTCAATTTTGCCCTGGCTGGAAGTCACCTCTTCCACTAGAGACCGAGCCTGCTTGAGCAGTTCCCCAGCCTTCTCAGCTTCAGCTTCGGATTTTACAGCTCGATCACGGAGAAGGGTTACCTACTGGCCCATCGCGACATTGACCTTAAAGGCCTACAAAGAGAAAACCCGAGTTAGAAACTGAACGAGTTAACCAAAAAAAAGGGGCGTGAAGGACATACAATTACCTCAGCCAAGATAGCAGACCCCTTGGTTATAAGGACGTCCACAGGCATAGAAGCCATCTTAGAGATCCCGCCACCCGGACAGGATGCTATGAACTGCTCCAAGACCTCATCCTGCCCTATCAAGCTCGACCGAGGCAGGGAACGGTCGGAAGGAGCCTTCGCGACACTTTTCCCAGGAACGACATCTTTCCCAGAAACCTCCGAGGCTTTGGTTGTTGGAAGCGCAGCTGAATCAGATATTTGAGTCGAAGGCGTAGCGACTTTAGCAGCCATGGCTGAGGGGGCAGAAACAGTCCGGCCAACTACCTGGGGAGCTTTACCCAAAGCCCGGAAAGCCCGCGAGGCCAGACTGGCCATCTTAGACCCAGCCGGAGAGACAGAAGAAGCCAGGGCAGGCTCGACCCCAGAAGAGGGAAGAGAAGCTCCACCTTGAGGAGAGCGTGAGACTTGTCGGGTGGCTGGCTCCACGACAAAGACTGTGAATAAACAGATAAAAAAATGTTAGAATCAAGCAAAGTAATAAGAAGAAGCGACACAAGGATACTTACGAGGAATAGCGTCTGAAATCCGTAGATATTTGTTCACCCTACGAGGGTCAAAAGCTTCAGCGGTAGGGAACATCGGATTCAGGTAATTCCGGGCTAGAATAGCCTTTAAGACGACTTCGGACTCGGCAGGCAGAGAGTCTCGGTCCCAGGAAGGCTTGTCACTGAAAGCCGTAGGAACCTCGAATTCATGCCCTCCGATGAAAATCGAGCTCCCCCAGTCATCCCCCGCCAGGATCCATTCTTCTTTCCATGCAGGATCTTTCTTCGAAGCACCAGGAACGATGAAATTGAGCTTGTTCTTGGCCTTGGCGTAGAACTGACCCCGAGGAGCCCCAGACAAGCTCCCAATCTGAAAAAGATACGCCAGCTCCTCCGCACCTGGCTCCCTTGTCACTTTACTCATCTGGCATTACTCCCTCCATAACATAAGGAAGCCAATCAAATGCCTCCAGAAGCCCGGCGTTAACTAAAGGGGAGCGAGCTGGATGGCGTTTAGAGCCCGCTGATGGGTCGGATGGAGGGGTAGCCTGACCCCGTTCTCAAGAGCGGCCACATGGATCGGAAGCACACCTTTAGGGGGGTTGAAAAAATTGAAGTTCTTGGGAGGCATCGAGATGGATACACTGTCGGGGATGCCAAACTTTGACCTCAATCGGTCGATCGACACCGGGTCAACAGTGGAATCAGGGATGACCAGGAAATCGTAGGTAGGGAGCCTCTCCCCAAAGGGACCAGGAGCCGAGACTCGACGCTCCCCCGCAGCGCCGCCGGTCGTTTCTTTGTCGGAATCATCATCAACAATATCTAAAGGGTGGTCGGGATGATTGGAGAACCCAGTCTCGATAGATACGTTCCTACTGGATCGCCGATGTTGTGATGTGGGTGGGGAATCATCACCGTCAGAACTCCTCCTAGCCCGCTTCCCCAAACTAAGACTGACGACCTCCTCGCCGTCGAATATGGAATCATTTGAATCACAACTGTGTTTTGACATTATAGAAGACGAAGAATGAAGAAAGAAGCAAGCTTGGGGAAAAAACTGTGGAAATATTTCTCAACAAAAGGTTCTTTTCGCTCGAGAAGATGTGAGGAAGACGAGGAGGAAAACAGGCATATATATATAGGCAGGAAGGCAACAGCTCAAGTTACCAGGATACTCGTTTGGTAACGGTAAAAATTGACTCGGTAACGTAACTGGGTTAAACTCTAAAGCGAGCTAATCATCTCATGCCACATCATTTACGCAGTTAAGAGGAAGATCTCCCCAAGATCCTGGTAACGGTAAAAAATCTCTGGGACTGCCGTAACGTGATCAGATTAATTCAAAGATAAAATAGTCGGTTCACAACACGTCACTCAAATGAAGAAATTTCCAAAAATTTCAGTAACGATAAAAGAGGAAGATTTCCCAAATAAAGTGAGAATCTGACCTCAACCCCGAGCTCGACATCTGGTGTTCAAGTCAGAAGGGACTTCTGTTAATAGCCAAAATTGGCTAAGGACCAAAGGGAAATTTTCCACTTACTAGACCTGGTTCCATACCCGAAAGTTTAACCTAAAGACCTCTATATCCAGAGCCAAGCTACGATGCCGCCCCAGGCACAAGGGCGGGCTCCAGAAACATGTGGGATAAAGCCTGGACCCGAGAACTTCCACCAGGAGACCTCTCTATCCAGAGCCGAACTGCGATACCACCCCAAGAACAAGGGCGAGCTCCGAAAACATCCAAGATAGAACCCGGAATGATCGGGCTTAGTCTGCATCATCAAAACTAGAAGCTCCCCGAAGTCAAGGTCATCTTGCAAATGCTCAAGAAACCCGTCTGTACCTCGATTGACAAAGAAGAATGTCCTTAGAAGGCCGCGAGGTGAGTCGAAGCCACACCCAGCTTCAAAAAGGTCAGTCAAGGCCACGTCTAGCTTCGAAAAAGTCAAGAGAAGCCAGATCTGGCTCCAAGCTGGATGAAACTTCTCAAACATCAAGGTCGAAATACTAAACAACCTCCCTGGTTGATGCATCACACCATATTCATCATGTCCCACGACTCCTATAAGGATCGAACCTCTCTGGTTGATGCATCATACCATATTTGTCATATCCCACAACTCCTATAAGGATCGTACTGGAAAGATACAAGGAATGAATTAAATCGTACCTGGAAGCGTTATCTACATAAGTAATGAAATCCAAAAGGAAACAAGCTGATCTCTACCATGATACTCTCAATTCGGACGTCAATCTAAAAGTCAAATGATTTAACGCAAGAAATCTCGCCCGATAAGGAAGGGACTGAGACAATCACTGAGACAATCAAGGGAGAATCAGTCTGTTGACCTACAAACCATGTATAAATAGAAAAGAAAAGAAACGAAAAAGAGGAGACTACTATTCGACAAGCATACGACTAGCAATCGACCATTTACCAAAGAAAGTTGAGAGAAACGAGAGAAATATCTTTGTACTCGTGTACCATGCATGTCAAATAAAAGTGTTCTTGTTTATTTATCACTAGATAAATCATTGTCACATATATAAATAATTTCGGCCACCACCTACGTGGTAGTGGTCTCGAGGGCGTTAACAGAGATTTCTCATCTCGAGTAAAATTCCCGTTAACAAGGACAATTCACCATCTACATCTTCATCATTTATGTTTCATTTATTATATATATATATATTAACATTACTTTAGTAATAACTAATTTTAACTAACTCCACTCCCTGTGGACGATCCCCCACTTGCCACCATATTTGTGTTTTCAAATCATTTTAGGCTTAGTGATGTTTTTACATTATTGTTGACGGATTGATCTATAAAATGACACTAGAAATATGTCCTGTCAGCTGTACAAATCCTTCGCCAAACATCCCCCGGAGACCTACCAGGAAGCCTATAACAGAGCTCTAGAGCAGGTTGAAATAGATGAGCAGCTCCGAGTCAAAATGGAGCATGATGATATGAAAATTGCTAAGCGCCAGAAGAGGGAGGCGCTCAAGTCGGCACCAGTTCAGAAAAGTCAGAACAGACCTCCCAACAAATCTACATATCGGTCACCGCACTACCAGCCACCGCGGAACTGGTACCCTGTCAGGCGGATTCCGCCCAGAGCTACACCGCCGCCTAAAGAGGTAGCCCGGGTCGATAGAGATGAAAGGGGATACTCCCATTACACCCCCTTGAACGCATCTCGCGAAACTATCTACCTCGCCATCCACGACAAGGGACTGCTCAGAAAGCCAGGTCCAATGAAGGTACCAGCCGATCAGCGGAATCGCTACAAGTATTGTAACTTCCACGAGGATGTAAGTCATAATACCTTGGAGTTTTATAGTCTGCGGAACCAGATTGAAGCCTTGGTTAGGGGAGGTTGCTTGGAGGAATTCCTCCAACAGGTACGCGACAACATACGCACTGGAAATGAGGTACAGACCGATATCAAAGCATATAAAGAAGGAAGGAAAGCAAAAGGGAAGGATCTGATGGAGCAGATCCACATTGTCAATACCATCAGTGGAGGTCCCACCCTGGCAGGAACTTCCAACAATGCTCGAAAGAACCATGCCAGGAAAGCTCTCAGATTGGAAGCAAGCCAGAGTATCTTCAAAGTTATTAGGGGGCCACCTCAGTCTCCTCCTACTGCACAGATCGTCTTCACAGAAGAGGACGTGTATAACACCGTGCAGCCCCACGATGACTCTATGGTCATCACTGTACAGATAGCCAACAACTTGGTCTATCGTGTCTTAATTGACACATGTAGCAGCGTTGACATCCTCTTCGAGAGTGCTTTGGAGCAATTCAACCTGAAGAGACCTTGTTACAACAGTTGTACTACCCCATTATAAGGGTTCACGGGAGACTCATTGATCCCCACCGGGTCTATGATCCTACCAGTAATAGTAGGGACAGGGCCACTCCAGCATAACCTGATGATGGATTTCGTTGTAGTAGACACCCCGTCCGCCTACAATGCTATCCTAGGAAGACCCTACCTGTCTGCTTTCAAAGGAGTTTTGTCCATATACCATAACGTCCTGAAATTTCCAGTAGGAGACCAGGTGGGTGAAGTGAGAGGAGATCAATAGATTGCATACAAGTGTTATGTAGTATCTACCAATCTAGCAGCCCTGGCTAAGTAATGCGTGTAGGTAAGCATCAACCAAGATCGCCAGTTCTCGGAAGGCGATTTCGAAGGCGAAATAGGTTCAGATGAAATGGGATCTACACCAGAGCTCCCCGACATAGACATCGGGGGAGAAGAAGAAAAAAGATGGGCCAGTAGCCATCCTATAGAAGAGTTAGAAGAGGTATCTATCAGGGAGGCCGATCCTTCTAAGGTTGTCAGGATAGGTTCAACATTGGAGACGGAGGTAAATGAGGCTCTGATAAAGCTCCTGCGAGAATATAATGATATTTTTGCATGGAGTCATGAGAAGATGCCAGGAGTACCCGCTACCTTAGCAAAATACAGTTTAGCAGTGGATCCCACCTTCAAGCCAGTCAAGCAGAAGAGAAGGCATTTCAACTAAGCAAGAAATTCTACGGTGCAAGAGGAGGTACACAAACTACTAAATGCAGAGTTCATCAAGAAGTCTCGGTACCCCGAATGGATTGCCAATGTAGTCATGGTAACCAAAGCAAACAAGAAGTGGTGCATGTTCGTTGCTTACACAGATCTCAACTGCGCCTGCCCAAAGGATAGCTTTCCGCTACCGAAAATTGACCAATTGGTAGATTCAACCGCGGGCAACAATCTTCTAAGAATTATGGACGCCTTCTCAGGATACAACCATATCCTGATGCACCCAGCAGACCAGGATAAAACCCATTTCATAACCGGGCAAGACCTGTACTGCTATAGGGTTATGCCCTTCGGGTTCAAGAACGCTGGGGCTACCTACCAGCGCCTGGTCAACCGCTTATCCAGGGGACTGATAGGAAATCGATGGAAGTATATATCGATGATATGATCACGAAGTCTCGGATAGCTGAACATCATCAAGACCACCTCTGCCAGACTTTCCAGATAGTCAGGGAAAATCAGATGCGTCTGAATCCAGCTAAATGCGCCTTCGGGGTTACAGCCGGGAAATTTCTTGGATTCATGGTCACCGAAAGAGGGATTGAAGCTAATCCAAAAAAGATCAAAGCCATCCCAGATCTTGAATCTCCCACCTCAATCAGACAAGTATAAGGTTTGACTGGGCGAATCGCAGCCCTGAACTGTTTCATATCACGATCCACTGACAAGTGCATCCCGTTCTTCAAAGCAATTAAACAGGGGAAGAATATTAAATGGGACCAAGGCAGTGAGCAAGCCTTCCAGTCATTAAAGGAGTACCTCTCTAGCCTGCCCCTGCTAGCTAGCCCAGTACCAGGAGAAGAACTACAGTTATACCTGGCAGTGTCTGAAATCGCCGCCAGCGGAGCATTGGTAAAGGAGTGCAGAGATGGTGCCCAGCGCCCTGTCTATTATGTGAGCCATGTCCTAACCAAATTAGAAAAGAACTACGTTCTCCTAGAGAAGCTCGCCTTTGCACTGGTAGTAGCAGCCAGGAAGCTCCGCCCTTATTTCCTTGCTCATACCATCGTGGTAGTCACTGATCAACCTTGGCGACATTTTCTTCAAAGGTCGGACGTATCAGGAAGACTTATGCTGTGGGCCCTTGAGCTTACCCAGTTCGACATTAAATACAAAGCCAGGACTACCATCAAGGCCCAGGCTTTGGCAGATTTTGTGGTAGAATTCAGTACGATCCCCGATCAAGGCGCTACCCCGAGCCTGATTTGAGCTCCTCTGGAGGAACAAGAGCCTACAGATTGGCCTACCAATCGAAACATCTGGATCTTGTATACCGATGGAGCATCGAATCAGGCAGAAAGCGGGGGTGGAGTCATTCTAACTGACCCAGAGAAAATCAAATGCTGCCATTGTTTCAGATTCGGGTTTAACACCACCAATAACGAGGCTGAGTATGAGGCCTTGTTAGCAGGGATGAGAGCAGCAGTAGAGCTGGGAGCTGATTACCTTCTTGCCAAATGTGATTAGCAGCTGGTAGTCAACCAAATAACTGGTTTATACCAGGCCAAGGGCGATAACATGGTAGCCTACCTCAAAAAAGTGCAAGAACTGTTGCCTCGCTTCAAGGGTTTCAGGATCGAGCAGATACCTAGGCTGCAGAATCAACGAGCTGACATCCTAGCCAAGATAGCTGCCAATGGAGGACCAGCGCTGCCGAAAGGAGCTCTGCTCCAGGTAATCACTGTATCAAGCATCTCTGAAGGCAAGGAAGTAAACCCCTTGGAGCGATTTCCATGCTAGATGGATCCTATCGTAGAGTACCTTCAATCAGAAAAGCTCTCTGAAAACCCTGATCAAGCTCGCAAGATCAAAAGAATCTCGGTTAGATACTGCTTGATAGAGGGGCACCTTTACCGCAGAGGTAGATCACTCCCCTTGCTCAGATGCCTACATCCTGAGGATGCGAATTGGGCATTGAGGAAAGTGCACTCCGGAGACTATGGAAATCATATCCAAGCAGAAGCATTGGCTTACCAAGTGCTACGCATGGGATATTTCTGGCCAACCTTTCACCATGACGTAAGGAAGTTCATACAGTCTTGTGAACCGTGTCAGAAAATGGCCAACCTGCATCACCTACCTCAAGAACGATTATCAACCATCAGCTCACCGTATCCGTTTGCATTCTGGGGAGTGGACCTAATTGGACCTCTCCCAGCCGCACTAGGTCAGCAGAAGCATGCAATCGTGGCTATTGATTACTTCACCAGGTGGGTGGAAGCAGAACCCCTCTCCAAAATTACTGAAGCAAATACAACAAAGTTCATCAAGAAAAATGTGGTTTGCGGATTCGGGACTCTGATGGTCATCATCACGGATCTGGGTAAGCAGTTCGACAACGCCAGATTCTGGGAATTATGTTAAAGTTTAGGGATTGAACTCTGCTTCGCGTCCGTGGCGCACCCCCAGACTAATGGCCTAGTGGAGGCCCCAAACAAAACTATCAAGAGGCTCCTCAAGAAAAAACTTCAGCAGAAGGAAGGAAGATGGGCTGATGAACTCCTGGACGTACTATGGGCATATCGCACCACTAAGAGGACCACTACCGGAGAAACCCCCTACTCACTAGCTTTCGGGGTAGAAGCCGTCCTTCCTATAGAGCACAAGCTCGTCTCCCTCCGGGTGTAACATTTTGACCCCCGATGGAAATGAGGACAAGCTGAAGGCCAGCCTGGACCTCCTAGAGGAGAAGCAGGACAAGATAGCCGAAAGAGTAGCAGTTTACCAGAACCGGATTGCTCGTTACTTTAACAAGAAAGTGAGAAGTCGAAGCTTCAAAGAAGGGGATCTGGTGCTCAGAAAGGTTACCCAGAATACCCGGAAGAGGTCAGACGGAGTACTATCACCTAACTGGGAAGGCCCTTACATAATCAAAATGGGAATCCAGGGTGGGGCCTACAAGTTGAATGATATGGACAGACATCCAGTAGACCACATGGCCTGCAAACAGGAATGCGAGGTACCCAAGTGTGATCGCCTCGAGACCAGAAAAGACCATATGGCCTTCCTGTTGCCCTGGCCGGGTACCACCCCCCGCTAGGAAGGATCCAGTACGTAAGAGCATAGTTTCCCGATGGATCAGACCTAAGCCGGGCACCACCCCCCACTAAGAAGAATCTGGATAGTAAGAGAATAGTTGCCAGCTAGATTAAGGCCTTAGCCGGGTACCACCCCCCGTAGAGAAAAACCAGGTGCTAAAGTGGCTTTAGTTGCCTACCTGGATCTTGCTGCCAGTGTTTATTCGCCATTGTTTTTTCCAGGATACCAAGATTCCTGCAAACAGGAATGCGAGGTACCCGTATATGATCGCCACAAGACCAGAAAGGACCATATGGCCTTCCTGCTGCCTTTGCTGGGTACCACCCCCCGCCAGGAAGAATCCGGACAGTAAGAGCATAGTTTCCAGCCATATCAAGGCCTTAGCCGAGTACCACCCTTCGCTAAGAAAGACCGGGTGATGAAGTGGCTTCAGTTGCCTACCTGGATCTCGCTGCCAGTATGTATCCACCACAATTTTTGCCAGAGTACCAAGATTCCTAAAACAATAAGGTGAGGTACCGAGATTCACCAAATTTTGATTCGCCAAGGCACCAAAGCTCCTACAAACAAAGGAGCGAGGTACCCAGTTTAGCCAAAACACTTACCTGGAGACCTAGGTTCCATGAAACACGAAAGCCAGGTACTCAATCATTCGACAAGGTTTCTAGTTTCGCCAGACTACTCGCCATACTGCCCAGACTCTCAGAACTAAAGTGTGAGGTACCATGGTCCCTTTCAACTGCTATTCCTCTACTTTATTCTCATCAGGTTTTATGAGTTACCAAGTTTTGATTAAGTCAAGTTTGTGCTGGGGACTCTCGCCCAAGGTTATGCTACAATCGGAAGTGTGTGACTAAATTAAATCGACAGATATAGATGGAAATGAGTTTTTCTTTTCATTGATCAAATAAGGGAACCCTACCCTTATTTTAAGCTACATACAAGATACAAGAAAGAAAATGACAAGAAAATAAACTGGAGGTCTGAAACAGCCGCCAGTTCCCTCTCTAACTTCTCACCTACTTACTAGATCTGCCTACCTAGCAACATTGATCTCAATCAGAATCTATGTTGACAATGCTTCCACGAACCCCGGAGGTAGGAGCAAAGGCCGTGTTGGGATTAGTAAAAACAAGAAGGCAATAAGGATTTCCCCCACGTCCAAGATGCAACCGAGCATGAAGCCGTGGCTTAACCGGGTAATGCCTACACCATTGGCAAGGCCGCAGCATTAGAGCCCACCATTCATCTTGATCCTAGGAATCTCTACTTTTCATGTTCCTCTGGTAATTAAATCCACCGAGCACAGCTCCTTCCATAATACCAAGCATCCTGCCAGTCACAAAGCCGACATCTCCTCCTCCTCCCACAATGGTAGTTGATACGACGATCATCGATCAACCTATGGGAGATTGCTTGCTACAAAGGAAAAAAGGATTGTTTGAAGACCCACCTAACAGATAAGGGGTATTTATAGAGGGAAAGATCGAATATCGAGAATGAGATGATAAAGTCATTTATGTACACAACATTCGATACACGGGAAAGGGAAGCCTTACGAAGTGTGCTTTCCCCTCGAGGCTTAATGATTGGGATAATCGAACCTATCCTGGATCGATATCTGGAAGGGCAGTTGAATATAAAATTTGAACCAATAATGCCTACATGGAAACCCATAAAAAATGAAGTGCACCGATCTATAACCGGTTGAGGTCTTGGTACCTTTCCCGGACCATTTGCGGTATTAACTCCCGGATCACCAAATTCCCACCTGGGTACTGAGAATCATCCCGGAACAAGCATTTCAACCTGGGATGTGATAAACTACACACACATGAAGTCAAGAAAAACAAAGAAGTTCTCATTACTAAAACTGGGGAGCCCATCCCCCGATCACGGGCTACAAGAAGATAACATTATCTAGATGCTACTTGTTAACAGAAATTTAGCTCGGGGAAATAAATCTCAATTAGCACCCTCGAGATCATTACCACGTAGGTGATGACCAAGGTAGAACGTATATATATTAATGCCTAATGAAATGACAAGGAAACAATGATATTATTAGCTATTCAAAAGAATCAAAAAAGGCATCCTCTATTGATAATAAGTGATATACATCTCTCTCTCTCTCTCTCAAATTGATCTCACTTTTCTCTAGGGTGTAGTTGGGTACTTGTTGTGTGCCTGTCGAATAGTAGTCTCTTTTTTTAAGAAGGAGGAAGTCCCTTTTTTATACAATGTCTTCATAGGTTAAACTAATTGATTCTTCCCTCTCCATCTCTCTCTTCCTTATCGGACGGGATTTTCATTTTAAATGTTATTGACTTTGAGTTAATTGCTGAATCGTGGATATCTTGGCGGAGATCAATTTGTTTCCTACTTGGACTCTATTATTTGTTCTGTACGCATGTAATGTCTTAAGATATGATCCTATGTGTCTTCAGGTCTAGCATGTTCTCCCGTAGGGATCGTCGAATATGGCATGTAATGTGGCGGGGTACATCAGGTAGTGAGGTCGATCAGTGTTCTAGCCCTGATATAAAGGAATTTCATCTAATCAGAAGCTAGGTTTATCCTCCCTTAACCTTTTGAAGCTAGGTGCGGCCTCCTATGGACACCTTACAATGTCAGCGAGGTACTGGCGAGCTTCTGGAGAAGTTACGAGGTAATCCCGACTTCCGGGGGAAATTTCCTGTTTTGAGGTTTGGTGATGCGGGCTTGGGTCCCAGCCTATCCACGAGCACACGATGGACCAGATAGTTGGCGATCTGTATCTTGATTACCATGGGATCATCATGAGGTTGCACGGTGTTGAAGACATCTGCTTCAGTGAAAACGATCTGCGCTGACTGGGAGGGCTCTGTCGGGCTCTGGCTGACTTCGAAGATCCCCCAAATTTCTTCGATGCAGGGAATCTTTCTTGCGTGGTTTTTTCGGGAGTTATTGGAAACGCCAGCCAGTGTAGGACCTCCGCTGATAGTGTGTATCACCTGAATCTGTTGCATTAAGTCAGCCTGTTCCTCTTTCCTCTTTTCTGCGTCTTCACGGATTTCAGTTTGTACCTTCCTTCTAGTTCGAATGTTATCTCTGACCTGTTGTAAGAACTCAATCAAGCATCCCCCCTCATCAGGACTTCAATCTGGTTATGAAAATTATAGCACTCTGAGGTGTTGTGGCCCACGTCTTTGGGAAGTCGCAATACTTGTACCGGTTTCTCCTGTCAGCTGGGGCCTTCATGGGGGCGGGCTTTTGGAGCAACCCTTTATCTCGTATAGCAAGGTAGACCATTTCCCTGGAAGCATTCAAAGGGGTGTAGTAGTCATACCCTTTTTCCCCTTGCATTACGGGAGCCACGGTCCTGGGAGGTGGCGAAGACCGGGGAGGGGTTCATTTTGCTGAATATCTTTCTTGCCTATGCTGAGGAGTAGGGATGCGGTAGGTCGACCTGTTGAGAGGTTTATTCTTAGTTTTCTGTACTGGCTCAAATTTGGGGGCTTCTTTTTTCAGACGCTTTACCGTTCTCATGTCGTCGTGTTCCATCTTGACCTTGAGTTGTTCGTCGATCTTGACCTACTCAAGAGCCCGGTCGTAGGCCTCCTGGTAGGTCTCGAAAGGTCTCTTGGCGAAGAAACGGAAAAGCTTTCCCGCCCATAGGTTCCGCCTGAAGTTGGTGAGGGTTTCTTTTTCGGTGAAAACTCTCATTTGTATGACCTCCTTGTGAAAACGTTCCACGTACGACCGAAGGGTCTCACTCCATTCCTGAATCACATATTGGAGGTGTATAGGATCTTTCGGATGAGGTTTGACCCCTTGGAATTGTGAGCAAAAATCTGTTGATAATTTCGTGAAAGAATACACGCTGCCAATGGGCAATTTCCTGAACCAGGTTTTTGCATAGTCGGTTAGGGTCGTTGGAAACATTCTACACATAGCTGCTCTGGTAGTGTTCTGGACCTTCAACTGTTGAACGAAACTCTCTAGGTGGCTTAGAGGATCTTCCGTTCCGGAAAACTTATCTGTTGGCATTTTGAATTTTGGGGGGAGCTCCGCTTCCCAGATCCTCCTAGTGAAGGGAGCGTTCATCTCGCTCAGGGGATCCTTTTTGTCCTCCTTATTCTTTCCCTTTCTTATCTGATGGACCTCTTTTTGTAGCTTTGCCAACTGATCCCTCAGTCGCTTGTTCCCAGGTCTCTTTGAGTTAACCTCAGATTCTTCACTGTCAGTCTTTCCGATGAACTGGCAATGTCTATCCGGTCCTCCACATGGATAGGGTCCATTCGGAGAGTTTGTCTACTTTCCTCCTCTAGGGCCGGGCAGTCCTCCTAGATGTAGTCGGATGAGATAGTTCTCGTGGCTTCCAGGTAAAAGCATCCACGGCAGACTTAACTCGCCTCGGTTGATATTGTGAAGTTCTTTTCAGAACTGGGGGCATGGGTCCCAGCCTATCCCGGATCGAATGTTGGGGCCCTGACCTCTCTCGAGCCGGCTCTGGATGAGGAGGTCCCAGGCGATCGAAAGCAGGTGGCCTAACTCCGAGCCTGCTCGGCTCTCCCTAATCATTCAGGTTGGTTGGCTGGATTGTGATGCCTTCAGCGAAAAGGCGGACGCGGATGGTTTCTACGAAGGCTGCCGCTTGTTGGTCGAGCGCAGCTTGGCTCACTATAGGGTGGCCAGAAGCCCGCGCATTGGTTTTTTGGACTGGAACTTGACTACCATATCCAAATTTTCTCCCCTTTCTTGGGGCCTTTCTTGTTAGCCTCGCCGGAGGTTGCTCCGAAACTCTATGTTGGCCTTGTGAAGAGCAGAGCCTCATAGTTCCTGTAAAACAAAATATGAAAATGCAAGTAATTGATTAATTGGGTGTAAGGCCCTTCCCCACAGACGGTGCCAGAAAGTGTTAACTGAAATTTTGCTCGAGACGAGAAACCTCAGTTAACACCCTCGAGACTGCTACCACGTAGGTGGTGGCCAAGATTGATCGTATATGTAACAATGCTTTTCAAAATGACAAGTAATACTGATACAATTTCTTACCCAAAAGAAAGCAAAAAATATTTTCTTTATTGAACATGTATGGTATACAAATTTCTCTTAAATTGCTCTCAATTCTCTCTAGGGTATGGTCGGGTTTTTTTGGTATGCCTGTCGAATCTTAGTCTCCTCTTTCTGAAGGAGAAAGTCCCTCATTTATACAATGTCTTCATAGGTTTGAACTCATTCATTTCCCCTTCATTTTCTCATCCCCCTTTTATCGGACGAGACTTTTACCTTTAAAGGTAGTTGACTTTGAGTTAATTGCTCCGTTGAGGATATCTTGGAAATCAATTTGTTTCCCATTAAAAAATCTATTACTTGTTCTGCACGTGTATAATATATGTGGATGTGATACTGTGTATCTACGGGTCTGGCATGATTTCCATAAGGTCGCTGAATGTATCATGGTGTGGTGCATCAACTAATGAGGTCGATCTGTGTTTCGACTGTGATATCTGAGAAGTTTTGTCCAGCTAGGAGCCAGATCTGGCTTCCCTTGACCTTTCGGAGCTAGGTGCGGCTTCCTAGGGATATCCCCCTGTATCAGTGACATATAGGTGAGTTTATGGAGGAATTGGGAGGTGACCTCGGCTTCCGGGAAGAAAGTGTTTTTAGTTTTGGTGATGCGGGCTAGATCTGATCGTTCCGGGCTCTATCCCGGATGTTTCTGGAGCCCGTCCTTGTTCCTGTGGGGGTGGTATCATAGCTCGTCTTTGGGTAGAATGGTTTCCTGGAGGGAACTTTCGGGCATGGAGCCATGTCTGGAAGGTGGAAAATTTTCCTTTGGTCCTTAGCCAGTTTTGGCTATTAACAGATCCTTGCGGGGGATGATTGGGGAGCTCGATTTTCATTGGAAGGCATGAGTTTGAGGTTCCCACAACTTTCAGTGACAAACCCTCATGGGACCGGGACTCCCTGCCCTCTGAATCTGAAGCTATTTGAAGGCTATTTTAGCCAGGAACTACTTGAACCTGAAGTTCCCAACCACTGAAGCCTTCGATCCTCGTAGGGTGAACCAATACCTGTGGATCTCAGACGCTACTCCTCGTAAGTGTCATTGAATTGCCTTGCCTTGTCTTGTTGATTAGTTTGGTTCTGACATTTTCCTTTTTGACTTGTTTACTCACAGTTTTTGCCGTTGAACCAGCTTCTCGCGATGTCCAACATTCTCCTCAAGCTAGAATTCCTCTTCCCTTTGCTGGGGTCGCACCAACTCTTGCTCCATCCAGCTCCCCAGTTAGGTCCAAGATTGCCAACCTTGCATCGTGGACTTTCCAGGCTTTGGGTAAAGCTTTCCAGGCTGTTGGTCTGATCGTTTCTGCCCCTTCTGCTGTAGTCGCTAAAGTTGCTACCCCATTGATTCACCCTCCTGATTCCGCTACGCTTCCAACCCCCCAAGCTTCGGAGGATTTTGGAAGGGGTGTCGCAAGGATTCCTTCCAGCCGTTACCGCTCTCAATCGAGCTCGACGGGGCAGGATGAAGTCCTGGAACAATTCATCTCATCTTGTCCAGGCGGTGGGATCTCCAGGATGGCCTCCATGCCCATGGATGTCCTGATCACCAAGGGGTCTGCTATCTTAGCTGAGGTAATTGCATTTCCCTCATACTGGTTTTGCTAATTTGTTCAGTCTTTAATTCTGGCTTTGTCTTTTGTAGGCCTTCAAGTTTAATGTAGTGATGGGCCAGCAAGTAGCCCTCAACCGCGACGAGGCTGTAAAAGCCAAAGCTGAAGCCGAGAAAGCCATGGGATTGCTCAAGTAGGCTCAATCTTCAGTGGAAGAGATGACCTCCAACCAGGGAAAAGTTGAGATCGAGATGGCTGAGCTTCGTTGTGACCATGAGAGGACAAAGCAATCTAATGATCAAGAGCGTCTTCAATCTACCCGGCGGGCCAGACAGAGGGATTCTTGGAAAGCTGAGGCCAAAAAGTTGGACCTTGAGAATTAGGGTTTGATTGCTCAGGTGACCAAGCTGCAAGCTGACGCGGAGACCTCCTTCAGCGATGGATACTTCTACGCTTCCTTTCAGGCCACAGAAGCTCTCTCTCTTCCCTTTGTCTTGTCATCTATTGCCGGTTGGGATAGAAAGGAAATAATGATTAAGGCTGCTGAGCTCTCTCGCCCTGATAGCGACGAGGCGGTTCCATCGAGCCAAGCAGAAGCTGGAAAATATCCCGTCCAGACAGATCCTCCATTTCCTCCTCCTTCTACCTTTACTACTTCAGGTCCTGGGGAGTCTTCCAGTAAAGTTTTGTCTTCTCGATCCGAGGGGGACCAGTCAGGAGCTGGGGAAGGGGCTAGGAGCCCATCTGAGGAGCCCCCTATAATGGAGATGGAGGTTGACAGGAGCCAGACGGGGTCCATGGCTACCTTCTTGATGCGGCTATCCCGCCTGAGGTTATGAAAGTGATTAATGAAGTCCTGGAGGAAGATCCCGCTGACCAACACGTGGAGCCTCTAAATGGAGGGATGGTTGACGAGGATAACCAAGATGGACTACTACCTGAAGAAGGGGTCGATGGCGAGGATCGGTGTGAAGGAGGAGGATCAGCAGAGGAAAACCAAGAGAGTTCCAAAGTTTGAAGTAGTTCGTTCATGACTTGTCTTGATTGCCCGGAAAAAGGGGTGGGCACCTTGTTTTGCTCTTATATAGTTTAGCTTTCTCTTTTTTTATATATAGCCCGAGCTCGGGGGTTGGGCTCCCCATTGGATAGATGTAGCCTTACCGGGGGATAGGCTCTTCTTATCTTTAATGAGAAATCAACTCGCTTTGAGAACTCTTGTTTCATTCCTGGTCTTGAATAGGAACCAGAATTGCATCCGCAATAACAATTTGTTCATACTTCCTTAAAACTTTGGTATGGAATTCTTATTATGATGATCTTGATTCTACACACGAAAACAAATATTTGTTTTTAAATTCCTCTTAGGAGAGGTAGCCCGATTGAGGCATCAGGAAGGCTGTTCAGCTATTTCCTGGTCTCGAGGTTTGAAGGGTAACTATGCTCTTACACTCAGACCCATCTTGGGAGTGGTAGCTCGACCAAGGCATTAGGAAGGCTATTTAGCTATTTCCTGGTCTCGGGATCTAGATGGCAACTATGCTCTTACACTCAGACCCTTCTTGGGGGTGGTAGCCCGGCCAAGGCATCAGGAGTGCTATTTAGCTATTTCCTGGTCCCGAGATCTGGATGGCAACTATGCCCTTACACTCAGACCCTTCTTGGGGGCAGTAGCCCGACTGAGGCATCATGAGGGCTATTTAGCTATTTCCTGGTCTCGGGATCTGGATGGCAACTAATGAAGGGAGCGTTCATCTCACTCAAATGATCCTTTTTATCCTCCTTATTCTTTCCTTTTCTTATCTGTTGGACCTCCTTCTATAGCTTTGCCAGCTGATCCCTCAGTCGCTTGTTCTCAGGTTTCTTTGAATTGACCTCGAATTCTTCACTATCGAGTCTCTCTGATGAACTGGCAACCTCTATCCGGTCCCCTTCATGGACAGGATCCATTTGGGAAGTTTGTCTACTCTCCTCCTCTTAGGCCCGGGCATTCCTCCTTGATGCAGTTGGGTGGGATAGCTCTCGTTGCTCCCGGGTCAAAGCATCTGCGGCGGACTTAACTTGCCTGGGTTGATATTGTGAAGGTCTTTTTGGAACTGGGGGCATGGGTCCCAGTCTATCCCGGATCGAAAGTTAGGGCTTAGACCTGTCTCGAGCTGGCTCTGGAAGAGGAGATCCCAGGCGATCGAAGGCAGGCGATCGAAGGCAGGCTGTCTAGGTCCGAACCTGCTCGGCTCTCCCTGATCATTTAGGTTGGTTGGCTGGACAGTGATGCCTACAACGAGCAGGCGGATGCGGACAGTTTGCACGAAGGCTGCCGCTTGTTGGTCGAGAGCGGCTAGGCTCACTATAGGGTGGCCAGAAGCCTGTGCATTAGTTGTTTGGACCGGAGCTTGACTGCCATACCCAAACTTTCTCCCCTTTCTAGGGGCTTTTCGCGTAGGCCTCAACGGGGGTTGTTCCGAAACTCCATGTTGGCCTTGGGAAGAGCGGAGCCTCATAGTTCCTGTAAAACAACAAAAATGTAAATGCAAATAGTTGATCTGATTAACTAGGTGCAGGTTTATTCCCATAGACGGCGCCAGAAAGTGTTAACGGAAATTTAGCTCGGGGAAATAAATCTCAGTTAGAACCCTCGAGATCATTACCACGTAGGTGATGACCAAGGTAGAATGTATATATATATATTAATGCCTAATGAAATGACAAGGAAACAACAATATTATTAGCTATTCAAAAGAATCAAAAAAGGCTTCCTCTATTGATAATATGTGATATACATCTCTCTCTCTCTCAAATTGATCTCACTTTTCTCTAGGCTGTAGTTGCGTACTTGTTGTGTGCCTGTCGAATAGTAGTCTCTTTTTTTCAGAAGGAGGAAGTCCCTCATTTATACAATGTCTTCGTAGGTTAAACTAATTGATTCTTCCCTTGAGTTTCTCCATCTCTCCCCTCCTTATCGGACGGGATTTTCATTTTAAATGTTATTAACTTTGAGTTAATTGCTGAATCGTGGATATCTTGGCGGAGATCAATTTGTTTCCTACTTGGACTCTATTATTTGTTATGTACGCATGTAATGTCTTAAGATATGATCCTGTGTGTCTTCAGGTCTAGCATGTTCTCCCGTAGGGATCGTCGAATATGGCATGTAATGTGGCGGGGTACATCAGGTAGTGAGGTCCATCAGTGTTCTAGCCCTGATATAAAGGATCTTCGTCTAATCAGAAGCTAGGTTTATCCTCCCTCAACCTTTTGAAGCTAGGTGCGGCCTCTTGCGGACACCTTACTATGTCAGCGAGGTACTGGCGAGCTTCTGGAGAAGTTACGAGGTAATCCCGACTTCGGGGGGGGGGAGGATTTCCTGTTTTCAGGTTCGGTGATACTGGCTTGATCTGATCATTCCTGGTTCTATTCCGGATGTTTCTAGAGCCCGTCCTTGTTCCTGCAGGGCGGTGCCGTAGCTCGGCTTTGGATAATACGGTTTTCTGGTGGATGATCTCGGGCACGGAGCCAGGCCTAGAGGGTGGAAAATTTCCCTTTGGTCCTTAGCCAATTTTGGCTATTAACACTACTGAATAAGGGATCAAGCTAGATCAAGCATCCTCCTGCTCCTAAGTGGCCGTCTCCTCGCCAGCTCCACCAGTTATTGTTTCTCCTTCATCAATACTAGATGGAGCCCCGCCTGCTTCTTAGGCACCTACAACAACCAGAATTTCCATTAGAGATGGATCTCCTTGAAGCTCCCCCCCAACTTCCTCGATCAAAGCAGTCTGACCATCCTTTTCCTGGGCAGGGTCAGATGATGAGATAGGTAGGACAGCTTCTCCATCATCAGTAGCAGGCTGATCTCCTACCTCCTTGACAGTTTCTGCTGAAGGGGCAGAAGAGGCAGGAACCTTTCCTCCAACCTGAGCCACATCAGCCTCAGGATCCTTCAAGCTGGGAGTTGCCCCAGCATTACTTGTTGGGAGAAGAGAGATAGAACTCAAGTCTCCCCATCCAACCACTCCACTGGTTCCAGCAACCTGGGAGGGTCCAACCACATCCGAAGGCGCTGCCCTAACTAGTTCAGCAGCCTTTGCCATGATCTCTTCCTGGTTCCATCCAGCGATATCACCTAGATCAAATGAAGAAGGGAGAGCTAGAGCCACCTGGTAGCCAGCAAAAAAGTAACCGTCCCCGAAAGCGGTATCTACTTGGGCATCTAGATTGGCCACGCTACCCAAAAGGGAGTGGACTTCTTTCTCCATCTCCACTATTCTCTCCTTCGCAATATCCTTCTCCTCCTTACGGCGGAAGGACCTGAGCTTCTCCATATCCAGAGCATGCTGCATCCTCTCTCTTTCAACCTTCGCATTGTCAGCTTCCTTTTGGGTATTTGTCAGCGACTGGTTCAGAACTTCCATTCCCTGAGCAGCCTTAGAAAGCTCCTATTTAGACCTCTCCAGCTCCGATGTAGCACCTCTGACTTGCTCCAAAAGGAGGCCGACCTGTTGGCTCATGGCTACATTGAACTTAAAAGCCTGACAAAAAACAATGCACTTGTCAGAATATTCTTAACTTTTTACTCGGATAGAGGATTAAAGTAAGATAGCTTACCTTAGCCAGAAGGGCAGATCCCCTTCTAATTAGAAACCCAGTCGGCATGGCGGTCATGACATCTAGACCCCTACCTGAGCAGGAAGCCATGAAGTGGGCCAGAACTTCATCCTGGCTGCTGTCCTTCGACCTCGACCGTGCCTTATCTCGAGAAAGAGCAGAGGCACCGACATCAATGGTAGCTGCAACATTGACTAGTCTGAGAGGCGAAACACCTTGCCCCCTGCTGAAGGCACCTCGGTACCTCTCCACTCTGGCTGTAAAAGCCTCCAGCGACCTAGCCGAGGTAGAAAGAGGGGGAGCTGGCGATCCTGGTACCTCGATCGGGGTCCTACCAGAGCCAGCAGGTACACTAATCCCTGCATCTAGGTGGGAACTGGCTGGAAGCCTGATAGGGGAAGTTGGAGGAGAATCAATAGTATCACTGGCTTGATTAGTCTCTACCTCAGGAACTGATGAAGATACTACTGAAACTACTACAACAACACAAGTTAATATCAACAAAGTTAATGAAATAATACAACGAAATGGAAATCAAAAAGACATTTACAAAGAAGTGCGTCGGAAATACGGAGGGAGTACTCCACCATCCCTGCATCAAAGGCATCCAAGGCAGGATACTGCAGATTGACATAATTCCTGGCCATGATGGCCTTCAAGATTTTCTCTGACTCAGTAGAGAGCTTACCCTTCTCCAATGAGGGTCTTCCGCTAAAACAGGTAGGAACCTCAAATTCGGTTCCTCAGATGTAAATCGAGCTACCTGATCGGTCTATTTCTATACATATTTTAGGTCCCCATTTCCTATTATTTGTGCTTTGTTTTTGGGTGAAATTAGGTATTTTATGTGTTTGTTGAGCATGTATAGGTCACATTCCTTAGATGAAGTGTTTGAAGGTATTTTCAAGGAAAAGAGCTTAAATGTGAAGAAAAAGAGCAAAGCTGTCATCCACCGTTGTGTAGGTCGCTCTTCATGCACGACCTCCACCGTGGCACGTCCAGCGGTACATTTCAGTAGGCTTTCTGTTCTTTTCTGCGGTCCATACCGCTTCCCAGGCATCAACCTCAACCGCGGTCTATGCCGCACATCATTCCGGGAAAGGCTGATTCAGCCAGTGCAGAACAGCCTGATTGCGGGGACAATATCTCTCAGCTCCAATAGAATTGTGTGTCCTACCACCTATGGATGGAAAGCCCCGGAAGTCTAGTTTCTGGCACACTTTAAGGATTGCAATTCCGATATTCCTAGAAGACGTTATGCCTGTTTTAGTATCTAATGGTCAGATCAGTCATAATTCCGCAAATAGTGACGGGATTTATTTTGCAAGTTGTCGAAACGGGAAATATTACCTTCTTGGACATGAGTGTGAGTCTTGGAAAGCAAGTTGACACCTAATCCTTATCATCCTTCAATCAGTAATCAATTTGAGTGGAATAGGAAAGAATTAAATCCCAAAAAAGGTAGAGTTCCAAAAGGGAACCAATTTCCTTGTTGTTTAAGGACTTGGCTTATCATCTAAAACCTATTTAAACTCCTTTGAAGCCTAATTTCGGGAGAGAGAAGCCAAGGGAGGTCCCAAGCCACCAAGTGGGCTATCCCCCATCACTCCATCACCACACATCACCTCAAGACCCATCCATCCATTGTAGAAGAAGACGAAGAAGACAAAGAAGAATTGGAGGAGCTCTTTGATGATCATCTCGGGTTTTCTCTACTCAATATCTTTTCTTTTCTTTTTCTATGATGTGTAACTAATCCCATAACCAGGGAATCAATGTGAACCTTTTGTGAATGCTCATGAATGGATTAATTACTATTTCATCAATTTAATTCTTGATTTATTCATTGTGCTTAATTGCTTAATCCTCATTAGTTTTAATATTTATTGACATCATAGACCAAGGCTGGATAATTATTTGGCATGATTTGAGGGTTTAGACTATCTGAGAATTAGGGTTAGAGTATAGACCAAACCTAATCTTAATTAATGCTCTTTTGAATGAATGAATTTTATCTTTAGCATAGGCCAAGCAAAGTATAGAATTTGGTTCTTAATTCTTGCGCTTAAAGGGTTACCGATCACTATTCACACCATAGACCAAGGGTGAATAGTGGTTGGGAGCACGTGACTCATTCCATGACCATACGGTAATAGTCACATTAAAGACAAAGAATAAACCCTAGAATTGATTGAATCTTGTTTACAAATTAATTCCATATATCGAGTGTTCATAATTGGGGTTTATTGATAACCTAATGTTTTCTTTCCATTGATCACAACCATATTCTTTTTAATTGTTTTCTTTAGATTAATTTAATTTAGTTTTAGTTTAATCAATCAAACAACAAATCTTTGGTTACTTTAATTTAAATTTAATTAGAATTAGTTTTAATTAATAAATTACTTTTCCTCGTAGGAACAATCCTTACTTGCCACAGTACTTATCTTCACGATTCGTGCACTTGCAAATGAGTATATTATAACACGATTTTACAACATCAAGTTTTTGGCGCTGCTGCAGGGGAATAGTTGAATTTATTGATTAATTCTAGTTTACTTTTAGTTAATAGTTTTAGTTTAATTATTATTATTATTTTTAGCTAATAGTTTATTTTTATTTTTATTTAGATTTTGTTTTCTTTTTTATTTCCTTTTTCTTTTCTTTCTTTCAGGTATAATGGATTTCTACCGGCAAAACACTTATGATGAGGAAAGTGAAACACTTCAGGGATTTGCTATGCAACTAACGGCTTTAGTGCCACAAATGGAGAGATTGATAGTTTCAGAAAGAGTACAAGCCCGAGCAATGAATTCTTACAATCTGTGGCCTGTGCATGAACCTTTTGAACATTCCTACAATCCGTATCCTATCAATGAACCATATGGAAATTCCCACTGTCAGTGGTCGAGTTATGAACCATATGACAATACTTACAACCCGGATTGGAGGAATCATCAAAACTTCTCAAGGAGCTACAATGAAGTCCATACCTATGAGCAACCGATCTCACCGTCACTTGAACCGACAATGAAGCAATTCATACATAATATGGATCAGAGATTGAATCAAAGTGAACAAGACACTAATGTGAGGTTTCAAAACATTGAAGCTTCGATAAGGAAGATACAGGTGAAAATTGAGGAATTGGATGAATCTTTTCAAAAGAAGGAGCCCGAAAGGTTCCCGAGCCAACCGGAGCAAGAAGATGCTATCATCATCCCTTCTAATGGTGAGATTGTTGATACCATAGTGAGCCATAAACTTTCTAAAGATTTTTCTAGTGTTGTAGATGAAGAAGTAGAAAAGGAGGAGACAGAAGAAAAAGTGAAGGAAGCGGAAGATGTACCTTTCGAGGCACTGCTCCTATACAAGGAACTCAAGCCTTATGTCCCTCCCATTACTTTCCCGAGCCGCCTACACAAAAGCAAATGGAATAAGTGGTTTTCTGAACTTATTTCATCACACTTTATAATGAACATTTACTTGCTTTTGGTTATTGTGTGTAGGAACATGCCGACGAGTGAAAATTTTTTTCATGACTTGATCGCGCGAAAACGAAAAATTTGAGACATTGGAATTTGGTTGAGTCATCCTTGTATCTGTCTTGCCAAGACATTAAATAAAGCGCTTGGTGGGAGGCAACCCACCTAGGTAATTTCTTTTTCATCTTTAGTTTTTAGTTTTTAGTTTTCTGTCTTTAGTTTTTGTGTTTTGAGTTCATACACGCCATGCTTTTTTCTTTATTCTTTGTCCATGTTCTTAATGTCATATAAACATTGAGGACAGTGTTTAGATTAGGTTTGGGGGTGTGAATTCATGTTTATTTTATTTTTTTGTGTTTATTTTGAACCATTTGTTGAAAATTTGCGAAAAAGTGACCTGTTTTGAAAATTTTTGAGGAAAAAGTTTTGTTAAAACTGTATTCATTGGTGAGGAAATAAATTTTTCCGTCCACGGTGGGTTCATCATTTTTTCGATACGAATCTAACAGTATAAAGAACGTAAAATTCTGAGTGGTGGTTTAAAAGTTATGATTGTTTCTTCAACCAAAGGTCATGGGCGATGCCCTGTTTTTGAAATTCTGCACGTGAATGTTTTTCGTCATCTGTTTTCTCACTTTTCCGATTCGAATTTTGAGATGATTTCTAAATGAAAAGTGTGAGTTTGCATGTATAATTTCTTTTGTTAAACTTTGGTTAACGTTTGTTAAATATTTTGAGAGATATGCATAAAAGAACAGACGTACGTCAATTTCAAAAGTCACCAGTTTTTAAATTTTTGTCTTCCATATTGAGATGCTTCTTTTTTGTGCTTTAAGAGCCGTAATATATGCTTTATTCATTGAGTTTATACTAACATCTTGCCACTTAGAGTACTGCATTACATTTTTTAAAATTTATGACATACTCTTGATGTGATGGTGGATAGGATGCTTAGTTGAATTGCCATGATTAATAGTGGAGACAACCCTTGTGAGTTCACTAAGCCAAAAAGCGTTACATAAATATCATTATATGAGGGTTCTTTTTTTTCTACTCCTAAACACTCATTAGGTTCTTAGCATTAGAAATTGATCTCAATAGGTTATGCATTGGATATTAAAGAACATTCATCATAAAAGATATGACATGTGGACTTTGCTCTTGTTTTGGTTGAACCATTAGAAGTGATATAGGCAATGTGTGCTTGAACTCACTTAAAAGGCCTTAAATATTTCCTACCTTTATATGTGTGTGCTCCATAGCCAATTTTGAAGCCAAACACTATAAGCCTTTTTCTTTCATCACCCACATTAACTTACCCCCAATTAGCCATATTTTAGCCATACCTTATAGCTTGGGATCATATTGAGGTGATGAAGATGATTGAAGAGAGTTCAAAATGGGTGACTCATGAAGTGCATGTACCAAGGAAAAAGTAAGAAGATCAAATGCAAAGAAGGTTTTTGAAGAATTATGTAATTGATGTAAAATTCTCATCTTAAAAAAATAAGTTGAAAAAAAAGGTTAAAAAAAAGATAAATGAATGAGATGATGAATTAAATGAAAATGAATAGGAATAGAGCTTTAAAATGAAGTGATGTGAAATCAATGTCAAATCAAGAAGGAGGATGAACGAAAATTGTTCAAAAAGCCTAGATGCAAGAGGAATGAAGAATTTGAAGAAATTCGGCCGAGTATGATGATTGCCGAAGAATATCTCGATGTGATCTTAGGTTTGTTTGCTATCCTTTTTCCCGTCCTTTATTAAACCTTCACCCAATGGCCCCGTTACAACCAAAGAAATGACCTAATTGATCTTTTGGGAATGCTAGCTCAAGAGTAAAGGTAAACATGTGCTCTATCTTGTTCTTAATGTCTGATTCCGTTCATGAGATCCTTTGTATAAAAATCAAGTGTTCTTTTTATTATATATTCATATGCGATTATAACTTGAAATTTCTTGTGCATAACTTCATTCGCATATACTTGATGAGTGTATTTGCCTAGGTTCTGTGTGAAATTAATGAACGATATCTTGTGAGAATTAGAGTCGAGGCGAATTATATCTATGACGTTTGACAAATGTGTTTTTGAAGCTAGAGTGTCTTGAGTGTGGGCTTTTCATTAAAACCATTCATGCTTTCAAATTTGTGGCATAATTTTAGTCTTTATTCAGTGGCTCTAGCATGCATTGGCTTTGAATGGTACATGTGAGATTGCATCTTAATTATTTGGTTTTTCGCAGAAATATGTTTGTGGGTAGCATAGCTGTAAACCCTCAGGAGACAACACTCCTCCTACTAGGGACACCTAGAGGTTTAAAGGCTTGTAGCATACGCTCAATGCTATCGTGTTCCCTACGAAAGTGGCTTAGTTTATTTTTGTTCTATTTTTAGATTTTTGTTTGTTTTTAGTTTTTGTTTTTATTCTAGTTTTGCTCGAGGACTAGCAAAAGATAGGTTTGGGGGTATTTGATCGGTCTATTTCTATACATATTTTAGGTCCCCATTTCCTATTATTTGTGCTTTGTTTTTGGGTGAAATTAGGTATTTTATGTGTTTGTTGAGCATGTATAGGTCACATTCCTTAGATGAAGTGTTTGAAGGTATTTTCAAGGAAAAAAGCTTGAATGTGAAGAAAAAGAGCAAAGCTGTCATCCACGATGTGTAGGTCGCTCTTCATGCACGACCTCCACCGCGGCACGTCCAGCGGTACATTTCAGTAGGCTTTCTGTTCTTTTCCGCGGTCCATACTGTTGACAAATTGGCTCAATTCTACCTACCACATCCGTCACCTACCACCCACCAACTCCTTGAAATGTATATTGTTGACAATGGGGAAAAAACCAAACCACCATGTTGAAAATGGGGGATGGTTGTCTCTGTCTTTCCCCTATAAAAAAACCCTCAGCAAGGCAATAATATCAGAGAGAAAACAAGTAGCAGAGAAGCAAAGCTTCCAGAGAGAGTTCTTGAGAGTTTTAGAGAAAAAACTCTGTTTTGTAATTCTGAAATATATTAGTTTGTTGTCTCCCGTGGACGTAGGCAATTGCCGAACCATGTAAATATCTGTGTCTCTGTGTTGTGTGCATTTTTTCTGTTTAATTTCTGGTCATTTCCGTAACAAATTAGTATAAGAGCTTTGGTTTTGGTAAAGTCCAGAAATTTTAAAGTGCTCAAATCACTATTCAGAGGGTACCGTTGTGTTCCTCTCGGAGATTCGATTACAACGCCGGTGACTGCATCTCAAACAGAGCTCAAACGAACTCTCTAGCTTCGGTCAAAGTTCGGTCAACTCTGGAAAAATTTCCAGAAATTTTCTGCAGAATTTTTTAAGGAAGAAGACGACACTGTAGCGCCACATCATCGATAAGCCACGTCAATGCCAAGTCACCTCTTAGGAGAATATTATCTGTAGAATATTCCGTTACACTAACGGAATATTCCTGAGTCAACTCGGTTCAAAAGTGTTTTTGCCTAACTCAGTGCAATTTTCACCCGTTTTAGACAAAGTCGGACTGGTTTTCAACTATTTTGACTGTTCCGGACGCAACCGTGCCATCTGCTTCAGCTAATTCCGCTTGTAAGTACTAGTTTTACTTAGTCAAGCTTTATTAACTCTATTTCCGGGCACGATGGAAGATCCAAAAGCTGGAGAAATCTTGGAACAGTCAATTGAACCTCAGACCTCGGCATCAACCAGCAGTTCTTGGCAAAGAAGCTCGATATCAAATGCGAAGTTTGATATTAAGAAGTTTGACGGCACCAACAACTTCGGCATGTGGCAATGCGAAGTTCTGGATCTGTTATTCTGGGAAGGATCAGATATTGCCTTGAGTTCTGAACCCGAGAATATTTCCGATGAAGATTGGAAGTATGTAAATTGTCAAGCCTGCGGCACAATTCGGTTGTGTTTAGCTAAGGACCAGAAGTACTTTGTCATGAAAGAGACTATAGCATCAAGTCTCTGGAAAAAGTTGGAGGACAAATACATGACGAAAAGCATAGAGAACCGACTCTACCTAAAGAAGAAGCTCTTTCGTTTCCAGTACAAGAAAGGTATTTCTATGATTGAGCATTTGGATTATTACAATAAAATTCTCGCCGATTTACAAAATTTAGATGTTGAAATTAGCGATGAAGATAAGGCATTACTGTTGTTAAATTCTCTGCCTGATACCTATGAACACTAAACCACAACTCTGTTATATGGTAAGGATGAGGTTAAATTCATAGACGTTTCTAATGCTCTGGTGATTAATGAGTATCGAAAGAAAGATCAGCTTGATCACAGAGAATCAACATCAGAAGCGCTGACTGATGCCCGAGGCAGAGCTATTGAGCGTGGTAAATCTCGCTCAAAATCAAGAGGAGCATTCCGCTCGAAGCCAAATGGAGAATCATTATACAGACGTTCTGCGAAGGACGAGTGTGCCTACTGTCACCAGAAAAGGCACTAGAAGAAAGATTGTCCAAACAAGACAAATCTAATGTGAATGTTGCAGATAAAGCTGATGATGGGGAGGATTCAACTTTTACAGTTTCATCATCAGACAACCATTCTGATAGATGGATTATGGACTCCGGCTGTTCCTATCATATGTGTCCCAACAGACAGTGGATTTCAAGCTTCCAAGAGCTTGACGGGGGAGTTTTCCTTATGGGCAATGATAACACTTGCCAAGCGAAAGGGATAGGAACTATCCGCCTGAAGATGCACGATGGCACAATCAGACGACTGACAGTCGTCAGATATGTTCCTGATCTGAAAAAGAACCCCATTTCACTAGGGGTCTTAGACTCCAGTGGTTACAAGGTGACCATGGAAGATGGAGTCCTGAAGGTTGTACGAGGTGCATTCTTGGCAATGAAAGGTACTCGACAGAGAAATCTATATTTTCTCGATGGGTACACAGTCACAGGGAGAGCAACAGTCTCCAGCAGTTCCGACGATGAGTCATCTGATACTTCTCGACTCTGGCACATGCCCTTAGGGCATGTCGGTGAGAAGGCTTTGCAAGGTTTGGTGAAGCAAGGTCTCCTGAAAGGTGCAAAGACAGGTAAACTTGATTTCTGCGAGCATTGTGTCATGGGAAAGCAGAAAAGAGTAAAGTTCAGCATCACCATTCATCGTACAAAAGCAACACTGGATTACGTTCACACTGATGTTTGGGGGCCTTCCAAAAATGCTTCATTGGGAGGTAAACATTATTTTGTGACGTTTATTGATGATTTCTCCAGGTATGTTTGGGTATACACCATGAAGCATAAAGATGAAGTTCTGGATATCTTTCTTCAATGGAAGAAGATGATTGAAAACCAGACAAGCAGAAAGATTAAAAGGGTCAGATCAGACAATGGCGGGGAATACAAATCAGATCCTTTCATGAAATTTTGTCAGGCTGAAGGGATAATTAGACACTTTACAGTTCCCGGCACGCCACAACAGAATGGTGTAGCAGAACGGATGAACCGTACTTTGATGGAGAAAGTTCGATGTATGCTTTCTCAATCCGGCATGAGCAAGACATTCTGGGCAGAGGTTTTGGTGTATGCCTCTCATATAGTCAATAGACTACCTGCTTCTGCACTTGATGGGAAAACTCCCAAGGAGGTATGGTCTGGACAACCTATTTCAGATTATGATCGATTGCATATATTCGGATGTCCAACATACTTTCATGTTACAGAATCCAAACTGGATCCTAGGGCCAAGAAAGTTGTTTTCTTGGGCTTTAGTGAAAGAGTTAAGGGATTCAGACTATGGAATTTTGAGTCAAAGAAGATCGTCTTAAGCCAAGACGTTACCTTTGATGAATCTGCAATGCTGAAACAAATACCTCCAGACACAGAGAATGAGAATCCAAATTCTCTACGACAGGTGGAGTTTGAGACTCCTAAGAAGTCAGAAAAGGCTTCTCCAACATTCAACCGTCCCGATGATGATTCTGATAGTCAGGACGAAATATCAATTGAGGTGGAGGATTCAGAACCATTATCTGAGATCAGACAACAGCCAAAATCCATTGCCCCCAGCAGACCGAAACGAGACATTCTGATGCTCGCCCGTTACACAGACATGGTAGCATACGCTCTTCCAGTAACTGACGATGATGTTCCGTACACCTACAGAGAGGTTGTGCATAGTACAGACAATGTCAAGTGGAAGAAGGCGATGGATGAGGAGATGCAATCACTTCACCAGAATGAAACTTGGAAGTTGACACCACTTCCAAAGGGAAAAAGAGCTATAGGGTGCAAATGGGTCTATGCCAAGAAGGAAGGTACTCCTGGCAAAGACAACATCAGATACAAAGCCAGATTAGTAGCAAAAGGCTAGGCATAGAAGGAAGGAATAGACTACAATGAGGTATTCTCACCTGTTGTCAAGCATTCATCTATTCGGATTCTATTGGCTTTGGTTGCACAATTTGATCTAGAGTTAGCTCAACTCGATGTGAAGACTGCATTCCTCCATGGTACTTTGAACGAGGAAATCTATATGTCTCAGCCAGAAGGGTTCAAAGTTCCAGGACGTGAGAATTTAGCTTGCAAGCTGATCAAGTCTCTGTATGGTTTGAAGCAATCACCAAGACAGTGGTACAAACGGTTTGATAACTTCATGATGACTCAGAAGTACACACGCAGTCATTTTGATCACTGAATATACTTTCGTAAACTCCAAGATGGTACATTTGTCTATTTGCTCTTATATGTGGATGATATGCTGATAGCAACTAAGAGCAAGGTGGAGATCGACAGGCTGAAAGCTCAATTGAGCTCAGAGTTCGACATGAAGGATCTTAGAGAGGCAAAGAAGATACTTGGTATGGAGATCAAAAGAGACCGAACAAAAGGTGCCATCTGTTTGACCCAGACTCAGTATTTGAAGACTGTACTTCAGAGGTTTGGCATTGATAGCAAGTCTAAACCTGTAAGTACACCGTTAGCTCCACATTTCTAACTGAGTGCACTGATGTCACCAACTACTAATGATGCAAAGAGGCAAATGGATCATGTTCCATATGCAAATGCTGTTGGTGCCTTGATGTATGCGATGGTGTGTACTAGACCCGACATTTCACACGCCGTAAGTATGGTGAGCCGTTACATACACAATCCTGGTAAAGGCCACTGGCAAGCAGTGAAATGGATTCTACGGTACATTCAAGGTACTGTAGATATTGGTTTGAAGTTCGAGAAAGATCAGACAATTGACAAACATATCGTAGGATATGTTGATTCTGATTATGCTGGTGATCTTGACAAACGCCGATCTACTACTGGTTATGTGTTCACTATGGCAGGAGGACCAGTAAGTTGGAGATCAACTTTAAAGTCAACAGTGGCTTTGTCTACTACTGAGGCAGAGTATATGGCTGTAATAGAAGCTTTCAAAGAAGCCATTTGGTTTCGTGGTTTGATCAGGGACTTGGGTATTGTTCAGGAAAACATGGAGATTTTCTACGATAGCCAGAGTGCCATTTGTTTGGCAAAGAACCAGGTCCATCATAGTCATACCAAGCATATAGACGTCCATTACCACTTTATTCGTAAAATAATAGATGAAGGGAATATTCTACTTCAGAAGATCGGAACTGCAGACAATCCTGCAGATATGTTAACAAAAATGGTAACAGGGATCAAGTTCCAACACTGTATGGACTTGATCAATATCTCTCGAGCTCGTAGCGCCTAAAGGGCGTAATGGAGGCAGCATTGATTGGTGGAATCTCCCCAAGGTGGAGATTGTTGTAAAATTGGCTCAATTCCACCTACCACATCCTTCACCTACCACCCACCAACTCCTTCAAATGAATATTGTTGACAATGGGGAAAAAACCAAACCACCATGTTGAAAATGGGGGATGGTTGTCTCTGTCTTTCCCCTATAAATAAAACCCTCTGCAAGGCAATAATATCATAGAGAAAGCAAGCAGCAGAGAAGCAAAGCTGCTAGAGAGAGTTCTTGAGAGTTTTAGAGAAAAAACTCTGTTTTGTAATTCTGAAATATATTAGTGTCTTTGTATTGTGTGCATTTTTTCTGTTTAATTTCTGGTCATTTCCGCAACACATACCGCTTCCCAGGCATCAACCTCAACCGCGGTCTATGCCGCACATCATTCCGGGAAAGGCTGATTCAGCCAGTGCAGAACAGCCATATTGCGGGGACAATATCTCTCAGATACAATTAAATTGTGTATCCCACCACCTATGGATGGAAAGCCCCGGAAGTCTAGTTTCTGGTACACTTTACGGATTGCAATTCCGATATTCTTAGAAGACGTTATGCCCGTTTTAGTATCCGATGGTCAGATCAGTCATAATTCCGCAAATAGTGACGGGATTTATTTTGCAAGTTGTTGGAATGGGAAATATTACCTTCTTGAACATGAGTGTGAGTCTTGAAAAGCAAGTTGACACCTAATCCTTATCATCCTTTAATAAGTAATCAATTTGAGTGGATTAGGAAAGAATTAAATCCCAAAAAAGGTAGAGTTCCAAAAGGGAACCAATTTCCTTGTTGTTTAAGGACTTGGCTTATCATCTAAAGCCTATTTAAACCCCTTTGAAGCCTAATTTCGGGAGAGAGAAGCCAAGGGAGGTACCAAGCCACCAAGGGGGCTATCCCCCATCACTCCATCACCACACATCACCTCAAGACCCATCCATCCATTGTAGAAGAAGACGAAGAAGACAAAAAAGAATTGGAGGAGCTCTTTGATGATCATCTCGGGTTTTCTCTACTCAATCTCTTTTTTTTTTCTTTTTCTATGATGTGTAACTAATCCCATAACTAGGGAATCAATGTGAACCTTTTGTGAATCCTCATGAATGGATTAATTATTATTTCATCAATTTAATTCTTGATTTATTCATTGTGCTTAATTGCTTAATCCTCCTTAGTTTTAATATTTATTCACACCATAGACCAAGGGTGGATAATTATTTGGCATGATTTTAGGTTAAGACTATCTGAGAATTAGGGTTAGAGTATAGACCAAACCTAATCTTGATTAATGCTCTTTTGAATGAATGAATTTTATCTTTAGCATAGGCCAAGCAAAGTATAGAATTTGGTTCTTAATTCTTGCGCTTAAAGGGTTTCCGATCACTGTACACACCATAGACCAAGGGTGAATAGTGGTAGGGAGCACGTGACTCATTCCATGACCATACGGTAATAGTCACATTAAAGACAAAGAATGAACCCTAGAATTGATTGAATCTTGTTTACAAATTAATTCCATATATCGAGTGTTTATAATTGGGGATCATTGAAAACCTAATGTTTTCTTTCCATTGATCACAACCATATTCTTTTTAATTGTTTTCTTTACATTAATTTAATTTAGTTTCAGTTTAATAAATCAAACAACAAATCTTTGGTTACTTTAATTTAACTTTAATTAGAATTAGTTTTAATTAATAAATTACTTTTCCTCGTAGGAACGATCCTTACTTGCCACAGTACTTATCTTCACGATTCGTGCACTTGCGAGTGAGTATATTATTACACGATTTTACAACATCAAGTTTTTGGCGCCGCTGCCAGGGAATAGTTGAATTTATTAAATAATTCTAGTTTTAGTTTTAGTTAATAGTTTTAGTTTAATTTTTTTTTTAGTTAATAGTTTATTTTTATTTTTATTTAGATTTTGTTTTCTTTTTATTTCCTTTTTCTTTTCTTTCTTTCAGGTATAATGGATTTCTACCCGCAAAACACTTATGATGAGGAAAGTGAAACACTTCAGGGATTTGCTATGCAACTGGCGGCTTTGGTGCAACAAATGGAGAGATTGATAGTTTCAGAAAGAGCACAAGCCCGAGCAATGAGTTCTTACAATCTGTGGCCTGTGCATGAACCTTTTGAACATTCCTACAATCCGTATCCTATCAATGAACCATATGGAAATTCCCACTGTCAGTGGTCGAGTTATGAACCATATGACAATACTTACAACCTGGATTGGAGGAATCATCAAAACTTCTCAAGGAGCTACAATGAAGTCCATACCTATGAGCAACCGATCTCACCGTCACTTGAACAGACAATGAAGCAATTCATACATAATATGGATCAGAGATTGAATCAAAGTGAACAAGACACTAATGTGAGGTTTCAAAACATTGAAGCTTCGATAAGGAATATACAGGTGAAAATTGGGGAATTGGATGAATCTTTTCAAAAGAAGGAGCCCGAAAGGTTCCCGAGCCAACCGGAGCAAGAAGATGCTATCATCATCCCTTCTAATGGTGAGATTGTCGATACCATAGTGAGCCATAAACTTTCTAATGATTTTTCTAGTGTTGTAGATGAAGAAGTAGAAAAGGAGGAGACAGAAGAAAAAGTGAAGGAAGCGGAAGATGTACCTTTCGAGGCACCGCTCCTATACAAGGAACTCAAGCCTTATGTCCCTCCCATTACTTTCCCGAGCCGCCTACACAAAAGCAAATGGAATAAGTGGTTTTCTGAACTTATTTCATCACACTTTATAATGAACATTTACTTGCTTTTGGTTATTGTGTGTAGGAACATGCCGACGAGTGAAATTTTTTTCCATGACTTGATCACGCGAAAACAGAAATTTGAGACATTGGAATTTGGTTGAGTCATCCTTGCATCCGTCTTGCCAAGACGTTAAATAAAGCGCTTGGTGGGAGGCAACCCACCTAGGTAATTTCTTTTTCATCTTTAGTTTTTAGTTTTTAGTTTTCTGTCTTTAGTTTTTGTGTTTTGAGTTCATACACGCCATGTTTTTTTCTTTATTCTTTGTCCATGTTCTTAATGTCATATAAACATTGAGGACAATGTTTAGATTAGGTTTGGGGATGTGAATTCGTGTTTATTTTATTTTTTGTGTGTTTATTTTGAACCATTTGTTGAAAATTTGTGAAAAAGTAACCTCTTTTGAAAATTTTTGAGGCAAAAGTTTTGTTAAAACTGTATTCATTGGTGACGAAATAAATTTTTCTGTCCATGTAGGGTTCATCATTTTTTCGATACAAATCTAATGGTATAAAGAACGTAAAATTCTGGGTGGTGGTTTTAAAGTTATGATTGTTTCTTCAACCAAAGGTCATGGGAGATGCCCTGTTTTTGAAATTCTGCACGTGAATGTTTTTCGTCATCTGTTTTCTCACTTTTCCGATTCGAATTTTGAGATGATTTCTAAATGAAAAGTGTGAGTTTTCATGTATAATTTCTTTTGTTAAACTTTGGTTAACGTTTGTTAAATATTTTGAGAGATATGCATAAAAGAACAGACGTACGTCAATTTCAAAAGTCACCAGTTTTTAAATTTTTGTCTTCCATATTGAGATGCTTCTTTTTTGTGCTTTAAGAGCCGTAATATATGCTTTATTCATTGAGTTTATACTAACATCTTGCCACTTAGAGTACTGCATTACATTTTTCAAAATTTATGACATACTCTTGATGTGATGGTGGATAGGATGCTTAGTTGAATTGCCATGATTAATAGTGGAGACTACCCTTGAGTTCACTAAGCCAAAAAGCGTTACATAAATATCATTATATGAGGGTTCTTTTGTTTCTACTCCTAAACACTCATTAGGTTCTTAGCATTAGAAATTGATCTCAATAGGTTATGCATTGGATATTAAAGAACATTCATCATAAAAGATATCACATATGGACTTTGCTCTTGTTTTGGTTGAACCATTAGAAGTGATATAGGCAATGTGTGCTTGAACTTACTTAAAAGGCCTTAAATATTTCCTACCTTTATATGTGTGTGCTCCATAGCCAATTTTGAAGCCAAACACTATAAGCCTTTTTCTTTCATCACCCACATTAACTTAACCCCAATTAGCCATATTTTAGCCATACCTTATAGCTTGGGATCATATTGAGGTGATGAAGATGATTGAAGAGAGTTCGAAATGGGTGACTCATGAAGTGCATGTATCAAGGAAAAAGCAAGAAGATCAAATGCAAAGAAGGTTTTTGAAGAATTATGTAATTGATGTAAAATTCTCATCTTAAAAAAAAAGTTGAAAAAAAAGGTTTAAAAAAAAAGATAAATGAATGAGATGATGAATTAAATGAAAATGAAAAGGAATAGAGCTTTAAAATGAAGTGATGTGAAATCAATGTCAACTCAAGAAGGAGGATGAACGAAAATTGTTCAAAAAACCTACATGCAAGAGGAATGAAGAATTCGAAGAAATTCGGCCGAGTATGAAGATTGCCGAATAATATCTCGATGTGATCCTAGGTTTGTTTGCTATCCTTTTTCCCGTCCTTTATTAAACCTTAACCGAATGGCCCCGTTACAACCAAAGAAAAGACCTAATTGATCTTTTGGGAATGCTAGCTCAAGAGTAAAGGTAAACATGTGCTCTATCTTGTTCTTAATGTCTGATTCCGTTCATGAGATCCTTTGTATAAAAATCAAGCGTTCTTTTTATTATATATTCTTATGCGATTATAACTTGAAATTTCTTGTGCATAACTTCATTCGCATATACTTGATGAGTGTATTTGCCTAGGTTCTGTGTGAAATTAATGAGCGATATCTTGTGAGAATTAGAGTCGAGACGAATTATATCTATGACGTTTGACAAATGTGTTTTTGAAGCTAGAGTATCTTGAGTGTGGGCTTTTCATTAAAACCATGCATGCATTCAAATTTGTGGCATAATTTTAGTCTTTATTCAATGGCTCTAGCATGCATTGGCTTTGAATGGTACATGTGAGATTGCATTTTAATTATTTGGTTTTTCGCAAAAATATGTTTGTGGGTAGCTTAGCTGTAAACCCTCAGGAGACAACACTCCTCCTACTAGGGACACCTAGAGGTTTAAAGGCTTGTAGCATACACTCAATGCTATCGTGTTCCCTACGAAAGTGGCTTAGTTTATTTTTGTTCTATTTTTAGAATTTTGTTTGTTTTTAGTTTTTGTTTTTATTCTAGTTTTGCTCGACGACTAGCAAAATATAGGTTTGGGGGTATTTGATCGGTCTATTTCTATACATATTTTAGGTCCCCATTTCCTATTATTTGTGCTTTAATTTTGGGTGAAATTAGGTATTTTATGTGTTTGTTGAGCATGTATAGGTCACATTCCTTAGATGAAGTGTTTGAAGGTATTTTCAAGGAAAAGAGCTTAAATGTGAAGAAAAAGAGCAAAGCTGTCATCCACCGCTGTGTAGGTCGCTCTTCATGCACGACCTCCACCGCGGCACATCCAGCGGTACATTTCAGTAGGCTTTCTGTTCTTTTCCGCGGTCCATACCGCTTCCCAGGCATCAACCTCAACCGCGGTCTATGCCGCACATCATTCCGGGAAAGGCTGATTCAGCCAGTGCAGAACAGCCAGATTGTGGGGACAATATCTCTACCTCCAATTGAATTGTGTGTCCTACAACCTATGGATGGAAAGCCCCAGAAGTCTAGTTTTTGGCGCACTTTACGGAATGCAATTCCGATATTCCTAGAAGAAGTTATGCCTATTTTAGTATCCGACGGTCAGATCAGTCATAATTCCGCAAATAGTGACGGGATTTATTTTTGCAAGTTGTCGGAACGGGAAATATTACCTTCTTGAACATGAGTGTGAGTCTTGGAAAGCAAATTGACACCTAATCCTTATCATCCTTCAATAAGTAATCAATTTGAGTAGATTAGGAAAGAATTAAATCCCAAAAAAGGTAGAGTTCCAAAAGGGAACCAATTTCCTTGTTGTTTAAGGACTTGGCTTATCATCTAAAGCCTATTTAAACCCCTTTGAAGCCTAATTTCGGGAGAGAGAAGCCAAGGGAAGTCTGAGGCCACCAAGGGGGCTATCCTCCATCACTCCATCACAACACATCACCTCAAGACCCATCCATCCATTGTAGAAGAAGACGAAGAAGACAAAAAAGAATTGGAGGAGCTCTTTGATGATCATCTCGGGTTTTCTCTACTCAATCTCTTTTATTTTCTTTTTCTATGATGTGTAACTAATCCCATAACTAGGGAATCAATGTGAACCTTTTGTGAATGCTCATGAATGGATTAATTATTATTTCATCAATTTAATTCTTGATTTATTCATTGTGCTTAATTGCTTAATCCTCATTAGTTTTAATATTTATTCACACCATAGACCAAGGGTGGATAATTATTTGGCATGATTTTAGGGTTAAGACTATCTGATGATTAGGGTTAGAGTATAGACCAAACTTAATCTTGATTAATGCTCTTTTGAATGAATAAATTTTATCTTTAGCATAGGCCAAGCAAAGTATAGAATTTGGTTATTAATTCTTGCGCTTAAAGGGTTTCTGATCACTGTTCACACCATAGACCAAGGCTGAATAGTGGTTGGGAGCACGTGACTCATTCCATGACCATACGGTAATAGTAACATTAAAGACAAAGAATGAACCCTAGAATTGATTAAATCTTGTTTACAAATTAATTCCATATATCGAGTGTTCATGATTGGGGATCATTGATAACCTAGTGTTTTCTTTCCATTGATCACAACCATATTCTTTTTAATTGTTTTCTTCAGATTAATTTAATTTGGTTTTAGTTTAATCAATCAAACAACAAATCTTTGGTTACTTTCATTTAATTTTAATTAGAATTAGTTATAATTAATAAATTACATTTCCTCGTGGGAACGATCCTTACTTGCCACAGTACTTATCCTCACGATTCGTGCACTTGCGAGTGAGTATATTATAACACGATTTTACAACATCACTGCCCCATCCGCCCTTGACGACGACCCATTCCGCCCTCCAGGATTATCCTTCTTCGTGGCTCCTGGTAGCAAAAATTTCAGGTTGTTCTTGGCCGGAGCATAGAACTGACCCTTCGGACCCGGGGCATTAGCAGCAATTTGAAAGACATAATCGAGCTCGTCAGCTCCCGGTTACCGATTAATGTGGTCTCTCGCACACTGCTCTCTCCATAAAACTAGGAACCACACCAGATGTCTCCAAAACCCCGGTGTTAGCTGGAGAGCGGCAAGCTGCAATGCGTACAGCGCCCTACGCAAGGTGGGGTGAAGGGGTAACCTAACTCCACTGTCGAAGGCCACCGCATGAATTGGAAGCTCACCGCGATTGGGGCTATACACATCATACCCTTTGGAAGGTATAGCGATCATGATATCCTTAGGGAATTTGAAATCCCTCCGCAAGCACTCCACAGTGTCCGAGGTACTGGACGAATCAGGGATGCACCTGTATTCGTAGGGGAGGGCAAGTACCCTTCCAAGGGTATCACTAACTTCATCGGCCCGGCTCCCACCAACCCCGACGGCACCTACTTCATCACTCGACTCCTGGTCGACATCAACCGGAGTCTCAGGATTGTTCGAGAAGCCTGTCCCGATTGTGATGCTTCGATTGGAATGGCGACGTTGAAAGGGAACATCGTCCCCGCTATCACTGCTATCGCGAGCCCTTTTTCTGGGGGCAAGGCTCCCGCCGGCCACCGCGTCGCCGTCGAAGAGTTGTTCAATGCTATCGCCACCAGGTGAAGACATAATGACAGTTCAGAGAGTGATTCCTACAGAAAAGGGGGAAGTTGAAGGTTGAGGCTAGGTTTTCTTCTTGCTGGAAAATCTTAATCAAGAAAGTTTGCTTGATACGAATCACTTGCAAAGGCACCAGAATTTATATTGGGATGATTACTTGTAACGGGAAGAAAAGGTAATTAATGTCGCGCTAAAATCGGTGACGTGGAAGGATCGGTTTCGAGAAATGTGCGCCCCTAAAATATTTTCCTTTTTGAATTCGGCTTACCTTGATCAGCCATGTGGAATTTAAATCAGCGTGCAAAGAGAAGATTCCCTCCTATGAGACGTTACAAAAAAATCTCCAAGCGCTATCTATCCTGACTCCAACCCCAACCCCAACCTGATAGTGGTGTTCAAGTCAGGGGGGACTTCTGTTAACAGGTTTTTCTGGCAAGGGACCAAAAGAGAATTTTCCAAACAGAGATCTATCCAGAAAGATTCATCCAGATACTCCATGAGACCTGCGAGATCGGTACCTTCACCCAGATGAAGTTGATATCGGACGAGGTTGGAACCTCGACTATCCATTTATCTAGATAGGATACCAGCTCCGAAAGCATGTATCTCACCCTACTGAAGCTCCTGATACCAGTTCAAGACTAGTACGATGATAGCTTGCACGCCAAGAACCCCGCAAGCATCTCGACGTTGATCAAGGTACCAAGGTACCAGGTACCTCGATACCTACCTCGGTACCACCTCGATGTCTGCCTTGGTGCCACCCTGATTCCCGCCTGGTACTTAGTATGCTTATCCTGAGCTCCTTCAAGGCAAGTATCCTACCCCCAAGGAAATACGATAGGGTACACGAAGACACAAGCACCATTCCAGCAGAAGGCAGAACAAGCTTATCAAAATGAGGTACCAGTACTGCCCACCGTCAGGACTCCAAGTCAGAATTTCCCTCAAAGCTCCACGAAGAAGGAAAGTCCATTCCATCGCCATCAAGCTCCACGAAGAAGGAAAGTTGACTCCATCGCCAAAATAAAGCACCATTAATGACCGAATGGTCAACCGAATCAGAATTTGAATTCACCATTGATTAACGGGATCTAATCCCGCGCCTTCAGCTCCAAGCAAATGCCTTTCAATGCTTAAAATAGGACTCTCTGTAATCTTCATTAAGAGAACCAGATTTTGGGGAGATTCGGGAGAGTACTATATAGACGGCATTGAAGGGTAAAGCATGGATTTTTTCTGAGAGTATTCTTCATCGTCATAGCGAGAGAAATCCCAGGAGATTCCCGAAAGCCAGTGAGAGTCCATTGACAATCACTAGAAGAAAAATATCCACTTATCGACAAGAATGTTTCCTCCATCTCCATCATATGTAAAAGAGTGAAAAGAGAGAGAGATATGTGTGTATTCATATTGTAAACCTATTGTAGTAATTGACTGAATAAAACAGTATTCATTTTACATCTCCCGGTCCCTTTGTATTCTTTATCCATTCTTTGGTCTGTTGATCTCGATCATACTAAAAGAGGGACCCTGGTACCGAAGGTACCTACCCCGCTGCTGCTACCGGTAGTGGGTGAGGGTGTTAACTGAGATTTTCACTCTTAGTGAATTTTTCCGTTAACAACAACTATTAACGGAAAAATCACTCAAGGAGCAAAATCTCGGTTAGCACCCTCACCCACTACCGGTAGCCAGGAGCGGGATAGGTACCTTCGGTACCGGGATCCTTTTTATAATCAAAAACAAGGAGTAATGTGATGGAGAAGAAACAAAAAAGGACCGGGAGATATATAATAACACTGCTTTATTAAACAATACTATAATGAAGTTACACGATATACACTCTTCTCTCGTTTCTCACTCTTTTACACAGGGTGATGGTGGAGAAAACGTTTATGTCGACAAGTTGATATTTTCTCCCAATGATCGTCAGTGGACTCTCACTGGCTTCAGAGAATTTCACAAGGGAATTCAATTGGAAAAACTCTCTCTATCTCTGTCTTTGGGGATCCTAATATTCCAAAAAAGCCTCATCTGTTTACCCTTCAACGCCGTATATATAGTTTTCCAATGAATCCCCACGAAATCTGGTTATGTTAATGAGGATTACTGAGTGTCCTTTTTTGGGCGTTGAAAAGCATTGTGTGGGGCTGAAGGCGTGGGATTTGATCCCATGAAATCACTTTCAAACTCGAATTCTAATTAGATTTCATTAATGGCGCTTTATTTTGGCGATGGAGTCAACTTTCCTTCTTCATGGAGCTTGGAGGGAAACTCTGATTCTGAATTTTGTTGGTAGGGCGAGGTATTGGTATACTAGTCGGATCCTACCGGTATGGGGCTTGTTCTATTTCTTGATGGAGTGGTGCTTGTGTCTTTGCTATCATCTTCTTATTGCTTGGCAGGTAAGGTACCTACCTTGGAATGGCTCCTCCAAATATATACATCGAGGTACTAGGTATCAGGTGGAAGTCAAGGCAGTAACAAGGCGGGTATCGCGATACCGGGTTCCTTGACTGATATCGAGGCACTTGAGGGGTGCTGGGTGTGAGATCTACCATTGTACGGGTCTTGAGTTGATATCAGGGGCTTCGGCAGGGCAGGTATGTACCTTCGTTAGCTCGCAGTACTAGTGTTCTATCTAGATAGATAGGTAATCGAGGTCCTGGCCTTACCAAGTATCAGCTCCATCTAGGTAGTGGCATCAACCTCGCTGGTCACCCGAAAGCTAAGATTGGCGCAAATCGGGTTGATACTAGTTGGAAAATTCTCCTTTGGTCCCTTGCCAAAAATCCATGTTAACAGAAGTCCCCCCTGACTTGAACACTGGTACCAGGTTGGGGTTGGAGTCAGGATAGATAGTACTTGGAGAATTTTTTTGCAACCGTCTTGTAAAGGGGAATCTTCTCTTTGCACGCCGATTTAAATTAGTATTCCACGTGGCTGACTAGGGTAGGCCAAATTCAAAAGAAGGAAAAACAATTTTGGGGGCGCACGTTTCCCGAAACCATTCCCTTCACGTTGCTGATATTCAAGCGGCATTGATTACCCTCTCTGCCAGTTACAAGTAACTATCTCTATATAAATCCTGCTTCTTCAAGGTGTACTCACTTAAGCAAATCTTCGCGAACAAGAGTCTTTGCAAGAAAACCTAGCTTTCTCTTCGTTGATCTTCGAATTTTCCCTTCTCTGAGAAATGAAATTTCGGCTTTATGAATATGTCTTCACCTGATGGCGATAGTATCAAGCAGTTATTTGGCGGCGATGTGGTGGCCAGCGGAAGTCTTGCCCATAGAAAAAGGGCACACGTCGACAGTGAAAGTGAGGACGATGTTCCCTTTCAGCATCGGCGTTCCAACCGGAATGTGGGAATCGGGATGGGCTTTTCGAATAGTCCCACTGCTCCGGTTGATGTCGATCTAGAGTCGAGTGGAGAAACTGGAGTCATCGTCAGGGTAATCAAAGACCAGGCTGGCGAGGTTATAGATACTGTGGGAAGGATACTTGCCCTTTCTTACGAGTACAAATGTGTCCCCGATTCTACCAGCACTTTGGATACTGTGAAGCGCTTGAGGAGGGATTTTAAGATCCCTAAGGGCGCTATACGCCTTCGATAGTAGGGTCAGGCTACCTCTCCACCCCACCTTGCATAGGGCACTGTACGCCTTGCAGCTTGCCCCTCTTCAGCTAACACCAAGGTTTTGGAGGCACCTGGTGGGGTTCTTGGTATTATGGAGGGAGTAGTGTGCGAGGGACAACATCGATTGGGAACCGGGACCTGACGAGCTCGGATATATGTTTCAAATTGCTGCCAACGCCCCGGGTCCGAAGGGCCAGTTCTATGCTCGGGCAAAGAACAACCTGAAATTTGTGGTATCAGGAGCCATGAAGAAGGATACCTTCTGGAGGGAGGAATGGGTCGTCGTCAAGGGCGGATGGGGTAGCTCAGTTTACATCGGAGGAACTGAATTCAAGGTTCCTACCTGCTTTAGTAGGAAACCCCTATTGGAGAAAGGTAAGCTCTCCACTGAGTCAGAGAAGATCTTAAAGGCCATCATGGTCAGGAATTATGTTAACCTGCAGTATCCTACCTCGGATGCCTTCGATACAAGGAGGGTGGAATATTCCCTCCGTATTTCTGACGCACTTCCTGGTAAAAATCTTTCTGATTCTCCTTTCGTTGTACTGCTTTATTAACTTTGCTGATATAAACTTGTGTTGTCTTGGTAGTTTCAGCAGTACCTCTACCGATCCTGAGGTGGAGCTCAACCAGGTTGGGGGCGTTATCGATTCTCCTCCATCCTCCCCTGCCAGGCTTCCTACCAGCTCTGATCTCAATACAAAAGTTGGCATATCTGCTGGACCTGGTAGGGTCCCGACCGAGGTATCTGGATCTCCAACTCTCCCTCTCTCTATTTCAGTTAGATTAATAGAGGCCTTTACAGTTAGAGTGGGGAGGTATCGAGGTGCTTCTGGTCGGGTGCAGGATACGACACCCATCGGACCAGTCAATATTGCTAGTGCTGCTGATGTTGTTGCCTCAGCTCAATCTACTTCTCCCGTCGTGGCAACTGGTCAATCTAAACCGGTCGAGAAGAGTTCTGACAAGGCAGGTGGAACCTCGGGATAAAGCGCGATTGAGGTCGAAGAGCAGCAGCCAGGATGAAGTTTTAACCCACTTTGTTGCCCCCTACCCAGGTGGGAGCTTGGGTGTCATGACGGCCATGCCCACCGAACTGCTAATTAGAAGGGAGTCTGCTCTTCTGGCTAAGGTAAGTTGTCTCGTTTTATGTTTAATGACATTTAGATAAGCATTTATTGTAGCCTAGCATTAATTGTATATTAGAGTTTTTATATATACTCACATAGGTTGCTTAATCTCTTCATTGATTGTTAAGCTTTGTAACTAAGTGGGTTAGTGCACAAGCTTGTGGTCTAGAATCACTATTAAAGGCCCGTTGGGTAGAGTGAAAGGGTTAGTGACCAAGTAGGTGTGACTTGAGGTCAACCTAGGTTGTAAACTTTCGTTCAAATAGTGGATTTGAGGACCGTATGTGGCTAGAAGGATAGCCCATGAGTTTTGCCCAGTTAGAGGGTTTCTCACTTAAATCAATCCTTGTGTTTTTATTATTTTCCGCATATTTATATTGGATTGGTTGATTGCTTATATGGGGTAGGACTATTAAAAGACTATTAAAATTGATTAAGTCGAAAAGTTGGTAATAAATCAACTAAAACCTATTCACCCCCCCCCCCCCCCCCCTCTAGGTTTTATTAGACACACTTTGTGTTTTTTTCATCTTGTAATACTTAAAAAAAATTAATAATATGGGATGAGTCTGGTGGGAAAGGTTTTGACTAATATAATAGTGAACATAGCTGCATTTATGGGGTTAATAGGAACAATATAATGGGTGGAAGAGGGTGTGGAGATTGAGATCGTTACGAGTAGTGTTTTAACTTTTTATTTTAAGAGTGTAGATGATCGGAATCATGTTTTGGCGAGAGAGCCATGGACCTTAGACAGTGATCCTATTCTGTTTGTGGAACCGTTAGGGAAATGAGATATTGGAAGAATGAGCTTTAATAATCAGAGTTTTGGGTACAAATTCATCAGGTACCACTACTATGTAAGACAAAAGAGATTGGGTGGTTTCTTGGGAGTTTGATAGGAGAGGTAACGGATGTGGATGTAGGAATTAATGGGGATTGCTCAAGAAAATTTCAAAGGGTTTGAGTGAAGATTGACGTTGAGAAACCATTGCGGTGTTGTTTACAGGTTGACTTGATGGGTGTCAAGGAGGAGATCGTCATTCTACTGCGGTATGAACAATTGCTAAACCATTGCTTCCATTGTGGGAAGATCAATCACTCTACTTAGGGAATGCGCATGAGTATCAGAGAATGGATCAGCTGGTCTGTTGGAGGAACTACCATTTGGAGAACCCCAAAAACAAATTAACAAACAAAAATCAAATGTAAATGCGGAAATTAAATAACATATGATTTTTGCATGGGAAACCCTCCAACCGGGAAAAACCCACTGGACTAGCCTCGCTAGCCACTTAGTCACAGAAACTCCACTAATTAAATATTTGTTTACAACCTATGTTGACATCCTAGTCACTATTCTCAAGGCTTGTAACACAAACTGTTAACAGGGTTTTCAGGCAAGGGACCAAAGGAAAATTTTCCAACAAGTATCTACCTGGTAGGGACCAATCCCAACTCCCAGATACCTAGCGGGATCGATACCACGACCTTGAGGGAATCAATGCCTGGAAAGGTCAAAACCTCGACTACCTATCTACCTAGATGAAGCACCCGAGATAGGAACCAGGAGGAGCAGGTACCACGTTATGCACCTACTCTAAAAGGGTACCGCGATATCACATACCTAGTACCTCGTAGATACCCGGTACTTTATCCTTAGTGCCCCGGTACCCCAGAGTACCTCGACATCGACCCCGAATCCAACCAATACAAGCATCCTACCTGTCCAGTAGGAAGAATATCACCACGAAGTCACCAGCATGATAGAACAAGCACCACGTGAGTAAGCAAGTATATCCCTCAAAGCAACGTAAACAGGGAAAGTTGACTCCTTCACCATTTAAAGCGCTATAAATGAGACCAAACGGTCAACCGAATCAGAGTTTAAATACCACATTGATTCACTGGATCAAATCACGTGCCTTTAGCCTCACTCAACTCCTTTTAACACCTAAACTAGGGCTCCAAATAATCCTCATTAATACAACCGGATTCTGAGGGATATTGGAGGTCTATATATACGGCCATGGAGGACAAAGTGAGGGTCAATTCTTTTTGATGACCAAAAGGAGACATTTAACTCCAGAGAATCTCCTACTGAATTCTTTGAAGCTGGTGAGAGTTTGAGACAATCAATGGGAGTACAATAGCCACTTATCGACATAAACGTATTCTCTACCACCATCCTGTGTAAAAAAGAGAGAAAAGAGAGAAAAGAGAGAAAAAAGTGTATTGTAGCATCGATATCGCAAAATCTTCAATAAAACAATATTTTATATACCCTACTGGTTCCTTTTTATCTGTCTATATTGATCTCTAGTATTGGCAGGAACCTCAGTACCGAAGGTACCTATCCTGCTACCACCTACCGGTAGTGGATGAGGGTGTTAACAGGAATTTCCCTCCCTGAGTGTATTTTTTGGCTAACACTTTTTGGCGCCGTCTGTGGGAAGCACCATACCCTTAAAAGAAAGCCTATTAATCTAGTTTTCTTGTATCATTACCAGTATGAGACTCCGGTCTTCTCAAGATTATCCCGATCTGTCGGGGGGATCAATCAAGTGCTTCAACCCGAAGGGTTAAAAGCGAAAGAAGGGGGGAAGAATCGTAACCTCGCTCCAAAGCCATCAGCTACCGTGCGGGCTACCCTTAGATACCTGCCACCCCGGCAGTTAATCCTACTAGTCTGGACCAATAAGTCACAGCCTTCATAGAGAGTATTAGCCTCTGATTGGTTACAGAAGGTGGAGCCAGTTAGCCTGCGGTACCAGATACTAGGGGAGATGCAAGTCGACAAGGTACCAGGATACCCCCCTTTGACAGGTTGGGACCACCACCTCCAATACCGGTCCACGACAGGCTTGGGCCTGCGCCCCCGATACTATTGGTTCACGATAGACTCGGACCCATGCCCCTGACCCTGGGACACCTTGAAGGATACCGACCTAGACAGGTGAGATCCGCCATCGACCTCCCCCCTAGGGAGCGCAACTACCCGGTTCAACCGGAAGCTACTTCTAGACGACCTCAACCAGAAGCGACCATGAGGCAACCTCTGTCAGTGGTAGGAGGTACTATTAGAAGCGCCTGAGAAAACCCTCTCCGGGGAGAGAACCATGATGAATCTTCAGTAGCATCAGAGAGGTCTAATGACAGAGACTCTAAAGTAGAATCCGGGAATGATGGCAACAAGTGCCTCCGAGACCTGGTAGCCAGAATGGCAAAGGAGATCCAGAAGTTAAAGAAAGGCAAGCACCAGGAAAACTGAAATGATCCATTGGGAGAAATGAATGCTCTCTTCTCCAGGAGAATCAGGGAGGTGGAACTACCTCCCAAATTCAAGATGCCAACTGATAAATATTTTGGAACTGAATATCCCATAAACCACCTGGAGAGTTTCGTTCAACAGATGGAGGTCCAGAATGCTACCAGGGCCTCCATGTGTAGGATGTTCCCTACCACGCTAACTGACTATGCCAAGACTTGGTTCAGGAAGCGACCAGCAGGGAGCGTCGACTCGTTCTCCAAGTTGACTACCGATTTATGCGCCTAGTTTCAGGGCATCAAACCTCACCCCAAGGATCCCATTCACTTTCAGTATGTGATCTAGGAGTGGGGTGAATCACTCAGAACCTATGTGGAGAGATTCCACAAGGAAGTAATTCAGATGGGGGTCTTCACGAAGAGAGAGTCTTTGGCCAATTTTAGAAGAAATTTATGGGCAGGCAGACTGTTCAAATCCTTTGCCAAGCATCATCAAAGACATACCAGGAAGCCTACGATAAGGCTCTTGAACAGGTGGAAATAGATAAATAGCTCCTTGTCAAGATGGAGCATGACGACATGAGATCTGCCAAGCGCCAAAAGAAGGAGGCGCCCAAGCCCGCTCAAATTCAGAAGAACCAAAATAAACCTCTCAACAAATCTACGTACCGAATACCACCTTACCAACCTCAGCGTAATCGGTACCCAGCTAGGCGTTCTTCTCCTAGAGCTACACCTCAACCCAGGGAAGTTGTGCGGATAGCTAGAGAAGAAGGGGGGTACACCCATTATACCCCTCTGAACGCGTCTTGCGAGACTATCTACATCGCCATTCGTGACAAGGGGCTACTTAGGAAGCCTGGTCCAATAAAGGCACCAGCCGATCAACGGAACCGCTACAAGTACTGCGACTTCCACGAGGATGTGGGACACAACACCTTGGAATGCTATAGCTTATGTAACCAGCTTGAGGCATTAGTAAGGGGAGGTTGCTTGACATAATTTCTCTAATAGGTGCGTGATAGCATTCAAACTGGGAAAGAGGTACAATTAGACATTAGAGCAACCGAAGAGAGAAGGAAAGCAAAAAGAAAAGATCTAATGGAGCAGATCCAAATAGTCCACAGCATCAGTGGAGGTCCTACCCTGGCAGGAACTTCCAATAATTCCAGAAAGAACCACGCCAGGAAGGTGCCCAGGCTAGATGCAGGCCAAGATGTCTTCAAGGTCACTATAGAATTGTCTAAATCTCCTCATCCAGCACAGATTATCTTCACTAAGAAGGATGTGTACAACACTGTGGAGCAACATAATGACCCCATGATTGTTACTGTGTAAATTGCAAATTGTCTAGTATACTGTATCCTGATCGATACAGGTAGCAGTGTGGACATTCTTTTCAATTGCGCTTTAGAGCAGTTCAACTTAAAGAATGCCTGTTACAATAGCTGCACCACCCCTCTGTATGGGTTCATCGGGGACTCACTGATCCCCACCAGGTCCATGATCCTACTGGTGATAGTAGGTACAACACCGCTACAGCAGAATCTCCTGACAGATTTTGTCGTGGTAGACACTCCATCCAGCTACAACACCATCCTTGGGAGACCTTACTTATCTGCCCTCAAAGGTGTCTTGTCAATCTACCATAATGTCCTGAAATTCTCGGTAGGGGACAAGGTAAGCGAGGTACTGGGAGACTAGCTGGCAGCACACAAGTGTTACACAGTATCTGCCAACCCCATGGTGCTTGCCAAGCAGTGTGCACAGATAACTATTGTGCAGGATCAGACCTTACCAGAGGAGAACCTTGAAGATGAGATAGGTGTTGTAGAACCCGAGGTAGAAGTTCCAGATATAGAAGACAGAGATAAGGAAAACAGGGGGTGGGCTAGTGGTCGCCCTGTAGATGATTTGGAAGAAATACCAATCATGAAGGATGATCCTTCGAAGGTGATCAAGATAGGGGCAACGTTGGAAGCATGAGTGAATGAGGGATTGATAGGACTCCTTCAGGAATACAATGACATCTTTGCCTGGAGCCACGAGGAAATGTCGGGAATTCCTATCACCCTGGCAGCTCATAGATTGGTGGTTGATCCCACCTGTAAGCCGGTCAAACAGAAGCAGAGGCGTTTCAACCTAGAACGAAATGCCACAATTCTGGAGGAAGTTTAGAAGCTTCCAAGGGCAAAATTCATCAGGGAATCCTGGTACCCAAAGTGTATCGCCAACGTAGTGATGGTGACCAAGGCAAATGGGAAGTGGCGTATGTGTGTTGATTACACTGATCTCAACCGCTCCTGCCCGAAGGATAGTTTCCCTCTACCAAAGATTGATCAGCTGGTAGATTCAACTGCAGGTAACAAGCTCCTAAGCTTCATAGTCATATTCTCGGGGTATAATCAAATAATGATGCACTCGCCGATCAGGATAAGACCAGTTTTATCACCGGGCAGGGTCTATATTGTTATAGGGTAATGCTCTTCGGACTCAAGAATGCAGTGCTACCTACCAACGCCTGGTCAACCGTCTGTTCAAGGACCTGATAGGAAAGTCAATGGAGGTGTACATCAATGATATGATCACCAAGTCCCAGGCAGCCAAGCAGTACCAGGACCACATCCACTAGACTTTCCAGATAATCAGAGAAAACCAGATGCTGTTAAACCCAGCTAAATGCACATTCGAAGTAACAGCTTAGAAATTCCTCAGGTTTATAGTCTATGAGAGAGGAATAGAAGTGAACTCGGAGAAGATCAAAGCCATCCTAGATCTTGAGTCTCCTACTTCGCTAAGGCAAGCACAAGGCTTGACCATACTGATAGCAGCTCTGAACCGCTTCATAACACGATCCACTGATAAGTGCGTCCCCTTTTTCAAAGCTATCAAATAAGGGAGGAATATGAAGTGGGACCAAGATAGCGAGCTAGCTTTCCAATCATTAAATGGATACCTCGCTAGCCCACCTTTTCTAATTAACCCGCTACCGAAAGAAGAATTGCAACTGTACCTGGCTGTATCCAAAACAACTGTTAGTGGGGTCTTGGTAAAAGAATGTAGAAATGGAATTCAACGACATGTATACTATGTGAGCCGTGCCTTGACTAAGTTGGAGAAGAATTACACTCTCCTAGAGAAGCTTGCCTTCACGTTGGTAACCGCTGTAAGAAAGCTCCGCCCTTATTTCCTAGCTCACACAATCGCTGTGGTCACTGATTAACCCCTATGCCAATTTCTCCAAAGGCCGGATGTATTAGGGAGACTGGTACTATGGGCCCTCGAGCTCACCCAGTAAGACATCTGGTACAAGGCTAGGACCACCATCATGGCCCAAGCTTTGGCAGACTTTGTAGCTGAGTTCAGCGCAATACCTGATCATGATGCTACCCCGAGCTCAAACAAAGCTCCACAGAAAAAGTAAGAATCAACTGGTTGGTCCACCAACCAAGAAACCTGGATTCTATATACGGATGGAGCTTTCAGCTAAGCAGGAAGTGGGGGAGGAATCATTCTAATTGATCCCGAGAAGGTGGAGTGCTTTCATTGCTTCAGATTCCAGTTCAGTACCACCAATAATGAAGCTGAGTATGAGGCTTTGTTAGCAGGAATGAGGACACAACGGAGCTTGGAGCTAATTACCTCCTCGCCAGGTGTGACTCATAACTGGTAGTTAATTAGATAACATGTCTGTACTTGGCCAAAGGGGATAACATGGTAGCCTACTGATGAGAAGGTTTTTGCCGTCAGAAAACCGTCCGTCAAAACAATTTATAAAACCTATGCGATGCGTTCACAAGTATAAATACAAGCAAAGCGGCAAGCACGGGTGTCGTCCACTGAGATCGGGGTAGCGGTGATAAGATTAGGATTAATATAACTAGCAAGCATAAAAGTAAAGTGATAGCGAATGAAGATACAATATAAAATAAACTATGAAAGCAAATAAATGGATGACAATGAAGGGATGAATGAATGATGATGGAACTATGGAGTTGATGGACTTGTAAGTGAATATTGGGGCAATTGCAACAAACTCTCAAGTAAGTATGTTTTGACAAATGTAACCAACCTAGGGTGTATAGTGTTGGCATATATCTCTAGCAAGAGGTCAACCTAGGATGTATAGTGAAAACCTCCTACTAGCGATTAATCCCTCTTAAGCAACCAACAGTGGCTAGTTACTCAATTGGGACTTGTTCCATGAATGCTCATCTATCTAGCTATGGCTCAACCTATTACTAATGTAGCCATCCTAGGATGTATAATGATGGCTTCCAATTCCCTCACAAGTGGCCGACCTAGGATGTATAGTGAAGGCCACCCGTTTGGGATTGGATGAGGCTCGAGGTTATCAACCGAATTTTACTCGAAGGTTAGTTCTCGTAAAATCACTAAAGTAGCCAACCTAGGGTGTATAGTGGAGGCTTCTAATTCTCTCACAAGTGGCTAACCTAGGATGTATAGTGAAAGCCACTAATTCGAGATTAGATTAAGAGCATGGTTATAGAGCCAGATTTCTGGAAATCCTTCCATTCAATGGAGCATTAGACAACCTAATTGCCTACTCAAGTAATCCAAATCAACATGCAAAGAGGGTGTATCCAAGCAAGTCAATAATGGCAATCAATACAAGTAATGGAATGAAATATAGAGATAGAATAAATATAACACATAGAGTTTATTTACAAAGCCCAAAATATCCATCAAACAAATAACATCAACCCCATAGTGGGGTATTTTAGCTACTCATGTTCTATTACAAACAAATAAACTAAGAGAGAGAGTAGAGATAACCCTAGAAGAGTGATCTCCTTCCTTGAAGCTTGAATCCAAGTCTCCTAGTTGCCTTTGATTGAGTAGAGATGGTTTGGATGAGAGGGAGATGTGTTACTAGCTTAGAATACAAGTGTTCGGAGGTATGGTGATCCTTTGGTTCGTTCCCATCCTTTTCTATTTATAGAGGATGGAAAAATAGGTACCTTAAGCTTAAAACTAGAAGCTGTCGCGCGCAGAGTGCGGGTGGACTGCGGGTGAATTACCCGCACTGCAAAGGTTTTCTTCATCTTCAGTTCTCTGATCTGGGCAACAGTGCGGGTGGAGTGCGGTTGGATTACCCGTACTTTACCCGCACTTTAGTCGCACTGTACTCGCACTCTGGTGTCAGGTGTAAATCCACTCCTCTGTCTTGAGGAACAGTGCGGGTGGAGTGCGGTTGGATTACCCGCACTTTACCCCCACTTTAGTGTCAGTTGGAGCTGTTTTGAGCAATAGTGTGGGTGGAGTGCGGGTGAATGACCCACACTTTATTGAATTAAACTCTGTCTTGACCCGCACTTGACCCGCACTTGACCCGCACTTTATCTGTCAGGTACGAATCAGCTCCTCTATCTTAAGTAATAGTGCAGGTGGAGTGCGGTTGGATGACCCGCACTTTATATTTCCTTCATGCTTCAGGTCCCGGCTGTGGGAAGGAGTGCGGTTGGAGTGCGGTTGCGACCCGCACTTGACCCGCACTTTTGAGATGCTTATGATCCTTGTCTTCCCTTTTGCCTCTTTTCTGCCGGAACCACTGCAATTAACTTCTAACACCAGAATTACATCTATTGCCTGCAATTAACACTAATGAGCCTATTAGACATAAAAGACATAATATATATAGAAAATACACACGAGAACGAGACAAAAGAATAGGAATGATGGCCGAAATATACAACAATTTAGGCACGATCACCTACCTCCGAAAGATCCAAGAACTTGTGGCCCGATTCAAGGGGTTCAAGATCGAGCAGGTACCAAGACAGCAGAATCATCAGGCTGATGTCCTAGCAAATATATCTGCCAGCGGAGGACTGAAAAATACAAGCACGGTTAATTTTCCTTAAGCTAACCTAGAGGGGGGGGGGGGGGGTGAGTAGGTTATAACACCTTTTTCGCTCCCTTGAAACAAACACAAGTTTGTCCCTCTAAGTAGCTTGTATCACACTTCAAATACAATCACAAGAAATATCAATTCAAATAAAGATATGCTTGTTCAAACAAAGTCAACACCAACATATACAAAAATGATATACAATGAATATCAATTACAAAGATATCAACTAAGATATTAACTAAGATATATATCAACACATATACAAATAAAGGAGATAGGGATAGAAAAAATCAACACATGATATTTACGTGGTAAAACCTACTAAGAGGAAACATCCACGGGTTGATACCACAACCACCGGCAAACAAATCCACTAGTAAGATAAAAAGATACAATCTCTCAAATGACCACTTCACCTAGAAATCTACCCTTCCACCCTACACAATGAAAGTGATGCCCATTTGCTCAACTATCTGGATCACCCCGATCCTAGTCAAGACTTCTACACAAGTTGAAGAACCCCTCTTCAAACATGTGACTTCCACTGCTTAGCTATCCGGATCACCCCAATCCTAGCCAAGTCTTACATGCTCAACTATCCGAGTCACTCCGACTCTAGTCAAGACTTTCACTTGCACAATCTGAAGAACCCTTCTCCAAACATGTTGTAGGGAAAAATCGATATAAAACGCAGCGGAAGAAACGAAAAATAGATTTCGTATGGTTTTAAATTTTTTTTAATGTTGAACCTTAACCTTTTAATTAATTAAACTCAAATATATACAGTTAGAGTTAAATACCTCTTGACGCGTGATCCGATTGACTTACGTCGATTGGTAATCCGCAAAATCTTTGTCGATGCCCATGAACAGTACCCGCGTGAACAGTGATCGTGAACAGTACCCCCCCCCCCCCCCCCCCCCCCCCCCTCGTGAACAGTGATCGTGAACAGTACCGTGAGATCTTCCAATCCGAACACGTACGTGAATCACCTAGGAGCGTGGTCTCCCTTTTTCTTTGAATTGCAAACCTGAAAATGGATGAACAAAGTTTTCTTTTTCTTTTGTTAGTCACAAAACAATCAAAAGAAGACAAAGATTATTCCGGTCACTTTTGAGTTCTCAATCTAATGATCGAAACTCGCGTGAACCCAATTCGATGTTGTACACACAAGCTTATTGATGAACAAGCAATCAGTGTACTATCAAAGAATAATCTCTTCTCTCTTTTATATTTAGTAGAATAAAAATTATCCTTTTCTATGAATTGAGAAGGAGAAGAAAAATTGAATCATTCAATCAACTATAGTGGCCGAATTTTATATGTGGTATTATATAGGTGGCCGAAATTTTGCTTCCTCTTCTATTTAGGATTGCCGAAATCTTCCTCTAAATGGACTAGGGTTGCCGCAAATCACATACTAAAAAGAGTTTGTGTTGCACCCTAATTTCCATCAACCTTTAGACTTCAAAACCTAATCCAACTCATAGATATTTTTATTCTTTTATTGACTAAATAAAAAGACTTCTTATTTGATTAAATAAATAAAATTAATTATTTATTTTCTTATCAAACAAGTCTTTTACTTTTAATATACTACTACCAATAGTATAACTTTAGGAAATATATTTCCTGATCAGAAAAAGATTTGTTTCTTAATTAAACAATTAATTAATAAATTAACTAATTCTTATTTAATTAAAACAATGAAACAACATAATATATTAGGTTAATATATACACCTTGCCCCCCCACTTATATAAATGGGCCATATATTATTTTCTTAATTCATTTAATCCATTGGATTTTAAAAAAAAACCCACATGTGAACCAGACCCATTCTTACTAAAAGAAACAAGCCCACATGTCTCCTTTTAATATATTAATATAATAGTGCAACCCATTAATTAAATAATAGACATATTATATTCTTGATATATTAAAAACAATTCTAGATGGACCCTTAAATCGGCCCGGTAGAATATATCAAGTGATCCATGCAAATACGTGTGGATTGGGGATCTTGGCGGGCTATCTAAATTTAAGCTTCAATAGACACAACCTAATCACAATCAAAAAATGATTCACTTAGGTCCAATCTATTAATTTTAACTCATTCCACTAAAGAGCTAAAATTGAACTCTTAAATAAAGATAGAATAAGGAGATGTTTCTCATTCATACCCTAGACAATCTTATAGGAGATGGTGTATCCTCGTGAATAATATCAGTAATCGCCAAGAGCTCATAGACCGCCTATAGCTCTCCAAGTTACCATATTTCCTCATATGACCACATTTCAAACTTGGATACTTTGACTTGTCCAAAAGCCATGTTTTCAATAATCATTATTGAAAACTCAACGTTGAGATTTAATATCCGATACCTCAAAACATCCATATGATGATATTATACTCTCATTTAATAAATGGAGCCACGATGTCCATATCCATAAATGAAGTCCTCTATCGATTAACAAATGTATACCACCAAACTATCGAGGATAGACTATGCTATATAATCGTACTCATTGATAGCTCTAATGATAACACTTGTAACCATAAGTCCATCATTTATCTCAGGATTAAGATAGACTCTCCGATTGTCCTCTTTAATGAAAAGACTTATATCTAGTGACGGTTCTAGATAAAGTATTTCATTGTAATCCAATTCAATGCACCTAGTGCACTAGATTCTTTTACTCGTAAACCTTTCGATGATTTTAGACTCATCATATTCGTTTGATCCCACTCAAATGCTAGTAAAAGAATTCTACAACTTTAACAAGATAGAGGTGCCCAACCTTTAACTTAAGTTGTGAACGTTATTCAAGACTAACTAAAGAATTGTGTCTACCTCATACATATCCGGATGTATGAACAATTCTTCATGTCTCATAGTCTTTTGACCTTATGATTATTTACCTTGACAATTATAATAATAAATGCTATAAGTAATTGTAAGAATCAGAATTCACTTTATTAATATGAGAAGATTGTCAATTAAAATATTACACTCTTGCCATTGAGCATAATTCTAACAATCTCCCACTTGCTCTGTAGCAAGTGTGTCATATCTCTCATTCCCATGTTCTCTAGATGTCCATCAAAGCTCTTCTGAGGTAGAGCCTTTGTGAAAGGATTCGCTAGATTTTCTGCTGACGCGATTTTGGTGATCGTCACGTCTCCCCTATGAACAATTTCCCTCAAAAGGTGATACTTCCTTTCAATGTGTTTACCTCTCTTATGACTTCTTGGTTCTTTCGAATTAGCCACTGCACCACTGTTGTCACAGTGTATAGTGATCTGCTTATTCGCACTAGGAACCACTTCTAAGTCAATCAAGAATTGGTGGAGCCAAACAGCCTCTTTGGCAGCTTCGCATGCAGCAACATACTCAGCTGCCAAGGTGGAATCAGCAATACAAGATTGCTTGATACTCCTCTATATGACTGCTCCTCCTCCAATGGTAAACATAGATCCTGATGTGGATTTTCTGGAGTCAGAATCCGACTGGAAATCAGAATTTGTATACCCAACGGGAATTAAATCCCCTCCATAGTATACAAGCATATAATCTCTAGTTCTCTTGATATACTTGAAAATATGCTTGACTGCCATCCAATGATCAGGACTAGGTTTCGATTGAAACCTGCTAACTATGCTAACAGCAAAACAAATATCTGGTCTAGTACAGAGCATTGCATACATGAGACTTCCAACTGCCGAGGCATATGGAACTCTACTCTTGAATTGCTCTTCATGCACATTCTTAGGTGCTTGACCCTTAGAAAGTTTGATTCCATGTCTAAAAGGTAACATACCTTTCTTGGAATCTTGCATGGTGAATCTAGACAAGATTTTATCAATGTATGAAGCTTGGGATAATGCAATCGTTCTATTCTTTCTATCCCTTATTACTTGGATACCAAGAATATAACTTGCTTCTCCTAAGTCCTTCATATCAAATTGTTTTGCTAACCATTCTTTCACTGATGTCAATACACCTACATCGTTTCCAATGAGTAGTATATCATCAACATAAAGAATGAGGAAAACCAACTTGTCGCCTTTGATCCTCTTGTATACACAAGGTTCGTCAGGGTTTTGAATAAATCCAAAACCCTTTACAGCTTGATTGAACCTTATGTTCTAGGATCTGGATGCTTGCTTTAGTCCATATATGGACTTTTGCAACTTGCATACTCTTTCTTCTTTGCCTTTTTCAATGAATCCCTCTGGTTGGATCATGTAGATGCTCTCGTCAAGACTTCCATTAAGGAAAGCTGTCTTGACGTCCATTTGCCAAATCTCTAGGTCTAGAGATGCTGCAATGGATAAGAGTATCCTAATGGATTTAAGCATGGCCACAGGTGAGAAGGTTTCCTCGTAATCGATACCTTCTTTCTGTGTATACCTTTAGCTACTAGTCTAGCATTAAAGGTTTCCACCTTACCATCCATACCTCTTTTCCTCTTGTATACCCACTTGCACCCAATGGGTTTTATCCCTTTAGGTAAGTCTACAAGGGACCAGACTTTGTTATTGAATATCGATTCAATCTCGGATTGCATTGCCTTTTGCCAATGACGACAATCAATATCCTCCATAGCTTCCTTGTACGTGTAGGGATCATCGTCGTCCGGGAGATTCTCAACTAATTCTCCTAGACCGATATATCATTCGGGTTGTGTTCTAAACCTCCCACTATGATGAGGAATGGTAGGTTGTTGATCTTGTGTTGGAGTGGAACTTACAATTGGGCTGGGTTATGAAACCTCTTGTGGAATTGTATCTCCTGACATCTCATTCAGGACAATTCTACTTTTGGGCACAAAATTATTCATATAGTCCTTTTCTAGAAATGAAGCGTTTGTTGAAACAAATACTTTTAGATCAGAAGGACTATAGAAATAATATCCTTTCGTTCCTTTTGGATACCCCACAAATATACATGTTTCCGAACGGGACTCCATCTTTTCTGTCTTTCCTTTCAACACATGTGCAGGACAACCAAATATCCTCATGTGTTGTAAACTAGGCTTTCGTCCAGTCCACAATTCATGTGGGGTTTTAGGGACAGATTTAGATGGTACATCATTTAGAATATATATTGCTGTTTGTAGAGCATATCCCCAAAAAGAAATAGGAAGTGTTGAATAACTCAACATTGATCTAACCATCTCTAAAAGAGTCCTATTTCTCCTTTCTGCTACCCCATTTTGTTGAGGTGTACCTGGTGCAGAAAGCTGAGAAACTATCCCATTATCAATAAGATATTGCTGAAACTCTCCAGATAGATATTCTCTACCACAATCAGATCTCAAGATTTTTATATGTTTCTCAAGCTGATTTTCTACTTCAGCTTTGAATGCTTTGAACATATCAAATGCATCCGACTTATGTCTCATGAGATACACATAACCAAATCTTGAGTAATCATCTGTGAAGGTGATGAAGTACTCATATCCACCTCTAGCTTGAATGCTCATAGGACCACATACATCAGTGTGTACTAGTCCTAAACATTCAGTGGCTCTTGCACCTTTGGTATTGAACGGCCTTTTGGTCATTTTACCTTCCAAACAAGATTCACAAGTTGGTAGATCATCAACCTTTAAGTCACTTAAAGGTCCGTCACATACCAATCTTTTAATCCTATTAAGGTTAATGTGACCTAGGCGTAAATGCCAAAGATAGGTTTCATCTTTTGATAATTTTACTCTTTTATGATTAGGTTCCATTATTTCTGTGTCTAACGAGTGAGAGATATTTATATGCAAAAAGAATAAACCGTTTTCCAATGTACCTTTCCAAACAACTTTGTCATTCTTACTAATAATAAAAGTTTTATTAAAAGTAACCGAATATCCAAACTTATTTAAACAAGAAACTGAAATTAAATTCCTCTTGAATTGAGGTACATAATAAACGTCTATTAAATCTAAATGCCTACTAGAATCTAAAATAACTCTAATATCTCCCACTGCACTTGCAGACACTAACGTTCCGTTGCCCAAGCGCAAATTGACTTCATCTTTATTCAACCTTCTCTTTTCCTGAAACCCCTACAAGGAATAACAAACATGATTAGTGGCTCCAGAGTCTATGATCCAAGAATCAGTAGAATCTGCCAGAAAACATGTTTCTAGATAATTAACATTACCTTCTTCCTTCTTTTTCTGGGACTTTGGGCAATCTCTTTTCCAATGTCCCTTTTCACCACAAAGGAAGCATTTCCCTTTGATCTTAGTTACATTCTTGGTTTCCTTCTTGGTAGGCCCAAGTTGCTTTTTCTTCTATTGTTTCTTGACCTTCTTACGGGTCTTAACAGTAGCAACTTTACCAACCAAATGAATCTCTTGACCTTTGTTTTTCACAAGGATCTTTTCAGCGCTTTGAACATCTTGCATCAGGCTCTGCAAGGTGTATTCCTTTTTGTTCAAGGTGTAGTCTAACTTGAACTGATCAAAGGAATCTGACAGTGAGTTAACTATCATATCAATTTTGGTCTCACCATCAATCTCAGCACCATTTAGTTCAGCAATATTGAGATGTGCTATGACTTTCATCATGTGATCTTTCACAGATTGTCCAGGTTTCATCCTAAGATTCATAAAAGCAGTCACTGCCTCTCTCTTAGTCGTCCTAGACCTCATAGCAAACATTTCCTCTAGAGACATCATTATATCAGTAGCGGACTCCATTCCTTCATGTTGCTGTTGCAACATGTCGGAGATAGTGGCCATAATGTAACATTTTGCCATATCATCAGAAGTCTTCCACTGCTCATACTCATCTCTTTGCATCACATTAGATTCATTATTAGGAAGGGGTGGTTTAGGAGTGGTCAGAACAAACTTATGTTTTTCACTTTGCAGCAACAACCCAATTTTCCTTTTCCATGTTACGTAGTTATCTCCAGTTAAGGTGTTATCTTTCAGGATGTTCATAAGTGATGGGGTCATGATTTCTGATTGAAACAAAAACATATATTAGTAAATAATCATGATAATAGCACTTTTAAAAATTTATCTTGAATTAAAATAAATAATTCAATCATAAAAATTCAACGGTGATCCAATACCCATAAATATTACGCCTCCTTTGGGAGTTCGCACTATTTACTAGTTAGACTTGGTCCCACCTAATTGTTAACATAACAACCAATGTTTTTAATTTTAGCCTTGTAATTTTTATTAACAAGAACTCTTGGGAGGATATTAATAAAATTACATTGAGTGTGTTACCAAGATATCGACCCTCAATTTTCTCTCAAGAAAATCCCTCCTTGGGGAGTAGATTTCGTTTAAGTCAATTGTCTAGTCTATCCTTGTAAGAAAGTATATTGTTAAATTCCATTTATGGACACCCCTTGGGGGGATTACCAAAAATAATAAAACTCAACTAATCTTGGAGGCCATAGGCGTTCTTGCACACCTTCTCCCACTCAATTATTTAAGGCGTGTGATTAAATCCCAAAGAATGATTTTTACCAAGTTATCTAGATGCCAATTAGATACCTAAATCATTCGATGCATGTTCATACCAAAAGAGATGTATAAGTGGCACTCCTATTCTAAAATGTCATGTTATCATACAACAACAAATATTGTAATATTTAAGCAAAAATTAAATAGCAACAATTTTGGCCCATCCTAGAAAAGCAAGTAAATTACAATTGTTAGGAATACAAGATCTTCAGGTGGCCATCAACCATACGCTCATCCCTCGACCTCCTCCCATGGACGTGCACAGCCCACAACCCCACAAAGGGGCTGCCTTGCGCAGCCCATAAGGCCACACAAGGCTGCCGTGCGCAGCCCACCAAGGATTGGGCTTGCCATGCGCAGCCCAATCCAGTCCTAGGGTGCGCACGGTGCTCGTTCTTGGTTCCGTTTGATTCGTTTTTCTTTGTGTCTTCGAATTTTCAATACCCGAATACATCACATCATATTACGAATAAATTACTGCAGCAAATATTTTTTTTATTTTACTGCAGTAAGATTTTCAAAAAAAATACTGCACCTGATTACAAAAAAAAAATACTGCACTTATTTTACATACAAAAAAAAAATAAAACCCTAGCAACTACCAAGAAGGAATTATGGCGATAATAGACCACCCTTCTTGTTACAAATCCGAAACAAAAATTACATTGAAATTCTAGGACCAAATCGAGCAATAACAATTCACTTTATAAAACATATATAAATCCATACATTCAACATGTAATTATATATGTGAATACCTAGAGTGCCATCTCTTTCTAAAACATGTATAATCACAATAAAAAAAGAAATAGATTCACGTATATATACGTTAAATAATTAAAAGGTACAACCAAGGCTCTGATACCAATTGTAGGGAAAAATCGATATAAAACGCAGCGGAAGAAACGAAAAATAGATTTCGTATGGTTTTAATTTTTTTCTCAAAGTTAAACCTTAACCTTTTAATTAATTAAACTCAAATATATACGGTTAGAGTTAAATACCTCTTGACGCGTGATCCGATTGACTTACGTCGATTGGTAATCCGCAAAATCTTTTCCGATGCCCGTGAACAGTACCCGCGTGAACTGTACCCGTGTGAACAGTGATCGTGAACAGTACCGCGAGATCGTCCAGTCCGAACACGTACGTGAATCACCTAGGAGCGTGGTCTCCCTTTTTCTTTGAATTGCAAACCTGAGAATGGATGAACAAATTTTTCTTTTTCTTTTGTTAGTCACAAAACAATCAAAAGAAGACAAAGATTATTCCGGTCACTTTTGAGTTCTCAATCTAATGATCGAAATTCGCGTGAACCCAATTCGATGTTGTACACACAAGCTTATTGATGAACAAGCAATCAGTGTACTATCAAAGAATAATCTCTTCTCTCTTTTATGTTTAGTAGAATAAAAATTATCCTTTTCTATGAATTGAGAAGGAGAAGAAAAATTGAATCATTCAATCAACTATAGTGGCCGAATTTTATATGTGGTATTATATAGGTGGCCGAAATTTTGCTTCCTCTTCTATTTAGGATTGCCAAAATCTTCCTCTAAATAGACTAGGGTTGCCGCAAATCACATACCAAAAAGAGTTTGTGTTGCACCCTAATTTCCATCAACCTTTAGACTTCAAAACCTAATCCAACTCATAGATAATTTTATTCTTTTATTGACTAAATAAAAAGACTTCTTATTTGATTAAATAAATAAAATTATTTATTTATTTTCTTATCAAACAAGTCTTTTACTTTTAATATACTACTACCAATAGTATAACTTTAGGAAATAAATTTCCTGATCAGAAAAAGATTTGTTTCTTAATTAAACAATTAATTAATAAATTAACTAATTCTTATTTAATTAAAACAATGAAACAAAATAATATATTAGGTTAATATATACACCTTGCCGCCCCACTTATATAAATGGGCCATATATTATTTTCTTATTTCATTTAATCCATTGGACTTTAAATAAAAGCCCACATGTGAACCAGACCCATTCTTACTAAAAGAAACAAGCCCACATGTCTCCTTTTAATATATTAATATAATAGTGCAGCCCATTAATTAAATAATAGACATATTATATTCTTGATATATTAAAAACAATTCTAGATGGACCCTTAAATCGGCCCGGTAGAATATATCAAGTGATCCATGCAAATACGTGTGGATTGGGGATCTTGGCGGGCTATCTAAATTTAAGCTTCAATAGACACAACCTAATCACAATCAACAAATGATTCACTTAGGTCCAATCTATTAATTTTAACTCATTCCACTAAAGAGCTAAAATTGAACTCTTAAATAAAGATAGAATAAGGAGATGTTTCTCATTCTTACCCTAGACAGTCTTATAGGAGATGGTGTATCCTCGTGAATAATATCAGTAATCGCCAAGAGCTCATAGACCGCCTATAGCTCTCCAAGTTACCATATTTCCTCATATGACCACATTTCGAACTTGGATACTTTGACTTGTCCAAAAGCCATGTTTTCAATAATCATTATTGAAAACTCAACGTTGAGATTTAATATCCAATACCTCAAAACATCCATATGATGATATTATACTCTCATTTAATAAATGGAGCCACGATGTCCATATCTATAAATGAAGTCCTCTATCGATTAACAAATGTATACCACCAAACTATCGAGGATAGACTATGCTATATAATCATACTCATTGATAGCTTTAATGATAACACTTGCAACCATAAGTCCATCATTTATCCCAGGATTAAGATAGACTCTTCGATTGTCCTCTTTAATGAAAAGACTTATATCTAGTGACGGTTCTAGATAAAGTATTTCATTGTGACCCAGTTCAATGCACCTAGTGCACTAGATTCTTTTACTCGAAAACCTTTCTATGATTTTAGACTTATCATATTCATTTGATCCCACTCAAATGCTAGTAAAAGAATTCTACAACTTTAACAAGATAGAGGTGCCCAACCTTTAACTTAAGTTGTGAACGTTATTCAAGACTAACTAAAGAATTGTGTCTACCTCATACATATCCTGATGTATGAACAATTCTTCATGTCTCATAGTCTTTTGACCTTATGATTATTTACCTTGACAATTATAATAATAAATACTATAAGTAATTGTAAGAATCAGAATTCACTTTATTAATATGAGAAGATTGTCAATTACAATATTACACTCTTGCCATTGAGCATAATCCTAACACATGTGACTTCCGCCACTTAGCTATCCAAGTCACCCCGACTCTAGCTAAGACTTACAATGCTCAATTCAAAGAATCACTCTAAAAAATGAGACTTCCGGCCTTTTGCAAGGTAAATGATCTAAGTGAGTACAAATGATGCAAACACACACAACATAGTATATATGATCAATATATCTTATGGAAACTACAATTGAACCCATATGCACATATCATATGTATTCTAGTTTATGATCCTAAAAACAATGCAATTAATCACAATGATGCATGTACATATGAGATGTGAGCATTAGACACAAATCATGAAGAACTAGATATTCATCATCAAAGGAACAAATCAAATATATCTAGATCTTGTAACGTGAACTAACAACCTAGAGTATGTGAAACACCTAACACATACAAAAATCTAGATTATGTTCAATTCACATAAAGATGCTAAAATCAATTTGATGAAATCAAAATTGAAACTCTAGCAAAATAATAGAACTTAGATTCTCAAGAAAATCAATTAAATCCAATCAAGTTCTAAATCATCAATCAAATATGCTATTTTAAATCAATCTTCAATTAAAATGATCTAGAATATGAAAAGACTATCAATCAACAAAAGCATGTCAATATGAACACAAGATAGTCCCAGATTTGAAGCTAGCACAATACAACAACTCAAACATATGAAAACATAGATTTATAAAAACCTAACTCAACATGTTAATCAATTGAAGCTCAAACTAGCTCTATTAGAGATCATTTCTCTAGTCAATATTTACACAGCAAACATACACATATATGAGAAGAAAACCCAAGACAATTGAAGACTTTTAAGTACAAAACACAAGAGAAAATTCAATACCTCAAAAAAACTGTGTTGTCACGGTTTTTATTGTAGAGCCACCTAAAAACTTGATCAAAAGACCTCAAAACTTCTTGGAGATGATATAAAATTGATAGACAAAAAATCTCTAATTTGAATCACTTGAATCGGAGTTCAAATGAGAAAGTTATGGTGTTTGGAAAATGAGAAAGTTTGAGAGAAAAAATAAAAAGAAAAACTGCACAATATTTTCTTCTCTTCTATTTTGAAGTCACGGTGAGAGATTATAAAGAGAAAGAGAGTTATCCGGTGTGGTGAGCTCACACAAGGAAACTCTCACATGACCAATAGGAAAACAAGTCAAGTCAAACATGCATTTCATTAAGCATGGCACACCAAAATCTATGTACATACAATACATGTAACAAAAACCTTTTAAATCATGAAAAGTAAGATTGGCGTGCATCTCTCGCGAACAGCACAATGTGTTTGGCGTGAGCCCCACGCGCCTACATGGACAAAGGGGGGCAAATGGCAATTTGCCATCTTTTTTCTATTTTGCTCCCTTTCACGCACCTCTCATGTTCTTTGACCGTTCTTCGGCCTCCAAACTCCGAATTCTAATGTGTTTTCGGATTACGAACCGGGACTCCCTCACGCACAAAATACATCAAGAAAACTTTTACAAAAAATATGGAATTCAACTTGAAAATCAAGGACGAAAACCATGTACGATAAAATCACGGAAAGTTTCTTAACCTCCTATTTTGAACTCGAAACTTAATGAATGAGTAACCAATTTAATTGGAAATCAATGAGGAATTATATAAGTTCAAAATCAAGTTCATAAACAAATAAACACAAGAACACACAAGTATGATATTCCTTAGAACTAATCCTAGAACATGCAATTTATGTAAATTGTCAATTTTAAATCTAACGCATGTGCATACATGAACAAGTGTATGTATTGTGTTAAATCAAATTTTCCACAATGATACAGGGACACATATGAATGCAATGTATGTGTGTGCCTAAGCCTTGCAAGAGGAAGGATATCTCAATATACCTTTTGCTAAACAATGTAGCTTTATTCCTCTTCAAGCCACCACTTTGCTTGAATGTTGTCCAATCTTCCTTGAAGCTTGATTATCCACAAATCCTAGACAACTAATCAATACAAAGCAAATTTCATTTTAATATAGAAATATGCCAACACAAAACTCATGGCAGTTGTGCTCAATGAGAAAATTTAAGTTTAAAACTATGGCAAGCTTAAAATACTCAATCATTATCATAATCTAACTCCTCCTCCTCTATCATAGGTCCCTTCTGTTTTGGATCTAGTTGTGCTCTGAGTCTCTCCTCATGCTCTCTCCTCGATATCTCCATGGCAGCTTGAAAGTCAATATCAATTGTAGGACCTCTTGAAGTGAACTTTGGTTGAGTGGCATGCTTCTTTCTTCTAAAGTACGGGGATCAAGTTCAAGTCCTTTCTCATTTCTGTGACATTTGTCCATAGGTCTTCCATACTATCTTTAACGGTCTTGATTTCTGTGGTGAAAGTGGATTTAAGTGGATCCACTGAGGTTTGAAGACTAGACATCCCTCTGATCAACTGTTCCCAAGGTACCTGTTCACTCCCAACTACTGGTTCTGGCACTGGACCCTCCTAATACTTGCACCTGCTCCAGTCCTTGTCTTCTTTCTCCCTGGTTTCCCCTTGTTGCTCATCAAATCCCGTTCTATCTGTAAAGTCTTCCATGTCTTCATATCCAAATCAGCTTGTGTCCATTAGAACCTTTCATTGCTAAGATTAACACCTTGCTACTTACAAAACTCAGTGATTAGAAATGGGAAGATCAATGATTGCTTGTCTAGTTTCTTGTTTCCTACTGCTAAGATCTCTGCCAGAATGATCCATGCCACACTGATTGGATGGTTATGTTGTATATAGTGCAATATGGTGGCCGTCTTAAAAGACACATTCGTTCTGTAAGTCCTTGGCCTGAGAGAATGGGAAATGAACACATGCTAGAAACCGAGTTCCATTTTCAAGTTGTTGTGTTTGATCGGGAATGTTGGATTCACCCAGAACTCCATTGGATTTATAACCAGGTCATTAGCGAGGTCCAGGTTCTTCTTTACAAAGCAGTCATCCCAAGTTTCTCCATTCCTCAATCTATTCCAGATTTGATGGTCATCAGGAAGTTCTGTTCGAAAGTACCTTTGGATGTTGTCAATGTTCATCTGTACCTCTACACCTCTGACCATTATAGCCACTCCTCTCATGAAATCATCGGGAACCATTCCTGTATAAAACTCTTGCACAATCCTTCTGTAAAAATGGGGCGGTGTGCAAACAAAAGATTGCCATCCCCGCTCTTGCACTCTGGTAGGGATTGGAGTTTTTGTAAGCTCTGATAAGGCAATGCCTCGCTCTTCTATAATATTACTCTGGCCAAAATACTCCATTTGCCTCTCGAAATCTTTGTTCAATGTGCATGGAGGTAGATGAGGTAGCTTTTTCTTCTTGCTTGATCCTTGTTTTTTCGCAACTCCCTTAGTTTTTCCTGACATCTACAAAAGAAAATGCTTAATTAAAGATACACATTGTGGTATGAAGGAATCAAGGAGAAACAACTTGAATCAACTGAAAAACAGTCCTAATTGCCTAGGTGCACGGGTTTAGCACGGGTGATGTACCCGTGCAGTTACCTGAATCATTATGCAACCTCTCAGTGCACGGGTATAGCAAGGGTGAAGTACCCGTGCACTACCCGTGCAGTCGCTGAGAACTGCACTCCCACTTTCTAAACAATTCTTGCTTTCAGCCTTTCAACACATCACCATCAATCAATTGATTCATCTAACCACATTCAAACATCAATAACACATACAATAGCATCCTTAACACACATTCATAACTTCAAAAACTCAAAAGCAAACAAACCCTAGAGACTATTTAGAGTGAATGGATGAGAAGAAAGTAGTGTAAATCATGTTAAATCAATTAAAACAAGTTTAGGGAGAGAAAAATTCATACCTTAGTGTTGGAAATCGAAAACGTAGTTCTTACGAAATACCTTAGGGTTTCAAGAATGGAGATGGTTGATTTTGTGAGCCCTACCATGAAAGTGACACCTCATATATATATATGCGCTCGCGATAGCCCGGGTGAAGTACCTGTGCAGATACCGGTGCTAATCTCTCAAGTGTTAACTTTCCTCTTTGTAGCACAGGTATATACACGGGTGTATGACCTGTGCATTTTACTTGGGTAGTTACCCCATTTTCCTTCAAGTGCATCCCTTCCCCTAGTACACGGGTGACTGCATGGGTGTGCTAGCCGTGTAGTTGCTCTGTTTGTCACCCTTCAGCACCTTTCTTGCCTTCTTGAATTCTTGTGCCCCAATCAGATTTCCTACACATGAAAACTATGTAAATGAACTATACTTGCGTTATTTACCATATAACGACTCTAAAACTCATATTCACACTATCAAGTCTATTATCTAGCTTACTCAAAGATATCACAAAAAAATTTCCAAGACTCAAAACCACCTACATATTAAATGCTCTCAAGGATATTACATAATCAAAGTGAATCATAATGCATGAGAAAATAATTTGTGACATCCAACCATACTTTAAGTATTGTATCAATGTAAAGAATGTTTGGTGAGGTTTGAGTCAACCCTAGGTGGCTTTTCCAAGTGAAGGGATTCATTTCTCTTGACCACCCATATGGGTGCCAAAGTTCTTTCTTGAGAATCCTTCTTCCTCACCCTCACATCATCCACTAAATCCTTCCTAACCCAAATCTTCCTAACTCCCCATGGGTTCCTCATAGACATATTTTGAGAATTTGTAACCCTTTGAAACTTGTAACAATGGGCCTTAATATGCCTGAGCTTTGAACAGAAATAACAAGTTGGAAGAGTATAAGGAAAACTCCCTCTTTGATTGAAACTTTGACGTCCCCTTGAGTGTTGCACTTTGAGTGAGTTGACTTCTTTCTCCATGTTGTCTAATTCCACTATGTAGTCACACTCCTTTACTTTTGCAATCTTCAAAGCCTCCTCCTCCTTCTTAAGTGCTTCATTCACCTCGCCCAATGCATTTGACTTCTTTTCAACCTCCATCAAGAGCCTCCTAGTTTTTCTTCCATATTCTTCTTCAAACTCCTCCGAGAGCGTAGCTAACTCAATTAGATCTTGTGAGTTAGCTTTTTTTTCACCTTCCACCTTGACAATTTTCTTCTCAAACTTCTTGCTGATGTCAAAGAGTTCCTGCACTTTCTTCTTCAATGTCTCATTCTTTTCCTTATGAAGTTCCAATTCTTGATGAAGCTTTTTGTTCTCATTTTCTAACTCCTTCTCTCTTTCTTGTTCAAAATCTCTAGATACTTCTTCAAGTATCTTCTCATCAAAGATCGCTTCTTCCATTTTCACGGCTTTATTTTCTTCAATGCCATCGTGATGTCCTTCTTCCATCTCTGTAGCTAACTCGAATGCCCTTGAAAGGTCACAAACTCTGCTATTCTTCCTTCATCTCTTCGGCACTTCCAAACCAAAACATCCTTCAAAAAGTCTCTCATTAGGTCGGTCAACATCAAATTCGACTCTATTACCACCACAGCTGAAAGATAAGTGCCTCGAAACCACATTTACTTCCATACCAGCTGTGGCCGTAAACGACATTCCTAGAAGTAGTTGCCACTCCCTCTCATGAAATTCATCATCCTTCACTTCTAACACAATGAAGTCCACTGGGACCTTAAGTCCATGGATGTCCAATTGTACATCCTTAACTACTCCACAAGGAGTCTTTGGAGAGTTGTCAACCATCTTAAGTTTAATTTGATTGGTCTTCATGGATTGTAGCTTCAGTTGTCTATATACCTCCAAAGGCATTATATTGACACTTGCCCACATATCTAGCACTGCTCCCATTTTTTTTTACTCTCAAATGGTGACTGGAATGATGAAATCACCAGGATCCTCCGGCTTCACTAGACTAGTTTCTTTTGACTTGACTGTCTTTTCTTGTACAACATCTTCAACAACAATGTTTGTGCCATGAGTTTCCTTACTTAGGGCCAACTCTTCATTCTTCCATAGAAGTACCTCCATCACTTTAATATGCTCATTATGGCTTTGAGACTTCCCTTTGTCTTGCCTGTGCAGAGCTTCTACAATTTGAGAAACTTGAATCTCCAATCTCTTTATCGAGGCATCCATATTATTTTCCCTTTGATCATTTAATTGTATATAGCTCTTCAACATTTGCTCATTTGCACTCTGGGAGTTTCTAATAGCTATTGAAGCTTCATCTACTGCCTTGATAAAGTCTCTCAATTCTTTTCTAATTGATATGACTTTTGGTTGATAAGCATTTGCCTGAGTGTTGAAATTTCCCTGTGGGTTATTACTAGAGCTCCCCCACTGGTTGTTGCTTGCTCCACCTTGATTGTTGTACCTGTTGTACCCCTGATTCTGATATCCTTGGTTGTTTGCACTGTTGTTGTTGTTGTTTCTTGAGAAGTTAAGGTGATTCCTCCACCCTGGGTTATATTGATTGGAGTAGGGATCATTCCTCTGCCTTTGAAACCCCTCTAACATTTGGGCTTCCTCATGCTCTAACTGTCCCTCCACTCCATTTAACGTGTCATATGTGACTTGGTTCACTTGAGCTATTGGCTTGAGCATATTCTTCATCAAGTCCTTCACTGACTGCATTTCCTTAGCCATTCTTGACATCTTAATGGCAATTCATGTATTCCCATCAATTTCTAACTTTCCACCCCTTCTTATGCTTGATGACCTTTGTTGTGAATTTTGGGCTAGTTTCTCCATAATCTCATATGCTCCTTGAGCCCTCTTGTCAGCAATTGTTCCCCCACAAGCATTGTCCACCATCATCTGAGTAATAGTGGATAACCCTTGGTAGAAGGAAGTGACCTTCAATTCTTCCGGATAGGTATGTGGTGGAACTTGAGCAAGCAGAAGATGAAATCTCTCCCATGCTTCATGAAATGGTTCCCCGTCCTCTTCGCTAAAGGTGGCGATTTTTATCTTCAATTCTCTTGCTTTTTCTGTTGGGAAGAACTTGTTGTAAAACACCTTACAAATTTAGGGCCAAGAGGTGAGCATTCCCGGCCTCAATGCCATGTACCACTGTTTGGCACGGTCCTTAAGACAATATTGGAAACAACGCATCTGCAACTATGCCCTAGTCAATACTCTATCCCAGACTACTATAGGAAATGTCTCCAACACAGTGCTATATTCCTTCATGAGTCGAAGGCAATCCTCAGAAGGAAGCCCATGAAATGTCGGCAACAAGTTCACATGCATCCCCTTCAACTCATATAACCTAGCGGTGTCGTCCAAAACAATAGTTGTTGTTTGCTCATCCCCAGCTGATGGAAGAGTGTACTCCCCAATTGTAAGTCCCAAGTCCTCCTTATTTGTTTCTTATTCCTCCACTGGTGTATTCTGTGGAATTCCTTCAGTCATCTCTTCTTCAAGATTGTTGTTCTCAAACTGTCTGATTAACTCTCCAATCCGATGAATATTGTTAATTCTCGGTACTAAGCCGCCTCTCAAAGAGCGTCTCCCGTGCATGTACCTATGCACCTGTGAATTCAAAATAACAAGTACAATCAAAGTAAAAGAAACTTAAATAAATAACTAACACTAAAGCTAAATCTAATCACAACTATATATGCCAATCCCCGGCAGCGGTGCCATTTTGAACGTATAATTTTTTATATGTCATGATATGCACTATTCAAAAAAATTTATAAAATCCCCAAATGCACTCAAACAAGTATAAAACTAGTAAGTGGCAAGTATGGGTATCGTTCCTCAGAGATCGAGCGATAGTTATGATTAAACTAATGCTTTACCTAAAAATGCAAGAAAAATAAATTGATGTGGTTTTAGAGAAAAAGTAAAACTAAAATATAAATTAAGCTAAAATGCACTTATCTAAAAAGCATGATATGTGATATGTGGATTAAGGAACTGATGAATTCAACTAGCAAACAATGGGTAAAGAATGAACTCACTTTAATTGTCATTAACTCATGTAACCGCCCTAGGATGTATATGAGTGATTATTTACCACTTGTGAGTGCCCAAACCATTATGTATAGCATTGACCACCCACAATTGATTATACAATGAAAGAACATCTATCATATACGGGACAAATCTCTTTGTTAAAAATCACCAACCCATCATGTATAGGTTGATGCTTAATCTAGCATATGCAAACAATCATAGGATGTATAGTCTTGATTACCCATGAAAGATTAGAATTAGGTGTGATTAATAAGTCTGGATATTACTTGGGTCATGTACCCTTGTTCAATCCTTCTATTCAATTGAGCTTAGAGAGCCAAGCATCATGTATACATGATTCTCTACACATATAATTTCTCAAACAACTCAGGAAGAGAGTCATGTACAATCAAACACAAATTGCTTTTGAAATCAAGTAAAACATTGAATAGAACAAATGAGATAGATTTTAATAAAAGATATTGAGTTCATTACAAATACCCATATTTACAAGTGAATCACATCAATCCCTTAATAGGATTTAGCTACTCATAACAAATGGAATACAAGAATAAAAAGGAGGGAAGTAGAAAAAACCCATGTAGAACCTTCTTTCTTCAAGCTTCAATCCCCCTCCTATGTCCTTATGAGTAGCAATTGATGAAGATGATACCTTCCAAACAAGATTCACAAGCTGGTAGATCATCAACCTTTAAGTCACTTAAAGGTCCGTCACATACCAATCTTTTAATCCTATTAACGTTAATATGACCTAGGCGCAAATGCCAAATGTAGGTTTCATCTTTTGATAATTTTACTCTTTTATGATTAGGTTCCGTTAATTCTGTGTCTAACGAGTGAGAGATATATCTATGCAAAAAGAATAGACCGTTTTCCAATGTACCTTAGCAAATAATTTTGTCATTCTTACTAATAATAAAAGATTTATTAAAAGTAACCGAATATCCAAATTTATTTAAACAAGAAACTGAAATTAAATTCCTCTTGAATTGAGGTACATAATAAACGTCTATTAAATCTAAATGCCTACTAGAATCTAAAATAACTCTATTATCTCCCACTGCACTTGCAGACACTAACGTTCTGTTGCCCAAGCGCAAGTTGATTTCATCTTTATTCAGCCTTCTCCTTTCTTGGAACCCCTGTAAGGAATAACAAACATGATTAGTGGCTCCAGCGTCTATGATCCAAGAATCTGTAGAATCTGCTAGAAAACATGTTTCAAGATAATTAATATTACCTTCTTCCTTCTTATTCTTGGACTTTGGGCAATTTCTTTTCCAATGTCCTTTTCACCACAAAGGAAGCATTTCCCTTTGATCTTGGTTACTTTCTTGGTTTCCTTCTTGGTAGGCCCAAGTTGCTTTTTCTTCTGTTGTTTCTTGACCTTCTGATGAGTCTTAACAGTAGCAACTTTACCAACCGAATGAATCTCTTGACCTTTGTTTTTCACAAGGATCTTTTCAGCGCTTTGAACATCTTGCAACAGGCCTTGCAAGATGTATTCCTTATTGTTCAAGGTGTAGTCCAACTTGAACTGATCAAATGAATATGATAGTGAGTTGACAATCATGTCAATTTTCATCTCACCATCTATCTCAGCACCATTAAGTTCTGCAACATTGAGATGTGCTATGACTTTCATCATGTGATCTTTCACAGCCTGTCCAGGTTTCATCCTAAGATTCATAAAAGCAGTCACTGCTTCTCTCTTAGTCGACCTAGACCTTATAGCAAACATCTCTTCCAGAGACATCATTATATCAGCAGCAGACTCCATTCCTTTATGCTGCTGTTACAACACGTCGGAGATAGTGGCCATAATGTAACATTTGGTCATATCATCTGAAGTCTTCCATTGCTCATACTCATCTCTTTGCAAAATATTATATTCATTATTAGGAAGGGGTGGTTTAGGAGTAGTCAGAACAAACTTATGCTTTTCACTTTGCAGCAACAACCCAATTTTCTTTTTCCATGTGACATAATTATCTCCAGTTAAAGTGTTATCTTTCAGGATGCTCATAAGTGATGGAGTGATTATTTCTGAATAAAACAAAATTATATATGGGTAAATAATCATGATAAGGTACTTTTAAAATATTTATCTTGAATTAAATAAATAATTCAATCTTAAAAACTCAACGGTGATCCAACACCCATAAACGTTACGCCTCCTCTGGGAGTACTTACCATTTACCAGTTGGACTAGGTCCCACCTAATTGTTAACATAACAACCAGCGTTTTCAATTTTAACCTTACAATTTTATTAACAAGAACTCTCGGGAGGATATTAAAAAAATCACATTGAGTGTGTTACCAAGATATCGACCCTCAATTTTCTCTCACGAAAATCCCTCCTCTGGGAGTAGATTTCGTTTAAGTCAATTGTCTAGTCTATCCTTGTAAGGAAGTATTTTGCTAAATTAGATTTATGGACGCCCCTCGGGGGGATTACCAATAAATAATAAAACTCAACTAACCTTGGAGGCCATAGGTGTTCTAACACACATTCTCCCACTCAATTATTTAAGGCGTGTTGATTAAATTCCATAGAATGATTTTACCAAGTTATCTAGATGTCAATTAGATACCTAAATCATTCAGTGCATGTTCATACCAAAAGAGATATATAAGTGGCACTCCTATTCTATATGACATGTTATCATACAACAACAAATATTGTAATATTTACGGAAATATAAATAGCTACAATTTTGGTCCATCCTAGAAAAGCAAGTAAATTACATTTGTTTGGAATACAAAACATTCTTTCTTGGCGAACAAGTCTTCAAGAGGCCATCATCCACTTCCTCACCTCTCGGCTGCCACCTTTGGGCATGCACACCCATTGGGTCCATAAAGGGCCACCAAGCGCAGCCCATTATGCCCAAAGGACTGTCATGTGCAGCCCATGACACATAAGTGGCTGCCGTGTGCAGCCCATGCACCTAACAAGCGTAGCTACGTGCTAACGTGTACGCACGCTTGTTGCCATAGTGCGCACAGTACCAAGTTTGTTTCGATTGCTTCCTCTTCTGCTTCTAATTCTTCAACTCTTCGAATCTTCGAAATTTGAATGTATTACAGCAGATTTTACACAATAAATTACTGCAGTATTTTTTTTTAATTCAATGCAGTAATTTTTACACAAGAAAAACTGCACTATTTAATACAAAAAAAAATTGCAGTATTTTTTAATACAATAAAAAATAGAGAATTTAGCAACTACCAAGAAGGAACTTATGACGATAATAGGCCACCCTTCTTGTTACAATTCCGAAATAAAAATACATTGAAATTCTAGGACCAAAATCGAACAATAACAATTCACTTTATAATAACATATATAAATCCATACATGCCACATGTAATTATATATGTGAATACCTAGAGTGTCATCTCTTTCTAAAATATGCATAATCACAATAAAAAGAAATAGATTCACGCATATATACGTTAATTAATTAAAGGGTACAACCAGGCTCTGATACCAATTGTAGGGAAAAATACGAAAAACGCAGCAGAAGCGAGACTAAAAAAAATTAGTATAGTTTAAAATTTTTCCAATATTTGAACCTTAACCCTTTAATTAATTAAACATACATATATTCAAAAGATATCATACCTCTTGTAGCGTGATCCGATTGATTTAGCGTCGATGGTAATCCGTAAGATCTTCCAATTCGATCACGAACGTGAATCACCTAAGAGTGTGGTCTCCCTATTCTTTGAATTGCGTACCTGAGAATGGAAAAACGAAATCTTCTTTCCTGATCGTTAATCACAAAAACTCCAAGAGCCTGGAAAGATCGTTCCGGTCACTTTTGAATTCACAATTGTTATGATTGAAACTTACGTGAACCTAAATCAAAAGTGTGCACAAAACCTTTTTATGTAAAGGCTTGCAAGTGCACTATCGAATTTAGAACTATCTTTTTCTCTTCCTCTTGGCCGAATTTTCACTATGTTATAGAGTTGGATTTTTTTTTAAACAAGAGAATAAAAAATTCTTTCTCTCAAATTTTTTTTTTCTATCACTATTAATTCCTAAATTAATAATATATATAGGTTTACAAATCCTTTCCTAAAGAGGATTTACTTGGTGGGCAAGAATCCTATCTCTAGGTGGATTTACTTGGTGACAAAGAATCCTTTTTCAAAAAAAAGATTTCTTTTCCACACCAAGACTCCTAATCCAACTCAAATAGTATGTTTGTGATTATATTAAAGACTTCCTTATTTTATTAGATAAATAAATTCTTTATTTATCTACTTACCAAATTAAGTCTTTTATATTTATTATACTATTATAATAGTATACTACTAGGAAACATAATTCCTAATCAGAAAAAGATTTTGATTTTTAATTAAATAATTAATTAATTTCTATTTAATCAAACAATAAAATAAAATAATATTTTAGGCTATTATTATAGCCTTGCCGCCCACACACACAAAATATGGGCCAAATATTATTTTCTTATTTTATTTAATTCATTCAGGCTTTAGATAAAAGCCCACATGTGAACCAGACTCATTCTTACTAAAAGAAACAAGCCCTCATGCCTCTCATTAATATATTAATATAATTTGAGCAGCCCATTAAATAAATAATGTGCAAATTATATTCTTAATATATTAAATACAATTCTAGATGGACCCATAAATTAGTCCGGTAGAATATATCAAGTGATCCATGCAAGTCCGTGTGGATTGGGGATCTTGGCAGGCTATCTAAATTTAAGCTTTAATAGACATAACCTAATCACAATTAACAAATGATTCAATTAGGTCCGATCTATTAATTTTGGCTCATTCCACTAAAGAGCTAAAATTGAACTCTTAAATAAAGATAGAATAAGAAGATGTTTCTCATTCATACCCTAGACAATCTTATTGGAGATAGTGTATCCTCGTGAATAATATCAGTAATCGCCAAGAGCTCATAGACCGCCTATAGCTCTCCTAGTTACCATATTTACTCATATGACCACGTTTTGAACTTGGATATTTTGACTTGTCCAGAAGCTATGTTTTCAAAAGACATTATAGAAAACTCAACGTTAAGATTTAATATCCAATACCTCTAAATATCCATATGATAATATTATATTCTCATTCAATAAATTGAGCCATGATGTCCATATCTATAAATGAAGTCCTCTATTGATTAACAAATGAATACCACCAAACTATCGAGGATAGACTATGCTATATAATCGTACTCATTGATAGCTCAAATTATAACACTTGCAATCATAAGTCCATCATTTATCTCAGGATTAAGATAGACTCTCCGATTGTCCTCATAATGAAGACTTGTATTTACTGATGGTTCTAGATAAAATATTTCATTGTGATCCTGTTCAATGCACCCAGTGCACTATATTCTTTTACTCGAATACCCTTTCGATGATTTTAGACTCATCATAACTCATTTGATCCCACTCAAATGCCAGCAAAAGAATTCTACAACTTTATCAAGATAAAGGTGTCCAACCTTTAATTGAAGTTGTGAACGTTTATTCAAGACTAACTAAAGAATTATGTACCTCATAAATATCCAGATGTACGAACAATTTTTCCTTTCTCATAGTCTTTTGACCTTATGATTATTTACTTTGACAATTATCATTATAAATGCTATAAGATTTTGTAACACCAGAAATCACTTTATTAATATGAAAAGATTGTCAATTACAATATTACACTCTTGCTATTGAGCATAATCCTAACACCTGGCGTGGTTCTTCTGGAATTGTTGGAGGTTCCTCCCATGGTTGGGCATCCACTGATAGTGTGAACTATGTGGATCTGCTCCATGTCAAGCCTCGATGTCATCCTCAAGCTCAAGAGCACTTCAAAGGTATATCTCTTGCTTAACTCTCTTTGTAGAGATTAGTAGCACACACACACACATTAGCATGCATGCCTTACATATCTTGCATTTGTGTTTCAATCGTTTGTTGTGTGTGTTCTTCATTACACTTCTCACACATGCATTTTTGTGTTAGTTCTAGGTGTGGTTGTGGTCTTTGTATTACGTTTCCCGATGTATGTTTGGAAACATCCGTGCCCGCACGTTGGTGTTTTTTTTTGGCGTGACGAGTGACATTCCTTGTAGAATGGCTCTTTTGCAAGGGTAGTGCATGGGTTACCTACCCGTGCAGTTACCCGTGCATTAAAGATGGGTTCCCTCAGATTCTTATTCTGCACGGGTTGTGTACAGGTCTTACCCATGCAGTTACCCTTGCACTGAGGATAGTGCTTCGGGTTTGAGAAACTGCACGGGTTGTGCATGGGTCTCTTACCCGTGTAGTTACCTGTGCACTGAGGTTGGTTGCTTCGGGTTTGTTTGACTGCACGGGTTGTGCATGGGTCATCTACCCAAGCAGTTACTCGTGCACTGAGGTAAGATGCTCTCTGGTGAGCCTTTTACACGGGTGTTGCGTGGGTCTCCTACCCGTGCAGTTACCCGTGAACTTAGTCTGTTTTGTGCCTATTTTTGCCAAAACGACGTATTTTCATTTAGAGCTTATATATCTATGTTCTCTTCTCGCCTAACTCAATTTTTAGAGCTTCAGACCCAGTTTTAGTGAGAGAAAATACTTCCCTTAGTGAGAGAAGCCCCAAGAGTGTTTCAATAACTCTCCAAACCCAAAACCCATCATCTTTCATGCATCATTAAGCATCATTAAGGCATGGGTCTTCATCTTTAGTTGACTTGGTAAGTTAAACAAAAACCTCATCTTTGTTATTTGTTTAAACTATCCAAGAAGATGTTTTTATTGCATTTATTAGTTGATTAAATGCTAGGACTTCATTTATTACATCTTGTTATAAGTTCCTTTGCATGATTGGGTTTGTATTGTGATAGCTTGCATTTAGGACATATTTTCCCCCTAGCTAATTAGGACCCATTGATTGCATTTGTTAATTGCATTTATTGTCCTTGCCATTTTATGTGACAACATGTGTTGATATGGCTTTTTTTTATGACTAGATTTTAGACTTGCATATCTATATCTAGTTAGATCTTTATGAGCATTCATATAGACATTGATATCTAGGATTTGTACTTAGTGTCATCTTTAATTCCTAGATAAGCATTTAGTGTTGCCTAGCATTATTTACATTTTGAATATTCATATATTCACTTAGGTTGTTAATCTCTTCTTTTAGAGTTAAGTCTTGTGACTGCAAGGTGTAGTGCACAAGCAAGTGAAGTCTTGCAACCAAGGTGTGGTTGGCAAGCAAAGTGATCAAGGATTCACTATAAAGGCCCGTTGGGTAGTAGTGGTGGGTTAGTGACCGAGAATGGTGTGACTAGAGGTCAACCTAGGTTGTAAACATCATTACAATAGTATATTTGAGGATTGGTGTGGCTAGAAGGATAGCCCGTGGTTTTTCCCTTGTTGAAGGGTTTCCACATAAAAATCAAGTGTGTTATTTAATTTTCGCATTTTTCACTTGATTTTGTATGTTTGCTTGTTAGGTGATTTTTAATATTGACTAATCAAGAAAAGTTGGTAATTAACTTGATTAAAACCTATTCACCCCCCCAGGTTATTAGACACACGCTTAGAGTGTATTTTCACATAACTTATAAATTTTTCTTGTAACACTGTATAAATGATTAACTCATTCTTTGATGATACAGATCTTTAATTTACTTGTGTGGTCTTCTTTATTTTAATCAAACATCTTTGCTGATTGTCACTTCTGATTTAATCAGCTATCTTATTAACTGATTTTGACTGATCCGACTGATTATGTTTTCAACTAATCGAATTTGATTGATTACTAACCCGACCAACTATCTTACTAACAGATTGAACTTGGATAAACTAATCATTAATCATCTTTGATTCATTCAGTTATTTTTTTTAGTGGCTTATTATCTATCCAGTCAATCATCTTTTTGATTGGTTGAACTTGGTCCGTCATTTTAGTTACTCACTAACATTTAGTTATCCCGATCGATTATCTAATTAACTGGCCGGGTCTGGTTTGACTTGTAGTTGCGCTATATGCTCGTTCAAGTAGTGTTCATATGATGGACCATATGCATGGTATCTAGTTCATAGACTCTTGTCTTTTATCTGGCAACTAAGTCACTGGGACGTCTCCCAGTAGTCTATTACTCAAGATTCGTTGTAATGAGGGCTTTCTTATCTCATTAACTTAACTTGTATTAGCTAAGTGTCTGGTTAATTGGAATTCAAGTATGAGAGTTTGATTACCTCATCCAACTTTCTACGCATCCCATCAGGTATCTAATCACCTTAAGGCGCTCTAACAGTGCTTTTAACACACCCAGTTAGTTTCGGTGAAAGTGCATTGTCTTTGCTACAAATGCTTTCGGCCCCATCACTGAGCCCCTTGAGAACCCGTTCGGGGTTCAACTAGACTTGCTTTTGTAAACGAAAGCGATGTTAGAACACTTTTTCTTGAACTATGCTTCCCTCGAAGGGCTTTTATTGATATCTTCAATCAAAACTATAAAAAGCAATAACTGATCAGAAATGAGTAAAATCTGCAACTATTATAAACTTGACAAAATATCCAAAAAGTCTGAAAGAAAACAAAAAAAGGAAACCCTTTAAGGGTAAAACATCTTCAAGTATTGGGCGTTGCATGGCCGGGGCAACTCTCCTCCTTCTAATCCGACCACCTGATAAGGTCCTTCCCACTTATCTGCTAAGGATCCAGCCGCCTTTTCCCTTGTGATAGGGGATACCCTTCTAAGAACCAGATCTCTGAGCTCAAACTTTCTTACCTGGACGTGTGAGTTGTAGTATCTCGCAACCCTTTGTTGGTAGGCTATATTTCTCACTCTTGCCATGTCCTTTTTTTCCTCCAACTCATCTAGGCTATGTTCTAGGGTTCTTATATTTGTATCAGGCTGATATAGTTGGACTCGGGGGGAAGTGTGGGCTATCTCGACTGGGATGACAGCTTCAGTCCTGAATGCTAGGAAATAACGTGTTTCTCATGTCGATGTTCTTTGAGTTGTTCAGTATGCCTAGAGTACCTCATGTAACTTGTCCGCCCAATTTCATTTCTTGCCGTCATGTTTGGCTTTTAAGGTGTGCTTGATGATCTTGTTGATAGCTTCGGTTTGACCATTGGTCTGAGGATGAACTGGCATAGCATAATAGTTTTTGATGTGGTACTTTTGGCATATTTCCCTGAAGTTATCACTATCGAATTGAGTCCCATTATCGGTGACAATTGTATCTAGGATACCGAACCGGTAAATGATGTTCTTCTTTACGAAGCTGGTGGTATTAGCTTTAGTTATATGTACCAATGCTTCCGCTTCTGCCCATTTTGTGAAGTAGTCAACTGCCACAATAGCATGCTTTGCACCTCATTTAGTTGCTGTTGGCATTGGGCCGATCAGATCTAGTCCCCACATTGCAAATAGCCAGGGTGAGGTCTGATTCTTCAAGTTCTCGGGTGGCTGCCTAATGTCGTTTATGATTCTTTGACAAGTACAACATTTCTCAGCCACCGATTTGGCATCTTGAAATAGGGTTGGCCAGTATAATCCTTGCCTGAGGGTTTTATGAGCCAAACTTTTTCCCCCAGTATGGTTTCCACAAACACCTTTGTGTATACTAGCCAGAATCTTATCTCCCTCATCTTGACTAACATATCTCTGTAGGGTCTTCAAAAAACCCCTTCTGTAGAGCTCACCACCTATTATTGAATACCGGGCTACCCTATATCTGATGCATTTTGCTTCAGCTGCATTTTCAGGGAGCGTGCCTTCTTCTAGGTACTGCCTGATCGGGGTAATCCAAGTGAAATGCCCTTATTCCATTATTTCTGCTGTGATTTTTTCTTCTCCTTTAATATTGGGCTTTTTGAGATGAGCCACTGGAATCATCTTAGGCCAGATACCAGTTGTCACTGATGCTAATCTTGATAATGCGTCAGCTTTCTTATTCTTCTCTCTCAGGATCTAAGCGATTATATAATTCTTGAATCTCCCCAGAAGTATCTTAGCTATCTCTAGGTAGGCCGCCATATTAAGATCTTTGGCCATCTACTACTTCAGGGACTTCAAACATTCTCTCTCTGCTACTTCTTCCTGTACATGGCCCACCGAAGATGGTACTGATAGCTTCGGTGACTGAACTTCCCCTTGGACTGCTCTTTCTGTCTTGGTCAGTTTTTGTAGGGTCATTCTACCGATCATCACCCTCTTTGAGAACCATGTCCTTCATGTGCCCATCTCTGATTAGCTTCTCAATGTAATCTCTTAGTTGGTAGCATTTGGAAGTTTCATGGCCATTTTCATGATGAAACCAGCAATATTAAGAAGTGTCTCTTCGTGCAAAACTGGATTGCTTTGGAGGCTTCTTGTATAAGTTCTTGTCCTCGATTACATTCAGAATTTCTTCCTACTTCTGAGCCAGGGGAGTGTAGTTTGTGTACTACCTCTTATAGGTCCTGTTGCATTTCTGATCATCTTCCTTATGGCCTTCCTTGCCTTTCCCAGAGTTATTCTTTTGGTCTCCTTTAGGATTTCCCTTCGGGCCATTATCTTTGGGCTTTTGACTTTCTAATGTCGGCCACCATGTATCAACTCCCCTCCATGGGCTATTTGTTCTTTTTCAGCTATCGTATATCCTCCTCCATCATCTACCAAATTAGCATAAGTTATCGGGCCCCTTTGTCTTAGTCTGAGTGATAATTGGCTATGCTGCAAACTGTTGATAAATGCAGCTACAACCACATCGTCATTAGGGTCCTGCACCTCCGAGACCTCATGTGAGGTCAGGTAAGGTAGTCCTTCAACTTCTCATCCTTTCTTTGTTTCAGAGTTGAAAGAACGGATATTGACTTCCTATGCTGGATATTTCCCATGAATTACTTGGTGAAGGCTTGTATTAGTTCCTCGAAGTTCCCGATCAATCCACCTGTAAGGCCACCAAACCATCTAGACCCTTGATCCCCTAGCGTTTGAGGGAACATCCTGCATAAGAGTGTTTCATCATAATCATACTACACCATTGCACTTTGGTTTCTTCTAACATGCTCCCGGGGGTCGGTGTTAGCCTTGAACTGCTCCACATGAGGCATTCTGAATTTTTTTTAGAAACAGGCCTATCTTATGGAGGCAGTGAATGGACTACCAAAATTACCGATCAGCAGGTTCTCGTGTCCTTGTCCCCGTTCCAATGCTTATATCCACCTTAGCAGAACCTCTCACTCTCCCTCTAGTTTTCCATGTTTATTGAACTTCTGGCAGATGATGAGACCAAAAGGGTCTTTTGAAGTTCGTCCTGTGATCTGGGTGTCTAGAATGTTATATTTGAGCACAAGGGTTGTCTCCCTATGCCTCCTAGGGGGTTCCTCTCTGGCAGTTGAGGGTGACCGAGACCTCTTCCTATGTCTGTCATACCTATCGCCTCAGTCATAACTTGCTTCCCTGCCATGATCTCTCGCGGCATCATCATACGGGCTACACTCCCTTTTTCCCTGGCTGGTCTGGTCCCCATTTTTCTTATAATGCTGGTAATCTTGACGATCATCTCTCTTTTGGGATCGTTCCCTCTTTTCAGGGCGATTCGCCCTATCTCTATGATCGTGCCTAAATTGTTGTATATTCCGGCCCTTATTCCTATTCCTTTGTCTCATTCTTATGTGTATTTTCTATATATTTTATGTCTAATAGGCTCATTAGTGCTAATTGCAGGCAATAGATGTAATTCTGGGTTTCGAAGCATGTTGTGGTGATTCTGGCAGAAAAGGGGCAAAAGGAAAGACAAAGGATCATAAGCAGCTCTACAGCGCGGGTCAAGTGCGGGTCGCAACCGCACTCCAACCACACTCATGATCATAGCCGGGACTTCATATAAGAGAAGAGTTATAGTACGGGTCCGGTACGGGTCATCCAACCGCACTCCACCGGCACTGTTGCCAGAGCCAGAGAAGTTGAGTTGCACCTGACGTTAAAGTGCGGGTACAGTGCGGGTCATCCAACCGCACTCCACCCGCACTGTTGCCAAACCAGAGAAGCTGAAGTTGCACCTGACATTAGAGTGCAGGTACAGTGCGGGTCATCCACCAGCACTCCACCCATACTATTGCTCAAAACAGAGGATGGATTTTGCACCTGACAGTAAAGTGTGACTCAAGTGTGACTCCGGTGCGGGTCAAGTGTGAGTCAAGTGCGGGTAATCCAACCGCACTCCACCCGCACTATTGCCCATATCAGAGAACTGAAGATGAAGAAAACCTTTACAGTGCGGGTAATTCACCTGCACTCCACACGCACTCTGCGTGCGACAGCTTCTGGTTTCAAGCTTAAGGGACATATTTTTCCATCCTCTATAAATAGAAAAGGATGGGAACGAACCAAAAGATCACCATACCTCCCAACACTTGTATTCTAAGCTAGTACCACATCTCCCTATCATCCAAACCATCTCTACTCAATCAAAGGCAACTAGGAGACTTGGATTCAAGCTTCAAGGAAGGAGATCAATCTTCAAGGGTTCTCTCTACACTCTCTCTTAGTTATTTGTTTGTAATAGAACATGAGTAGCTAAAATACCCCACTATGGGGTTGATGTTATTTGTTTGATGGATATTTGGGCTTTGTAAATAAACTCTATGTGTTATATTTATTCTATCTCTACGTTTTATTCCATTGCTTTAATTGATTTCCATTATTGATTTGCTTGGATACACCCTCTTTGCATGATTGATTTGGATTACTTGAGTAGGCAATTAGGTTGTCTAATGCTCAATTGAATGGAAGGATTTCCGAAAATCCGGCTCTACAACCATGCCCTTAATCTAATCTTGAATTAGTGGCTTTCACTATACATCCTAGGTTAGCCACTTGTGAGAGAATTAGAAGCCTTCACTATACACCCTAGGTTGGCTACTTTAGTGATTCTACGAGAACTAACCTTCGAGTAGAATTCGGTTGATAACCTAAAGCCTCATCTAATCTCAAACGGGTGGCCTTCACTATACATCCTAGGTCGGCCACTTGTGAGGGAATTGGAAGTCATCACTATACATCCTAGGATGGCTACATTAGTAATAGGTTGAGCCATAGCTAGCTAGATGAGCATTCATGGAAAAGGTCCCTATTCAGTAACTAGCCATTGTTGGTTGCTTATGAGGGATTAATTGCTAGTAGGAGGTCTTCGCTATACACCCTAGGTTGACCTCTTGCTAGAGATATATACCAACACTATACACTCTAGGTTGGTTACATTTGTCAATACGTGCTTAATTGAAAGTTTGTTGCAATTGCCCCAATATTCACTTACGAGTACATCAACTCCGTAGTTCCATCATCATTCATTCATCACTCCATTGTCATCCCATTTTATTTGCTTTCATAGTTTAGTTTATATTGTATTTTCATTCACCATCACTTTTACTTTTATGCCTACTAGTTATATTAATCCTAATCTTATCTCCGCTACCCCGATCTCTCTACCAGTTTTCTGCTGAGCATTAGGGGTTGGAACTACTACTCAGATTGTATCCTGGGATCCCGAGCCACCATAGGTGTAGACAGCTGGAATGATGAAGTCAAGTTAGCTGTGGCAGTTATATTGATTCCCTATCTAGCGGCGTCTTTAATGACTCTCCGCTGGGACTCTTGTACCTGCCAGAATGCATCTAGGGAGATACCAAGGGCTGCATCGGTAGAGGTTGTGATATCTTTCCCAATGGAAGGCGAAATCCTGGAAGGCAAGTCTCTTCATACACCACTGGTGTTGGTTACACCAGTGTCGTTGACACCACATGGGGTACCTGTCTCACATGGTGATTGACTCCCGTCTCTGCTACTCGCCATATGGTTGTTGCATAGGTTCTTTTATCAAATCGTATTAAACAGCAAACACACACTCACTGAGGTTTAACACCCCCCCTTCTTTTAGCGCCAATTGTTGACAGTGATTTTTGGATAGGTAAAATTGATCACGCGTCACACGAGTTAATTGCAATTTGTGATAAATAAGAAATCTAAAAGAACGAAGTAAGAAACAAGCAAGAAAGATTTTACGTGGAAAACCCTAACGGGAAAAAACCACGGTTGTCGGCGAGGAATGAATCCACTATGAAAAGAATATTACAAACCCTTTCTCACTTGCTCTCTAATAATATTTCCCGATTCGTAAACCCTTGCTGGGTGTTTTTAGGGTCTATTTTTACATGCATAGAACCCTAATTCTTAGAGTACAAGTAAAAGAAAGGTGACCGTGATTTAATGAAGTATAAACAACTCTAACTTATTGGAGTCGTGCTGATCTATTTTCCCGTTTTGTGTTGTTTGTGTTTTTACACGGTCTTTTGCCTATTCTGGATTCTGATAACTGTGAGGAAATATGTTTCCTTGTCAGAATATACTTCATGAACCCTTATTTGAGAAAGACTCTTCTTTACGTGTTCGAGTCGTGATTGCATTGAACATCGTTGTCAACATGTCAGGCATCCGAGCATATCTGAAATTGCCCACGTGTCGCTTAGCTGACCATCTTACAAACCCGACAAGATCTTTCTCACCCCTAACCAGGGATCCACACCCAATCAGATAGCTAAACCAGACCATTTGGGTTTATCTGACCATCTTGGGATTTCCCGATCAAATCTTCATTAACCTTATCAATCTAGTTACCTTGGTCAGATGTTTTCCACCCGACTATCTTAGTAACTTTGATCAACATTGTGGGGTTATTTTCTGGTCATCTTGAGTTGGCTTAACTTAGTCGACATTTATTTACACGTCACTTGTTGTTCCCGTGTAACACGATGTTTATGCTGACCTGCCATCTTTTCAAATTGCACCAGTAACAGTTCGGAACTGGGGATTCCAATGGTTCGGTTCCTTTTTTCCTTTTATATTTAATCTTATTTAATAAAAAAAATTAAACATGTAAAATTGAAAATGCATTATATTGGGTCACCCAAAAATAAAATAAAATAAATAAATGATAAATTAAAAAATTAAATTAAAATAAAACTAAAAAAATATAAAATTGGTCTTGCACTTAATTTTTACCACAATTAAGTTGCCTACGTATCCTCTTGGGGTTTAGAGAATTAGAGGAATCAAAGGCTACGTAGTTCTCTTACCTTTTATTACAGGTTTAGTGATGACATGGACTAATCCGTCTAATCGTTGTCATGATCATCCGTTTCACTTTCAGGTTGGTCATCTTTGAAGAAATCGTAAGATTCAAGCTCGGAATACGTGGTGGAGCTTGATGAAGAAGAACCTCATAATTTTTTGGTTTTTTTGGATAATAGATTATATCCTAAACTCATAAATCTAGAGGATGAGGAGGAATGAGATACATTTGAGTTTGTGGAATATCTATGTTCTGTGATGGACCATATACTTTAAAATATTTATCATATAACTCATACATTAATGTCTTAATTCTTTCACAACACATATCAACATCATAATCTATTTTTAAACCTTGTTCATAATAAGTAGATAGATATTCAGACAAATTTTCTAATCTACAACATGGATCAAAACACATGACAATCAAATAAATATTTAGAAAATCCTTATAATAGTCTAACCATTTTTCTTTCATAGCAGTAACGGACACCAGTAATTGTGGGTCGGATGCACAATGAGCAAAGGCACCGGCAATATTAAGACTCTCAATAACAAATAAATTAGTTGTAGGATAATAAACACAAGATAAATTGTTAGTAGCATTATTAATGATGTTTAACAAACCACAAACTTTGTCACAAACATCCCAATGATTTGGATGAAGATTAATGTGACTAACATAATATTGAATAAAAGTAATTAATAAATCCATATAATCATAACTTCTAGCAACCAATTTATAAGTAAAATTCCAATGTGTTGGAACATCATGAGGAAATCTAATGATATGCCTACCATTTTGTTTATAATATTTTGCCCATCCTTTAACACTGCATGCATATCTTTGATGGAAAAATTAACTATCAAGAAAAGGTTTGCATAAATCAATTAAAGCGGTAATGGCAACGGTATTGTTAGAAGCATTATTAAAACCAATTGCAAAAGTTTTGTTTTCAATTTTATACTCTGCAAAAATAATTCTAATCTGTTTAAAAATATTAGCAGCAATGTGTGCATCATCAAAAACTCTAAATGCAAGAATTCTTTTTTGGATAGTCCATGCATTATCCATATAATGGCAAGTGACACCCAAGTATGAATGCATTCGCCAATGGTCACTTCATATGTCGGCACATACGGAAACACGACCATTATATTTTTCAAAATATTTTTCCAACTTTCTTTTTTCTTTGTCATAAATCTTTTCAAGTGTTTCTGTGAGCGTGGCTCTAGGAACACGACATGCAGCAGAATTTAATGCTCGTTGACAATAATTAATAAAACAAATCTTTTCACCAAAACTAAATGGTAAGTATTCTACTGTAACCATTCTAGCTAATTCTTCTCTATTTTTTTCATCACTATATTTAAATAATTGTTGGTTAGAGGTAGCGTACCTGAAAATTTAGGCTTGTGAACTCGATCTGGCATGTGTGTCTGGATGTTTGTTCGTTATATGCTTCCGATATGAGCCATATCCGCCAGATTTGTGCCACTTAAATACTTTTTTATAGTAATTGCAAACCACTACAGTTCTTCCATTTTCTTGAGTAACTTTCTTCATATGGAGTACGAAGAGATCAGATTTAACCTGCTTCTGTAACTTCTCTTCCGTATGTGGATCAAATTCAAAATCTGGAGGGGGATCAGACATATTTTCTAATTGGCTTGTCAAATGGGGCGTGGCATCGAGATCGGGTTCAGAAATTTTTAGAAAGGGATGAGATTGAGGAGAGTTTCGGTCTAGGTCTTCAACATAGACTTGGCGTTGCAGATACTCGTGATGGGTGGTGTCGTCATAACCAAGATTATCCGTCATATGACCCTTAAGTTGTTAGGATTATGCTCAATAGCAAGAGTGTAATATTGTAATTGACAATCTTTTCATATTAATAAAGTGTTTTCTGATTCTTACAAATACTTATAGCATTTATTATTATAATTGTCAAGGTAAATAATCATAAGGTCAGAAGACTATGAGAAATGAAGAATTGTTCATACATCCGGATATGTGTGAGGTAGACACAATTCTTTAGTTAGTCTTGAATAACGTTCACAACTTAAGTTAAAGGTTGGGCACCTCTATCTTGATAAAGTTGTAGAATTCTTTTACTAGCATTTGAGTGGGATCAAATGAGTTATGATGAGTCTAAAATCATCGAAAGGTTTTCGAGTAAAAGAATCTAGTGCACTGGTGCATTGAACAGGATTACAATTAAATACTTTATCTAGAACCGTCACTAGATATAAGTCTTTTCATTATTAGGACAATCGGAGAGTCGATCTTAATCCTGAGATAAATGATGGACTTATGGTTGCAAGTGTTATCATTTGAGCTATCAATGAGTACGATTATATAGCATAGTCTATCATCGATAGTTTGGTGGTATTCATTTGTTAATCGATAGAGGACTTTATTTATAGTTATGGACATCGTGTCTCCATTTATTAAATGAGAGTATAATATCATCATATGGATGTTTTGAGGTATTGGATATTAAATCTCAACGTTGAGTTTTCAATAATGATTATTGAAGACATGGCTTCTGGACAAGTCAAAATATCCAAGTTCAAAATGTGGTCATATGAGGAAATATGGTAACTTGGAGAGCTATAGGCGGTCTATGAGCTCTTGGCGATTACTGATATTATTCACGAGGATACACCATCTCCTATAAGATTGTCTAGGGTATGAATGAGAAACATCTCTTTATTCTATCTTTATTTAAGAGTTCAATTTTAGCTCTTTAGTGGAATGAGTTAAAATTAATAGATCGGACCTAAGTGAATCATTTGTTGATTGTGATTAGGTTATGTCTATTGAAGCTTAAATTTAGATAGCCCGCCAAGATCCACAATCCACACCTACTTGCATGGATCACTTGATATATTCTACCGGACCAATTTATGGGTCCATCTAGAATTGCATTTAATATATTAAGAATATAATATGTTTATTATTTATTTAATGGGCTGCTCTATTATATTAATATATTAAAAGGAGACATGTGGGCTTGTTTCTTTTAGTTAGAATAAGTCTAGTTCACATGTGGGCTTTTATTTAAAGTCTAATGAATTAAATAAAATAAGAAAAATAATATTAGGCCTATATATATATGGTGTGGGCGGCAAGGCTAATAAAATAGCCCAAGATATTATTTTATTTTATTGTTTTTGATTAAATGGAAATTAATTAATTAATAGTTTAAATCAAAATCTTTTCCTGATCAGTAAATAAAATACTATGTGTTGGATTAGGGTTAGAATTATTTTAAGTGATAGGAGTCCTAATGTGGTAAGGATTAAGTCCACATACACTTCATACCACACAAAGAATTCGGCCACCCTAGTCCTATAAGGGTTAGGATTCTTAAATTGATAGGAATTAGGGAAAAGCACAATTCCTTTTCAAGTAAGGAAATTGGCCAACCTTAGATTTCCTACACAAAGAATTCGACCAACCCTATTTTGAGAAGGAGAAATTTCGGTCACCTTATAAATATAAGGTGATAAATTTCGGCCATCAAGAAGCTTGAGTGAGAGAGATTTTTGTTTACTTTGAAAATAAAAATCTTACTCAATACACATAGAATTTCGGCCAAGAGAGAAAAAGAAAAATAAGTTCTCATTCGATAGTGCACTTGCAAGCCTTTAACATCAAAAGGTTTTGTGCACACTTTCGATTTAGGGTTACGCGAGTTCCAATCATATCGATTGTGAATTCAAAAGTGATCAGAACTATTTTTCTAGGCTCTTGGTGTTTTGGGATTGAAGATCGGGATCAGAAGTTCCATACATCCATTCTCAGGTAAGCAATTCAAAGAAAAAAAAGGAGACCACGCTCCTAGGTGATTCACGTACGAGCTAGGATTGAAGATCTTGCGGATTACCATCGACATAAGTCAATCGGATCACGCGACAAGAGGTATTTAACTCTAACCGTATATTTGTGTTTAATTAATTAAAGGGTTAAGGTTCAAATCTTTATAAAAAATTTAAACTATACGAAAATCTACATTTCGCCTTCCGCTGCGGTTTTAGTTAATTTTTCCCTACATAAGTTTCATCGAAATGGAACGCCTAGGACCGTCAATACTTCCACTTGCCATTAAAAAAATTGAATTGTAAAATTTATTAAACAAAAAATGTTAAAAAATTGATGGAAATAAATTTGGGAGAGAATTGGAAACTTTGTAGTTAGTAATTGCAAATAAAATAAATTGTAAATAAATGAAATTGGAAACTTATTAATTGTAAATAAAATAAATTGCAAATAAATGAAATTGGAAACTTAGTAATTGACTACTTGCAAATTAAATAAATCGGAAATAAGATAAATTGCAAATAAAATAAATTGGAAACGTATTAATTGCAAATAAAATAAATATTAATAACTTAGTAATTGAGAGGGAATTGGAAACTTGGAGAGTTGGAGAATTGAGAATTGAAAGAGAAATGAGAATTAGAGAGAATTGAGAAGAAATTGGAGCAGGGATAAGTATAGAAAAGAGTGACGTCAGACGACCTTTGGGATGGTTCAACCCATTTTAAAAAATATTTTTTAAAAAAATTGTTGGAACTGCCCAGTTCGAACCGGGTTCCGAGGGGGGGGGGGGGGGGGGTAGTTTATATAAAAGAAAAAAAATGAATCGCTGGACAGGAGGCCCAACAGTCTGCTGACGATAGCCGACCGTTAGGACGGTTCAACTCTTTTTAAAAAAATATTAGAAAAAATTTGTTAGAACTGCCTAGTTCGAACCGGAACCTGAATCGCCGGTTCCAGTCTGGTTCGGTTAGGGTTCCGATTTTTTTTTCAGTCCTGTTCGGTTCACTAGTTCGAACCGAACCGAGTCTGTTGGGGTTTATGCCCTAAAGCTTGTAATTTGTAAATGTGAATGAAACATTAATAAAAGAAGTAGTTTATTCATTCTATAAATCTATCTCATACATTTATATCATGTGTACTTAATATCCAAGATTGCGGGTTGTAATCTCTAACTGAGTATATGAAAAATACAAACACGGTTAGGGGGGGGGTGGGGTTTGTCCCTCTAAGTTACTTGTATCACACTTCAAAACAATCATAAGCAATATCAATTCAAATTAAAGATATGCTTATTCAAACAAGATCAATGTAAACATTAACTTGTATGTGATATAAACACAAATTGGAAACTACAAATAAAATAAATTGGGAACTTAGTAATTGTAAATAAAATAAATTGCAAATAAATGAAATTGGAAACTTAGTAATTGACTACTTGCAAATTAAATAAATCGGAAATAAGATAAATTGCAAATAAAATAAATTGGAAACGTATTAATTGCAAATAAAATAAATATTAATAACTTAGTAATTGAGAGGGAATTGGAAACTTGGAGAGTTGGAGAATTGAGAATTGAAAGAGAAATGAGAATTAGAGAGAATTGAGAAGAAATTGGAGCAGGGATAAGTATAGAAAAGAGTGACGTCAGACGACCTTTGGGATGGTTCAACCCATTTTAAAAAATATTTTTAAAAAAAATTGTTGGAACTGCCCAGTTCGAACCGGGTTTCGAGGAGGGAGGGGGGGGGGGGTTTATAGAAAAGAAAAAAAAAATGAATCGCTGGACAGGAGGCCCAACAGTCTGCTGACGATAGCCGACCGTTAGGACGGTTCAACTCTTTTTAAAAAAATATTAGAAAAAATTTGTTAGAACTGCCTAGTTCGAACCGGAACCTGAATCGCCGGTTCCAGTCTGGTTCGGTTAGGGTTCCGATTTTTTTTTCGGTCTTGTTCGGTTCACTAGTTCGAACCGAACCGAGTCTGTTGGGGTTTATGCCCTAAAGCTTGTAATTTGTAAATGTGAATGAAACATTAATAAAATAAGTAGTTTATTCATTCTATAAATCTATCTCATACATTTATATCATGTGTACTTAATATCCAAGATTGCGGGTTGTAATCTCTAACTGAGTATATGAAAAATACAAACACGGTTAGGGGGGGGGGGGGGGGGGGGGGGGTTGTCCCTCTAAGTTACTTGTATCACACTTCAAAACAATCATAAGCAATATCAATCCAAATTAAAGATATGCTTATTCAAACAAGATCAATGTAAACATTAACTTGTATGTGATATAAACACAAATATCACTTGGCTTTAATTCATAAAGCTCCAACACAAACAAATTTGATATGATATGATTATCACTTACAAAGATATCAACTAAGATATATATATATATATATCAATACATAAACAAATATAAAGAGATAAGGATAGAGAAAATCAACACATGATTTTTACGTGGTAAAACCTCCTAAGAGGAAACATCCACAGATTGATTCCACAACCACTGACAAAAAAATGCACTAGTAAGATAAAAAGATACAATCTCTCAAGTGTGGCACCCTTTGTCCCACACTTCAAAAAAGTAAAAAGGTACATAAGAAGTAAGAAAGAAAAACTTAGTTACGGGAACCGAAGGTTAGGCCGACTACTTACTTTAAACTTTCACTTTAGTATTAGTATAGCTAAACTAAAAAAAGTTTATTCCTACCCCCTTCCCCTTTTCTGTCTTTTCTTCTTTTTTTCTGTCAATGTTGCCAATTCCCAGAATACTAATGTACCCTCGTGCATACAGTTGCCCAACTACTTTCTTCCTCCGACTCTTTTAGCCACTTCCGCATCTGTCGTATTCGGGAGAGCTTGCTTCGTGTCGGAGCATTTAGCAATGCCAGCAGCCTGGTGAGGGCTGGCTGTCTGGGGACAGGTTAAGGCAGGGCCCGCTGGGCTTGCTTCTCATGAGATTGGGTGATGGAATCGGAAAGGGGCTCATAAACCGGGCGGGCAGGCTTTTGGGCTCAGGTAAAAGAGAAGTGAATATTTAAATAGGGAAACAAAAGAAGGAAAGAACCAACCAATGGGGGGCTGCCATGCTGGATCCCTATGGAGGCACTTGGACCCCACGGGACTAGCAGCCCTCCATTCCCGTGGAGGTCACGAACCTCTACGGGAAAGAGGTGCTTGGTACCCCTCTGTAGGGAAAAATTGCTTAAAACCACAGCGGAAGGCGAAAAAATAATTTTAGTATAGTTTAAATTTTTTCTAAAGATTTGAACCTTAACCCTTTAATTAATTAAACTCAAATATACGGTTGGAGTTAAATACCTCTTGTCGCGTGATCCGATTGACTTACGTCGATGGTAATCCGCAAGATCTTCAATCCTAGCACGTACGTGAATCACCTAGGAGCGTGGTCTCCCTTTCTGTTTGAATTGCTTACCTTAGAATGGATGTATGGAATTTCTGATCTTGATCTTCAATAGTAAAACACCAAGAGCCTAAAAAATAGTTTCGGTCACTTTTGAATTCACAATCAATATGATTGAAACTCGCGTAACCCTAAATCGAAAGTGTGCACAAAACCTTTTGATGTTAAAGGCTTGTAAGTGCACTATCGAATGAGAACTTATTTTATTTGTCTCTCTTGGCCGAAAATCTGTGTATAGAGTAGGATTTTTTATTTTCAAAACAAACAAAAAACTCTCTCTATTTTTCTTCCTTAGTGGCCGAAAATTCATAACCTTATATTTATAAGTTGGCCGAATTTTCTCCTTCACCAAGTAGGGTTGGCCGAATTCATTGAATAGGAAATCAAGGGTTGGTTAATTTCCTTACTTGAAAAGGAATTGTCATTTTCCCTAATTCCTATCAATTCAAGAATCCTAAACCTTGTAGGACTAGTGGTGACCCAATTCTTTGTATAATAAGGAGTGTATGTGGACTTAACTCTTACCACATTAGGACTCCTATCACTTAAAAGAATTCCAACCCTAATCCAATACATAGTATTTAATTTACTGATCAGGAAAATATTTTGATTTAAACTATTAATTAATTAAATAATTAATTAATTCCCATTTAATCAAAACAATAAAATAAAATAATATCTTGGGCTATTTTATTTAGCCTTGCCGCCCACACCATATATATATGGGCCCAATATTATTTTTCTTATTTTATTTAATCCATTAGACTTTAAATAAAAGCCCACATGTGAACCAGACTTATTCTTACTAAAAGAAACAAGCCTACATGTCTCCTTTTAATATATTAATATAATAGTGCAGCCCATTAAATAAATAATAGACATATTATATTCTTAATATATTAAATGCAATTCTAGATGGACCCATAAATTGGTCCGGTAGAATATATCAAGTGATCCATGCAAGTACGTGTGGATTGTGGATCTTGGCAGGCTATCTAAATTTAAGCTTCAATAGACATAACCTAATCACAATCAACAAATGATTCACTTAGGTTCGATCTATTAATTTTAACTCATTACACTAAAGAGCTAAAATTGAACTCTTAAATAAAGATAGAATAAGGAGATGTTTCTCATTCATACCCTAGACAATCTTATAGGAGATGGTGTATCCTCATGAATAATATCAGTAATCGCCAAGAGCTCATAGACCGCCTATAGCTCTCCAAGTTACCATATTTCCTCATATGACCACATTTTGAACTTGGATATTTTGATTTGTCCAGAAGCCATGTCTTCAATAATCATTATTGAAAACTCAACGTTGAGATTTAATATCCAATATCTCAAAACATCCATATGATGATATTATACTCTCATTTAATAAATGGAGCCACGATGTCCATATCTATAAATGAAGTCCTCTATCGATTAACAAATGAATACCACCAAACTATCGAGGATAGACTGTGCTATATAATCGTACTCATTGATAGCTCAAATGATAACACTTGCAACCATAAGTCCATCATTTATCTCAGGATTAAGATCGACTCTCCGATTGTCCTAATAATGAAAAGACTTATATCTAGTGACGGTTCTAGATAAAGTATTTCATTGTGATCCAGTTCAATGCACCCAGTGCACTAGATTCTTTTACTCGAAAACCTTTCGATGATTTTAGACTCATCATAACTCATTTGATCCCACTCAAATGCTAGTAAAAGAATTCTACAACTTTATCAAGATAGAGGTGCACAACCTTTAATTTAAGTTGTGAACGTTATTCAAGACTAACTAAAGAATTGTGTCTACCTCACACATATCCGGATGTATGAACAATTCTTCATATCTCATAGTCTTTTGACCTTATGATTATTTACCTTGACAATAATAATGATAAATGCTATAAGTATTTGTAAGAATCAGAAAACACTTTATTAATATGAAAAGATTGTCAATTACAATATTACACTCTTGCTATTGAGCATAATCCTAACACCCTCGTCCCTCACGCGTACTCTTTTTCATTCTGCCATATCTTTGGCCTCCGAACTCCGATTTTGAATCCACTTTCGGATTACGAACCGGGACCCCCTCATGTACAAAATTTTTCAAAACCTTTTCCAAAAAAATATGGAATTCAACTTTAAAAACAAGGATGAAAACCATGTACGATAAAATCATGGAAAGTTTCTTAATTACCTAATTTGAACTTGAACCTTAATGAATGAGTAACCAAATTAATTGGAACTCAATGAGAAATTATATATGCTCAAAATCAAGTTCATTAATATATAAACACAAGAACACACAGGTATGCTATTTCTTAGAACTAATCTTAGAACATGCAATTTTTTTAAAATTGTCAATTTTAAGTTTAATGCATGTGCATACATATATAAGTGTGTGTATTGTGTTAAACCAAATTATGCACAACTATGCAAGGACACATATGAATGCAATGTATGTGTGTGCCTAAGCCTTGCAAGAGGAAAGAGGTTATGATTACCTTTTGCTAAGCAACTTAGCTTTATTCCTCTTGTAGCCACCACTTTGCTTGAATATTGTCCAATTTTCGTTGAAGCTTGATTTTCCACAAATCCTAGACAACTAATCAGTACAAAGTAAATGTCATTTTAATATAGAATTATGCCAACACAAAACTCAAGAACTAACAATCTCCCCCTTTGGCAAATTCTATGTCAAAACACTTATACAAATACTAAAACATACAACATGAAGATTGGTCACGTAATCACACCCTCACATTACAATGAGATAGTTCCCTTAGACTAATCTTCATCAAGTCTTGAATTCTTCAATGTATTCTTCTCTTGTCACCACCTAAAATCATCTTGAAACACAAGGCATATACAAGAGAAACATACATATATATGTCAAGATAATATTTAGATACATATCACTTGAAGTTCAATTGGATACACATGTCTCCCCCTAAATACATGCACACTATCCATCAACAAAATATCCAATATTACAAACCAAGAATTCAAGATACCAAATGAAACCAAAACAAAATATACCAAAAACTACCTAAACTTAAACAATTCCTAAGATTAAGAGCATAGCAAAGAGGTTTTAGTATCATTGCCTTTCTCCTATTTTTTGACATAATATGAAGCCAAAAGGTTAAGAAAACACAATACCTCAAGATCAAGCATCACCAAAGAAAGTTCTTCGAGTTGTTGATCTCACATAATGCTTTGTAGTAGATGAATTGCTAGAGGCAAGCTTGTCTTCCAATTACTTGATCTTATCATCTTGTTGAATCACCTTTGCTCCTAGCTCCACCACTTTAGCATCAAGCTCTCCAGTCTTGGTCATAAGCCCCTCTTGAAATTGCATGGCCCATTCTGGTAGAGAATTTGTGCTTATCACAACACATGGCTCATGGTGCTTACCAAAAAGCCTAAAAGTGTCATATACCTTTCCCTTATCTTTGTATGACATTGACACTAAGCGCTTGTCATAAAATTTCTCCAAGGAAGGTAGAAGCACATCGTCTTCAAGTGTAAAAACTCTTTGCTTCATGCAAAAATAAGTAAGAAACCATGGAAATGCTAACTTCTTATCCAATCTTGGTGAAGAAGCCGCAATCTTTATATGCTCAATCAAGAGATCACAAAGGTTCAAAGGCTTGTTTGTCACCAAGGCATACACAATCTTGATCTTTTCTTTGTTCAACTCGGATGCATTAGTAGAACCCACAAGATTGGCACAAACAAATAAATGCCAAAAGGCATTAACCTTTGTAAGTTCCTCATATTTTGATTGGCTTATTTCTTTGACAAACCATATTGGGGATTAATTTTGTAAGGGTAAATTAGGCCTCATCGGGTGTGATCAAGCTTCAAGGACATCATCTCTCTCAAGAGCACTTCAAAGGTATATCACATGCTTAATTCTCTTTGAAGAGGTTTTAGTTGTACACACTCACATTCTATGCTTTTGTATTGACATGCATGTATGGTTGCACACACACTTCTTGCATTTTGGAGTTGATGGGTTGCACAGTGGGTTAGGTGACATGCAAGGCCACTTGTACATGTCGCCTAACAAGTCGCCTTAGACTTAGGTTTTTCCCACAGTGTGTTAGGCGACATGCAAGGCCACTTGTGCATGTCGCCTCCAATGTCGCCTTAGATATGTATTTTTCCTCCAGTGTGTAAGGCGACTTGGGTATGTCGCCTTACATGTCGCCTCTGACATCTTGATTTTTCCACAGTATGTAAGGCGACTTCATAGGCGACTTGGAAATGTCGCCTTACATGTCACCTCAAGCAACGTGTTTTCTCACAGTGTGTTAGGTAACTTCCAAGGTGAGTTGCTCATGTCGCCTTTTTCACCCGAACTGAGCATTTCAAGAATTTCACACCAGCTCATTTTTTGGTCCCTATAAATACATCTTCTTCTCCACCATTTAGACCTAGAGCTCTGGAAATATTTCCCTAAGTGAGAGAAAGTAAATCAAAGAGAGAGAGAGAGCTCCAAGAAGTCTTTTTTACTCAACCAAACTTATACCCATGTGCATCTAAGCTTCATTCTTGCATCTATTCTTCATGGGTCTTCATGCTCTTCTTGACTAGGTAATCAAACAAGTCTAAGAACTTCCTTTTCATCTCTATGTTCTTGTTTACCTAGGGTTAGCAATTATTTGTAAATTTATTGCATGTTTATTTGGCTTAGCATGATTTGAGTATGTTTGTGATTATGTTTGTTGGTTAAGGTTGTATGTTCATTGATAGCTAGCATTTAGGACGATTTTACCCTTCTAGCTAAATCTTCATGCATTTGCATTTAGATATTGATATCTAGGATTTACACTCATTGACATCTTTAAATCCTTAGATAAGCATTTAGTGTTGCCTAGCATTAATTGCATGTTGGAATATTCTTACATATTCACATAGGTTGTTTAACCTCTTCATTGATTGTTAAGCTTTGTGACTAAGTGGTTTAGTGCACAAGCTTGTGGTCTAGAATCACTATTAAAGGCCTGTTGGGTAGAGTGAAAGGGTTAGTGACCAAGTAGGTGTGATTTGAGGTCAACCTAGGTTGTAAACTTTCATTCAAATAGTGGATTTGAGGACCGTATGTGGCTAGAAGGATAGCCCATGAGTTTTGCCCAGTTGGAGGGGTTTCTCACGTAAATCAATCCTTATGGTTTTTGTTGTTTTCCGCATGTTTATGTTGGATTTGTTGATCGCTAATATGGGGTAGGTCTATTAAAATTGATTAAGTCGAAAATTTGGTAATAAATCAACTAAAACCTATCCACCCCCCCCCCCCCCCCCCCTCTAGGTTAGTAGACACACGCTATATAGTATTTTCAACCTTGATCAACTCACCTTGACTAATATAAGCTCTCTTCCCCCACTCAAATCCATCATCCTCACATAAAGTTCTCCCCATAATATTTAGATCATCAGTATTATCTATATCAAGAAATTCCGAAACAATCTCATTTGACAATCCAAGGAACTTATTGATACTATCCGATGAGACTCTAAAAGTTTTTCCTCTCACACTCACCAAGGCATTTGCAAAGGTTGAGCTCTCTTTATACTCAATATATAATTCTCTAATAAGACTCTCATTAGTAACCCTAATAGAATTAATCCATGAATCTCAATGCCTATCACATATAGAATGATGAATGTAAGAACCCTCAACCAAATCTACATCTCTATCTTGGATAATATTTTTGGTTCCCATAACTCCTAAGGCTTTCAACTTGTTAGGTTTGGATTTCCTAGAGGTTTTGGAGTAGATTTGGGTATAGCTATGGGTTTTGATGGATGGATAGAGTTAGAAACATTGTTTCTTCCCATGGCTTTGTTGTCAACACTACAAAACAAAACACATGAGTGGAAAGAGACACAAGTGAGTGTTAGTTTACACACATAAACAAACAAAGACATATGATGAAATAATGAATAATAAATGCTTAAATGTTATTTTTCAAGCACATTGGTACATTTTACCAAATTCAACAAATGAATTTAACAACAAGATTCATCCATAAATGAAGGAATTGGTGTCAACCACAATTACTATCAACCTCAAATCATGAAGGAATTGGTCATAATAACAACTACTATCAACCTCAAGAATAAAGGAATTCATTGCAATATCAACTACTATCAACTCCAAATAGGAAGAATTAATTGTCAACACATTCATACAATTATTTCACAAAAGATATCATGCATTTTCATCATTCAATTATTCTAATATATCAATATGTCAACACACAACAAAGCAGATCATGTGACCATTTTATAAAAGAGAACAAAGTCTAGAATACTATGCTCCCCCTTGATAAGTGCTCTATCTAAGATCAAGATAAAATATAGTTCACAATGATATCCACACAATCACACATTCAAGCAATTTCAAAATAAATTCAACAACAATAAGCTTCACAAACTATGAGAGATACACCAAGATTTTCAATCTCTCTCATAATTCTTCTCAAATTGCTAGAATATCAAAATACTTATAAACAAAAGTGTATGTGTGTGTGTGTGTGTGTGTGATTTGCTCCAAGTATATGTAAATGAGTAATTTGATAATCAACATGCAAACCATATCCACATCTATTCATCTTAAGCTTTTCCATAAAAGGTCAAACCGATTATCATCAAGAATTTTTGCTTTATAGAGAATAGATTTCAACATTTGAGCGTGTGTATGCATGTGGCTCGTCATCCCATTTCTATTTGACAACCTGAGCATTAATGATTTTCTACTATACTCCTTTAAGCCTTTTTATTTTTTATTTAGGCTTTGAATCAAAGACTTTTTTTTATTGATTATTTTCAACACTTTTTTGATTTTTCTAACATAAACATATACTCTTCATGACGGCTTTCACTCATCACAATGGTGTAGCCCTTTCCTACATTTGGCGGCTGCACAACCAAAGTATGTAGCCCTTTCCATGAAGGTGCTCATTGAATTCTATGTAGTTGCCGAAGCACAATGGATACTAGCCATAGGTCATCTTAAATATACTAGTCATAAGACTTCAAGGTGTATCCACAACCTACATATTTTCAAATTCAACTTACTACAACAAAACATACAAGAGAAGCAAAGTGCATTTTATGAAAACCAAGTTTTATGGCTTACAAGCACATGATCTAATAGCAATACAAAGAGATTTACTTAAGATCATTACTTCTCAAGAGAGTAGGTTTCAAAGAATATGAAGATCCTACTTTTCAAAACATGTGCCAATCATCATTCAAACAAACAATTCACACATCATATATAAGACCTTTGTGAACAACATCACTATATGATCTTTAGAGAGAAAATGTCAATGAGAACCTTATGTACATTATATTAAGTTCTCTAAAAATGATATGCTACATGATGTAGTGCAAACAATGATTTGAGAGATGAAAATTCAAGAATGCAAGTTTTAGGATATAGGAATACCTTAGCCAGAGATTTTCATCAAATGCTAAGCTTTGCCCTTTTTTATGAGCTCTCGTAGCTTGTTTGTCCTAATGACAACAAGTTATTGGTGTGTCATCCCAAGAGAATAAAACTAAGCACTTTCAACTTATACAAACATACAAAAATGACTTTCTCTAAAAGTCATAACAACAATCATCACCATATAGAATTCAAAAATGAACTTCTCATAAAGTTAACCAATAGATTTCGACTATCATAACAAATATGTGAGATAGCTAGGTTCATGTCAAGTTATAAAGAAACAAAGCTAGCTAGCTCGATTTCTTAACAACTTGACAATAACCTTAGAGCTAACTCACATGTGCACCTTACACTAATGGTAAGAGCTCTCACCCTTGACCCATTTGGTATTGGGTGAACTTAAACAAAAATCACCATAATTCTTGACTTTAATGTTGAACATAAAGTGGTGATCGTGCCAAAATTGTCAGAAATTTTGGCCCTCAATTCCATATCCTTTAGCTTGTTTTCGAGCATATTTTGGTGTCTAATGGCTCATTTTGTAATGATTACAGGCATTCAATGGATTTTAGGTGCTGGAGGCAGAAACCGTTACTTTTCAACAAAAAAAAAACAAGTCAAAAGGTGCAAAAAGGGATGCTTGAAGGCAATAGTGCAGGGGTAACCTACCCGTGCACTACCCGTGATATTACCCGTGCACTACCCGTGATATTACCCGTGCACCAGAGGATGGAAATCGGGAAGAGTTCAGTGCACGGTTACTGCACGGGTATCTTACCCGTGCACTGACCCATGCACTGACCCATGCACATGCCTAGACAAGAAAGCAAGAAGAGATAGCACGGGTGTAGCACGAGTTCCATACCCGTGCACTTACCCGTGCACTACGTGTTCCAGCTGGGCAAAAGTCACATTTTTAGCCATTTTTATAGGGGCAAATGTGTCCTTTCACACCTATTTCGTACCCTAGCCTCTCAAACCTATAAATTCATCATTTTTCCACAAGACCCAGGATCCATTCATTGAATTAATCCATCCACTCCAAACTTCAACTTTTCCACCAAATCAAGAGAGAGAGGAGCTTCAAAAGGCATCCATGAAGTTTTTCCTCCATGGATTGCCACTCCACCACCACCTACTACTATCACCATCCATATTTGAGGAGAATTCAAGAGGAAAGAGAACCCTATCTTGTCTATGAGGAGGAGAAGCTTCAATGGAGCTTGGAGATCCGAGATGACAATTAGGTCCCTCTCCGAGCTTAGAGATCCAGGATTGACAACCTTGGGTTTCTTCCTTACTCTTCTCTTGTATTTTCTTTATTTGATGTGTATCCCCATTTTGGAAGTATGTAACCCCTAACACTAGTTCCATTTATTTGATTGACTTGCATTTGATTTCTTCTTATATTGATTCCATTCATTGTGCTTAATTGTGTTAATTATCTCTTGAATTAAGTGGGCATTCCAACTCTTGATTCTTGTTGATTTATTCAGCTTATTAGAGTAATTAATCTTTAAATTAAATCTTTGTGAAAATGAGTAGGCATTCTAACTCCCATATCGCTTAGTTGTTGATTTTGGTCTTTAATGCATTTAATACTCACTGTGGGTTGGGTAGGCATTCCAACTCCTAACCCTTTGTAGAGGTTGAATTGTGGTGTCTTTGTGAACCAAGTAGGTATTCCAACTCTTGGTTTACATTAGATATCAATTTATAGTTTAACCATCCACACCTAAGGTGTTTAACCAAGCTCATTTGAATTGGAAGGGTTATGTTGTGGGCATTCCAATTCAACATATCCCGGCTAGGTAAAAGGTGGATTGTGAGCATTCCAATCCAAGCCATCCCGGAAACTCTAGCTAGGAAGATTAGCCCGATATGCTAGGAGTGTCTTTGTGGTTAGTTAGTGTAGGTGGAGCGAATGTTTTGGGTGGTCATGGGTACCATATGTTTCCATTTTCTTGCATCTCTCCTATCCACCATTTATACTTATCATTTTAATCACTATTCTCACCCCTCCATGTTATCTTATGTTTTCTTATTTGTTTCTTTTCATTGCTCTTTTCTCACACACAAACAAACGTGCTTACACTTCACACACACCACTCTCACTCTTACCATGTTCATATTTACATTGCTTTCAATAATCACTAAAATGAGAGATAATCAACGGATGACACCTCCCTGTGGAAGATACCCTGCCGCTTTACTAAGTTTTCAAAACTTTAAAGCACATTGTGTAGGAACAACTTTATAAATATCTTTTGATATTCACAATTTAGTAAAGACACAAAAAGCGAGTATCAAGTGGAGACTTTCAACAATTTGATTCATAAGAATATCAATGATACTAATCCCCTCAACATTATTAGCAACAGAAGCTTTGTCAAGATTCACATAACCATCACATTTCTTTATCCAATTCTTTTTAGCATTCATCTTTGGAACATTATTCTTATCAACATCTAATACCCTAACATGCTTCAATTTAAGTACAATCTCCTTATCTCTAGATGCATTTCCTATTTTGCAAAATTCAATATACTTATAACACATTGGTTTGATATGAAAAATACACTCTAAAGCGTGTGTCTAATAACCTAGAGGTGGGGGGGAGATGAATAGGTTTTAATCAAGTTAGTTACCAATTTTTTTGATTAGTCAATATTAAAGAATTCACCCCATAAACTAACATATAAAATCAAGTATAAATGCGGAAATAAAAAGACACTTGATTTTTACATGCAAACCCTTCAACAAGGGAAAAACCACGGGCTATCCTTCTAGCCACATCGATCCTCAAATCCACTATTGTAATGATGTTTACAACCTAGGTTGACCTCTAGTCACACCATTCTCAGTCACTAACCCACCACTACTACCTAACGGGCCTTTATAGTGATTCTTGATCAAATTGCTTGCCAACAACACCTTGGTTGCAAGACTTCACTTGCTCGTGCACTACACCTTGTAGTCACAAGACTTAACTCTCAAAGAAGAGATTAACAACCTATGTGAATCTATAATTATATCCTAAATGCAATTAATGCTAGTCAACACTGAATGCTTATCTAGAGATTTAAAGATGTCAAAAGTACAAATCCTAGATATCAATGTCTATATGAATGCACATAGAGACTTAACTAGATATAGATATGCAAGCCTACAATCTAGTCATCAAACAAAGCGATATCAACACAAGTTGTCATTAATCATGGCAAGGACACTAAATGCAATTAACAAATGCAATCAATAAGTCCGGGCACGAAGAAGCTTAAATAGCGATGACTCTCCACCAAATTCGCAACGTTGGCGATCGAACAGGAACGTGTCCATTGGGACCGGGTTTTCTAATCATCCCGAACATCCTCTAGATTTAGTCGATGAAGATTCTGATAGAGAGGTTGGTGGCGACGCCGTGGGGGAGCATCAAATCTTGGCTACTGGTCCCTTTTTGGAGAGGTTTCCTCCCTATGACTTCAAGGTTGTCCCCGACTCTACCGTTGATCTGAACTCAATTGATCGTTTGAGGTCCAAGTACGGCATTCCTGATAGTGTTTCTATCTCGGTGCCTCCAAAAGGTTACGAATTCTTCAATCCCTCTGACTTCGTGCTTCGAATTCATATGGAGGCTCCCGAGAATGGGGTTAGGCTCCCTCTTCATCCTACCCTTCGATGCGCTCTCAAGGCCATCCAGCTTGCTCCTCTCCAGTTGACGCCTGGCTTCTGGAGGCACTTGATTGGCTTCCTCATGCTGTGGAGGGAACAATGCCAGCTGAGCAAGGTGACAAGAGAGCCCGGAGTAGAGGAGCTAGCCTACCTTTTTCAAATCGGAAGTCTCTCCGGTGCTCCCTAAGGTCAGTTCTATGTAAAAGCCAAGAACAAGCTCAACTTTGTCATTCCTGGTGCTTCAAAGAAGGATCCCACCTGGAAGGAAGAGTGTATCCTAGCAGGGGTGACTGGGGAAGCTCGATTTTTATCGGAGGGCACTAGTTTGAGGTCCCCATAACTTTCAGTGACAAACCATCGTGGGACCGAGATTCCATGCCACCTGAGTCTGAAGCCGTTTTGAAGGCTATTCTGGTCAGGAACTACTTGAACCTGAAGTTTCCAACCACTGAAGCCTTTGATCCTCGTAGGGTGAATCAATACCTGCGGATCTCTGATGCTATTCCCCGTAAGTATCACTGAATCATCTTGCTTTGTCTCGTTGACCAGCTCAGTTCTGACGTTTCTTTTTTTATTTCATTTACTTATAGTTTTTTTTTGTTAAGCCAGCTTCTCATGAAGCTCAGCAGCTCCGGCAAGCTCGCACTCCTCCCCCATTCATCAGACTAACGCGGGGGGCTTCTTCTGCCACCTCAGAGAAGGAAGGGCTGATTGTTTCGGCCGGGATTACTCCTGCTCCTACTCCATCGCCCTCCCAGGTGAGATCCTAGATGGCTACCTTTGCGTTGTGGGCTTCCAAAGCAATAAACAGAGGGGCTTCCGTTTCCCGGGTAGCTGGCATTACTACTCATGCTTCTTCTGCTCCATTTGATGCTACTATTACCCCAACTGCTCATCTAGTTGATGCGGCTACGATTCCAACCCCCTGAGCTTTGGAGGACTTTGAAGCGGGTGTCGTAGGGATTCCTTCTAGCCGCTTTCGCCCTCAGTTGAGCTCGACGGGGTAGGACGAGGTCTTCGAACAATTCATCGCATCCTGCCCGGGTGGCGGGCTCTCTGGGATGGCCTCGATGCCTGTTGATGTCTTGCTTACCAAGGGGTCTGTTGTCTTAGCTGAGGTAATTATTCTTTCTCTGTATTACTTCTGAGACTGCCAACTTAATTGGTTTCTGACCTTGGCTTTGTATCTCATAGGCCTTCAAGTTTAACGTGGTTGTGGGCCACCAGGTAGCCCTCCTCCGTGATCGGGCTACTAAGGCTGAAGCCGAAGTTCAGAGAGCCATGGGATTACTCAAGTGGGCTCATGCATTAGTGCAAGAGATGACCTCCAACCAAGGGAAGATGGAGACCAAGCTGGCCGAGCTTCGTTGTGATTATGAGAGGACGAAGCTATCATTTGATTAAGAAATTCTCCAATCCATCTGGCGGGCCAAGCAGAGGGATTCTTGGAAAACTGAGGCTAAGAAGTTTGACCTCGAGAATCAGGATTTGATTGCTCAGGTAGCCAAGCTGCAAGCTAATGCAGGGACCTCCTTTAGTGATGGATATTTTTATGCTTCCTTTCAGGTTGCAGAGGCTCTCCCCCTTCCCTTTGATCTATCATCCATCACCGGTTGGGATAGAGAAGAGATAATGACTAAGGCTGCTGAGTTGTCTCACCCTGACGATGATGGAGTGGTTTCTTCTAACCAGGCAGGAGCTGGAAAGCAGCCCGTCCAGGCAGACCCTCCCTTTCCTCCTCTCATCTTTACTACTTCAGGTCCTGGGGAATCTTCAAGTAAAGCTCTGTCCGTGCGGCCCGAAGGAGATCAACCAGGAGCTAGGGAAGGATCAAACCCATCTGAAGGACCCTCTAGAGTGGAAATGAAGGTCGACATGAGCCAGACGGGGTCCATGGCTGCCCTTCTTGATGCGACTATCCCTTCTAAGGTCATGGTAGTGATCAACGAAATCCTAGAGGAAGATCTTGCTGATCAGCAGGAGGAAACTCTGAAAGGAGAGATGGTTGGCGAGGGTAGCTAAGACGAGCAACCATCTGAAGGAGGAGTTGATGGCGTGATTAGCATGAGGGAGGGGGGATTAGTAGGGGGAAATCGAGAGGGCTCTGAAGCTTGACACTACCTGTTCATGACTGGCCTTGATTGCCAGGAAAAAGGGGTAGGCACCCCTCTTTACTCATGATTAGTTTAGTTGGTCTTTTTTTTGTGTAGCCCTGATTAGGGGGTTGGGCTCCCCGTTTGATTGATGTAGCCTTACTGGGGATAGGCTCCTTTGTTATAAATGAGAAAATGATATAACTTCCTTCATATTTTTTTTGATTGACCTTGATTACGAGCTTCCAACTCGATTGAGAACCTCTTGCTTTATTCCTGATCCTGACTATGAATCAAACATGCATCTTTGATGATGATTTGTTCATACTTCAATCTAGCTTCACAGGGAACTCTTATCGTGATGATCTTAATCATGTGAACGAAACAAATATTTATGTTTAAATCAGTTTCAGGAGAGATAACCCTATCGAGGCATCATGAGGGATGTCTAGCTATTTCCTGATCTCGAGATCTGGATGGCAACTATGCTCTTACACTCAGACCTTTCTTGGGGGTGGTAGCCCAACCAGGGCATTAGGAGGGCTGTCTAGCTATTTCCTGGTCTCCAGGTCTAGATGGCAACTATGCTCTTACACTCAGACCCTTCTTGGGGGTGGTAGCCCGACCAAGGCATCATAAGGGTTGTCTAGCTATTTCCTGGTCTCGAGGTCTGGATGGAAACTATGCTCTTACACTCAGACCCTTCTTGGGGGTGGTAGCCTGACCAAGGCATCAGGAGGGTTGTCTAGCTCTTTCTTGGTCTCGAGGTCTGGATGACAACTATGCTCTTATACTCAGACCCTTCTTGGAAGTTATAGCCCGACCAAGGCATCAAGGGTAATGAGGGGGCTTCCCCGGCTAGTCCCTGGTCTCGAGGTCTTGCTGGCAACTATGCTCTTACGCTTGGACCCTTCTTGGCAGGTTGTGGTGCCCGGCCAAGACATCAGAGGCAGCGATGGGGTTTCCCCGGCTTACCCCTGGTCTTGAGGTGATGATGTTAAATTTTTCAGTTGAATATGTGGATATTAATGTAGAACATAATCGGAGATAAAGAAAAAACACAGACTTTACTGATGATTGGGATGTAGTACATCATTATTAGGGATTTTATTGCAACCTAAATGGGGGCAATCTGCTCAAGAGTCCCCTACTCATGGGTAGAACTTCCTCTAGTGATCTGCGTTCTAGGTGTGGTGGATGGGTCATCCATCCATGTCTTCCAGTTTGTAGGCTCCATTGTGAGCAACTACCTTTATCAAGTATGGCCATTCCTAATTGGGGCCTAGGGTTCCATTCGACATTTTTCGAGTATTCGAGGTCACATTCCTAAACACCAAATCCCCTTCTTTGAAATTCCGGGCTCTGGCCTTTCGGTTGAAATACCTAGCGATCTTGCTCTGGTAGATCTCTACTTTCTTAACTACCCGGTCTTGTTTCTCTTCTAGGTGGTCTAGATTATCTCGGAGCTTGACCTTGTTACATTTGGGTTCAAAATGATGCACCCTGAATGAGGTCAATTTATGCTCGATGGGGAGGACCGCTTCAACTCCCCAAGCCAGGGAGTAAGGTGTTTCCTCGGTAGTTGTTATCTTTGTAGTCCGGTATGCCCAGAGGACCTCGGGCAGCTCTTCGGCCCATTTGCCTTTTTTCTGCTGTAGTTTCTTCTTCAGAAGCTTCTTGATAGTCTTATTGGTGGACTCCACCAGCCTGTTGGTCTGAGGATCGGCTACTGAAGCGAGCATGAGGTCGATTCCCAAACCTTTACAGAAGTCTTTGAATCGGGCGTTGACGAACTGCTTTCCCAGGTCGGCTACAATGATGAGAGGGGTCCCAAATCTATAGACCATGTTGGTTTTGATGAACTTGGTCGTATTCTTTTCTGATATTAGAGAAAGGGGCCCTGCCTCGACCTATCTTATGAAATAATCGATAGCCACGATAGCATATTTAACTTGTCCATGAGCGATGGGAAGCGGTCCAATTAGGTCGATCCCCCACATGGCAAAGTGGTAGGTTGAACTGAGAGATGTCAGTCGCTCTGGTGGCAAGTGGTTCAAATTCGAAGTCCTTTGACATGGCTCACAAGATCGTACAAAGCTTCTTGCGTCTTGGTGGATGGTCGGCCAGTAGTACCCCATACGAAGCACTTGATATGCTAAAGCTTCTCCCCCGATGTGGTTCCCGCAGTCCCCAGAATGAACCTCTCTTAACGCCCATTTAGCGTCATCAGGATGTAAACACCGAAGTAAGGGGAGGGATCTACCCCTCCTGTTGAGGTACCCGTCTACAAGGCAATATTGAATAGAGAGCCTTTTAATTCTTCGGGCTTGATCTAGCTCCTCGAGAAGCTTTCCCTCTTGGTGGTAGGCAACGATCAAGTCCATCCAGCAAGGCTGACGATCCAGGGAACAGATTTCCTTACTTGCAGCTATGCTTGGTTGGGAGATCACTTGGAGGGGAACTTCCCGAGGTAAGGATTGGCCTCCATTTGTGGCTATTTTGGCTAGAACATCCGTGCGGTGGCTTTGGTGTGGAGGCACTTGATCGATCTTGAATCCCTTAAATTTATTTGTAAGCGACTGAGCTAGCTTTAGGTAAGCGGCCATGTTATCTCCATTTGCCTAGTATACCCCAAACACCTGATTGACTACAAGTAATGAGTCGCTCTTGATTTGCAGGTAGTCGGCCTTCAGTTCGATATCTGCCTTCATCCCGGCTAGGAGGGCTTCATATTTCACTTCATTATTTGTGTCTTTGAACTCGAATCTGAAGCAGTTACAGAATTCAGTCCCCTCCGGGTCTATTAAAACTACGCCAGCTCCTCCCCCAGCTTGCCCAGATGCCCCATCTGTATAGAGGGTCTAGGACTTGCAGCTTTCCGGCCAATTATCAATCTCGGAAATCTTCTTAGGGATCTCATTCGGTGCTGTGGGATTCACTTGGCCTGGGAGCGCTGAAAACTCTGCAACGAAGTCTACCAAAGCCTGCGCTTTAATCATGGTCATGGGCTTATATTTTAAGTCAAACTGAGTGAGCTTTACGGCCCATAAGACTAACCTTCTAGAGACATCCGGTCTTTATAAGAATTGGCAGAGAGGTTGGTCTTTCACCACTGCTATTGAATGAGCTTGAAAATAGGGACAGAGCTTTCTCACCGAGGTCACCAGAGCATAAGCGAGCTTTTCCAAGAGAATATAATTTTTCTCTGACTTGGTTAAAGCATGACTCACATAGTATATGGGCCTTGAATCCTGTCACCACACTCATTGGCCAAAGCTCCGCTTACTGTGGTTTCTGAGACGTCCAGGTAGATTTGCAGCTCCTCTCCGGGATCCGGCTTGACTAACAATGTAGGCTTGTTAGGTATTTCTTCAAGGCTTGAAAAGCTTGCTCGCTCTCCGGGCTGCTCCATTTCATGTTTCCCCCATACTTGATGGCTTTGAATAACGGGAGGCACTTATCGGTGGAGCGAGAGATGAACCTGTTGAGCGCTGCTACACGCCCAGTCAAAATTTGCACCTGTTTGAGTGATGTAGGGGATTCCAAGTCCAAGATAGCTTTGATTTTTTCTGGGTTGGCCTCTATGCCTCTCTCATGAACCATGAAACCTAGAAATTTCCCCGCTGTTACCCCGAAAGTGCACTTGGATGGGTTCAACCGCATCTGGTTTTCTCTTAGGATAAGAAAGGTCTTGCGAAGGTCTTTCCGATGTCCTTCTGCGGTTGGTGATTTTGTTATCATGTCGTCGATGTATACCTCCATCGTCCTTCCGATCTCGGGCTTGAATAGCTTGTTAACCAGCCGCTGGTATATAGCCCCCGCATTGTTCAAGCCAAACGGAATTACCTTGTAGCAGTACATGCCTTGCCCAGTAATGAAGCTGGTCTTATCTTGGTCAGCTAGGTGCATCTTAATCTGGTTATACCCTGAGAACGTGTCCATGAAACTAAGAAGTTTATTTTTGAACGTGGAGTCAACCAGCTGATCGATCTTTGGTAAAAGAAAGCTGTCTTTTGGACATGCCCGGTTGAGGTCGGTGTAATCGACACACATACGCCATTTCCCATTCACCTTCGTAACCATGACCACGATGGCGATCCACTCAGGGTAGCGCACTTCTCTGATAAACCCTGCCTTGATCAATTTGTCTACTTCTTCCAGCACCGTAACGTTCCTCTCAGCGTTAAAGTGACGCCTCTTCTGTTTGACGGGCTTGACTGTTGGATCTACCGCTAATCGATAGGTGGCCAATGATACTGGGATTTCGGGCATCTCATCGTGGCTCCAAGCGAAGATGTCGCTGAATTCTATGAGAAGCCTAATCAAGCCTTCTTTTACTTCTGGTTCGAGGGTAGCCCCGATCTTGACGACCTTAGAGGGATCGTCACTTCTGATGGGTATCTCCTCTAGTCTATCTGCGAGTTGCCCGCTGGCCCATTCCTTGCTCTGTTCTTCCTCATAAGGCATAATGGGTTCACTCTTTGGATGCTCCGCGAGCTCCATATCTTCTTGGATTACACGGGATGTCTCCATGTCTTGGATTGTTGCAACCTGTACGAACTGTTTTGCTAAAGCTACAGGATTGACGGACACTGCGTAGCACTTCCTAACTGGTTGCTGGTCTCTGTGTACCTCTCCCACTTTGGTTCCCACTGGGAACTTGAGGACATTGTGGTATATAGACAAGACTCCCTTCAAGAAGGACAGGAATGGTCTCCTTAAGATGGCGTTGTAGGCCGATGGGATGTCAACCACAACAAAGTCCATCATAACATTCTGTTGGAGAGGTATGGTTCCGACGATCACTGGGAGGATCTTCGATCCCACCGGTATGATCGAATCCCCGGTAAATCCATAAAGTGGAGTTGTACAGCTATTGTAACACCATTGCTTCAGGTTTAGTTTTTCCAAGGTATCTTTGAAGATGATATCTACACTGCTGCTCGTATCAACGAGCACACGGTAGATCATGCAGTTGGCAATCTGTATCGTGATCACCATGGGATCATCATGAGGCTGCACGGTGTTGAAGACATCTGTTTTAGTGAAAACGATCTGTGCTGATTGGGAGAGCAATGTCGGGTTTTGGCTGACCTTGAAGATACACCAACCTTCTTCTACACGGGGAATCTTTCTTACATAGTTTTTCCTGAAATTATTTGAGATACAGGCCAATGTGGGACCTCCTCTTATGGTATGTATCACCTGTATCTGTTGCATTAAATCAGTATGTTCCCCCTTTCTCTTTTCCGCATGTTTGCAGATCTCGGTTTGTACCTCTCTTCCCGACTAAATATTGTCTCTGACCTATTGCAAGAACTCAATCAAACATCCTCCCTTTATCAGGGCTTCGATCTGGTTGCGCAAATTATAACACTCAGAAGTGTTATGGCCCACGTTTTCATGGAAGTCGCAGTACTTGTACCGGTTCCTCCTGTCGACAAGGGCTTTCATGGGTGCAGGCTTTTGGAGTAGCCCCTTGTCCTGTATAGTAAGGTAGACTATTTCCCGGGAAACGTTCAGGGGAGTGTAATAATCATACCCTTTCTCCTCTCGCATTATGGGAGCTACACTCCTAGGAGGAGGCGAAGCCCGAGGAGGGGTCCGTCTTGCTGGATACATTTCTTGCCTGAGCTGAGAAACGGGGAAACGATAGGTCGACCTATTAGGAGGTTTACTCTGATTTTTCTGAGCTGGCTCAGATTTGGGGGCTTCTTTTTTCTGATGCTTTGCCGTTCTCATATCATTGTGTTCCATCTTGACTTTGAGCTGTTTGTCGATCTCAACTTGCTTAAGAGCTCGATTGTAGGCCTCTTGGTAAGTCTCTAGAGGTCTCTTGGCGAAGGAACGGAAAAGCTTTCCCGCCCACAGGTTCCTCCTGAAATTGGCGAGAGTCTCTTTCTCGGTGAAGACTCTCATTTGTATGACTTCTTTGTGAAAATGTTCCACGTACAATCAAAGTGTTTCACCTCGCTCCTGAATCATATATTGGAGGTGTATGGGATCTTTTGGACGAGGTTTGATCCCTTGGAACTGGGAGGAAAAATCTGTTGATAACTTTGTGAAAGAATCCACGCTACCAGCAGGCAACTTCCTGAACCAAGTTTTCACGTAGTCGGTTAGGGTCGTTGGGAACATCCTACACATAGCTGCTCTAGTGGTATTTTGGACCTCCATCTGTTGGATGAAGCTCTACAGGTGACTCAAAGGGTCTTCCGTTCCGGAGAACTTATCTGTTAGCATTTTAAATTTTGGTGGGAGCTTCGCTTCCCGGATCCTCCTGGTGAAGGGAGCGTTCATCTCCCTTAATGAATCCTTCTTATCCTCCTTGTTCTTTCCCTTTCTTATCTGCTGGACCTCTTTCCGTAGCTTTGCTAGCTGATCCCTCAGTCGCTTGTTCCCGGGTTTCTTTGAATTGACCTCGGATTCTTCGCTGTCGGATTCTTCGCTGTCGGATCCCTCCGATGAACTGGCGACCTCTACCCGATCCTCTTCATGGGTAGGATCCACCAGGGAGGTTTGTCAACTTCCTTCCTTTTGGGTCCGGGTTTTCCTTCTAGATGCCGTCGGGCGAGGTGCCTCTCGTTGCTCCCTGGTTAGAGCATCTGCTACAGACTTAACTCTCCTATGCTGATATTGTGACGGTTTTCTCGGAACTGGGGGCATGGGTCCTAGCCTATCCCAGATCAAAGGTTGGGGCCCAATCCTGTCGAGGGCTAGCTCTAGAAGAGGAGGTCCTAGGGGGTCGAAAGCAGGCTGTCTGGTCCCGTGCCTGCTCGGTTCTCCCTAATCATTAAGGTTTGTTGGTTGGATTGTGATGCCTTCAGCGAGCAGGCGGATACGGACTGTTTCCACGAAGGCTGCCGCTTGTTGGTCGAGCGCGGCCTGGCTTATCATAGGGTGGCCAGAAGCCCGCGCATTAGTCGTCTGGACTGGAGCTTGACTGCAATGTCCAAACTTCTTCCCCCTCCTTGGGGTTTTTCGCGTTGGCATCACCGAAGGTTGTTCCGAAGCTCCGTGCTGTCCTTGGGAGGAGCGGAGCTTCATGGTTCCTATAAAACAATGAAAATGCAAACGGTTGATTTAATTAACTGGGTGTGGGTGGGTTCCCACAGACGGCGCCAGAAAGTGTTCACGGAAATTTGCTCGGGGTGAGAAATCTCAATTAACACCCTCAAGACCACTACCACGAAGGTGGTGCTCGAATGTATTCTAAACAGTGCCTATTCGAATGACAAAAATACTAATATTAATACAATCAAAAGAGAATGAAAATGCCTTCTTTATTAATGGTGTATCGTGTACAAATATCTCTCAATTGCTCTCAATTTCTCTAGGGTGTAGTAGGGCTGTTGTCTTATGTCTGTCGAAAAGTAGTCCCTTTCTCTTTCTCTCTTTTTCCTATTTATACATTGTTTTGGTAGGTTAAACCAGCTGATTCTCTCCTTGATTTTCTTAGTCCCTTCCCTTCTTATCGGACGGGATCTCATTTAAATGTCATTGACTTTGCGTTAATAGTTGAGTTGAGAATATCTTGGTGGAGATTAGTTTGTTTCCTTATTGGACTCTATTACTTGTTCTGCACGTACGTAATGTTTCCAAGTATGATCCAATGTATGTTCGTATCTTCACAGCATGATCCCTCATAGGGGTCATTGAATATGGTATGTATTGTCTCGTATGGCGAGGTAGATTAATGTCTTGGCTCCGGTACTCAGGAGCTTAGTCTAGCCAGGAGCTCGGCCTGACCTCCCTTGATCTCTTGGAGCTTGATGCAGCCCCCTGCGAGCTTCCATAGAGGTTGCGAGGTAATCTCGACCTCTGGGAGCTTCTCGATTCCTAGTTTGGTGGTGCGGGCTCGATCTGATCGAGCCGGGTTCTATCCCGGGTGTTCGGGAGCTCGCCTTTTATTTCTGTGGGGTGATACCGTAGCTCGACTTTGGGAACCGTGGTCCCCTAGTGGATAACCTCGGGCATGGGGTCAGACTAGGTGGGTGGAAAATTTCCCTTTGGTCCCTAGGCAAATTTGGCTATTAACAGATGCAATAAACTAAGTCCTAGCATTTAATCAACTAGTAAATGCAATAAAAACATCATCTTGGAAAGTTTAAACAAATAACAGCGATGAGATTGTTTGTTTAACTTACCAAGTCAATTTAATGATGAAAACCCATGCAAGAAAACATCCTAGATGAAGCTAAAAGATGTTTAATTCATGAATGAATGATGGGTTTTGGGTTTGGAGAGGTAAAGAACAAGTATTGGAGCTTCTCTTTCTAAAGGATACTTCCTCTCACCAAAAATTGATTCTTGAAGCTCTGAAAAATGAAATGGGAGAGAAAAGAACATATATATAGAAGCCCTAGACAAAACTGCATCGTTTTGAACTTGGGAAACAAAATCCTATCAAAACCGTGTTGGAACCTAGGGTTACAGATTACGCAGCGAAAGGTTTTAAAATTTTTTTTCTTATGCAATCATTAAACTAACCCATTTGTACAGTAATAATCAAATACAATAATAAAGTGAAGGAATTTATTTTTCATACCTACGTAGGAGGCTCCTTCACTTTGATACGAACTGCTCCTGATTTGAACCACGTGATCTTCCTCGCTATCTCCCGGAACTGGTAACAGCGTGTTGGCGCGTCACGATATTCAGGACCTGTATGGAGGAAGAAGAGAAGAACACACACAAAAACAAAACTAGAAGTGCAGCACTTGTGGTCTCACCACACCCTAACTTTTTTTTTTCTTTGTTTTGCTTTTTCTCTTTGCTGTGTGTCACGAACCAATTCTTTTCTCTCCTTTTCAATTCAAGTAATCTTATTACTTATTTTCTGTGTTAGTCACGAACACATTCCGTTCAATTAAGTAATCTAATCACTTTTTAATTAAATATATATCACATATATCAAATAAAATCAAACCAAAATCTTATTTGATTTTTAAAACTTTTCAAAAAGAATATCTCATATCCTTTTAAAATTAATTAAATATTTATTTTTGAATTCAAACATTTTAAATTCAAATTCAAATATTTAATTTAATAAAATAAAATAATCATATTATCTTATTTTATTCAAAATCAAATATCAACTAACACCCTTCATTTAGTGATTAACAACATAATTAAATAATCTTATTATTTAATTTATTTAATCACCATTATTCATTAATTAAATAATCTCATTATTCAATTAACTCCCGAATAAATACATGTCACTTTCGTAACACAATTAATTGGACAATCCAATTAATTAATCGTGACTCTTGTTACCTAAATCGATCGGGCTAGCAAGGGGACCTAATGGACCCACAGTATTTTGAGCTCCAATAATCCTTAGAAATTATTAATTAAACTCTTTAATTAATATTTCATGATTATTAACTTCGGTGTTATTCCACTAAAAACCCGAAGCTGCACTCTCTCAACTGTAGACGTTTTTACACAAACCAATAACTCTCGGTGTCCATCGATATAGCTATTACATATGGTATAATCCTCCACAAGTAGTTCATAATTAGAGCTGGGTCATAATGTCCGTTATACCCCTCTAATCATATATTTCCATTAAGTACCATTGATTCTCTAATGAACAATAAATCCTACATTCCTTACAGAATTAGGAGAGCGCTCATATTGTTCAAGCCCCGAATCAACCCTTAAGGGAACTACCATCTACTTCTCACAAGAAGGAGTGGATTCCACTACTGTATACAAACCTTCCCAGCCACAAGCCAAACCGCGATCCCAACATACGGAGTATATTGATCGGGAATGCAACTCCGACCTCACCCATGGTATATCAAAGACCACGATCTAACCTGAAGGAGTCGATAAGACACTCAGGATTAAGATCACCCACATATAGCAATCATTAGTTGATATATATGAATTTCATCGTTAAATGGATCTTAGTGAGAGATTCATATAGATCATGGCCCAGTCCTATATGATCACATCATACAAGGTGCCTCCATTCTCATATCTACATATGAATGATCCAGGATAGGATCACCGTACACTACGAAATGGACCGCAGCTGTAGATTAACCACAAATAAAGTACCCAGCTTTATTTGCTATCTACGGACTCTTTAAATTGCTCGTTTCAAACTGAATCCATCTATATATGACACTCATATACTCAGTTCAAAATTACATCCGGTAATTTTGGATGTTAAGTGCACATGTTATATAAAGTATGACACAAAATGAATGAATATACTACTTCTTTTATTTATGTTCAAATTATATTTACAAATTACAAGCTTTAGGGAAAAAACCCCAACAATCCCCCACTTGCACTAAAGCATGTGAGTCATGTCTCGTAACCCTAGACCTTCTAGGTGACCTTCAAACACTTTAGCCGGTAAGGTCTTTGTAAATGGATCAGCATGATTGTCTTGTGAGGTTATCTTGGTGACGATCATATCTCCTCTCTGCACTATCTCTCTAATGAGATGATACTTTCTCTCTATATGCTTCCCTCTCTTGTGGCTTCTTGGATCTTTGGAATTAGCCACAGCACCACTGTTATCAATAAAGTGTGATGGGCTTATCCAGATATGGAACAACTTCCAGATCACTCAAGAACTAACAGAGCCAAACAGCCTCTTTAGCAGCTTCACAAGCGGCTACATATTCAGCTTCCATGGTGGAGTCAGCAATGCAAGATTGCTTTATACTTCTCCACACAATGGCTCCACTACCTAGGGTGAATACTGATCCAGACGTGGATTTTCTAGAATCCCTGTCTGACTGAAAATCAGAATCTGTGTATCCTAACGGGATCAAATCCTGTCCGGAATACACTAGCATATAGTTTCTCGTTCTCCGAAGATACTTGAGAATAGTCCTGACAGCAACCCAATGATCTAATCCTGGATTGGACTGGTACCTGCTGACTACTCCCACTGCATAGCAGATGTCCGGTCTCGTGCATAACATAGCATACATGAGACTACCTACTATTGATGCATATGGCACACGTCTCATATCCTCAACTTCTTGAGGTGTCTTAGGACACTGTTCCTTAGACAAGTGAACCCCATGTCTAGAGGTAAATTACCTTTCTTGGAGTTCTGCATCGAAAATCGCATAAGAATCTTGTCGATATATGATGCCTGAGACAATGCTATGAGTTTGTTCTTACGATCCCTTATAAGTTGGATCCCTAGAACATAACTCGCCTCTCCCAAATCTTTCATTTGGAATTGGCTAGCCAGCCAGCCCTTTACATCAGACAACACTCCCACATCATTCCCAATGAGTAGGATGTCATCTACGTATAGGACCAAGAAAACTACTTTCTTGTCAATGATGCGCTTGTAGACACAAGGCTCATCAACGTTTTGCTCGAAGCCATAGGTTTTGATCACATCATCAAACCTTATGTTCCAAGATCTAGATGCTTGCTTAAGTCCATAAATGGACCTTTGCAACTTGCAAACCTTTTGCTCTTGATCTGGAGACACAAATCCCTCTAGTTGCATCATGTATATGCTTTCATCAAGATTGCCATTCAAGAATGCAGTCTTGACATCCATTTGCCAAATTTCATAATCAAAATAGGCAGCAATGGATAAGAGAATCCGAATAGACTTAAACATGGCTACTGGCAAGAAGGTCTCTTCATAATCGACCCCCTTTTTCTGGGTATAACCCTTGGCCACTGGCCTTGCCTTAAAGGTCTCTACCTTCCCGTCTACTCCTCTCTTCCTCTTGTAGATCCACTTACATATTATGGGTTTTACCCCATTCGATAAGTCTATAAGTTCCCAGACTGAGTTAGAGTACATAGACTCCATCTCGAGATTCATGGCTTTAAGCCATTCCTCTTTATCAGGATCTTCCATTGCATTCTTAAATGTCAATGGATCATCCACACTATCAGCAGAGACAAGATCTTGTCCCTCACCTACACCTAAATAGCGTTCAGACTGTCTCATAACCCTTTCACTACGTCTAGGTGGTAGTGTATCCTGACTAGGAATTATCTGACTTTCAGATGTTAATGGATTAACAACTCTAGTTGACTGAGTACTGGTCTCACCATGCTCCAACTCATTTAATACAATTTTAGAACGAGGTTTATGATCACTTATATAGTTATCCTCAAGAAACGTTGCATTTGTCGATACAAATACTTTGTTATCTTCAGGACTATTGAAGTATCCACCTCTGGTCTCCTTGGCGTATCCTACAAACAAGCAGACCACAGACTTGGGATCTAGGTTTCCAGTTTTGTTCTTCAGCACGTGTGCTGGACACCCCCATACGCAAAAATGTCGTAAACTAGCTTTACGACCATTCCACAACTCTAGGGGAGTTTCAGGAACAGATTTGGATGGCACTACATTCAAAATGTATGCCGCTGTTTGTAACGTATATCTCCAAAAGGAATTTGGATGGCACTACCTAATCATAGATCTCACCATTTCTATTAGGGTTCTATTTCTCCTCTCCGCGACACCATTCTGCTGAGGTGTACCAGGAGCTGTGAGTTGGGACACTATCCCATACTCGACCATAAAGTCTTCAAACTCTTGGTCAAGGTACTCACCTCCACGATCTGATCGTAGAGACTTGATAGTCTTTCCTAACTGGTTCTTAACTTCAGCTCGGAATTCTTTGAACTTTTCATATGTTTCCGACTTCCGTTGCATTAGGTAGACATATCTGTATCTCGAGTAGTCATCTATAAAGGTGACATAATACTCATAACCACCCCTTGCTTTAACATTCATTGGTCCACAGACGTCTGAATGTATAAGCTCTAGTAGTTGTTTAGCTCTAAGCCCTTTACCAGTAAAAGGTCTCTTAGTCATCTTACCTTCTAGACAAGATTCACAGACAGGTAAGGTGCCAACCTTTAACTCATTTAAAGATCCGCTTTTTACTAGTCTGTTTATCCGGTCAAGGTTAATATGTCCAAGCCTTAGATGCCAGAGATACGTTTCGTTTTCTGGAGAAATCTTATGTCGTTTAGTTTTTGGTTTTTCAACTTTAAACATTTCGGTGTTGAGCAGTGTTGTATGCATTAACGGTCTTAACACATACAAATTGTTTTCATTAATTCCTGAACAAATATTCAGACCATTCTTTGCAATAATAACTGATTTATTATCAAAAGAAACAGAATATAATTGTTCTAACAACTTAGAAACGGAAATCAAATTCCGTGTAAATCCAGGAATATAAAAATCATTGTTCAATAATAAAAAACTATTATTATTACAAAATTGCAATCTTATTGCTCCCACTGCTTTGGCCGACACGACATCCCCCGACCCCACACGCATGGAGAAGGCTCCTTCCTCTAGCTGTGTCCAAGAATCAGTCCACTTTCTTCTTCTTCTTGGCTACCTCCTCCAGGTACTGAGGACAGTTCCTCTTCCAATGCCCGACCTTGTTACAATGGAAACATTTTTCCTTTGTCTTGGTCGGTGGAGGTGCCCTTCTTTTTGCTTTGGGCCTTCTTGGGTTTGGGCTTACCCTTCGCCTTCCCAGCAGACCTCTTCCTCTTGTTATTATTGGAGGAAGATGGTTCGGCAACATTTGCCTCACCTGTCTTACTTTTGCTGTCCTTGGTCATGGACTCAAAAGTAGCGAGCTCATTGAGCAACTGTGTGAGACTAAACCTTAACTTGTTCATCCCATAGTTGTTCTTAAACTGATCGAAACTCTTCGGAAGAGTCGTCAGTATGATGCTCACTTGACTGGGTTCGTCAATGGCCCCGCCATTGACTTCTGCCGTGTTGAAGTAGGACATCATGCCTCGGACATGTTCCCGAACCGATGTACCTTCCTTCATGCGAGCGAGCATAGCGGAATGAACAGCTTCGTGTCGCTTTTGCTCGGAGGGCTGCCCGAACATAGCTTGCAATGACTCCATAATTTTGAATGCTGTAGTCATTGCTTCGTGCTTTGTGACAAGCACGTCTGTCATAGAAGCTAACAGATATGTTCGGGCCTTCTCATCAGATGAGACCCATCGCTGGTATGCCTCACGAACAGTTCGTGTGGCATTGGCAGTATTCACCGGAGGACATTCCTCCGTAAGCACAAACTTGAGGTCTTTGGTGACCAGTATTGCATTAATGTTAAGTTTCGATTTTGTGTAGTTATCACCAGTTAATTTATCGTTTGCAAGTATTTGTAATAGTGCAGATGACATGGCTGAAAAAACATAAATTAAAGATTCATTCAGTCATACATTCTAAACATGTGCTAATGTTCGGCATAAAATTAAACATGATGCATGAAAATATTTAATGAACAAGAACAACCCTAAAAACAATGTTTCTATGCCACGACAATCCAACATACCACAAGCAAGTGCCGCCTTAGGGTCGGTCAAATTCTTGCATTTTGGATCGAGACCTTCTCAGTCAAAGGATATACCAGAATAACTCTTATGCCAGTATCATTCAACCATCATTTATTAGGTCAGGTTTTTAATTAGCCAATTTAATTAAAACCTTGTGAGTGTAACCCATCATTTCAGATCTCAAGAGCTTAACTCGAGAATTGCCGCCTTAGGGTCGGTCAATCCCGAAATCCCCTCCGAAATCCTATCTGTTAGGAAGTCAACCTTGGTATTGATTCTTATGGAAACCCTCCTTAGGGAGGACGAAAACAAAGCCGTCACGAGGCCCCACTCGAATCTCAAGGTGTTGAACTAATGATGGAGACCGCGGGATATAATGTCATATATCCCTCTCCCACTCACTATTTTATATTAAGGGTTTTCTATTAATATTAATGCACCTAGATTAAACTAGATTAAACGGCTAATTTTAATCTAAGCGTCAAGTGCATTAATCACAAATTATTAGAATCCTATTCCAATAACTAATAAACTAAATTGATTTTTAACACTTAAAAAATCTAGTTCATTAGTGATAATTCAAATCTATGTAAACAGTTTACTAAGACTAGAATTATTATTAAATGTGTATTTACCAAGTTTTAACTATTAAAACTAAACACATTATTAGGTCCAATTATTATTAGGAGCTTAATCAAATTAATCCTAATATATATTTTAAGGACCCTACTAATCTAAGTATTTAAACTCTTTAATAAAAAGATTAGTAATTAATGAGATTTACCAAGTTTTTACTCCTAAAAACTAATCCCATTAAAAATAACCAATTATGTGAATAACCCATTTTAATCAAATTTAAAAAAAAAAATTAAACACATAATAGGGATGGCCATAATGCATGTATGATATATCAACATATATATATATATATATGTGTAGGCACAACTAATTTAAATGACATGTATATGCATGGCAATGCTTAATTATCAAATAATTAAAACATACATGAGTTGACCGAGTGTTGTGGATTATTTAACCTAAAAATTGGAATCTAATTACAAAAAATATTCCCAAGGCATCCCTTGGTCTTCTTGTAATTTCCAAGACTTCCAATCTCTTAGGTCATGTGTGCTGGTAGCCATCGCTGGACGTGGAGCGCTGATGGGCAACGCTGGACTTGGAGCACTGATGGGCAACGCTGGACGTGCATGCGCTGGAGGTTGTGAGCGCTGGTAGGCTGCGCGCAGGTAGCATGTGCGCGCTGGTCCGTTGAGCTCTGGTCTGCTGTGTTGCGCGCTACAGCGCTGGTCATGCATGAAAATACACTAAGAGTGATAAAACTAACCTAGAGGGGGGGGGGGTGAATAGGTTTTAGTTAAATTAAATGCCATCTTTTTGATTAATCAAAATTAAACAACAAAACCCCTAATCTTTAACACAATCAATCATAGCCATAATAAAATGCGGAATAAACAAAATAACACGATGATATGATTTACGTGAGAAACCCTCCAACTGGGTAAAAACTCACGGGCCTAATCGCCAATCGAACCCTCAAATCCGCTATTTGCATAAACGATTACAACCTAGGTTGACCACATCACACCTAATCGGTTACTAATCCGTTCTTGCTACCCGTAGGCTTTTAATAGTGATTTTAGGCTCTTGCTTGTATACTACCCAAGGCAAATACAAGACTTAACTCTTAAATGAAGAGATAAGAAACCTAAAGTGAATATGATGATATTCTAAATGCACAAAATGCAAGGTCAACACATTTAATGCTTATCTAGTCATGTATGAGTGCTTCAAACATTCCTAGATATCATGTTGCTATATGACACACATATAACCTAGCTATATGAAATCAAAGCATTCCTAGATGCAATAGCTATCACAATACAACAACCCAAACACCAACAAAAAACTCTATTTATAATAAAAAATTATAAACTAGATGCATAAGAAACATAAAAGAGATTTCTTGTTAAGCAAGAACACAAAGATGGATAAGAGTGGTGTTCTACTTACCAAGTAAGCTATGTTGATGAAGACCCATGCTTAGAAACATCCTAGATGAAGCTAGATGATGATAGAACCATGAATGAATGATGGGTGATTGGGTTTTACACAATAAAAATGATTTCTTGCTACCTTTTCTTGCAAGACACTCTTGAGCTCTAAAAGGGATGAAAGAGAATAAGTTCTGAAGCTCTAAAGAGGCAAGGAAGAGGAAAGGGCATATATATATATCAAGCCCTAGACGAAATGACACCGTTTTGAAAACAGTAACAAAAACCCGTCATTACCGCTGTGCGTACCGCGGCTCGGGCAAGTTGTTCAGAACGCGGTACACGCAGCAGTGTGCCTACTGGACAACATTGCGGTTGGGACCGCTGTGCGTGCAATGCACAGGCCGCGGTCTAGGCAGCAGGGGCCTACTGAAGTTTACCGTTTCACAGACTGCTAGGCGTACATGTGTACAGGACGCGGTCCAGGCAGCATGAGCCGACTGATGATTACCGCTCTGTATGTCGCGGTTCAGGCAGTGCTTGCCAAGCGGTCTAGGCCGCGGAAATAGAAGAAACCCTATTTTCTAAGCAGACTCAACACACAAAGTGATGTGCAATATGTGCAAGTGTGGAGTGTGAAAAGTGACATACAATGCATCATTCAATTGTATGTAAACAAGAATATAATGCATGCAAGTGAGTGTGTGCAACTATATCCCTTCAAGTAAAAGTAAAGTCAAGTAATCTACCTTCCTTGAAGCACTTGGAGTCAAATGGAAGATCTTCAATTCCTAATCTACCCTTTTACAATGATTAACCCCAATTGTGATTTTGTCAACGAAATAAGCCAATCATAAAGTGAGGCACTTACAATCTCCCCCTTTGGCTATTTCGTGACAAAACCACCACTCACAAAGCAACCTCACAAAAACAACAAATTGGTCAACAACAGTTTCTACATTACAATAAAGCCTATAGTCTAAGTCTTGAACATCTTCAAGTCAATCCAAAGCTTGTAGAACCATCCAACCTACACACAATCAACAAAACAAACAAGGATACCTTCCAAGATCAAGTGTGTGTGAGGTGCTTTCAATAATCATAACCAACTACAAACAACAACATTTGCAATAGCCTTAACAAAATACAATCAAATAATGTAATCATGCTATTCAATGCAATACTCCCCCTACATGATAGCTCTCAACTCCCCCTAAATAAGATACTGCTAGATCACTAAAGCTCACAACTCTACTCCCCCTTTTTGTCATGAGATAGGCAAAGGGAGTCCCCCTTAATGGGTAAGCTTTTGGCAAGGAGAGCTTATAGCACACAACATATGAAAGTTCATATAAGCAACTTTATGCAACTTAATTAAGTGAGAGAGAATCAAGGATTTTTATTTGATGAAAATGTGTGATACGATGCTTTGCAAGCAAGACATGTTGCATCCAAGTTCAAAAACAATGGTATTTGGCAAAGCAAACAACAAAGGTTTCCAAAAGAATTCAAACCAATTTTCACCCTTTGTCATGATTTCAAGCAATGATATAAATTGTTTATACCAAAGTCAGTTTAAAGAGCAACTATCAAACTTTATAAACAAAACAAGACATGAGCGACTTTTTGCACCCTATTTGATTTTTCCGGGTAAGATACCCGTATGATAGTAGCCTTGTTTAGCGAATAAAGAGAGAGAGAAGACTAAATTTGGATGAGACATCCTTATTTATTGAATAGACACATGGTCCTTATTTAGTTTAGTCTTCTCATTTGCTTATGCATACAGTTTGGCATTCATGTTTAAGCAATAAAAAATATGTCTTCATGCATATCAACTTAAAGCATATCATTAATAAAAACATCATGTCATGGAGATCAATTATAGGTCATTCAAATTGTACTTCCAAAGTAAATCTCCTAGTCCAAAAATGCATGTTTGAACATAAATATAACATGGATTGCAAGAAAAGCAATTTTCACACTTATAAAAAAAATAATCATATGCACAACCGATCATCTCAAGCAATTAATGAGGGAGCATAAAATATATCAATGTAGCACAATGCACTTTCATGCCAATTTGCTCTCTTTGCTTGAGCTCCCTATATGGGGTCAAGACATACCATTTCAAGCCAAAAGACAAATCCCAATAGACTTACTAAGGTTGCCAAACCTAATGGTGTCTAAGGGCTTTGTAAATAAGTCCACTAGTTGGTCATTAGTTCCCACATGCTCCAATGCAATAGTTTTGCTCTCAACTATCTCTCTAATGAAATGATGTCTAATGTCAATGTGCTTAGTCCTAGAATGTTGGACGGGATTCTTAGAAATGTTTATGGAACTCATGTTGTCACAAAACAAAGTGAGAGTGCCTTGCTCTAAGCCATAGTTGGCTAGCATTTGCTTCATCCACAACAATTGGGTACAAGCACTACTGGCGGCTATATATTCCGCCTCGGCCGTGGATAGGGAAATTGAGTTTTGCTTCTTGCAAAACCAAGACACCAAGTTGTTGCCTAGAAAAAAACAACCACCCGATGTACTCTTCCTATCATTACAATTCCCCGCCCAATCGGCATCACTAAATCCAACAAGATTTGGATTAGTGTCAAAGGAGTACCATATCCCATGATTGGAGGTACCATTCACAAATCGAATGATCCTCTTCACCGCAACAAGGTGAGATTCTTTGGGATTGGCTTGGTACCTAGCACAAACACCCACACTAAAGGAGATATCGGGCCTACTTGCGGTCAAGTATAGCAAACTACCTATCATGCCACGATACAAGCTTTGATCAACACTTTTACCACTAGCATCCTTGCTTAGCTTCAAAGTGGTACTCATGGGTGTGTCACAATGTTTGGCATTGTCAAGACCAAACTTCTTCACTAGGCTTTTGGCATACTTAGATTGGGATATGAAAATCCCATCATGCATTTGCTTAATTTGCAAGCCTAGGAAGTAATTTAGTTCACCAACCATGCTCATTTCAAATTCAAGAGACATGACATCAACAAATTGTCTCACTTTTGACTCATTGGTGGAACCAAAAACAATATCATCAACATAAATTTGAGCTATGAAGAGCTTATCTTTATTGCACTTGATGAACAAAGTCTTGTCAACACTACCTCTTGAGTAGCCATTGTCAACAAGATAAAGAGTGAGGCGCTCATACCAAGCCCTCGATGCTTGTTTCAACCCATAAAGTGCCTTTTTGAGGCGATAGACATGATTAGGGTGGTGTGGATCCACAAACCCCTTGGGTTGTTCAACAAACACTTCCTCATGCAAGAAGCCATTGAGGAAGGCACTCTTAACATCCATTTGATGTAGTTTGAACTTATACACACAAGAAATAGACAAGAGAAGCCTTATAGACTCAAGACGGGCAATGGGAGCAAAAGTCTCCTCAAAGTCAATACCCTCAATTTGAGAGTACCCTTGTGCCACAAGCCTAGCTTTGTTGCGCACAATGTTGCCATCCTCATCCGACTTGTTCCTATACACCCATTTGGTGCCTATGACATTAGTGTCCTTGGGTCTAGGAACTAGAGTCCAAACCTCATTTCTTTCAAATTGGTTTAGCTCTTCTTGCATGGTAAGAACCCAAAAATCATCATTCAAGGCTTCATCAACCTTTTTGGGTTCAACTTGAGAGGTGTAGCAAGTATAGCTATTTGACGCCTAGTCCTAACACCTTCATTCACATCTCCAAGAATGTCATTCTTGTTGTGAAGATGTCTAACCCATGGAGCGGGTTATTTAGAGTCCAAAGAAGGATCTCTATCAAGAGGTTGATCATTCTCTTCACTAAGACTTGACTTCACATCACTTGAAGTCTCACCACACTCCTTCAAAGGGAGGTTACCATTCTCACAAACATCCTCCTCATGGTCAACATTTTTGGGCCTACAATCATCAATGACAACATTTGATGATTCCATGACACTTCAAGTTTTTAGATTGAAAACTCTATAGGCCTTGTTATTGAGTGCATATCCAATGAAAATACCCTCATCACTCTTGGCATCAAACTTGCCAAGTCGATCACGGTCATTAAGAATATAGCACTTACTACCAAAGATATGGAAATAGCTAACATTGGGTTTTCTTCCTTTCCATAACTCATAGGATGTTTGTTTGGTCCCGAGTCTAAGGAAGACTCTATTCCCTATATAACAAGCCGTATTGACGGCTTCAGCCTATAAATTCCTACGAACCTTGTTGCTAAGCAACATCACCCGAGCCATCTCTTGTAAAACTCTATTCTTCCTTTCCACAACTCCATTTTAGGGGGAGTTCTAGGAGCCGAGAATTCATGGGAAATACCTAGACCATTACAGAAACTCTCAAAGCTACTATTCTCAAATTCTTTCCCATGATCACTTCTAATTCTCTTAATGCTCCTAATGTGAGAATTTTTCTCATTTTGAATTTTGACACATAGCATTTTGAATTTCTCAAAAGCTTCGGACTTCTCTCTAAGGAAGTAAGTCCATGTGAACCTAAAGAAGTCATCAACAACTACAAGGATATACCTTTTACCACCTAGACTCTCGGTTTGCATGGGACCCATGAGGTCCATATGAAGGAGTTCCAATGGCTCATTGGTACATAGAAATTTTCCTTTCTTGTGCATGCTTTTAGTTTGCTTCCCTTGTTGACAAGGTCCACAAACTCCCTCAAACCTCTTCCCAAGCTTGGGAAGGCCTCTCACAACATTCAACCTCTCAAGGACCTTCAAGTCACCATAATTCATGTGGCCAAATCTTTGATGCCACAACTCAACTTGCTTACAACTAGACAAGTTGCAAGAGATGTTACTAGACTCAAGACAATAACAATTGTCACTTGATATCTTGCCTTTTAGAAGCACTTGCCCATTTTCCTTAAGAATATAGCAATCAACTTTGCCAAACATAACCGAAAGCCCTTCATCACTTAAATGTGATATACTAATGAGATTGGCTTGCAAGCTGATCGGGCCAAATATGTACTATATTTAGGCCCTAAGATCCTTACCTTATGTTCTATTTTCGTGCGTTTTTGTGTCTCTTATGGGTTATTTTGTGCTTATTTGAAGGAAATGATGAAGAGACAGGCTTGGAAGCATTTTGTGATGATTCCAGCAGAAAAGGAACACAAACAGGTCCATAGTGCGGGTCCAGTGCGGGTCGCAACAGCACTCCAGTCGCACTCCAGCCGCACTCATGTGCATAGCCGGGGTAGAATGCAAGTACAGAGATAAAGTGCGGGTACAGTGCGGGTTAGCTGGGTCAGCTAACCGTACTACACCCGCACTATTGCCAAACCAGAGAAGCTACTCAGACACCTGACATTAGAGTGTGGGTGCTGTGCGGGTCAGCAAACCGCACTCCACCCGCACTTGCACCAAGAACAGAAGAACAGAATCGCACCTGACTTTGGAGTGCGGGCACTGTGCGGGTCATCAAACCGCACTCTACCCGCACTTGCACCAAGAACAGAAGAACAGAATCGCACTTGACACTAGAGTGCCGGCACTATGCGGGTCATCAAACCGCACTCTACCCGCACTTGCATCAAGAACAGAAGAGCAGAATTGCACCTGACATTAGAGTGAGGGTACTGTGCGGTCATCCAACCGCACTCTACCCGCACTGTTGCTCAAGACAGAAGGTAGATTTTGCACCTGAGAAGGAAGTGCGGTCACAGTGCGATGCCAAGTGCGGGCCAAGTGCGGGTCAAGTGCGGGTAATTAAACCGCACTCCACCCGCACTAATGTCCTGATCCGAGAACTGAAGTTACAAGCAACCCATACAGTGCGGGTAAATCACCCGCACTCCACCCGCACTCTGAGCGCGCCAGTCTGATTTTCAAGCTTAAGTGACCTATTTTTGTATTTAGTATAAATAGAAAAGTATAGAAACATTTTAAAGAGCTTTTGACTCCGTTTTAGACAGATTTAGCATTCTTAGATCTAGTTTCTCTCTCTACCTCTCATCCTCACATTCTCTACTCAACTTCAAGGAAGTTATGAGATTGGAGCCACTTCAAGGAAGGAGATGTTCTCCAAGGGTTATTTCTTTCTCCTCTCTACTGATTTCCTAGTTGTAATGAGTAGCTAAATCCCTTGTAAGGGGTTGATGGAGTAGTTAGTTTAATATTGGGCTTGTACATAAACTTGATATTATATTGATATTCATGTCTATCTTCCATTGATCTATTCTTGTTGTGAATGTTTATCATTGATTTCTTGTGTAGATACATGATCTTTGCAAGATGTCTTTATATTATGTATGAGTATTGCATCTAGATATACATCCTATTTAGTTATTTAATGCTCTAAAGAATTGACGGAAAGTCATGAATTCCGACTCTTGAACCGCGGTTTTAATCTAACCTCGATCGTATTTCTAGCACTATACATCCTAGGTCGGAATCCGTGAGAGAGTTAGAAGTCATCACTATACATCCTAGGGTGACTATTTGTAATCGGTTGAGTCAATGTTAGGTAGACGAGCTTCATTTCTAGAATCCGGTAAACAATCAACTCTATACATCCTAGGTTGGTAGTTTACAAGGATTAATCCCTAATAGGTGGTCCGCACTATACATCCTAGGTTGGCCACCTTCTAGGGATAAATAACCGACTCTATACATCCTAGGTCGGTTACCTTGAAGAGCCGTGCTATTGACAAGTTTGTTACATTGCCCAGTATTTGCTTTCGAATCCATTAGCTCCTTAGTTTCCATCATCTATATATCCTTCACTCCATATTCCCCTTTCATTTTATTTACTTATTTAATTTAGTGTTATTTAGAGTTGGTTCACAATCTACATTTTCACCAATTCATGTTTTGCTATTATATATATATACATACCATTGCTTTAGCTTTAACTAATTTGCTAACTCCGCTCCCTGTGGACGACACCCACTTGCCGCTATATTTATGTTTGTAAACTGATTTAGGCTTTGTGTGGTTTCTTAAAATATTATTGACGGACTGATCTTTTAAAACGACACAAAGGAAAAAAGTGTCTTTGTCACAAGCCACCTACATATAGAGCATTGAGCAAGGAGGGCAAACCGGGAATAGATATATTGCCTTTCCCTATGACCTTTTTCCGTGAACCATCACCAAAGGTGATAAATCCACCATCCTCCATCACAAGAGTCTCAAAGAAACTCTTGTTTCGGGTCATGTGTCTAGAACACCCACTATCAAGATACCAAGTGTTAGAGGCCTTGGCTTTCAAAGCCACTTGAGCCACATAGCAAAAATATTCATTTTTTCTAGTCCACCTAGGAGCAACATTATCAATCCTAGGAGCCTTTGGTTCATTTGCTCTAAGTTCCCTAGGTGCATGCTTTTTGGCTCTTCTAAGCATATTCTTCTCAATCATGTTTTCAAATCTACACAATTTGATATACTTAAAACAATTAGGCCTTATATGGCCTTCAATACCACAATAATGACAAGTAGGAGTAAAGTAGGAATTCATACCATAGCCTTGTGCAACCATTTGAGGTTTCCTTCTCGTTTGAGTAGTCCCTTGATGTTGAACAAACTCTCTCCTTTGTGGTTGAGCCAAAGTGGCATGTCTTCCTTGTTGATCATACATGATCCTTGATCGTGGAGGAGGGATCCTTTCATGTGGAGGTCTTGATTGAAATGCTCTAACTTGTTGTGGCTGAGCCCTTGTTGGAATCTTGGCTTGAGCATGTTTTGAGGATTCTCCAATTTCAATCCTTCTTGTAACTTGTTGTGGGACTTTGACTTCTTCAACTTCTTGACTCTTGACAAAGGTAGTCTTTTTCAAGGATGTAGTACTCACATCTTCCTCATATCCCAAACCCCTCTTATCACTGGGGCTTTTTCCAGTTGATAGCATCTTGTCAAGCTTCTCGATTCCGGAAGTCATCTTGGCAATTACTCCTTTTGCCTCTTCAAGCTCCTTCCTTAAGCATTCTTCACTTTTCTTGACCACAAAAAGTTCCAACTTCAAGCTCTCTTCCCTTTCTCTTGTTCTTTTCACTTCTTCACTTAAGTGAATCATCTTGGAGGTTACTTCAATGTTCTTCCTTTTCAACTCTTGAATCTCTTTTTTCTTCTTAGCTCTAGAACTTTTGAAGTATTCCATGAAGTCTTCATAGTCCATCTCCTTATCGAATTCACGCTTGGACTCGGATGAAGTACTCACATTACTTGAGTTATCATCTTCTTCTTCTAGCTTGTCATTCTTCTCTTCTTGGTCACTCATAAATTCTTTGCTATTATGAGATGATGAGAAAGCAATAAAGTTTGCAACTTGATCTTCATCATCCGAAGACTTTTCTTCCTCCTCTAAGTCTTCACTATCACTCCAAGTAGCCGCCATCACCTTTCCTTTCTTCTTCTTCTTTAAGTTGGCACATTCGGGGGCAATGTGACCATACCCACTACACTCATAGCATTGAATACTCTTCTTGGAGTCCTTCTCTTCACTTTTCTCAACCTTTTTAAAAGGAGTCTTCTTCTTCACAAATTTTCCCTTGGAGCCCATCCCCTTCTTCTCAAACTTCATGAATTGCTTGAACCTCTTCACCATAAGAGCCATTTCTTCATCCGAATCTTCTTCCTCCCTCTCTTCCTTGGAGGTCTTCAATGCAATGCTCTTTTGCTTCTTTTGAGGTGTTGTTAAAGTAGGGGCTCTTCTTGACTCAAAGGCCAACAACTTGCCAATTATCTCACTTGGCTTCATCTTCTTATATTCGCTATTCTCCTCAATAGCGGTCACCTTTGCATCAAATCTCTCTGGGAAAGACCTCATAATCTTTTGGTTTATCCTTTTATCCGTATATGGATCGCCTAATTGATGACTTTGGTTGACGATATCCATTAGCTTCATTTGGAAGTCATTGAAGCACTCGTGATCTTCCATCTTCAAGGACTCAAATTTAGTTTGAAGAACTTGTAGTTTGGAGTCTTTCACTACATCGGTTCCTTCATGTGCCATCTCCAATATTGTCCATGCTTCATGTGCATTCCTTGTGGTTTGGATTAGCTTGTGTTGATTCTCATCCACCGCACACAAGATTGCATACATGGCCTTGTTGTTCCATTTGGAGGCTTCAAAGTCTTTAGTATCCCATTCCGACTTAGGCTTGGGCACAATGCTTTCATCTTCGAGAGTCTTGGTAAGTGATGTGTAACCATCCTTAATCACCATCCAAACTCGATCGTCAATTTGGCATAGGTAGGATTCCATTTTTCCTTTCCATGATGAGTAATTAACCCCCGTCAGAAGTGGAGGTCTTGAACTCGATGCTCCCTCTCGCTCATATGCGTTTCCACTCATGGTGTTTAAGGGTAAATGAGATGAATGCAATCAATCAACAAAAAGAAAAAGGAAAACAAGCAAGACACACTAACCAAAAAAAATCTAATGCAAAACACTCTTAGAGAGCAACGGATCTCCTAATTATGTTAAAGAACCCGCTCTGATACCAATTGAAAATACACTAAGAGTGATAAAACTAACCTAGAGGGGGGGTGAATAGGTTTTAGTTAAATTAAATGCCATCTTTTTGATTAATCAAAATTAAACAACAAAACCCCTAATCTTTAACACAATCAATCATAGCCATAATAAAATGCGGAATAAACAAAATAACACGATGATATGATTTACGTGAGAAACCCTCCAACTGGGTAAAAACTCACGGGCCTAATCGCCAATCGAACCCTCAAATCCATTATTTGTAGAAACGATTACAACCTAGGTTGACCACATCACACCTAATCGGTTACTAATCCGTTCTTGCTACCCGCATGCCTTTAATAGTGATTTTAGGCTCTTGCTTGTATACTACCCAAGGCAAATACAAGACTTAACTCTTAAATGAAGAGATAAGAAACCTAAAGTGAATATGATGATATTCTAAATGCACAAAATGCAAGGTCAACACATTTAATGCTTATCTAGTCATGTATGAGTGTTTCAAACATTCCTAGATATCATGTTGCTATATGACACACATATAACCTAGCTATATGAAATCAAAGCATTCCTAGATGCAATAGCTATCACAATACAACAACCCAAACACCAACAAAAAAATATGTTTATAATAAAAAATTATAAACTAGATGCATAAGAAACATAAAAGAGATTTCTTGTTAAGCAAGAACACAAAGATGGATGAGAGTGGTGTTCTACTTACCAAGTAAGCTATGTTGATGAAGACCCATGCTTAGAAACATCCTAGATGAAGCTAGATGATGATAGAATCATGAATGAATGATGGGTGATTGGGTTTTACACAATAAAAATGATTTCTTGCTACCTTTTCTTGCAAGACACTTTTGAGCTCTAAAAGGGATGAAAGAGAATAAGTTCTGAAGCTATAAAGAGGCAAGGAAGAGGAAAGGGCATATATATATATCAAGCCCTAGACGAAATGACACCGTTTTGAAAACAGTAACAAAAACCCGTCATTATCGTTGTGCGTACCGCGGCTCGGGCAAGTTGTCCAGACCGCGGTACACGCAGCAGTGTGCCTACTGGACAACATCGCGGTTGGGACCGCTGTGCATGCAATTCACAGGCCGCAGTCTAGGCAGCAGGGGCCTACTGAAGTTTACCGTTTCACAGACCGCTAGGCGTACATGTGTATAGGACGCGGTCCAGGCAGCATGAGCCGATTGATGATTACCGCTCTGTATGTCGCGATTCAGGCAGTGCTTGCCAAGCGGTCTAGGCAGCGGAAATAGAAGAAACCCTATTTTCTAAGCAAACTCAACACACAAAGTGATGTGCAATATGTGCAAGTGTGGAGTGTGAAAAGTGACATACAATGCATCATTCAATTGTATGTAAACAAGAATATAATGCATGCAAGTGAGTGTGTGCAACTATATCCCTTCAAGTAAAAGTAAAGTCAAGTAATCTACCTTCCTTGAAGCACTTGGAGTCAAATGGAAGATCTTCAATTCCTAATCTATCCTTTTATAATGATTAACCCCAATTGTGATTTTGTCAACGAAATAAGCCAATCATAAAGTGAGGCACTTACAATGCACGCTGGGCATTTGCTTGTCTGCGATGCGCGCACTAGGTCTGCATGTGCAATCTTCATGCGCTACCAGGTCTTGCTTGTGCGATTACATATATATATATATATATATATATATATATTTTAATAATACAACAGTAAAATAAAATAAAAATAACATTATACAACCCAGAAACACTCTAAATCCACAACACCATAAAAAATTACGATCAACCATGTTTTTTAAATTAAACAATTTAATTAAAAAACATCATACACTCATCAAAAAAAATATGTGCCTATACATTCATACATATCAGGAGTAATCGAATTCGATTATACTGTACAAAAATTGGCTCTGATACCAATTGTTGGAACCTAGGGTTACAGATTGCGCAGCGGAAGGTTTTAAATTTTTTTTTTTCTTATGCAATCATTAAACTAACCCATTTGTACAGTAATAATCAAATACAATAATAAAGTGAAGGAATTTATTTTTCATACCTACGTAGGAGGCTCCTTCACTTTGATACGAACTGCTCCTGATTTGAACCACGTGATCTTCCTCGCTATCTTTCGGAACTGGTAACAGCGTGTGGGCGCGTCACGATATTCAGGACCTATATGGAGGAAGAAGAGAAGAACACACACAAAAACAAAACTAGAAGTGCAGCACTTGTGGTCTCACCACACCCTAACTTTTTTTTTTCTTTGTTTTGCTTTTTGTCTTTGATGTGTGTCACGAACCAATTCTTTTCTCTCCTTTTCAATTCAAGTAATCTTATTACTTATTTTCTGTGTTAGTCACGAACACATTCCGTTCAATTAAGTAATCTAATTACTTTTTTATTAAATATATATCACATATATCAAATAAAATCAAACCAAAATCTTATTTGATTTTTAAAACTTTTCAAAAAGAATATCTCATATCCTTTTAAAATTAATTAAATATTTATTTTTGAATTCAAACATTTTAAATTCAAATTCAAATATTTAATTTAATAAAATAAAATAATCATATTATCTTATTTTATTCAAAATCAAATATCAACTAACACCCTCCATTTAGTGATTAACAACATAATTAAATAATCTTATTATTTAATTTATTTAATCACCATTATTCATTAATTAAATAATCTCATTATTCAATTAACTCCCGAATAAATACGTGTCACTTTCGTAACACAATTAATTGGACAATCCAATTAATTAATCGTGACCCTTGTTACCTAAATCGATCGGGCTAGCAAGGGGACCTAATGGACACAGTATTTTGAGCTCCAATAATCCTTAGAAATTATTAATTAAACTCTTTAATTAATATTTCATGATTATTAACTTCGGTGTTATTCCACTAAAAACCCGAAGCTGCACTCTCTCAACTGTAGACGTTTTTACACAAACCAATAACTCTCGGTGTCCATCGATATAGCTATTACATATGGTATAATCCTCCACAAGTAGTTCATAATTAGAGTTGGGTCATAATGTCCGTTATACCCCTCTAATCATATCTTTCCATTAAGTACCATTGATTCTCTAATGAACAATAAATCCTACATTCCTTACGGAATTATGAGAGCGCTCATATTGTTCAAGCCCCGAATCAACCCTTAAGGGAACTACCATCTACTTCTCACAAGAATGAGTTGATTCCACTATTGTGTACAAACCTTCCCAGCCACAAGCCAAACCGCGATCCCAACATACGGAGTATATTGATCGGGAATGCAACTCCGACCTCACCCATGGTATATCAAAGACCACGATCTAACCTGAAGGAGTCGATAAGACACTCAGGATTAAGATCACCCACATATAGCCATCATTAGTTGATATATATGAATCTCATCGTTAAACGGATCTTAGTGAGAGATTCATTTAGATCATGGCCCAGTCCTATATGATCACATCATACAAAGTGCCTCCATTCTCATATCTACATATGAATGATCCAGGATAGGATCACCGTACACTACGAAATGGACCGCAGCTGTAGATTAACCACAAATAAAGTACCCAGCTTTATTTGCTATCTACGGACTCTTTAAATTGCTTGTTTCAAACTGAATCCATCTATATATGACACTCATATACTCAGTTCAAAATTACATCCGGCAATTTTGGATGTTAAGTACACATGTTATATAAAGTATGACACAAAATGAATGAATATACTACTTCTTTTATTTATGTTCAAATTATATTTACAAATTACAAGCTTTAGGGCAAAAACCCCAACAAACCGCTCTCTGTACTGCTGTGCAGACGCGTCCAGACCGCGGTACAAGCCGCGTAACAGAAGAATCAGTCTTCTGGAATGTACTGCTGTATGGACCGTTGTGCAGGCATGTGCACCAACCGCGGTCCACACTACGCATGGCACACTGGAGAATACCGATCCATGTGCCACGACACAAGCAGTGCTTGCCAAGAGGTCGAGGTCACACTAAAGGGAAAAATCCCTTTTAACACTCAAGAATAATGCCTATCTTACATGAATGTTGTGCAAGTGTGAAGTGAGTGAAATGCACATAAAATGAAGCACAATTAACATGCAGGACATGTTATCTGTTAAGATACAATGCAAGATATGATATCTAATGCAAGCTTTTTAGTGTGTGTAGGTAAGTCTCTTCAATTAAGAGTCAAGTTAAGTAAACTACCTCTCTTGAAGCACTTTAGGATCTTGGAAGCTTGTTGAAGATAAGTCATAATTGGAGACCTAAGCTACCTAATACAAAGTGATCCCAATGTGGTTTGTCATGAAATGTGCCAATCATAAATAGAGGTCCTTATAGATATGACCAACGGTATTACAAAAGTGACAAATAGGAATAAAAGATGGGATTGTACACTGTGGATTTAAAGAATTAATAAGAGTTTATGGAGATCATATCTTTCTTTTTACCTCTGGCTTTGGGAGGATTATTCTTAGGAGACTTCTTCACCTTAGCCTTCTTTGAAGGAGGTGAAGCTATCACAAGCTTCTTCTTTCCTTTCACAAGCTATCACCTTAGTCAATGGTTGAGCAAGATCCATGCTAGTCTTCATGTTGATCAAACCATTGACTAAGTCTTTGATAGCTTGCTTAGCAATGTTGATCTTTTCAATTTACTCTTGCTCTCTAACCTTCATCTTAGAAATAATCTCCTTATGCCCAAAGACAAATTTCTCAACCTTAACATATCTGTTCATGATCTCATTCTTTTCACAAATAAATCTATGTGAGGTCTCAACAAACTCATCCACTTGAGTTTTGATCAAATCATCGTTCTCCTTAACCTCTCTCAATGCTTCATCTCTTTGCTCCTCAAGATTCTTAATCTTGGCCATTAGATTGAGATTGATTAAATTTGAACTTGTATCTTCTATATGGTTTTGATCAATCTCCTTATCAACTGAAACTAAACAATCATCTTCTAGCTTTGTGAGAGAAGTTGTAAGAGCAATAAAGTTGCCAACATGTTCTTCTTCTTCACTTGAGGACTCATCACTAGAGCTATCCTCATCGCTAGAGTCACTCTCACTCCAAGTGGCCGTTATAGCTTTGCCCTTCTTATCTTTCTTGAACTTCTTTTTAGTGCACTCATTTGCAAAATGTCCATACCTTTGACAATCATAACATTGAACATTTTTCTTGCTTAGAGAAGATGATTTCTTGATTTCCTTTTTCTGAGAAAAGCTACCTCTAGGCTTGGTACCTCTTCTTAAAAACTTCTTAAATTTTCTATCCATGAGAGCCATTTATTCATTTTCATCATCACTCTCTTCTTCAATAGCTTTGAGAGAAATTCCCTTACTCTTGGCTTTTAGCTTCAAGCACATCTCATAAGTTTAGCGTGACCCAAGTAATTCATCAATACTTAAGCAATCTACATCCCTGCTTTCTTCTATGGCCATGACCTTGGCCTTGAATCTCTATGGGAGAGATCTTAGAATCTTCCATTTGAGACGCTCTCTAGAGATTGCTACTCCAAGTGCTTGACATTGGTTAGCAATGTTAAGAAGACGAAATTGGAAATCTTCAAACTTGTCTTCATCACTCATTTGCAAACTTTCAAATTATGATGTCAACATTTGAAGCCTTGACTTTTGAACCACCAAAGTTCCTTCATTGGTTACTTGAAGTGTATCACAAGCTTCTTTTGCCGATTCAAGATTTTGTATGTAGGAGAATTGATGCCCATCAACTCCTCCGAATATGGCATTCATAGCACGACCGTGCCACTTAGCAACCTCAAAATCATTAGGCGTCCATTCACCTCTAGGTTTGGAAACTTCGGTTCCGTCTTTTAGAACTTTACTAGGAGGAGAATAGCCTTCTTCAACTACCATCCAAGCTCTTTCATCTATAGAGCGAATGTAAGTTGTCATCCTCAATTTCCAAAACCCATAGTTGTTACCACGAAGTAATGGTGGCCTAGTATTTGAAGCTCCTTCCGCCATTACATCATCTTGAAGTCCCACTGCTTCAATAGCTCTACAAATCACCGTGAAAGTATACAGTGTTGGGGTTTTTGCCCTAAAGCTTGTAATTTGCAAATGTGAATTGAACATAAAAAGAAGTAGTTTATTCATTCAAATTGTCTCATACATTTATATATAACATGAGTACTTAACATCCAAGATTGTCAGATGTAATTTCAAACTGAATATATGATTGTCATATACAGATGGATTTAGTTTGAAACGAGCAATCTAAAGAGTCCGTAGATAGCAAATAAAGTTAGGTACTTTATTTGTGGTTAATCTACAGCTGCGGTCCATTCCGTAATGTACGCTGATCTTATCTTGGATCATTCATATGGTGATATGAGAATGGAGGCACCTTGTATGCTGTGATCATATAGGACTGGGCCACGATCTATATGAATCTCTCAATAAGATCCGTTACATGATGAGATTCATATATATCGACAAATGATGGCTATATATGGGTGATCTTAATCTTGAGTGTCTTATCGACCCCTTTAGGTTAGATCGTGATTTTTGATAAACCATGGGTGAGATCGGAGTTACATTCCCGATCAATATGCTTCGTATGTTGGAATCACGGTTTGTCTATGGCTGGGAAGGTTTGTACACAATAGTGGAATCCACTCCTTCTTGCGAGAAGTAGATAGTAGTTCCCTTAAGGGTTGATTCGGGACTTGAACAATATAAGCGCTCTCCTATTTCCGTGAGGAATGTAGGATTTATTGTTCATTGGAGAATCAATGATACTTAATGGAAAAGATGTAATTAGAGGGGTATAATGGACATTATGACCCAGCTCTAATTATGAACTATTGTGGAGGATTATACCATATGTAATAGCTATATTGATGGACACCGAAAGTTATTGGTTTGTGTAAAAACATCTACAGTTGAGAGAATGCAGCTTCGGGTTTTTAGTGGAATAACACTGAAGTTAATAATCATGAAATATTAATTAAAGAGTTTAATTAATTATTTCTAAGGATTATTGGAGCTCGAAATACTGCGGGTCCATTAGGTCCCCTTGCTAACCCAATTGATTAAAGGTAACAAGGGACACGGTTGATTAATTGGATTGTCCAATTAATTGTGTTACGAAAGTGACACGTATCTATTTGGGAATTAATTGAATAATAAGATTATTTAATTAAAGAATATTAGTGATTAAATTGATTAAATAATAAGATTATTTAATTCTGTGATTAATCATTGGTTGGAAGGTGTTGATTGATATTTGTGTTTGAATGAAGATAAGATAATTTGATTATTTTATTTTTATTAAATTAAATATCAATTTTGAATTTAAAAAGGTTGAATTCAAAGTTATTAATTATCCTTATAGATATTAAAGGATTAATGAATAAAGGTTATAGGTTAAAAGAATAAATGTATATAAGATATATATTTGTTTTTAAAAACTTATACAATGCAATTAAGAGAAGAGAAGATATAGGTTCTCTTAATTGCATTGAATGTTGGTTGCGTGAAACCAAAAAGAAGAAAACCGAGAGGTGTGCGGCCAGAAAAAAAAATTTCTTTGATTCATGGTGGCCGAATTCCACACATAGAAAACAATAGTTGTTTTTGAAAGTTTCTTCTACCTTCATTCAAGCTCCTGAAATCTGTGATGCGCCAACACACTGTTTCTAATTGCGGGACATAGTCAGGAAGATCTTGTGGTTCAAATCGGGAAATAGATCGGAAAAAGAAAGAAGGAGCCTCCAAACGCTGGTATGAAATCGTTTCACATTCTTTGTTGTTTTCGATTATTAATGTACAATTAGGTGCACTTGCTGATTGCATAAAAATATTTAAAACCCCATTCCGCTGCGCAATACAATACCTGGAACCTACAAATGGTATCAGAGCCATTTTTGTACAGTATAATCGAATTCGATTGATCCTGATTGCATGTATGAATGTGTAGGCACGGTCTTTATGATTGCATGAATTTTTATAATTAAATCGTTTAATTTAAACATGGTTGATCGTAAATTTTTATGGTACATGGGTTTTAGGTTTTTTGGATTTTAAATGTAATAATTTTTTTAAATGTAATATTAATTTTGGGTTGTATATTTTTTTATGCTGTTATTTTTTTTAATTGATGTAAATCGATAAATAAGACGATCTGGAAGACAAAGCACAGCAGCTGTGCAGACCATGTTCAATAGATGCCCGCATGTGCGAAGCACTGTCTCTTTGATTGTGATGCGTGGTGAACTGTTGCATATGTGCTAAGTGTCGCATGTTGAAGCATACGTGTGATGCACAATTGTTGTGTTAATTATGCGTTTGTGCTTGTGTTGCAGATGTCATGCATGCAACACTTTAGTTGTTAAATGTATGTTTGCAGGCACATCACATGCGAGACATAGTGTATGTTGTACCATTGTATCTAAATCTCATGCAAACAATATGACATGTGCGCAACACACATGCAATCAATGCGCAAGTGTTGCGCAAATTGTTGTGTTCTTTATACGGCAATCACGCACTCCTTATTCGCAAGCACTATGGCTGCATGTAGGCGAGTAAGTTTGGGTCAGAATTTTATTAGGAAATCCCTGGCCTACGAAAAATGTTAGAGTAACGTTTGGGCTTTAGAGATTTAATCCATGAGATGGATCCATTAAAAAAATCAAGTTGGACTTGATTTTTGAGCCCAAAAGACGCAGAAGATATCACATATGGACTTGAAGAAAAGATGGATTACAAGAAGACCAAGGAATGCCTTGGATTAATTCTTTGTAATTAGATTTTTTTTAAGTGAGATAAATCAATCGTACTCGGTCAATTCATGTATGCTTTTGTTATGATATAATTAAAGCATTGTCATGCATATAAATATCATTTAGATTAGATGTGCCTACACATATATATATATATATGTTGATATGTCATACATGCATTATAGCCTTCTATATTATGTGTTTAATTTTAATTTGATTAAAATGGGTAATTCACATAATTGGCTATAAGCTAATGGGATTAGTTTTTAGGTGTAAAAACTTGGTAATTCTCATTAATTACTAATCTATTTATTAAAGTGTTTAATTACTTAGATTAGTAGGGTCCATTATAAATATTAGGTTTAATTCGATTAAGCCCATAATTATACTTGGACCTAATAATGTGTTTAGTTTTAATTGTTAAAACTTGGTAAATACACATTTAATAATTCTAGTCTTAGGAAATAGTTTACATAGATTAGAATTATCACTACTAAACTAAATTTTTAAGAGTTAAAAATCATATTAGTTTATTAGTTATTGGAATAGGATTCTAATAATTTGTGATTAATGCACTAGACGCTAGATTGAAATTAGCCGTTTAATCTTGTTTAATCTAGATGCATTAATATTAATAGAAAACCCTAATTATAAAATAATTAGTGGGAGAGGGATATATGACATTATATCCCGCGGTCTCCATCATTAGTTCAATACCGTGAGATTCGAGAGGGGTCTTGTGACGACTTTGCTTTCGTCCTCCCTAAGGAAGGTTTCCATAAGAATCAATACCAAGGTTGACTTCCTAACAGATAGGATTTCTGAGGGGATTTCGGAATTGACCAACCATAAGGAGGCAATTCTCGAGTTAAGCTCATGAGATCTGAAATGATGGGTTACACTCACAAGGTTTTAATTAAATTGGTTAATTAAAAACTTTACTAAATGAACGATGGTTGAATGATATTGGAATAAGAGTTATTCTAGTATATCATTTGATTGAGAAGGTCTCAATCCAACATGAAAGAATTTGACTGACCATAAGGTGGCACTTGCTTATGGTATGTTGGATTTTCGTGGCATAGAAATATTGTTTTCTTAGGGTTGTTCTTGTTCATTAAACATTTTCATACATCATGTTTAATTTTATGCCGAACATTCGCACATGTTTTGAATGTATGATTGATTGAATTCTTAATTTATGTTTTTTCAGCCATGTCATATGCACTGTTACAAATCCTTGCAAATGACAAATTAACTGGTGATAACTACACTAAATGGAAACATAACATAAATGCAATCTTGGTCACCAAGGACCTAAAGTTTGTGCTTACGGAGGAATGTCCTCCAAAGCCTACTGCCAATGCCGCACGAACTGTTCGTGAGGCATATCAAAAATGGGTCTCATTAGATGAGAAAGCCCGAACATATCTGTTAGCTAGTATGACAGACGTTCTTGTCACTAAGCATGAAGCAATGGGTACTACATTTGAAAAAATAGAGTCATTGCAGGCTATGTTCGGGCAGCCCTCTGAGCAAAAGCGGCACGAAGCTGTTCGTTCTGCAATGCTTGCTCGGATGAAAGAGGGCGCATCTATTCGGGAACATGTCATGAACATGATGTCCTATTTAAACATGGTAGAGATCAATGATGAGGCCATTGATGAACCCATTCAGGTGAGCATCATACTAACGACTCTTCCGAAGAGTTTCGATCAGTTCAAGAGTAACTATGAAATGAACAAGTGTTAACGGAAAATTTACTCGAGGCAAGAAATCTCAGATAACACCCTCAAGACCACTACCACGGAGGTGGTGGACGGGGGTAAGTACCTTTGGTACCTGATTTGCAATGGTTGTTAAAAAAAAACTGATGTTAATCACAAGATGAAAGGGAATATAATGGCTTTATTATCCATCGTCTATAATGTACAAAAATCTCTCAAATAATATCAATCTCTGTGAGATACAGTAGGATGGCAATCTCGTGCCTGTCGAGAAGTAGAAAAAAATCCCGTCTTTTCTCAGGAGCTCCAATCCTCCATTTATGCGTAGTCTTGATAGGTTAAGTTCATGATTTCCCGCCTTGATTTTCTCAATCCTCTCCCTCCTTATCGAGCGGGATCTTTTATTTAAAAGTCATTGACTTGGGTTTAATAACGGAATCGAGAATATCTTAGGTGGAGATAAGTTTGTTTCCTTTTTGGATTCAGTCACTTGTTCTACATGTAGCGTTTCAATGTTTGTTATAGGTATGATCTCGTGTATCTTCCTGGTGTGATTCCTCATAGAGGTCGTCGAGTATGGCATTTACTGTTTCGTACAGCTAAGTGTCCTGGTCTTGGTGACAGGAGTTGGTCTAACTTTTCCAGGTCCCTTAGAGCTTTAAATGGCCCCCTGTGGGTGCTCTTCGATGGCAGCAGGGCTTCGACGAGCTTCCCCCTACTTGTCCAAACCGGCCTGAACCTTCCTTCAGTGAGGTGGAGCGATATTATAGTGCGAGCTTGGAGCCTAATAGGTTTCTCTCTGAGTTTGGAGAGGATGGCGGGCTTCTGGGGAGGTTGCGAGGTAATTTCGACCTCGGTGTTATGAGCTCGATCTGATCATGTCGGGCTCCGTCTCGGGTGTTTCCAAAGCTCGATGACCTTTTCTCTCTTCGGTGGGGTGGCTCCGTAGCTCGACCCCGAGACCCGCGGTTCCATGGTGGATAATCTTGGGCCTGGATTCGGGCTAGGAGGGTGGAGAGTTTCCCTTTGGTCCCCAGCTAAATTTGCATATTAACAGAAGTCCCCTCTTACTTGAACACCGGTGATTGAGTTTTGGGTTGGAGTCAGATTGCCTATTTTAATTGGGAAATTTTCCCTCCATTACCGTTACCAGAATCTTGGTGGAAATCTTCTCATTAATTGCCTAAATGACTTTGTAGGTGTAGACTGGTGTATTCCCAAAATAATCCGGCTGCGTTACCACCCATTCCATGATTCGAGGCAATCCCACCAAAGATTTTGCTTTTGTGTCGCCGACGTCATTGCTCTATCAACTCCTATTTAAACCTGGTTGTTTCACCGCCTTCCTCATACTTTCCCTTCTTTCAAATTTCAAACTTTATGTGGAGAAAAAGTTCCTCTTCCTTTCGTTGGCCTTGCAAACCTCGCTCTACCATGTCGAAAACCAGCCGCGACTCCATCGATTCCATTGTCGATGGTGAAGAGATCATTAGTCTCGCCCACGGAAAGCAGGCAAGCAAGAGCTTCGACATCAATGACTCTCCACCAAGCCCCCAGCGCCGGCGGTTGAACAGAAACTTGGCCATTGGGACCGGGTTCTCTAATTGACCTGACAATCCTCTAGATTTGGTCGACGAAGGCTCTGACAGAGAGAACAAGGATAACGCTGCCGGGAAGGGTCAAGTCACGGTTGCCAGTCCTTCTCTGGAAAGGCTTCCTCCATATGACTTCAAGGTTATCCCCTACTCTATCATCGACCCGAATTCGATTGACCGCTTGAGGTCCAAGTACGGCATCCCTGATAGTATTTCTATCTTGGTTCCTCCCAAAGGCTATGACGTCTTTAATCCTTCTGATGGCGTGCTTCCAATTCATGTGGCTACTCTTGAGAATAAGGTCAGACTTCCCCTACATCCTACCCTTCGAAAAGCTCTCAATGCCCTACAGCTAGCTCCTCTTCAGTTGACGCCCAGCTTCTGGAGGCATTTGATTGGCTTCCTCATGCTATGGAGGGAATAGTGCCAGTTGAGCAAAGTGACGAGGGAGCCCAGAGCAGAGGAGCTGGCTTACCTTTTTCAAATCGAAAGTCTATCTGGTGCTCCCCGAGGTCAGTTCTATGCGAAAGCTAAGAACAAGCTCAACTTCATCATTCTCGGTGCCTCGAAGAAAGACCCAGCCTGGAAGGAGAAGTGGATCTTGGCAGGGCATGACTGGGGAAGCTCGATCTTCATTGGAGGGCACGAATTCGTAGTCCCCAAAGCTTTCAATGACAAACCATCGTGGAACCGGGATTCCCTGCCAACTGAGTCTGAAACTATTTTGAAGGCTATCCATGCAAAGAACTACTTGAACCTGAAGTTCCCAACCGCCGATTCCTTCAAAAAGAACTACTTGAACCTGAAGTTCCCAACCGCCGATTCCTTCGATTCTCGTAGGGTGAATCAATACCTACGGATCTTTGATGCTACTCCTCCTAAGTAACATTGAATCATCTTGCTTTGTTTTTTTGACTAGCTCAGTCTTAACGTTTTCCTTTTTTTTATTAGCAATTTTTTTCGTTGAACCAGCTCCTTGAGAAGCCCAACGATCCCGGCAAGCTCACACTCCTCTTCCCTCTGCTAGATTGACGTGAGGGGTTTCTTTTGTTGCTTCGGAGAGGGAAGGGCTGACTGTCTCTATCGAGATTGCACCAGCTCTTGCTCTGTCCCTTTCTCCAGCTAGGTCTAGGATGGCCAACCTCGCGTCGCGGGCTTCCAGGGCATTAAATAGGGGAACCTCTGCTTCCCAGGCTGCTGATACAATTGTCTCTACCCCATCCACTGTTATTGCTACTACTGCTGCTCCCACGGTTAACCCACCCGATGTCTCTGCGCTTCCAACTCCTCAAGCTTCGGAGGACCTCGAGGCTGGTGTTGTAGAAATTATTCCTGCCCGCTCCCGTTATCAGTCAAGCTCGACCGGATAGGATAAAGTATCAACCCGATAGGGACCAGTCCTATCTTCCAGGTGACCATCGAGATCGATGTCCCTACCTAGGTAGAGCCGATACTTGGTAAGGCCAGGACCTCGATTACCTATCCATCTAGATAGGACATCAGCTCTGTGAGCTAACGAAGGCACGTACCTCGCCCTACTGAAGCTCCCAATTGTTGGAACCTAGGGTTACAGATTGCGCAGTGGAAGGTTTTAAAATTTTTTATGCAATCATTAAACTAACCCATTTGTACAGTAATAATCAAATTAAATAATAAAGTAAAGATTCATACCTACGTAGGAGGCTCCTTCACTTTGATACGAACTGCTCCTGATTTGAACCACGTGATCTTCCTCGCTATCTCCCGGAACTGGTAACAGTGTGTGGGCGCGTCACGATATTCAAGATCTGTATGGAGGAAGAAGAGAAGAATACACACACACAAACAAAACCTTAGAGTGCAGCACTTGTATGTGCTCACCTCACCCTATTTTTTTTTCTCTTTTTGGTTTGCTTTTCTGTTTGTTGTGTAACGATGACTTTTCTTCTTCTCTTTTTCAAAGTAATCTCATTACTTTTGTCTCTCTCATTCGGTTCTCAAGTAATCTAATCACTTGTCATTCATTTAATTAAAATAAATATCTCATATATATTTAAAAAAAACAACCGAAATCTATATTTGATTTTTTTTAAAAAAAAAACAAACAAAGATATCTCATATCTTTTTTTTTAAAAAATTAATTAAATTTTTTTTTTTTGAATTCAAACATTTTAAATTCAAATTCAAATATTTAATTTAATAAAATAAAATAATCATATTATCTTATTTTATTCAAAATCAAATATCAACTAACACCCTCCATTTAGTGATTAACTACATAATTAAAAAATCTTATTATTTAATTTATTTAATCACCACTATTCATTAATTAAATAATCTCATTATTCAATTAACTCCCGAATAAATACGTGTCACTTTCGTAACACAATTAATTGGACAATCCAATTAATTAACCGTGACCCTTGTTACCTAAATCGATCGGGCTAGCAAGGGGACCTAATGGACCCACAGTATTTTGAGCTCCAATAATCCTTAGAAATTATTAATTAAACTCTTTAATTAATATTTCATGATTATTAACTTCGGTGTTATTCCACTAAAAACCCGAAGCTGCACTCTCTCAACTGTAGACGTTTTTACACAAACCAATAACTCTCGGTGTCCATCGATATAGCTATTACATATGGTATAATCCTCCACAAGTAGTTCATAATTATAGCTGGGTCATAATGTACGTTATACCCCTCTAATCATATCTTTCCATTAAGTACCATTGATTCTCTAATGAACAATAAATCCTACATTCCTTACGGAATTAGGAGAGCGCTCATATTGTTCAAGCCCCGAATCAACCCTTAAGGGAACTACCATCTACTTTTCACAAGAAGGAGTGGATTCCACTATTGTGTACAAACCTTCCCAGCCACAAGCCAAACCGCGATCCTAACATACGGAGTATATTGATCGGGAATGCAACTTCGACCTCACCCATGGTATATCAAAGACCACGATCTAACCTGAAGGAGTCGATAAGACACTCAGGATTAAGATCACCCACATATAGCCATCATTAGTTGATATATATGAATCTCATCATTAAACGGATCTTAGTGAGAGATTCATATAGATCATGGCCCAGTCCTATATGATCACATCATACAAGGTGCCTCCATTCTCATATCTACATATGAATGATCCAGGATAGGATCACCGTACACTACGAAATGGACCGCAGCTGTAGATTAACCACAAATAAAGTACCCAGCTTTATCTGCTATCTACGGACTCTTTAAATTGCTCGTTTCAAACTGAATCCATCTATATATGACACTCATATACTCAGTTCGAAATTACATCCGGCAATTTTGGATGTTAAGTGCACATGTTATATAAAGTATGACACAAAATGAATGAATATACTACTTCTTTTATTTATGTTCAAATTCTATTTACATATTACAAGCTTTAGGGCAAAAACCCCAACAATCTCCCACTTGCACTAAAGCATGTGAGTCATGTCTCGTAACCCTAGACTTTCTAGGTGACCTTCAAACACTTTAGCCGGTAAGGTCTTTGTAAATGGATCAGCATGATTGTCTTGTGAGGCTATCTTGGTGACGATCACATCTCCTCTCTGCACTATCTCTCTAATGAGATGATACTTTCTCTCTATATGCTTCCCTCTCTTATGGCTTCTTGGTTCTTTGGAATTAGCCACAGCACCACTGTTATCACAATAAAGTGTGATGGGCTTATCCAGATCTGGAACAACTTCCAGATCATTCAAGAACTTACGGAGCCAAACAGCCTCTTTAGCAGCTTCACAAGCGGCTACATATTCGGCTTCCATGGTGGAGTCAGCAATGCAAGATTGCTTTATACTTCTCCACACAATGGCTCCACCACCTAGGGTGAATACTGATCCAGACGTGGATTTTCTAGAATCCCTGTCTGACTGAAAATCAGAATCTGTGTATCCTAACGGGATCAAATCCTGTCCGGAATACACTAGCACATAGTTTCTCGTTCTCCGAAGATACTTGAGAATAGTCTTGACAGCAACCCAATGATTTAATCCTGGGTTGGACTGGTACCTGCTGACTACTCCCACTGCATAGCAGATGTCCGGTCTCGTGCATAACATAGCATACATGAGACTACCTACTGCTGATGCATATGGCACACGTCTCATATCCTCAACTTCTTGAGATGTCTTAGGACACTGTTCCTTAGACAAGTGAACCCCATGTCTAGAAGGTAAATTACCTTTCTTGGAGTTCTGCATCGAAAATCGCATAAGAATCTTGTCGATATATGATGCTTGAGACAATGCTATGAGTTTGTTCTTACGATCCCTTATAAGTTGGATCCCTAGAACATAACTCGCCTCTCCCAAATCTTTCATTTGGAATTGGCTAGCCAGCCAGCCCTTTACATCAGACAACACTCCCACATCATTCCCAATGAGTAGGATGTCATCTACGTATAGGACCAAGAAAACTACTTTCTTGTCAATGATGCTCTTGTAGACACAAGGCTCATCAACGTTTTGCTCGAAGCCATAGGTTTTGATCACATCATCAAACCTTATGTTCCAAGATCTAGATGCTTGCTTAAGTCCATAAATGAACCTTTGCAACTTGCAAACCTTTTGCTCTTGATCTGGAGACACAAATCCCTCTGGTTGCATCATGTATATGCTTTCATCAAGATTGCCATTCAAGAATGCAGTCTTGACATCCATTTGCCAAATTTCATAATCAAAATAGGCAGCAATGGATAAGAGAATCCGAATAGACTTAAACATGGCTACTGGCAAGAAGGTCTCTTCATAATCGACCCCCTTTTTCTGGGTATAACCCTTGGCCACTGGCCTTGCCTTGAAGGTCTCTACCTTCCCGTCTACTCCTCTCTTCCTCTTGTAGATCCACTTACATATTATGGGTTTTACCCCATTAGGTAAGTCTATAAGTTCCCAGACTGAGTTAGAGTACATAGACTCCATCTCGAGATTCATGGCTTTAAGCCATTCCTCTTTATCAGGATCTTCCATTGCATTCTTAAATGTCAATGGATCATCCACACTATCAGCAGAGACAAGATCTTGTCCCTCACTTACACCCAAATAGCGTTCAGGCTGTCTCACAACCCTCTCACTTCGTCTAGGTGATAGTGTATCCTGACTAGGAATTATCTGACTTTCAGATGTTAATGGATTAACAACTCTAGTTGACTGACTACTGGTCTCACCAGGCTCCAACTCATTTAATACAATTTTAGAACGAGGTTTATGATCACTTATATAGTTATCCTCAAGAAACGTTGCATTTGTCGATACAAATACTTTGTTATCTTCAGGACTATAGAAGTATCCACCTCTGGTCTCCTTGGAGTATCCTACAAACAAGCAGACCAGAGACTTGGGATCTAGCTTTCCAATTCTGTTCTTCAGCACGTGTGCTGGACACCCCCATATGCGAAAATGTCGTAAACTAGCTTTACGACCATTCCACAACTCTAGGGGAGTTTTAGGAACAGATTTGGATGGCACTACATTCAAAATGTATGCCGCTGTTTGTAACGCATATCCCCAGAAGGAATTTGGTAATGATGAGAAACTAATCATAGATCTCACCATTTCCATCAGGGTTCTATTTCTCCTCTCCGCTACACCATTTTGCTGAGGTGTACCAGGAGCTGTGAGTTGGGAAACTATCCCATGCTCGACCATGAAGTCTTCAAACTCTTGGTCAAGGTACTCACCTCCACGATCTGATCGTAGTGACTTGATTGTTCTACCTAATTGATTCTCAACTTCAGCTCGGAATTCTTTGAACTTTTCAAATGTTTCCGACTTTCGTTGCATTAGGTAGACATATCCATATCTTGAGTAGTCATCTATAAATGTTACATAATACTCATAGCCGCCCCTAGCTCTAACATTCATCGATCCGCAGACGTCTGTATGTATGAGTTCTAGTGGCTCTATAGCTCTAAGCCCTTTTCCAGTAAAAGGTCTCTTAGTCATCTTACCTTCTAAACAAGATTCGCAGACAGGTAAGGTGTCAACCTTTAACTCACTTAAAGGTCCACTTTTTACTAGTCTGTCTATTCGGTCAAGGTTGATATGACCAAGCCTTAGATGCCAAAGATACGTGTCATTATCTGGAGAAATCTTATGTCGTTTAGTTTTAGGTTTTTCAACCTTAAACATTTCGGTGTTAAGCAGTGTAGTATGTATTAACGGTCTTAACACATACAAATTGTTTTCATTAATTCCTGAACAAATATTCAGACCATTCTTTCCAATAATAACAAACTTATTATTAAAAGAAACAGAATACAATTGTTCTAACAACTTAGAAACGGAAATCAAATTCCGTGTAAATCCAGGAATATAAAAAACATTGTTCAATAATAAAAAACTATTATTATTACAAAATTGCAATCTTATTGCTCCCACTGCTTTGGCCGACACGACATCCCCCGACCCCACACACATGGAGAAGGCTCCCTCCTTTAGCTGTGTCCAAGAATCAGTCCACTGCAAAGAAGAACAAACATGGTTAGTGGCCCCCGAATCAACAATCCAAGGTGAAGAATCATCTTCCACTAAACAAGATTCAAGAACAAGTAAATCATATTTACCTTTCTTCTTCTTCTTGGCTACCTCATGGAGGTACTGAGGACAGTTCCTCTTCCAGTGCCCGACCTTGTTACAATGGAAACATTTTCCTTTGTCTTGGTCGGTGGAGGTGCCCTTCTTTTTGCTTTGGGCCTTCTTGGGTTTGGGTTTACCCTTCGCCTTTCCAGCAGACCTCTTCCTCTTCTTATTATTGGAGGAAGATGGTTCGGCAACATTTGCCTCACCGGTCTTACTTTTGCTGTCCTCGGTCATGGACTCAAAAGTAGCGAGCTCATTGAGCAACTGTGTGAGACTAAACCTTAACTTGTTCATCCCGTAGTTGTTCTTAAACTGATCGAAACTCTTCGGAAGAGTCGTCAGTATGATGCTCACTTGACTGGGTTCGTCAATGGCCCCGCCATTGACTTCTGCCGTGTTGAAGTAGGACATCATGCTCAGGACATGTTCCCAAATTGATGTACCTTCCTTCATGCGAGCGAGCATAGCGGAACGAATAGCTTTGTGTCGCTTTTGCTCGGAGGGCTGCCCGAACATAGCTTGCAATGACTCCATAATTTCGAATGCTGTAGTCATTGCTTCGTGCTTTGTGACAAGCACGTCTGTCATAGAAGCTAACAGATATGTTCGGGCCTTCTCATCAGATGAGACCCATCGCTGGTATGCCTCACGAACAGTTCGTGTGGCATTGGCAGTGGGCACCGGAGGACATTCCTCCGTAAGCACAAACTTGAGGTCTTTGGTGACCAGTATTGCATTAATGTTAAGTTTCCATTTTTTGTAGTTATCACCAGTTAATTTATCGTTTGCAAGTATTTGTAATAGTGCAGATGACATGGCTGAAAAAACATAAATTAAAGATTCATTCAGCCATACATTCTAAACATGTGCTAATGTTGGGCATAAAATTAAACATGATGCATGAAAATGTTTAATGAACAAGAACAACCCTAAAAACAATGTTTCTATGCCACGACAATCCAACATACCACAAGCAAGTGCCGCCTTAGGGTCGGTCAAATTCTTGCATGTTGGATCGAGACCTTCTCAGTCAAAAGATATACCAGAATAACTCTTATGCCAATATCATTCAACCATCGTTTATTAGGTCAGGTTTTTAATTAACCAATTTAATTAAAACCTTGTGAGTGTAACCCATCATTTCAGATCTCAAGAGCTTAACTCGAAAATTACCGCCTTAGGGTCGGTCAATCCCGAAATCCCCTCCGAAATCCTATCTGTTAGGAAGTCAACCTTGGTATTGATTCTTATGGAAACCCTCCTTAGGGAGGACGAAAACAAAGCCGTCACGAGGCCCCACTCGAATCTCACGGTGTTGAACTAATGATGGAGACCGCGGGATATAATGTCATATATCCCTCTCCCACTCACTATTTTATATAAAGGGTTTTCTATTAATATTAATGCACCTAGATTAAACTAGATTAACGGCTAATTTTAATCTAAGCGTCAAGTGCATTAATCACAAATTATTAGAATCCTATTCCAATAACTAATAAACTAAATTGATTTTTAACACTTAAAAAAATTAGTTCATTAGTGATAATTCAAATCTATGTAAACAGTTTACTAAGACTAGAATTATTATTAAATGTGTATTTACCAAGTTTTAACTATTAAAACTAAACACATTATTAGGTCCAATTATTAGGAGCTTAATCAAATTAATCCTAATATATATAAAGGACCCTACTAATCTAAGTATTAAAACTCTTTAATAAAAAGATTAGTAATTAATGTGATTTACCAAGTTTTTACTCCTAAAAAACTAATCCCATTAAATATAGCCAATTATGTGAATAATCCATTTTAATCAAATTAAAAAAAAATAAACACATAATATAAATGGCTATAATGCATGTATGATATATCAACATATATATATGTGTAGGCACAACTAATTTAAATGACATGTATATGCATGACAATGCTTAATCATCAAATAATTAAAACATACATAAGTTGACCGAGTGTTGTGGATTATTTAACCTAAAAATTGGAATCTAATTACAAAAAAAATATTCCCAAAGCATCCCTTGGTCTTCTTGTAATTTCCAAGACTTCCAATCTCTTCAAGTCATGTGCGCTGGTAGCAGGAAGTGCGCTGAAGCGCTGGTGGCATGCGCTGGATGCTGTGCGCCGGAAAGCAGCTCTGGTCTGGAAACGCACATGGTGACGTTGAGCGCTGGTAGGCGCGATCTGGTGTGCATGCGCGCAGGTGGTAGGCTGCGCTAGTGGCAGTGCGCTGGAGCGCGCGATGTGCGCTGAAGCGCGCTGGTGCATGTGCTTGCTTGTGGGATGCGCTTGTCTGCAGGTGCGCGCTGGCTGGTGCGCTGGTCATCGTGAACTACCAGGTCTTGTTGCAATTACACATTTTTTTTTTAATAATACAACAGTAAAATAATATATAAAAAAATATTATACAACCCAGAAACACTCTAAATCCACAACACTATAAAAAATTACGATCAACCATGTTTTTTAAATTAAACAATTTAATTAAAAAACATCATACACTTTTCAAAAAAATATATGCCTACACATTCATACATATCAGGAGTAATCGAATTCGATTATACTGTACAAAAATTGGCTTTGATAAATAATCTCATTGATTTTATTAGTGATAATTAACACTTAAAAAATTTAGTTCATTAGTGATAATTCAAATCTATGTAAACTGTTTACTAAGATTAGAATTATTATTAAATGTGTATTTACCAAGTTTTAACTATTAAAACTAAACACATTATTAGGTCCAATTATTAGGAGCTTAATCAAATTAATCCTAATATATATATTAAGGACCCTACTAATCTAAGTATTAAAACTCTTTAATAAAAAGATTAGTAATTAATGAGATTTACCAAGTTTTTACTCCTAAAAAACTAATCCCATTAAATATAGCAAATTATGTGAATAACCCATTTTAATCAAATTAAAAAAAAATAAACACATAATATAAATGGCTATAATGCATGTATGATATATCAACATATATATTTGTGTAGGCACAACTAATTTAAATGACATGTATATGCATGGCAATGCTTAATCATCAAATAATTAAAACATACATGAGTTGACCGAGTGTTGTGGATTATTTAACCTAAAAATTGGAATCTAATTACAAAAAATATTCTCGAGGCATCCCTTGGTCTTCTTGTAATTTCCAAAACTTCCAATCTCTTCAGGTCATGTGCACCGGTAGCATCACTGATCTGGATGCGCGCAGTCACGTTGGTAGTGGAGCGCTGAAGCGCTGATGGGCTGCGTGGGATTGCATCGCTGGTAGGTGTTGACGGACTGCATGCGCGCAGCGCTGGAAGGGCGCTGATGGCATGCGCTTGTCTGCGATGCGCTCAGGTGGAAGGGCGCTGATGGCATGTGTGCTGGTGCGCGCTGGTAGGCGCTGGTAGGCACTGCGTGGATGCATGCACTGGTGGAGGCAGCACTAGTCTGCGATGCGCGCAGTTCGTGAGCTACCAGGTCTTCTTTTACAATTTTTTTTTTTAATAATACAACAGTAAAAAAAAATTAAAAAAAAATATTATACAACCCAGAAACACTCTAAATCCACAACACCATAAAAAATTAAGATCAACCATGTTTTTTAAATTAAACAATTTAATTAAAAAAAACATCATACACTCATCAAAAAATATGTGCCTACATATTCATACATATCAGGAGTAATCGAATTCGATTATACTGTATAAAAATTGGCTCTGATACCAATTGTTGGATTCTAGGGTTACAGATTGCGCAGCGGAAGGTTTTAAAATTTTTTAATGCAATCATTAATCTAACCCATTTGTACAGTAATAATCAAATACAATAATAAAGTGAAGAAATTTATTTTTCATACCTACGTAGGAGGCTCCTTCACTTTGATATGAACTGCTCCTGATTTGAACCACATGATCTTCCTTGCTATCTCCCGGAACTGGTAACAGCGTGTGGGCGCGTCACGATATTCAGGACCTGTATGAAGGAAGAAGAGAAGAATATACGCACAAAACAAACTCTAGGAGTGCAGCACTTGTGGTCTCACCACACCATAGCTTTTTCTCTCTTTTGTTTTTTTTTTTTTTTTTTTTTGCTGTGCACGTTTGCTGTTGACGATGACCTTCATCTATCTCTCTTTTCAAATGTAATCTAATTACTTTTAATATCTTTCATTCAGTTATTATTTTGTTAATTAAAATACATATCTCATATATATTTCAAAAAACAACCGAAATCAATATTTTGATTTTTAAAATTTTAGAAAGATATCTTATATCCTTTTAAAATTAATTAAATATTTAATTTTTGAATTCAAACATTTCAAATTCAATTTTAAATATTTAATTTAATAAAATAAAATAATCATATTATCTTATTTTATTCGAAATCAAATATCAACTAACACCCTCCATTTAGTGATTAACAACATAATTAAATAATCTTATTATTTAATTTATTTAATCACCATTATTCATTAATTAAATAATCCCATTATTCAATTAATTCCCGAATTAATACGTGTCACTTTCGTAACACAATTAATTGGACAATCCAATTAATTAATCGTGACCCTTGTTACTTAAATCGATCGGGCTAGCAAGGGAACCTAATGGACCCACAGTATTTTGAGCTCCAATAATCCTTGGAAATTATTAATTAAACTCTTTAATTAATATTTCATGATTATTAACTTCAGTGTTATTCCACTAAAAATCCGAAGCTGCACTCTCTCAACTGTAGACGTTTTTACACAAACCAATAACTCTCGGTGTTCATCGATATAGCTATTACATATGGTATAATCCTCCACAAGTAGTTCATAATTAGAGCTGGGTCATAATGTCCGTTATACCCCTCTAATCATATCTTTCCATTAAGTACCATTGATTCTCTAATGAACAATAAATCCTACATTCCTTACGGAATTAGGAGAGCGCTCATATTGTTCAAGCCCCGAATCAACCCTTAAGGGAACTACCATCTACTTCTCACAAGAAGGAGTGGATTCCACTATTGTGTACAAACCTTCCCAGCCACAAGCCAAACCGCAATCCCAACATACGGAGTATATTGATCGGGAATGCAACTCCGACCTCACCCATGGTATATCAAAGACCACGATCTAACCTGAAGGAGTCGATAAGACACTCAGGATTAAGATCACCCACATATAGCCATCATTAGTTGATATATATGAATCTCATCGTTAAACGGATCTTAGTGAGAGATTCATATAGATCATGGCCCAGTCCTATATGATCACATCATACAAGGTGCCTCCATTCTCATATCTACATATGAATGATCCAGGATAGGATCACCGTACACTACGAAATGGACCGCAGCTATAGATTAACCACAAATAAAGTACCCAACTTTATTTGCTATCTACGGACTCTTTAAATTGCTCATTTCAAACTGAATCCATCTATATATGACACTCATATACTCAGTTCGAAATTACATCCGGCAATTTTGGATGTTAAGTGCACATGTTATATAAAGTATGACACAAAATGAATGAATATACTACTTCTTTTATTTATGTTCAAATTACATTTACATATTACAAGCTTTAGGGCAAAAACCCCAACAGATTCAGGAGCCACTAACCATGTTTGTTCTTCTATTCAGTGGGCTGATTCTTGGACACAGCTTAAGGAGGGAGCCTTCTTTTGCGTGTTGGGTCGAAGGATGTCGTGTCAGCAAGAGCAGTGGGTGCAGTTAGACTACATTTTGGAAATTGTTTTATTGTTTTGCACAGTGTATTTTTTATTCCTGGATTCACAAGAAATTTGATTTCAGTTTCAAAGTTGTTGGAACAGTTATATTATATTTCTTTTAATAATAAGTTTTTTATTATTGCAAAGAATGGTTCGAATATATGTTGAAGATTAAACGAAAACAATTTGTATGTTTTAAAGCCGTTAATAGATACAACACTACTCAACGCTGAATTGTTTAAAATTGAAAAACCAAAAACAAAAAGACAAAAGATTTCTCCAGAAAATGAAACGTATCTGTGGCATCTAAGACTTGGCCACATTAACTTTGACAGGATAGATAGACTAGTTAAAAGTGGACATTTAAGTGAGTTAAAGGTTGGCACCTTACCTGACTGTGAATCCTGTCTGGAAGGCAAAATGACTAAAAGACCTTTTATTGGAAAAAGGCTTAGAGCTAAAGAACCACTAGAGCTTATACATTCGGACGTCTGTGGACCGATGAATGTTAAAGCAAGGGGTGGCTATTATGTCACCTTTATAGATGACTACTCTAGATACAGATATGTCTACCTAATGCAACGGAAGTCGAAAACTTTTGAAAAGTTCAAAGAGTTCCGAGCTGAAGTTGAGAATCAATTAGGAAATACTATCAAGTCTCTACGATCGGATCATAGAGGTGAGTACATTGACCAAGAGTTTGAAGACTTTATGGTCGAGCATGGGATAGTGTCCCTACTCATAGCTCCTGGAACACCATAACAGAATGGTGTCACAGAGAGGAGAAATAGAACCCTTATGGAAATGGTGAGATCTATGATTAGTTTTTCATCATTACCAAATTCTTTTTAGGGATATGCGTTACAAACTGTGGCCTACATTTTGAATGTAGTCCCATCCAAATATGTTCCTAAGACTCTCTTAGTGTTGTGGAATGGTCGTAAAGCTAGTTTGCAACATTTCCGTATATGGGGGTGTCCAGCACATGTGCTAAAGAACATAAGTGGAAAGCTAGACCCCAAGTCTGTGGTTTGCTTGTTTGTAGGATATTCCAAGGAGACCATTGGTGGATACTTCTATAGTCCTGAAAAAAAAACAAAGTGTTTGTGTCGACAAATGCAACGTTTCTTGAGGATAACTATATTAGTGATCATAAACCTCTTAGCAAGATTGTATTGAATGAAATTAAGCTGCCTGGTACAACTAGTGCTCAGTCAAGAAGAGTTGTTGATCCATTGACATCTGAAAGTCAGATGATTCCTAGTCAGGATACACTACCACCTAGACGTAGTGGGAGGGTTGTGAGACAACCTGAACACTATTTAGGTATAGATGAGGGATGAGATGTCGTCTCTACTGGAAGTGTGGATGATCCATTGACATTTAAGAATGCAATGAAAGATCCTGACAAAAAGGAATGGCTTAAAGCCATGAATCTCGAGATGGAGTCCATGTACTCTAACTCGGTCTGGGAACTTGTAGACTTACCAAATGGGATAAAACCTATAGGGTATAAGTGGATCTATAAGAGAAAGAGAGGAGTAAACGGGAAGGTAGAGATCTTTAAGGCAAGTCTAGTGTCCAAGGGTTATACCCAGAAAGAGGGGGTAGACTATGAAGAGACCTTATCGCTAGTAGCCGTGTGTAAGTCTATTAGGATTCTCTTATCCATTGCTGCCTATTTCGATTATGAAATTTGGCAGATGGATGTCAAGACTGCATTCTTGAATGGAAATCTTTACGAGAGCATCTATATGATGCAACCAAAGGGATTAGTGTCTCCAGATCAAGAGCAAAAGGTTTGCAAGTTGCAAAGGTCCATTTATGGACTGAAGCAAACATCTAGATCTTGTAACATAAGGTTTAATGATGTGATCAAAACCTATGGCTTCGAGCAAAATGTTGATGAGCCTTGTGTCTACAAGCGCATTATTGACAAGAAAGTAGTTTTCTTAGTCCTATACGTAGATGATATCCTACTCATTGGGAATGATGTAGGGGTATTATCGGAAGTAAAGGGCTGGCTGGCTAGCCAATTCCAAATGAAAGAATTGGGAGAGGCGATTTATGTTCTAGGGATCCAACTTTTAAGGAATCGTAAGAACAAACTCCTAGCATTATCTCAGGCATCGTATATCGACAAGATTCTTGTGCGATTTTTGATACAGAACTCCAAGAAAGGTAATGTACCTTCTAGGCATGGAATTCACTTATCTAAGGAATATTGTCCTAAGACACCTCAAGAAGTTGAGGATATGAGACATGTTCCCTATGCATCTGCAGTAGGCAGTCTCATGTATGTTATGTTATGCACGAGACCGAACATCTGTTTCATAGTGGGAGTAGCCAGCAGTTACCAATCCAACCAAGGATTGGATCATTAGGTTGCTGTCAAGACTATTCTCAAGTATCTTTGGAGAACGAGAAATTATATGCTAGTGTGTTCTAGACAAGATTTGATCCCGTTAGGATATACGGATTCTGATTTTCAGTCAGACAGGGATTCTAGGAAATCCACGTCTGGATCAGTATTCACCTTTGGTGGTGGAGCCATTGTCTGGAGGAGCGTTAAGCAATCTTGTTTTGCTGATTCCACCATGGAAGCCGAATATGTAGCCGCTTATGAAGCTGCTAAAAATGTTGTTTGGCTCCTCAAGTTTTTGAGTGATTTGGAAGTTGTTCCAGATCTGGATAAGCCCATCACACATTATTGTGATAACAATTGTGCTGTGGCTAATTCGAAAGAACCAAGAAGCCATAAGAGAGTTAAGCATATAGAGAGGAAATATCATCTAATCAGAGAGATAGTGCATAAAAGAGATGTGACTTTGACCAAGAAAGCGTTGCATGACAATCATGCTGATCCATTTACGAAGACTTTACCGGATATAGTGTTTACGGGTCACCTAGAGGGTCTAGGTTTACAAGACATGTCTCACATGCTTTAGTCCAAGTAGGATATTGTTGGGGTTTTTGCCCTATAGCTTATAATTTGTAAATGTGAATTGAACATAAATAAAATAAGTAGTTTATTCATTCAAATTGTCTCATACATTTATATATAACATGTGTACTTAAAATCCAAGATTGCAGGATGTAATTTCAAACTGAGTATATATTGTCATATACAGATGGATTCATTTTAAAACGAGCAATCTAAAGAGTCGATAGATAGCAAATAAAGCTGGGTACTTTATTAGTGGTTAATCTATAGCCACGGTCCATTCTGTAATGTACAGTGATCTTATCCTGGATCATTCATACGGTGATATGAGAATTGAGGCACCTTGTATGCTGTGATCATTTAGGACTGAGCCACGATCTATATGAATCTCTCAATAAGATCCGTTACATGATGAGATTCATATATATCAACAAATGATGGCTATATATGGGTGATCTTAATCTTGAGTGTCTTATCGACCCTTTCAGGTTAGATCGTGGTTTTTGATAAACCATGGGTGAGATCGGAGTTACATTCCCGGTCAATATGCTTCGTATGTTGGAATCACGGTTTGGCTTATGGCTGGGAAGGTTTGTACACAATAGTGGAATCCATTCCTTCTTGCGAGAAGTAGATAGTAGTTCCCTTAAGGGTTGATTCGGGGCTTGAACAATATAAGCGCTCTCCTATTTCCATGAGGAATGTAGGATTTATTGTTCATTGGAGAATCAATTGTACTTAATGGAAAAGATGTAATTAGAGGGGTATAACGGACATTATGACCCAGCTCTAATTATGAACTATTGTGGAGGATTATACCATATGTAATAGCTATATCGATGGACACCAAAAGTTATTGGTTTGTGTAAAAACATCTACAGTTGAGAGAATGCAGCTTCGGGTTTTTAGTGGAATAACACTGAAGTTAATAATCATGAAATATTAATTAAAGAGTTTAATTAATTATTTCTAAGGATTATTGGAGCTCGAAATACTGCGGGTCCATTAGGTCATCTTGCTAGCCCAATTGATTAAAGGTAACAAGGGACACGGTTGATTAATTGGATTGTCCAATTAATTGTGTTACGAAAGTGACACGTATCTATTTGGGAATTAATTGAATAATAAGATTATTTAATTAAAGAATATCAGTGATTAAATTGATTAAATAATAAGATTATTTAATTCTGTGATTAATCATTGGTTGGAGGGTGTTGATTGATATTTGTGTTTGAATGAAGATAAGATAATTTGATTATTTTATTTTTATTAAATTAAATATCAAATTTGAATTTAAAAAGGTTAAATTCAAAGTTATTAATTATCCTTATAGATATTAAAGGATTAATTAATAACGGTTATCAGTTAAAAGAATAAATGTATATAATATATATATTTGCTTTTGAAAATTGATACAATGCAATTAAGAGAAGAGAAGATATAGGTTCTCTTAATTGCATTGAATGTTGGTTGCGTGAAACCAAAAAGAAGAAAACCGAGAGGTGTGCGGCCAGAAAAAAAATATTTTTTTCTTTATTTCGTGGTTGCCGAATACCACACATAGAAAACAAGAGATGTTTTCGTAAGTTTCTTCTACCTCCATCCAAGCTACTGAAATCCGTGACACTCCCACATGCTGTTGCCAATAGCGGGACATAACCTAGAAGATTTTGTGGTTCAAATCAGGAAGCATATCTGAAAAAGAAAGAAGGAGCCTTCAAACGCTGGTATGAAATCGTTTCCCTTTCTTTGTTGTTTTCAATTATTACTGAACAATTGGGTTTACTTGCTGATTGCGTAAAAAAATTTAAAACACCATTTCGCTGCGCAATCCAAAACCTGGAACCTACATACCGGGATCTCACTAAGTGCAATCTAGTGACCCGCTCTGATACCAAATGAAAATTACAAACACAGTTAATTTGCCTTAAGCTAACCTAGGGGGTGAATAGGTTAGTACACCTTTTTCACTTCTTTGAAACAAACAAAAGTTTGTCCCTCTAAATTGCTTGTATCAGACTTCAAAACAATCACAAGCAATATCAATTCAAATTAAAGATATGCTTATTCAAACAAGATCAATGTATACATTAACTTGTATGTGATACAAACACAAATATCACTTGGCTTTAATTCATAAAGCTCCAACACAAACAAATTTGATATGATATGATTATCACTTACAAAGATATCAACAAAGATATATATATATATATATATATATATATATCAATACATATACAAATATAAAGAGATAAGGATAGAGAAAATCAACATGATCAAATCTCAAGTTTTTTATGTGCTTCTCAAGCTGATTTTCTACTTCAGCTTTAAATGCTTTGAACATGTCAAAAGCATCTGACTTATGTCTCATGAGATACACATAGCCAAATCTTGAGTAATCATCCATGAAAGTAATGAAGTACTCATATCCACCTCTAGCTTGAATGTTCATAGGACCACACACATCAGTGTGTATTAATCGTAAACATTCAGTGGCTCTTGTGCCTTTGGTCGTGAACGACCTTTTAGTCATCTTACCTTCCAGACAAGATTCACAAGTTGATAGATCATCAACCTTTTAGTCACTTAAAGGTCCATCACTAACCAATCTTTTAATCCTATCAAGGTTAATATGACCTAGGAGCAAATGCCATAGGTAAGTTTCATCTTTTGATAATTTTATTCTTTTATGATTAGGTTCCATTGATTCCGTGTCTAACAAGTGAGAGATAATTCTATACAAATAGAATAAACCATTTTCCAATGTACCTTTGCAAACAAATTTGTTATTCTTACTAATAATAAAACTTTTATTAAAAGTAACCGAATATCCAAATTTATTTAAACAAGAAAATGAAATTAAATTCCTCTTGAATTGAGGTACATAATAAACGTCTATTAAATCTAAATGCCTACTAGAATCTAAATTAACTCTAATATCTCCCACTGCACAGGCAGACACCAATGCTCCGTTGCCTAAACACAATTTGAATTCATTCTCATTTAGTCTTTTCCTTTCCTGGAACCCCTATAAGGAATAACATACATGATTAGTGGCTCTAGAGTCTATGATCCAACAATCAATAGAATTTTCCAGGAAGCATGTTTCGAGATAATTAATTTTACCTTCTTCCTTCTTGTTCTTCAGAGACTTTGGGCAATTTCTTTTCCAATATCCCTTTTCACCACAAAGGAAACACTTCCCTTTGATCTTGGTTACTTTCTTTGTCTCCTTCTTGCTAGGCCCAAGTTTCTTTTTCTTCTATTGTTTCTTGACATTCTTACGGGTCTTAACAGTAGCAACTTTACCAACAGTATGAATCTCTTGACCCTTGCCTTTTAGAAGGATCTTTTCAGTGCTTTGAATATTTTACGTCAGGCCCTGCAAGGTGTATTCCTTATTGTTCAAGGTTTAGTCCAACTTGAACTAATCAAAAGAATTTGACAGTGAGTTGACAATCATGTCAATTTTTGTCTCACCATCTATCTAAGCACCATTGAGTTCAGCAATGTTAAGATGTGCTATGACTTCATCATGTGATCTTTCAAAACCTGTCCAGGTTTCATCCTAAGATTCATGAAAGCAGTCACTGCCTCTCTCTTAGTCATACTGGACCTCATAGCAAACATCTCCTTTAGAGACATCATTATATCAACAGCAAAACTCATTCCTTCATATTGATGTTGCAACACATCGAAGATGGTGGCCATAATGTAACATTTGTCCATCTCATCTAAGGTCTCCCATTGCTTATGCTCATCTCTTTACTATTCAGTAGATTCATTAGTAAGAGCAGGTGGTTTAGGGGTAGACGAAACAAACTAATGCTTTTCAGATTGCAACAACAACCCAATTTTCCTTTTCCATGTGATATAATTATCTCCGGTTAAAATATTATCTTTCAGGATGTTGATTAGGGATGGGGTCATGATTTCTAAATAAAACAAAATTTACATAAGTAAACAATCATGATAAAGCACTTTCGAATAATTATCTTGAATTAAATGAAATAATTCAATTGTAAAATTCAACGGTGATCAAACATCCATAAATGTCACGCCTGGGAGTTCGTACCATTTACTAGTTGGACTATGTCCCAACTAATTGTTAACATAACAACTAGCATTTTCAATTTTAGCCTTCTGATTTATATTGACAAGAACTCTTGGGAGGATATCAATAAAACCACATTGAGTGTGTTACCAAGTTATCGACCTTCAATATATTCCCTCACGAAAATCCCTCATTCGAAAGTAGATATCACTTGAGTCAATTGTCTAGTATATCCTTGTAAGGAAGTATCTTGCTAAATTCCATTCATGGATACCCCTTGGGGGATTATCACACGAAACATAAAGCTCAACTTATCTTGGAGGCCATAGGTGTTCAAAAACACCTTCTCCCACTCAATTGTTTAAGGTGTGTGATAGAATTCCATAGAATGATTTACTAAGTTATCTAGATGCCAAGTAGATACCTAAACCATTCAATGAATGTTCATACCAAAAGAGATATATGAGTGGCACTCCTAATCTATATGACATGTTATCAAACAATGACAAACATTGTAATATTTACAAAATTAAATAGCTATAATTTTGGTCCATCCTAGAAAAGAAAGTAAATTACATTTGTTTGTGTAAGTGCCTCACTTTATGATTGGCTTATTTCATTGACAAAATCACAATTGGGGTCATACAATGTAAAAGGGTAGATTAGGAATTGAAGATCTCTCATTGGACTCCAAGTGCTTCAAGGAAGGTAGATTACTTGACTCTACTTTTACTTGAAGAGATATAGTTGCACTCACTTACTTGCTTGCATTATATTCTTGTTTGCATGTAATTAGATGATGCATTGTATGCCATTTATCACACTCCACACTTGCACATTTTTGCACATTAATTAGTGTGTTGAGTCTGCCTGGAAAAGAGAGTTTTCTCTCTTAGCACGGCCTAGACAGCTTGGCAAGCTCGGCTTGCACCACGGCATACAGAGCGGTATACTTCAGTAGGGTCATGCTTCTTGTACCGCTTCCTGTGTACATGCACGCCCAGCAGTCCCTGACGTGGTAAACATCAGTAGGCCCCTACTGCCTAGACCGCTGCATGTGCACTTGCATGCACCGTGGCCCAAGTCACGGTGTTGTCCAGTAGGCACACTGTTGTGTGTACCACGGTCTGGACACTTGCCTGAGCCGCGGTACGCACAGCGGTAATGACAGGATTTTGTAGCTGTTTTTCAAAACAATGTCATTTGGTCTAGGGCATCATATATATATATATATCCTTTCCCCTTCCTTGCCTCTTTAGAGCTTTAGAATCCATTCTCTCTCATTCCTTTTAGAGCTCAAGAGTGTCTTGCAAGAAAAGGTAGCAAGAAACCTTTTTTATTGTCCAAAACCCAATCACCCATCATTCATTCATGGTTCTATCATCATCTAGTTTCATGTAGGATGTTTCTAAGCATGGGTCTTCATCAACATAGCGTACTTGGTAAGTAGAACACCACTCTCATCCATCTTTGTGTTCTTGCTTAACAAGAAATCTCTTTTATGCTTGTTTGCATCTAAATTATAATTTATCATTATAAACAGAGATTTTTGTTGATGTTTGGGTTGCTGTATTGTGATAGCTATTGCATCTAGGTATGCTTTGATTTCATATAGCTAAGGTATGAGCATGTCATATAGCAACATGATATCTAGGATTGTTTGAAGCATTCATACATGACTAGATAAGCATTAAATATGCTGACCTAGCATTTTGTGCATTTAGAATATCATCATATTCACTTAAGGTTTCATATCTCTTCATTTAAAAGTTAAGTCTTGTATTTGCTTTTTGTAGTATACAAGCAAGAGCCTAAAATCACTATTAAAGGCATGCGGGTAGCAAGAACTGATTAGTAACCGATTAGGTGTGATGTGGTCAACCTAGGTTGTAATCGTTTTTGCAAATACTGGATTTGAGGGTTCAATTGGCGATTAGGCCCGTGAGTTTTTGCCCAGTTTAAGGGTTTCTCACCTAAATCATATCATTGTGTCTTTTACTTATTCCGCATTTATATTATGACATGATTGATTGTGTAAGAGATTAGGGGTTGTGTGTTTAATTTTGATTAACCAAAAAGATGGTAACTAATTTGGTTAAAACCTATTCACCCACCCCCCCCCCCCCACCTCCCCCCGCTTTCTAGGTTAGTTTATACACTCTTAGAGTATTTTCAGTTTGAAATACAAGAAACCCTAACTTGGTGATCAAGTCATCAAGCGGCGGTCCGTCAAAACTCTTGCACGCAAAAATCCATACGCGGCTGCCCCATGAGCAGCACGCGCACTCGGAGCCATGTGCACGTTGGCACGTGCATAGCACGGTTGCAGCAGAATGTTGCCTACCATCAGTGCACATGCGCGCAGCACCTTTAGTAGGCCGCGCGCTGCTGCCTTGGTGCTCACGGGCTGTCGCGGCCTTCCTCTGTTGCTTCTTTTTTTGTTCCCAATTCTTCAATTCTTCGAATCTTCGAAACTTGAATATATTACAGCAGTTTTTTTTTAATTACAACAATAAAAAATTAAAAAAACTTAAAAACTATCAAGAAGGAAATTATGGCGATGATAGACCACCCTTCTTGTTCCACTCCAAACAAAAATTACATTGAAATTCTAGGACCAAAATCGAGCAATAACAAATCATATTATAAAACATATATATCCATACATTCCGATGTAATTATATATGTGAATACCTAGAGTGCCGTCTCTTTCTAAAACATGCATATTTACAATAAAAAGAAATAGATCCACGTATATATACATCAATTAATCAAGGGTATAACCAGGCGCTACCAATTGTAAGGAAAAACACGCGGCGGAAGCGAAAAATTGGGTTTGTATATTTCAAAAAATTTCCTGTTAAAAGAAAAAACCTTAATCCTTGATTGAATAACATATAATAAAAGTAATTCCCTTTTCACGTGACGATTGATATTGCGTCGAATTGAATCCGCTTACTTCGAATTGAATCCACCAAATCTTCCAATCCAATCACGAACGTGAATCACCTAGGAGTGTAGGCTCCCTTTTCTTTGAATTGTAAACCTGAGGATGGAAAAACAAACCTTTTTCTTTTGTTAGTCACAATAATCCTCCTAGAGAAAATAAAGAACGTTTGGTCACTTGTGAATTCTCAATCTTTTAATCGAAAACTCAAGTGAACCCTAATTTGATCTTGTACACAAAGCCTTTTGATGTAAAAGCTTCTAGTGCACTATCGAAAATAAAACGCTCCTTATTCTTCCTCTCTTGGCCGAATTCTACACCCCTTTCTTGAGTTGGAAGTTTTTTTTTATTCTGAAGCAAAAGAAAAAAAATTCTTTCAAAAAAAAAAACTTCATCTTTGAACTCTATATATCAAAAACTAAATTCCTTGATATATTTATAGGTGATGGCCAAATCCTCACACAAGGAGGATTTGATTTCACCAAAACCTTATCAACTTAGTAGTTCAAACCTACTCCAACTCATGAGTATATTTATCCAATAATAAATTATTGATTATCAATTAAAAATTGTGACTTTATCAATAACTTCCTAATTAATTATCAATTAGAGTTTTGATAGATATCAAATACTTCCTAATTTGACTAGATAAATAAAAACTCTTTTTAATTTATCTACTTATCAAATAAAGGAGAGGAAAACAAAAGAAGAATTGAAGGACCAATAGGAGGCTGTCAACTCAGCTTCCCGTGGAGGCGTGTGGCCTCCATGGGGGCAGAGTGCATCTCCTCCCGTGGAGGCCACACACTTCCAATGGGTGAGTTGCAATGGCCCTACTTTTTGGCCTTCAACTCCCCTCGCGCACCATTTTGTTCTTCGACCGTTCTCCGTCCTTTAAACTCCAATTTTGAATCCATTTTCGGATTACAGACCGGGACTCCCTCACGTACAAAAGACATCAAGAAATATTTCACAAAAAATATGAAATTCAACTTGAAAAACAAGGACGAAAACCATGTATGATAAGATCACATAAAGTTTCTTAACTTCCTATTTTGAACTTGAAACTTAATGAATGAGTAACCGAAACAACCGGAACTCAATGAGGAATTATATAAGCTCAAATTCAAGTTCAATATCACACATACAAAAACAAATAAACACTAGAACACACAAGTATGTCATTTCCTAGAAATAGTCCTAGAACATGCAATTTATGAAAATTGTCAACTTTAAATCTAATGCATGTGCATACATGTATAAATGTGTGTATTGTGTTAAACCAAATTTTGTACAACGATGTAGGGACATATATGAATGCAATGTATGTGTGTGCCTAGCTGTTGCAAGAGGAAAGAGGTCTCGATATACCTTTTGCTAAGCAACTTAGCTTTGTTCCTCTTGAAGCCACCACTTTGCTTGAATGTTGTCCAATCTTCCTTGAAGCTTGATTATCCACAAATCCTAGACAACTAATCAATACAAAGCAAATGTTGTTTTGATATAGAATTACGCAAATACAAAACTCAAAGACCTAACAATCTTCCCCTTTGGCAAATTCTATGTCAAAACACCTATACAAATACTAAAACATACTCAATGAAGTTTGGTCACAAGTTACACCCTCACATTACAATGAGATAGTTCCCTTAGACTAATCATCATCAAGTCTTGAATTCTTCCATGTAGTCTTCTCTAGTCATCACCTAGAATCAACTTGAAACACAAAGCATATACAAGAGAAACATACATATATATATATATATATGGCAAGATAATATTTAGATACATATCAATTAAAATTCAAATGGATAAACATGTCTCACCCTAAATACATGCATACTATCCATTTACAAAATATTATCATTATCCAAATATTACAAACCAAGAATTCAAGATCCCACAAGATACCAAATGAAATAAAACAAAATATACCAAAAACTAAACATTTCCTAAGATTAAGAGCATTCAAGAGCTTATCATAGGTTTTAGTATCATTGTTTTTCTCCCCCTTGTTGACATAAAATGAAGCCCAAAGGTTAAGAAAACAAAATACCTCAAGATCAAGCATTGCCAAAGAAAGTTCTTCTTGTTGTTGAACTCACATAATGTTTTGTAGTGGATGTAATGCTAGAGGCAATCTTGTCATCTAAAAACTTGATCTTTTCATCTTGTTTGATCACCCTTGCACTTAGTTCCACCATTTTAGCATCAAGCTCTCCAATCTTAGTCATAAGCCCCTCTTGAAATTGCATGGCCCATTCCGGCAAAGAATTTGTGCTAGTCACAACACATGGCTCATAGTGCTCACCAAAAAGCCTACAAAATGTCACTAGCCTTCCCTTTTCTTTGTAAGACATAAACACTAAGCGCTTGTCACAAAATTTTTCAAAGGGAGGTAAAAGCACATCAGCATCAAGTATCGAAACACCTTGCTGCATGCAAAAATGAGTTAGGAACCCCGGAAAAGCCAACTTCTTATCTAATCTTGTTGAAGTAGTCGCACTCTCTATATGTTCTATCAAGAGATCACTAAGGTTCAAGGGCTTGTTTGTCACCAAGGCATACACAATCTTGATCTTCCTTGTTAAACTCAGAAGCATTTGTAAATCCTACAAGATTTACACAAACAAATAGATGCCAAAAGGCACTAACCTTGGTCAACTCACTTTGACCTATAAAATTTCTCTTACACCATTCAAATCCATGATCCTCACATAAAGTTCTCCCCATAAGATTTAAGTGATCAATGTTATCTACATCAACTAGTTCTGAAACAATCTTATTAGAAATACTAAGGAACTTGTTGATGCTATCCGAGGAGATCCTAAATGTTTTCCCTCTCACACTCACCAAGGCATTTTCAAAAGTTGAGCTTTCCTTATATTCAAAATAGAATTCTCTTATAAGGCTCTCATTATCAAGCCCAATAGAATTTATCCATGTATCCCAATGCCTTTCATGTATAGAGTGGTGAATATAAGAACCTTAAACCAAATCAACACCCCTATCTTGAATAAGCTTTTTAGTTCCCATAACACCCAAGGCTTGTTGGGTTTGGGTTTTTTGAAGGTTGTTGGAGTAGATTTGGGTTTGGCTATGGGTTTTGATGAATTGATAGAATTAGAAACCTTGTTTCTTCCCATGGCTTTGTTGTCAACACTACAAAACAAAAACACATGAGTGGAAAAGAAACACAAGTGAGTGTTAGCAGACAAAAATAAACATAAAAAAACATATGATGAAATAATGAATCATAAATGCATAAATGTTCTTTTTCAAGCACATTGGTACATTTTACCAAAATCAACAAATGCATTTAATAACAAGATTCATCCACAAATGGAGGAATCGGTTTCAACTACAATTACTATCAACCTCAAAACATGAAGGAATTGGTTGTAACAACAACTATCAACCCCAAGTAAGAAGGAACTTAATCAATCTCAAGATATGAGGAATTGGTTATAACTACAACTACCATCAACCTCAAGAATGAAGGAATTCATTGCAATATCAACTACTATCAACCCCCAAACTAGGAAAAAGTTTATTGCCAATACATTCATGCAATTATTCCAAGGTATATATCATGCATTCTCATCATTCAATTATTCTAATCAATCAATATGTCAACAAATAACAAAGCAAACTATGTGAACATATCATAAAAGAGAACAAATTCTAGCATACTATGCTTCCCCTTGATAAAAGCTCTATCTAAGATCAAGATAGAATATTGTTCACAATGATATCCACACAATCACACATTCAAGCAATTTTAAATCAATTCAACAAAATAAACTTCACAAACTATGAGAGATACACCAAGATTTTCAATCTCTCTCGTAATTCTTCTCAAATTACTAGAATATCAAAATACTTATAAACAAGAGTGTGTGTGTGTGTGTGTGAAAATTGCTTCAAGCATATGTAGAGGAGTAATTTGATAATCAACATGCAAATCATATCCACATCTATTCATCTTAAGCTTTTCCATAAAAGGTCAAACCGATTATCATCTGAAATTTTTGCTTTAAAGAGAATAGATTTCAACATATGAGCTTGTGTGTGCATGTGGCTCGTCATCCCATTTCTATTTGACAACCCGAGCATTCATGATTTTCAACTATACTCCTTTAAGTATTTTTTTTTAATTTAGGCTTTGAATCAAAGATTTGTTTTATTGATTCTTTTCAACACTACTTTGATTTTTCTAACATAAACATATACTCTTCATGATGGTTTTCACTAATCACAATGGTGTAGCTCTTTCCTACATTGGGTTGCTTCACAACCAAGGTGTGTAGCCATTTTCATGAAGGTGCTCGTTGAGTTCTATGTAGTTGCCGAAGCAAAATAGATACTAACCATATGTCATCTTAAATGTACTAGTCATGAGACTTCAAGGTGTATCCACAACTTACATATATTCAAACTCAACTTACTACAACAAAACATACAAGAGAAGCAAAGTGCATTTTTGAAAACCAAGTTTTTTATGGTTTACAAGCACATGATCTAAAAGCAATACTAAGAGATTTACTTAAGATCATTACTTCTCAATAGAGTAGCTTTCAAAGAATATGAAGCTCATATTTTTAAAAACATATGCCACTCATCATTCAAACAAATATTTCACACATCATATATAAGACCTTTATGAACATCATCACTATAAGATCTTTAGAGAGCAAATATCAATGAGAACCATATGTATATTATACTACGTTCTCTAAAAATGGCATGCTACATGATGTAGTGCAAACAATGAGTTGAGAGATGAAAAACAAAGTATGCAAGCATTAGGATATAGAAATACCTTAGCAAGCATTTTTCATCAAATGCAAAGTCTTCACCCTTCACTACGCGCCTTCAACTCCCCTCATGCACCATTTTGTTCTTCGATCGTTCTCTAGCCTCCACACTCCAATTTTGAATCCGTTTTTGGATTATGAACTGGGACTCCCTCACGCACAAAAGACATCAAGAAAATTTTCACAAAAAATATGGAATTCAACTTGAAAAATGAGGACAAAAACCATATACGATAAGATCATGGAAAGTTTCTTAATTTCCTATTTTGAACTTGAAACTTAATGAATGAGTAACCAAAACAACCGGAACTCAATGAGAAATTATATAGGCTCAAATTAAAGTTCAATATCACATATACAAAAAAAAATAAACACAAGAACACACAAGTACAAATGAATGAATGACTATATACAAATAAGTCAATTAATAACAAGATAAACGATATATAAATCTTTGATCAATAGAATGTTTGCATCTCTTTCTTTAAAAAGATCTTGTTTACAAAGATATAGAGAAACGATGATCTAAACAAGATACAATCAATCATATATACAAATATAAAAGGGAAAGAGATAGAGACATTTGACACGTTATTTTTACGTGGTAAAACCTCTGAAGAGGAAACATCCACGAGTTGAATTCACAACCACCGGCAACACAACATTTAACTAGTTGGATAAAAGTACACCCTCAAAAGTCACAAATCCTCCTGATTGTCTACCCCTTATTGCATATCCCTTTTACCTTACCCATAGGCCTTTTACTAATGAAAGGCTTGCCACTTTCTATCCAATACACCTCACATGTCTCTAGAAAGTTTCTTGCTTAAATTTTCAGATCTCCCTGATCCAAGTCAAGACTTCTTCTTAACTTTCCGGATCTCCCCGATCCAAGTCAAGACTTCCTTGCTCAAGTTAGAACATCACATTCCTACAAGAGACTTCATGTCTTTTGCAAGGACTTCCTTATGTGATAAAATGTATGCAAATTCAAACATATGCAACATAAAATATATGATCAATGAGCACATAATGTATGTCTTTTCTAGTTTACAATCCAAACAATTGACATCTCACGAAATGATGTAAATTACATATGAATTGTATGGATTAAGTACACCTCATGAAGAACTAGACATAGACATGAACGTTCACAAACAAAGTTGTCTAGTTCATTATGTATGAACAAAAACCTAGTGTTAATAGCCAAATTTGGCTAGGGACCAAAGGGAAATTTTTCACCCTCCTAGACTGACTCCAGGCCCGAGGTCATCCACCAGAAGACCACGCTTCCCAAAGCTGAGCTACGATACCACCCCACAGAAATAAAGGCGAGCTCTAGAAACACCCGGAGTAGAGCCCAACGCCATCAGACTGAGCCCGCATCACCAAACCTGAAATTAGGGAGCTCCCCCAGGGTCGAGATTACTTCGTAACCTCTCCAGAAGCTCGCCTAAACCCCGCTGTCATAGAGGGGTGTCCACAAGGGGGCCGCATCAAGCTCCAAGAAATCACGGGAGGTCAGATCGAGCTCCTGGCTAGGTTAAGCACCTGAATACCAGAGCCAAGACACTGATCTACCTCGCTATCTGATCTACCTCACCATACATACCATATTCAACGACCTCTATGAGGGATCATGCTGTGAAGATACGAAGATACACCGGATCATATCTAGTACGTGGAAAACAAGTAATAAAGTACAAAAAGGAAACCACAATTCGGCTGTTAACACAAATTCAATGACATTTAAATGAGAAATCCCGCCCGATAAAGAGGGGAGAGACTGAGATAATTAAGGGGAGAATCATTTGATTTAACCTACAAAAACTATGTATAAATAGAAAGAAAGAGGAAGAGAGAAAGGGACTACTTTTCGACAGACATACGACAACAACCCTACTTCTCCTCAAAGAGATTGAGAGCAATTGAGAGATATTTGTACATGGTACACCATTAATAAAAAATGCATTCTTCTTCTCTTTTGATGGTATTAACATTAGTATTTTTTGTCATTTGAAGAAGCACTATTTAGAGTACATTCGACCTTGGCCACCACCTTCGTGGTAGTGGTCTTGAGGGTGTTAATTGAGATTTCTCACCCCGAGCAAATTTTCCGTTAACACCTAGAAAAGGAAATCTAATGAATTTGCACTTAAATCTTAGATATTATTCATGCAAACTAAAGCTTGAAACATAGCTTATTCATTAAGCACATATTCAAGACTTTAGAACTAAAAACAAAAAAAAATGCTAGAATATAAAATATGTTCAATGAGATTCTCTAGCAAATATTTAGAGCACATATTCACAAAATAGTCAATTAGAACTCAAAGGCTCTAAATATAAAATTAAACGTGCTAATCTTAAACATATTCAATTAAAGAGTCCTAGCACATGTGAAGGTTATCATTCATCATGATAAAAACAATTAACATACAAATAGCCCTAGAATATAAGCTAGTCACAATACAACTCCTAAACATGTGAAATTTTAGATTTAAGAAAAACCTAATTCAAGTCACTTTATACAAATCTAGCTTATAATTGAAGCTCTATCTTCTATCAATATTTGTTCAAGTCACATACACTAAAACAAGAAGAAGACCCAAGGTATTTGTGTTAGGATTATGCTCAATAGCAAGAGTGTAATATTGTAATTGACAATCTTTTCATATTAATAAAGTGATTTCTGGTTTTACAAAATCTTATAGCATTTATAATGATAATTGTCAAAGTAAATAATCATAAGGTCAAAAGACTATGAGAAAGGAAGAATTGTTCGTACATCTGGATATGTATGAGGTAGACACAATTCTTTAGTTAGTCTTGAATAAACGTTCACAACTTAAATTAAAGGTTAGGCACCATTATCTTGATAAAGTTGTAGAATTCTTTTGTTGGCATTTGAGTAGAATCAAATGAGTTATGATGAGTCTAAATCATCGAAAGGGTCTTCGAGTAAAAGAATCTTGTGCACTGGGTGCATTGAACAGGATCACAATGAAATATTTTATCTAGAACCGTCAGTAGATACAAGTCTTTTCATTATGAGGAAAATTGGAGAGTCTATCTTAATCCTGAGATAAATGATGGACTTATGATTGCAAGTGTTATCATTTGAGCTATCAATGAGTACGATTATATAGCAGAGTCTATCCTCGATAGTTTGGTGGTATTCATTTGTTAAACGATAGAGGGCTTCATTTATAGATACGGAAATCGTGGCTCAATTTATTGAATGATAGTATAATATTATCATATGGATATTTTGAGGTATTGGATATTAAATCTCAACGTTGAGTTTTCGATAATGTCTATTGAAAACATGGCTTCTGGACAAGTCAAATAATCCAAGTTCAAAACGTGGTCATATGAGTAAATATGGTAACTAGGAGAGTTATAGACGGTCTATGGGCTCTTGGGGATTACTGATATTATACACGAGGATACACTATCTCCAATAAGATTGTCTAGGGTATGAATGATAAACATGTTCTTATTCTATCTTTATTTAAGAGTTCAATTTCAGCTCTTTAGTGGAATGAGCAAAAATTAATAGATCGGACCAAAGTGAATCATTTGTTGATTGTGATTATGTTATGTCTATTGAAGCTTAAATTTAGATACCCCGCCAAGATCCTCAATCCACACAGACTTGCATGGATCATTTGATATATTCTACCGGACTAATTTATGGGTCCATCTAGAATTGTATTTAATATATTAAGAATATAATTTGCACATTATTTATTTAATGGGCTGCTCAAATTATATTAATATATTAATGAGAGGCATGTGGGCTTGTTTATTTTAGTAAGAATGAGTCTGGTTCACATGTGGGCTTTTATTTAAAGCCTGAATGGATTAAATAAAATAAGAAAATAATATTTGGCCCATATTTTTTGTGTGTGGGCGGCAAGGCTATAATAATAGCCTAAAATATTATTTTATTTTATTGTTTGATTAAATGGAAATTAATTAATTATTTAATTAAAAATCAAAATCTTTTTCTGACTAGGAATTAAGTTTCCTAGTAGTATACTATTATAGTAGTATAATAAATATAAAAGACTTAATTTGGTAAGTAGATAAATAAAGAATTTATTTATCTAATCAAATAAGGAAGTCTTTAATATAATCACAAATACACTATTTGAGTTAGATTAGGAGTCTTGGTGTGGAAAAGAAATCTTTTTTTGAAAAAGGATTCTTTGTCACCAAGCAAATCCACCTAAAAATAGGATTCTTGCCCACCAAGTAAATCCTATTTAGGAAATGATTTGTATACCTATATATATTATTAATTTCGGAATTAATAGTGAGAGGAAGAAAAAAAAGTTTTTTTTTTTAGAGAAAGAATTTTTTATTCTCTTGCTTTTGAAAAAAAAAAATTCCAACTCTAGAACATAGTGAAAATTCGGCCAAGAGAAAGAGAGAAAGATAGTTCTAAATTCGATAGTGCACTTGCAAGCCTTTACATAAAAAGGTTTTGTGCACACTTTCGATTTAGGTTCACGCGAGTTTCAATCATAACGATTGTGAATTCAAAAGTGACCAGAACAATCTTTCTAGGCTCTTGGAGTTTTTGTAATTAACGATCAAGAAAGAAGATTTCGTATTTCCATTCTCAGGTACGCAATTCAAAGAATAGGGAAACCACGCTCCTAGGTGATTCACGTTCGTGATCGGATTGGAAGATCTTGCGGATTATCATCGACGCTAAGTCAATCGGATCACGCAACAAGAGGTATGATATCTTTTGAATATATGTATGTTTAATTAATTAAAGGGTTAAGGTTCAAATATTGGAAAAATTTTAAACTATACTAAATTCATTTTTAGTGACGCTTCCGCTGCGTTTTCATATTTTTCCCTACAATTTGAGAATTTAAAAGCTTAGAAATCAAAAGATAAACAAATACCTTGTCAATTTGAGTGCATCCACGAAATTGATGTAGAAAACCAAAAATACTTGAACAAAAGACTTCAAGACCACTTTGAGAAGATAGTAGACTTCATAACAATTCTCTAACTTTTTGAATCACTCAATTTCGTTGAGAAATGAGTGTGATATAAAGATTTGATGTTGAGAAAAAAACAAAGAAAAAATTCTGCACAAGTCTTCTTAATTTTGAAAAATGAAAGGGGGAGAGTTTTTAAAAGAGATTAGGAGCGATATGATATAGAGATAAGGGGGACCACGGCCTGCCCTATGTGGCATGCCACATGGGCATCCCGTGGAGGCACGTGGCCTCCACTAGGGCACAGCCCTCTTCTTCCTATGGTGGCCACGCGCCTCCACGGGCGAGGGTAAAGTTGCAATTTGCCACCCCTATATTCCCTCGTGCTCCTCTCTTGTTCTTCGACCGTTCTTTGGCCTCCGAATTCAGAATTTGAATCCATTTACGAATTATGAACCCTAACTCTCTCATGAACATGGACATCTAAGAAACTTTAATCAAAAACTTACAAATCGACTCGATACACAAGGACAAAAACCATACACGATAAAGACACGGAAAGTTTCGTAACTTCCAACTCGGAGCTTGAAAACTTATGAATGAGTAACCGAAACATTTGGAACTTAATAAGAAATAATATGAGAACATATTCAAGTTTGATATCATTAAAACACAAACAAACAAATATAAGAACACACTAGTATGCCCTTTTTTCTAAAGATAGTCCTAGAACATGCAATTTTACAAAAGTTGTTAATTTAAATCAAATGCATGTGCATAGAACAATATGTGTGTGTATATGTTATACCAATTGAGCACAACGATACAGAGACACAAATGTTATGCAATGTGTGTGTGTGGCTTAACGTCTTACAAGAGGAATGAGGTCTAGATATACCTTTGATATGCAAAAAAGCTTGTTCCTCTTAAAGACTTTTCTTTGCTTGATAAGTTGTCAATCTTATTTGAAGCTTGAATAACCATGAACCTAGACAACTATTCAGTACAAAGGAAATATCGTTGAATGAAGCCAACATGACTAAAAAAACCTAATAATAACTAGCTTTAATCAAAGCAGAATCACCAATCTAAGTAACCAAGGTCAACATACACAAAAATCAAAGTAACAAATACAAGATATCATGTAATCAAATCATTTACACATGAAAGAACAAGAGAGACAGTGAGATATGAAGACGATCCTCACAAACTAGAGAGAAATCAGTCTATGACCTAGATTTTTGACTCTAGAAGTGATTGGGCTTTAGAATACTTTGAAAGATGATTTTCTCACTTTTTGAATCACTCAATTTGGCTTAGAACCGAAGGAGAATTCATTAATTAAAAATTGGTGCGCGAGGCTGGAAATATAAGGGATGAAAATTGACATCGGTGAGGGCTAGGCTGTGCCAAGCTTGGGCAGCCCACATGCATGCATGCGCATAGGCTAGGCTGCACGCCTATGCCCAAGCTGTGTGCCTTTTGCATGTGGCATAGCCCTTGCGCCAACATGCATGATTGGCACGCTTTAGGTTGTTTTCTAAAATATGTATATAAAGTGTACGAGTGATTTTACCCTTTGCAAGTGCACAAATCGTTCGACTCATATAGTGGCACAGGTAGGGGTATTGCTTCATATGGAGGTGTCATCATTAACCGCCTCTAGATAAAGAATTATTGAAAGCAATGTAAATAAGAACATGGAGAGGGTAAGAATGGTGTATGTGAATTGTACGCATCTTGCAGTTGTTGAGAGAGAATTGGCATGAAAGCAAAAAGGCATGCGAATATAGAGGGGTGAGAATGGTGTGTAATGTGAGGTAATCGGGTGCATGCCTTTCTAAATTACACTACTCCTAAGCTAAATTAAACTACTCCTAAAGGCAACGCACCTGAATTACGACATACCAAAGTTGGCTTGGGCGGATTGGAGAGATGCTAGTGGATGGTATGCTAGTTAATTGAGCTCACCAAACATTCATACTAATCATGATAACCAACTTCATTAACAATCCAAGTTTGGGTTCAATCTTCTCTTTTATGTAACTTCTATCGTATGATAGCGTGATGAGTAACTTATCTACTCATCTAGGATGTATAGTACAAGAAATGGCCAAAGATTCATTAAGCATGAAGATTTAAAGAACCAAAATCCACTTAAGCATGATATGTAGTTTCATGACTTTCGTTCATCCAATTAAGAGTAATAATCAAAGCTAAGCATGATATGTACTCAACTCTAATTGTCAAATTAACCTATTCATTTAACTTGCATCAAGAGTGATATTCAATCAACACAAATCAAAGATCAAGTTATGAAGAAATTGAATTAAAACAAGACTTGAATAGATTAAATGCAAATCAATCATATAAAAAGCACTAGAGTTAAGCTTAAAAAAATTCCATAGAGGGGATAGTACACATCAAAGGGAAAAACAAAGAGAGAGTAAATATGGAAAACCCAAGTGATGTACAAGATTCTTTGATGGCGCCAAAATTGTTATATATTTTGGCCCGCATTCCTTGTCCTTTGTCTCGTGTTTCATGTGTTTTTGTTTGTCTTATGGCTCGTTTATTGCAATTACAGGCATTTGGAGCGAATCGGGCGATGAAATCAGAAATCGGGATTTGCGAGCAGAAAAGGAGTCAATTAATGCAAAAAGGAAGAAATTGAAGGACCCAAGTGTGCAAGTGCTGCGAGGGACCCTACCCGCGCACTACCTGTACACCGCACACCGGAGCAAGAAGTCTTTGAAAATTTTCCAATGTGCGGTGAACTTACCAGTACACTACCCGTATAAATGCCCAAGCCAGGAAGCAGATCAACCAGGAAAAAAGGACTGCATAGGTACCCTACCCGCGAACTACATGCTCACTATGTGCCCAAATTCGCACACGTTAGCATTTTCAGACCTAGTTTTGGAATCACTATAAATATATCTTGTTCTTGTTTCGAAAACTCTCTCTCTTTTCTCTTCCACCTCTCTTTCCACTCTCTTCCAACCATGAAATTTCTCCTTTCTATCACTAACACTAACCCTAGATCTCGGAACCATTGCTTCACCAAATCCTACACAAAAACCATTCCCATTCTCTCATTTCCACCCAACCTTACTTTAAAACCTAACCTATACCAATGAGCTTGAGTTTCTGCACTTTGGAAGAGAATGGGAGCTTTAAGACATAGAGATTTCAGCATCCCAATGGGTCTCTTCTCATCTCTTGACTCTTTTATTCTATTTTTTGTAATTTCTATGGATAGCTAAATCCTCTTGTGGGAGTTCATGTAATTTGTCATGGATTATGGGCTCTCCACCTATTATCTATAATTTGATTGCTATTTCCATTCATTGTGCTTAATGAATTTGATATCTCTGTGGATTAAGTAGACATCCAAACTCTTGGTTCAAGGATTGATGTTAAATTTCTTGATTGTTTTAAATAATTGGGTTTAAATATCTCTTTGGATTGAGTAGGCATCCCAACTCTCAATCTAAGTTGAGATACACACTTTTAAGTGACAAACTAGCTATCTTGAATGGGAGAGTGATGTGTTGTGAGCATCCCAATCCAACATAGCCTGGCAAAAAGAGTGGAAGGAGTGGATTGTGAGCATCCATATCCAATTCATTTCAACTACTCTAAATCTATCTAGACGTAATTGGAAACCCTCTCTACACTTAAGAGAGCATCACAATCATTGGTGTGTAGAGAAAGTTAAGTGATCCTAGAATCACATCTAAAGATAGATTTGCCATAATAAATCGAATTAGTTCTTAATTGATAAATGGAAAGCCCACCGTTTGTGTAAGATTGCATTAATTCCCACATCATCTTATCATATCTCTATCTATCATTTTGTATTATTATAGTTGTAGTTGCATGCTAGTCTAGTATAATCATAGTTTGCATTATAGTTGTTAAAATTCATTCAAATCTCTACATTTTATTTCTATTGCTAGTTTAGTACTAGAGCATAATTTAATCATAACTAATCGGTCAATCCCCGTAGACGAAACCCTTACTTGCCACCATACTTGTTCTTTTGTAAACATTTTGAGCCATTTGATGATTTTATAAATATTTTTGACGGATCTTTTCTAACGACAAAAAATGACCTTGTCAGTCTTCAAGCTTTCATTGATGTGCATCTTATTCATAGACGAGCAAGATGGATCCTTTTCTCTTGAATCTTTCTCTAATATCGATGGTTGATGGTTTGATGAAGGAGGAATGGTGAGCTCCCAAGGAGGAAAACCTCCATGGGAGCTTTGGAGCTTCTCTGTCTTGATTGGTGTTGGGTCTTCAAAGAATGGTAGAATATTGGTTGGTGGTTGCTTCTAGGGATCAAAATGGGGTATTAATAGGCTAGGCATGAAATTAGGGCTTCAAAAATAGTTAAATAACGAAGTTGGCCCGAAAAAATCACGGTTGACTTTTCAATACTAACCATCAATCACTACAATAGGCATAACTCCCGCTAGAAAATTTAGAATCACAAACCGTAGATTTTTTGGAAACCAGACATCCATGGCTTTCCGAATACATGTAGCATGAAACCCAGTTCAATTTTTCGAGAGAGAGTTATGACCTCCGTACGTTGGTCGCTCTTCATAAGCACTTACAATTTCAACCCCCTTTCCACCTTTTTGCCTCTTAACTCTCCAAATAAGTTCAAATCCCTTATTTAGGGATAATTACCAACACAAAGCTCACAAAACACATTAAAATACCATAAATACTTGAGAAACGAGTGCAAGAAATTGAAAATGGGGGCCTAAAACAAGTATATAAATGATGTCATCAAATACCGCCAAACCTATCACTTGCTCGTCCTTGAGTAAAACTAAAAACTAAAAACTAAAACACAAATATAAAAAAACTACAAGCTAGAAAACAAAACAAATAAACAAATAAAAGCAAGATCAAATAAAAATCTAAACTTGGCCACTTTCATAGGAATCACGATGGCACTCAGCATGTGCCACAAGCCTTTTAAACCCTTAGGTGACCCTAGTGGACGAGTTATAATCTCCTGAGGGTTTGCCAGCTACGATACCAACAAATGTAACTCTACGAAGTCAAAAACATTATGATGCCACTTCATCCATACCAACAAAAACCATATGCATGCTAGAATCTCTGAGTTAAGACTAAAAATATGCTATTTAAATCAATACATCACGTTTCATGCATGTATGTTAATACTCAGGATGCTTTTGGCTTAAAAACAACCACACTCAAATGCCATGATATAATTCGCTTTGACTCTAATCCCCACAGGATTTCACTCGTATTTTCTCTCAAAACCTAGGCGCACTCTTTATCAAACATATGTGAATGAGTTTATGTTTGCGGAAGTCAAATATATAATCGCATATGAATATATTTGAAATAAAGCACATTTTTTGGAAATATATCTCATGAAAGAATTGAAATTCCATGAACGTGGAAAGAGCATGCTATCAACTCATATTCCCAAGCTAGACTTTCCCAAAGATCAATTAGGACTTTCCCTTTGGTTGTAATAGGGCCATGGGTGAATTGGTTTTTGAAATGAAGGGGAATGGATGACAAAAAGCTAACGATCAAGCTAAGACATTTACACATTACATCGCTTTGGTTGGCTCTATTAGACATTACATACAAATTACATTTACATTCTTTGGCGTCCAAGCTGTACACTTTGACTCGATTGTGCTACTTTTGCTACTCTTATTTTTGAGTAACATTTACAATTGAAATTCGAAAGGCTTTGAAGCAATTTTTTTTAATACTTCGTTTTTTTAAAAGATGAATTTAATAAGCCTTTGTCTTGCACAATTTACATACATAATTGCATAGGTACACGCCTTACAACAATTTAGAGCTCAACAATACAATTTTACTAATTCTTATGCCTTAACAAGATCAAAAGCTATAAGGGATGGTTTGGTGTTTAGTATTGGGAATTGGATAGTGTGGGTGATGAAATGAAAAGTTAAATGTGTTTGGCTTTAAATTTGTCTATGGAGCACACACATAGAGGAAGGAAAAGTATTTAGGCCATTTTAGTAGTTTAAAGCACACATCACCTAAAATCATCTCTAAAAGTCCGTATAGCAAGGGAATACAAATCTCATCAAGAAATCTACAAGATGAATGTTCTATGGCAGTAATAATGTCAAAATAAGACTAAATCAGTACATTTTAATGGATAATGCTTGGGTGCTGATGTCAGCACTCAAAATACTTACTCACTAATTGAAATGTAGCTTGTGATCCAATTTTTGAAGAATGCAAGGAGATAAATGTAAAAAGTAAAAGAAAAAAAAAACCCACATAATACACTTCAATTGGTGGGTCAATAATTTGGATGTTGACCGGTCAGCACTCAAGCATTATCCAATTTTAATTATATATGGGTATAAATAAAAGTGGGTTAACACAAAGCATATTTAATTTAAGAATTAAAAAAAAAGTGAAAACTAAAATGGAATATAGTAATTATAGTGATTTAGTTCTTGGGCATGGGAATTGAAGAAGAAGGCAAGGGTTACGACTTATGACTTAGGGGTCGTTTGTTTTTTCCACTTAAAACTTAATGGGTCTGAATCATAATTATTAAGTTGTTTTGTTTGTTTTTATAAGTGGTCAAACAACTTAAAAATACCAAAAACAAAACTTAAAATAAAAAGTAAAAAATCCTGACTTTTCACTTAGTTGCAAATCACTGAATTGCATTAATGCAATCCAAAATCTTTTCTTCTGATATTAACCCCTATATATAACATATTTCCAATTTCATCATAATTATATATGGTACAAAAATCTTTATTTTAATATATGTTCATTTTAAATAGCTTTAAAAATAAAAAAGAACCCTAATCACTTCTCATATTGATGTTTAATATGAATACTTTATTATGATATTAGGGTAATGTATTTATATATTATTTCAATAGAGTGTTTTGTTTGAGTTTTCCTACTGCCCCTTTTATTTTTTGAAGAAAAAAAAAACCTTTCTTTTCTTAACAAAAAAAATAAAGTTTATTTGTAATTTAAGAAGAAGATCATGATCATATGTGTTTATATATAATTATTATTTTTTGATTGTTTTTATTCAATATTATATATATTATTGTTTAACGTGAGTATAAATGTAAAATTACTTAGTTTCAGATAATTTTACTTTTAAAAAACAAACAAATTGATAATACATTCAGATGTGAGGAAAAAAAAAAATAAACATATCATTCAATTTCAGATTTCAGTCTTTAAAAAATTTCAAGATTATTCGGTTTTCAAAAAAAAACAAACAAACGACCCTTTAATTACCGACGGGACACGTGCGTACGAGTGTACGACATGATCACTTTTTTGCAACTTGCTTGGCTGTTTAGTTTTTCTGTGCAACTCTAAATGTTACACGTACACTACCTGCACCTCTTCATGACACGTGTCATCAATCCAGTTCACTAGTTAATATGTGCAACTTGCTCCTCCTGTCTTGTGTTCCACGCACTTGTTTTTACTTGCGACTTGTGAGCCGTTGGATCTGGAGACATGCCTTAAAAATATGACTATTCATCTTTCGCGACTATCATAAATTGAAAGTACTGGATCATTTCCCATCTCGATCGCCTCAAAAACTGAAAAATGGCAGACAAATCTGACACGAACCCCAAAGATGTTCGTCCACGTGTCAGATTCAATCAAAGACAAGATTTTCAATAGCACGTGGCAGTCGAGGAGGGGCTTCGACATTCATAGTACGACACGTTTTGTTATCTAAAAGAGATGGAGACGCTTGTTTGGCGTCTCCTCGGAATCTGCTGTTCGATACCACGTGTCGTTTTAAAGAGGCTCTCGTCATCTCTGGATTACAGCGTTCAGAGGGGCCTTTTCGTTATTTTCTTCTTTTCAAACCTTTTTCTTTCCCTTTTCTCTCCTCTTTCGTTTCCTTTTAAGAAACTTTTTTGTTGGTGTATTGGGATGAATATCTACTGCAGAAAATGGAACCCTTGGCCTTCTTTGTTTTTCTCATGATTTGGATCATTTACTTTCAACATTTTCTCTCCCTTTTCTAGCATTCTGTGTTACAAATTCTACTTCTCTCATCTGGGTATCTTCAAATTCAGTCCAAAATTTATTCTTTTTCTTGTTGTTTATTCATTTTTGTTGGTTTGAAATGGAAAAAACTAAGGAAATTGGAGCAAGAGAAACTCAACAACACATTTCGATGATGCAAGTAAGTAAAATTCCAAGAGATCTCTTGCATAGATTCATGAATGGGAACCACTTGGTGGGTAACAAGAACCAACAACAACAGAGTGAAGAAAAAACAGAGAAGATACAGCTGAGCTTGGGGCTTTCATTGAATGGTCGTTTTGGTGTAGACCCAACAAGAGACGAAAAACTCTCAAGATCGTCTTCAATTCCTGACTTCATGAACCCAACAACTGTTAAGGAGGGCAATAACAATGACTCTTCTGCTTTTGTGTTACCAATGGCTTGTGCTAATCTTATAAGGATATGTTCTCTGCCTACGGAAACTGAAGAGGACTGGAGGATGAGAAAGGAGTTGCAGACATTCAGGAGGATGCAAGCCAAAAGGAAGAGATCAGAGAAGCAGCAGAGGAATTCCAAGATTGCTGGGCAACGTAGTCGGGCATTTGGTGAAGAAATTGACAATAAAGAAGAGGCTGTTATTGGTAGTAAAGGAGCTGCTGCCATTATAAGGAGAGCTGGTGGTGATGATGGTGCTGTTGTGGAAGGAGGTTTACCACCACCAGCCATTGTAGCATCTCAGGGATCAAATGGGTCATCACAAGCCAGTGGACTCTCTACTATTTCAGAATTTGAGAGTCAACCATCTCAAGGTATCACAGTTTTTTATTTATTGACTTTTATCTATAATTGCTGAATTTATTAGTTTTTGGATACATGGATTCTGAGAACAGATGTAAATTCTTCTTAGTTTAGATTAGGGTTAAAAACTGCTTTTGTGAAGCAATAGAAATGGCCAACCTAGGTTTATGCTTGCTGTGAAGTTTCTGTATCAATACTAAAACTAAATATAAATCTATTGTCCTTTTTCTTTAACTTGGTTTTGTTATGGTTAGGCTTTGTCTCAGTTATAGCTCCCAATGTAGAATTTATGAATACTATGATGCGACCCGGTTCCTGTCAGATTCTTCTAATTCCCTTTCCGTATTTACAAAATAATATCCTTATTTGTTTATCTTGATATACTCATTGTGACATTGAGCAATATAGTTTATTCTAGACTTAACAAGGACTCGATGTTATATTTTATATATTGATATCACTACATTTAATCGAATGCCTTTTGCTTTCTGGCCATGTATGATGTACCCATGAATTTAGGCATTTAGAGTCCCTCTTTTTGTGTTAGCTTAGAAATCTGTTTTTTGCATAATGCATGACAGGAACATTGATTGTCATGGTGCATCTATAATTTCAAGAAAAACATAATGGAATAAGATACTTAACAACGTATTTATAAGCAAGAGAAGTTCTTCAATTCTTTTATAACTATGCACGAGTCCTTTATTGAGCATTAAAACTTAATGTGCTCTATACTACATTCTCAGCCAAGATGCATTTTCTTTGGCATCGAAAAAGAGAGAAAGAGAGGTCCTGAGATGTGGCAGAGTTGCTAAGTAGAAAATGTTGAACTTTAGATGTGGTTGATATTCGACACCTATAAAATGGCTTGTCTTGCTCTGCTTTGATTGATTTCATTAGTGGTTACATGAGAGGTTTCTCTTGGGTGTTCCTCTTTGAGATAATGTCTAAGGTTCATGTACATGCATTTTGATCATGATCTAACTCTATAGGTCTAGATGTGGCTCTACACCTCTGTCAAAAATGGGCACCAACTTATGGTGACCATCTGCCGCGTGGAGCCAAGATGATCTTCCCAGAGAATGATCTGTGAAACTCACTGTTGTTTCATGGTACGAAATCCTGGTTACATTTTGACTTCCTCTCTTCGTTGACCGATCAAGACAATTTTAACATGGCTAAATTTGATAGAAAAAAGCAAGGGGAACCTTAGTACACTTAACACAGCTAAATTATGAAGTTCAAAGGGGTTTGCTTTGCTTGTGCTCAACCTTATTAGTGACACAGCCAGTTGAAGGATATCATAATCTGCTAACACCTCTGCGAGGAACCATAACTTATCTGCATTCTTATATCTTTTGTGTCAGCGAAAGTGCACCAGATATTCAATCGATAATGTACTTCAAAGTCTAAAATATCATAACCCAAATATATGTGCCTTAATCATATATAAGCAAGTTTTACTTGAATCTTTTATAAGTAGTATGTTTTTCTTAATTTCACAAAAAAGAAAATATAGATATTTTATATTAATTTTCATTGGAATGTTTATTGCTATTATAAGACATCAGACAAATTAAATGAATTTAAAAGAACAAATAATTGTGATCATGCAAACTAAGACTTTCCCCAATTGTTGTGATATGTTCAGGTAGAAATTGAGTTCAATAATTAGAAAATGTTGTGATTGTATATAGAGCCTATTATTGATTGAGGTTCTGTTCCGGAATTAATTGTCTTCTCGAGTCGACCTTTAAGATACTAAACTCGGTCATTCCAAGATATGTAGTTATGCAACTATGTCAGGAAACTTTCTTCTATTCATTTGTGTGAATCATTAGGCCAAGTTGATGTTTGTTGATTGTATACTATGCAGTGGTCCGAGTTATCTGATGCCTAGTGAAATTAGCAATCACAACTAGTTAAGTTTTGAAAATTATGTCTGTTAAGTTTTCAAGCATTTATAGTAATTTGGTATCACTTCATTGTAATTGCTTGTACTGGTTCCATTTCTTTGAATATTGTTAAGTCTGAGGTAGAACAATTCCAATGGTTGATACTACATCTTAAATTATCTAGCAGATGTACACCTATGGTTGTCATCCCCTTATTTTGCTGTATATCAGTTGCGAATACTTACCTTATGGAGTGACCACTCTGATTCCACGTATTGTCTATTAACGAACTATTCTTTCGATAGTTTGTAATCTCTAGTAGCAATTTATTTTGATTTTATTACAGGATTGAACAAATGTAGTGAAGCAATTAGCACATCCAGTGTTCAATCTGTCACAAAGAGTGGGCAAAAACTGCCACCACATCCTGAAGCTGCAACCACTGAAAAAACAGGCCAGTTTGTTGTGGCTGCAATGGAAAATGACGCAAACAGGAGATCAGATGCCAAAAAAGGAGTAAGAGAGGCGGTAATGAATGTGCTGGACGATATGCCTTGTGTGGCAACAAAAGGAGATGGCCCGAACGGAAAAAGAATAGAAGGTTTTCTTTACAGATACAGTAAAGGTGAAGAGGTGAGAATAGTATGTGTTTGCCATGGCAGCTTCCTCTCCCCGGCGGAGTTTGTCAAACATGCAGGTGGTGGTGATGTGGCACACCCTCTAAAGCATATAGTTGTTAACCCGTCTCCCCTTTTGTAGTGGTTACTTGCCCGAGGTAAAAGCAAGCTAACCAAAGGTTAATCAAGCTTCCCTTTCTCCTTTTGTTTTTGGTTCTTGCTTTTCTTTCGATGGACTCGGCAAGTGTGTTGTGTTCAATACATGGAGCATCTTGTTAGTAGGATAACAATCGGGATATTTTCTAAGTAGGTTAAAGCAAGCTAACCAAAGGTTAATCAAGCTTCTCTTTCTCCTTTTGTTTTTGGTTCTTGCTTTTCTTTCGATGGACTCAGCGAGTGTGTTAGTGTTCAATACATGGAGCATCTTGTTAGTAGGATAACAATCGGTATATTTTCTAAGTAGGTTATCTGCATTCTACAAAATTGGAATTGTCCTGATTTGTTTCTCTAATTCAGAGAATGGTTGGATCTTGAAGAAGGCTTTGGTATGACAGATGTTTCTGCTATTGCTGTTAATGTTGCTTCTCTGCTGATGAAAATCTTTTAACATATCTATTTTAAGGACATCAGAAGAGCAGTCTAGGACATTCATGCAAAACTTAAAAGATCCAAATTAACCAACACCACCTTCCCAACTCAATGTCTGAGTTATGTGGAAACAGAAGAGAAGCCCACAAGGAAGCAAGTAGTGGGAAACACTTCAGAGATGTTTTCGAAGGTTGTACAATTTCATTCTAGTCAGCAAAGCACATCTCCAATAGGGTTTTTGCTCTAGTTTGCCACATGCAAGCAGCAGTTCTTGATCTTGTGTTATAACCAGAGGTCTCCCTCAGTTTACGCTATAAGAGTACATGTCAGCGCGTGAAGAAGATAGACCGTCCATCAGCATTGACAAAAGTAAAACAAAACAACTTGGAAAATAATTTCATAATTATTTTTCAAAATAGCCGTCAAAAGACGTTACATTATTAATAAACACTATACTTTTTTCGTTGCCATTTGCCATACATAATCTAATGTAAGATTTATTTTCTAAAAGAAAACATCATGCTGAGAGAGGTGAATATGGAAAATGCATTCGTATACGTGTTTGGTTCAGGACCTCAACCAACCAATTCTTGGACACCACAAAATAAACCAACTATTGGACACAAAAAAGTCCAATCCATATTCTTGGACCAAACCCCCTTCAGTAACTCAGGGTTCAAAACTTCCAAGCAAACATCAATCAATATTCAATGTTTTTATTTGATAACGAATGGAAACTAAGATACACGTATCAAATAGCAAGGAATATCTGCATTCTTCTGCAGATTCACTAGTAGCCCTAATCAGAAAAATGGCATTGAAAAATGGGTGCAACACTATACTACAATTTACAAGTGGGAAGGGAATTAGGCAGCACACAACCAAACCCCGCCCCCCCCCCCCCAAGCCACGAAACATAAAATTACAATATGGGGATTACCTTCTATCAATAGCTAAGGTTAATGAACATAAGACTTATCCTGACACTAGCATGACAGGGGTTGAAGTTGCTTCAGTCGCCGTACAACCTGGGGATTACCTTCTATCAATAGCTAGGGTTAATGAACACAAGACTTATCTCGACGCTAGCAAGACGGGGGTTGAAGTTGCTTCAGTCGCCGTACAACCTGCTTCATTGTAGGTCTGGTTGAGAGAGAATCAACCGTACACACAACAGCCAAATGTAGAACCTCTACCAAATCATCATGAGGACCAGCATCCCATAACCCAGTTGTGAAAAACTCCTTGGCACGACCCTGTCGCAGAAGCATGCATGCCCATGCCACGATGTTGAAACCATTACCATACGAAGAAAAGGATGGATCCAGCGCTTTCTTGTCTGAAAGTAGCTCAAGCAGCACCACTCCATAACTGTAGACATCGGCCTTGTCAGAAACACGGCATGTCATTGCATATTCTGGAGCAACATAACCAAAAGTACCAGCTACACCTGTGGTGGCATGGGTTTCTGAAGTACCCAGAAGCCTAGCCAAGCCAAAGTCGGATAAATAAGCATTGAAATCATCATCCAACAGGATATTACTGGGTTTGACATCACGATGGAGAACACGTGGTATGCATTGATCATGCAGGTAAGCAAGAGCCCGTGCTATGTCAAGAGCTATCTTGTGAAGTATCCTCCAATCTACAGCCCTTGTAGATCTTTCCTGGATAAAATGTTCCAAATTACCCCCTGGCAAAAAATTGTATATAAGGAACATCTCTGTTTCGCTGGCATGATAACCAATCAATGTGACTAGGTTTGGATGGCGGAACCTTCCGAGGGTTTTGATTTCTGCATGAAACTGCTGAATCCCTTGAAAGCGTCCAACAGCAAGCCGCTTTATTGCCACCAAAGCCCCTGGCGAAATCTCAGCCTTGTAAGTTGCTCCAAAACCTCCATTCCCAATGCAGTTGCTAGCATTAAAATTTCCTGTGGCCTGTACAACATTCTCAAATGTTACTGGAACTCCAATGTCTGTGAAAATTGTTACTTCCTTTCTGGTAGAACCCATTACTCTGGACTGAGGATTCCATTTTCTGGTGTAGAAGAACAATACAATGAGAGCAAATAGAACTGAAACAATGGCTGAAGCAGATGCTATCGATGCTATCTCAATTGAATTAAAACCACGGCTCTCATTTCCTATAGGACTTCCAGGAGGTGGCGAAACATAATTCTGTGAATTGCCAACAACCCCCTGCATATCTGGTGTTGGAACTGTTAGGGAAAATGACTGGCAAGGACGTAGATAAGGGTTTCCAAGAACGCTACTGCATTTCAACAAATTATTACTTGAGGGAAATGGCCCAGACAAGTTATTGAAAGACACATTGAATGCAGAGAGGGTTGAAACATTTGCCAGACCAGAGGGTATTGGCCCAGACAGTTTGTTGTTGTTCAGAAGAAGCACAGTCAAATTTCTTAACTCCTTGAGGTCATCTGGAATCTTACCGGACAGAAAATTTGAAGAAAGATCTAGCACTTCCAATAACTGCAACCGAACCAGGCTGGAAGGAATAGAACCAGTGAGTTTATTACCGGCCAAAGAAAGATACTTTAGACCCTTAATCTGCCCAAGACTTGATGGAATCTGATCTTGCATAAGATTCCAACTCAAATTAAGATCCACAAGAGACACCAAGTTCCCGACACCAGCCGGAATGGGGCCAGAAATCTGATTTCCCGAAGCATCCAAAGATTTAAGAGAATTGCACATTTTATCAATTTCATTTGGAACCTGACCTGGCATTCTGTTGTTGCTAACATTAACCATTACAACGCTCAATCTATCACATTTGTCAAACAAGTTCCCTGGAAATGGTCCACTGAGCTCATTATATCCAGCAAAAATTGCATATGCAGTTTGATTCCCTAATCTTTCAGGCGCAACTGGCATGGAAGGTAGACTACCAGTAAAGTTATTGCCCCCAAAATTATGAAAAATTGCCAGAAAATTATCTGCTCCAAGTAATGCTAACGGGGTACCAACTTGAGCCTTGTTCATAAAAAATGAAAGGTATGCCGTGGATGGGTTGTAGCTTTCAAAGAGATGCTCCCTCAAGGAAAGCACAGGAGAGCAGGCCCTGTCATAAAATGTGGGGATAGAACCTGACAAGATATTTCCACTGACGTCAAACACAGTCATACAAGGCACTGGCAGTTCCTCAGCTAGCTCTCCAGTGAGTCTATTTGAGCCTAAGTCAAGAAAGCGCAGCTTATTGCAGTTACTGAACGAACCATGAATTATTCCAGTGAAAAAATTGTGACTCAAGTTGAGCACCTCCAAGTTGTCACAAGCACCCCAATCGCTTGGGAACTTACCCTCAAGTGTTGACCTCGGTGCCCACAATATCCTCAAGTTTGGAAGGGATGTAACTGCTCCAGGAAGCCCACCTTGAAAAAAGTTGAAATCATCATTCATGGAACTTAATTGCTGTGATGGAGAGTCCTGCCTAGTACTACCAGTGTCCTCATACGCATCAAATAGATCCGAAAGCACAAGAACAGTTAATTTGGAACAATTTCCTAGCTCAACAGGTATAGGACCACTGAGACTATTCCTTGACACATCCAACACTTCAAGATTTTGAAGCATGCCAAGTTCAACCGGAATAATCTCCTCCAACATATTTGAATACAACAACAATGATTGCAACTGTGAGCAACTTCCCAAACTCCGCGGAATCCCACCAACCAAGTAATTTCCAGACAAATCCAAATGCTCGAGATTCTTACAAGCCTTGCCAATCTCACTTGGCACAGACCCAACAAGCCAATTAAATGACAAATGCACCCCTCTCAACCTCCCAACAAAGGTTGGAACTGTTCCATTCACCTGATTACCAGCCAAATTCAGTACTTCCAAACTCATAAACTCCGACAACGAAGAGGGTATCTCACCAGCAATCCTATTAAATCCTAAATTGAGAACCCTCAGATATTTTAAGCCATAAAACAACACAGGCAACGACCCATCTAACAAATTGCCCTCTAGATCAAGAACCTCCAAGTTTTCCATGGACCAGATTTCATTAGGAATCTCCCCATTAAATCCATTAAATGGAAGAGACAAAATTCGAAGTTCAGTAAGATTAGCAATCAAAGGCGACAATTTACCACTCAGTTTACCATTAACACCCTTACAGTTTCTTCTAATACCAAAGCCATAAACCGGAAACTGAACAAAATCAGAACACGAAAACTGAAACCCTTTTCCAGTATCACTAAATTTACCTTCTTTGCCACTCCCAGAGACGTTAAGCGAGACGACACGTGAATTGGTGTCACAGAACACGCCAGACCAAGAGCAGTGATTGGAGTTGGCCTTCTTATTCCAGGTCGACAGCAGTCCTGACGGGTCCGATACCGAGTCCCTGAACTGAATCAGCACCGATTTATCATCCGAATCGGCAAAAACGACAGAGCCCCAAGCCAAGCAGACCGCTAGAAGCAGGAAGAGCAAAAGAGAGGAGATAGGTTTGTGAAAAGAGTGCCATTTGATTACCGAATTGGGAAAAGAAGCCATCTTTGAGTACCCTTTTGAGGGTTATCTAAAAACACTAAAACCCAAACCCTTTGTCTTTGGAGTAGACGGTAAAGAGAGAGAGCGGGGGATTGTTTTATATTAGAAAACCCTAACCCTAACCCTAATTTTGGGTTATTGAAGAAAAAAAGGAAACAAGAGATGAAGAAGAGAGAGAATATTGAAGGCGATCACTCTTGTTTTGAGAAAACGCGTTTTTCTTTCCTTTATTTTTTCCTTCATTTTCTTTCCTTCTTCACTCTTCCTCTTTTTTAATTTTTTTTTAAAAATATATGGGGTCTTGTCGTTTTTGGAGGGAAGTGGGGCCCGCAGAACAGACACATTAGTAGTAATATAGGGTTTGTGGGGTCCATAGCCGGTCAATAAATGCATCAAACCTAGTTAGTTTAAGGGATCATCATGGTGGTGATGGTAGTTAGAGCATCTTCCACCCATCTCTAAATTCATATTTCCAAGACAATTTAGAGTATGAATTACTCATATCCATCTCTAAATTTATGTTTTAAAGGTAATTTTTTAGAGTTTTTATTGTTTATACTCTAAATTTGGAGAACCATTATTTGTGGTAGCCAAAAACAGTTATTAAGGCCCAATATCTGAGGCCCAATGATAACCTTGCAAGTCCTGGATTAGGGCTAAGTAATTCGGGTCGACCCGGGTTGCTTTACCAGAAACAGTGTTTGACTTGGTCTGTTTGAAATAACTCGTTATCATTTTATTTGAACTGATGAGATCGAGATCTCGAGAAATTCGGTCTGGATTTCAGGGATTCACTCCCAACGAACTACGTGCAAAGGCTTCTCCACGCCTATAAATAAGACCTCTCTCTAACGAAGAAAGGATTCGGATTTCCACTTTTTTAACGCTGTTAGCTAGCCGAAACTCTGTCAAAATCACTTTTCCGATCACCAGAACTTGAACTCTATTCATATTTCAGTCATTTTTCTACTATCAACGCTCAGCCCAAGCGAAACTAAGGCTAAAATTCGTTCCACCACCATCGTTTTCTTTATTTACTGTCATTATTTCCATCTTTTTTGCAGGTTATTCATTAGAGAAGACGAGTCAACGAGTTTGACCAAACCAGCATGCTGTATGGGCGTACCTGAATCCGACCCAACCCACTAACTATAGAACGACCACCTACAGTTTGGCGCCCACCTTGGGGCCCACTACAACTTGACAATCAAATCATTTGAGTCGCACGAGACGCTCCAAATATGTTTGGAGATGGAAACACCCTTACCGTCGAAGAACAGATCGCAGCGCTGACCGCCCAGATGACTGCAAACGCCGAACGACTACAAGTATTGGAGGCAGAAAATGTTATGGTTTGAACTCATAATGATAAATTGCGAGCCATTATTGATGGGGTACCCAACAACGAGGCTCTAGAGCCTCCACTCCCAATGCTCAACAGCGGGCAGAACGTAGACAGAACAACCCCAACAATTGAAGCAAATCCCTCACCTTTGGAAACTAACACCAATCAAGGCTTAAGTCATAATGTGACACAAACTGCACACGCTGAAGCAAACCAACCTGACCCACAGATCCAACAAGGAGTGCCACTAGCACCGATCCTAATTGTCGATCAGCGTCAGGAGAACATATTGAAAACCCCAATGTCGCTACAGTCGACACTGAATTTGGTAACAGCGGACACTGGTTTGAATTTATTTGCTGACCCTTAGCTTTCTTGCAGGTTTGCAGAAATGGAGGCCCTCATCCACAGGATCCCAGGAGTGCCAGCCCCTATCAAAAAGAGCACGGCGAATAGTTTTGCAGATTCACCGTTTATCGATGCCATCGCGCTTGTGGAGATGCCTAGAAAATTCAATTTCCCCAACATGAAGCAGTTTGAAGGGACTACAAATCCAGAAGACCATATAGCACAATACAAGCAGCGCATGTTCACTACGGCAATCCCGCTCGACCTTAGGGAAGCATGCATGTGCAAGGTGTTTGGATCCAGCCTTGGTGGTCCAGCCTTGCAATGGTATACAAATTTACCTAATAATTCAATTTCTTCTTTTGCGCAGCTCACATATACCTTCGTGGAGCAATTCTCAAGCAGTAGAAAATTGGAAAAGCAGTCGGACGACCTTGATGTGTAAAATCGTATTATAAAATACTCACTTACAAGTGCACGAATCGTGAAGATACGTACAGCGGCAAGTAGGGATCGTTCCCACGAGGAAAAGTGATTTATCAATTAAAAACTAATTCTAATTCTAATTATATTTAAATAAAAGTAAACAAAAAGATTATTGATTGATTGATTAATCTAAACTAAATTAAATTAAACTAAAGAAAGCAAATTAAAAGAATTGGTTGTGATGAATAGAGAGAAAACACTAGGTCATTAATGATTCCCAATTATAAACACTCAATGTATGAAATTAATTTGTAAACAAAATTCAATCAATTATAGGGTTCATTCTTTATCTTTAATATGACTATTACCGTACGATCGCGGGATGAGTCACGTGTTCCCAACCACTATTCACCATTTGATCTATGGTGTGAACAACAATCGGAAACCCATTAAGTTCAAGAATTAAGAACCAAAATCTAAACTTTGCTTTGATCTATGCTAAACATAAATTTTATTTATTCAAGTGACCATTGGATTAGGTTTTGATCTATACTCTAACCCTAATTCTCAGATAGTCTTAACCCTAAAATCATGTCAAATAATCATCCACCCTTTAATCTATGGTGTGAATGAAAATTAAAATTAATGACGAGTCAAGCAATTAAGCACAATGAATAAATCAAGAATTGATTTTCTAAAATAAGAATCAATCCACACATGAGCATTTACAAAAGGTTCATATTGATTCCCTAGTTATGGGATTAGTTACACATCATGGAAAAATAAAAGAAAAGAGATTGAGTTGAGAAAACCCGAGATGATCATCAAAGAGCTCCTCCAATTCTTCTTCGTCTTCTTCTACAGTGGATGGATGGGTCTTGAAGTGATGTGTGGTGATGAAGTGATAGGGGACGGCCCCTTTGGTGGATTGGGACCTCCCTTGGCTTGTTTAATCCCGAAATTAGGGTTCAAAGGGGTTTAAATAGGCTTAGATGTTAAGCCAAGTCCTTAAACAACTAGGAAATCAATTCCCTTTTAGAACTCTACCTTTTTGGGATTTTATTTCTTTCCTAAACCATCCAAATTGATTACTTATTGAAGGAAGATAAGGATTAGGTGCCAACTTGCTTTCCAAGACTCCCACTCATGTCTAAGAAGGTAATATTTCCCGATCTGACAACTTGCAAAATAAATCCTGTCACTATTCACGGATTTTATGACTGACTAATCTGCGCAATAGCTACTCCAACAGGCATAGCTTCTTCTAGACAATTCGGATCAATGAGCCGTAAATTAGGTTGGAAACTAGACTTCAAGGGCTTCAAATCCATAGGTTGTAGGACACACAATTTAATCGGAACTGAGAGATATGGCCTTCGCAACAAAGATGATCTGCACTGTCTTGACTACCGCTGTGATTATCGCTGTGACAAGCCACGGCGGTTCCACAACGTTTATACACTGTTTTTGGGAGCGCTTTGGGTACCGTTGTGGAAATTCACAGCGGTTTTCATGGCACTTTGTAGCAAATTGCATATAAGTCCCTTGAATCATCCAAAATCACATTTTTGCACTGAAATACTTCAAACACATCACTTAAATCCAACAACCTGAAAATGCTCAAAACACAAATTAAAATCCCTAAATAACTCAAGAAACAAGCAATTGATTGGAGGAATGGGGACCAAAAACATATACATAAAATGACGGATCAAATACCCCCAAACCTATATTTTGCTAGTCCTTGATCAAAACTAAGAATAAAAACAAAAACTAAAAACAAACAAAAATCTAAAAATAAAAATTTTAAATTAAGCCACTTTCGTAGGGAACACGATAGCATTGAGCGTATGCTACAAGCCTTTAAACCTCTAGGTGTCCCTAGTAGGAGGAGTTTTGTCTCCTAAGGGTTTACAGTTATGCTACCCACAAACATATTTCTGCGAAAAACAAAATAATTAAGAGGCAATTGAAGTGTATGATTCAAAGCCAATGCATGCTAGAGCCACTGAATAAAGACTAAAATTATGCCACAAATTTGAATGCACGCTTGGTTTTAATGAAAAGCCCACACTCAAGACACTCTAATTTTAAAAACACTTTCGTTGAATGTCATAGATATAATTCGCCTCGACTCTAATTCTCACAAGATGTCACTCTTTAATTCACACAGAACCTAGGCAAATACACTCATCAAGCATATGCGAATGAAGTTGTGCACAAGAAATTTCAAGTTATAATCGCATATGAATATATAATAAAAAGAACGCTTGATTTTTATGCAAAGGATCTCATGAACGGAATCAGACATTAAGACCAAGATAGAGCACATATTTACCTTTACTCTCGAGCTAGCATTCCCAAAAGATCAATTAGGACTTTTCTTTGGTTGTAATGGGGCCACTGGGTTAAGGTTAAGAAAGAACGGGAAAAGAATAGCAAACAAACCTAGGATCATATCAAGATATTCTTCAGCAATCTTCATACTTGGCCGAATTTATTCGAATTCTTCATTCTAATTCCATCTAGGCTTCTTGAACAATTTTCGTTCATCCTCCTTCTTGAGTTGACTTTGATTTCTCATCACTTCATTGTAAAGCTCTATCCCTTTTCACTTTCATTCATTTGATTCATCATCTCATTCATTTATCTTTTTTTTCAACTTTTTTTTTTCTTTTTTTTTTGATGAGAATTTGTTCATCAATTAAATGATTCTTCAAAAACCTTCTTTGCATTTAATCTTCAAACCTTCTTTGCATTTAATCTTCTTGCTTTGCCTTGGTACATGCACTTCACGAGTCACCCATTTTGAACTCTCTTCAATCATCTTCATCACCTCGATATGATCCTAAGCTATAAGGTATAGCTAAATTATGGCTCATTGGGGTTAAGTTAATGTGGGTGATAAAAGAAAAAGGCTTATAGTGTTTGACTTCAAATTGGCTATGGAGCACACATATAAAGGTAGGAAATATTTAAGGCCTTTTAAGTGAGTTCAAGCATACATTGCCTACATCACTTCTAATGGTTCAACAAAATCAAGAGCAAAGTCCACATGTGATATCTTTTATGATGAATGTTCTTTAATATCCAATGCATAACCTATTGAGATGAATTTCTAATGCTAAGAACCTAATGAGTGTTTAAGAGTAGAAACAAAAGAACTCTCTATAATGATATTTATGTACGCTTTTTGGTTTAGTAAACTCACAAGGGTAGTCTCCACTATTAATCATGACAATTCAACTAAGCATCTTATTCACTATCACATCAAGAATATGTCATAAATTTTTGAAAAATGCAATGGAATACTCTAAGTGGCAAGATGTTAGTATAAACTCAGTGAATAAAGCATATATTAGGGCTCTAAAAGCACACAAAATAATCATCTTAAAATGGAAGACAAAAATTCAAAAACTGGTGATTTTTGAAATTGACCTACGTCTGTTCTTTAATACATATCTCTCAAAATAATCAACAAAAGTTAACCGAATTTTAATACAAGACAATAGACATGCAAACTCACACTTTTCATTTAGAAAACATCTCAAAATTCGAATTGAAAAAGTGATAAAACAGATGACGAAAAACATTTACGTGCAGAATTTTAAAAACAGGGCATCACCCATGACCTTTGGTCGAAGAAACAATCATAACTTTTAACTATCTTCCAGAAATTTATATTCTTTATACCGTTGGATTCGTATCGAAAAATTGAAGAACCGTACACAGACGGAAAAATTTATTTTTTCACCAATGAATACAGTTTTAACAAAACTTTTGCCTCAAAAATGTTCAAAACGGGTCACTTTTTCACAGATTTCAACAAATGGCTCAAAACAAATTAAAATAAACACGAATTCACACCCCCAAACCTAATCTAAACATTTTCCTCAATGTTTATATGGCACTAAAAGCATTGACAAAGAATAAAGAAAAAATATGGAAGGCAAGAACTCGAAACACAAAAACAAAAGAAAACTAAAAACTAAAGATTAAAAAGAAATTACCTAGGTGAGTTGTCTCCCACCAAGCGCTTTATTTAACGTCTCGACAAGATGGATGCAAGGATGACTCAACCAAATTCCAATGTCTCAAATTAACGCTTGCACGCGATCAAGTCATGGAAAAAAATTTCACACGCCAGCATGTTCCTACACACAATTAGCAAAGGCGAGTAAATGTTCATTATAAAGTGTGATGAAATAAGTTCAGAAAACCACTTATTCCATTTGTTTTTGTGCAGACAGCTAAGAAAAGTAAGAGGAGGGACATAAGGCTTGAGTTGCTTGTATAGGAGCGGTTTCTCGAAAGGAACATATTCCACTTCCTTCATTTTTTCTTCTGTCTCCTCCTTTTCTACTTCTTCACATGCAACACTAGAAAAATCATTAGAAAGGTCATGGCTCACTATGGTATCGACAATCTCACCATTCAAAGGGATGGTGGCAGCATCTTCTTGCTCCGGTTGGCTCGAAAACCTTTCGGGCTCCTTGTTATGAAAAGCTTCAGCCAACTGCCCAATTTTCACCTCCATCTTCCTCATTGAAGCCTCAATGTGTTGAAGTTGTACATTGGTTTCCTTGAACACTTGTTGAGTAGAATGCATGAAGCTGTTCAATGTTTCCTCAAGTGATGGTGAGACCGGTTGCTCATATGAATTGACTTCATTATAGCTCCATGAGAAATCTTGATGATTTTGAATTTGTACACTAGTTTCCTTGCAATTTTGCTGAGTAAATTGCATGAATCTATTCAATGTGTCCTCAAGTGATGGTGAGACCGGTTGCTCATATGAATTGACTTCATTATAGCTCCATGAGAAATCTTGATGATTCTTCCAATTCGGATTGTAAGTATTGTCACATGGTTCATAACTCGACCACTGATTGTGGGAATTTCCATATGGTTCATTGATAGGCCACAGATTGTAGGAATGTTCAAAAGATTCATGCACAGGCCACAGATTGTAAGAATTCATTGATCGAGCTTGTTTTTCAACATATTCAGGAAATTCTCCTCTCAAATGGCAGCCCCATATATCATGACCAACCCTTCCACATATCATGCAATCCAAAGCCTCCGCTTGTGCTCTTTCCGAAGTCAACGAAATCAATCTCTCCATTTGTCCACTTTGATCACCATCAACGTGTTGCTTGAAGAAATTCATTGTACCTAAAAGAAAGAAAAGAAAAAGAAAATAAAAAGAAAACAAAATCTAAAAAAAATAAATAAATAAACTATTGACTAATGACACAACTACTAAATTTTTTTTAACTAAAACTATTAACTAAAACTAAAATTAGAAATAATCAATAAATTCAACTAATCTCCAGCAGCGACGCCAAAAACTTGATGTGTAAAATCGTGTTATAAAATACTCACTCGCAAGTGCACGAATCGTGAAGATACGTACAGCGGCAAGTAGGGATTGTTCCCACGAGGAAAAGTGATTTATCAATTAAAAACTAATTCTAATTCTAATTATAATTAAATAAAAGTAACCAAAAAGATTATTGATTGATTGATTAATCTAAACTAAATTAAATTAAACTAAAGAAAGCAAATTAAAAAGAATTGGTTGTGATGAATGGAAAGAAAACACTAGGTCATCAATGATTCCCAATTATAAACACTCAATGTATGAAATTAATTTGTAAACAAAATTCAATCAATTCTAGGGTTCATTCTTTATCTTTAATATGACTATTACCGTACGATCGCAGGATGAGTCACGTGTTCCCAACCACTATTCACCCTTTGATCTATGGTGTGAACAATAATCGGAAACCCATTAAGTTCAAGGATTAAGAACCAAAATCTAAACTTTGCTTTGATCTATGCTAAAGATAAATTTTATTTATTCAAGTCAGCATTAATCAGGATTAGGTTTTGATCTATACGCTAACCCTAATTCTCAGATAGTCTTAACCTTAAAATCATGCCAAATAATCATTCACCCTTTGATCTATGGTGTGAATGAAAATTAAAACTAATGAGGAGTCAAGCAATTAAGCACAATAAATAAATCAAGAATTGAATTGCTAAAATAATAATCAATCCACACATGAGCATTCACAAAAGGTTCACATTGATTCCCTAGTTATGAGATTAGTTACACATCATGGAAAAATAAAAGAAAAGAGATTGAGTAGAGAAAACCCGAGATGATCCATCCAATTCTTCTTCGTCTTCTTCGTTTTCTTCTACAATGGATGGATGGGTCTTGAGGTGATGTGTGGTGATTGAGTGATGGGGGACGCCCCCCTTAGTGGCTTGGGACCTCCCTTGGCTTGTGTATCCCGAAATTAGGGTTCAAAGGGGTTTAAATAGGCTTTAGATGTTAAGTCAAGCCCTTAAACAACTAGGAAATCAATTCCCTTTTAGAACTCTACCTTTTTGGGATTTTATTTCTTTCCTAAACCATCCAAATTGATTACTTATTGAAGGAAGATAAGGATTAGGTGTCAAATTGCTTTCCAATACTCCCACTCATGTCCAAGAAGGTAATATTTCCCGATCTGACAACTTGCAAAATAAATCCCGTCACTATTCACGGATTTTATGACTGACTGATCTGTGCAATAGCTACTCAAACAGGCATAACGTCTTGTAGAAACTTTGGATCGATGAGCCGCAAATTGTGTTGGAAACTAGACTTCTTGGGCTTCAAATCCATAGGTGGTAGGACACACAGTTTAATCAGATCCGAGAGATATGGCCATCGCAACACATATGATCTGCACTGTCTTGACTACCGCTGTGACTATTGCTGTGACAAGCCATGACGGTTCCACAGAGTTTATACACTGTTTTTGGGAGCGCTTTGGGTACTGTTATGGAAATTCACAGTGGTTTTCATGGCACTTGGTGGAAAATTGCATATAAGTCCCTTGAATCATCCAAAATCACCTTTTTGCACTGAAATACTTCAAACACATCACTTAGATCCAACAACCTGAAAATGCTCAAAACACAAATTAAAACCCCTAAATAACTCAAGAAACAAGCAATTGATTGGAGGAATGGGGACCAAAAACATATACATAAAATGACGGATCAGACCTATACACTATTTCCCAGAGAAGCGGAGAAAACTTATGGGCTTATGTCGGACGGTTCAACAGGGAAAATGTGCAAATCCCAAACTAAAACCAGTCGACAGCTATTTCGACCTTTAGGAAAGGATTGCGGTTCAACTCGGATCTCTACAAAGAGCTTACCAAATATCCATGCAAGACGATGGAGGACGTGCTGGCAAAAGCATGGGCACATATCAAATGGGAGGAATATGAGGCGAACTACGTCACAAAAACAAACAACTACAACAGGCACAATGACAGAGTCGATCGAAGATCAAACGACAGGAGGATCGAACCCTATCCAATATGGTATCGACGCAACTCCCGCTACAACGAACACAAAGACAGGAAGCCATACGATCAGAATCCTCCAAGAACTGGTCGATCGTGTACCCTAATCCCAGAATATAACCTAAGCATCGAACCAGTCAACTTAGTGGCAGTAATTAAAGAAATGGGGAGAACGATCAAAGGGTCAAGAAAGATAAACCACCACCAGATCATCGAGACACCCATTTTGGATGTGAATTCCATGGAGACCACGGACATTGAACCAAAGATTGCATCACCTTGAAGCTCAAGGTGGCAGAATTGTTGAAGCGAGGACACTTATTGGAGTACCTAACAGACAAAGGGAAGCATACTGTCGCCCGACATGAAGAAAAACAACAGACCAGCCAGGAGGACGGACCACCATCCCCGCGCCAACAAGAAAGGGTGATCAATTACATAGCAGGCGGATCAGAGGTTAGCGGCGTAAGCTACTCGGCTACGAAAAGACATACTCGACAAGTGTCGAACGCGGAAATTCAACCAAACAGAGATCACACATCCATAATCGACAAAATGGTCACATTTAAGTCGACCGATAAATCAGATTTGTTTTCTCCTCACCATGACGCTCTAGTTATTTCTTTATATATTGCTAATTGCTTAACTAAGAGAATTCTAATCGATAATGGTAGCTCTTGCAATATTCTATTTAACTGTGCGTTCAAATAAATGTAGGTCGAAGAATCCAAAATCAGTCATCGAACGACAGTATTAACTGGATTCAGTGGCGAACAGAAAAGCACGCTTGGAGAGATTGTACTTCCAGTTTACGCAGAGGGAGTGAACCTTTACATCAACTTCTTAGTGATCGACTGTCAATCTCCCTACAACGCAATTTTGGGCAGACCTTGGATTCATGAAATGATGGCAATCCCATCAACCTACCATCAAATGATCAAATTCCCTACTAAATGGGGAGTTCGTGAGATCAAGGGCGAATAGAGAGCAGCAAGAGAATGCTACCAGAACGCCATGAAAAAGAGGAAGGAACATTTATAGCAACTACAGGAAACATATGTCCAGTCGACATCAAACAAACAAAAAATTGAAGATCTTGATGAAGTGTTGATAGATCCAAATGAACCAGAGCATAAAGTACAAATAGGATCGAGACTACTAGAAGAATTGTGAGAACAACTGATCAACTTCCTTAAAGAGCTTCACACGAGCTTCGCTTGATCACACTCGGATATGGTCGGAATCGACCCTGAGATAAGTGTCCATCGTTTGTAGATCGACCCCAATCACCAACCAGTAAAGTAGAAAAGAGGAAAATTCACACAGGAGTGAAATAAAATAATCAACGAAGAAATCCAAAAATTAATCAACATCGGGTCGGTCAAATAAGTGAAGTATCCTGACTGGTTGGCAAATGTCGTGGTCGTAAGAAAGAAAAACGGAAAATGGCGAGTTTGTATCGACTTCACAGACCTCAACAAGGCATGCCTCAAGGACCCGTTCCCGCTTCCTCACATCGACATGTTGGTCGACGCAACAGCAGGGCACGAACTACTCAACTTCATGGACGCCTACTCCGGCTACAATCAGATCCTAATGCACCCAAACGACCAAGAAAAGACTGTATTCATCATCGAAAGAGGTATTTTCTGTTATAAAGTCATGCCTTTTGGTTTAAAAAATGCAGGTGCGACATACGAACGGCTGGTCAACAAGATGTTCGCTGACATGCTCGGATCAACCATGGAAGTCTATATCTATGACATACTGGTCAAATCCCTTGTCCCTCGACAACACATAGAGCATCTGAAGCTGTCATTCGACGTATTCGACAAATACGGTATGAAACTCAATCCTACAAAATGTTCTTTTGGTGTTTCCTCTGGTAAATTTCTAGGTTATCTGGTAACACAAAGAGGAATTAAGGCCAACCCATAACATATTCAGTCGATCAAAGCAATTGAGTCACCCAAATGCATCAAGGACGTACAAAAACTTACAGGTCGGATATCAGCCTTGAACAAATTCATTTCCAAGTCGTCTGAACGATGCCAGCCATTTTTCAACACCCTAAAGAAAAACAAGGTGTTCGACTGGAACGATGAATGCGAGAAGGCCTTGCAAGACTTAAAAGACTATTTGACCTCACCCCCATTGTTGTCGAAACCAAAAAATGAGGAAATACTGTATTTGTATCTGGCAGTTTCCAACACTGCAGTTAGCACCTTTTTAATCAAAGAAGAAGAAAATTTACAACACCCGGTGTACTACGTAAGTAAAGCCTTACTTGATGCAGGAACCAGGTATAATAAGCTCAAAAAGTTGGCTTTAACACTTATCGTAGCAGCACGAAAATTGAGGCCATACTTCCAATGTCATCCAATTAAGGTACTGACTTCTTACCCACTGAAAAACATATTACATAAACCTGAACTTTTAAGTCGATTGACAAAGTGGGCAGTCGAGCTCAGTGGGCAGTCGAGCTCATTGAGCACGACATTTCCTTCCAGCCTCGAACATCAATGAAGCCGTAGGTATTTGCTGACTTTATAGAGGATTTTACTCCTAACGAAAATATGCAGGCTGAACAGAAGTTAATGACTCTCAACGGGTGTACAACTCAAGGAACATGGACCCTGTCGATCGTTGGGTCAAGTAACGTAAAAGGAAGTGGTCTAAGACTTGTGCTCAAATCCCCACAAGGGGAAAATCTTGAACAGTCAGTCCACTGCGGCTTTTGTATGACAAACAATGAAACAGAGTACAAGGCGCTGATTGCTGGACTCGACTTGGCAAAAAGCCTCGGAATTAAAAATATACTGGTGCAAAGTGACTCACAGTTGGTCGTACGACAAATGAACTGAACATATGACGCCATGGACAAAAGAATGGTAGCATACTTGGCTAAAGCTGAGCAATTAGAGTCCATATTCGAAATTTTTTCAATATTACAGGTACCTAGAACAGAAAACTCTCTTGCAGACGCCCTCGCCAACCTAGGGTCAACTACTCCACCAAATGGCTCTAAATCTATACCCATCGTGCATTTACTGTTACCCGCAATACATGAAGAAGAGAATGTGGCACCTATCGACAATGGCTCAAGCTGGATGGATCCAATCAAGGATTACCTACAAGCCAACGTCCTACCAAACGACAGGGCCGAAGCACAGAAGATCAAAGCCAAATCAGCTAAATTCTGCATCATATATGGTAAGCTTTATAGAAAATCCTTTATAGGTCCATATTTGAGATGTGTTACGCCCTGAGAAGCATACGACGTCCTCAATAACCTCCATTATGAAGAATGTGGCAACCACTCGGGCGCATGAAGTTTATCAAACAGAGCAATCACAGTTGGCTACTACTGGCCAACAATGCGGTCTGATTCTCAAGAGCATGTTAAACACTGCGACAAGTGCCAAAGATTTGCCCAAGTGTCGCATCTCCCACCTGGTACATTAAATTCGATTTCTGCCCCTTGGCCGTTTATGAAATGGGGTATGGACATTGTAGGTAAACTCCCACTAGCACTAGGAGGAGTCGTCTATATGCTAGTTTTAACAGACTACTTCACAAAGTAAGTCGAAGTGGGAGCCTTCTAACACGTAAGAGATTTAGAGGTACGCAATTTCGTTTGGAAACAGATAATTTACAGGTTTAGAATACCAGAGGAAATTGTGACAGATAATGGGTCGCAATTCATATCGATCAACTTCATAAATTTATGTGACAAATACGGAATCAAGTTGAGCTTCTCAACCCCGTGCTACCCTCAAGCAAATGGTCAAGAAAAGTCGACTAACAAAACTATAATAAGCACATTGAAGAAAAGACTTGAAGCTGAAAAGAGTCAATGGGCCGACAAACGTCCCTAGGTTCTATGGTTGTACAGGACTGCTCCTCGTCGTTCGACAGGAAAAACCCATTTCTCACTTGTTTATGAGTCGAAAGCAGTCATTCCAATAGAAACCCAGCTTTCAACTGCTCAGACTAAAAACCCCATTGAAGAACAAAACAAACTGGAACTCCAACTTTAATTGGATCATCTCGACAAACGTCGCGAACGAGCAGCTCTAAGAGTTCAGGCTTATCAACAACAAGTCGCTCGACATTACAACAAGAGAGTAAATATAAGGACTTTCAAAATTGGAGACTGGGTACTATGAAGGGTTTTCCAGAATACCAGAGATCGAGAAGTAGGAAAATTGGGTCTTACTTGGGATGGGCCGTACCAAATAACTTATGTTTAAGGTTGAGGGGCCTACAAAATAAGAGGCCTTGATGGCCGTGAGATACACAACAGTTGGAACGCACTGCACCTAAAACAGTACCATTTCTAAACTCAAATCTTCTCTTCATGTACATTGTCATTTATATTTCCAATATTCGATACTAACAAGTCAATCGACAAGGGCTATGATGACGCCTTAGTTGCAACTAAGTGCAAAACTGAGCTCACAAATATCAAATTTTTCCAAAGAGATTACTAATTAACATATGAAGCTATCGATTCCGACAAGCTTTGAAATAAATTTTACAGATACTTTTGACCAAGAACCCTGCATTCAAGGGAACATGATTCGACATCCTGCACTCAAGGACACGATTCCAATCCAATGACAGAGGACTTCAACTCCCTGTGTTTCTTATCGACAACACATGTGAAGTTGGGGGAGTATTAATGGGGACAACTTATCAATTATTAACGCTTGTAAGCTATTTCGTTGTAATAGTCGTGTCGACTGAATTTATTAACGCTTGTACTTGATTTCCTTGTAACATTCGTGTCGACTGAGTTTATTAACGCTTGTACGCGATTTCATTGTAACAGTCGTGTCGACTTAATCTATTAATGCTTGTACGCAATTTCGTTGTAACAGTCGTGTCGATTGAATCTATTAACGCTTGTATGCGATTTCATTGTAACAGTCGTGTCAACTGAAATTTTAACGCTTGTACGCAATTTCGTTGTAACAATCGCGTCGACTGAAACTATTAACTCATGTACGCGATTCCTTTTATAAATAACAGTCATGTTGACTGAATCTATTAACGTATGAAAGCGATCTCTTTTGTAACAATTGTGTCGACAAATTAAATAATACACGAAGATCTTTTACGAAATTACTGTGTCGACCAAAATATCTTACACATTTAAGCGATTTCTGCTAAACTTTAATGTCTTGACATTTGCAAGCGACTGCTCATTAACATAATAGTCTTGTCAACTATATTCAATTATCGATCAAAGTTATGATATCGATCAAGAAAAAAGCAAGCAAGCGATTGCTCCTATATAACGATCGAGTCGACTGATATTAATAATGCGTGTACACGACCCAACGAGATAGTCGAGTCGATTAAATTGATTCATTAATCAATTCACACATACACTCGAACCGTTGAACAACAATATCAACCTAGTTAAGTCAAACAACTCAGCCAATAGTTGTCATGTCAACCTGAGATGAGAAAAGCTAGGCAAGTACACGAAACAGATTGCTTAATTATAAAAAGAAGTCCCATCGACCTATTCATTCAAGTTAAATAAAATTAAAAAGAAATACATATATATATATGTATGAAATTCTACATTAACATTTTTCAAGGATTGGTTTGGTCTTGTGTGGAATCTTGAATCAGAAGATCGCGATCAACAACATCTTGTACAAGAGGGTTAACATTAGCAGCATCTTTAAAACCTTTGTCAGATTCCCCAACATGCCCATCACCTGGAGATTTCTTTGCATCAAATCGTTCAGCCTCTTCCCAGTCTGCAATCTCAGCATGAGGGTCCCATTTCGTGTGTTCTCCAGCCTGATATTACTTGAAGAGGTCTACTCGGGTAGCACACATAGCTTTAACTGAGATACTCATAAGCAGCTCATTTAATTCCACTATTTGTCGATCCCTCTCTGCGATAATTGCATTGTCATCCATCAGCATTTGATCCCTATCGACAATCACATCCTTGGATTTGGTCAACTCAGCATCAAGCACCTAAGCTTTCTCCTTGACCAACTGCTTATCTTTGGCGGTTGTATTAAGCTCCCGCTTAAGAATGTAGTTCGCCTTCTGCAAATCAGAGCATTTCTTCTGACTTGCAATATATCTATCTTTCAAAACCATCTGCATCTGAAAAGCCTACGCAAGAAAATTTTCTTGGTTAAGAGTTTGCACGACCGATATAAAAAATTTTAAAGCTAAAAGAAAAAATTGTACATACCTGGAAAGAGGAAACAAGGCTTGCATCGATCATCTCCTCCATCTTCTTTCCCTTCAAACGTTCTCCATCTACAGAGAAAAGGAGGTCGTTCGACTTCCTTAGAAAGCTGTTGGGCTCTTTAAAAACAGAAACCTCTTTTGGGAATGTGACTAAAGTCAGCTCTGGTTTTTTTACGAACGACCTTAGTCGAAGAATCTTTCGATCTTTCGTCGATCGAATTCCCCTTACCTTTATCCTCGACAGTCTTCCTCCTCTTTGGTGCCCTTGAAGGATTTATCTCAGGGGAAGACTCCAAGGGTTGCTCGACAACAGGTATGATCAACTTGTCTTTCAATGTGGCCTTAGCACTCTTCTTCTTTGCAAGAGCAACCGCTCTTCTCTTGGCCATAGCTTCTTTCTGCTTCTTCAAGGCTTCCTCCAGATTAGGCATGGTGAACTTCATGTTTGATAGTGATTTGGCTGCGAAACGACGTTCAACATCAGTTATAAGAGTCAAAAATTACGTACCACAAAGAATCTCAATCCCTCTTCTAATCATTACGAACAACATTAAGTCTTTCATCAAAGGATAAGGAGTTAGTGGCACATTCCATGTTGAATGAATCCAAATGGTACTAGGCCTAAGATTACCTTCGGCTATCAACACTTTCCAACTTCTCTCTTCAGCAGGAATCGCTAATTCTTTCTACGTACGACTAACGGCATCGTCGCATATAAGTTTACTCTCCGCATTTATCAACTCTACAAGGACAAAGATTTATCAAAACTTAGTAATACTTTAATCAATCTAAACGATACTAGAAGGTAGACACTCACCATAACGATTCCATACCCTCCGGTAAGCGTACATCTCGTTCCTAAAGGGGCCATCAATCAGTAGACCCTTTGCAAAAAAGAACGTATCTTTCCACCTCTGGTCGTTCGTCGTGAGGTCTATTATAATTTGCTTTGCATTCGACCTCAATATTAACGAATATCGACCTTTTTCATGTACATGTTCCTTCAGGTAGTAGTTGTGCAAGAGCGAACCTATCCGGAAGGGCAAATTATATTTTTCATGCAAGACGGAAAGACTTATAAGTATTCTCTAACTATTTGACATCAATTGGCCAATTGCTATGTCATAATACACTAAAAGCCGTCGAGCCAAATAAGGGACAGGAAATCTAAACCTCTGGCGAAAATTATACTCATAGAAGCAGGTCCAAGCAGAGATTTCCCAATCGGCTTGCTCATGCTCTTTAGGGGCACGCAGAACGATATTGTCTGGGATCCCATATAACGTTCTTATGCTATCTATGTCATCTTCAGTAAGCACATTTCTTGGGTTATCGCCAGCTAAGATACCTAGCGGTCTACCAGAACACGATTGTTCATCGACATCTATATATTCTGGGGACTCAGCTCTTTGCACAATAGTACGAACAGCACCTGATTCTAACATACTGGATTTGTCTATTACTATTTCTGTCGGTCTCGCTATCGTTATTTGTCGATCGACGTCTAACGAATCAGCCTCGACTCCCCCTCCAACTTTATCTTTCGAATCACTAGTTGTCTAGGAAAATGATGGCTCTGAGGTTGAAGATTCGTTCAACATATCTCCAAAAGCTGACAAATGCAGACAATGCAAGTCAGCAAACCAAAATCTAAAATCACAACCTAAGATCTAAAATATCAAAACCTAGGGTTTTATATGTTCTATAGACCTAGGGTTTTTGTGGATCTATCAGTTTTTGCTAGACTAAGTCGATCGAATGAAAATCTCGACCGAAAGGAAACGACAACAATAGCGACTTCAGAACAGATATGTTTCGCAAAACAAAGTCTAAAAAAAAATCAAATCCATCGTCAAAACAAATTTTTATCAGATAACAAGAGCAACGTAGAAGCATGAAAAAAGATTTCTGGGGTTTATTTCACTAATGCCCTAAAAACAATAAAAATCAAGTCTCACACAAGCGAAATCAACGGAAAAGGGGAAATTTCTTGCTTACCTTGAAGATAGAATGTGAAGATTTAACCAAAGATTGCCTTTGAATGAGCTTGCAAATTTCTGGAGAAAGTAAGAAATTTTCTTTCGAGGGAATATGAAGCGATGAGGTCAGAGGCGGTGAAATGAATGTGTTTATAACTTACGTTTAACCCACGTTTAACCCACGTCACCACGTGTCGATATCATTGTGGGAACCGGTTTAACAAAGGTAACTGTAAGAGTAGGTTTGAAATTTAATATTTTCGATAAGTGCGCACAACATTTGAAATCGCGCCAAAAGTGATGTGCCACGTCAACCCTAAGAATTGAACGTTTGAAGTCCATCGATTTAACTTTCCAAGGATAACGATGCAGCCGACTTAGGGTTTCGTCGATCGACGTATTGTCGAGTCTACGGTAGACTCAATCGAGATAACACTCTCCAAATCAAAAACTTCTTTAGAGAGTGGGTGACAAACTGTGGTAGCTAAAAATGGTTATTAAGGCCCAATATCTAAGGCCCAATAATAACCTTGCAAGTCCTTAATTAGGGCTAAGTAATTTGGGTCGACCCAAATTGCTTTACTAGAAATAGTGTTTGACTTGGTCTGTTTGAAATAACTCGTTATCATTTTATTTGAATTGATGAGATCGTGATCTCGAGAAATCCGGTCTGGTTTCAGGGATTCACTCACAACGAACTACGTGCAAAGGCTTCTCGACGCCTATAAATAAGACCTCTCTCCAACGAAGAGAGGATTCAGATTTACACTTTCTTAACGCTGTTAGCTAGCTGAAACTCTGCCAAAATCACTTTTCTGATCACCAGAACTTGAACTCTATTCATATTTCAGTCATTTTTCTACTATCAACGCTCAGCCCAAGCGAAACTAAGGCCAAAATTCATGCCACCACCATCGTTTTCCTTATTTACTGTCATTATTTCCATCTTTTTTGCAGGTTATTCATTGGAGAAGACGAGTCAACGAGTTTGATCAAACCAGCAGGCTGTGTGGGCCTACATGAATCCTACCCAACCCACTAATCGTAGAACGACCACCTACACTATTCATTCTCTAAATTCACTTTTCAACATTTTTTATTCCATTTATATCCTTTTACATTTTCCATTAAATCCAATTAATGTGTAATAAATTTTAATTTATACATTTCACTAACATAAAAATTATACCAATAGAAAAGTCTCATCTAGATATTTAAAATGAGTAAAATATTGAATATTAATGAATTTTTTTTTTTATCATACTTTATCATTTGTTCTTCATGTTATTATTTTATTATAATTTTCTCTAAAAAAATTATTTTATGTTATAAAAATAAATCTATTATTACATATTGATAATTATAAGTTAGTAATACAATAAAAACTGAAACATAGTATCGAAATAATAAATATTAATATTAAAAATTACAATAACATAAAAATATTAAAATAAGGATAAAAAAACACAAAACTTAAATAATAATAACATAACATACAGTTGCTAGGATGGTTTCTAGTTCTTAGTTTCTTTTTTGTTTTGGGCTGATTAGCCCTCCCTCTCACCAAAAAAAAAATTCCTTTTATAATTAAAACTTGGTAAAGAATCATTCCCCCATATGTTATGCCATATTGGTAATTCTCCCCCCTCTATTTTACCTAATGGCCATTTCCCCCCCTCAGAGCAAAAGTATTGGCCAAATACCCCCCCTACCGTTACTTTTTCCGTTAAAATGACAAATTGATTGTTATCTTGAAGGGTATTATGGTAAATTTGACAAATAAATGAAGGGAAATTATCATTTCTCCCCCTGAGGTTTGCCATATTAGATAAATTGGTCTCTCTAGTTTCAATAATAGTCAGTCAACCCCCTGAAACTCTAAATATTAGTCATTTTGCCCCTTCTATCAAAGTACAAAATAAAAACACCTCCATCAGGGATTGAACCTTCGACCTTATGCTTAAGAGCCACATGCTCCTTCTATCAAAGTACAAAATAAAAACACCTCCATCAGGGATTGAACCTTCGACCTTATGCTTAAGAGCCACATACTCCAACCAACTAATTTTTATTTATTTATTATTATTTTCAGGGTTTTTTTCACATTGAAATAATAATTTTTTTTTGAAAAGGAAAAATGTTCAAAAAAAAGAAAAAAAATTATGAGTTTTGATTTTCTGGATTTTCTGGGTTTTTTTTGTCTTCTTATTTTCTTTTTCTTTTTCATAAATCCATTTTTATATATTATTTTTATATAATATGTATATATAATTTAAAATAAACTCATATTTAATAATGATATATAAAAACGGATTTATGAAAAAGAAAAAAAAATAAGAAAACAAAAGGAAACCTAGAAAATCTAGAAAATCAAAGCCTATAATTTTTTGTCCTTTTCAAAATATAAATTATTTTAATTTGATAAAAAAAATCCCATAAAATAATAAAAATAATAATAAATAAGTTATATAAGCATATTTAAATTATTTTAAACATTATATATATATATATATATTTAAATCAACAATCCTTTAACGGTAAGTTTGAGTAGCTTAGTTGGTTAGAGTATGTGGCTCCTAAACATAAGGTTGAAGGTTCAATTCTTAATGAAGGTATTTTCATTTTGTAATTTGACAGAAGAGGCAAAATGACTAATATTTAGAGTTCGAGGGTGTTGATTGACTATTATAGAAACTAAAAGGATCGGTTTATACAATATGGAAAACCTCAGGGGAAATATGATTATTTTCCTTCATTTATTTGTTAAAGTTACCATAACACCCTTCAAGATAACAATCAATTTGTCATTTTTAACGGAAAAAGTAACGGTAGGTGGGTATTTGGTGAATACTTTTGCTATGAGGGGGGAAAATGGTCATTAAGCAAAATACAGGGGAAGAATTACCAATATGGCAGAATATAGTGGTAAAAATGATTCTTTCCCTTAAAACTTTTGTTTCTTGCAAATTCTCACAAAACAAAAAAAATTATGAAAATAAATATATTAAATTACAATTTTTTAATATATTATTTACTTAACGAATTATTTAGGCTATGTTTGAGATTGCTTTTACTTGAGAGATAATCACTTATTTATCAAGTTTTAAACAAATAGGTGTTTGGTAAACTTCTCAAAAGTAGCTTATTTTCTAATTTGCTCCTCCAATAATCAACTTTTGAGAAGTTGGTTGGGGGTTGATTTTGTAAGTAGAAACTAGCTTATTGTTTATGCAATGTCTACAATGCTCTCATTATTTAATTAAAAGATAATATTACCCTTATATTTAATAATAATATAATAAAAACTAAAAAAAAAGTAGAAAGTCTGATCGGTGGTTGCCAATGCCATGGTGGCCACAACTGGAAGTCTAAGGAGGCGCCATACAATCTGGAAATAGGGGAGGCATCTCGCCTCCTCCAGTGCCGGAGGGGCACCTCTTCCGGCGACGTCAAAGGCTGCACAAAGCAGGGCCAAAAATGACCCTCGTGAGAATCGAGGAATCAGTCGAGAAAACAGAGGTTGGTGATGGTCGACGGAGACTCGACGAGCGACGGCATGGGTGGACTGGCAGAACGAGATGAGCGGCGGCACGGGATGAGCGTAGAGCCTGTGCAAGTTGAACAACAGAGATTAGGTGTGGGGCGGTGGCGGCGGGTAAGGTTTCAAGAAATACGGGGTAGAAGTCACGGGGTCGGGTTTGTTTTGGGCCTCAATGTGTGCATTCTCCCTACAGGCTACATCTATCCATTTTTTTTTAAAAGCCCAAAGATTAGTACATACACATTAATAAAATGATGTCTATTTTTGTCACTTCATCAAATACATTTTCTACATTCTAAAAAGTAAAGCAATTTTAAAATTTAGTTTATCAAACACTTACTCACTTTTTTGTTTAGCTGTTTATTCCTAAAGTTAAGTTGATTATTTTTTAAACAAAACAATCTCAAACATAGCTTTAGTTTATTAATGATTTATAATATTATTTTTTTATTATTTAAAAAGTTTTAGTATAACAAATATATGTTTTAAAACATTTTTGTTTTAAAAATTTTGTTTTTTGTTTTATAAAAATATAATACAATGTAATACTGATATGCACCAAACACATGATTGTATTAGCATAATCCAATACAATCCAATCCAATCCAATCCAATCCAATACTACATAGTACGATGTACCAAACTTGCCCTAAATGTTGTATCAACAAATTTCTGCATAAATAACATAAAAGAGGAACAATAGGACTAAACAGAGGATGCCAATTGGAAGATACAAATAAATTTTGTTGCAATTAATATCATATGAGAAACAAAACCAAGTTGCAAACCTTAGAAATTGATCAGACGCATAAATATTCAGTCATTAACAATCTCAGATAGCTACTTTTGTTTTGACACTAAAAGCTACCGGCACCCTAGCAGCTAGTAGTTAGAGAAATGCCATTTCAAATGGCAGTGGCAATAAACTATTACAATTTAGGAGTTACGAGAGGGAGACATGACTCGAACCACGATTTCACTAATGCAGCGAGTGTGTGTGGTAGACACCTCATCTCGTCCCATACAATGGTCGTTACGGGGATAGATAATTCGATTTCCTATTTCCGATTTCCTTTTTTCTTAACAGCAACGTGAAAAGCAATAGAAGCAAGAAAACCAGCTGCTTGCAACAGACTTGGCAGTAGTGGCTTGAGGGCTTTGTGGCTGCACAACCGGCTGACTTGTAGATGGGGATTCTTGTGGCTGACTTGTAGATGGTTGGTTCTCCTTTTCGACCTTTTCGGCCTCCATATTTGCAGAACTATTTCTTCCAACACCACCCAATCTGAAATGAACCAGCATAATTTAGTATAACATGTTTGTGTGTGTGTGTGTGTGTGAGTACATTTGTAAAAATTAATGACATAGAATTAGGAACTTACAATGGGAATGCAAAAGATTTGGCACTAGTAGGACTCTCATCAGAACGACAAGAGACATTAACATCTTCAGCACGAGGCATCATCTTTTTCTTAGTATGATCTTCTGCAATTTCAACAATTACCACTTTTTGTGTATAAGCTGACATATCTGAGTCCTTGTCCATTTCATCTTCAGATTTTCCATCCATGTTCTCTGCTTCTGTCACTACAGGTAGGCTAGGTTGATGAACATGATGAACAGGTTGCTCAGGCTTGCCAACTATAATAGGCTCATCAGGCTTGAACAATTTAAACGAATCATTACGCTTTGCCATTTTATTTTGCTCGTCTAACTTGGACAGTTCTCCGGATTTATACAGCATATAAACATGGTCTCTAGAGAAGCTTCCATTTCCCAGTTGAATACTAAATAATGATTCATTTGAAGCAACACTCCATTCTACAGGTGTTGTAGATCTGCTAGCAAAAACGGCTGATGGAATCCGTTTAGGGTCATAGCCTCTAGGATGTGCCGCGGTAAGAGTACTAGAGGATTGTGGTGCTTGCCCACCAACTTCTGGTGTCCAATTTGGTCCTTGTGCCACAGGGTCAGGGCTATCTGGTTTGAATTTGCAAATTTTATCATTGAGAGCATTTATGTCAAGGATATAATCCCGCGAAGAATCTGATGATGATGGTGAAGAAGAAGAAGGGGGTGAATCATTTCCTTGATTATTCGAATCAACACATAAATCATTGACCTCAAAATGTTTCCTATTTTCATTCCCATGTTCAGAATCCATCGTCTCAATTATCTGATTTGACTGCAAATACAATGCTAGATTTATTAGATTTTGCAACATGAATTTGACAGCAAAAAAAAAAAAAAAAACCCATCAAGAATGGATCAAGCATCTAAACACAACAAAAATATGTATCTTAATTTTGACATCCTAGAGATGAACACAAAAATTAGCATATTATTAATATTGAGAGAAAATACAAATAATGCAAAAATAATTAATGTAGATACAATTAAATCATAAAACAGGATTGTCTTTAAAAGCTGCAAAACTAGAATTCACTTTAATTGATCACCGTGTTCTTCAAGTAAATAATGCACCAACATCTCCAATTGCAACATTACATTAAAAAAAAAGGCTCCAAAACACTTACCACAATCATAAAAAAACCACTTGCAAAATCAGCTACGGATGCTCAGGTATTACAGGTACTTGAAATAAAATGAATTCCAATAATGAAATCCCAAAAAGCTTTATAGAATAAAAGAAGCCAAACCCATGTAGAGAAAGCACAAAAACTTAGAAAATAAATGTTGTGAAATGAAGATGAGAAGTTAGAACTGGTAGTGACCAGAGAGGACATAAGTTGGATATTTGGTTTTCTTGGTACGCCACATGCAACAAAGCAATCAAATTAGTTAAGAAGAGAAAGATATAGCGAGGTTTCCTTTTGAGGGTAACCAAGTAACAGACTTTGGCAATAACAAACGCGTAAACGTTTGTTGATTGGTTAAAGAAGATAGGTCTTGTCTTAAAATAGCTATGGAATATACTACAAAAACTAAACCAAACCCACCTTAACACAATCAATTTTTAACCGCATAACTATAGTTCCGGAAGGCCTTTTTCTTTTCCACTAATAGATTGGCTATTCATGGTTTGAGCTTAGTATATGATAGGAGACTTCTTATCACATTTATTTCTTTGCGAATCTAAATTGGACTGTTAGATATTAAGATCGTGCACATTATTTAATACCTAATAATATAAATATAAAAAAATATACATCTATTGACTTCAAAAAAAAAAAATATATATATATATATATACATCTATAATTTAGCATTGATAACTGAGTTCATCAATGGTGTTGAATCAAGAATCGAGACATGTAAAATGAGACAGTTGAATTTGGATATATGATATTTAGAAGTTACGATATTGTCACAAAAGGCCAGGATAGAGTTATTGAAATCAAAGGACAGAAAATAAGGATGGCATTCATGTAAATATGTTGAAAATTGAAGGTGAGATATAAAAGACAATAAAGGGGCTAAGTTTTATCATGTTATCCATCTCCAAAGGCAGTTTGGACTTTGGAGGTGTTCACAATGCTAAGAGTTGCAGTGAAGACTGTTTCAATGGAGGGAGTAGCCTTAAATAATCAGCTGCTGAGGAATAAACTTCATAGTTTTAACAGTAAGCTCTACCCTTTCTCTTTTCAACTGTTTAATTTCTAATTACCAATTACCAATTGTGTTAATGATAAAAATTTCTCTATAATCTTTTTAATTTGAGTAAGAATAGTGCAAAAAGAAAGTGATTAAATTTTCAATTTTCAGAATTGATAACTGGGTTGACTGTTGAACTGACTTGTATTTGCAATTGACTTTCAAAGTTCAAATATTTCCAACATCTTACTAGATATTATAAGTGGACAAAGCAGTTGTAATGTATAGATTCTGCCAAAATTTTTTACTTTTGTATTGGTATATTGAATTAACCAGACTTCGAAAGAATTTGGAAAACATTTTTCAAGCAACTTATCTCTTCCTATTCAAAGCTATGGAAGCTTATTTTAATTTTCTTTGTGGATAAAAAACTTAAATTCATACCAACATGACTGGTAGATGTTTTTCAATTAACTTAACCATTTAGAAACATTAGTCGTTGTTAAGTTTCTGATAGTAGCACCACTTCTTTGCAGGTAAAAATGAATCAAGACGACATACTCTTGCACCATTTGTTCAAGCATGTTCACTAGCTGTTACAGAGAATTTGATTTTTTCTTTGCAGGTTAGTCTTCCTCTAGTTAATTTAATTTGATGTTGCTGCTCAAGTGAAATTTATTATTGTAATTCATTGGCAGTTGCAGAATTTTCTTTTTTATGATTGTTTGTCGGGTCAGGTTTGTGCTACAAGGAGGAGAATAGCATATTCAAGGACCGAAACTTACGTGCTGTTGGAACCAGGAAAAGAAGAGATGTTTGTTACAGAAGAAGAGTTGAAAGCCAGGTTGACATTTTGGCTTGAAAATTGGCCTGGTAAGGCGTTGCCGCGTGACCTTGCAAGATTTGCAACCATTGATGAGGCTGTTTCTTTCCTAATAACTTCTGTTTGTGAACTTGAACTTGAGGGCGACGTTGGTTCACTCCAATGGTATGAAGTTCGCTTGGAGTGAAGAGACGAGAGAATTGTAGCTTAAATGTATCCGATGGATTTGGATCTTCTGATTGCTTAACCTTATGTTATATTTATCCGAAAATTCTCAATGATGAATGTAGCTAATCCCTAACCCACAAACTTTGAATGTTTGTGGATTATGTAAATTTAATATGGTGATGCAATGAAATTACTCTGTGATTTGTAAATTACTGCCGTGTATGTGAGATGCTTGATTAAATGCCGAAAAGAAGTGTTTTTGGGACAATTTTTCCTAATCGATAATCATCAGGGTTGTGACCTGCGCCTGCTTATCTCACCCAAGTTCTCACACACAATACAAATAGTTCACTTGGGCAAAAAAATTTGGTCACAGTTTGACAAATTTAAATCGACACAAACTATGTTTTCTTTTTATTTTTTCAAAGAAACTAAATGCGGTAAAACTTGAGCCAAATTACATGACACTCCATATTTCCTGAAATTTAGAAAGGAAATAGGTTCTCTACAGCACATCCCATAAAAATTTCCTTTTGTGTACATACACAGAAGAAGATTACAGCTGCAGACAAATTAATCAGACTCAAGATAATTCATCTGATGATCCAAGCGTAAAAGAAAGTCATCATCTCGTTTAGCTTCATCCACCAGCATCACCACTTCAGTTCTGAACAGACCTGCATTTTGAACAAGCAATTCTTGAATCTGCAATTCCCACAACAGAATATTTTCCACATTCATCAAATTACAATCTTTCCCATTTCCCATAATGTATAATGAATGAAAAATTGCTAGCATCAATCGAAAGAAAGTCGCAGACTATCTAAGTGACATATATCAATCATCGCTCAAGCTTAAACTAGTAATAACAACACCAAATTATAGTATGCAGACCTTGGGCTGATTTAAGCTAGGAGGCAAAAGAGCACCGCCCTTTCTGTTTCTAGCAAGCAACCCTTTCGAAACAGGGGACATCATCGAGTCAGTAGGGCTCCGATACCTTTTAAAAAATAAACAAAAAACACATCAGAACAAAATTGTGTAACACAACTATTAACTTGTTTAGAAGATCAAAGGGTACATCGAATTTCATGCCTTTCGGAGTATTTAAATGCCTTGGGCACTTTAAGGCTATCCGGGGTACTAGTTTTACGCAAGTCATTGCCAGAATCTTGAGAGTTTTGATGTTCAGATTCTTGGTCCTGACTCTGAGGCGGTGTTTTATACTCGGATGTTGTGTTTTCTACTTGAATTGGACTTGTGGAAGGCGTTTCGATGGCCTTCTCCATTGGCTTATTATAAGTTCTGAGAAATTTGAAGGTTGGAAAGAGAGGGGAAGGGAGAGTTTGTAATGAAAACTTTGATTAAAATCAAGAGAGAGATTGAGTTAAATATATGTTATGTTATAAGCTTTTTTGAGTTTTGGAGTTTGTGATGCCGTTTAAGGAAATTGAGATTGTAACGGTCGAATTTAGGCCCGTTGAGATTTCAAATATAAAACTTTGTATGGTATCTCCGGTTCAGCATTTGCCACCCATCAAATGGTGGCTCCCAACTTGACGTGGCAAGATTTAATTGGGCCCCCTAATACTAGTCAAGTTTCTATATTTTTTGGTAATTATATTTTGACCTTTATTTATTTATAAGTGGTATTGGCACCCCTATAATGACCTAATAATGCCACACTTTTAAAAATTTTGGTTTAATTATATAAATGGGTGCCGATATTGCCACCCATAATATTAATTAGTACACCTATATTTTTTTTAAAATTTTTAATTACAAATATATCCCAATAGAAATTTACTAATAAGAATAAATTACTTTAATAAAAAATAAACCAAATACTATGTAAACTTATATCTTCAACTATATCTTTTTGTTAAAAAAAAAACTTATGATAAACCCTAATTTATGATAAACCCTAATTTTTATGATAAACCTTAATTAAATTCTAATTGTATTTCAAGCATCAAACTTTCTCATAATCACATGATTACCATATAACAAAATAATGGAAAAAGAAATTTTAAGGAAATTTGATCATACAGATGTAGGTATTAATTTACTTTTTGTGTGTGTTTATTTTATGTCTAGTTATAAACTCTATCAAGAAACAATTTTTTTTTAAATAGCTGTAGATATCAATGAGTTATTATATTATTATTATTATTATTATTATTATTATTATTATTAAGATAGTTTTATATATAAGAGAATTACATATTGGATTTTTTGTTGTTGATAAAATTGGACTGACCTATGGGGAAAAATCATCACAAGCGATCATATGCTGAAAAACCCCTAGGCAGTATTCATATATATATATATATATATATATATATATATATATATATATAAATGAAAAAAATAAAAAAATAAAGCGTAACAACAACCAAATAAGCACAAAAATCAGGGGGAAAACAACCCCGAACACAAAGTGGCATGCATGTTGTACCAAAGAGAAAAAAAAAACATCATGAAAACCGAAAGACTCCCAACCCATGCAAAAATTGCCAACCAACGAAGAACAGAATGGCGGAGTGGAGAACCACTAAGAATCTGCCTCCAACTCCTTAGCAAGTTTAGACAAGGTGTCCTCAATTTGATTCCCCTTCCTGAAAATATGGGACACCTAAAAATCCATCTACGAAATTTGGAAGATACAACACTGCCACGCTTGACGAACCCGCTAAAAGCGAGAAGAAAGCAATTGAACCCACATAAGACTAATCACTCTCAAGCGAGATCCGACGCCACCCATACTTCCAAGCAAAATTAATGGCCAGAGAGGCCGCAAGAAGCTCAGCCTCAAACGTAAACACCTGACCAAGAGGGATAACAAAACAACCCTCCACAAAAGCCTAATAATTACGGATGACTCCCCCATAACCTCCAACTCCCGAAGAGCCCAAGGAAGCACCGTCCGTATTGACTTTGATCCAACTAGGAGCCAGAGGCGACCAAATCACACATAGATTGAGAAGTAATTAAGAAGTCAACGAATTTGAACCAAACTCATATTACAAACTGTTAATGGAGGATTGATCTATATGTATTGATTATATCAATGGACTGTTCGATTCCTATTCTAGTAATTAATTCTATAATGACAAGAGTAAAGTTCCAGTTTTTTAAATGGAATAATTATAGAATTGATAAATCAAATATCGCACAAATTGCATAATAGGTTTATGCACGGAAGACGATCTTTAGGAAGAGGTTTACACCCATTCTTAGATGAAGTTAACCGTGTGGGAAGAACAGTGAGGGAATTTGAAGAGATTCCAAGACAGCCTTGCACATGGAAGATTAAATACATATTAGAGAGGATCAAGCCCTTTCAAAGGGAGAAGAAACTCAAGAACAACCAACTAAACATGGCCAAAGGTTGACCATGAGAGAATACTCATTGCCTACAATTGGGAACCAACCGTCACCAATTGTCTAAGATCAGGCCGCAAGGAGATATGAGCTGGAGAGCATGCATCTTAATTTGTTGCCTTTTTTTTATGAATTGCCTAGCGAGGATTGCTTGCAATTCATGAAAGAATATAGCAGGGTGATTGAGAAATTTCCTATCACGGAACTCACTTGTGAGCAGCTTCACATGTGGTGCTTCCAATAATATTTAAAAGATAGGGCAAAACCTTGGCGGGGTCATTGACAAGTTGGGGTCAAGTTTGTGGAGTATTCTTACACAAATATTTTCCAGCAAGAAACGCTAAGGAGTTGAAAGTCAAAATTGCCGATTTTACTAAAGGAGAGAATGAGCTATTCCACGAGGCATGGGATCGATTTCAGTTACTTTTACCTCAATGCCCACCTCACATGATCTCAGAAGAGTACAAGGTATCTTGTTTCCAAGGTGGCCTAACTAGGTTCTCTCAAGTTTTGGTTGACAACGCTTGCGGAGCTTCTTTTGATACCAAGTCCGCGGATGAGATGAATGAAATATAATAGGTGTTAGCTCAAAACTCACAGTAGAGGAGTGCAAATGGAATGAGAGGTGATAGGTTTGAAGTGAATGCTAGCACTAAAACCGCCATATAAATTGCAAGAATGAACAAGCAGATGCAATCTATACAAGCTTACATAGAGAGTTTGGGGTACTAAAAAGTCGGGGTCAAACAACTTCGGAATCAAGATCCCGTTAGTGGTGGAGCTTTCAATGGTAATGGTACTTTTGATGGGATGCAAGAAGAACAAGAGCAAGAGGAAGTTCAAGCTATGGGATTCCAAGGACAAAGAAACAACCTTTACTCTAATTCTTACAATCCAGGGTGGAGGAACCACCCTAATTTTTCTTGGACCAACAATAACACATTGAACCCTTAACAAAACACTCATAGGGAGACACCAGGAGGTAACCAATGGGGAGGCAACCAATGGTCCAATAACAACAATGCTCAATCAAGTAACTATCAACCTCGCAATAGACCTAATGATGATATTATGCAATGCTTTCAACTGGCTGAACACACATTGACAAACCTCATGCAAGCTAGTGGCTAAATGTTTGGAAATCTTGAACCATCATTTGGCAAGTAAGAGACTCAATTGGGTAAGATTATCGAAGCTTTCCAAAAGCAAGAAAAGGGCAAGTTTCCAAGCCATATAGAACAAGCTAATGTGATAGATGTTGTGAGTAGTGAGGAGTCTAAAGAGGAGATTTTAAGTAAGGTTGAAGATCCGGGGAGTCTGATGATCCCAATCTTAGTTGACAGAAGCAAGGAAATGAAGGGCATGCTTGACTTAGGAGTAAGCATCAACATGATGCCTTTGTCGGTATATGAAAAATTAGGAATCAAAGGATTAAGGAAAACAACAATCAAGCATTTGTTGGCGGATCATTCCTTCTGCACACCATATGGAGAGCTTAGAAATGTTCCTATCAAGGTGGGTGGACTGACAATCCTTACTGATTTTGTGGTTATGAGTGTGGAGGAAGTTTTGAGGGAAAAAGAAGATGAGTGGCAACTTTTAGTTGGTAGGCCTTTCATGGCCACCATTCAAATGAGGATTGGTATGTGAAATATGAAGATTGTGTTGTAATCATTTGAGAAGGAGGTAAAGGTCGAGACATGGAAGCAATGTGATGAGTTGAAAATGATTGGAAGTTGCTTTATGGTGGAAGTAGAATCACCAAGAAAGGGGACTGGAAAAGTGAATGACATGATTCAATTCTTTGATAGGAGTAACCATACAAATGAAGAAGGTGTGGGTGACTTAGAAATCGAGAGAATCAGAAGCTCCAATCAAGAGCTCATGCTTGAAGTTGAAGTGCTCAATGTGGAAAATGAGGCACCGGAAAAGAAGGTTGAATACCTATCAAAGAAGAAGCACAAATTGAAGAAAATTAATAAAGCTCTCTCAGAAGAGAACGAAGAAATCGTGAAGGAATTAAAGGATCTTGTAAGACTCACTGAAGAATTTGAAGAGGATTCCCCTAGGAAGTTGAGAAAGACCTTGACAAGTGTTAAGAACAAGCACAAGGCATTAGAGGAGGCGAAGGAAGAATTAAGCAAGAAAGGGATAGCATTGAAGGTTGCTAAGGTGAAGGAATGCAACTACATCGTGGAACTAGATCGCTTAGAGCAATTCGTAAAATCCCTATCTGGAAAGAAAAATTCAGTTCCTCAAAGGCCAGTGAAAAAGGGAAGATTTTCTAACTCCTCTATGACTAGTTATTGTTGCCATTTGAAGGGTCATGTTAAGTCAAGGTGTTTTAAATTTTTGCCATTTGAAGGGTCATGTTAAGTCAAGGTGTTTTAAATTTTTGAGTCATAACAGGCATGAACATACTAGGCCAAGGATAAGTCCCAACTACGTGAAAAAGATTTGGGTTAGGAAAGACTTGGTGGACCAAGTTAGGGATAGGCCTAGGGGATCAATTTGGGTGATGAAGAAAAAGAACAATGTTGAATTGGTTGATGCTTATAATGCGGATGATGGTTCTAGCATGCATGCTAGGCATTGAATAGCTCACAAATTTCATTTTACACTTTATTCTATGAATAAATTGTTGTTGCTTTCAAATTTTGTCTTATTTTGCATTAGTAGTTTGATTTTAGTTTGCTTAAGTTTTTTTAAAAAATTCCAATAAGTGTTCTTGAATCCTTTAGAAATAGTGAAATTTTTGAGTGGTAATTTAATGAAAATGTTGCAGGAATGCCTTAAATTCCAGAAGTGCTCATAATTGATGGTCGAGGTTTGGTCTCTATGACTCAACCACAAAGCAGATACCGCAACACTATTGCGGTGGTTAAAAGGCGAAAAATGGAGCAACATCTAAGAAGTTCGCTATAGGAAAGAGTCGCGGTGTGAGAACCGCAACACAAAAGGGGAGACACAACACCTGATACGTTCGCGATTATGTCGCTGTCTAGTTCGCTAGAAGGTCACCCGCAACAACAATGATCACTTATTCAAACGACATCGTTTTGGTCTATCAAGGTCAAGTCGTTGTGGTCACACCACGACAATCGGGACCACGACGTGGGGCAAATCAGTGTAAAAGTGTCGCTCAAAAACAGAAGTCTCATAACTCTACACAAAACTGAAACTTAAATTCTCTCAACTCTTTCAAGCCGTGGGAAGAATGAAATCGTCACAGTGGTAATCCTAACCCTCACCTTTTAAATTTCTTGTTTGCATCTTGATTGATATTGCATCTATAGAATCCTTGGAATGGTTATTTATGTTGAGTACTTTGAGAAGTGCCTAAGGATTGAGTTTGTTATATTTGTAGTATATTTGGGAGTGTTTGGTGTGTTGTGGTGATTTGTTGGCTGTGGTATTATCGAAGAACTGCCGTTGTGCTGCCGAAATTCTGTTAGATTAAGTGTGGGTGTCAATTTGAATTGATAAAATGTCAAAGGTACAGTTTTCGAGCAAGGGTGGAAAGCCCCACTCTAAAGAGGCCGGATAAAGCAGCACTGAAGAAGAAAGGGCCGGAGTGCACTTTGCATCGGGACTTTGATGAGAGATTGGAGAAGTATAGCAAGAAGAAAGTTTGGGTTGAAAGGGGATTAATGTTAGTGAGTTGGCATCCACCATTATCCTGACCATAGTGAATGATAGAGGCTGGTCGACATCTGTATCCACTCCTCCTTAGTATAGTGAAGATCTTGTTAGGGAGTTTTATGCGGGTATGAATCCCGATGAGTATATGGAGGGGAGATCGGTATTGGTTAGAGGCGTGCCGGTAGAGCTGAATAGTACGGTTATTAACAGGAATTTCAAGACTACCCTACTAAATATGGATGAGATAAGAGAGAATATAATAGAGGGTGTGACGAGGAACGACCTTTTTGTTAGAGGGAATGTGGATTTTACCAACACATTGGTTATAAACCCAATGGATTTTTGGATTGAGAAATCTCATCCTCTGAAGCAATCCAACTTGAAGATGGCACTTGCATTCTGGCATATATTCATGACAAACTCATTGGGGCCGATTTCTCATAGGACCACAGTTCTGTTTAAGGTAGTCGGGATCCTACACAACATTATAGAGGGTTAGCCTATTGATGTAGGAGCGCCAGTAAAGGTTGAGATACTGAAGATAGGCCAAAATGAGTCATATTCTAATTTGCTTCCATTCTCCTGCCTTATTACAGAGGTATGCTGACAGACATGTGTAGATGTTTTGGGAGACGAGTTGAGGAGCCCTCCTAATGATTTAGGATGGAGGATATGGTGTGGTCTATAAAGGAGCTGAGGGATGGAGATTCCTGGTGAGGCTGACAAAAGGCCTAAAAGGAAGAGAAAGAGAGTTAGTGGACCAGAGGCCAGAACCAGTACTGAGTTTGAGAGGATTGAACTAGATGATGAGTAGGATGGCCAGGGTAATGATGGTGAGTCCATTGCAGATGAGGACAATTCGAACTTATCCATAGGTCGTAGAGTTCTGGATGCTGTAAAGTATTCGAGGGAACTCAGCTCAAAGTTTCAAGAAAAGATACAGGCTGATGTGACATCCATAGGTGAGAGCCAGTTGAGGATTGAGAAGAAGCAGGACGAGATCCTGCAAAAGGCAAAATCAGTTGGAGAGATTGATTGAGGCGATGACTGAGGGTCTGGTTAGGGACTTCAGTGACTTGAGGAGGGAGCTTAGGCTTACTCCTTATGTCAGGAGGCTTATGAGGGTCGCAGATCTCCCACAGTCCAGCACTGCAGTTGACACAATGGCTCCAACAGCCTCTTCTATTCCAGTCCCTCCAGCTGTTCTTTCCACACCCAGTACCTCAGCTGATCCAATGATCCTTGTAGTACCCAATAATTTTTTTTGATCCACATACTACCGATGAGGATGCTACACAGTTAGAGCTTGCTGTAGCATGATCTTTGATGGACACATGTGTACCAGTCCATCCCACGGGTGGCCCACTAATCCGAGATGAGACAGCTCAGTTGAGGTTGGCCAAGGAGAAAAAGGAAGCAACAGCTAGAGAAGTAGAGTTGAAAGACCTGAAACGGAAGGGTGCACTCGTGAGCACTGATTAGTAGGAGGAGGACTCAGAGTAGTTACCACACTACCATTTCATCATTTCACCCATTATATTTTGATTGTGTGTATCATTTGACATTTTGGATTTTTGAACACATAGTTGTTTTTGTTTTTATTTTCATATGGATGTGTTTTAATTAGATGACATTTTGATGTTGTGTTTTTTTTATGTTAATAGCCAAATTTGGCTAGGGACCAAAGGGAAATTTTTTCAGCCTCCTAGTCTGACTCCAGGCCCGAGGTCATCCACCAGGAGATCACGCTTCCCAAAGCCGAGCTATGATACCACCCCACAGAAATAAAGGCGAGCTCCAGAAACACCCAGAGTAGAGCCAGACACGATCAGATCGAGCCCGCGTCGTCGAACCTGAAATCAGGGAGCTCCCCCGGGATCGAGATTACCTCGCAACCTCTCCAGAAGCTCGCCTAAACCCCGCTGTCATATAGGAGTGTCCGCAGGGGGCCACATCAAGCTCCAAGAAATCAAGGGAGGTCAGACCGAGCTCCTAGCTAGGTTAAGCACCTGAATACTGGAACCAAGACACTGATCTATCTCCCTATTTGATCTACCTCGCCATACATGCCATATTCAACGACCTCTATGAAGGATCATGCTGTGAAGATACGAAGATACACTGGATCATATCTGGAAACATTACGTATGTACAGAACAAGTAATGGAGTCCAAAGAGGAAACAAACTGATCTCCACCAAGATATTCTCAATTCGGCTATTAACTCAAAGTTAATGAATTTAAATGAGAAATCCCTCCCGATAAGGAGGGGAGAGACTGAGAAAATCAAGGGGAGAATCAGTTGATTTAACCTACAAAACTATGTATAAATAGAAAGTAAGGGAAAGAGAATAAGGAGACTACTTTTCGACAGGCATACGACAACAACCCTACTACACCCTAGAGAAATGGAGAGCCATTGAGAGATATTTGTACACGATACACCATTAATAAAAATAAAGAAAGCATGTTCATTCTTTTTTGATGGTACTGATAGTATTACTTTTTGTCATTTTGAACAAGCACTGACTAGAATACGTTCTACCTTGACCACCACCCCCGTGGCAGTGGTTTTAGGGGTGTTAATTGAGATTTCTCACCCCGAGCAAATTTTCCGTTAACACTTTCTGGTGCCGTCTGTGGGGACCACCCATACCCAGTAAATCAAATCAACCATTTGCATTTTCATTTGTTCAACATGAACCATAAGGCTCCGCTCCTCCCTAGGAGAACACGGAGCTTCTAAACAACCTTCGGCGATGCTAACACGAAAGGCCCTAAGAAAGGGGAAAAAGTCTGGACATCTCAGTCAAGCTCTGATCTAGATGACTAAGGCACGGGCTTCTGGCCACCCTATGATAAGCCAGGCTGCGCTTGACCAACAAGCGGCAACCTTCATGGAAACCGTTCACCCCCGCTTGCTCGCCGAAGGCATCATAATCCGACCAACAAACCCAAATGATCTGGGAGAGCCGAGAAGACTCGGGACCGGACCACCTGCTTTCGACTGCCTGGGACCTCCTCCTCCAAAGCCAGCTCGAGATGGGACTAGGCCCCAACCTTCGATCCGGGATAGGCTAGGACCCATGCCTCCTATAGGTCGCCAGTTCATCGGAGGGATCCGACAGCCAAGAATCTGAGGTCAATTCAAAGAAACCCGGAACAAGCGACCGAGGGATCAGCTGGAAAAGCTACAGAAAGAGGTCCAGCAGATAAGAAAAGAAAAGATCAAGAAAGATAAGAAGGATCCATTAAGTGAGATGAATGCTCCATTCATAAGGAGGATACGGGAAGCGGAGCTCCCGCCAAAATTTAAAATGCCAACAGATAAGTTCTCTGGAGCGGAGGACCCTTTAAGTCACCTAGAGAGCTTCGTCCAACAGATGGAGGTCCAGAATACTACCAGAGCAGCTATGTGTAGGATGTTCCCAACAACCCTAACCGACTACGTGAAGATCTGGTTCAGGAAGCTGCCTGCTAGTAGTGTGGATTCTTTCACAAAGTTATCAACGAAATTTTGCTCGCAGTTCCAAGGAGTCAAACCTCGTCCAAAAGATCCCATACACCTCCAATATGTAATTCAGGAGCGGGGTGAAACACTTCGATCATACGTGGAACGTTTTCACAAAGAAGTCATACAGATGAGAGTCTTCGCCGAGAAAGAGACTCTCGCCAATTTCAGGTGGAACCTGTGGGTGGGAAAGCTTTTCCGTTCCATCGCCAAGAAACCTTTAGAGACTTACCAGGAGGCCTACGATCAGGCTCTTGAGCAGGTCGAGATCGACAAATAGCTCAAAGTCAAGATGGAACACGATGATATGAGAACGGCAAAGCGTCAGAAAAAAGAAGTTCCCAAATCTGAGCCAGCACAGAAAAATCAGAATAAACCTCCCAATATATTGACATACCCATTCCCCACTGCTCAGCTCAGGCAAGAAATATATCTAGCTAGACAAACCCCTCTGCGATCTTCGCCTCCTAGGATCGTAGCCCCCATAATGCGAGGGGAGAAGGGGTATGATTATTACACTCCTCTGAACGCCTCCCGGGAAACAGTCTACCTTACTATACGGGATAAGGGGCTACTCCAAAAGCCCGCACCCATGAAAGCCCCCATGGACAGGAGGAACCGGTACAACTACTGCGACTTCCATGAAGATATGGGCTATAATCCGACTCAAAAAGGCGTCAACACCCCCAAACCAAAACCCAACATTGTCCTCAATGTTGAAGACAAGAGAATCTGGCCTAGCGGCACGCACCTAACATGACTCAAACAAACCTAGGCACTAATCAAACACAATCAATGCCCCAACAAAATAAAAATGACTCAAACAAGGCTCACAAAATAAAGGCAATTCATGCAATATATTATTGAAGCACAAGTCAAGCTTAACATCATGCATTTTATCAAAAATGACGGAATGGGGCATGAACCCCCAAACCGAATTAAACAATATAAAGCACATGAATTCATACTTGCACAAGAGTCTCCGGCTCTTTCATCCACAAATATATCAATAAATTCAATGTGCAAATATCCACAAAATATAACATTCGAACAAAAATATCCCAACATCACAATTTATTGAATTTAAACAACATAAAACATAAAACTAACTACATGCATCAAAATTATTCAATGGGATGCATTCATGGAGAGGCTAGGGTCCTCTAAGGGTGGTTTGACCAAGTTAGAAAATTCCCTATTTTTCACTACCCAAATAAATTTAGGTGCCTTCATTATCTTTTCCTTTAACATGTTTCTATATAAGTGCACTTGGTCTTTCCTTACCCATATTTGCTTGACCCTAGGTGGACTCCATCTATTCCTAGGACCTCTAGTTTTCCTATGTTGATTTGGCTTGTAATTTTTAGCCTTAAAATGCTCTATCCTAGAACATGCATAGCAAAAGATATTAGAGTTAGAGGAACTCTCCTTTGATGTGTGGTCTTGAGGACGTTTGATTTGTTTCACTTGTAACGCCTTGACCTCCTCCTCCTTTTTGCTTAGTGCTACCTTCGCATCCTCTAAGGCATTGGCTTTTTGATCAACCTCTATTTGCATCTTCATTGACTTGTGAGCTATCTCATCTTTAAAATCTTTTGATAGCCTAACTAAGTTCTCCAAATCCTTCGATGCGGTACTCTTCTCGGCTTCAAATCTCTCAAGTCGTTCCTCCAATTCTCTGTTCTTGTCGGAGACTTCACCATTTGTCTTCTTGAGAGTACCATTCTCAACCCTGAGCATCTTCACTTCAAATAATAGTTTCTTGTTCAACTCTTGGAGATTACTCGCCTTTTCCATTCCCAAGGCTTCTCTCTCTTGAAGTGCTTCATTCTCTTCCTTTAACACACCCCTTTCCAACACTAGCTCTGTGCTCACGCTCATAAGCTCTTGGTTCATCTTGATCATCCTGTCCATCTCGTCCATTCTCTTGCTTCGCTCTATTTCAAATTCTATTCGGAGCTTATACATGTCTTCTTTTGAGAAATTGGAGGAATCCACCGGTTTGGTTGCTTTAACTTGGAAACAACTCTGATTTACCGGGGTGGACTGCTGGGCAGATTCGAGCATTTGGGTGGTTTTCTCTTCTTTGAAGGCTTGAGTCTCCTGTTGAGAAGCTATCATCTGCTCAGTCTCCCGCACATGATTCCTTATGAAATTTCTTAGTTGATCTTCAACGGAATTTGACTGGAATGATGAGATGTAGGTATTCTCGTTAGGCTCGTAGCTTGACCCTGAATTTTGCCAAAAGGAATCCATAGAGTCCTGAAACAAACAAAACCAAAAACTACCAAAGCAATAAAAAGAAACTAACAAAACTAAAAACAACGAATAAACTAATAGTATTAAAACTAATCTAATCACTACTACGCACACCGATCCCCGGCAGCGGCGCCATTTGATGGGAAGGTTTTTGCCGTCAGAAAACCGTCCGTCAAAACAATTTATAAAACCTATGCGATGCGTTCACAAGTAGAATACAAGTAAAGCAGTAAGCACGGGTGTCGTCCACTGAGATCGGGGTAGCGGTGATAAGATTGGGATTAATATAACTAGCATGCATAAAAGTAAAGTGATAGTGAATGAAGATACAATATAAACTAAACTATGAAAGCAAATAAAATGGGATGACAATGGAGTGATGAATGAATGATGATGGAACTACGGAGTTGATGTACTCGTAAGTGAATATTGGGGCAATTGCAACAAACTCTCAATTAAGTACGTTTTGACAAATGTAACCAACCTAGGGTGTATAGTGTTGGTATATACCTCTAGCAAGAGGTCAACCTAGGATGTATAGCGAAGACCTCCTGCTAGCGATTAATCCCTCTTAAGCAACCAACAGTGGCTAGTTACTCAATTGGGACTTGTTCCATGAATGCTCATCTATCTAGCTATGGCTCAACCTATTACTAATGTAGCCATCCTAGGGTGTATAGTGATGGCTTCCAATTCCATCACAAGTGGTCGACCTAGGATGTATAGTGAAGGCCACCCGGTTGGGATTGGATGAGGCTCGAGGTTATAAACCGAATTCTACTCGAAGGTTAGTTCTCGTAAAATCACTAAAGTAGCCAACCTAGGGTGTATAGTGGAGGCTTCTAATTCTCTCACAAGTGGCTAACCTAGGATGTATAGTGAAAGCCACTAATTCAAGATTAGATTAAGGGCATGGTTGTAGAGCCGGATATCCGGAAATCCTTCCATTCAATTGAGCATTAGACAACCTAATTGCCTACTCAAGTAATCCAAATCAACATGCAAAGAGGGTGTATCCAAGCAAGTCAATAATGGAAATCAATATAAGCAGTGGAATGAAATATAGAGATAGAATGAATATAACACATAGAGTTCATTTACAAAGCCCAAAATATCAATCAAACAAATAACATCAACCCCATAGTTGGGTATTTTAGCTACTCATGTTCTATTACAAACAAATAAACTAAGAGAGAGTGTAGAGAGAACCCTTGAAGATTGATCTCCTTCCTTGAAGCTTGAATCCAAGTCTCCTAGTTGCCTTTGATTGAGTAGAGATGGTTTGGATGATAGGGAGATGTGTTTCTAGCTAAAAATACAAGTGTTGGGAGATATGGTGATCTTTTGGTTCGTTCCCATCCTTTTCTATTGATAGAGGATGGAAAAATAGGTCACTGAAGCTTGAAACCAGAAGCTGTCGCGCGTAGAGTGCGGGTGGAGTGCGGGTGAATTACCCGCACTGTAAAGGTTTTCTTCATCTTCAGTTCTCTGATCTGGGCAACAGTGCGGGTAGAGTGTGGTTGGATTACCCGCGCTTTACCTGCACTGTACTCGCACTCAGGTGTCATGTGTAAATCCACTCCCCTGTCTTGAGCAATAGTGCAGGTGGAGTGCGGTTGGATTACCCGCACTTTACCCGCACTTTAGTGTCAGGTGCAAATCAGCTCCTCTGTCTTGAGCAATAGTGTGGGTGGAGTGCGGTTGGATTACCCGCACTTTACCCGCACTTTATTTGTCAGGTACGAATCAGCTCCTCTGTCTTGAGCAATAGTGCGGGTGAAGTGCGGTTGGATGACCTGTACTTAACCCGCACTTTATCTTTCCTTTATGATTCAGGTCCCAGCTGTGGGAAGGAGTGCGGTTGGAGTGCGGTTGCAACCCGCACTTGACCCGCACTGTAGAGCTGGTTATGATCGTTTGTCTTTCCTTTTGCCCATTTTCTGCCGGAACCACTGCAACTAGCTTCTAACACCAGAATTACATCTATTGCCTGCAATTAGCACCAATGAGCCTATTAGACATAAAAGACATAAAATATATAGAAAATACAATCAAGAACGAGACAAAAGAATAGGAATGAGGGCCGAAATATACAATAATTTAGGCACGATCAAAAACCCCCAAACCAAACCTTTGCTCGTCCTCGAGCAAACATAATCTAAAACAAAATAAGACACAAACTAAAAACGACTCAAACTAAGAACTTCCTAGACACAAAGAAAAACTTGCTGCAGAACCAAATAGCAGAGAGATGGGCAAAAGCAATATGGGAGTGAGGAATGAGCATATGCAAAATGTTCTAAACAACTCGAAGGCACCTCAAGGGAAACTGGCACAACATGAATCCCACACTTAAAATGCCTGCACCTCAGAAACTACTCACTCTCACACCTCGAGCATAATTCGCTTCGACACTAAGTTCTCATATGGATTTTCTCTTATCTTTCCTCTCAGAACCTAGGTTCACACTCATGCAACATGTATGCCAATGAATTTATGTAACTGAATCAACTTAGTTGCATACATTTAGTGTAGAATAAACGCTGTTTTCAGTGAGTGAGTCTCATGAAAGAATCACGTGTCATGAACGTGGAAAGAGCATTCATCAACTAATATTCCCAATCTAGACGTCCTCTAAGATCAATTAGGTCTTTCCATTTGGTTGTAACGTGGCCACGGTGAATGGTGATTAGAAGAATGAGAATTTAGGCACAAGCACTAATCAACCAAGTTAAGGCAATACATTCTACGCTTAAGCATTTAATTTCTCGTGCAACTCCACTTCCAAATACAATATGGCGTTCAGGCATACAATTAGACTCTACGTGCAATCTTTAACTACTCATGTTACCCGTTTGAGTAGCATTTACAATTTACACAAGGCATTTGAAGCATATTTTTCTTTTGTTACTTTTTGCTTCTTTTCTTTTCTTTTCTTTTCATGCCTTTTTACTATGCACATTTTCACAACTCATTACTCTTGCCTAGGTACACGCCATTTATCAAATTAAAGCACAAATTTACATTCCTAAGCCTTAACAAGATCAATTAAGAGAGGGTTGGCTAAGTGTTTAGGTTGCTTGGGTTATGGATAACGTGGGTGTAGAATGGAAAAGTCTATATGTGTTTGGCTTCAAAATCGGCTTGGGAGCACACATATTACGGGAATGTGAAGAATTTAGGCTTTCTTTTTGAGTGGTTAAAACACACATTGCCTAATATCACTTCAAAGGATCAATCTACCAAGGGAATAAAAGTTTCCGTCAAGCAGTCCACATATATGATGCATGTTCAATGACAAATGATGATTTTTGATGTGGTGAGACTATGCATGATGTTTGAATAGTGTTACAGATTTGAAAAACATTTTCCCTCAAATATACATGCTTTTGGCTTGTGTTTGTGATCTCACAAGGGAAATCTCCACTATTAGAACAAGGCGCTTGAGCACCGAGTTCCCTAAACTTGGACACTAGAAGAAGAGACTAGCCCATGAAGTGCAAGTGAGACCCCTAAAGTGACTAAGAGTTATTGAATAAGCACACAAAGCATACACACATTCGCCACAAACACTATGCTCCAGGTATCTCACCAAGCTAAATAAGCTTAAAATTCTGGCTAAGCAACAACTTTTTCGAAAATAAGACACAAAAATGACTCAAGACACAAAAGACGACTCAAAAAGGCGTCAACACCCCCAAACCAAAACCCAACATTGTCCTCAATGTTGAAGACAAGAGAATCTGGCCTAGCGGCACGCACCTAACATGTCTCAAACAAACCTAGGCACTAATCAAACACAATCAATGCCCCAACAAAATAAAAAAGACTCAAACAAGGCTCACAAAATAAAGGCAATTCATGCAATATATTATTGAAGCACAAGTCAAGCTTAACATCATGTATTTTATCAAAAATGACGGAATGGGGCATGAACCCCCAAACCGAATTAAACAATATAAAGCACATGCATTCATACTTGCACAAGAGTCTCCGGCTCTTTCATCCACAAATATATCAATAAATTCAATGTGCAAATATCCACAAAATATAACATTCGAACAAAAATATCCCAACATCACAATTTATTGAATTTAAACAACATAAAACATAAAACTAACTACATGCATCAAAATTATTCAATGGGATGCATTCATGGAGAGGCTAGGGTCCTCTAAGGGTGGTTTGACCAAGTTAGGAAATTCCCTATTTTTCACTACCCAAATAAATTTAGGTGCCTTCATTATCTTTTCCTTTAACATGTTTCTATATAAGTGCACTTGGTCTTTCCTTACCCATATTTGCTTGACCCTAGGTGGACTCCATCTATTCCTAGGACCTCTATTTTTCCTATGTTGATTTGGCTTGTAATTTTTAGCCTTAAAATGCTCTATCCTAGAACATGCATAGCAAAAGATATTAGAGTTAGAGGAACTCCCCTTTGATGTGTGGTCCTGAGGACGTTTGATTTGTTTCACTTGTAACGCCTTGACCTCCTCCTCCTTTTTGCTTAGTGCTACCTTTGCATCCTCTAAGGCATTGGCTTTTTGATCAACCTCCATTTGCATTTTAATTGACTTGTGAGCTATCTCATCTTTATAATCTTTTGATAGCCTCACTAAGTTCTCCAAATCCTTCGATGTGGTACTCTTCTCGGCTTCAAATCTCTCAAGTCGTTCCTCCAATTCTTTGTTCTTGTCGGAGACTTCACCATTTGTCTTCTTGAGAGTACCATTCTCAACCCTGAGCATCTCCACTTCAAATAATAGTTTCTTGTTCAACTCTTAGAGATTACTCACCTTTTCCATTCCCAAGGCTTCTCTCTCTTGAAGTGCTTCATTCGCTTCCTTCAACACACCCCTTTCCAACACTAGCTCTGTGCTCACGCTCATAAGCTCTTGGTTCATCTTGATCATCCTGTCCATCTCGTCCATTCTCTTGCTTCGCTCCATTTCAAATTCTATTCGGAGCTTACATGTCTTCTTTTGAGAAATTGGAGGAATCCACCGGTTTGGTTGCTTTAACTTGGAAACAACTCTGATTTACCGGGGTGGACTGCTGGGCGGATTCGAGCATTTGGGTGGTTTTCTCTTCTTTGAAGGCTTGAGTCTCCTGTTGAGAAGCTATCATCTGCTCAGTCTCCCGCACATGATTCCTTATGAAATTTCTTAGTTGATCTTCAACGGAATTTGACTGGAATGATGAGATGTAGGTATCTCGTTAGGCTCGTAGCTTGACCCTGAATTTTGCCAAAAGGAATCCATAGAGTCCTGAAACAAACAAAAACAAAAACTACCAAAGCAATAAAAAGAAACTAACAAAACTAAAAACAACGAATAAACTAATAGTATTAAAACTAATCTAATCACTACTACGCACACCGATCCCCGGCAGCGGCGCCATTTGATGGGAAGGTTTTTGCCGTCAGAAAACCGTCCGTCAAAACAATTTATAAAACCTATGCGATGCGTTCACAAGTAGAATACAAGTAAAGCAGTAAGCACGGGTGTCGTCTACTGAGATCGAGGTAGCGGTGATAAGATTAGGATTAATTTAACTAGCATGCATAAAAGTAAAGTGATGGTGAATAAAGATACAATATAAACTAAACTATGAAAGCAAATAAAATGGGATGACAATGGAGTGATGAATGAGTGATGATGGAACTACGGAATTGATGTACTCGTAAGTGAATATTGGGGCAATTGCAACAAACTCTCAATTAAGTACGTTTTGACAAATGTAACCAACCTAGGGTGTATAGTGTTGGTATATACCTCTATCAAGAGGTTAACCTAGGATGTATAGCGAAGACCTCCTGCTAGCGATTAATCCCTCTTAAGCAACCAACAGTGGCTAGTTACTCAATTGGGACTTGTTCCATGAATGCTCATCTATCTAGCTATGGCTCAACCTATTACTAATGTAGCCATCCTAGGGTGTATAGTGATGGCTTCCAATTCCCTCACAAGTTGTCGACCTAGGATGTATAGTGAAGGCCACCTGGTTGGGATTGGATGAGGCTCGAGGTTATAAACCGAATTCTACTCGAAGGTTAGTTCTCGTAAAATCACTAAAGTAGCCAACCTAGGGTGTATAGTGGAGGCTTCTAATTCTCTCACAAGTGGCTAACCTAGGATGTATAGTGTAAGCCACTAATTCAAGATTAGATTAAGGGCATGGTTGTAGAGCCGAATTTCCAGAAATCCTTCCATTCAATTGAGCATTTGACAACCACTAATTCAAGATTAGATTAAGGGCATGGTTGTAGAGCCAAATTTCCAGAATTCCTTTCATTCAATTGAGCATTAGACAACCTAATTGCCTACTCAAGTAATCCAAATCAACATGCAAAGAGGGTATATCCAAGCAAGTCAATAATGGAAATCAATTTAAGCAATGGAATGAAATATAGAGATAGAATGAATATAACACATAGAGTTCATTTACAAAGCCCAAAATATCAATCAAACAAATAACATCAACCCCATAGTGGGGTATTTTAGCTACTCATGTTCTATTACAAACAAATAAACTAAGAGAGAGTGTAGAGAGAACCCTTGAAGATTGATCTCCTTCCTTGAAGCTTGAATCCAAGTCTCCTAGTTGCCTTTGATTGAGTAGAGATGGTTTGGATAATAGGGAGATGTGTTTCTAGCTAAAAATACAAGTGTTGGGAGATATGGTGATCCTTTGGTTCGTTCCCATCCTTTTCTATTTATAGAGGATGCAAAAATAGGTCACTTAAGCTTGAAACTAGAAGCTGTCGGGCGCAGAGTGCGGGTGGAGTGCGGGTGAATTACCCGCACTGTACCCGCACTGTAAAGGTTTTCTTCATCTTCAGTTCTCTGATCTGGGTAACAGTGTGGGTGGAGTGCGGTTGAATTACCTACATTTTACCCGCACTGTACTCGCACTCTGGTGTCAGGTGTAAATCCACTCCTCTGTCTTGAGCAACAGTGCGGGTGGAGTGCGGTTGGATTACCGGCACTTTACCCGTATTTTATTGTTAGGTGCAAATCAGCTCCTCTGTCTTGAGCAATAGTGCGGGTGGAGTGCGGTTGGATTACCCGCACTTTACCCGCACTTTATCTGTCAGGTACGAATCAGCTCCTCTGTCTTGAGCAATAGTGCGGGTGAAGTACGGTTGGATGACCCGCACTTAACCTGCACTTTATCTTTCCTTCATGATTCAGGTCCCGGCTGTGGGAAGGAGTGCGGTTGGAGTGCGGTTGTGACCCGCACTTGACCCGTACTGTAGAGCTGGTTATGATCGTTTGTCTTTCCTTTTGCCCATTTTCTGCCAGAACCACTGCAACTAGCTTCTAACACCAAAATTACATCTATTGCCTGCAATTAGCACCAACGAGCCTATTAGACATAAAAGACATAAAATATATAGAAAATACAATCAAGAACGAGACAAAAGAATAGGAATGAGGGCCAAAATATACAACAATTTAGGCACGATCAATACGTCAGAGTGTTATAATTTACGCAACTAGATCGAAGCCCTGATAAGGGGAGGATGTTTGATTGAGTTCTTGCAGCAGGTCAGAGACAATATTCAGACTTGAAGAGAGGTACAAGCGGAGATCTATGAACACTTGGAGAAGAGAAAGGGGGAACAAACTGATTTAATGCAACAGATACAGGTGATACATACCATCAGCGGAGGTCCCACATTGGTCGCTATATCAAAAAATTCCAGGAAAAACCATGCAAGGAAGATTCCTCGTGTAGAAGAAGGTCGGGGTATCTTCAAGGTCAGCCAAAGCCCGTCGGAGCTCTCCCAGTCAGCACAGATCATTTTCACTGAAGCAGATGTCTTTAACACCGTGCAGCCTCATGATGATCCTATGGTGATCACGATACAGATTGCCAACTGCATGATCCATCGCGTGCTCCTTGATACGGGCAGCAGTGTAGATATCTTCTTCAAAGATATCTTGGAAAAACTGAACCTTAAGCAATGGTGATACAATAGCTGTACAACTCCACTTTATAGATTTACCGGGGATTCGATCATACCGGTGGGATCGAAGATCCTCCCAGTGATCGTCAGAACCATACCTCTCCAACAGAATGTTATGACGGACTTTGTTATGGTTGACACCCCATCAGCCTACAACGCCATCTTAGGGAGACCATTCATGTCCTCCTTGAAGGGAGTCTTATCAATATACCATAATGTCCTGAAGTTCCCAATGGGAACCAAAGTGGGAGAGGTACGCGGGGACCAGCAAGCAGCTAGGAAGTGCTACGCAGTGTCCGCCAATCCTACAGCTTTATCAAAATAGTTCATACTGGTTGCTACAATCCAGAACATTGAGGCATCCTAGATAATCCAGGAAGATATGGAGGCATCCCGGACAATCCAGAAAGATATGGAGCCCGCGGAGCATCCAGAGAGCGAACCCATTATGCCTTATGAGGAAGAACAGAACAAGGAATGGGCCAGATGGCAACCTGTAGATAGACTAGAGGACATACCCATCAGAAATGATGATCCATCCAAGGTCATCAAGGTCGAGGCTACCCTCGAACCAGAAGTGAAAGAAGGCTTGATTGGGCTTCTCAGAGAATTCAGCGACATCTTCGCTTGGGGCCACGATGAGATGCCCGGGATCCCGGTATCATTAGCCGCCCATCGATTAGCGGTAGATCCAACAGCCAAGCCCGTCAAATAGAAGAGGCATCACTTTAACGCTGAAAGGAACGCTGTGGTGTAGGAAGAAGTAGACAAATTGATCAAGGCAAGGTTTATTAGAGAAGTATGCTACCCTGAATGGATCGCCAACATAGTCATGGTTACGAAGGTGAATGGAAAATGGCGTATGTGTGTCGATTACATCGACCTCAACCGGGCATGTCCAAAAGACAACTTTCCTTTACCAAAGATCGATCAGCTAGTCGAATCCACGTCTAGAAATAAACTTCTTAGTTTCATGGACGCGTTCTTAGGGTATAACCAGATTAAGATGCACCCAGCTGACCAAGATAAGACCAGCTTCATTACTGGGCAAGGCTTGCATTGCTACAAGGTAATGCCGTTTGGCTTGAAGAATGCGGGGGCTATACACCAGCGGCTGGTTAACAAGCTGTTCAAGCCCGAGATCGGAAGAACGATGGACGTATACATCGATGACATGATCACAAAATCACCAACCGCAGAAGGACATCGGGAAGACCTTTGCAAGACCTTTCTTATCCTACGAGAAAACCAGATGCGATTGAACCCCTCCAAGTGCGCTTTCGGGGTAACAGCGGGGAAGTTTCTAGGTTTCATGGTTCATGATAGAGGCATAGAGGCCAACCCAGAAAAAATCAAAGCTATCTTGGACCTTGAATCCCTCACATCACTCAAACAGGTGCAAATTTTGACTAGGCATGTAGCAGCGCTCAACAAGTTCATCTCTCGCTCCATCGATAAGTGCCTCCCGTACTTCAAAGCCATCAAGCAAGGGAGAAACATGAAATGGAGCCCGGAGAGCGAGCAAGCATTTCAAGCCTTCAAGAAATACCTAACAAGCCCACCATTGTTAGTCAAGCCAGATCCCGGAGAGGAGCTGTAAATCTACCTGGCCGTCTCAGAAACTGCAGTAAGCGGAGCTTTGGCCAAGGAGTGTGGTGACAGGATTCAAAGGCCCTATATACTATGTGAGTCAGGCTTTAACCAAGTCAGAGAAAAATTATATTCTCTTGGAAAAGCTCACTTATGCTTTGGTGACCTCAGCGAGAAAGCTCCGTCCCTATTTTCAAGCTCATTCAATAGCAGTGGTGATAGACTAACCTCTCTACCAATTCTTACAGAGACCAGATGTGTCTGGAAGGCTAGTCTTATGGGCCCTAGACCTCACTCAGTTCGAATTAAAATATAAACCCAGTACCACGATTAAAGCGCAGGCTTTGGCAGACTTCGTTGCAGAGTTTTCAGCGCTCCCAAGCCAAGTGAATCCCGCAACACCGAATGAGATCTCTGAGAAGACTTCTGAGATCGATAATTGGCCAGAAGGCTGCAAGTCATGGACCCTCATTCTAGTCCTAGGAGATAATTGGAAGCAATTTGGAAGATTTTCGATCAAGCCCGAGAAAATAACATCTGTTGATGGGTCAACTTCAAGAATTAAACCATATCATCTGAGAAGGAACTGGGTGAACCTTATATGGTTGGAAAGGTATGGAAGTTAGCTTTCAGTAGAATTTTACAGTTTATGATTTTGAGTTTCCTAGAGGGAGTTATGACCATTTTACTACCCAAAGGTCAGCTAAGAATTTCTACGCGGGATTTTGGAAATAAAGCATTACGGGCTGCCTATTTGGGAATGAAGGACTTAGATGAATTTGTTATGTTTTGGAAGATTAATAAAGGCCTAAAATTCACTTTGATTTAGTTTTAGTTGATCCTAAACTTTCCACGTTAGGATTAGTTGAAATTGGATCTAGATTCCTAAAGTTAAAAGGATTGTATTTCCTATTTTGAGTTGCATTGAATTAGCCCTATTGGAGGTTGATTAAGGAACTAAAAGAAGACCTAATTCATGCCTGTTTAAGAGGAATTACAGCAGAAAAGTCACATACACAGCAGCAGAGACAAGTTGAAGAATTCTAAGGCAACATTCCATCGATTAATCGGGTTCTATCATTATTTTCTTCTATGTTTACTCTTAGGCTTGTACTCATGACTATGAGGAACTACTTCTTTTTGATAGGGCTACGATGTAGCCTAGCCATGAATATTTGATTTATTTGGTTAATGTTAATTTCGAATTTTCTTCCCTATTGAGTATCTTTTGCTGCACTTAATTTATGTGTGCTTGAATTTGGATGTTTGATCACCATCTATTTTTAAGTAACTTGATGCAAGTAAGAGTAGATGCCATACTTTACTTGAGTTTTTCTTCTTGCAATTGATACCATGAATGTTTAATTGTAGATGCCATGCAATTAGGATTTATGTGATGTTTTTAACAATTTCCATAGAACTTAATGGGTTTTTACAAATTCAATTCATCTAGATGCGATAGAGGATTAATTTGTAGGAATACTTTTAGTGTAACCAGATGCCATGGCCATTAAATATATTTGGGAAAATTGATCATCGATAAGGGGAATTAATTAGAATTAACATGCCAAAGAAATTGAGTATGATTGGTTACGGTGAGATCAGATGCTCTAGTGTTTTGCCTATTTGATTTTTGATTTTGCTTTGTCATGAAATTTTATTATTTTTCTTCAATTTTCTGTTCTTAGTCAATAATTCACAAATCAATTCTCATTCATTGAAGTTTTCAATTTAAGGCTTAGTTTTAGTTTAATTAGTAAGAATTGTAGGATTAATTCAATCTCCGTGGGAACGGTATATGTGCTTCAATTAACTTGAGTCTTCTTCCTATTTTTTTGTATGTGACTTGAACATATGTTGATGAGGGATAGAGCATCAATTATAAGCTAATCTTGTCTAATTAGAGACTTGAATGTGAACTAGTTTTTCTTGAAATCTAAGTTTTCACATGATTGTGATTTCTATTGTGCTAGCTTTTTATCTAGGGCTATTTGTGCTTTGATTGACTTTATTTTCATGATTAATAGCCTTATCACATGCTAGGACTCATTAGTTGAATATATCTAGAATTAGCACATTTGATTTTATATTTAGAGTCTATTAGGATTTTGTTGACTATTTTGTGAATACATGCTCTAAATGATTGCTAGAGATTTGAATGATCATATCTTGTGTTTCAAGCATTTTTTGTTTTAGTTCTACAGTCATGGATATGTGCTTCAAGAACATGTTTATTTCAAGCTTTAGTGACATGAATAAAATCTAGGATTAAAGTGTGTTTTTGGAAATTTGGCATGCTCTAGGTTTTTGTTCATGTATAAGATCTAGACAATCTTGTTTTGTGAACTTTGTTGCCTATGTCTAGATATTCATGGAGTGTACCTAATCCATACATTTCATATGCTCAAGCATCATTTTGTGTGGTATCATTTTTGGATTATAAACTATAAAAATATACTTTGTGTGTTCATTGATTATTTCTAGTTTCCATAGGATGTATTGGTCATATATTCTATGTTGCATGTGTTTGCATCATTTTCATTACACTTAGATCATTTGCCTTGCAAAAGGTGGAAGTCTTGGCTAGGAAATGTGGCCCGGATAGCTAAGCAAGAAGTCTTGATTAGGACATGTGGTCCGGATAATCAAGCAAAGGAGACTTTTTAGAGGCAAGAATGCCTTGGATATAAAGTAGACTATATTATTGGTAGACCCAGGATATTGGGATGCGATGGAGTCCAATAGAGAATGTGTCATTTGATGATCAATCTTGAGGAATTTCCAACTTCTCAATGGTGTTGTGTAGAAGTGGAGTCCAATAGAAAGTGTGTCATTTGTTGATCACTTTTAATGAATTTCCAATATACCAATAGGGATTGGGTAGATGTCGAGTCCAATATAGAGTATGTCATTTGTTGGTCAATTTTGAGGAATGTCTTATCTACTTTCCAATAATAAAAGTACCCGATGACTGTATTCATCTCGTGGATGTTTCTTCTCCGGAGGTTTTACCACGTAAAAAATAATGTGTCAAATGTCTCTATTTCTATCTCTTTATATTTGTATGTATGATCAATATATCTTGTTTAAGATCTTCATTTCTTCATATCTTTGTAAACAAGATTTTTGTAGAGAAAAAGATGCACACATTATTTGTTGAATCAACATTTGTCTCTTGTATCTTTGTAAGTGTTTGAACATTGTATCTTGTGATATTCTATATCAAGTTGTAAAGTTTCATTTAGTGAATTTTTATTGTAATATTCAAAGTACAACTTGTGGAAGTTGCTTTGCATTGAATACATTTGTTTATATGATACATTGTTTCTTGTTATATGTTTTTGTAGACTAAGGGTGGTGAATTGAACATACATGTGTTAATTGTTTTCTCATAACAATCATGTTAAAGGTTGATTTGTATGCTCACCAAGGTTTTGACAAAAGTCTCGAAAGAGTTTTAAAAAATAGAGTGTCAACCTATTCAACCCCCCCCCCCCCTCTAGGTTGTTTAGTATAACCTTTTAGGTATTTTTAATTGGTATCAGAGCGGGTCACTTAAAGTAATTAGTGTGAATCGGGATCTACAAGGTTATTTACTAAACCTTTAGTCTACAATTTTTTGTAATGGTTGTCCTCCTTTGTTGATTGAAAAAATTGTGAAAAAGGTTCTTCTTGTTTAATATTTCATTTGTCTACTAACAATTTTGTTGATAAGCTTGAAAAGAATGTTAGTGACAAAAGCAAAGAAGAAGAAGTGTTCCCGGAGGATGATCGATCTAGACATGATCACTTGTCTTTGCAACTCAATGAAGAGAATTGCAAGTCAAAGACCACCAACTTCAACTTGATGGCAAGAGTTTAAACTCTTGACAAGGAAAGATATGAAGTGTTAAAGGAAGTTGAAGTGAAGAATGAAGTGATCAAATGTCTAGAAAAGAAGATGGTAGAAGATGCTCTTGTGTTAGATAGTTTAATGAGTGATTTTGCTAATAATTTGTTATTCTTGAAGGAAACGATCAAAGGCAAGGAAGAGGAGTTGGCAATCATGAAGGCCAAAGAGTTTGGTAATCTTCATGGAGATTCAAGTGACTTAAGCTTTGTAGACGAGAAAGTGGAGTCTCCTACAACTAAAGGCAAGTCACTAAGGAATAAAAGGATTTCAAAGGCCAAGTCTTCCAAGGTCAAGTGCAAAATCGAAGAGGGTAATGAGCCTTCACCATCGGTACACTCTCACCTAAATAGTAACATCTCAAAATTTATTCCGGTTTCCATTTTGCAATGTTGCCATGAGTATATTAGACTATGCAAACGAGGGAATGAAATGCATGCTAATGAGATGAGAAAATGTTCTATGAATGTTTCTTGCATGATAACACTTTGAATTTTGTGTGTGATAATGATAATCATGTGAAGAAAATTGTCAAGAAGATTTGGGTGAAAATGAGTATTTCACATGATCATATGCATAGTCTTTATAATATCTTTGTTGATGGTAATTATGATGTGAGAAATATCTTTATATAGGAGATAGTTGATGATTTATCTTCTAGATATAATATTGCCATGAGAAATGATCATGATGGTTTTTGTGTTAGTGCACCCAAGACCAAATGGGTCAAGGGGGGAGTGCTCTTACCTTTAGTGTAAGTTGCACATGTGAGTTAACTTTAAGATTAGTGTCAAGTTGTTGAGTAACTTAGCTAGCTAGCTTGGTTTCTTCATAACTTGACATGAACTTAGATATCTTACAATTCACTATGATTGTCAAAATTCGTTGATTAACTTTAGAGAAGTTGAATTCTTGAAATCTATATGGTGATGAATTGTGTTAAGACTTTTATAGAAAGTCATTTTATATGTGTTGAGTTGAAATGTTAAGTCTTTATTCTCTTGGGATATCACACCAACAACTTGTTGTCAAGAGGACAAACAAGCCAAGAGAGCTCATAAAAGGAGAGAAGGCTTTGCATTTGATGAAAAAGCTTGCTAAGATATTTCTATATCCTAATGCTTGCTTTCTAGCTTTTCATGTTTTGACTCTATGTTTGCATTAAATCATGTTGCATGTCATATTAGAGAACTTGTATAGCATTCATATGGTTCTCATTGACATTTACACTCTAAAGGTCTTTTAGTTATATGTTCACAATGATTTTATACATGGTACATGAAATGCTTGTTTGAATGATGAGTGGTATACTTTTGAAAAATATGAGCTTCATTTTCTTTGAAACCTACTCTCATGAGAAGTAATGATCTTAAGTAAGTCTCTTTGTATTGCTTTTAGATCATGCACTTTTAAGCCTTAAAACTTGGTTTTCAAAAGTGCACAATTTGCTTCTCTTAAATGTTTAGTTAAGTAAGTTGAGTTTAAATATATGTAAGTTGTGGATACACCTTGAAGTCCTATGACTAGTACATTAAAGATGACCTATGGTTAGTATCCATTTTGCTTCGGCAACTACATAGAACTCAATGAGCACCTTCATGAAAAGGGCTACACACCTTGGTCGTGAAGCCTCCCAATGTAGGAAAGGGCTACACCATTGTGATGAGTGAAAGCCGTCATGAAGAGTATATGTTTATGTTAGAAAAATCAAAGAAGTGTTGAAAAAAATCAATTAAAAAAATCTTTGATTCAAAGCCTAAATAAAAAAAAGGGGCGCAAAGGAGTATAGTTAAAAATAAAAACTGCTCGGATTGTCAAATAGAAATGGGATGATGAGCCACATGCACACACATGCTCATATGTTGACATCTATTCTCTTAAAAGCAAAAATTTCGGATGATAATTGGTTTGGCTTTTTATGGAAAAGCTTAAAATGAATAGACGTTGATATGGTTTGCATGTTGATTATCAAATTACTTCTTTAAATATTCTTGAAGCAAAATTCACACACACACACTTTTACTTATAAAGTATTTGATATTCTAGCAATTTTAGAAGAATTATGAGAGAGATTTAAAATCTTGGTGTATCTCCCATAGTTTGTGAAGCTTATTTTGTTGGATTTCTTTAAAATTGCTTAAATGTGTGATTGTGTGAAAATTATCCTATCTTGATCTTAGATAGAGCACTTATCAAGGGGGAGCATAGTGTGCTAGACTTTGTTCTCTTTTATGATACGTTCACATGTTTCAAGTTGATATTTGTTGGCATATTCTTTGGTTGATATGATGAATCTTGTAGATGCTATTTCATATTTTTTGATTTGCATGATGATTCTTTACATTACCATATGCCTTTGTATTTTTGATCATAAATAATGCACGAAACTTTTTGTAATAATTGTATGATTGTGTTTGCAATCAACTTCTCCTTGTTTATGGTTGTGTAGTAGTTAAGATTGCAATCAATTCCTTCATTCTTGAGGTTGATATGAGTATAATTGCAATGAGTTCCTCTTTGGTTGGGGTAGATAGTAATTGTGGTTGTAATTAATTCAATTGATTATAGTTGCAATGGGTTCCACTTTGTTTGGGGTCGATAGTAATTGTGGTTGTAATCAATTCAATTGATTATAGTTCCAAGAACTTCCTCCTTGCTTATGGTGATAGTAATTGTGGTTTTAATCAATTCAATTGATTATAGTTGCAAAAAATTCCTCCTTGCTTAGGGTGATAGTAGTTGTGGTTGTAATCAAATCTCTTCTTGTTTGAGGTCGATATGAATGTTGTTGATACCAATTCCTTCATATTTGGGGTTGATATGATTGTTAATGCAATTATTGAACTTGGTAGAAATGACCATTGTGCTTAAGAGTAAATTTTATGCATGTGTGATTCATTATACCTTGATTAGTTTGTTGTGGTGTATAGATTATAATAACCTTTGCTAGGTTAACATGGAAGAGAAAACTAGAATCAAGGGAGAAGATAGCAAAGCTTATGTGATCTCAAGGTATCTTTTTCTCTTTTCCTTTTGGCTTCATTTTATGTCAAAAAGGAGGAGAAATATGATATTGTGTTAGCATATCTTCTTTTTGTATTTGTCAAGTATTGAACTTCATATGGTATGTAATATCTTAGATGAGATATCTTTAATGGATATGCATGTATTTAGGGGGAGCATACATGTATCCATTTTGAACTTAAATGCCATATTCTTGTCAAGTATATTGCCAAATATTCTCTTGTATATTCTTGTGCGTCAAGTTTATTTTAGGTAATATCAAGAGAAGCTCACAAGAAGAAGTTCAAGAATTTTTGAAGATTAGTCTAGGTATATTAACTCATTGTAATGTGGGGGTGAGTTTTTGTGACCAATCTTCATGTTTTATGTTTTAGTATCTTGTATAGGTGTTTTGACATAGAATTTGCCAAAGGGGGAGATTGTTAGGATTTTGAGCTGTGTTGGCACTATTCTATATCAAAACGATATTTCCTTTGCATTGTTTAGTTGTTTTGGATTCACGGCTTATCAAGCTTCACGGAAGTTGGACAACTCCTCAAGCAAAGTGAAGCCTTCAAGAGGAGTAAGTGTTATTGCCTACAAAGGTATTTTAAGACCTCTATCCTCTTGCAAGGCATTAAGGCACACATACACATTGCATCCATATGTGCCCCTGCATCATTGTGCTCAAATATATAACACATTCACACATTTGATATTGAATGCTCATGCATTAGACTTAAATTCACAAATTGTGTAAATTGCATGTTCTAAGACTATATCTAGGAAACAACATTCTGAACCCAGCCTTTATTTCAGGATACATACAAGAAAGAAACAAGGGTATCTCCGCTGATCAAATCAGGGAACCCAGCCATTATTTCAAGCTACATTTAAAAAACAAGAAAGAAAATTATAAAAAGTAAATCAGAGATTCGGAAATATCGATCTCCTCTACAGCTCATTGCCTACTTTCTCCATCCGCCTACCTAACGACGTTCTTTTCAACCATGATAGATGTCGACGATCCTTTCAACCATGACAGATGTCGATGATCCTGCCATGACCCCGAAGGTAGGAACAGAGGCCTTGTTGGAGTCATTGAACATAGGGGGACGATCTTGAAGCCCTCCATATTCAAGATACGACTGGATACAAAGCTGTGGCTTGCTTAGGTAATGTCTACACCATTGATAAGGGTGCAGCACCGTGATCCACCATTCCTCTTGGTCTAAGAAATCATAACCAGTTATTATTCCATGGTAGTTAAGTCCATCTCGCACCGTCCTGTCCACAATACCAAACATCCTGCCAGTCATAGAACTTATATCTCCTTCTTCTTTAACAGTGTTAACTGATACGACGATCATTGGTCAACCTACTGGGGGTTGCCCACAAAAAGGGAAAAGAGATTGTCTGAAGACCTATCGAACATACAAGGGGTATTTATAGAAGGAGAGATCGAATATCGGGAGCGAGAGGATAAGGTCATTAATGGGACACAACATTCGATATATGGGAAAGGATAGCTTCGTAAAGCATGCCCCCCTCCAAAGCTTAATGCTTGGGATAATTAAACATGTCCTCAACTGACACTTGGAAAAGCAGTTGAATATAGAATTCAAACCAATAATTCCTACGCGGGAATTCCTAAAAAAAATATAAGTTTTTTGGTTAGGGTAACCACAAAGATAGCATGGACCGTGGCAATCTTGACTACCAGGTACCACGATCAATATCCGGTTGATGCCTTGGTACCCCTCCCAAACCGATCACGTTATCAACTACACTAAATCGGGCCCATTAGAGGGATGATCACCAAATCTACATCTAGGTACTATGATTCATCCGAGGACAAGTATTTATGGAATTGAAATTACATTGGGGACCCTACTTCAGATTAAGGCGAGGTTCAACCAAGAGTTTAATAAACTACACATGCATGAAGCTAAGGAAGAATAAAAAAAAGTTATCATTACTAAAACTGGGAGCCTATCCCCCGATCACGGGTCACAAAAAGATAAGGTTGACTAAGTATAACTGGGTCAGGGATCAAAATGGATCATGCATCCTCCTGCTCCTGATTGGCCGTCTTCTTTCCTTCTCCTCCAGTTAGAGCTTCCCCCTCTACTGCACCAGATGGAACCTCGCCTGCCTCCTGGGTACCCACCGTAATCAGAAGCTCCACCTGAGATAGATCGCCCCGAAGTTCCCCTGCTGCTGCTTGGTCAGAATTTCCTCCAACTTCCTTGGTCGAAGCAACCAGGCCTTCCTCTACCTGGGCAGGGTTAGAAGATGAGATAGGCAGGGCGGATTCTCCATCATCAGTATCAGGCTGATCCCCTACATCCTTGATGAACTCTGACGGAGAAGCGGAAGAGACATAAACCCCTCCTTCGGCTTGAGCCACTCCGGCTTCAGGAGCCTTGAAATTGGGATCTGCTCCAACATTGCTTGGTGGAGGAAGGGAGATAGAACTGTGGTCTTCACCTCCTGCCACTTCACTGGCTCCAGCAACCTGGGAAGGTCCAGCCATATCGGAGGGCATTGCCCCAGCCAATTCAGCAGCCTTCAACATAATTTCTTCCCGGTTCCACCCCGCGATAACGCTCAGGTCAAATGGAGGATGGAAGGCTAAAGTCACCTGGTAGCCAGCAAAAAAGTAGCCATCCCCAAAGGCGGTTTCTACTTGAGCATTGAGGTTGGCCATGCTATCACGAAGGGATTGAATCTCCTTATCCAGCTTCACTGCTCTATCCTTCACAATCTCCCTCTCCTTCTTGCGATGAAGGGACCTGAATATTTCTGTATCCAAGGCATGCTACATCCGCTCCCTGTCAGCTTTCTCTTCATCCGTCTCCTTCTTAGCATTATCCAGAGATTGGTTCAAAGCTTCCACTTCTCTAGCAACCTTAGCAAGCTCCTCCCTGGACCTCTCCAGCTTGGTAGTAACACCTCTAACTTGCTCCAAAAGGGAGCCGACCTGATGACTCAATGCCACATTAAACTTAAACACCTGCCAAGAACAAGGCATTAGTCAGGATATCTCCAATACTTAACCGGGATAAAAGACCAAAATGGGACATCTTACCTCAGCCAGAAGAGCAGATCCCTTCCTAATTAGAAGCTTAGTGGGCATGGCCGTCATGACATCCAAGCTCCAGCCAGGGCAGGATGCAACAAAGTGGTCCAAAACTTCATCCTGGCTGCTATCCTTCGACCTCAATCGCGGCCTATCCCGAGGTCCCCCCCTCCCGGCTAGCCATAGCAGGCTCAGAACTCTTCTCGACCGGGTTAGAGCGACCGATAGCCGCAACAGGGGAGGCAGAGAGGGCTGAAGCATCAGGATCAGCATCAATAACAACTGCAACATTAACTGGCTCGATGGGTGACGTATCCTACACCCGACGAGGAGTACCTCGGTACCTCCCCACTCTGGCTGTAAAAGTCTCCAACGACCTAGCCGAGATTGGAGGAGGGGATCATGTGATCTGGATACCCCGACCGGGGACTTACCAGATCCACCAAATATGCTAACCCCTGCATCAAGATCTGAACTAGTTGGAAGCCTGACAGGGGAAATTGGAGGGGAATCAACGGTACCACCAGCTTGGTTGAGCTCCACCTTAGGAACCGATGGAGATACTATTGAAACTACAAAGATAGCTAGAGTCAATATCTACAGAATCAATGAAGCAGTATAGTAGAAGCAAAGTTAGAGATTCTGTTACCTGGGAGAGCATCAGAAATGCGGAGGTAGCGATCTACCCTTTTTGCTTCAAAGGCCTCCATGATAGGATATTCCATGTTGGTGTAATTCCGGACCATGATGGCCTTCAAAATCTTCCCCGATTCAGCGGAGAGCTTACCCTTCTCCAACGTGGGCTTCCCACTAAAACAAGTAGGAATCAGGAATTCAGTTCCTTAAATATGAACTGAGCTACCCTATTCGCCCTTGAGGATGACCCATTCCTCCCTCCAAGAGGTATCTTTCTTCGTGGACCCGGGGCATTGGCAGTGATCTGAAACACGTATCCAAGCTCGTCCGGTCTCGGTTCCCGGTCGATATTGTCTCTCTCTCTCTTTGTTCTCTCCATAATACCAAGAACCCCACCAAGTGCCTCCAAAACCCTGGTGTCAGCTGAAGAGGAGCGAGATGCAAGGCATACAGTGCCCTACGCAAGGTAGGGTGGAGAGGTAGCCTGACTCCGCTGTCGAAGGCCGCCGTATGAATCCGGAGTTCACCAAGATTGGGAGTATACACATCATACCCAAGTGGGGGAATGACAATCGAGATATCCTTAGGGATCTTAAAATCCCTTCCCAAGTGCCCCACAGTATCCAAGGAGCTAGTCGAGTCGGGAATGCATCTATACTCGTAAGGAAGAGCGAGTACCCTCCCCACTGTGTTTGTGACTTCACCGGCCCGGTCTCTACCTACCTCGACGGCAGCTTCAGAATCTCCACTCGTTTCCCGGTCGACATCAACCGAAGCATCGAGATTGTTCAAAAAGCCCGTCCCGATTGCAACGTTCCAGTTGGAACGTCGACGTTGAAAGGGAACGTCGTCCCCGCTGTCGCTATCGATGCGTGCCCTTTTTCTAGGGGTGAGGCTCCCGCTGGCCACTGCATCACCATCGAACAATTGTTAGATACTATCACCACCAGGTGAAGACATGATTGGCCTACCCTGGTCAGCCACGTGGAAGACTCATTTAAATCAGTGTGCAAAGAGAAGATTCCCTCCTACAAGACGGTTGCGAAAAAATTCTTCAAGTGCTATCTATCCTGACTCCAACCCTGACCAGATACCGGTGTTTAAGTCAAGGGGGACTTCTGTTAATAAGGTTTTCTGGCAAGGAACCAAAGGAGAATTTTTCAACAAGGACCTACCTAGAAAGATTCATCAAGATATTCCAGGTCCCCAGCGAGATCGGTACCACTACCTAGATGGAGCCGATACTTGACAAGGTCGGGACCTCGATTACTTATCTATCTAGATAAGTCATCAGCTCCGTGAGCTAACAAAGGCATGTACCTCGCCCTACTGAAGCTCCTAATAGCAACTTAAGACTAGTACGGTGATAACTTGCAAGCCCAGCACCCAGCGAGCACCTTGACATTAATCAGGGCACCTGGTACCTCGATATCCACCTTGGTACTGCCTCAACTTCCACCTGTTACCTAGTGTGTCTATTCGGGGCCCCTCTAAGGCAAGTACCTCACCTGCCAAGCAATACGAAGATGATAGTGAAAACATAAGCACCATTCCAGCAAGATGTGAAACAAGTTCCATACCAGTGGGATCAAAATGATGTACCAGTACCACATTCCGCCAAAATTCAGAATCGGAATTTCCTTCTAAGCTCCACGAAGAAGGAAAGTTGACTCTATCGCTAAAATAAAGAGCCATTAATGAGACCAAATGGTCAACTAAATCAGAACTTGAATTCGACAGTGATTAACGGGATCATATCCCGCACCTTCAGCCCCACACAATGCCTATCAATGCCTAAAATAGGACTCTCAATAATCCTCATTAATATGAACAGATTTTGAGGGGATTCTTGGGAGAACTATATATACGATTTTGAAGGGCAAGAGAGGGGGGGCTGGACATTCGAGTGTTTTTTATCGCCTAAGACAAATAGATTTATTTCCGGTAGAATTTCCTCTGAAATTCTCCGAAGCCAGTGAGAGTTCATTGACGATAATTGGAGGAGCATATCCACTTATCAACATAAACGCTTTCTCCACCACCACCCTGTGTAAAAGAGTGAGAAACATAGGTTGAATCAATATCTGCAGATCTCCGACGCTGTTCCTCATAAGTAACACCGGGTTGTCTCTCTTTTTTTATTTATTTTTATTTATTTTTTTTACTCCGCTCTGACATTTTGACAGTTTATGTTGTTTAACAAGCTTCTTGCGCGGCCCAGCAACCCCGGTAAGCTTGCACATCTCTCCTCTCTGCCACATTAACGTGGGGGATTTTTACCGTTCCTTCGAAGAGGGAAGGGCTGGCTGTCTCTGCCTGGACTGCGCTTGTTTCTGCTCTGTCCCTTTCCCCGGCTGGGTCTAAGAGAGCCAATCTTGCGTCGCGGGCTTCCAGGGCATCATATAAGGGAACTTCTGCTCCACGGGTTGCTGATATATCTGTTCCCTCCCCCTACTGTTATCGCCACTACTACTGCTGCTACCTCTCCCAAGGTTAACCCACCCATTGTCTCTGAGCTTTCAAATCCTCAAGCTTCGAAGGACTCCGAAGTGGGCGTTGCGGAGGTTCCTTCTGCCCGCTTCCTTCATCAGTCGATCTCGGCAGAGCAGGACGAAGTCTTGGAGCAATTCATAGCATCTTGTCCAGGTGGGGGGCTCTCTGGAATGGCTTCAATGCCCATTGACGTTTTGCTCACTAAAGGGTCCGCTGTCTTGGCTGAGGTAGTTATTTTCCCTTTACACTTTTTCTGTAATCGCTTGTTTGGTTGTTTTCTAACCTCTGATTTGCTTCCTATAGGCCTTCAAATTAAACGTTGTTATGGGCCATCAGGTAGCCCTCCTCCGTGATCGGGCCATGAAGGCTGAGGCCAAGGCTGAAAGAGCCATGAGATTACTCGTGTGAGCTCAAACGTTGGTACAGGAGATGACCTCGAGTAAAAAGGGAATGGAGGATGAGCCGTCTGAGCTTTGCTATGATCACGAGAGGATGAAGCTATCCTTTGACAAGGAAATCCTTCACTCTAAATGACGGGCGATGCAAAGGGATTCCTTGAAAGTCGAAGCCAATAAGCTGGACCTTGAGAACATGGACATGCATGCTCAGATGGCTAAGTTGCAAACTGAGGCAAACACCTCTTTCAGAGATGGGTATTTCTACGCCTCGCTCTAGGTTGCAGTAGTTTTCCCTCCTTCCTTCGACCTATCGACATATCGACCATCGCAGGCTGGGATAGAGAGGAGATATTGGCCAGGGCTATAGAAATGTCCCACCCTGAGGGTGATGAAACGGTCCCTCCTAGTCAGGCTGAGGCTGGGAGGTAACCTGTCGAGGCAGACCCTTGCCTCCCTCCACCTACCTTCTCCGTTTCAGCTCCTGGGGAATCCTCAAGTGGGTTTCTACCCGAGTCATCCGAGGGAGGTCAACCTAAATCCCGAGAAGAGGCAAAACTTCCTCAAGTGATTTGCGCTCTAGGTGTGGTCGATGAGTCGACCATCCATGTCTGCTTGATTGTAAGCCATATTGCGAGCTACTACCTTTACCAAGTATGACCCTTCCCAATTTAGACCTAGGACTCCGTCTGACCTTTTCTGGGTACTTGAGGTCACCTTCCTGAGCACCAAATCCCCTTCTTTGAAGTTCTGGGATTTGACCTTTGGGTTGAAGTAACTAGCGATCTTGCTCTGGTAGATCGCCACTTTTTCGGTTACCCAGTCTTGTTTTTCTTCTAGGAGATCTAGATTAGCTCAGAGCTTGAACTCGTTGCTTTCAGGTTCAAAGTGATGTACCCTGAATGAGGTCAACTTATGCTCGATGGAAAGGACCGCTTCAACTCCGAAGGCTAGGGAGTAGGGTGTTTCCCCAGTAGCTGTCCTCTTTGTAGTCTGATATGCCCAGAGGATCTCGGGCAGCTTCTCAACCCATTTGCCTTTCTTTTGCTGTAATTTCTTCTTCAGCAGCCTCTTAATAGTCTTGTTGGTGGACTCCACCAACCCGTTGGTCTGAGGATGGGCTACTGAAGCAAACCTGAGGTCGATTCCCAAACCTTCGTAAAAGTCTCTGAATCGGGCGTTGTGGAACTGCTTGCCCAGGTCGGTTACAATGATGAGAGGGGTTCCGAATCTACAAACCACGTTGGTTTTGATGAATTTAGTAGTATCCTTCTCTAATATTTGGGAAAGGGGCCCTGATTTGACCCGTCTTGTGAAATAATCAATGGCCACAATGACGTACTTAGCTTGCCCAGAAGCGGTGGGAAGCTGTCCGATTAGGTCGATTCCCCACATGGCAAAATGGTAGGGTGAACTGAGAGATGACAGCCACTCTGGTTGGAGGTGACTCAAGTTCGAGGTCCTTTGGCACGATTCGCAAGATTGTACAAAGCTTCTTGCGTCTTGGTGGATAGTTGGCCAATAGTACCCCATACGGAGCACTTGATAAGCTAGAGCTTCACCACCGATGTGATTCCCGCAGTCCTCGGAATGAACCTCTCATAATGCCCATTTGGCATCACCAGGGTGCAAACACCGAAGCAAAGGGAAGGACATTCCCCTTATGTAAAGGTATCCGTATATTAGGCAATATCTGACAGAGAGCCTTCTAATTCTTCAGGTTTGGTCAGGCTCTTCGGGAAGCTTTTCCTCTTGGAGATAGGTAACGATTGGATCCATCCAGCAAGGCTGGCGATCCAGGGGGCAGACTTTCTTGCCTGCGGTTATGCTGGGTTGGGAGATTACTTGGAGGGTGTTAACAGAAATTTTGTTTGGAATGAGAAATCTCAGTTAACGCCCTCGAGACCACTACCACGTAGGTGGTGGCCAAAATTCATTGTATATGTAACAGTGATTTATAAAGTGACAAGTAAGCAAGAATGTTTTTATTGAATATGCATGGTATACAAATACAAAGGTTCTTCTCTCTTTTCTCTCAACTCTCTCTAGGGAATGGTCGATTGTTAGTCGTATGCCTGTCGATTAGTAGTCTCCTCTTTTTCCTTTCTTTTCTTTTCTATTTATACATAGTTTATAGGTCAACAGATTGATTCTCCCTTGATTTTCTCAGTCTCCTCCTTATCGGGCAGGATTTCTTGCTTTAATGTCATTGACTTTTGAATTGACGTCCGGATTGAGAGTATCGTGGTGGAGATCAGTTTGTTTCCTTTTTGGATTTTATTACTTGTTCTGCATGTAGGTAACATTTCCAGATATGATTCAATGCATTCCTCGTATCCTTTCAGCATGATCCTTTATGGATGTCGTTGGATATGACGATATGGTGTGGTGCATCAACCAGGGAGGTTGATTAGTATTTTGACCTTGATATCTGAGAAGTTTCATCCAGCTTTGAGCCAAATCTGGCTTCCCTTGACCTTTTCGAAGCTAGGTGTGGCCTCGACTGACCTTTTGAAGCTAGGTGTGTCTTCGACTGACCCCGCAGCCTTTTAGGGACATTCTTCTGTGTCAATCGAGGTATAGACGAGTCTCTAGAGCACTTGTGAGATGACCTCGACTTCGAGGAGCTTCTAGTTTTGGTGATGTGGGCTAGATCTGATCATTTTGGGCTTTATCCCGGATGTTTCCGGATCCCGTCCTTGTTCCTAGGGTGGTATCGCAGTTTGGCTCTGGACAGAGAGATCTCCTGGTGGAAGCTCTCGGGTCCGGGCTCTATCCCGGATCTTTCCGGAGCCCGCCCTTGTTTCTGGGGTGGTATAGTAGCTCAGCTTTGGATTGAGAGGTCTCCTGGTGAAACTCTCGGGTATGGAACCAGGTCTTGGAGGTGGAAAATTTCCCTTTGGTCCTTAGCCAATTTTGGCTATTAACAGAAGTCCCCTCTGACTTGAACACCAGACGTCGAGCTCGGGGTTGAGGTCAGATTTTCACTTTATTTGGGAAATCTTCCTCTTTTTACCGTTACCGAAATATTGGGGAAATTTCTTCATTTGAATGACGTGTTGCGAACCGACTAATTTATCTTTGAATTAATCTGATTACGTTACGGCAGTCCCCGAGATTTTTTACCGTTACCAGAATCTTGGAGAGATCATCCTCTTAACTGCGTAAGTGATGTGGCATAAGATGATTAGCCCGCTTTCGAGTTTAATCCGGTTACGTTACTGTAATCGATTTTTTACCGTTACCAGACGAGTATCTCGGTGCTGTTGCCCTTCTGCCTATATATATGTCTGTTTTCCTCCTCATCTTCCTCACATCTCTTCGAGCTAAAAACTTTTTGCTGAGAAATATTTCCATAGCTTTTCCTCCGAGCTTGCTTCTTTCTTCATTTTTCGTCTTCTATAATGTCGAAAAACAGTCGTGACTCAACTGATTCCATATTCGACGACAAGGAAGTCGTCAGTCTTATTCTGGGGAAGCGGGCTAGGAGGAGTTCTGACGACGATGATTCTCCGCCCACCTCGCAACGTCGGCGGTCCAGTAGGAATGTATCTATCGGGACTGTGTTATCCAACAATCCCGACCACCCTTTAGATATCGTCGATGATGACTCCGACAAAGAAGCGACCGGTGGCACTGCGGGGGAGCGTCAAGTCTCGGCTCCGGGTCCCTTTGAGGAGAGGCTCCCTCCCTACGATTTCCGGGTTGTCCCAGATTCCACCGTTGACCCGGTGTCGATTGATCGCTTGAGGTCAAAGTTTGGCATCCCCGACAGCGTATCCATCTCGGTACCTCCCAAAAATTATGAGTTTTTCAACCCCCTAAAGGCGTGCTTCCGATTCATGTGGCCGCTCTTGAGAACGGGGTCAGGCTTCCCCTCCATCCAACCCTTCGGCGGGCTCTCAATGCCATCCAGCTCGCTCCCCTCCAGTTGACGCCTGGCTTCTGGAGGCATCTGATTGGTTTCCTTGTCTTATGGAGGGAACAATGCCAGATTAGTAAAGTGATGAGGGAGCCAGGTGCAGAGGAGCTGGCTTATCTCTTCCAGATTGGGAGTTTGTCTGGGGCTCCTCGAGGCCAGTTCTATGCCAAGACGAAGAATAAGCTTAATTTCCTCTTTCCTGGTCCCTCGAAGAAGGATCCTGTGTGGAAAGAAGAATGGATCCTGGCGGGGGATAACTGGGGGAGCTCGATTTTCATCGGAGGGTAAGAATTCGAGGTTCCTACGGCTTTCAGCGATAAGCCCTCCTGGGACCGGGACTCCCTGCCTTCCGAGTCCGAAGCCGTCTTAAAGGCTATTCTAGCCCGGAATTATCTGAATCCGAAGTTCCCTACTGCTGAAGCTTTTGACCCTCGTAGGGTGAACAAGTATTTACGGATTTCAGATGCTATTCTTCGTAAGTATCCTTGTGTTGCTTTGCTTCACTTTATTAATTAGTTTGGTTCTAACAATTTCTTTTTTAATTTGTTTATTCACAGTTTTTGTCGTGAAGCCGTCCACCTGTCACGTCTCACGCTCTCCTCAAGGTGGAGCTTCTCTTCCCTCCTCTGGGGTCGAACCTGCCCTGGCTTCGTCTATCTCTCCGGCTGGGTCTAAGATGGCCACTCTTGCCTCGCGGGCTTTCCGGGCTTTGGGTAAAGCCCCCCAGGTGGTTGGCCCGGCTGCTTCTGCCCCCTCAGCCGTGGCCGCTAAAGTTGCGACCCCTTCGACTCAAACACCTGATTCCGCTGCGCTTCCAATAACCAAAGCCTTAGAGGTTTCTAGGAAAGGTGTTGCTTCTGGGAAAGGTTTCGCGAATGTTCCTTCCAGTCGCTCCCGGCCCCAGCCGAGCTCGACAGGGCGGGATGAGGTCCTGGAGCAGTTCATAGCATCTTGTCTGGGTGGTGGGATCTCGAAGATGGCTTCTATGCCAGTGGATGTTCTTATAACCAAGGGATCTGCTATCTTAGCTGAGGTAATTGCATTTCCTTCGCGCTACTTTTGTTAATTCGTTCAGTTTCTAACTCGAGTTCTGTAATTTGTAGGCCTTTAAGGTTAATGTCGCTATGGGCCAGCAGGTAGCCCTCCTTCGTGATCGGGCTGCAAAAGCCGAGGCTGAAGCCGAGAAAGCCGGGGAACTGCTCAAGTAGGCTCGGTCTTGAGTAGAAGAGGAGACTTCCATCTAGGGAAAAATCGAGCTCGAGATGGCTGAGCTTCACCTCGATCATGAGAGGATGAAGCAATCTTTCGATCAGGAGTGTCTTCAATCTCATCGGCGGGCTAGGCAATGGGATTCCTGAAGATCTGAGGCTAAGAAGCTGGGCCTCGAGAACCGGTCTCTGATTACTCTGGTGGCCAAACTGCAAGCTGATGCGGAGACCTCCTTCAGTGACGGGTATTTTTATGCTTTTTTTCAGGCCGCGGAAGCTCTTCCTCCTCCCTTTGATTTATCGTCTATTGCGGGCTGGGACAGATAGGAAATAATGCTCAAAGCTGTCGAGTTATCTCGCCCTGAGGGTGACAAGGTGGTCCGTTCTAGCCCAGCAGGAACTGGGAAGCAGCCCGCTCAGTCAGATCCCTCATTCCATCTTCCTTCCTTTATCACCTCGGGTCCTAGGGAGTCTTCTAGCAAAGTGATGTCTTCTCGATCCAAGGAGGACCAATCGGGAGCCGGTGAAGAGGTTAGGAGCCCATCTGAGGATCCCCCTTTAACAGAGATGGAGGTCGACAGGAGCCAGATGGGGTCCTTGGCTGCCCTCCTTGACGCGGCTGTCCCTCCTAAGGTTATGGACGTAAGTAATGAAGTTTTGGAGGAAGATCCAGCTGATCATCCGATGGAGCCTCTAGATGGAAGAGCGGTCGGCGAGGGTAACCCAGATGGACAGCTATCGGTAGAGGGGGTTGATGTCGAGGATTAGCAGGAAGGAGGATGGCCAGCGGAAGGGAGCCATGAAAGTCCCAAAGCTTGAAGCGGATGGCTTGTTTTTGATTGTCCGGAAAAGGGGGTGGGCATCCTGTTTTGCCATTATCAATTTTTCATTTTTCTTCTTCTTTTTGTAGCCCGAGTTCGGGGGTTGGGCTCCTCATTTGGATGTAGCCTTATCAAGGGATAGGCTCCCCTTGCCCTTAATGATAAATCGAAGCGCTTTTTTGAGAACTTTTATTCTGTTTGTGGTTTTGAATGGTATCCAGAGTAGCATCTGTAGCATCAATTAAGATTCGTGTAGGGAATTATGGTGATTTTGATCCTGCACACGAAAGTAAACATTATATATATATATATCTGTTTATGTATATATACATATTTTTTTTATAGGGTGATAACCTAACCAAGACATTAAGAGGGTTATTTAGCTATTTCCTAGTCTTGGAGATCTGGAGGGCAACTATGCTCTTACACCCAGATCCTTCTTGGGGGTGGTAGCCCGACCAAGGCATTAAGAGGGCTATCGAGCTATTTCTTGGTCTCGAGATCTAGAGGGCAACTATGATCTTACACTCAGATCCTTCTTGGGGGTGGTAGCCCGACCAAGGCATCAGGAAGGCTATCGAGCTATTTCCTGGTCTTGAGATCTGAAGGGCAACTATGCTCTTACACTCAGATCCTTCTTGGGGGTGGTAGACCGACCAAGGCATCATGAGGGCTATCGAGCTATTTCTTGGTCTTGAGATCTGAAGGGCAACTATGCTCTTACACTCAGATCCTTCTTGGGGGTGGTAGCCCGACCAAGGCATCAGGAGGGCAATCGAGCTATTTCCTGGTCTCGAGATCTGGAGGGCAACTATGCTCTTACACTCAGATCCTTCTTGGGGGTGGTAGCCCGACCAAGGCATCAGGAGGGCTATCGAGCTATTTCCTGGTCTTGAGAGGTTTATGTCGAATTCCCATACAAGGGTGTAGTCACTAACGTTGAACATAGTTGGAGACAAAGATGGAAGAGAAAAGGAAAATGACTTTGTAGTACATCTTTATTAGGACCTGTAATGAAAACTAAGTGGGGGTAGTCTGCTTGAGAACTGTTTTCAAGGGTAGAATTTCTTCAAATGATCTGCATTCCAAGTGTGGTTGATGGATCGTCCGTCCATGTCTTCGAGTTTATAAGCTCCATTGCGAAAACCTAGCTTTATCAAATATGACCCTTCCCAATTTGGACTTAAGACTCCATCCAACCTTTTCCGAGTGTTCAGGGTCACTTTCCTAAGTACCAGATCCCCTTTCTTGAATTTCTGGGTTCTAACCTTTTGGTTGAAGTATCTAGCGATCTTGCTCTGGTAGATCGCTACTTTCTCTGCTACCCAGTCTTGCTTTTCTTCTAAGAGGTCTAGACTAGCCCGGAGCTTGACTTCGTTACTTTCGGGCTCAAAGTGTTGTACCCTGAACGAGATTAATTTATGCTCGATGGGGAGGACTGCTTCAATCCCGAAAGCTAGGGAGTAAGGTGTCTCTCCAGTAGCTGTTCTTTTTGTAGTCCGGTATGCCCAAAGGACTTCTGGTAGCTCTTCGGCCCATTTACCTTTCTTCTGCTGAAGTTTCTTTTTCAGGAGTTTCTTGATAGTCTTGTTGGTGGATTCTACCAGCCCGTTAGTCTGGGGATGAGCCACTGAAGCGAGCCTGAGGTCAATCCCCAATCTTTTGTAGAAGTCTTTGAATTGGGGGTTGTCGAATTGCTTTCCTAGGTCGGCTATAAAGATGAGAGGGGTCTCGAACCTGCATACCACGTTAGTCTTGATGAACTTGGTTGTATTCTTTTCTTTGAGCCAAATCTGGCTTTCTTTGACCTTTTCGAAGCTAGGTGTGGACTCGACTTACCTTTTGAAGCTAGGTGTGGCTTCGACTGACCCCGCGGCCTTTTAGGGAAATTCTTCTGTGTCAATCGAGGTACATACGAGTCTCTGGAGCACTTGTGAGATGACCTCGACTTCGGGGAGCTTCTAGTTTTGGTGATGCGGGCTAGATCTGATCGTTCCGGGCTTTATCCCAGATGTTTCTGGAGCCTGTCCTTGTTTCTGGGGTGGTATCGCAGTTTGGCTCTAGACAGAGAGATCTCCTGGTGGAAGCTCTCGGGTCTGGGCTCTATCCCGGATGTTTTCGGAGCCCGCCCTTGTTTCTGGGATGGTATAGTAGCTCGGCTCTGGATTGAGAGGTCTCCTGGTGAAACTCTCGGGTACGGAACCAGGTCTGGGAGGTGGAAAATTTCCCTTTGGTCCTTAGCCAATTTTGGCTATTAATAGAGGGGAATTCTCCATGCTAAGGCTTGGTCTCCATTTGTAGCTATCTTTGCTAGGACGCCTGCGTGATGGTTCTGGTGTCGAGGTACCTGCTCGATCTTGAGTCCCTTAAATTTATTCTTAAGCGACTGGACTAACTTCAGGTAGGCAACCATGTTATCCTCTTTTGCCTGGTAAATCCCAGAAACCTGATTGACTACGAGCAACGAGTCATTCTTAATCTGTAGGTAGTCGGCCCTAAGCTCAACGGCTGCCTTTATCCTGGCTAGGAGGGCTTCATACTCCGCTTCATTGTTGGTAGCCTTAAACTCAAATCTGAAGCAATGACATAATTCGATCCCCTCTGGTCTATTAAAACTACACCAGCTCCTCCCCCAGCTTATCCGGATGCTCCATCTGTATAGAGGATCCAGGACTTGCAATCCTCCGACCAATTGTCGATCCCTGAAATTTTCTTGGGGATTACATTCCTTGCTGCATGGGTGGCTTGGCCTGGGAGTGCAGATAATTCTGCCATGAAGTCTGCCAGAGCCTGAGCTTTGATTAAGGTTCTGGGTTTATACTTCAAATCGAATTGGGTGAGCTCTAGGGCCCATAGGACTAGCCTTCCAGATACGTCCGGCCTTTGTAAGAACTGGTTGAGAGGTTAGTCTGTCACCACCGCTATGGAGTGAGCTTGGAAATAGGGACGAAGCTTTCTTGCCGAGGTCACCAGAGCATAGGCGAGTTTCTCCAAGAGGGTATAATTTTTCTCTGGCTTGGTTAGAGGATTGACTTAAGTAGTACACGGGCCATTGAACCCTGTCTCCACACTCTTTGATCAAAGCCTCACTTGCTGCAGTTTCTAAGACAGCCAAGTAGATTTGCAGTTCCTCTCCGGGAACTAGCTTGACTAGCAATAGAGGGTTTGTTAGGTACCCTTTCAAGGCTTAAAAGGCTTACTCGCTCTCCTGGCTCCATTTCATGTTTTTCCCTTGCTTGATAGCTTTGAAGAAAGGGAGACATTTATCGGTGGAGCGAGAAATGAATCTGTTGAGCGTTGCTACTCGCCCTGTCAAGACTTATACCTGTTGAAGTGATGTAGGGGATTCTAGGTCCAAGATAGCCTTGATCTTTTCTAGGTTGGCCTCTATGCCTCTCTTGTGAACCATGAAACCTAAAAACTTCCCAGCAGTTACCCCGAAAGCACATTTGAAGGGGTTCAACCGCATCTGGTTTTCACTTAGGATTAGAAATGTCTTACAAAGATTTGCTTAAGTGAGTAAACCTTGAAGAATCAGGATTTATATAGAGATAGTTACTTGTAACGGGCATAGAGGGTAATTAATGCCACAGGAATATCGGCAACATGGAGGGAACGGTTTCGGGAAACATGCGCCTCCAAAAAATTTCCTTCTTTTGAATTCGGCCTACCCTGGTCAGCCAAGTGGAAGACTCATTTAAATCGGCGTGCAAAGAGAAGATTCCCTCCTATAAGACGGTTGCAAAAAATTCTCCAAGTATTATCTATCCTGACTCCAACCCCAACCTGGTACCGGTGTTCAAGTCAGGGGGGACTTCTGTTAACAGGGATTTTTGGCAAGGGACCAAAGCAAAATTTTCCAACTAGTATCAACCCGATGGGCGCCAGTCCTAGCATCCGGGTGACCAGCGAGGTCGATGCCACTACCTAGATGGAGCCGATACTTGGTAAGGCCAGGACCTCGATTACCTATATGTCTAAATAGAACACTAGTACCGTAAGCTAACGAAGGTACATACCTCGCCCTACTAAAGCTCCTGATATCAACTCAAGACCAGTACAATGGTAGATCACACACCCAGCACCCCTCAAGTGCCTCGACATCAGTCAAGGAACCCAGTATCCCGATACCCGCCTTGGTACTGCCTCGACTTCCACCTGCTACCTAGTACCTCGATGTATATATTCGGAGCCCTTCCAATACAGGTACCTTACCTGCCAAGCAATATGAAGATGATCGCGAAGACACAAGCACCACTCCATCAAGAGATAGAACAAGCTCCATGCTGGTAGGGTCCGACTGGTATACCAGTACCTCGCCCTACCAACAAAATTCAGAATCAGAGTTTCCCTCCAAGCTCCATGAAAAAGGAATGTTGACTCCATCGCCAAAATAAAGCGCCATTAATGAAATCTAATTAGAATTTGAATTCGAAAGTGATTTCATGGGATCAAATCCCACGTCTTCAGCCCCACCTAATGCTTTTCAACGCCTAAAAAAGGACACTCAATAATCCTCATTAACACAACCGGATTTTGTGGGGATTCTTTGGAGAACTATATATACGGCGTTGAAGGGTAAATAGAGGAGAGTTTTTTGAATATTAGGATCGCCAAAGACAGAGAGAGATTTTTTCTTGTTGAATTCCCCTGTGAAATTCTCTAAAGCCAGTGAGAGTCCACTGACGATCATTAGGAGAAAATATCCACTTATCGACATAAACGGAGGCTCAGTCCTCATCCTGTGTAGGAGAAAAGAGAGATTTTAGTGAGAGGATAGTCTGAATTGTGACGATAATATCAATACCCTTTTTGTTAAATAAAACAGTGTTATTTTCATATATCATTGATCCTTCTCATCTTGCTCCTTATTTACATCCATCTATTTTACGAGGAAGGATCCCAGTACCGAGGTACCTATCCCGCTACTGGTTACCGGTAGGGGGTGAGGGTGCTAACCGAGATTTCGCTCCCTAAGTGATTTTTCAGTTAACACTTTTTGGTGCTTTCTGTGGGAAACACCACACCCTTAAAAGAAAGCCAGCGTGCCTCGTTTTCTTGTCTTACCATCAAAATGAAGCTCTGATCCTCTCAGGATCATCATGACCCGTTGGGACATCAATCAAACGCTTCAACCCGAAAGGGTCAGAAGCCAAAGAGGAGGGGGGAGGGGGGGGGGGGGGAGGGTCGCAAACTTGCCTCGAAGCCGTCTGCTACTGTGCGGATTACCCCCCAGGTACCTGTTACCCCAGCAGCTAGACCTGCAAATCTAGACCAACAGGTCGCGGCTTTTATAGAGAGCATTCGCCTCTGAATTGTCGTCGAAGGCAGTACCAGTCAGCCAGGGTACCAGATCCCAGGGGAGATGCCAATCGGTAAGGTACTAGGGTACCTCCCTTCGACAAGTTGGGACCACCACCTCCTATACTAGTCCATGATAGACTTGGGCCCATGCCCCCAGCACCATCGGTCCACGAAAGACTTGGGCCCATGCCCCTGGTTCCAGGACATCCTACAGGTTATCAAACCCGGCGTGCAAGATCCGCCATCGACCTCCCGCCCAGAGAGCACAACCACCTGGCCCAACCAGTGGCCTATTTTAGACAGCCTTATCAGGAAACGACCAGGGAACACCCTTGTTCAGTGGTGGGAGGTAGTAACAAGGGCGTCGGAGAAGACCCTCCCTAAGGAGAGAATCAGGATGAAGCTTCTGCGACATCGGAAGGGCCTAACGACAGAGATTCTGAGGTGGAATCTGGGAATGATGGCAGTAAACGTCTTCGGGACCAGGTCGCCAGAATGGAGAAAGAAATCCAGGAGTTGAAGAAGGGCAAGCACCGGGATAACCGGAGAGACCCCTTAGGAGAGATGAATGCTCCCTTCTCTAGGAGTATCAAAGAGGCAGAATTACCTCCCAAATTCAAGATGCCAACCGAACAAATATTCTGGGACTCAGGACCCCCTAAGCCACCTAGAAAGCTTAGTTCACCAGATGGCGGTCCAGAATGCTACTAGGGCCGCTATGTGCAGAATGTTCCCAACCACGCTGACGGACTATGCCAAGACTTGGTTTAGGAAGCTACCAAAGTGTTGATTCATTCACAAAATTGACAACTGACTTCTGTGCCAAGTTTCAGGGCATCAAACCTCGCCCCAAAGATCCTATTCACCTTCAATACGTGATCCAGGACCGGGGTGAATCGCTCAGAGCCTACATGGAGAGATTCTATAAACAAGTGATCCAGATGAGAGTCTTCACGGAAAAGGAAACCTTGGCCTATTTTAGAAGGAATCTTTGGGCAGGCAGACTATTCAGATCTTTCACCAAGTATCCCCCGAAGACCTACCAAGAGGCTTACGATAGAGCTCTAGAGCAGGTTGAGATAGATGAACAGCTCCGAGTTAAGATAGAGCACGATGATATAAGAACTGCCAAGCGCCAAAAGAAGGAGGCACCCATGCCTGCACCCATTCAGATCAATCAAAACAGGCCTCCCAACAAATCTACATATCGATCGCCACCTTATCAACCTCCACGGAACTAGTACCCGACTAGGTGGACTCTGCCCAGAGCTACACCCCCACCTAAGGAGGTAGTGCAGGTAGATAGAGAGGAAATGGGGTACTCCCATTACACCCCCTTGAATGCATCTCACGAGACTATTTACCTCGCCATCCACGACAAAGGACTACTCAGGAAGCCGGGTCCAATAAAGGCACCAGTTTATCAATGGAACCGCTACAAGTATTGTGACTTCCACGAGGATGTAGGTCATAATACCTCAGAATACTATAGCCGACAGAACCAATTTGAAGCCTTAGTTAGGGGAGGTTGCTTGGAGGAATTCCTCCAAAAAGTACGCGAGAACATACGCACTGGAAATGAGGTGCAGGCCAATATTAAAGCATATGAAAAAGGAAAGAAAGCAAAAGGGAAGGATCTAATGGAGCAGATCCACATTGTCAATACCATCATTGGAGTTCCCACCTTGGTAGGAACCTCTAACAACGCTCGAAAGAACAACACCAGGAAAGTTCCCACAGTAGAAGCAGACCAGAATGTTTTCAAGGTTACTAGAGGATCACCACGGTCTCCTCTTGCTGCACAGATCATCTTCACAGAAGAGGACGTATTCAACACCGTCCAGCCTCTTAATGATCCCATGGTTATCACTGTTTAAATAGCCAATAACTTGGTCCACCGTGTTTTGATTTACAGCGGTAGCAGCGTTGATATTCTCTTCAAGAGTGCTTTGGAGCAATTCAACCTAAAGAGACCTTGTTACAACAACTGTACCACCCCATTGTACGGGTTCATGGGGGAATCGTTGATTCCCACCGGGTCTATGATCCTACCAGTAATAGTGGGAACAACGCCACTCTAGCAGAACCTAATGACAGACTTCGTTGTGGTAGACACCCCGTCCGCCTATAACGCTATACTGGGAAGGCCCTACTTGTCTGCCCTCAAAGGGGTCCTGTCAATATACCATAACGTCCTGAAATTCCTAGTGGGAGACAAAATGGGCAAAATACGGGGGGATCAGCAGGCTGCTCGCAAGTGCTATACAGTATCAACCAACCCAGCAGCGTTGGCCAAGAAATGTGTGCAAATAACCATTAATCAAGATCACCAGTCTTCAGAGGACGACTTTGAAGATGAAACTAACTCAGTCAAGGGGAGATCCACGTCAGAGCTCCCCGATATAGAGATCATGGAGGAGGAAGAGAAGGGATGGGCCAGTGGCCATCCCGTAGAGGATTTAGAAGAGATACCTATCAGGAAGGACGATCCTTCTAAGGTAGTCAGGATAGGTTCAACATTGAAGGCGAAGGTAAAGGAAGATCTGATAAAGCTCTTACGAGAATATAATGACATATTTGCATGGAGCCATGAGGAGATGCCAGAGATACCTGCTGCTTTAGTAGCTCATAGGTTAGCGGTAGATCCCACCTATAAGCAAGTCAAACAAAAGAGAAGGCATTTAAACCAGGCAAGAAATGCTGCAGTGCAAGAAGAGGTAAACAAACTATTAAAGGCAGAATTCATCAGGGAGTCTCGGTACCCAAATGGATCGCCAACGTAGTTATGGTGACCAAGGTGAACGGGAAGTGGCGCATGTGTGTTGATTATATGTATCTCAACCGCGCCTGCCCAAAAGATAACTTCCCGCTACCGAAAATCGATCAGCTGGTAAATACACCCACTGGTAACAAACTCTTGAGTTTTATGGACGCCTTCTCAGGATACAACCAGATAATGATGAACCCAGCTGACCAGGATAAAACCAGTTTCATAACTATTATAGGGTCATGCCCTTCGGGCTCAAAAATGCTGGGGCTACTCACCAATGCCCGGTCAACCGATTGTCCAAGAGACTGATACGAAAGTCGATGGAGGTATACATCGATGATAGGATCATGAAGTCTCATGTAGCTGATCATCACTAGGACCATCTCCGTCTGACGTTCCAGATAATCAGAGAGAATAAGATGCGATTGAATTCTGATAAGTGCGCCTTCGGAGTAACAGCCAGAAAATTTCTCGGATTCATGGTCCATGAGAGAGGGATTGAAGCTAATCCTGAGAAGATCAAAGTCATCCTAGATCTTAAGTCCCCCACTTCACTCAGACAAGTGCAAGGTCTGACAGGGCGAATTACAGCCCTGAACCACTTCATATCACGATCTACTGACAAGTGTATTCCCTTCTTCAAGGCAATCAGACAAGGGAAGAACATGAAGTGAGACCAGGATAGCGAGCTCACTTTCCAATCGCTAAAGAAGTACCTCGCTAGCCCGCCCCTGCTAGCCCGGTACCAGGAGAAGAACTGCAATTATACCTTGCAATATCCGAAACAGCGGTCAGTGGAACATTGGTAAAGGAACGCAAAGATGGGGTCCAACGCCCTGTCTACTACGTGAGCCGCTCCCTAACCAAATCAGAAAAGAACTACATCCTCCTGGAGAAGCTCGCTTTTGCCTTGGTGGTTGCTTCTAGGAAACTCCGCCCTTATTTCCTTGCACACACTGTCGTGGTAGTCACTAATCAACCTCTGCGTCAATTTCTCCAAAGGCCGGATGTATTGGGGAGACTTGTGCTGTGGGCCCTTGAGCTCACCCAGTTCGACATCAAGTACAAAGCCAGGACAACCATCAAAGCCCAAGCTTTGGTAGATTTCGTGGTAGAATTCTGTGCAATTCTTGATCAAGATACTATCCCGACCTGAGTCAAGCTCTTCAGAAACAGCAAAAGCCTGTAGATTGGCCTATCAATCAAGTCTGGATCTTATATACCGATGGGGCATCCAATCAAGCAGGAAGCGGAGGTGGGATTATTCTAACTGACCCCGAAAAGGTTGAGTGTTGTCACTGTTTCAGATTCGAGTTCGATACCACCAACAACGAAGCTGAATATGAAGCCTTGTTAGCAGGAATGAAAACAGCGGCTGAGCTAGGGGCAAATTAAATCCTTGCCAAATATGACTTACAACTTTTAGTTAATCAAATAACCGGTCTGTACCAGACCAGAGAGGATAACATGGCAACCTACCTCTAAAAATCAAGGAACTGTTGCCCCGTTTCAAAGGTTTCAGGATTGAGCAAGTACCTAGGTAGCAGAATCATTGAGCTAACGTCCTAGCTAAGATAGCTGCCTATGGAGGACAAGCTTTGCCGAAAGGAGTACCACTCTAGATAATCACTACATCGAGCATAGCTGAAGGTAGGGAAGTCAACCCCGTGGCATGTCTCCTATGCTGGATGGATCCTATCGCGGATTATCTTCAGTGAGGAAAGCTCCCTGAAACCCCTGATCAAGCTCGTAAGATCAAGCAAACCTCGGTATGATACTGCTTGGTAGGGGGATCCTTTACCGCATAGTTAGGTCACTCCCCTTGCTTAGATGCCTGCATCCGGACGATGAAGACTGGGCATTGAGAGAAGTGCATTCAGAAGACTGTGGAAATCATGCTGGGGGAGAAGCGTTAGCTTATCAGGTACTACGTATGGGATATTTTTGGCCAACCTTGCACCATGATACGAGGCAGTTGGTACAGTCATGTGAACCATGTCAGAAAATGGCCAACCTGCATTACCTACCTCCAGAATGACTATTTACCATCAGCTCGCCGTATCCGTTTGCCTTCTGGGGAGTAGACCTAATTGGGCCTCTACCAACCGCGCCAGGTCAGCAGAAGCATGCGATCATGGCTATTGACTACTTCACTAGATGGGTGGAAGCAGAACCCCTCTCCAGAATTACTGAAGCAAATACAATAGAATTCATCAAGAAGAATGTGGTCTGCTGGTTCGGTACCCCGATGGTCATCATCACCGATCTGGGTAAGCAATTTGATAACGCCAGGTTCCGGGAATTCTATGAGAGTCTAAGGATTGAACTTCGCTTCGCTTCGCATCTGTAGCACACCCTCAGACTAATGGCCTAGTAGAGGCCACAAATAAAATTATCAAGAAGCTCCTAAAGAAGAAACTTCAACAGAAGAAAGGGAGATGGGCTGATGAACTCCCGTATGTGCTATGGGCTTTTCGCACCACCAAGAGGACCGCTACTAGAGAAACCCCCTGCTCTCTATCTTTAGGGGTAAAAGTTGTCCTTCTTATAGAACATAAGCTCACTTCTTTCCGAGTTCAACATTTTGACCCCGATGAAAATGAAGACAAGCTGAGAGCCAACCTGGACCTCCCGGAGGAAAAACAAGACAGGGTTGTAGAAAGGGTAGCAGTTTACCAGAGCCGGATTGCTCGTTATTTCAACAGGAGAGTAAAAGCCCAGAGCTTCAAAGAAGGGGACTTGGTTCTCAGGAAGGTTACTCAGAATACCCGGAAGAGGTCAGACGGGGTATTATCACCTAATTGGGAAGGTTCCTACCTAATCAGAATGGTGATCCAAGGTGGGGCATACAAGCTGGATGACATGAATGGGCATCCTGTAGACCACACTTGGAATGCTGATCATCTCAAGTGGTTCTACCCATAAGACAGGCGGACAAAGTAAGCGAAGACTGTCCCGTAACAAGCACTAGAATATGTTAGTAATCGTGAGTACTTGTATTCTCTTTTTTGATTATCAATAACGAAGGTTTTTCTTTCTCCATCTACTTTCTCTACGATTATCTACACCTATCTATTGTGTGTCGCCAATTGTATCCGTCATGGTCACCTTAAAGATCAGGAAAGCCAGATGGCCCTCGTGATGCCCTGGCCAAGATAAATCCCTCTAGGAGGATCTCCTCGAGACCAGGATAAGCAGCATGCCATTTGTGATGCCCTGGCCGGGCACCACCCCCCGCTAGGAAGGATCCAGTATGTAAGAGTATAGTTGCCTTACGGATCAAACCTCGGCAAGGCACCACCCCCCGCTGAGAAGGGTCTAGATAGTAAGTGCATAGTTGCCCGCCAGATCAAGGCCTTAGCTGGGTACCACCCTCCGCTAAGAAAGACTTGGTGCTAAAGTGGCCTTAGTTGCCTACCAGGATCTTGTTGCCATTACGAACCCCTTATTTTCGCCAATAATCGCCTCAAGACCAGAAAGGACCATATGGCCTTCCTTCTGCCTTGGCTAGGTGCCACCCCCCGTCAGGAAGAATCTGGTTAGCGAGGATGTAGTCGCCTGCTAGATAAAAGCCTTGGCCGGGTACTACCCCCCGCTAAGAAAGACCTGGTTCTAAGATGGCCCTAGCCGCCTACCAGGATCTTGCTGCCAACATATTCTCCATCACATCCACCACGGTACCAAGATATCCAGAGCAGGAATATGGGGTACCCCGATTCGCCAAATTCATTCTCCAAGGCACCAAACGAGAATGCGAGGTGCCCAGTTTGCCAGAATATCTGCCTAGAGACCTAGGTTCTTTGAAACATGAAGGCTATGTATCAGGTTATTCATCAAAGTACTAAGATCCCTGCAAACAGGAATGCGAGGTACCTAGATTTGCCAGAATATTCGCCATAATACTAAGATTCCTGAAATAGGAAGGCTAGGTACCTAGATTGCAAGATTATTCACCGGAATGTTCATTATCATTAAGGAACCAAGATTCTCAGAACTAGAGTGCGAGGTACCATGGTACCGGTCAACTGCTGTTCCTCTACTTTACTCTCATCAAGGTTCTTGCGTTACCAAGTATGGATTAAGTCAATTTTATGCTGGGGACTTTTGCCCGAATTTATGCTATAATCAGAAGCGTGCGATTGAATTCAATCTACTAACATAAATGGAAATGAGTTTTCTTTTCATTAATCAAATCAGGGAACCTAGCCCTTATTTTAAGCTACATACAAAATACAAGAGAGAAAGTGGCAAGTCTGAAATAGCTAGCTTCCTCTTTAACTTCTCACCTACTTTCTAGATCTGCCTACCTAGCAACATTGATCTTAATCAGAATCTATGTTGACGATGCTACCACATACCCTGAAGGTAGGAATAGAGGCCATGTTAGGGTCAGAAAAAATAAGGGGGGAATAAGGATTCCCCCCACGTCCAAGATGCAACGGGGCATGAAGCTACAACTCGACCGGGTAATGTTTACACCATTGGCAAAGCTGCAGCACCAGAACCCACCATTCATCTTGATCCTGGGAATCACTACCTTTCCTGTTCCTCTGGTAGTTAAATCCACCGAGCATAGCTCCTTCCACAATACCAAGCATCCTGCCAGTCACAGAGCCGACAACTCCTCCTCCTCCCACAGTGTTAGTTGATACGACGATCATCGGTCAACCTAAGGGGGGTTGCCTACTAAAAGGGAAAAGAGATTGCCCGAAGATCTATCCAACAGATAAGGGATATTTATAGAAGGAAAGATCGAGTATCGAGAGTAAGAGGATAAAGTTATTTATGTACATAACATTCGATACGTGGGAAAGGGTAGCCTTGCAAAGTGTGCCTCCCTCCCGAGGCTTAATGCTTGGGGCAATCGAACTTGTCCTGGATTGACATCTGGAAGGGCAGTTGAATATAGAATTCGAACCAATAATGTCTACGCGAGAATCCATAAAAAATTAAAATGAGTACCCCGATCTATATCCGGTTGAGGTCTTGGTACCCCTTCGGACCACTCATGATATCAACTACATCGAGCGCAATAGTGGATGGACCACCGAATCTCCACCTAGGTACTAAGAGTCATCCAAGAGCAAGCATTTCCAGAATCGAGATTACATCGAAGATCCTACTTCAGATTTAAGCAAGTTTCAACCTAAGGTGTAATAAACTACACACGCATGAAGTCAAGGAAAATGAAAAATTCTCATTACTAAAACTAGGGAGCCCATCCCCTGATCACTGGCTACAGAGAGATAAGATTATCTGGGTACTCCTGGGTAAGGGATCAAGCTGGGTCATGCATCCTCCTGCTCCTAATTGGCCGTCTCCTTGCTTACTCCGCCAGTTAGAGTTTCTCCCTCATCAGCACTAGACAGAACCCCGCCTGCTTCTCGGGTGCCTACCATAACCATAAGCTCCACCTAGGACAGAGTGCCCCGAAGTTCTCCTGCTGCTTGGTCAAAATCTCCTCCAACTTCCTTGATCAAAGCAGCCTGACCTTCCTCTACCTGGACATGGTCGGAAGATGAGATAGGCAGGGCAGATTCTCCATCATCAGTTGCAGGCTGATCCCCTACCTTCTTGACGAGCTCTAACGAAGAAGCCGAAGGGGCAGAAATCCCTCCTTCACCCTGAGCCACACCAGCCTCAGGATCCTTTAAGCTGAGATTTGCTCTAACATTGCTTGATGGAAGAAGGGAGATATAACTCTGGTCTGCCCCTCCAACCACTCCACCGGCTCCAACAACCTGGGAGGGTCTAGCCACATCAGAAGGCGTTACCCCCACCAATTCAGCAGCCTTTGCCATAATTTCCTCCTGGTTCCATCCAGCGATGGCAGTCAGATCAAACAGAGGAGGGAAAGCAAGGGCCACCTGGTAGCCGGCAAAAAATTAACCATCCTCTAAAGCGGTGTCCACTTGGGCATTCAGGTCGGCCACGCTACCACGGAGGGATAGAACATCTTTCTCCAGCTCCGCCACCTTTCCCGTAGCAATATCCCTTTCCTCCTTGCGGCTAAGGGACCTGATCCTCTCAGTATCCAAAGCATGCTGCATCCTCTCCCTGTCAACCTTCGCCTCGTCAGCTTCTTTTTGGTCATTTACCAGCGACTGGTTCAGAGCTTCCATTCCATGAGCAGCCTTAGCGAGCTCCTCTTTAGACTTCTCCAGCTCGGCAGTAGCACCTCTAACTTGCTCCAAGAGGGAGTCGGCATGTTGGCTCATGGCCACGTTGAACTTAAAAGCTTAACAAAAACAAAGCACTAGTCAGGATATCTCCCACCCTTAATCGGGATAGAAGATTAAAACGAGACAACTTACCTCAGCCAGAAGAGCAGACTCCCTTCTAATTAGCATCTTGGTGGGCATGGCCGTCATGACACCCAAGCTCCCACCTGGGCAAGAGGCAACAAAGTGGGCCAAAACTTCATCCTGGCTGCCGTCCTCCGACCTCGATCGCGCCTTATCCTGAGGTACCACCCTCCTCGCCATGGCAGGGTTAGAACTCTTCTTGACCGGTTAAGATTGACCAGTTGCCATGACGGGAGAAGCAGAAGGAGCTGGGGCACCAGCATCAGCAGCACTAGCAATATTGACTAGTCTGATGGGTGATATATCTTGAACTCGACCAGAAGCACCTCGATACCTCCTCACTCCAGCTGTAAAGGCCTTCAATGATCTAACTGAAATAGGGGGAGGGAGAGCTGGAGATCCAGATACCTTGGTTGGGACCCTACCAGGTCCAGCAGATATGCCAACTATTGTATTGAGATCAGAGCTAGCAGGAAGCCTGGCAGAGGAGGATGGAGGAGAATCGATGGCGCCCCCAGCCTGGTTGAGCTCCACCTCAAGGATCGGTGGAGGTACTGCTGAAACTACCAAGACAGCACAAGTTAGTATCAGCAAAATTAATAAAGCAGTACAGCGAAAGGAGAATCAAAAAGATGTTTACCAGGAAGTGCTTCAGAAATACGAAGGGAATATTCCACCCTCCATGTATCGAAGGCATTCAAGGTAGGATACTACAGGTTAACATAATTCCTGGCCATGATGGCCTTCAAGATTTTCTCTGACTCAGTGGAGAGCTTACCTTTCTCTAATGGGGGTTTCTTGCTAAAGCAGGTAGGAACCTTGAATTCAGTTCTTCCGATGTGAACCGAGCTGCCCCATTCACCCTTGACGACGACCCATTCCTCCCTCCAGGAGGTATCCTTCTTCGTGGCTCCAGGTACCATAAATTTCAGGTTGTTCTTTGCCCGAGCATAGAACTGCCCCTTCGGACCCGGGGCGTTGGCAGCAATTTGAAACACATATCCGAGCTCGTTAGGTCCCGGTTCCCAATCAATGTTGTCCCTCGCACACTGCTCCCTCTATAGTATTAGGAACTTCACCAGGTGCCTCCAAAACCCTAGTGTTAGCTGAAGAGGGGCAAGCTGCAAGGCCTACAACACCCTACGCAAGGTTGGGTGGAGAGGTAGCCTGACTCCACTATCGAAGGCCGCAGTATGAATCAGAAGCTCACAAGGAATGGGAGAATAAATATCATACCCAAGCGGGGCTATGGTAATCAAAATATCATTAGGGATCTTAAAATCCCTTATAAAGTGCTTTACAGTATCCGAAGTGCTGGTAGAATCGGGGATGCATCTATACTCGTAAGGGAGGGCGAGTATCCTTCCCGCAGTATCTGTAACCTTGCCAGCCCGGTCTTCGACTACCTTGACGACGACTTCAGTTTCTCCACTCGACTCTCGATCGATATCAACCAGAGCAATGAGATTGTTTGAAAAGTCCGTCCCGATTCCCACATTCTGGTTGGAACTCCGGAGCTGAAAGAGAGCATCGTCCCCGCTATCACTGTCGACGCGTGCCCTTTTTCTAGGGGCAAGACTTCCGCTGGTTGCCACATCACCGCTAAACAACTGCTCAATACGATCGCCATCAGGTGAAGACATATTCACAAAGCCAAAATTTCGTTTCTCAGAGAAGGGAAAATTTGAAGATCAACGGAGAGAAAGTTAGGTTTTGCTTGCAAAGACTTTTGTTCGCAAAGATTTGCTTAAGTGAGTACACCTTGAAGAAGCAGGATTTATATAGAGATAGTTACTTGTAACGGGCAGAGAGGGCAATCAATACCGCGGGAATATTGGCAACGTGCAGGGAACGGTTTCGGGAAACATGCGCCTCCAAAAAATTTCCTTCTTTTGAATTTGGCCTACCCTGGTCAGCAAGTAGAAGACTCATTTAAATCGGTGTGCAAATAGAAGATTCCTTTCTACAAGACAGTTGCAAAAAATTCTCCAAGTATTATCTATCCTGACTCCAACCCCAACCTGGTACCGGTGTTCAAGTCAGAGGAGGACTTCTATTAACAGGGATTTTTGGCAAGCGACCAAAGGAGAATTTTTCAACTTGTATCAACTCGGTGGGCGCCAGTCCTAGCTTCCGGGTGACCAGCGAGGTCGATGCCACTGCCTAGATGGAGCCGATACTTGGTAAGGCCAGGACCTCGATTACCTATCTATCTAGATAGAACACTAGTACCGCGAGCTATTGAAGGTATATACCTCACCCTACTAAAGCTCCTGATATCAACTCAAAACCAGTACAATGGTAGATCACACACCCAGCACCCCTCAAGTGCCTCGACATCAGTCAAGGAACCTAGTTTCCCGATACCTGCCTTGGTACTGCCTCGACTTCCACCTGCTACCTAGTACCTCGATGTATATATTCAGAGCCCTTCCAAGGCATGTACCTTACCTGCCAAGCAATATGAAGATGATCGCGAAGACACAAGCACCACTCCATCAAGAGATAGAACAAGTTCCATGCCGGTAGGATCCGACTGGTATACCAGTACCTCGCCCTACCAACAAAATTCAGAATCAGAGTTTCGCTCCAAGCTCCATGAAAAAGGAATGTTGACTCCATCGCCAAAATAAAGCGCCATTAATGAAATCTAATTAGAATTCGAATTCGAAAGTGATTTCATGGGATCAAATCCCTCGTCTTCAGCCCCACCTAATGCTTTTCAACGCCTAAAAAAGGACACTCAATAATCCTCATTAACATAACCGGATTGCGTGGGGATTCTTTGGAGAACTATATATACGGCGTTGAAGGGTAAATAGAGGAGAGTTTTTTGAATATTAGGATCGCCAAAGACAAAGAGAGATTTTTTCTTGTTGAATTCCCCTGTGAAATTCTCCAAAGCCAGTGAGAGTCCACTGACGATCATTGGGAGAAAATATCCACTTATCGACATAAACGGAGGCTCAGTCCTCATCCTGTGTAGGAGAAAAGAGAGATTTTAGTGAGAGGATAGTCTGAATTGTGACGATAATATCAATACCCTTTTTGTTAAATAAAACAGTTTTATTTTCATATATCATTGATCCTTCTCATCTTGCTCCTTTTTTACATCCATCTATTTTATGAGGAAGGATCCCAGTACCGAAGGTACCTATCCCGCTACTGGTTACCGGTAGGGGGTGAGGGTGCTAACCGAGATTTCGCTCCCTGAGTGATTTTTCAGTTAATAGGATCCTTCTTATCCTCCCTATTCTTTCCCCTTCTTATCTGCTAGACCTCATTCTATAGCTTTATCAGCTGATCCCTCAGTCGCTTGTTCCCGGGCTTTTTTGAATTGACCTCAGATTCTTCGCTATCAGATCCTGCCGATGAATTGTCGATCTCGACCCGGCCTTCGTCATGATCGGGATATATCTGGGAGGTTTGCCAGCTATCTTCATCTTGGGCGCGGGCTTCCATCCTTGAAGCCATTGGGCTAGGGGCCTCTCGTTACTCCCTGGTCAGAGCGTCCGCTGTGGACTTATCTCGTATGGGTTGATATTATGATGGCCTCCTAAGAACTGGGGGCATGGGCCCCAGCCTATCCCGGATCCAAGGTTTAAGGCCGGTTCTATCACGGGCTGGCTCTAAAGGAGGAGGTCCCAGGCGATCAAAGGTAGGCTGCCTGGTCCCGGGCCTGCTCGGCTCTCCCTGATCATTTGGATTTGTCGACTAGACTACGATGCCTTCTACGAGTAGGTGAAGGTGAACGTTTTCCACGAAGGTCGTCGCTTGTTGATCGAGCGCGGCCCGACTTATCATAAGAGGGCCAGAAGCCCTTGCATTAGTTGTTTGGACCGGAACTTGGCTGCGGTGTCCGGGTTTCTTTCCTCTCCTTGGGGCTTTTCATCTTGGGGTCATCGAAGGTTGTTCTCAAGCCATGGGCTGTCCTTGGGAGGAGCGGAGTCTCATGATTTCTGTAAGACAACCAAAATATAAACTGTTGATGTGATTAGCTAGGTGTGGGCGTTTCCCACAGACGGTGCCAGAAAGTGTTAACGGAAAATTTACTCGGGATGAGAAATATCAGTTAACACCCTCAAGACCACTACCATGGAGGTAATGGCCGGAGATTGATTGTTTAAATGATTTGCTCGAATCACGACTACTCATACACGACAAAAAAAAAAGAAAAAATTAGCTTTATTGTTTATATTGTGTAACGTACATGAATCTCTCAAAATACTCTCAATCTCTCTGGGGTACAGTAGGGTGGCACTCTCGTGCCTGTTAAAAAGTAGTCTCCTCTTTCTTGAAGACCGAAGTCCTCTATTTATGCATAGTTTTGATTAGTTAAATTTACGATTCTCCCGCCTTGATTCTCTCAATCATTCCCCTCCTTATCGGGCGGTATCTTTTCTTCAAAGGTTGTTGACTTTGGATTAATAACGGATTCGAGAATATCTTAGGTGGAGATGAGTCTGTTTCCTTTTTGGATTTAACCACTTGTTCTACACGAAATGTTTCAATGTTACTGAGGTGATCCCATGTACCTCATGGTACTACTCCTCATAAAGGTTGCCGAGTAGGGTGTTTTTTGTTTCTTGGAACGAGGTGGATTCATGCCATGGTCTGGGTACTGAGAGCTTAGTATTGCTTTCCCAGGTTCCTTATAGCTTTACATGCCCCCTTTGGGTGTTCTTTGGTAGTAAGAGACTTCGATGAGCTTCCTCCTACTTATCCAAGTAGGCCCGAAACTTCCCTTGGTGAGATGGTGAAATATTACAGCGTAGGTTTGATGCCTAATAGGTTCTTCCCTGGACTGGGAGGGAATGACGAGCTTTTGGGAAGCTATGAGGTGGTCTTGGCTTTGGGGAGCCGAGATCGTCATGCATCTGGCTCTCCCCAAATTCTTGTTTTAGTGTCACGGGCTCGACCTGACCGTGTCTGGCTCCATCTCCGATGTTTCCCGAGCTCGACGTCCTTACCTCGTTTCTGCGAGGTGGCTCCTTGGTTCGACCCCGGGACCCCGGTTCCATGAAAGGTAATCCTGGGCGTGGACTTCGGGCTAGGAAGGCGGAGAATTTCCCTTTGATCCCAAGCCAAATTTGGCTATTAACAAATGTATCTTGTTTAAGATCTTCATTTCTTCATATCTTTGCAAACAAGATTTTTGTAGAGAAAGAGATGCACACATTATTTATTGAATCAACATTGTATCTTGAACATTGTAAGTGTTCGAAAAACAATCAAACAAGTCAAAAAGTTGAATCAAAATTATTCTAAACATTTCTTTCAACTCATATAAAAAGAATCATTAAGAAGATCATGAAAGAAAATGAAAGAGAATTGATTCACTTACAAACAATGACTCACGAACTGAAATAAGACCATCACGACAAGTATTAGCATTATTTGACTCTGAAAATTCTTGGAAATTGTTTCTCTCTTCAAGACCAACAATTTCGGCTTTTGAAAATCTAAAATCGGAGTTGATTTGAGAGAGTAATGGTGTTTGGAAGTTGAGAAAGTTTAGAGAAAATTTCTGCTCGAATTTTCCACACCAACACGTGTCTTTGAAAATGAGAGGGAAAGCAATATTTAAAGGAGGGAAAACAAGAGGGATTTAATCCACCAATAGGTGGCAGCCACCTCTACTTCCCATGGAGGTGCGTGGCCTCCACATGGGCAGAAAGCAGCCCTTCCCGTTGAGGCCACGCGCCTCCACGGGGAGAGGTGCAAGGTTGCCCTTTTTGCCTTCCTTGAACCCCCCTCGCGAACCGAAATGTTCTTCGACCGTTCTCTGGCCTCCAAACTCTAAATTCAAATCCGTTTTTTGATTACAAACTGGAACTCCCTCACCTACAAAAGACATCAAGACAACTTTAGCAAAAAAATATGGAATTCAACTTGAAAAACAAGGACGAAAACCATGTACTATAAAACCACGAAAAGTTTCTTAACTTCATAGTTTTAACTCGAAACTAAATGAATGAGTAACCGAAATGACCGAAACTCAATGAAAAATAATATAAGATCAAATTCAATTACAATAACATAAAAACACAAACAAAATAAACACAAGATCACATAAGTATGCCATTTCCTAGATATAGTCCTAGAACATGCAAGTTTACAAAAATTGTCGAATTAAGTCTAATGCATGTGCATACTTCAACAAGTGTGTGAATGTGCTATACAAATTTGGCACAATAATGCAGGGACACAAATGTTATGAAATGTGTGTGTGTGTGTGTGCACTTATGCCTTGCAAGAGGAAGAAGAATCTCGATACCTTAGCATCCAAGTAAGCACCTTTCCTCTTGAAGATGATCTTTGCATGAGAAGTTGTTTTTCTTCTTTGAAGCTTGTATAAACCACGAACCACTTAAGCAACTAAACATTACAAAGATAGAGAGTTTTGTTATGGAATTAAGCCAACACAAATCTAAAACCTAACAATCTCCCCCTTTGGCTATTCCGTGACAAAACCTCAACCTCACCATACAATGATCATTCAAATAATCTCATGGTTGATTGCATTCTCATAACCTCACATTACAAAGAGATCCCTAGACTAAAAATGTCTTCATATCTTCATGAATCTTCAATAATCTCTTCTCTAAGCATCAAAGTTCCTGTGAGACAAGCAACAAGCAAAGAAATCTTCTACAAAGAAGACTGGTGAGATATATTCACAAAAATAAGCAATGTAAGCAAGAAACAAAGACTCCCCCTATCTCATATAAACCCTATCTCATTTAAACAAGAATTATTTTCTCCCCCTTACTAAAATAATTCTCCCCCTTAATACAAGAAGTCAATAATCACAAAGAGGTACCCACACATGGTGAGGTATACATTTCTCCCCCCTTTTGTCAAGGAATAGTCAAATAAACAAACAAGGGATAATCAAGGGAAAATAAGTAAATATATGAGATAAGTAACATGCATTTTCAAAGTTCAATTATGTCATGTTTTTATCAAAATAAAATCATGTGAACATATCAGAATAGAGAACAAAGTTTAGCATACAATGCTGCCCCTTGATAAGCGCTCTATCTAAGATCAGGATAGGATATTGCTCACAATGATATGCAGACAATCACACAATCAAGCAATTTTTAAAGAAATTCAAAAAAATAAGCTCCATAAACTATGAGAGATACACCAAGATTTTCACTCTCTCTCACAATTCATCTAAAATTGCTAGTATATCAAATTCACTTGAAAGCAAAACAATTGTGTGTGTGTGTGTGTGTGTGTGTGTGTGTGTGTGTGTGTGTGGATTTTCTTCAAACATATATAAAGGAGTAATTGGATCATCAACATGCAAACCATATCAACATCTATTCATCTTAAGCTTTTCCATAAAAGGTCAAACCGATTATCATCCAGAATTTTTGCTTTTAAGAGAATAGATTTCAACATATGAGTGTGTGTGTGTGTGCATGTGACTCGTCATCCCATTTCCAATTTTCAACCCCAGCAATCACAATTTTCAACTATACTTCTTTTAGCCTTTTTCTTTTAAGGCTTTGAATCAAATATTTTTTTATTGATTCTTTTTTATTTTTCTAACATAAACATATACGCTTCATGACAGCTTTCACTCATCATAATGGTGTAGCCCTTTCCTACATTGGGCGGCTGCACAACCAAAATGTGTAGCCTTTTCATGAAGGTGCTCGTTGAGTTCTATGTAGTTGCCGAAGCAAAATGGATACTAACCATAGGTCATCTTTAATGTACTAGTCAAAGGACTTCAAGGTGCATCCATAACTCACATATCTTCAAACTCAACTTACTCAAACTAAACATATGCGAGAAGCAAAGTGTGCATTTTTGAAAACCAAGTTTTAAGGTTTAAAAGCGCATGATCTAAAAGCAATACAAAGAGATTTACTTAAGATCATTACTTCTCAATAGAGTAGCTTTCATTGAATATGAAGCTCATATTTTTCAAAAATATGCCACTCATCAATCAAACAAGTATAAGATATAACACATGTATCATGTAATAGATCTTTGTGAACGATTTCACTAAATGTTCTCTGGATGGCAATTATTTAAAGAGAAACATATGTATCCTAAACAAAGTTCTCTAAAATAACATGCCACATGATGTCATGCACACATAGAGTTGAAAAGATGAAACAAGAAAGCAAGCTTTAGAGTAGAGATATACCTTAGCATGCTTTTACAACAATGTAAAGCCTTTGCCCTTTTTATGAGCTCTCTTAGCTTGTTTGTCTTCATGACAATGAGTTGTTGGTGTGTCTTCCCAAGAGAATAAAGACTAAACATCTCAACTCAAACAAATATATAAAAATGACTTTCTCTAAAAGTCTTAACAAAATTCATCACCATATAGATTTCAAGATACAACTTCTCTAAAGTTAATCAACAAATTTTGACTATCATAGTGAAAGTATGAGAATATTAAGTTCATGTATTGACTAGAGATACCAAGTTTGAATACTAGACATAGCATATTACAAATAGCTTAGCCAACATCAAACTTAGAACTCTTATCAAACAAGAACAAAAAAAATATTCTCATATGTGCTACTCAATCAAGTATGAGAGCACTCACCTTTGACCATATTGGTCTTAGGTGAACCAACACAAACAACATCTTGATCATTACACATGGCAATATGAAATCTAGAAGATAAATCATCAACTATTTTCTTCATGAAAATATCACTCATATTAAACTCATCATTATTGACACACACAAATATTTCATCAAGACAAGGTATATGACCAACATACTTTTTCACATTCTCATCCACACAAATATTCTTGACATTATTCTTCACATGTTTATCATTATTATGCACAACATTCAAAGATTTATCAATATCAACATGTTTAGAAGAATGACTAGGAACCTTTTTCACATCATGCTTCTTAATAAAAAATTTCCTAGTAAGTTTAATCACATGATCATGATCAAGATGCACATTTTTCAAAGCATCAAAAACTATTATCATGTTTAGAATCTTTCAAAGAAGATTTGTTCAACTCACTAGCATGCAAATTATTCCTCTTAACCCAAACTTTCTTTGTTGATTTCTTTTTATTCACATGTTCATCATGCATAGCCTCTAATGCCCTAACATGTTTAGAAACAACCAAAGGAAGTCTTTTCATCTCACTAGCATGCATCTCATTACCTAGTTTGCATTGTCTAATATACTTGTAGCATATAGGTTTGATATGCCCAATAACATTGCAAAAATGACAAACAGGGATAAACTTAGAGATGTTATGTCTAGCTCTAGACTTAAACTCATCTTAGGAGAATGATTAGGTAACTTTTTCACATCTTTGTCATGTTTCACATTTCCTACTTTACATTGCCTAATATATTCATAACATCTAGGCCTAATGTGACCAACCACATTACAATAATGACAAACCGGAATGAATTTAGAAAAATTACCTTTTTGGTGTGCATGCTTTGGTTGAGAAGTTCCATAGCTCTTCTTGTCTTTGATTTTAGAAGGAATGGTAGTTGAGTCTTTCTTCTTCTTGGACTTTCTTGACTTGTTCTTGGTTGTAGGAGTCTTCTTAACTTCTTCTACAAAACCCAAGCCACTCATATCTCCATAACGCTTTCCAAGTTTTATTACTTCATCTAGCTTAATGGCTCCAATTTCCATGCCATTAATAGACTCTTTGAGAGCTTTGACTTCATCTTTAAGCTTACACTCCTTTGTCTTCAAGTTAGTCAAAGTGTTCTCTTTTTGCTTAATCTCTCCCTCCATGGCAAACAACTTCATAGTAAAGTCTTCTTTTAAATCATCTAGCTCTTGAACACTTTCCTCCACCTTTAAAAAATATTTTTCAATGATCTTTTCATGCTCCTTGATGACTTCACTTTGCGTGCTTATCTTCTCCAAAGACATCTTCTTTTCATTTTCAAGAGCCTTGATTATAACCACGAAATTGGCATTGATCAAGTTCAACTTGTTGTTCTCATCATTCTTCTTGACATTTTTACTAGTTAGTTGAAGGATCTTTTCATTAAAGCTCATTTCATCATGATTTGAGGAAGCTTCGATCTCTTCATAAATGGATGAGACTACACTATCTTCACTACTTGAAGAGTATTCACCTTCCTCACTACTTGAGGAGTCTTCACTACTATCCTCAAATCTTCCTTCATATATGGCAGGGTGAGCAATGTAATTGCTAGTATATTCTTGATCATCTGAGGACTCGTCTTCCTCTTCTACATCACTCACACTCACACTCACATCACTCTAAGTAGCCACCATTTCTAAGCCTTTCTTAGACTCTCTCTTCTCATTAGCACGGTTGGTAGAGATAAATCCAATCCCTTTGCATTCATGGCATCTAATTAACTTCTTCTTAGATTTATCCTTACAATCTACCACTTCTTTTGGAGTGATCTTCTTATTGACTTGCTCTCTCACATAACATATGTTCTTTAGAAATTTCTTCAAAGTTCTCACCATACTAGCCACATCATCTTCATCTTTACTCTTCTCATTTGTCACATTGAGTGCTATTCCCTTACCCTCAATCTTTGGCTTAAACCCAAGCTCATATGTTTGTAGCAACCCAAGAAGCTCATTAACCCTCATAAGATCGACATTATTGCTTTCTTCAATTGAGGTCACCTTTGCTTTACATCTCTTAGGCAAGGATCTCAAGATTTTCAAATTAATTCTCTCTTGTGGATATGGCTCTCCCAAAGTTTGGCTTTGGTTGGTGATATTCAAGAGTTTAGTTTGGAAGTCTACTAACTTTTCATCCTTATCCATAACAAGACTTTCAAATTGAGAAGTAAGCAGTTGTACTCTAGACCTTCGAACAGCCAATGTATCATCATTGATAGTTTGCAAAGTATCCCATGCTTCCTTTGCCGATTCGAGGTTTTGGAAGTTGATAAATTGAGTCCTATCTACACCACCAAAAATAGCATTCATCGCTCGATGATGCCACTTAGCATTATCAAATTCAATAGTCGTCCATTCGATTCTAGGCTTCAAAATCATAGTGCCATTTTCAAACCTTTTGATAGGTGTTAGGATTATGGTCAATGGCAACAGTGTAATATTGTAATTGACAATCTTCTCATATTAATAAAGTGAATTCTGATTCTTACAATTACTTATAGCATTTATTATTATAATTGTCAAGGTAAATAATCATAAGGTCAAAAGACTATGAGACATGAAGAATTGTTCATACATCCGGATATGTATGAGGTAGACACAATTCTTTAGTTAGTCTTGAATAACATTCCCAACTTAAGTTAAAGGTTGGGCACCTCTATCTTGTTAAAGTTGTAGAATTCTTTTACTAGCATTTGAGTGGGATCAAATGAATATGATGAGTCTAAAATCATCGAAAGGTTTTCGAGTAAAAGAATCTAGTGCACTAGGTACATTGAACTGGATCACAATGAAATACTTTATCTAGAACCGTCACTAGATATAAGTCTTTTCATTAAAGAGGACAATCGGAGAGTCTATCTTAATCCTGAGATAAATGATGGACTTATGGTTGCAAGTGTTATCATTAGAGCTATCAATGAGTACGATTATATAGCATAGTCTATCCTCGATAGTTTGGTGGTATACATTTGTTAATCGATAGAGGACTTCATTTATAGATATGGACATCGTGGCTCCATTTATTAAATGAGAGTATAATATCATCATATGGATGTTTTGAGGTATTGGATATTAAATCTCAACGTTGAGTTTTTAATAATGATTATTGAAAACATGGCTTCTGGACAAGTCAAAGTATCCAAGTTCGAAATGTGGTCATATGAGGAAATATGGTAACTTGGAGAGCTATAGGCGGTCTATGAGCTCTTGGCGATTACTGATATTATTCACGAGGTTACACCATCTCCTATAAGATTGTCTAGGGTATGAATGAGAAACATCTCCTTATTCTATCTTTATTTAAGAGTTCAATTTTAGCTCTTTAGTGGAATAAGTTAAAATTAATAGATTGGACCTAAGTGAATCATTTGTTGATTGTGATTAGGTTGTGTCTATTGAAGCTTAAATTTAGATAGCCCGCCAAGATCCCCAATCCACACGTATTTGCATGGATCACTTGATATATTCTACCGGGCCGATTTAAGGGTCCATCTAGAATTGTTTTAATATATCAAGAATATAATATGTCTATTATTTAATTAATGGGCTGCACTATTATATTAATATATTAAAAGGAGACATGTGGGCTTGTTTCTTTTAGTAAGAATGGGTCTGGTTCACATGTGGGCTTTTATTTAAAGTCCAATGGATTAAATGAAATAAGAAAATAATATATGGCCCATTTATATAAGTGGGGCGGCAAGGTGTATATATTAACCTAATATATTATTTTGTTTCATTGTTTTAATTAAATAAGAATTAGTTAATTTATTAATTAATTGTTTAATTAAGAAACAAATCTTTTTCTGATCAGGAAATATATTTCCTAAAGTTATACTATTGGTAGTAGTATATTAAAAGTAAAAGACTTGTTTGATAAGAAAATAAATAAATAATTTTATTTATTTAATCAAATAAGAAGTCTTTTTATTTAGTCAATAAAAGAATAAAAATATCTATGAGTTGGATTAGGTTTTGAAGTCTAAAGGTTGATGGAAATTAGGGTGCAACTCAAACTCTTTTTGGTATGTGATTTGCGGCAACCCTAGTCCATTTAGAGGAAGATTTCGGCAATCCTAAATAGAAGAGGAAGCAAAATTTCGGCCACCTATATAATTCCACATATAGAATTCGGCCACCATAGTTGATTGAATGATTCAATTTTTCTTCTTCTTCTCAATTCATAGAAAAGGATAATTTTTATTCTACTAAACATAAAAGAGAGAAGAGATTATTCTTTGATAGTACACTGATTGCTTGTTCATCAATAAGCTTGTGTGTATCGAATTAGGTTCACGCGAGTTTCGATCATTAGATTGAGAACTCAAAAGTGACCGGAATAATTTTTGTCTTCTTTTGATTGTTTTGTGACTAACAAAAGAAAAAGAAAACTTTGTTCATCCATTCCCAGGTTTGCAATTCAAAGAAAAAGGGAGACCACGCTCCTAGGTGATTCACGTACGTGTTCGGATTGGAAGATCTCGCGGTACTGTTCACGATCACTATTCACGCGGGTACTGTTCACGGGCATCGGAAAAGATTTTACGGATTACCAATCGACGTAAGTCAATCGGATCACGCGTCAAGAGGTATTTAACTCTAACCGAATATATTTGAGTTTAATTAGTTAAAAGGTTAAGGTTCAACTTTGAGAAAAATTTTAAAACCATACGAAATCTATATTTCGTTTCTTCCGCTACGTTTTATATCGATTTTTCCCTACAATAGGTATCTCATAACCTTCCTCAACACTCATCCATGCTTTTTCATTGATGGATCTAATGTAGGTTTTCATCCTAATTTTCCAAAAGGAGTAGTTACCACTCTTCAAGAGTGGAGGTCTAGCACTAGAAGCACCTTCCAGCATCAAATCACTCATAGTAACAATTATGGAATTTTACAAAACACAACACAAACACTATAATAAGGATCTATCTAATTACCTCTAGACACCCGCTATGATACCAATTGAAATTCCCTTAATATTATAGTGTCAAATATATCTAGAAGGGGGGGGGGGGGGTGAATAGGTATAGACTCAAAATTCTTGCAAATTCTTTTTCGTTACAAGATGTATAATTTTACAAGGAATCTTTAACAAGTATATTGATTCAACAAAACAATATGAATACAATTAAGCAATGGATGAATTAATACAAATTAAAAGTAAGTAAAGATAATAAAAACAAAAATCAACATAAAATGTTTTTAGGTGGTAAAACCTCAAAATGAGGAAACATCCTCGGGTTGATACCACAACCACCGGCAAAAGCAATTCACTATGACAAATAGTAGTTACACACTCAAGAGGCAATCGACATAAGATTCACTCTCTATGCTATCAACACCTATTTTACCCTCGGGCCTAGTGAATCAACTATGCCAACTTCCTATCCAAGACCTCCCGTCTCTAGGAAGATACCTTTCTTTTCTATCCATGTCCTCCCGACTCTAGACAAGACTTCCATGCTTAGCTATCTGGATCACCTCGATCCTAGCCAAGACTTCCAATGCTTAGCTATCCAAGTCTTCCTGACTCGAGCCAAGAATTCCAATGCATAACTTGAAGAATCACTCTCCAAATGTGACTTCCAATGCTCAATCCAAAGAATCACTCTAAGGAATGAGACTTCCAACCTTTTCACAAGGCAAATGATCTAAGTAGATGCAAATGATGCAAACACAAGCAAATAGAGCAAGTTGATCAAACACACTCTGTGAAGAATTAGTTTAGCACAAATCAAGCTCACAAGCAAATGTAACTAATTCTTATGAACATGTGATTAGAGATCTAGATTATGCATTCAAAATCATCCACAAAAATACCTATAAAACTAAGCATGTCAATCAAAGCTAGAACAACTAGTTTTCAATAGAAATCATAAAAACTAGCTTTGAAATCAAGTGAACAAGTTAACACTTGAAATCATTAACATATTCAATCAAATAAGAACTAGATATGAATAATAGAAATGACAACCAAAATATTCTAGTTCTAGAACATATGACTAAAACCTAGAAATCAACAATCAAGATCAAATCACAAAGAGATTCTAGATTCAAGTTCATGTTCTTCAAAATTAGCTAAAAGATGTTCAATTAAAAATCACAAGAGCTAATTTTGAAAATCAATCAAACAAGTCCAAAATTTGAATCAAAATCATTCTAAACATTTCTTTCAACTCATATAAAAAGAATCATTAAGAAGATCATGAAAGAAAATGAAAGAGAATTGATTCACTTACAAACAATGACTCACGAACTGAAATCAGACCATCATGACAAATCTGAGCATTGTTTGACTCTAAAAATGCTTAGGACTTGTTCCTCTCTTCAAGACCAACAATTTCAGATTTTGAAGATCTAATATTGGAGTTGATTTGAGAGATTTATGGTGTTTGGAAGTTGAGAAATTTAGAGAAAATTTCTGCTCGAATTTTCCACACCAACACTTGTCTTTGAAAATGAGAGGGAAAGCAATATTTAAAGGAGGGAAAACAAGAGGGATTTAATCCACCAATAGGGGCAGCCACCTTTGCTTCCTGTGGAGGCACGTGGCTGTTAGGATTATACTCAATAGCAAGAGTATAATATTGTAATTGACAATCTTTTCATATAAATAAAGTGATTTCTGATTCTGCAAAATCTTATAGCATTTATAATTATAATTGTCAAGGTAAATAATCATAAGGTCAAAAGACTATGAGATATGAAGAATTGTTTGTACATCCGGATATGTATGAGGTAGACACAATTCTTTAGTTAGTCTTGAATAACGTTCACAACTTAAGTTAAAGGTTGGGCACCTCTATCTTGATAAAGTTGTCGAATTCTTTTACTAGCATTTGAGTGGGATCAAATGAGTTATGATGAGTCTAAAATCATCGAAAGGTTTTCGAGTAAAAGAATCTAGTGCACTGGGTGCATTGAACTGGATCACAATGAAATACTTTATCTAGAACCGTCACTAGATATAAGTCTTTTCATTATCAGGACAATCAGAGAGTCTATCTAAATCCTGAGATAAATGATGGACTTATGGTTGCAAGTGTTATCATTTGAGCTATCAATGAGTACGATTATATAGCATAGTCTATCCTCGATAGTTTGGTGGTATTCATTTGTTAATCGATAGATGACTTCATTTATAGATAAGGACATCGTGGCTCCATTTATTAAATGAGAGTATAATATCATCATATGGATGTTTTGAGGTATTGGATATTAAATCTCAACGTTGAGTTTTCAATAATGATTATTGAAAAACAAGGCTTCTGGACAAGTTAAAGTATCCAAGTTCGAAATGTGGTCATATGAGGAAATATGGTAACTTGGAGAGCTATAGGCGGTCTATGAGCTCTTGGCGATTACTGATATTATTCACGAGGATACACCATCTCCTATAAGATTGTCTAAGGTATGAATGAGAAACATCTCCTTATTCTATCTTTATTTAAGAGTTCAATTTTAGCCCTTTAGTGGAATGAGTCAAAATTAATAGATCGGACCTAAGTGAATCATTTGTTGATTGTGATTAGGTTGTGTCTATTGAAGCTTAAATTTAGATAGCCTGCCAAGATCCACAATCCACACATACTTGCATGGATCACTTGATATATTCTACCGAACCAATTTATTGGTCCATCCAGAATTGCATTTAATATATTAAGAATATAATATGTCTATTATTTATTTAATGGGCTGCACTATTATATTAATATATTAAAATGAGACATGTAGGCTTGTTTCTTTTAGTAAGAATAAGTCTGGTTCACATGTGGGCTTTTATTTAAAGTCTAATGGATTAAATAAAATAAGAAAAATAATATTGGGCCCATATATATATGGTGTGGGCGGCAAGGCTAAATAAAATAGCCCAAGATATTTTTTTATTTTATTGTTTTGATTAAATGGGAATTAATTAATTATTTAATTAATTAATAGTTTAAATCAAAATCTTTTCCTGATCAGTAAATTAAATACTGTGTGTTGGATTAGGGTTTGAATTCTTTTAAGTGATAGGAGTCCTAATGTGGTAAGGATTAATTCCACATACACTCCTTATTATACAAAGAATTCGGCCACCACTAGTCCTACAAGGGTTAGGATTCTTGAATTGATAGGAATTAGGGAAAAGGACAATTCCTTTTCAAGTAAGGAAATTAACCAACCCTAGATTTCCTATTCAATGAATTCGGCCAACCCTACTTGGTGAAGGAGAAAAATTCGGCCAACCTATAAATATAAGGTTATGAATTTTCGGCCACCATGAAGCAAAATAGAGAGAGATTTTCGTTTGTTTTGAAAATAAAAAATCCTACTCTATACACATAGATTTTCGGCCAAGAGAGAAAAAGAAAATAAGTTCTCATTCGATAGTGCACTTACAAGCCTTTAACATCAAAAGGTTTTGTGCACACTTTCGGTTTAGGGTTACGCGAGTTTCAATCATATTGTTTGTGAATTCAAAAGTGACCGGAACTATTTTTTTAGGCTCTTGGTGTTTTACTATTGAAGATCAAGATCAGAAATTCCATACATCCATTCTAAGGTAAGCAATTCAAAGAAAAAGGGAGACCACGCTCCTAGGTGATTCACGTACGTGCTAGGATTGAAGATCTTGCGGATTACCATCGACGTAAGTCAATCGGATCACGCGACAAGAGGTATTTAACTCTAACTGTATATTTGAGTTTAATTAATTAAAGGGTTAAGGTTCAAATCTTTAGAAAAATTTTAAACTATACGAAAATGATTTTTTCGCCTTCCACTGCGGTTTTAAGCAATTTTTCCCTACAATTGGTATCAGAGCCTTGGTTGTACCCTTTAATTAATTAACGTATATATACATGAATCTATTTCTTTTTATTGTGATTATGCATGTTTTAGAAAGAGATGGCACTCTAGGTATTCGCATATATAATTACATGTCGAATGTATGGATTTATATATGTTGTTATAAAGTGAATTGTTATTGCTCAATTTTGGTCCTAGATTTTCCATGTAATTTTTGTTTCGGAATTGTAACAAGAAGGGTGGCTTATTATCGTCACAAGTTCCTTCTTGATAGTTGCTTAATTGTTTTTGTTATATAAAATAGTGCAGTTTTTTTTAATGTATTAAAAATACTGCAGTTTTTTTTAGTGCAGTTTTTTATTTGTAAATAAAAAAAAATTAAAAAAAATTAAAAAAAAATTATTTCTGCAGTATTTTATTGTATAAAATAAGTTGTAATATATTCAAGATTCGAAGACTCGAAGATTTGAAGAAATTGGAGCATCCGGAACCGAGCTTGGCACCCGCACGCACCGAGACAACAAGCGCGCACGCAACCAAGCGTGCAGCTGCGCTTGTTGCGGTGCAGCAGCGCGCGCGACCCATGCATGGGCTGGCCATGCGGCAGCTCATGCCCTTGCATGGGCTAGGCGTGCGCATGGGCTGCTTGGTGATCTTCGGGCGTGCGAGTTACGTGCGCGAGATGGTCGCTTGAAGTTTTGTTCGCCAAGAAAGGAGTTTTTTGTATTCCGTACAATTGTAATTTACATGCTTTTCTAGGACGGACCAAAATTATGGCTATTTATTTTTTATGTATAAATATTACAATATTTGTTATTGTATGATAACATGTCATATAGAATAGGAGTGCCACTCATATATCTCTTTTGGTATGAACATGCATTGAATAATTTAGGTATCTAATTGGCATTTAGATAACTTGGTAAAATCATTCTTTGGAATTTAATCACACGCCTTAAATAATTGAATGGGAGAAGGTGTGTTAGAACACCTATGGCCTCCAAGGTTAGTTGAGCTTTATTATTTATTGGTAATCCCCCCGAGGGGCGTCCATAAATGAAATTTAGCAAAATACTTCCTTACAAGGATAGAATAGACAATTGACTCAAACGAGATCTACTCCCAGAGGAGGGATTTTCGTGAGAGAAAATTGAGGGTCGATATCTTGGTAACACACTCAATGTAATTTTATTAATATCCTCCCGAGAGTTCTTGTTAATAAAATTGCAAGGCTAAAATTGAAAACGCTGGTTGTTATGTTAACAATTAGGTGGGATCTAGTCCAACTAGTAAATGGTGTGAACTCCCGAAGGAGGCGTAACATTTATGGGTGTTGGATCACCGTTGAATTTTTCACGATTGAGTTATTTAATTAATTCAAGATAAATATTCGAAAGTGCTTTATCATGATTATTTACTTATATATGCTTTTTGTTTTATTCAGAAATCATGACCCCATCACTTATGAACATCCTGAAAGATAACACTTTAACTGGAGATAATTATGTCACATGGAAAAGGAAAATTGGGTTGTTGCTGCAAAGTGAAAAACATAAGTTTGTTCTAACTACTCCTAAACCACGTGCTCCTAATAATGAATCAAGTATTTTGCAAGGAGATGAGTATGAGCAGTGGAAGACCTCAGATGATATGGCCAAATGTTACATTATGGCTACTATCTCCGACGTGTTGCAACAGCAGCATGAAGGAATGGGGTCTGCTGCTGATATTATGATGTCTCTGGAAGAGATGTTTGCTATGAGGTCTAGGACGACTAAGAGAGAGGCAGTGACTACTTTTATGAATCTTAGGATGAAACCTGGACAGGCTGTGAAAGATCACATGATGAAAGTCATAGCACATCTAAATATTGCAGAATTAAATGGCGCTGAGATAGATGGTGAGACCAAAATTTACATGGTTGTCAACTCACTATCAGATTCCTTTGATCAGTTCAAGTTGGACTACACCTTGAACAAAAAGGAATACACCTTGCAGGGCCTGATGCAAGATGTTCAAAGTGTTGAAAAGATCCTTGTGAAAAGCAAAGGTCAAGAGATTCATATGGTTGGTAAAGTTGCTACTGTTAAGACCCGTCAGAAGGTCAAGAAAAAACAGAAGAAAAAGCAACTTGGGCCTACCAAGAAGGAGACCAAGAAAGTAACCAAGATCAAAGGGAAATGCTTCCTTTGTGGTGAAAAGGGACATTGGAAAAGAAATTGCCCAAAGTCCCAGAACAAGAAGGAAGAAGGTAATATTAATTATCTTGAAACATATTTTCTAGCAGATTCTACAGATTCTTGGATCATAGACTCTGGAGCCACTAATCACGTTTGTTATTCCTTACAGGGGTTCCAAGAAAGGAGAAGGCTAAATAAGAACGAAATCAATTTGCGCTTGGGCAACGGATAGTTAGTGTCTGCAAGTGCAGTGGGAGATATTAGAGTTATTATAGATTCTAGTAGGCATTTAGATTTAATAGACGTTTATTATGTACCTCAATTCAAGAGGAATTTAATTTCAGTTTCTTGTTTAAATAAATTTGGATATTCGGTTACTTTTAATAAAGCTTTTATTATTAGTAAGAATGACAAAATTGTTTGCAAAGGTACATTGGAAAACGGTCTATTCTTTTTGCATAGAAATATCTCTCACTCGTTAGAGACAGAAATAACGGAACCTAATCATAAAAGAGTAAAATTATCAAAAGATGAAACCTACCTTTGGCATTTACGCTTAGGTCACATTAACCTTAATAGGATTAAAAGATTGGTATGTGACAGACCTTTAAGTGACTTAAAGGTTGATGATCTACTAACTTGTGAATCTTGTTTGGAAGGTAAAATGACCAAAAGACCATTCAATACCAAAGGTGCAAGAGCCACTGAATGTTTAGGACTAATACACACTGATGTATGTGGTCCTATGAGCATTCAAGCTAAAGGTGGATATGAGTACTTCATCACCTTCACAGATGATTACTCAAGATTTGGTTATGTGTATCTCATGAGACATAAGTCAGATGCTTTTGACATGTTCAAAGCATTCAAAGCTGAAGTAGAAAATCAGCTTGAGAAACGCATAAAAATCTTGAGATCTGATCGTGGTGGAGAATATCTATCTGGTGAGTTTCAACAATATCTTATTGATAATGGGATATTTTCTCAGTTTTCTGCACCAGGTACACCTCAACAAAATGGGGTAGCAGAAAGGAGAAATAGAACTCTTTTGAACATGGTTAGGTCTATGTTGAGTTATTCAACACTTCCTATTTCTTTTTGGGGATATGCTCTACAAACTGCAATATATATTCTAAACGTGGTACCATCGAAGTCGGTTCCTGGAACACCATATGAGTTGTGGACTGGGCGAAAGCCTAGTTTACAACACATAAGGATATTTGGTTGTCCTGTACATGTGTTAAAAGGAAAGACAGAAAAAATGGAGTCCCGTTCGGAAACATGCATATTTGTGGGGGATCCAAAAGGAACTAAAGAATATTATTTCTATAGTCCTAATGATGTAAAAGTATTTGTTTCAACAAATGCTTCATTTGTAGAAAAGGACTATATGAATAATTTTGTGCCCAAAAGTTGAATTGTCCTGAATGATATGTCAGGAGATACAATTCCACAAGAGGTTTCACAACCTAACCCAATGGTAATTTCCACTCCAACACAAAATCAACAACCTACCATTCCTCGTCGTAGTGGGAGGATTAGAACCCAACCTGAAAGATACATCAGTCTAGGAGAATCTGTTGAGAATCTCCCTGACGACGATGATCCCTACACGTACAAGGAAGCAATGGAGGATGTTGATAGTCACCATTGGCAAAAGGCAATGCAATCTGAGATTGAATCCATGTTCGATAACAAAGTCTGGTCGCTTGTAGACTTGCCTAAAGGGATAAAACCCATTGGGTGCAAGTGGGTATACAAGAGGAAAAGAGGTATGGATGGAAAGGTAGAAACTTTTAAAGCTAGATTGGTAGCTAAAGGTTACACACAGAAAGAAGGTATCGATTACGAGGAAACCTTCTCTCCTGTGGCCATGCTTAAATCCATTAGGATACTCTTATCCATTACAGCATCTTTAGATTTAGAGATTTGGCAAATGGACGTCAAGACAGCTTTCCTTAATGGAAGTCTTGACGAAAGCATCTATATGATGCAACCAGAAGGATTCATTCAAAAGGGCCAAATGGAAATGGTATGCAAGTTGCAGAAATCAATTTATGGATTAAAGCAAGCATCCAGATCCTGGAACATAAGGTTCGACCAAGCTGTAAAAGGTTTTGGATTTTTACAGAACCTTGAAGAACCTTGTGTATACAAAAGGATCAAAGGTGACAAGTTGGTTTTCCTTATTCTTTACGTAGATGATATATTACTCATTGGAAACGATGTGATAGTATTGACATCAGTAAAAGAATGGTTAGCAAAACAATTTGATATGAAGGACTTATGAGAAGCAAGTTTTATTCTAGGTATCCAAGTAATAAGGGATAGAAAGAATAAAACGATTGCACTATCCCAAGCTTCATACATAGACAAAATCTTGTCTAGGTTTTCCACGCAAGATTCCAAGAAAGGTATGTTACCTTTTAGGCATGGAATCAAACTTTCTAAGGAACAAGTTCCTAAGAATGAGCATGAACAGCAATTCATGAGTAGAATTACATATGCCTCGGCAGTTGGAAGTCTCATGTATGCAATGCTCTGTACTAGACCAGATATTTGTTTTGCTGTTGGCATAGTTAGCAGGTTTCAATCGAAACCTGGTCCTGATCACTGGATGGCAGTCAAGCATATTTTAAAGTATCTTACGAGAACGAAAGATAATATGCTTGTATACTCTGGAGGGGATTTGATCCTCATTGGGTATACAGATTCTGATTTCCAATCTGATTCTGACTCTAGAAAATCCACATCAGGATCTGTGTTTACTCTTGGAGGAGGAGCAGTCATCTGGAGGAGTATCAAGCAATCTTGTATTGCTGACTCCACCATGGAAGCAGAGTATGTAGCTGCATGCGAAGCTGCCAAGGAGGCTATTTGGCTTTGCCAATTCTTGATTGCCTTAGAAGTAGTTCCTAGCGTGAATATCCAGATCACTATCTACTATGACAATAGTGGAGCAGTGGCAAATTCGAAAGAACCAAGAAGTCATAAGAGAGGAAAACACATTGAAAGAAAGTATCATCTTGTAAGGGAGATTGTTCATAGGGGAGATGTGACGATTACCAAAATCGCGTCGGCAGAAAATCTAGCAGATCCCTTCACAAAGGCTCTACCTCAGAAGAGTTTTGATGGGCACCGAAAGAACATGGGAATGAGAGATATGACACATTTGCTGTAGCACAACCGATTGTTAGGATTATGATCAATAGCAAGAGTATAATATTGTAATTGACAATCTTTTCATATAAATAAAGTGATTTCTGATTTTGCAAAATCTTATAGCATTTATAATTATAATTGTCAAGGTAAATAATCATAAGGTCAAAAGACTATGAGATATGAAGAATTGTTTGTACATCCGGATATGTATGAGGTAGACACAATTCTTTAGTTAGTCTTGAATAACGTTCACAACTTAAGTTAAAGGTTGGGCACCTCTATCTTGATAAAGTTGTAGAATTCTTTTACTAGCATTTGAGTGGGATCAAATGAGTTATGATGAGTCTAAAATCATCGAAAGGTTTTCGAGTAAAAGAATCTAGTGTACTGGGTGCATTGAACTGGATCACAATGAAATACTTTATCTAGAACCGTCACTAGATATAAGTCTTTTCATTATCAGGACAATCGGAGAGTCTATCTAAATCCTGAGATAAATGATGGACTTATGGTTGCAAGTGTTATCATTTCAGCTATCAATGAGTACGATTATATAGCATAGTCTATCCTCGATAGTTTGGTGGTATTCATTTGTTAATCGATAGAGGACTTCATTTATAGATATGGACATCGTGGCTCCATTTATTAAATGAGAGTATAATATCATCATATGGATGTTTTGAGGTATTGGATATTAAATCTCAACGTTGAGTTTTCAATAATGATTATTGAACACATGGCTTCTAGACAAGTCAAAATATCCAAGTTCAAAATGTGGTCATATGAGGAAATATGGTAACTTGGAGAGCTATAGGCGGTCTACGAGCTCTTGGCGATTACTGATATTATTCACGAGGATACAGCATCTCCTATAAGATTTTCTAGGGTATGAATGAGAAACATCTCCTTATTCTATCTTTATTTAAGAGTTCAATTTTAGCCCTTTAGTGGAATGAGTTAAAATTAATAGATCGGACCTAAGTGAATCATTTGTTGATTGTGATTAGGTTATGTCTATTGAAGCTTAAATTTAGATAGCCCGCCAAGATCCACAATCCACACATACTTGCATGGATCACTTGATATATTCTACCGGACCAATTTATTGGTCCATCTAGAATTGCATTTAATATATTAAGAATATAATATGTCTATTATTTATTTAATGGGTTGCACTATTATATTAATATATTAAAAGGAGACATGTAGGCTTGTTTCTTTTAGTAAGAATAAGTCTGGTTCACATGTGGGCTTTTATTTAAAGTCTAATGGATTAAATAAAATAAGAAAAATAATATTGGGCCCATATATATATGGTGTGGGCGGCAAGGCTAAATAAAATAGCCCAAGATATTATTTTATTTTATTGTTTTGATTAAATGAGAATTAATTAATTATTTAATTAATTAATAGTTTAAATCAAAATCTTTTCCTGATCAGTAAATTAAATACCGTGTGTTGGATTAGGGTTGGAATTCTTTTAAGTGATAGGAGTCCTAATGTGGTAAGGATTAATTCCACATACACTCCTTATTATACAAAGAATTCGGCCACCACTAGTTCTACAAGGGTTAGGATTCTTGAATTGATAGGAATTAGGGAAAAGGACAATTCATTTTCAAGTAAGGAAATTAACCAACCCTAGATTTCCTATTCAATGAATTCGGCCAACCCTACTTGGTGATGGAGAAAAATTCGGCCAACCTATAAACATAAGGTTATGAATTTTCGGCCACTATGAAACAAAATAGAGAGAGATTTTCGTTTGTTTTGAAAATAAAAAATCCTACTCTATACACATAGATTTTTGGCCAAGAGAGAAAAAGAAAATAAGTTCTCATTTGATAGTGCACTTACAAGCCTTTAACATCAAAAGGTTTTGTGCACACTTTCGATTTAGGGTTACGCGAGTTTCAATCATATTGATTGTGAATTCAAAATTGACCGGAACTATTTTTTTAGGCTCTTGGTGTTTTACTATTGAAGATCAAGATCAGAAATTCCATACATCCATTCTAAGGTAAGCAATTCTAAGAAAAAGGGAGACCACGCTCCTAGGTGATTCACGTACGTGCTAGAATTGAAGATCTTGTGGATTACCATCGACGTAAGTCAATCGGATCACGCGACAAGAAGTATTTAACTCTAACCGTATATTTGAGTTTAATTAATTAAAGGGTTAAGGTTCAAATTTTTAGAAAAATTTTAAACTATACGAAAATGATTTTTTCGCCTTCCGTTGTGGTTTTAATCAATTTTTCCCTACAGTGGCCTCCACGGGGGAAGAAAGCAGCCCTTCCCATGGAGATCACGCGCCTCCACGGGGAGAGGTGCAAGGTTGCCCCTTTTGCCTTCCTTGAATTCCCCTCACCCACTGAAATGTTCTTCGACCATTCTCCAGCCTCCAAACTCTGAATTCAAATCCTATTTTTGATTACAAACCGGGACTTCTTCATGTACAAAAGATATCAAACAACTTTCTCAAAATATATGGAATTCAACTTGAAAAACAAGGAAAAAACCATGTACGATAAAACCACAGAAAGTTTCTTAACTTCATAGTTTGAACTCGAAACTAAATGAATGAGTAACCGAAATGAATGGAACTCAATGAAGCATAATATAAGCTCAAATTAAAGTTCAATAAAATAAAAACTCAAACAAATAAACACAATATCACACAAGTATGCCATTTCCTAGATATAGCATCTAGAAGATGCAAGTACAAAAATTGTTGAATTAAGTCTAATGTATTTGCATACTTCAACAAGTGTGTGAATGTGTTATACAAATTTGGCACAATGATGTAGAGATACAAATTTTATGAAATGTGTGTGTGTGCACTTAAGCCTTGCAAGAGGAAGAAGAATCTCGATACCGTAACATCCAAGTAAGCACATTTCCTCTTAAAGACGATCTTTGCATGAGAAGTTTCTTTTCTTTTTTGAAGCTTGTATAAACCACGAACCACCTAAGCAACTAAAAATTACAAAGAAAGAGAGTTTTTTCATGGAATCAAGCCAACACAAATCTAAAACCTAACAATTGTTTCTTGTTATATGTTTTTATAGACTAAGGGTGGTGAATTGAATATACATGTGTTAATTGTTTTCTCATAACAATCATGTTAAAGGTTAATTTGTATGCTCACCAAGCTTTTGACAAAAGTCTCGAAATAGTTTTAAAAAATAGAATGTCAACCTTTTCACCCCCCCCCCCCCCCCCTCTAGGTTGTTTAGTATAACCTTGTAGGTATTCATTTTCATAAATTGCTTTTTAAAATGTATCATGTGCAATCACATTTGATAGCCATAACATAAACTCATACTGCATATGATTAATTTAGTGAAGCCTAGGAATCTGAGCGAAAATGAGAGAAACCAAGTGAGGATTGGATGTTGAGGCTAATTACATTCCGAACTCAACGGCATTTTTGTCTTTGAGGCTTTGGCATCTTGAATGTAGGATCGCATTGAGTGCAATGTTATTTAGAGTGGCATGTCCTTAATCTTTACTCAGTATTTCTTACATGTCTAATTCCTTATGAGTACATCGTTGATGAAATCTCTTCATTATTGGTTTTGCAAGTTATTTAAAAGGATTGAAGTCCCTTGTAGAAAGATTTTTGTGCTTAATTGAATATTTGTTTCAAAATAAATACATGTCCTTGGTTGTTTTGTGATTGTTTTGCTCGAGGACTAGCAAGAGATAAGTTTGTGGGTATTTGATAGAGCCAAAATTGTCAAGATTGTTGGCCCTCAATTCCTACTCTTTATGCTTGAGTCTCGAGCATTTTTTTCTTGGTTTGATATGTTTATCAAGTGTTTCAGGGTTTATGCTGCCACAATGAAGAAAGAGAAGACATTAAGGAAAAAGATACAAAAAGGTGAAGAACAGGGCATATTCACAATCTTGTCACGAGGACGACAACAGCGACTCAAGCCAAATGAGGGTTACTATTTAAGTGTCACTTCTAGGACACCGCGACAGAGAAACAGCAGAAAAAAGGATTAATGGCTAATGACGAGTACGTTTTTGTCATTAGAAAATGCCTGTCAAAAGTAATTTAAAAAACCTCAAATGCCTCAAAATATTTACAAAACAAGTGCTGTGGCAAGTAAGGGTATCATCCTCAGAAATTAGGGGTAGAGTATACTAGATTAGGATTAATAATACTAAATGCATAAAAGTAAAGTGTCATGGTTGTGTTTGAAAGTTAACAACTAAGATACAATTAAACTAGGTTATACTAAATGTAATTGGGTTAGAATGAATGCAAATTAATGATGATAAGATGAGTGGGAGTCAATGCAATCAACACACGAATAGTGGGCAATCCTATTTCTTTAAAAAATGATTCAATCTATTAAGGCCAAATCAACCTTTAGGCGTGATTCTTATATCACTCAATTCTCTCCACACAACAATGAATGGTGTGTTCTGTTGAGTGTAGAGAGGGTTTCTCATGAAGCCTAGATAGATTAAGGTAGTCGGGATGGCTTAGATTAGTGTGCTCAGAATCCACCCCTTCCACACTTTTAGCCAGGATGTGTCGGATTGGTGAGCTCACAACACATCCCTCTCATTCATATTAGCTTGTTTAGACACCCAAGTGTGTGTATCTCAACTTAGATTAAGAGTTGGTGTTCCTACTCAACCCAAGGAGATTCTTCATCCGATACCAACTTGAGTTGGGAGTTGGTGTGCCTACCCAATCAAGAAGATACCAAATTCAGATTAATAAACATTTAAGATATTCAACATCAATCAATAAACCAGGAGTTGGTGTGTCTACTTAATTAAAAGAGATGTTAAATACATTCAGAACAAATGAATAGAACTAAAATAAATCAAATATTCAATGTATTATGGAAAGCCCAAAACTCATGTTTAATTACATCAACTCCCACAAGGGGGATTAGCTACTCATGCTAGATACAAAACAAAAGCTAAGAGATAAGAGATAGAGAATACCCATGTAGAACTCCTCCTTCTTGAAGCTTGAATCCAATCTCCTAGTAACCGTCTTGAGTAGGAAAGGATGTAAGGTGGTTAGATTTGGTGAGAGATGATTCCTAGATCTAGGGTTATTAATTAGAGATATAAAATGGGAGAAAATTCTTGCTTGAAGAGGGTGGAAGTTTGTAAGTGTGGAAGAGAGAGTTTTCAATAAGAAAATGGTGTATTTATATGTTTGGGAGGCTAAGGCATGGTCTGGGATGAAAAGGACATCATTGCCCCTCTAACAATTGCCTAAAACCCATCATTTGTTGTTCAAGAATGTGCGGTGCACGGGTAGTGCACTGGCTAGTGCACAAGTAAGGTATCCGTGTAGTACCCGTGCAAAACCGAGCAATAGTCACTAAAATGGCCATAACTTGCTCTAGAAAACTTGGAATCGCACTCCATAAAAACTGCCGAAAACTAGACTTTCGGGGCTTTCCAAATATATGTAATCCGAAACATGGTTCAATCTGAGGAGGGAGATATGACCCTTTGAAATTGGATGATCTCTAAATACTTTTTTTTTACAATTTCAGCCCTTATATCACCAAATCTCAGTTTTTACCTAAAAAGACATTTAATGCCTGAAATGACAAGAATATAGCCATTAGATACCAAAATATACTCGAAAACAAGCAAAAGGATATGGAATTGAGGGCCTAAATATGTAACATTTTTGGCGCGATCAAATACCCCCAAACCAAACCTTTGCTCATCCTCGAGCAAACCTTAAAATGACACAAATAAGACAATGACAAAACAAAGACACATGACACAACAAACATGACTGTATCTAAAAATTCCTAGACTCAAACAAACACACTGCAAGCCAACTAACTGAGAGATAAACAAGAGATAATGGGAGTGAGAAATAGGCTCATGCAAAATGTTCTAAATAACTCCACGGCACTTCAAGGGAAAATTGCACAACACGAATCCCACACTTAAAGCTCCCTCACCTTGGAAACTACTCACTGTCACACCCCGAGCATAATTCACTTCAACACTAGGTTATCACATGGGATCTCTCTTATTTTTCCTCTTAAAACCTAGGTTCACACTCATGCAACATGTATACAAATGAATTTATGTAATGGAATCAAAATAGTTGCATACATCTCATACAAAATAAATGCTTTTTTAGTGAATAGTCTCATGAAAGAATCAAGTACCATGAACATGGAAAGAGCATGCATCGACTAATATTCCCAAGTTAGATTTCCCCTAAGATCAACTAGGTCTTTTCCATTTGGTTGTAACGGGGCCAAGGTGATTGGTGATTAACAAAAGTGGGAATTCAAGGCACAAAGTACCAATCAACCAAGTTAAGGCAATACATTATACACTTAAGCATTTAATTTCTCATGCAACACCACTTCTACATACAAATATACAATAAGGCATCCAGGCTTTCATAACTTCCAAGTGCAATCACTAACTACTCTTGTTACTTTTTTTTTATATACTTTTGATTGTTTCTTTTCTTATCTTTTTCTTTATTTTCTTGCCTTTGACTTTTGCACATACTTTTACAACTCAACACTCATATGCCTAGGTACACACCATTTGACAATTAGAACACATTTTACATTCAATCTGAAGCCTTAAAAGATCAAATAAGTGAGAGTTGGCTTAGTGTTTGGATTGCTTGGGTTATGGGTAATATTGTGGTAGAATGAACAAGTCTAAATGTGTTTGGCTTCAAAATTGGCTTGGGAGCACACACATTATGGAATGGGAAGTGTTTGGCATTTTAAGTGGCTAAAACACACAATGCCTAATATCACCTCAAAGATTCCATCTACCAAGGGAATAAACGTTTCAGTCAAGCAATCCACTTATATGATGCATGTTCTATGACACATAATGATTTTGTGTAATGAGACTATGCATGGTGTTTGAATAGTGTTTACAGATTTGAAAAATATTTTCCCTCAAATTGCGCACTTTTGGCTTGTGTTTGTGAAACTCTCAAGGGATGTCTCCACTATTAGAACAAGGCACTTGAGCACCGAATCCCCACAACTTAGACACTTAAAGGTGGGACTAACCCATGAAGTTCAAGTGAGACTCCTAATGTGACTAAGAGCTATGAACAAGCACACAAAACATGCACAAATTCGCCACAAACACTTTGCTCAAGATATCTCACCAAGCTAATTAAAGCTCAAAAATTTTGGCTAAGCAGCAAATTGAAAACTTTTGAACCAAACAACTAAAAAGATGACTCAACAAAGGTGTCTACACCCACAAACCAAAACCCAACATTGTCCTCAATGTTAAAGACAATAGAGTCCGACCTAGCTGCGCGCACCTAACTTGACTTTAAACACAAAAACCTAGGCACTAATCACGCACAATCAATGCCCCACAAAGTAAAAGACTCACAAATAGGCTCATGATAAAATAAAACAAGGCATTAAAATGTAATATTGACATTTAAGCACAAACCAATCATCAAGCATTTTCTTTCAATCAAAAATTTCGGAGTGGGGACATGATGACCCCCAAACCGAATATCACAATATGCATAAAACATATACAAAATGTGAGCAACCAAAACAACCCCCAAACCGAGTTGGACTATATATGTGCAATATGAACATGTACACTCACATATGTATCCACTAGAGCCTTCAGCTCATTCATATCAAAAATGCATAAATCAATAAATGCAAAATCAAATAATCCATAATATGCAATATATATCATCCACATATCAAAATATCTTCCAAGCCCTATCAAAAGTCACCAACTCCAAATCATCCACCAAGAGTTATTGGACAAAACAAAAGTAAACTAGATAAAAAGTTCAAGAATTCAAATAGAGGTGGGTTGTCTCTTTGGAAGCTTCTTCTTATTAAGGTAAGGCTATTGCTCTTTTTATGAGCACTCTTGTCCTGCTTGTCCCTCCAAGATGAGCAGGTTGTTGTTGTTTCCTACCAAGAGATAAAAAGCCTCACATTGATACACAAGCTGTTAAAATTCGCTTCCTTTAGAAGCTTTAGCTTATCTGTCACACTAAAACACATATTAGCAAGTTCAGGAAAACTAAATTCTTCAAAATACATGTGCATGCCCAACCAGAGTTTGCTACACCATATCTTTATTGAAATGAAACAAACTGAACAAACTAAACAAATCCCACAATAATTTTTACCCCCATTCCTATTTTTTTTTCTCTCAATTATCAAGCATAATTTCACACATAAAGGGATAGAGAAATAATAGATTAATGAAGAAAAATATATGTGAAATTTAATCATGCATCAAAAATATTCAATGTGATGCACTAAATGAGGGTCCTGGATCCACTAAAGGTGGTTTACCCAAGTTGCGAAATTCTTTCTTCTTGGCAACCCAAATAAGCTTGGGTGGTTCTTTTATCTTTTCCAGCCTTGTATTTCTCACTAAATGTACTTGGTCTTTCCTTACCCAAATCTTCTTGAGTCTAGGTGGGTTCTTTCTATTCCTAGCACCTCTTCTTTTCCTATTTCTATGCACTGTATAATACTTATCTTTAAAATGATCTCTCTTAGAATAAAAATAACACAAGAGGGAAGATTTAGGAATACTCCCTTTCTATTGGTGACTCTGTGGCTTTGAGTGAGGATTCGTTGATATTGATTTGACCGCTTGTCTCACTCTTTCCAAATTCATGATGTAGTCACCTTATCTTGCCTTCGCTATTTTGAGTGCTTCTTCTTTCTTGTTCAGTTCATTTTTGACTTCGGCCAGGGCGGTGACCTTCAGCTCAATCTCCATTTCCATTTTCTTTAACTTGTGAGCTGTCTTGTCTTCAAATTCCTTTGATACCCTTGTGAAGTTCAAGAGTTCCTCCAATGTTGTACTATTATCCGCTCTAAGCGGTTTCACCTCAAGTACAAGATTTTTGTTTAGCTATTGGAGCTTCTCTATCTTTGTCACTTCTAAGGCGTCCTTGCCTTCGAGCTCCTTCTTCAAAATTTATACTTTCTTCTTAAAATCTTCCCTCATATCTTCTGTTTCTAGGGAGACTTCTTCTACTTTCATTTAAAGTGCATCCTTTTCCTTCTTCGACAACTCCATCAATGACATTAGCTCTTTTCCAGCATTCATCATCTCCTTGCACATTTATTCCAACATTGTTCTTCTTCCTTCCTCAAGGTTCCTTTGTGTGTCATCCCTTGGTAGGTATGAGATGGTTTTGTAGCCTTGACTTGATGCTATTATGGAGGTGTTGAAACTTTCTTCAAAAGCGGACTTTATTCCTTGGTTTGGCTAGCTAGGTAGCACATATTTGTTGAAATTCTGCTCTGCTACAATTTGCTCATTTGTACGATTACATTTTTGCATGAGCTCTCTCAACTCATTTTCGTCTGACATGCTCATCGGTTGGTAGCTTGGGCTCGAGTCTTGCATGAAGAAATCCATAGAGTCCTAAAACCCGTAAAATCAAAAATAAAAATACCATGCACAGTAAAAAGAGACAAAAAGACTAAAAATGCTAACTAAGAAACTAATACTATTAAAACTAATCTAAACACTACGACGCTCGCCAATCCCCGGCCGCGAGGCCATTTTGACGAGTACGTTTTTGTGGTTAGAAAATGCCTATCAAAAGTAATTTATAAAGCCTCAAATGCCTTAAAATATTTAGAAAACAAGTGCAGTGGCAAGTAAGGGTATCATCCTCAGAAATTAGGGGTAGAGATGACTAGATTAGGATAAATAATACTAAATGCATAAAAGTAAAGTGTCATGGTTGTGTTTGAAAGTTAACAAGTAAGATACAATTAAACTAGGTTATACTAAATGTAACTGCGTTAGAATGAATGCAAATTAATGATGATGAGATGAGTGGGAGTCAATGCAATCAACACAATAATAGTGGGCAATCCTATTTCTTTAAAAACTGATTCAATCTATTAGGGCCAAATCAACCTTTAGGCGTGATTCTTATATCACTCAATTCTCTCCACACAACAATGAATGGTGTGTTCTATTGAGTGTAGAGAGGGTTTCTCATGAAGCCTAGATAGATTAAGGTAGTCGGGATGGCTAAGATTGGTGTGCTCAGAATCCACCCCTTCCACACTTTTAGCCGGGATGTGTTGGATTGGTGAGCTCACAACACATCCCTCTCATTCATATTAGCTTTTTTAGACACCTAAGTGTGTGTATCTCGACTTAGATTAAGAGTTGTTGTTCCTACTCAACCCAATGAGATTCTTAATCTGATACCAACTTGAGTTGGGAGTTGGTGTGTCTACCCAATCAAGAAGATACCAAATTCAAATTAATAAACATTTAAGATATTCAACATCAATCAATAAACCAAGAGTTGGTGTGCTTACTTAATTGAAAGAGCTGTTAAATACATTAAGAACAAATGAATGGAACTAAAATAAATCAAATATTCAAAGTACTATGGAAAGCCCAAAACTTGTGTTTAATTACATCAACTCCCACAAGGGGGATTAGCTACTCATGCTAGATACAAAACAAAAGCTAAGAGATAAGAGATAGAGAAGACCCATGTAGAACTCCTCATTCTTGAAGCTTGAATCCAATCTCCTAGTAGCCTTCTTGAGTAAGAAAGGATGTAAGGTGGTTAGATTTGGTGAAAGTTGATTCCTAAATCTAGGGTTAGTAAATAGATATAAAATGGGAGAAAATTCGTGCTTGGAGAAGATTGGAAGTGTGGAAGAGAGAGTTTTCAGTAAGAAAATGGTGTATTTATATGCTTGGGAGGCTAGGGCATGAAAGTACATCATTGCCGCTCTAAAAAATGGCCTAAAACCTAACATTTGTTACGCTGGAAAGTGTGGTGCACGGGTAGTGCATTGTAGTGCATTGGTTAGTGCACGTGTTAGGTACCCATGCAGTACTCGTGAACAGCTGCGCAATAGTCACTAAAATGGCCTTAACTTCTTCTAGAAAATTTGGAATCACAATCCGTAAATACTGCTAGAAACTAGACTTTCGCGGCTTTCAAAATATATGTAATCTGGAACATGGTTCAATTTGAGGAGGGAGATATGACCTTTTGAAGTTGGATGATCTGCACACACTTTTTTTTACAATTTCAGCCCTTTTGTCACCGAATCTCACTTTTTGCCTAAAAAGACAATGAATGCTTGAAATGACAAGAATAGAGCCATTAGATACAAAAATATGCTTGAAAACAAGTTAAATGATATGGAATTGAGGGCCAAAATATGTAACATTTTTGGCGCGATCAGCTACCGAAGAGTTGCGGTCCAAGTGTCGCTGTGAAGCAAACCGCAACTGAGAGAATTAAATTTGGGAAATCAATCAGGTCTTCTATTGTGGTTAAGTGATGCTGGTAAATCAACAGCGACACCATCTGATATATTTGTCTCCAATTGAAGGGTCGCTGCCTGGGTACCACGAAAACAGATTGAGGGAATCAGATCCAAACTTCGCTGTCCAAGTATCGTTGCCGATTAACCGCGAAACTGGTAAAATTTGGCCGTAACTTTTAGATCAAAGAATGTATAACCTTCTATCGCAATCACGTTCGATGGGTACACACCATGAAATCACGATCGTGACACATGCCACATCTGTTTTGAAACAGTTACAAGACACCACATTTTGCTCATATAAATACTTTTCTTTATGATATTCAAGAGAGCTTTTTCCAATCATGAAATCTATATTGTTGAAGATCCAATTTCCTCCATAACTCCCAAACTGAACTGTAGGGAAAAATTGCTTAAAACCGCAGCGGAAGGCGAAAAAATAATTTTCGTATAGTTTAAAATATTTCTAAAGATTTAAACCTTAACCCTTTAATTAATTAAACTCAAATATACGGTTAGAGTTAAATACCTCTTGTCGCGTGATCCGATTGACTTACGTCGATGGTAATCCGCAAGATCTTCATTCCTAGCACGTACGTGAATCACCTAGGAGCGTGGTCTCCCTTTTTCTTTGAATTGCTTACCTTAGAATGGATGTATGGAATTTCTGATCTTGATCTTCAATAGTAAAACACCAAGAGCCTAAAAAAATAGTGTCGGTCACTTTTGAATTCACAATCAATATGATTGAAACTCGCGTAACCCTAAATCGAAAGTGTGCACAAAACCTTTTGATGTTAAAGGCTTGTAAGTGCACTATCGAATGAGAACTTATTTTTCTTTTTCTCTCTTGGCCGAAAATCTATGTGTATAGAGTAGGATTTTTTATTTTCAAAACAAACAAAAATCTCTCTCTATTTTGCTTCCTTGTGGCCGAAATTCATAACCTTATATTTATAGGTTGGCCAAATTTTCTCCTTCACCAAGTAGGGTTGACCAAATTCATTGAATAGGAAATCTAGGGTTGGTTAATTTCCTTACTTGAAAAGGAATTATCCTTTCCCTAATTCCTATCAATTCAAAATCCTAACCCTTGTAGGACTAGTGGTGGCCGAATTCTTTGTATAATAAGGAGTGTATGTGAACTTAATCCTTACCACATTAGGACTCCTATCACTTAAAAGAATTCCAACCCTAATCCAACACATAGTATTTAATTTACTGATCAGGAAAAGATTTTGATTTAAACTATTAATTAATTCCCATTTAATCAAAACAATAAAATAAAATAATATCTTGGGCTATTTTATTTAGCCTTGCCACCCACACCATGTATATATGGGCCCAATATTATTTTTCTTATTTTATTTAATCCATTAGACTTTAAATAAAAGCCCACATGTGAACCAGACTTATTCTTACTAAAAGAAACAAGCCTACATGTCTCCTTTTAATATATTAATATAATAGTGCAGCCCATTAAATAAATAATAGACATATTATATTCTTAATATATTAAATGCAATTCTAGATGGACCCATAAATTGGTCCGGTAGAATATATCAAGTGATCCATGCAAGTACGTGTGGATTGTGGATCTTGGCGGGCTATCTAAATTTAAGCTTTAATAGACATAACCTAATCACAATCTACAAATGATTCTCTTAGGTCCGATCCATTAATTTTAACTCATTCCACTGAAGAGCTAAAATTGAACTCTTAAATAAAGATAGAATAAGGAGATGTTTCTCATTCATACCCTAGACAATCTTATAGGAGATGGTGTATCTTCGTGAATAATATCAGTAATCGCCAAGAGCTCATAGACAGCCTATAGCTCTCCAAGTTACCATATTTCCTCATATGACCACATTTTGAACTTGGATATTTTGACTTGTCCAGAAGCCATGTCTTCAATAATCATTATTGAAAACTCAACGTTGAGATTTAATATCCGATACCTCAAAACATCCATATGATGATATTATACTCTCATTTAATAAATGGAGCCACGATGTCCTTATCTATAAATGAAGTCTTCTATCGATTAACAAATGAATACCACCAAACTATCGAGGATAGACTATGCTATATAATCGTACTCATTGATAGCTCAAATGATAACACTTGCAACCATAAGTCCATCATTTATCTCAGGATTTAGATAGACTCTCTGATTGTCCTGATAATGAAAAGACTTATATCTAGTGACGGTTCTAGATAAAGTATTTCATTGTGATCCAGTTCAATGCACCCAGTGCACTAGATTCTTTTACTCGAAAACCTTTCGATGATTTTAGACTCATCATAACTCATTTGATCCCACTCAAATGCTAGTAAAAGAATTCTACAACTTTATCAAGATAGAGGTGCCCAACCTTTAACTTAAGTTGTGAACGTTATTCAAGACTAACTAAAGAATTGTGTGTTAGGATTATGCTCAATAGCAAGAGTGTAATATTGTAATTGACAATCTTTTCATATAAATAAAGTGATTTCTGATTTTGCAAAATCTTATAGCATTTATAATTATAATTGTCAAGGTAAACAATCATAAGGTCAAAAGACTATGAGATATGAAGAATTTTTTGTACATCCGGATATGTATGAGGTAAACACAATTCTTTAGTTAGTCTTGAATAACGTTCACAACTTAAGTTAAAGGTTGGGAACCTCTATCTTGATAAAGTTGTAGAATTCTTTTACTAGCATTTGAGTGGGATCAAATGAGTTATGATGTGTCTAAAATCATCTAAAGGTTTTCGAGTAAAAGAATCTAGTGCACTGGGTGCATTGAACAGGATCACAATGAAATACTTTATCTAGAACCATCACTAGATATAAGTCTTTTCATTATTAGGACAATCGGAGAGTCGATCTTAATCCTGAGATAAATGATGGACTTATGGTTGCAAGTGTTATCATTTGAGATATCAATGAGTACGATTATATAGCATAGTCTATCCTCGATGTTTTGGTGGTATTCATTTGTTAATCGATAGAGGACTTCATTTATAGATATGGACATCGTGGCTCCATTTATTAAATGAGAGTATAATATCATCATATGGATGTTTTGAGGTATTGGATATTAAATCTCAACGTTGAGTTTTCAATAATGATTATTGAAGACATGGCTTCTGGACAAGTCAAAATATCCAAGTTCAAAATGTGGTCATATGAGGAAATATGGTAACTTGGAGAGCTATAGGCGGTCTATGAGCTCTTGGCGATTACTGATATTATTCACGAGGATACACCATCTCCTATAAGATTGTCTAGGGTATGAATGAGAAACATCTCCTTATTCTATCTTTATTTAAGAGTTCAATTTTAGCTCTTTAGTGGAATGAGTTAAAATTAATAGATCAGACCTAAGTGAATCATTTGTTGATTGTGATTAGGTTATGTCTATTGAAGCTTAAATTTAGATAGCCCGCCAAGATCCACAATCCACACGTACTTGCATGGATCACTTGATATATTCTACCGGACCAATTTATGGGTCCATCTAGAATTGCATTAATATATTAAGAATATAATATGTCTATTATTTATTTAATGGGCTGCACTATTATATTAATATATTAAAAGGAGACATGTAGGCTTGTTTCTTTTAGTAAGAATAAGTCTGGTTCACATGTGAGCTTTTATTTAAAGTCTAATGGATTAAATAAAATAAGAAAAATAATATTGGGCCCATATATACATGGTGTGGGCGGCAAGGCTAAATAAAATAGCCCAAGATATTATTTTATTTTATTGTTTTGATTAAATGGGAATTAATTAATTTTTTAATTAATTAATAGTTTAAATTAAAATCTTTTCCTGATCAGTAAATTAAATACTATGTGTTGGATTAGGGTCGGAATTCTTTTAAGTGATAGGAGTCCTAATGTGGTAAGGATTAAGTCCACATACACTTCTTATTATACAAAAAATTCGGCCACCACTAGTCCTACAAGGGTTAGGATTCTTGAATTGATAGGAATTAGGGAAAATGATAATTCCTTTTCAAGTAAGGAAGTTAACCAATATTACACTCTTGCTCCTAGGTGATTCACGTACGTGCTAGGATTGAAGATCTTACGGATTACCATCGATGTAAGTCAATCGGATCACGCGACAAGAGGTATTTATCTCTACCGTATATTTGAGTTTAATTAATTAAAGGGTTAAGGTTCAAATCTTTAGAAAAATTTTAAACTATATGAAAATTATTTTTTCGCCTTCCGCTACGGTTTTAAGCAATTTTTTCCTACATTATGTCTACCTCATACATATTCGGATGTACAAATAATTCTTCATATCTCATAGTCTTTTGACCTTATGATTATCTACCTCGACAATTATAATTATAAATGCTATAAGATTTTGCAGAATCAGAAATCACTTTATTTATATGAAAAGATTGTCAATTACAATATTACACTCTTGCTATTGAGCATAATCCTAACAATCTCCCACTTGCGCTATAGCAAATGTGTCATATCTCTCATTCCCATGTTCTCTAGGTGCCCATCATAACTCTGCTGAGATAGAGCCTTTGTGAAGGGATCTGTTAGATTTTCTGCCGACGCGATTTTGGTAATCGTCACGTCTCCCCTATGAACAATCTCCCTTAAAAGATGATACTTTCTTTCAATGTGTTTTCCTCTCTTATGACTTCTTGGTTCTTTCGAATTAGCCACTGCTCCACTGTTGTCACAGTAGATAGTGATCTGCTTATTCGCACTAGGAGCTACTTCTAAGTCAATCAAGAATTGGCGAAGCCAAACAACCTCCTTGGCTGCTTCGCATGCAGCTACATACTCTGCTTCCATGGTGGAGTCAGCAATACAAGATTGCTTGATACTCCTCCAAATGACTGCTCCTCCTCCAAGAGTAAACACAGATCCTGATGTGGATTTTCTAGAGTCAGAATCCGATTGGAAATCAGAATCTGTATACCCAACGGGGATTAAATCCCCTCCAGAGTATACAAGCATATTATCTTTCATTCTCCTAAGATACTTGAAAATATGCTTGACTGCCGTCCAGTGATCAGGACCAGGTTTCGATTGAAACCTGCTGACTATGCCAACAGCAAAACAAATATCTGGTCTAGTACAGAGCATTGCATACATGAGACTTCCCACTGCCGAGGCATATGGAATTGTACTCATGAATTGTTCTTCATGCTCATTCTTAGGAACTTGTTCCTTAGAAAGTTTGATTCCATGCCTAAAAGGTAACATACCTTTCTTGGAATCTTGCATGGAAAACCTAGACAAGATTTTGTCTATGTATGAAGCTTGGGATAGTGCAATCGTTTTATTCTTTCTATCCCTTATTACTTGGATACCTAGAATAAAACTTGCTTCTCCTAAGTCCTTCATATCAAATTGTTTTGCTAACCATTCTTTTACTGATGTCAATACTATCACATCGTTTCCAATGAGTAATATATCATCTACGTAAAGAATAAGGAAAACCAACTTGTCACCTTTGATCCTTTTGTATACACAAGGTTCTTCAAGGTTCTGTAAAAATCCAAAACCTTTTACAGCTTGGTTGAACCTTATGTTCCAGGATCTGGATGCTTGCTTTAATCCATAAATTGATTTCTGCAACTTGCATACCTTTTCCATTTGGCCCTTTTCAATGAATCCTTCTGGTTGCATCATATAGATGCTTTCGTCAAGACTTCCATTAAGGAAAGCTGTCTTGACGTCCATTTGCCAAATCTCTAAATCTAAAGATGCTGCAATGGATAAGAGTATCCTAATGGATTTAAGCATGGCCACAGGAGAGAAGGTTTCCTCGTAATCGATACCTTCTTTCTGTGTGTAACCTTTAGCTACCAATCTAGCTTTGAAAGTTTCCACCTTTCCATCCATACCTCTTTTCCTCTTGTATACCCACTTGCACCCAATGGGTTTTATCCCTTTAGGCAAGTCTACAAGGGAGCAGACTTTGTTATCGAACATGGATTCAATCTCAGATTGCATTGCCTTTTGCCAATGGTGACAATCAACATCCTCCATCGCTTCCTTGTACGTGTAGGGATCATCGTCGTCAGGGAGATTCTCAATAGATTCTCCTAGACCGATGTATCTTTCAGGTTGGGTTCTAACCCTCCCACTACGACGAGGAATGGTAGGTTGTTGATTTTGTGTTGGAGCGGAAATTACAGTTGGGTTAGGTTGTGAAACCTCTTGTGGAATTATATCTCCTGACATATCATTCAGGAAAATTCTACTTTTGGGAACAAAATAATTCATATAGTCCTTTTCCAGAAATGTAGCATTTGTTGAAACAAACACTTTTAGATCTAAAGGACTATAGAAATAATATTCTTTAGTTCCTTTTGGATACCCCACAAATATGCATGTTTCCGAATGAGACTCCATCTTTTCTGTCTTTCCTTTTAACACATGTGCAGGACAACCAAATATCCTTATGTGTTGTAAACTAGGCTTTCGCCCAGTCCACAACTCATATGGTGTTCTAGGAACCGACTTCGATGGTACCACGTTTAGAATATATATTGCAGTTTGTAGAGCACATCCCCAAAAAGAAATAGGAAGTGTTGAATAACTCAACATAGACCTAACCATGTTCAAAAGAGTTCTATTTCTCCTTTCTGATACCCCATTTTGTTGAGGTATACCTGGTGCAGAAAACTGAGAAACTATCCCATTATCAATAAGATATTGCTGAAACTCACCAGATAGATATTCTCCACCACGATCAGATCTCAAGATTTTTATGCGTTTCTCAAGCTGATTTTCTACTTCAGCTTTGAATGCTTTGAACATGTCAAAAGCATCCGACTTATGTCTCATGAGATACACATAACCAAATCTTGAGTAATCATCTGTGAAGGTGATGAAGTACTCATATCCACCTTTAGCTTGAATGCTCATAGGACCACGTACATCAGTGTGTATTATTCCTAAACATTCAGTGGCTCTTGCACCTTTGGTATTGAATGGCCTTTTGGTCATTTTACCTTCCAAACAAGATTCACAAGTTGGTAGATCATCAACCTTTAAGTCACTTAAAGGTTCGTCACATACCAATCTTTTAATCCTATTAAGGTTAATGTGACCTAGGCGTAAATGCCAAAGGTACGTTTCATCTTTTGATAATTTTACTCTTTTATGATTAGGTTCCGTTATTTCTGTGTCTAACGAGTGAGAGATATTTCTATGCAAAAAGAATAGACCGTTTTCCAATGTACCTTTGCAAACAATTTTGTCATTCTTACTAATAATAAAAGCTTTATTAAAAGTAACCGAATATCCAAATTTATTTAAACAAGAAACTGAAATTAAATTCCTCTTGAATTGAGGTACATAATAAACGTCTATTAAATCTAAATGCCTACTAGAATCTATAATAACTATAATATCTCCCACTGCACTTGCAGACACTAACGATCCGGTGCCCAAGCGCAAATTGATTTCGTTCTTATTCAGCCTTCTCCTTTCTTGGAACCCCTATAAGGAATAACAAACATGATTAGTGGCTCCAGAGTCTATGATCCAAGAATCTGTAGAATCTGCCAGAAAACATGTTTCAAGATAATTAATATTACCTTCTTCCTTCTTATTCAGGGACTTTGGGCAATTTTTTTTCCAATGTCCCTTTTTACCATAAAGGAAGCATTTCCCTTTGATCTTGGTTACTTTCTTGGTCTCCTTCTTGGTAGGCCCAAGCTGCTTTTTCTTCTATTGTTTCTTGACCTTCTGACGGGTCTTAACAGTAGCAACTTTACCAACCATATGAATCTCTTGACCTTTGCTTTTCACAAGGATCTTTTCAACGCTTTGAACATCTTGCATCAGGCCCTGCAAGGTGTATTCCTTTTTGTTCAAGGTGTAGTCCAACTTGAACTGATCAAAGGAATCTGATAGTGAGTTGACAACCATGTCAATTTTGGTCTCACCATCTATTTCAGCGCCATTTAATTCTGCAATATTTAGATGTGCTATGACTTTCATCATGTGATCTTTCACAGTCTGTCCAGGTTTCATCCTAAGATTCATAAAAGTAGTCACTGCCTCTCTCTTAGTCGTCATAGACCTCATAGCAAACATTTCTTCCAGAGACATCATAATATCAGCAGCAGACCCCATTCCTTCATGCTACTGTTGCAACACGTCGGAGATAGTAGCCATAATGTAACATTTGGCCATATCATCTGAGGTCTTCTACTGCTCATACTCATCTCTTTGCAAAATACTTGATTCATTATTAGGAGCAGGTGGTTTAGGAGTAGTTAGAACAAACTTATGTTTTTCACTTTGCAGCAACAACCCAATTTTCCTTTTCCATGTGACATAATTATCTCCAGTTAAAGTGTTATCTTTCAGGATGTTCATAAGTGATGGGGTCATGATTTCTGAATAAAACAAAAAGCATATATAAGTAAATAATCATGATAAAGCACTTTCGAATATTTATCTTGAATTAATTAAATAACTCAATCGTAAAAAATTCAACGGTGATCCAACACCCATAAATGTTACGCCTCCTTCGGGAGTTCGCACCATTTACTAGTTGGACTAGGTCGTACCTAATTGTTAACATAACAACCAGCGTTTTCAATTTTAGCCTTGCAATTTTATTAACAAGAACTCTCGGGAGGATATTAATTAAATTACATTGAGTGTGTTACCAAGATATCGACCCTCAATTTTGTCTCACGAAAATCCCTCCTCTGGGAGTAGATCTCGTTTGAGTCAATTGTCTAGTATATCCTTGTAAGGAAGTATTTTGCTAAATTCCATTTATGGACGCCCCTCGGGGGGATTACCAATAAATAATAAAGCTCAACTAACCTTGGAGGTCATAGGTGTTCTAACACACCTTCTCCCACTCAATTATTTAAGGCGCGTGATTAAATTCCAAATAATGATTTTACCAAGTTATCTAGATGCCAATTAGATACCTAAATCATTCAATGCATGTTCATACCAAAAGAGATATATGAGTGGCACTCCTATTCTATATGACATGTTATCATACAATAACAAATATTGTAATATTTATACATAAAAATAAATAGCCACAATTTTGGTCCATCCTAGCCCATGCAAGGGCATGAGCTGCCGCATGGCCAGCCCATGCATGGGTCGCGCGCGCTACTGCACCGCAACAAGCGCAGCTGCACGCTTGGTTGCGTGCGCGCTTGTTGTCTCGGTGCGCGCGGGTGCCAAGCTCGGTTCCGGATGCTCCAATTTCTTCAAATCTTCGAGTCTTCGAATCTTGAATATATTACAACTTATTTTATACAATAAAATACTGCAGAAATATATATATATATATATATATTTTTTAAACTACTGCAGTATTTTTTTACAAATAAAAAATTGCACTTATTTTAATACAATAAAAAAACTGCACTAAATTTTAATACAATAAAAAACTGCAGTATTTTTACAATAAAATTAATAAGAACTTAGCAACTACCAAGAAGGAATAATGGCGATAACAGACCACCCTTCTTGTAACAATTCCGAAACAAAAAATACATTGAAATTCTAGGACCAAAATCGAGCAATAACAATTCACTTTATATCAACATATATAAATCCATACATTCCACATGTAATTATATATGCGAATACCTAGAGTGCCATCTCTTTCTAAAACATGTATAATCACAATAAAAAGAAATAGATTCATGTATATATACGTTAATTAATTAAAGGGTACAACCAAGGCTCTGATACCAATTGTAGGGAAAAATTACTTAAAACCGCAGCGGAAGGCGAAAAAATAATTTTCGTATAGTTTAAAATTTTTCTAAAGATTTGAACCTTAACCCTTTAATTAATTAAACTCAAATATACGGTTAGAGTTAAATACCTCTTGTACCGTGATCCGATTGGCTTACGTCGATGGTAATCCGCAAGATCTTCAATCCTAGCACGTACGTGAATCACCTAGGAGCGTGGTCTCCCTTTTTCTTTGAATTGCTTACCTTAGAATGGATGTATGGAATTTCTGATCTTGATCTTCAATAGTAAAACACCAAGAGCCTAAAAAAATAGTTCCGGTCACATTTGAATTCACAATCAATATGATTGAAACTCGCGTAACCCTAAATTGAAAGTGTGCACAAAACCTTTTGATGTTAAAGGCTTGTAAGTGCACTATCGAATGAGAACTTATTTTTCTTTTTCTCTCTTGGCCGAAAATCTATTTGTATAGAGTAGGATTTTTTATTTTCAAAATAAACAAAAATCTCTCTCTATTTTGCTTCCTTGTGGCCTAAAATTCATAACCTTATATTTTTAGGTTGGCCGAATTTTCTCCTTCACCAAGTAGGGTTGGCCGAATTCATTGAATAGGAAATCTAGGGTTAGTTAATTTCCTTACTTGAAAAGGAATTATCCTTTTCCCTAATTCCTATCAATTCAAGAATCCTAACCCTTGTAGGACTAGTGGTGGCCGAATTCTTTGTATAATAAGGAGTGTATGTGAACTTAATCCTTACCACATTAGGACTCCTATCACTTAAAAGAATTCCAACCCTAATCCAACACATAGTATTTAATTTAGTGATCAGGAAAAGATTTTGATTTAAACTATTAATTAATTAAATAATTAATTAATTCCCATTTAATCAAAACAATAAAATAAAATAATATCTTGGGCTATTTTATTTAGCCTTGCCGCCCACACCATATATATGGGCCCAATATTATTTTTCTTATTTTATTTAATCCATTAGACTTTAAATAAAAGCCCACATGTGAACCAGACTTATTCTTACTAAAAGAAACAAGCCTACATGTCTCCTTTTAATATATTAATATAATAGTGCAGCCCATTAAATAAATAATAGACATATTATATTCTTAATATATTAAATGCAATTCTAGATGGACCCATAAATTTGTCCGGTAAAATATATCAAGTGATCCATGCAAGTACGTGTGGATTGTGGATCTTGGCTGGCTATCTAAATTTAAGATTCAATAGACATAACCTAATCACAATCAACAAATGATTCACTTAGGTCTGATCTATTAATTTTAACTCATTCCACTAAAGAGCTAAAATTGAACTCTTAAATAAAGATAGAATAAGGAGATGTTTCTCATTCATACCCTAGACAATCTTATAGGAGATGGTGTATCCTCGTGAATAATATCAGTAATCGCCAAGAGCTCATAGACCGCCTATAGCTCTCCAAGTTACCATATTTCCTCATATGACTACATTTTGAACTTGGATATTTTGACTTGTCCAGAAGCCATGTCTTCAATAATCATTATTGAAAACTCAACGTTGAGATTTAATATCCAATACCTCAAAACATCCATATGATGATATTATACTCTCATTTAATAAATGGAGCCACGATGTCCTTATCTATAAATGAAGTCCTTTATCGATTAACAAATGAATACCACCAAACTATCGAGGATAGACTATGTTATATAATCGTACTCATTGATAGCTCAAATGATAACACTTGCAACCATAAGTCCATCATTTATCTCAGGATTTAGATAGACTCTCCGATTGTCCTGATAATGAAAAGACTTATATCTAGTGACGGTTCTAGATAAAGTATTTCATTGTGATCCAGTTCAATGCACCCAGTGCACTAGATTCTTTTACTCGAAAACCTTTCAATGATTTTAGACTCATCATAACTCATTTGATCCCACTCAAATGCTAGTAAAAGAATTCTACAACTTTATCAAGAGAGAGGTGCCCAACCTTTAACTTAAGTTGTGAACATTATTCAAGACTAACTAAAGAATTGTGTCTACCTCATACATATCCGGATGTACAAAAAATTCTTTATATCTCATAGTCTTTTGACCTTATGATTATTTACCTTGACAATTATAATTATAAAAGCTATAAGATTTTGCAGAATCAGAAATCACTTTATTTATATGAAAAGATTGTCAATTAAAATATTACACTCTTGCTATTGAGCATAATCCTAACACTCAACTTCTTCCATTTTCTAATCTTGAACTATCTTTTCCTTCCAAAAACTCAACAATAAATCTAGATTACTTTCATCCAATCATTCCTACATTTCCATTGTCTACATCTCCAACCTTTGTCACTACCCACTTCACATCCATCTATCTAGACATCTCCTCATCATCCACTCTTTGCAAAAGGAACAACTTGACAAGGAAGGATCAATCAATCAAGAAGGTGGCCCAAGGGTGATTTCCTTTTCTTTCACTTCTTTGCCTTTATTGTAACTATGTGTAACTAAATCCCCATCTAGGGAATTGATGTGAGAAACTTATAGATGTGGGTATTTTCTTGAGCTTTAATATATGAATCTCTTTTTATGTTATGTTCACTTTTTATTTAGATTCTATTCATTATGTGATTGAATTTGTATGCCACTTGTTAATCACAATATTGGTGGGATAATTTATGATACAACTAATTAAGGATTGACACACTTGATTTGTTAAAGCACGCAGTGAATAGGATAGATCGTTAGAGGATATATCAACCTCAACTATCTAGGCCTTGGATTGTAACAAACCGATCCAATCTTTTTCCCCTTCCTCTAATAGGAGAGGAATTTTGGTGGGAAATGTCTTGGCTTTGTTTTGACGGCCATTTCACACTTTAGACTACATTCGGTCCATGCTTGTGAGATTGGTTCATTAAAGTAGCTCTATAGGTTTGCCCGTAATCTATTTGCAACTCCATTAATTTCCTATTTACTCATTAACTGATTAACTCATATTACTTATTTATATTGTTGGGCATTCTATTTTTCCTATCTTATGTTATCACATTTGTTTTATTTTAAATTCAATTGTTTTATTTTGTTGTTTCTCAAACCAACCTTTATCAAACAATCCATGATTTACTTTTATGTTATTAGAATAGTTAATTAACTCAACCACCACAATTTTCCCTGTGGAACGATCCTTTGCTTACCATTTTACTAATGTTCACATTTTAAGTGGTAAAACTTGGTTTCCAAAGCATAATATAAACACCTTTTGTTGAGTACAAAAATGACCTCGTCATGTGTGACGCATCAGATTATGCAGTAGGAGTGGTCCTAGGGTAGAGGGTTGACAAGGTCCTGCACGTGATATGTTACTCCTCTAGGACCTTGAATGACGCCCAACTCAACTATTCTACAATAGAAAATGAGTTGCTAGCAGTTATCTTCGCACTAGAGAAGTTCAGAAAGGATTTGGTAAGGGCAAAGGTGTTAGTGTACTCAAACCACTGAACACTTAGGTACCTTCTCCGAAAGAAAGATGCGAAGCCAAGGTTGATCAGATGGGTTCTGCTGATGCAGGAGTTTGATTTGAAGATTCGAGACAAGAAGAGGTGTGAAAATGTGGTAGCATATCACCTAAGCAAAATGGTTTAAGAATGTCCAACCGAAAAGGATGAGATCCTTTTGAGAGAACGCTTCCCAGATGAGCATTTGTGGGCAATGTAGGGTGATGAGCCATGGTATGCAGACCTAGCAAACTACCTAACTCATGGAGTGCTTCCCCCAAAGTTAAATTCACAGGGAAAAAAAGGTTTGTCATGAAAGCAAGGCAGTTTTTCTAGGATAAGCCGTGTCCTTTTAAACATGGTCTGGATCAAGTAATAAGGAGGTGTGTGCCAGAGTCAAAGCAAGGAGACATTCTTAGGCTCTACCGTGAGTTGTAATACGAGGGTCATTTCAGTGCAAGGAAGACTGCACTGAAGGTGACTCAGTCGGGTTTTTATTGGGAATTTTTGTTTAGAGATGCCTACCAGTTATGTGTAGCATGTGATAGGTGCCTGCGTACCGAAAATATTGGGAAGAGTAACGAAATGCCATAGAAAGGGATCCTAGTGGTTGAGATATTCGATACTTGAGGGATAGACTTCATGGGTCCTTTTCCACCAATTTGTGGAAACAATTACATTATGGTGGCAGACGACTATGTCTCGAAGTGGGTGGAGGCTAGTGCTACAAGAACAAATGATAACGGTGTAGTGGTTAAGTTTGTGAAAGAAAACATCTTAGATCGTTTTGGTACTCCCAGGGTGTTAATCAGTGATGGAGGGAGTCACTTCTGTAACAAGACATTTGACAACCTCATGAGGAAGTATGGAGTCTGCCATAAGGTCTCCACACCATACCATATATATATTTATGGGCAAGTTGAAGTAAGCAATAGGCACATCAAGAAGATTTTGGAAAAGATGATCAACTCTACAAGGAAGGATTAGGCGACAAAATTGAATGATGCCTTTTGGGCATATCGGACAGTATACAAGACTCCCAATGGACAGTCTACAAGACTCCCAATGGAATGAGTCCCTAAAGGTTGATGTTTGGCAAGACATGCCACCTATTTCTAGAATTAGAACATTGTGCTTGCTAGGCCATTAAGAAGTTGAACATGGAGTATGATAAGATGAGTGAAGAAAAGAGCCTCCAATTGAACGAACTTGAAGAATTTAGGTTGCAATCCTATGAGAGTGCAAGAATTTATAAGGAGAAGACCAAGATCATTCATGACAAGAAGTTGATTTGTAAAGCACAAATAGTCCTAGATAAAAAGCTAGACACAATACAACTCACAAGCATGTGAAAACATAAATTTTTATAAACCTAACTCACATACAAGTATCTAATCAAGCTCAACTAGCTTATAATTGAAGTTCTATCTCTTAATTGCTAATGTTCAAGTAACATAAACATAAAAGAGAAGAAGACCCAAGGTAATTGAAGACTTTGAAGAGCAGAATACAATAGATGAATAATTACCTTGTAAAAACGTGCAGTCAGAATTTAGGTGTAGAACCACCACAAAACTTGAAAAAAAATACTTTAAACTTGCTCAGAGATGATAGAGGATTTCATGACAAAAATTCTCTGACTAAAATCACTCAAATCGGATAAGAAATGAGTGTGATATGGTGTTTGGAAGTTGAGAGAAAATTGGAGATAAAATTCTGCACAAGTCTTCTTGAAATGAAAATGAGAGAGGGAGAGGATATTTAAATGAAAGAAAGAAAGGGAAAGTGAGGTAGCGTGATGTGGAGCTCGGGTGGTAAAATTCACCTCTCCACGTCAGCTCCTGTGTAGGGGCGTGAGCCTCACAGGGACAGCAAGGCTTCCTTCTCGTGAGGCTCACGCGCCTCCACGGGAAAGGTGGCAAATGGCCTTTGGCCATTTTCCTCTTCCCTTGTGCTCCTCTTGTGTTCTTCGACCGTTCTCCGGCCTCTAGACTCTGATTTCTAATCCGTTTTTGGATTACAAACAAAGACTCTCTCACGGACATGGATGTCAACAAAACTTTTGCAAAAATATATCAAGACGAAAACCATGTACGATAAAAACATAGAAAGTCTCGTAACTTCTAACTCGGAACTTGAAAACTAATGAATGAGTAACCAAAATGTTTGGAACTCAATAAGGAATAATATAATAACATAATCAAGTCCGATATCACAAAAACACAAACAAACAAACACATGAACACACAACTATGCATGTGCATACATTATTTATATGTGTGAATGTGTTATACAAATTGAGCACAATGATGCAGGGACACATATGAATGCAATGTATTTGTGTGCCTAAGCCTTGCAAGAGGAATGAGGTCTAAATATACCCTTGATATGCAATATGGCTTGCTCTTCTTGAAGACTTCACTTGGCTTGATAAGTTGCCATTTTTCCTTGAAACTTGAATACCGTAAGCCTAGACAACTAATCAATACAAAGGAAATGTTGTTTTGATAAGGAATTATGCCAACACATGACTCAAAAACCTAACAACAAGAATGCATAAACAACAAAATTTTGGATAGCACTAAACTAATAGCAACTAAGGTAACTAATTTGCATAGGTAATCTATCTTCCAAGACAAACAAATAACATAGATGTCATCAATATGGACTATTCAACTTATGTCTCATCAGTATATTCTATCCACCTCAAAACTTAACCATATGTCTTATAGAAAGGAAAACGAACCTCAAGACATTCTTAGTTAGTTTCTCAACAATATACAACATTAATCATACAATCTCTCACATGGAATCACCAAAAGAATTAATCATACATACAAAAGCATGACATATTTTTCAAGTAGGATTACATGTTAATCTCTCACATATTTGGTAATCAATAGATCATGTTTATCATTCAACCAAACAACCTTATGCTTCAATATAGGCACTATTATCACTCTTAACCTTTTAATACTCAACATGCTAGATTCAAAAAATTTCATAGCATTTCTCATAGAAATTTGACAATCTAATACCTCCTTTTATGATTCGATGAAGTAAGAAGGAGTAGAAAAGAAGTCATTCATGAATATCAAAGAGGAAGGTGTTGGGATTTATGCCCTAAAGCTTGTAATTTGTAAATGTGAATGAAACATTAATAAAAGAAGTAGTTTATTCAATCTATAAATCTGTCTCATACATTTATATAATGTGTACTAAAAATCCAAGATTGCCGGATGTAATCTCTAATTGAGTACATGAGTGTCATACACAGAGGAAATCAGTTTGAGATGAGCAATCTAAAGAGTCTGTAGATAGCAAATAAAACTGGGTAATTTATTTATGGTTAATCTACAACTGTGGTTCATTCCGTAATGTACGGTGGTCTTAACTAGACTATTCATATGGTGATATGAGAATTGAGGCACCTTATATGATGTGATCATATAGGATTGGCCCATGATCTATATGAATCTCTCACCAAGATATGTTACATGATGAGATCCATATATATCGACAAATGATGGCTATATGTGGGTGATCTTAATCTTGAGTGTCTTATCGACTCCTTCAGGTTAGATCGTGGTCTATGATATATCATGGGTGAGATCGGAGTTGCATTCCCGGTCAATAAATTCGTATGATGGAATCGCGGTTTGACTTGTGGCTGGGAAAGTATGAACACAATAGTGGAATCCACTCCTTTCTGTGAGAAGTAGATAGTAGTTCACTTAAGGTTTGATTCGGGGCTTGAACAATATAAGCGTTCTCCTTCTTTCGTAAAGGAAGTTAGGATTTATTGTTCATTAGAGAATCAATGTTACTTAATGGAAAAGATATAATTAGAGGGGTATAACGGACTTTATAACCCAGCTCTAGTTATGAACTACTTGTGGAGGATTATACCATATGTAATAGCTATATCGATGAACACTGAGTTTTTGGTTTGTGTAAAAACATCTATAGTTACGAGAGTACATCCTCGGATTTTTTGTGGAGTAACTCTGAGGTTAATAATCTTGAAATATTAATTAAAGAGTTTAATTAATTTTTTCTAAGGATTATTGGAGCTTAAGATTGTGGGTCCATTAGGTCCCTTGCTAGCCCGGAACGTTAAAGGTAACAAGGGTCACTGTTAATTAATTGGAGTGTCCAATTAATTGTGTTACGAAAGTGAAACATATTTATTCAGGGAATTAATTAAACGATGAGATTATTTAATTAATATATTAATAATTAAATTAATTAAATAATTAGATTATTTAATTAATAAATTAATAATTGAGAATTATTAATTAATTACTAATTGGAGGTTACAAGTTCGAACCATGACTAAGACAAAGGATAAAATAATAAGATTATTTTATTTCCTAACTAGGTCAAGTGTTCAAGTATTAGTGAACTAGGGTTATGTGGGATTTAAAATCCTATACTAACTTGGTCACTAAAATACTAATTATCTTATTTTAAATATATAGAGATATATTTGGAAAAGGATTAGTATCTTGTTTTAAAATATATAAAGATATTATATATATATATATATAGAAAAGAGATGGTGAAATATACAATCATAAACGTTGAAAAAAAAAGTATTGATTGTGAATTAAGGATACACAAAAGAAGAAACAAGAAAGGGTGCGGCCATAAGAGAAAAAAAAAAAAACAAAGGTTTTTTATTTTATTTTTGATTCGAGGTTGGCCTAATTCTCGATACACAAAGCAATAGTTGTTTTGTGTTATTTCTATAACCTCCATACAACCTCCTGAAATCTGTAGCATGCCCACACACAGTTACCGGAACCTGGGAGATAGCGAGAAAGATCCGGTGGTACAAATCGGAAAGCAAATTCAACATCAAGAAGTTAAAGAATGAAGGAGTTAGCATTGAGGTATGATTTTGAACCCTGCCTGAATTTTTTCTTTTATATCGTATAAGGTTTTAAAGTCGCTTAAAATATTTTTAAAAAAGTTTTGAATTTCCTTCCGCTGCGCGACTATAGGGTTTACAATTGGTATCAGAGCCTGGGTCGATGTATTCGAATAAATCATTCTTTGTTCTTGATTAATTGCATGTATATATGTGTAGGCACAATCTATTGAATGTATGATGTTTAAAAAAAAAATTAAGAATGATTGATGGTTAATTGTTTGTTATATGTAATATTTTTTCTCATGTAATATTAATTCCGGGTTGTATAATTTTTTTAATATGTTGTAATTTATTTTATTGATGTAAATCGACGATCTGGAAGACAAACCACAACGGTCGTGTGAATCTGGTGCGCAAACATGCAGCAGCGTGTGCAAGTGTTGCTCAATGTACTGCTGCGATGCACAATTGTTGTATGTGTGCACAACGCAACACATGCACAACAGGTGTGCACAATTGTTCAACGCACAACACTTGCACAACAGGTGTGCACAATTGTTCAACCAGAATTGGTTGCAAAAGGCAACACATGTGCAATTGCTTGCATGCGCAACAGATGTGCAAACAATCTCACATGCGCGAAGCAACGCAATGCACTACGCAATTCAATTGTTGTATTATATTTATTGCTTGTACATGTGTCATGTAATTCTAGGTGCAACTGTTGCACAGCATGGCAATGAAATTGCACTGCTGCATAATTGTTGTTTATTTTTTTTTCAATTGTGTGCAATTGTACTGCTGCAATATAGCCAAGCAATCACATGCACAAGTGTTGCGCAACAACACTGCTGCATTCAATTGTTGGGTGTTTTGTGTAGCAGTCCCGTGCGTGTATGCCAGTATGTTTGGGCTATTTTTTTTTTTTTTTTTTTGTGAAATCTCGGGCCTCCGAAAAGTGTTAGAGTAACACTTGAGCTTTAAGGAATTTAATCCATGAGATAGATCCATTAAAAATAAATCAAGTTGGACTTGATTTTTGGACTCGAAAGACGCAGAAGTTATAGAACTTAAGACTTGAAGATTCTGGAATTACAAGACCAAGTAATGCCATGGATAATTTTTTGTAATTAGAAATTTTTTTTAAGTTAAATAATCTCATCGTACTCAGTCAATTCACGTATGCTTTTTATTATGTGATAATTAAAGTATTGTCATGCATACACATACCATATAGATTAGTAGTGCCTACACATACATATTTTGATATATCATGCATGCGTAATAGCCATTAATAATTATGTGTTTTATTTTTTTGTAATTTGATTAAAAATTAGTATAATTCACATAATTGGTTATTAAATAATGAGATTAGTTTTAGAGTAAAAACCTGGTATTTCTCTTTAATAACTTGTCTATTAATTAAATTGTTTAATTAGTTAGATTAGTTAGGTCTTTCACTTAATATTAGGTTTAATTAGATTAAAGTCCTAATATAATTGGACCTAATAGCATGATTAGTTTTAATAGTTAAAACTTGGTAAATCACATTACATAATTCTAGTCTTAGTAAAACTATTTACATTGATTAGAATTTTGAATAATGAACTAGATTTTTAATTAGTTAATAATCGGATTAGTTCATTTGTTATTAGAATAAGATTCTAATAATTTGTTATATATGCCCTAGACATTTAGATTGAAATTAGCCGTTTAATGTTAGTAATATCTAGGTGCATTAGTAATTGAAAACCCTAATTCTAAAATTGTGAGTGGGAGAGAGATATATGACATTATATCCAGCAGTCTCCATCATTAGTTCAACACCGTGAGATTCAAGTGTGGCCTCGAGACGGCTTTGTTATCGTCCTCCATTAGAAGGGTTTCCATGAGAATCAATACCAAGGTTGACTTCCTAACGGATAGGGTTTCTGAGTGTATTTTGGGATTGACCAACCCTAAGGCGGCAATTCTCAAGTTAAGCTTAAGAGATCTGAAATGGTGGATCACACTTAGGGATGGCAACAGGGGGGGTCGGGACGGGTCGGGGCGGGTCATAGCCGCCCCAAACCCGAAACCCGGTTTTTACAGATTGCCCAAAACCAGACCCGTGACCCATTCGGGTTAAACATCTCCTCCCCAAACCCGATCGGAACGGGGCAATGGTGCCCCAAACCCGTCCAGTTTAACCCGTTTAAATACAAACCCTAAACTGAACAAAAATACAAAATACATACAACATATTCGTTAACAACATCCATTCAATATCTTCACAAATCACAATCATAATATTTTCAATCACAGTTACACAAATTTGTAGCAAAACAATTATAGAAAAATTAATTAATTGACATCGACTTATCTCTTCACCTTCACCATCAGTCTCGGTTCTCTCTTCACCTTCACACAAATATGAAAGATAGCGACGAGTGGGACGGACGACGACAGTCGACGATCGATGACGGGAGGCGACGACGATCTGCTGGCGACGACGTGCGACGATCGGCGTTTGGCGACGATGTACGATGATCGGCTTCTGGTGATGATGGGCGACGATCGGTTAATGAGATAAGAAGATAGAGAGTCGGTCAGCGAGAGAGAGATAGAGATATTTTGTTGATCAGTGAGAGAAGAAGATAGAGAGAGAATCTAAAGATTAGGGTTTTCTATCCTATTTATATTTAAAATATATATTTGTTTTTAAATATATATATATATATATATATTACGGGTCAAACAGGGAGGGTCAGGGCAAAAGGGACCACCCCAAACCCGACCTGGTAACCCGGTGGGGTCAAGAACTTTACCCCAAACCCGCCCCGCTACCGGTTTTTATTGCCCCAAACCCGCTTCAACGGATCGGGGCCCTGCGGGTTAGGGGCGGGTCGGGGAATTTTGCCACCCCTAGTCACACTCACAAGATTTTAATTAAATTTGTTATTGTAAACCTGACTGGAATAAACGATGGTTGAATGATAGAGGAATAAGAGTTATTCTGGTATATCATTTGATTGAAAATGTCTCGATTTAACATGCAAGAATTTGACTGACCCTAAAGCGGCACTTGCTTGTGGTATGTTGGATTGTCGTGGGGTAGAAACAGTTTTTAGGGATTTTCTTATTCATTAAATATGTTCATGCATCATATTAAATTTTTTGCCAAACATTGACATGTGAATTAAATGTATGGTTGAATGAATTCTTTATTTATGTTTTTTCAGCAATGTTTCTACACTTTTACAAATCCTTGCTAATGACAAACTAACAGGAGAAAATTGCACTAAATGGAAACATCACATTAATGCAATTTTGGTCACCGAAGACCTAAAGTTTGTGCTTACGGAGGAGTATCCTCCACAACCTACTGCCAATGTAGCACGAAATGTTCGTGAGGCATACAAGAAATGGGTCTCAGCTGATGAGAAGGTTCAAACTTATCTATTAGCTAGTATGACATAAATGTTTGTTACAAAGCACGAGGCAATGTCTGCAACATTCAAAGTCAAGGAATCATTGCAAGCTATGTTTAGGCAGCCCTTTGAGCAAAAGCGGCATGAAGCTGTTCGTTCTGCAATGCTTGCTCCGATAAAGGAGGTTCATCTGTCCGCGAACATGTCTTGACCATGATGTCCTATTTCAACACGGCAGAAGTCAATGGCGGGGCCATTGATGAACCTAGCCAGGTGAGCATCATATTGACGACTCTTTCGAAGAGATTCGATTGGTTTAAAAGCAACTATGTGATGAACAAATTGAGGTTCAGTCTAACTCAGTTGCTTAATGGGCTCACTACCTTTGAGTCCATGACAAAGGAGAACAAAGGTAAGAACGGTGAGGTAAATGTTGTTGAACCATCTTCCTTTGGATCTAAGAAGAGGAAGAGGTCTGCTGGCAAGGCTAAGGGTAAGCCAAAACCCAAGAAAGCCCAAAGCAAGAAGAAGGGCACCTCGATCGACAAGGATTAAGGCAAAGGAAAAATTTTCCATCGAGAAAATGTCGGTCACTAGAAGAGGAATTGACCTCAATATCTAGAGGAGGTTGCCAAGAAGAAAAAGACAAAAGGTAAATGTGATTAACTTGTTATTGAATAATGTTTAGTGAAAGATGATTCTTCAACTTGGATAGTTGATTCAGGGGCCACTAACCATGTTTGCTCTACTTTGCAGTGGACTGATTCTTGGACAGAGCTTGAGGAGGGAGCCTTCCCTATGGGTGTTGGGTCAGGGGATGTCGTGTCAGCAAGAGCAGTGGGAGTAGTTAGACTCAAGTTTGAAAATAGTTTTATTATTTTAAACTCTATTTATTCCTGGATTCACAATGAATATGATTTCTGTGTCCAAAATGTTGGAACAATTATATTCTATTTCTTTTAATAATAAGTCAGTTATTATTTCTCGAAATGGTTTAAATATTTATTCAGGTTTAAATGAAAACAACTTATATGTATTAAGACTGTTAATTCATACATCACTGTTCAATGCTGAATTGTTTAAAGTTGAAAAACCTAAAACAAAATGACAGAAAATTTCTCCAGATAATGAAACGTATCTATGGCATCTAAGATTTTGCCATATTAACCTTGACAAGATAGACAGACAAGTTAAAAGCGGACCTTTAAGCCAGTTAAAGGTTGGCACCTTACCTATCTGCAAATCCTGTTAAGAAGGTAAAATGACCAAGAGACCTTTTATTGGAAAAAAGCTTAGTGCTAAGGAACCACTAGAGCTTATGCACTCTGACGTCTGTGGGCCGATAAATGTTAAAGAAATGGGTGGTTATGAGTATTATGTCACCTTTATAGAATAATACTCTAGATACATACATGTTTACCTAATGCAACTGAAGTCAGAAACTTTTGAGTAGTTCAAAGAATTTCGAGCTGAAGTTGAGAACCAATTAGGCAAGACTGTCAAGGCTCTACGATCAGATCATGGAGATGAGTACCTTGACCAAGAGTTTGAACACTACTTGGTTGAACATGGGATCGTATCCCAACTCACAGCTCCTGGAACACCACAACATAATGGTGTTGCGGAGAGGAGAAACAGAATCCTAATGGAAATGGTGAGATCTATGATTAGTTTCTCATAATTACCAAATTTCTTTTGGGGATATGCACTACAAATGGCAGCCTACATTTTGAATGTAGTCCCATCCAAATCTGTTCCTAAGACTCCCTTAGAGTTGTGGAATGGTCGTAAAGCTAGTTTGTGACATTTCTGCATATGGGGGTGTCCAGTAAGTGAACTGAAGAACGGAACTGGAAAATTAGACCCTAAGTCTATGGTCTGCTTGTTTATACGATATTCCAAGGAGACTAGAGGTGGATACTTCTATAGTCTTGAGGAGAATAAAGTATTTGTATCGACAAATGCAACGTTCCTTGAGGATAACTATATGAGTAATCAAAAATCTCGAAGCAAAATTATATTAAATAAGATGGAGCCTGGTACGACCAATGCTCAGTCAACAAGAGTGGTTGCTCCATTAACATATGATAGTCAGATGATTCCTAGTCAGGATACACTACGACCTAGATGTACTGGGAGGATTGTGCGACAACCTGAAGGCTATTTGGGTATTGGAGAGGGACGAGATATCGTCTCTAATTATAGTGTGGATGATCCATTGACATTTAAGAATGCAATGGAAGATTATGACAAAGTGGAATGGCTTAAAGCCATGAATCTAGAGATGGAGTCTATGTACTTCAACTCAGTCTGGGAACTTGTAGACTTACCGGATGGGAAAAAACCCAAAGGGTGTAAGTGGATCTATAAAAGAAATTGACGATTAGATGGGAAGGTATAGTCCTTCAAGGCAAGGCTAGTGGCAAAGGGTTATACCCAAAAGGAGGGAGTCGATTATGAATAGACTTTCTCGCCAGTAGCCATGTTTAAGTATATTAGGATTCTCTTATCCATTGCTGCCTATTTCGATTACAAAATTTGGCAAATGGACGTCAAGACTATATTTTTAAATGGCAATCTTGATGAGAGCATTTACATGATACAACCAGAGGGATTCGTGTCTCCAGATCAAGAGCAAAAGGTTTGTAAGTTGTAAAGATCCATTTATGGACTAAATCAAGTATCTAGATTTTTTTTTAAAAAAACAGGAGTTTATTAAAGGCCTTAATGACCAAGGGAGCCACGAAAAGGAAACACCATAAAGGTGGAAACAACAGAACGAGAGACCAACGACTTATCAAAATGCAAAGCTACAACAAGAAACAACAACAACAGAAAAATAGCAAGAACCAAGAACCCCCTCAGCCCTGAAAAGGATACAGAGAGACCAGTGACACGCTTGAGACGGTTCTAAAATATATATAAGCGTGTTTGTTTATCCGAAAGTGCACAGATCGTTTGACGATCGTGTAGCAGCAAGTACGGTTCGTTCCCATAAGGAGGTATGGTACCTTTTAGATAGTTCTAGGTCTTAGAACTTATATATACAATATATTTACACTAATTACATGCAAGAAAAGTAAAATCATGGTTGTGGATCGTAAGCTTCGAAACTAAAATCAACTTAACTAATTCAAGCAAGCATTCGAAAATCGAAAACAACTAAACTAATTCAAGCAAGGCAATATAAAAATTCTCAATTAAACTAAATCAAGAGCAAAGCAATTTTAAACTACAATTGAACTACGCCAAAATCATTACAACTAAATCAACCTAAATCCAATTAACTACAACTAAGTTAAACAATCAATTTAACTAAATCAAAGCAAATAAAATCAACTAATAACAAAGCATGTAAATGAGAGCTCAACTAAACTAATACATCAACCAATTATATAGATCAATAATATAAATACAACAAAATCACAATAAGTACTTAGTTACAAACTTTAATAGAAATCAAAGAGAAAAATAAAGAGAATGAAACAACCTTGAAGTTCTTCAAGAATTCAAACTCTATCTTCAACTCCAAGAGATCCAAGTGAGCAACAAAGGTGGCTTGGTGAGATAATTGTGTGAGAGAATGTTTGTGTGTTGGATGTGGAGGGAGATTTACTCTAAAAACTATCTAGGGATTTCTAAGAGAAAGATTGGGTTTCTAGGTTTATAACTATATATCTTAAGACAAGAAAAGTGGTGTATTTATAGAGGAAAATGTAGGGTTTGAAATGAGTGTGAAATGACCATTTTTCCCTTGGCTGAAAATGGGAATTCTGCTATCTCGAACCAAAATCTGTGAGTTGTAACTCGCAGTTCGAAGTAGCAGACACCTCTGGAAGAGTTCTGCGAGCTGGTGCTGCGAGATGGTGCTAGCAGTTGTACATATGAGAAGTAATGCATGTGAGAACCGCTGAGTGGAGGATTACCTAAAGTCATTTAAATGAATACAACACGTAAAGCAAATCCCACACTCAAAATGACATAGTATCAAAGACAACACACCCAAATGCTTCGGATGTAATTCGCCTCGACTCTAATCCTCACTGGATTTCAGTCGATTTTTCTTTTAGAATCCTAGGCTCACTCTCTGTCAAACACATGCGATTTGGAAGTTATGTAAATGGAAATCAAATATATATTGCATATGAGCATTTTGAAATAAAGCACATTTAAGTGAATATATCTCATGAAGGAATTGAATGCCATGAACGTGGTAGAGCATATTAAAAATTCATATTTCCGAAATAGACTTCCTAAAAGATCAATTGGACTTTTTCCTAATATAATTGGGCCAAGGGTGATTTGTGGTGTTGGAATTGTAGGAATAGGATATGGTAAGCTACTAATCAAGCAAAGGTGTTTATACATTAAATTTACAATACTAAGCTCTCAATAATTTACACATTTTAAAACAAGCGTCTAGGCTACAACTTTAATTTGCACTTGTGCTAATTGGTTACTGATCGGGCCAAATATGTAGTATATTTAGGCCCTCAGATCCTTACCTTATGTTCTGTTTTCGTGCATTTTTTTATCTCTTATGGGTGGTTTTGTGCTTATTTGTAGGAAATGATGCAGAGACAGGCTTGGAGGCATATTGTGGTGATTCCAGCAGAAAAGGGGTGAAAGCGAAGGCAAAGGAGCACAAACTGCTCTACAGTGCGGGTCGCAACCGCACTCCAGCCGCAGTCCAGCCGCACTCATGTGCATAGCCGGGGCAGAATGCAAGTACAGAGATAAAGTGCGGGTATAGTGCGGGTCAGCTAACCGCACTCCACCCGCACTAATGCCAAACCAGAAAGCTAATGTTGCACCTGAAGATAAAGTGCGGGTACTGTGCGGGTAATCCAACCGCACTCTACCCGCACTAATGCCAATCCAGAGAAGCTGATCATACACCTGACATCAGAGTGCGGGTACTGTGCGGGTCAGCAAACCGCACTCCACCCGCACTTGCACCAAGAACAGAAGAGCAGAACCGCATCTGACATTAGAGTGCGGGTACTGTGCGGGTCATCAAACCTCACTCTACCCACACTTGCATCAAGAACAGAAGAGCAGAATTGCACCTGACATTAGAGTGCGGGTACTGTGCGAGTCATCCAACCGCAATCTACCCGCACTGTTGCTCAAGACAGAAGGTAGATTTTGCACCTGACAGGGAAGTGCGATTTAAGTGCGATCACAGTGCGATGCCAAGTGCGGGTCAAGTGCGGGTAATTCAACCGCACTCCACCTGCACTAATGCCCTGATCCAAGAACAGAAGTTACAGACAACCCATACAGTGCGGGTACAGTGCGGTTAAATCACCCGCACTCCACCCGCACTCCGAGCGCGCCAGTTTGATTTTCAAAGCTTAAGTGACCTATTTTTGTATCTAGTATAAATAGAAAAGTATAGAAACGTTTTAAGGAGCTTTTGACTCCGTTTAGCACAGATTAACCACTCTTAGATCTAGTTTCTCTCTCTCTCTCTCATCCTTACATTCTCTACTCAACTTCAAGGAAGTTTGGAGATTGGAGCCACTACAAGGAAGAAGATGTTCTCTAAGGGTTATTTCTATCTCCTCTCTCTTGGTTTCCTAGTTGTAATGAGTAGCTAAATCCCCTCTAAGGGGTTGATGGAGTAGTTAGTGGAATATTGGGCTTGTACATAAACTTGATATTATATTGATATTCATGTCTATCTTCCATGGATATATTCTTGTTGTGAATGTTTATCATTGATTTCTTATGTAGATACATCCTCTTTTCAAGATATCTTTGTATTATGTATGAGTATTGCATCTAGATATACATCCTATTTAGTTGTATAATGCTCTAAAGAATAGATGGAAAGTCATGAATTCCGACTCTTGAACCGTGGTTTTAATCTAGCCTCGATCGTGTTTTCTGGCACTATACATCCTAGGTCGGAATCCGTAAGAGAGTTAGAAGTCATCACTATACATCCTAGGGTGACTATTTGTAATCGATTGAGTCATTGTTAGGTAGACGAGCTTCATTTCCAGAATCCGATAAACCACCAACTCTATACATCCTAGGTTGGTAGTTTACAAGGATTAATCCCTAATAGGTGGTCCGCACTATACATCCTAGGTTGGCCACCTTCTAGGGATAAATAACCGACTCTATACATCCTAGGTCGGTTACCTTGAATAGCCGTGCTATTGACAGGTTTGTTATATTGCCCAGTATTTACTTTCGTATCCATTAACTCCTTAGTTTCCATCATCTACATATCCTTCATTCCATTTCCCCCTTCATTTTATTTACATATTTAATTTAGTGTTATTTAGAGTTGGTTCACAATCTACATTTTCACCAATTCATGTTTGGCTATTATATATATATACACATAACATTGCTTTAGCATTAACTAATTTAGCTAACTCCGCTCCCTGTGGATGACACCCCACTTGCCACTATATTTATGTTTTCAAACTGATTTAGGCTTTGTAAGGTTTTATTAAATATTATTGATGGACTGATCTTTTAAAACGACTAGAGGAAAAATGTGTTCTGTCAAATGGCGCCGCTGCCGGGGAGCGGCATGTTTTGTTTAATTAGTTTTGCTTAAGTAAAGTTTGTAGTTACTTATTTTCCTGATACTTCTTTGCTTGTATATTTTTACGTTGTGCGGTAGTTTTTGTTTCTTGTTATCCTAGGTTCATGGATACCCTCTGGAAAAATTTAGGATCCGAGTATGAACCCAGTATTGACCCATATAACCAAGACTAGGGATGTGATCAAGATTTCCAGGAGGGATGCAATGTGGGCGAAGAGTTTTCGACCGAAGAGAGACTAGCAGTGTTGCTAAAGGACTACTTACAAGAGAATGAAGAGACAACATTAGTAGAGTAGAGAACAGAAGAAATTGTGCAAGCGACACAGAGTCCAGAAGACATTAATGCAAGTCAGCTGAATATGGGAACGTTTGATGAATGGATAGGAGAGTTCATACAGTCAGCCAACCAGGATACGCAAGAGGTCCAGATGCTACAACAGGCACATTTAGAGAGTTGGGAGACATACATGTGGAAGAATGATAGGCAATCAAACGAGATGGATGCATCTATTCACAGGATCGAGTTTCAGATAGGTCAGTTGGCTGAATTATTACAGGAAAGAGAAAAAGGGAAATTCCCAAGTCAACCGGAACAGGCTAGTGCAAAGAAAATCCTCAGAAGTGGAAGGGTTTTGGGAGAAAAGGATAAGGGCACCGTCACAGAAGAAGAAGACGGGTGGTTCATACGGAAGTAAAGAATGACTAGGAGTTAGAATAGGAGAAAAATGTCCAGTTAGCAGACCCAGAACCAAGACCTCAGCTACATAAGTCATCCAACCCCTATGTACCGCCTATACCATTCCCAGGGAGGCTAAAAAACTCTAAGTTGGAGAAATCACATCAAGAAATCTATGATCTCCTTTCCAAGGTAACCGTCAACTTACCACTATTAGATGCCATTGAGAAAATGCCGGCTTATGGTAAATTTTTCAAAGACTTGAGTAAGGATAAAGAGCGGTTCAGACCGAAACAACAGGAGCGTCTAAATGAGAATGTCAGTGCAGTAATTCAACGGTCATTGCCCCAGAAAATGAAGGACCCAGGGAGTTTTATAATTGACATTACGATTGGCAGGTCAAATCGAGAAAGAGCGATGTTGGACTCAGGAGCAAGCATTAATCTCATGCCGTTCTCGGTCTACAAGAAGCTAGGTTTGAATGACCTCAGAAAAACCACTATGTCCCTTGTCTTGGCAGATGCTTCTGCTAGAAGCCCTAAGGTCATTGTCGAAGATGTGTTAATACAGATAGAAAAGTTAATCATACCTGCTGACTTCGTGGTGATTGACATGGATGAAGGAAGAGACGAAAGAGATGTGAAGTTGCTTTTGGGTAGACCTTTCATGGAAACCGCTAGGGTAGTGATTGATATGCATGCAGGCAAGCTGACCATGAAGGTAGTAGACTAAACTGTGGAGTTCAACATCTTTGACTCTTTATCATACCCAGTGGGTTCCCATGACTGTAACTCTGTGAATTTCTTTGAAGAGGCGTTGGATACCACTATTGAGGAGGAATTCGAAAGAGAAGGAAATGCAGATGACCTGGTACCATTAGAAGAACTTCCTCAAAGAGTTGAATTGAAAGCACTCCCATCGAATTTGAAGTATGTGTTTCTCGACAAAGAAAGGTTGAACCCATTGATCATTTCCGCTAATTTGGAGGGCAGTCAAGAAGAGGAACTACTTGGAGTGTTGAAAGAGTACAGAGAAGCCATTGGTTGGTTCATAGATGACATTAAAGGAATAAGTCCTACCATGTGTATGCATAAGATTTTGCTAGAAGAAAACGCCAAACCTACACGGGAGGCACAAAGGAGGCTGAATCCAATCATGCAAGAGGTAGTAAAAAAAGAGATATTGAAGCTTCTTGATGCAAGGATTATCTACCCAATATCAGATAGTAGATGGGTTAGTCCCATTCATGTCATCCCAAAGAAATCAGGACTTACAGTAGTGAAGAATGAGAGGAGTGAGTTAGTAACACAAAGACTCCAGACAGAGTGGCGTGTTTGTGTAGACTACTAGAAGTTAAATGCGGTCACCAAGAAGGACCATTTTCCCTTACCTTTCATCAACCAAGTCCTAGAGCGGTTGGCAGGGCATCAGTTCTACTGCTTTCGAGATGGGTATTCCGGGTACAATCAGATAGTTATTGCTCCAGAAGACCAAGAGAAGACCACGTTTACCTGTCCCTATGGAACCTATGCTTTCCGAAGAATGCCTTTTGGCCTTTGCAATGTCCCAGGTACATTTCAAAGGTGTATGGTTTCGTTGTTTTAGGACATGGTGGGAGAGATTATTGAAGTTTTCATGGACGACTTCTCAGTATTCGGGGACTCGTTCAAGTCATGCCTTGATAACTTATCGTTAGTGCTAATAAGATGTATGAAAAACAACTTGGTTTTGAATTGGGAGAAATGTCACTTCATGGTACAAGAAAGGATTGTCTTGGGTCACATAATATCTGAGAAGAGGATTGAAGTAGACAAGGCAAAGGTTGAAGTTATCAAGAGTTTGCCACCTCCTCGCAATGTCAAAGACATTTGGTCATTTCTTGGTCATGCAGGTTTCTACAGGAGATTCATCAAAGATTTTTCAAAGATCTCCAGACCGCTATGCTTGTTGCTACAAAAGGACAAAGATTTTGTGTTTAGTTCAGAATGTGTGGTGGCATTTGAATCTTTAAAGGAGGCTTTGACCTCATCTCCAGTAATTGCGCCACCAGTTTGGGATTTACCATTTGAAATAATGTGTGATGCCTCTGACTTCGCTGTAGGTGCAGTTTTGGGTCAAAGGTTTGGCAAAGACCCACATGTCATATATTACTCATCCCGGATTTTGAATGACGCACAGATGAACTATTCGACAACAGAGAAGGAATTATTGGCGGTCATTTTTGCTCTTGAGAAATTCAGGCAGTACTTGGTAGGTGCTAAGGTTGTGGTATACTCAGATCACGCGGCTTTGCGATATCTGCTCCAAAAGAAAGATGCAAAACCCAGGCTGATTAGGTGGGTGTTGCTGTTACAAGAGTTTGATTTAGAAATCCGGGACAAGAAGGGGTGCGAGAATGTGGTCACCGATCATCTTAGCAGGATAGTTCATGAGAGTCAAATAGATGGGGACAAGATTCCGTTGAGAGAAAATTTCCCTGACAAACATCTGTGGGCCGTACAGGATAAGGAACCGTGGTATGCAGATCTGGCAAACTATCTGACACATGGGGTTTTCCCCCCTGAACTAGATTAGCAGGGTAAGAAAAGGTTTGCTAGGAGATCAAGAGAATACTTCTGGGACGAGCCTTACCTTTTCAAACATGGGGCAGATCAGGTAATTAGGAGGTGTGTGCCAGAAAATGAGCAGTATGATGTGTTACGATTCTGCCATGACTTACAGTGTGGAGGCCATTTCAGCGTAAGGAAGATAGCACTGAAGGTGTTGCAGTCAGGTTTCTTCTGGGTATCACTGTTTAAAGATGCTTATTAGTTTTGTGTGGCTTGTGATAGATGCCATCGCACAGGGAACATTGGTAAATGGAATGAGATACCACAAACTGGAATCTTGATGGTTGAAGTATTTGACACTTGGGGTCTTGATTTTATGGGGCTGTTCCCACCTTCTTGTGGGAATAGCTATATTTTCGTAGGGGTTGACTATGTTTCCAAATGGGTTGAGGCAGTTGCCACAAAGACCAATGACAGTAATGTGGTGGTTAAATTCGTAAAGGAACATATCCTGACCCGATTTGGGATCCCAAAGGTGATCATTAGTGACGGAGGGAGCCATTTATGTAACAAAGTCCTAGGAAATCTATTGAAGAAGTATGGAGTGCGTCACAAGGTGGCCACACCATACCATCCTCAGACATCAGGACAAGTTGAAGTAAGTAACAGGCACATCAAGCAAGTTCTGGAGAAGACAGTCTCCTCCACTAGGAAGGATTAGGCATTGAAACTATCTGACGCCTTATGGGCGTACCGAACGGCTTTCAAAAATCCTATTGGGATGAGCCCGTATAGGTTGGTTTTTGGTAAGGCTTGTCACCTTCCGGTAGAACTGGAACATAAAGCTTGGTGGGCAATCAAAAAGCTGAATTGGGAGTATGACAAGGCAGGTGAAGAAAGATGCAATCAGTTGAACGAGTTAGATGAATTCAGATTAGAAGCCTATGAGAGTTCATGACTCTACAAGGAAAAAACAAAAGCTATTCATGACAAAAGATTGGTAATGAAGGATTTCCAACCGGGAATGCTGGTGTTACTTTATGAGTCTCGTTTGAAGTTGTTTCCTGGAAAGTTGAAATCAAGATGGTCAGGCCCACATCGCGTTATTAATGTCTCTCCTAATGGAGCTGTAGACAATCAGAATTTGAGGAACGATGGGTTATTCAAGGTTAATGGGCATAGGCTAAAACCATATTTTGGACCAGAGACCTGCTGCAAGGGTGTTGGGTCCATGGAACTTGCTGAACCATAGCACATCTATCATTTCTGAGCACCGGTGAGAGGCAGCCTGCTCAGGTCATTTTTAAACTATTCACCTTCGGAAGTTTTATTTCATAGACTTATTTTTCTTTTCTTTTCACATTTAATATTTGTTTGGTAGAGTTGTTGTGTGGTTTTAAGCTAGGTTGTGCATCTTTTGGGAAGCACACAACAACACGTATGGACATCGAACGATCTTCCTTCTAAAGGGAGTTTTCTACCTTCGGTTTTGTACTTAAGCTTTCAATGAATGCGATTTAGTTTTTGTTATTATGAATGAGCATGGTTGAATGTATGTCTAGATTTGGTTTGGGGGTGTTGATACCTTATTCCGCCATTTATTACGATTATGCTTATTCTTTCCAACAATGGGGACATTGTTGAGTTTTGGTTTGGGGGTGCATCATGCCTCCGCCTTGTACAGTTTAGTGTCCATTTTTTCAATTTTGTCGCTTGTTCATTTTTCAAACTGTAATCCAGTATGGGTATGATACCTCTAGTGTGTGTTTTTGACGAGTTCCTTATATGTGCTCTGACCTTGTGATATAGTTTGGTGCCACTTGAGGGTTAGCTTGCACCATCATGGGTTCGTCCCACCCGTTGGTGCTAAGTATTGGGGACTCATTGTTCCCATGTCTTGTCTAATACATGTGCATACCCGTGAGATCACAAACACAAGCATGAAAGTGCATTTTCTGAGTGCATTATTGATTATTCTTAAACACGCCTCTCGTCATGTATGTCATGTGCCATAGGACTTGCATCATTTTGTGAATTGCGTGATGGATGCTTTCATTCCCTTTTTAGATGGTTGTGGAAGTGATATTAGGGAATGTATGTGTATTGAATTACCTCTATAGCCTAAACACCACTTACCATATTGTGTGCTCCAAAGCCAAGTTGAAGCCAAACACTTACCCTTTCATTTGGTACCACATTCAACCATATACCCAATAGCCTAAACACATGCCTACCCTTGTACTAATCATGTTAGGATGGGAAATGGTAGTGATGAAAAGGGTCAAAATGGTCCCACATCGGGTAAAATGAAATAGTTATTGAAAATATGCAAGGAAAGAGGTAAGTTATGCACCCTAAATGCCTAAGAAAGGGAAATTGTAACAACTCAAATGGAGTACAACATTGTAATTAGGAAATTGTTAAAAGAAAAATTATACTTGAAGTGCTATAATGAGAGTGTTTTATGCTAAAAACGCCCAAACGGAATGCAACATTAAAGGCACAAATGTGGGTTAAATGGTTTCCTAGAGGGTTGCATTTAAGCGAGAAAAGAACATGGTGTGGGAGTAGGGATATATTCTAGCATGATTGGTGAGTTTGAACTCCTAAATTTCCATATTTTTTGTGTAAACTCATTCAACCCCACAGCCACACTATAACCGGTTGAAAAGCCCTATTTGATCCATGTAAGTCTAGTTTGGGAATGTAGGTTGAAGCACGATCTTTCGCATCCATGGCATGGTGACTCGTTCCTAGGATAGTTCATTGCTTAAATATTATGCAAAATCTTCTTTGCATACTTGTTGTGTGGAACTTAGGACTCTTGAGGAAAGAAAAGAGAGGATCCATGTGAGCTTTAGAATTGAAACGAATTATGCTCAAGGTATGGGAGTAAGTGGTCCTAAATTCATGAACGCCTTTAGGTGTGGGATTCGTGTTCGTACGAGCCTCCCTTGGGTGTCTCCAAATTGCTCTTGATCTTGTGCATATGTTTTTCTCCTCTCTATCACACCTATTTGTATCATATCACACATGGGACTTGCGGCATTATTGATGTTTTGTTTAGATATCTAGAAATTACTTTCAGCTGGCGTCTTATTGTTTCGATTAGATTTGCTCGAGGACGAGCAAAGGTTTGGTTTGGGGGTGTTTGATCGGGCCAAATATGTAGTATATTTAGGCCCTCAGATCCTTACCTTATGTTCTGTTTTCGTGTGTTTTTGTATCTCTTATGGGTGGTTTTGTGCTTATTTGTAGGAAATGATACAGAGACAGGCTTGGAGGCATATTGTGGTGATTCCAGCAGAAAAGGGGCGAAAAGCGAAGGCAAAGGAGCACAAACTGCTCTACAGTGCGGGTCCAGTGCGGGTCGCAACCGCACTCCAGCCGCAGTCCAGCTGCACTCATGTGCATAGCCGGGGCAGAATGCAAGTACAGAGATAAAGTGCGGGTACAGTGCGGGTCAGCTAACCGCACTCCACCCGCACTAATGCCAAACCAGAAAGCTGATGTTGCACCTGAAGATAAAGTGCGGGTACTGTGCGGGTAATCCAACCGCACTCTACCCACACTAATGCCAATCCAGAGAAGCTGATCATACACCTGACATCAGAGTGCGGGTACTGTGCGGGTCAGCAAACCGCACTCCACCCGCACTTGCACCAAGAACAGAAGAGCAGAACCGCATCTGACATTAGAGTGCGGGTACCGTATGGGTCATCAAACCGCACTCTACCCGCACTTGCATCAAAAACAAAAGAGCAGAATTGCACCTGACATTAGAGTGCGGGTACTGTGCGGGTCATCCAACCGCACTCTACCCGCATTGTTGCTCAAGACAAAAGGTAGATTTTGCACCTAACAGGGAAGTGCGATTCAAGTGCGATCACAGTGCGATGCCAAGTGCGGGTCAAGTGCGGGTAATTCAACCGCACTCCACCCGCACTAATGCCCTGATCCGAGAACAGAAGTTGCAGACAACCCATACAGTGCGGGTACAGTGCGGTTAAATCACCCGCACTCCACCCGCACTCCGAGCGCGCCCGTTTGATTTTCAAAGCTTAAGTGACCTATTTTTGTATCTAGTATAATAGAAAAGTATAGAAACGTTTTAAGGAGCTTTTGACTCCGTTTAGCACAAATTAAGCACTCTTAGATCTAGTTTCTCTCTCTCTCTCTCTCATCCTTACATTCTCTACTCAACTTCAAGGAAGTTTGGAGATTGGAGCCACTACAAGGAAGAAGATGTTCTCCAAGGGTTATTTCTATCTCCTCTCTCTTGGTTTCCTAGTTGTAATGAGTAGCTAAATCCCCTCTAAGGGGTTGATGGAGTAGTTAGTGGAATATTGGGCTTGTACATAAACTTGATATTATATTGATATTCATGTCTATCTTCCATTGATCTATTCTTGTTGTGAATGTTTATCATTGATTTCTTGTGTAGATACATCCTCTTTGCAAGATATCTTTGTATTATGTATGAGTATTGCATCTAGATATACATCCTATTTAGTTGTATAATGCTCTAAAGAATAGACGGAAAGTCATGAATTCCGACTCTTGAACCGCGGTTTTAATCTAACCTCGTTCGTGTTTTCCGGCACTATACATCCTAGGTCGGAATCCGTGAGAGAGTTAGAAGTCATCACTATACATCCTAGGGTGACTATTTGTAATCGGTTGAGTCATTGTTAGGTAGACGAGCTTCATTTCCAGAATCCGATAAACCACCAACTCTATACATCCTAGGTTGGTAGTTTACAAGGATTAATCCCTAATAGGTGGTCCGCACTATACATCCTAGGTTGGCCACCTTCTAGGGATAAATAACCGACTCTATACATCCTAGGTCGGTTACCTTGAATAGCCGTGCTATTGACAGGTTTGTTACATTGCCCAGTATTTACTTTCGTATCCATTAACTCTTTAGTTTCCATCATCTATATATCCTTCATTCCATTTCCCCCTTCATTTTATTTACATATTTAATTTAGTGTTATTTAGAGTTGGTTCACAATCTACATTTTCACCAATTCATGTTTGGCTATTATATATATATACATAACATTGCTTTAGCATTAACTAATTTAGCTAACTCCGCTCCCTGTGGACGACACCCCACTTGCCCCTATATTTATGTTTTCAAACTGATTTAGGCTTTGTGAGGTTTTATTAAATATTATTGACGGACTGATCTTTTAAAACGACTAGAGGAAAAATGTGTTCTGTCAGTTACTCTAGTTTGAGTAACATGCATTGAAGTACAGAGGCTTTAAGTGTTTTATTTTTAACACTTAATTTTTGAAAGCCTTTCTTTTAGCACAGTATTAAAATACGCCTCAGTACACGCTTTTACAGATTTTAGAGCTTTTACAATTGAATTCCTCTAATTTGTACATCTTGACAAAATCAATAACTATGGTAAGGTTAAGTCTTTAGGTTAGTGGTTTGTGCTGGTGATATGGGTATGTTTATGTGTGTAGGTAAGTGTTTTGGCCATATTTGCAATGAATCATACATATAGGGAAACAGCCGTGTTTAGGCAATTTGATCGTGAAACACTAATGAGGCCTTAATATCATCTCTAGAAGTCTGTCTACTATGGGAATACAAATTCAAACATGTTATCCACTTTTTATGAATGTTCTATGGCAAACAATGCAAATGATGCAATGAGATCATAATGAAAAACATATTCGATGAGTGTTTAAGAATAGAAACATAATTTACCCTCAGAAATGAACGCTAAGGCACAAAAATCTTACATGGGTAGTCTCCACTATTAATCCTAAAAATTGAGTACGGAGTCTCGTCCACTTAGACACTAAGAGAAAGGGACTAAAATTCACATCATGCGAAAAAAATTCCTTGACTGACAAGAAGTTAGCCAAGACTCAGCAATTAACACATGCGAATGACTCCTCAACGGCACTACTCAAAACATCTCATTCAAACAACTTGTTCAAAGATAGCTCAATCCGCAAAAAATTTAAAATTTGTACAAAAACACAAAAACACAATATTCACAACACATATATCACAAAAATGACACTAGTTTCCACACCCTAAAACCTAAACTCGACATTGTCCTCAATGTTGAAAAATTTAAGATCATGGACAAAGAGTTCATCGGTTGAAAATCCGGGCACAAAACATACTAACACTTATATGCAACTAATCTCACACATAAATATATATACAACATAAACTTTAATAACAAACTAACAAAAATCACATTGCGAAAAAAGCATCTAAACATGGAGGACAACATTACACAAAAACTGTTAACTTTTGAATTCGACAAATGTCCGCTCTTCAAGGCATATTTTCAAAGATGCTCAATAAAACTTGCTCAAATTTTGAAAAAAGAATATAAACATGCAAATGAACACTTTTCATTCAGAAACATTTCAAAATTAAAATTGAAAAAGTGTGAAAATAGATGTCGAAAACAGGTCATGTGCAGAATTTCCAAAACAAGGCACTCACTTGACCTTTGGTTGAAGAAACAGTCATAACTTTTAAACCACCGCCCAGAATTTTACGTTCTTTATATCATTGGAATCGTAACGAAAAAATAATGAACGGAAAGTGGATGGAAAAATTTATTTCTTCACCAATTAGTACAGTTTTCAAGAAACGTTTTGCCTAAAAATTTCAAAACAGGTCACTTTCACAAGGATTTACAAAACTAAATATAAACACCTAAACATTTAACACAAACACATATATACAATCCTAATATCTACCACTAATCACAAACAGTATCCACACCCTTAAGCACATGTTCTAGCAATCCAAAAAGTATATAGTTATAGCAACACAACCATATAGTCACATTTCTCACAATTTGGAAGAATTAAATCTAGGCACAATCTTTCCCACATGCCATATAATGTAAATCAATTGAGCTTAGGGTTAGATAATTTTACCTCGTTCGAACACGTATTACTAACCCGGGAAATTGCCTTTGCAAGCAGCGCTGCGACTTTGAATCGATATCTACGACTTCGATGTCGCAGTGTCTGGTCGCAGATGCATTCCAGTGACTTCTGCGACTTCGTTCTACGACTTCATGCTCACAGATCACTGTCAGTAATTTTTACGAGTTCATTCTGTGACTTCCTTCTAGCAGTTTGATAGCTTGCTTTTTGTGTCGTTAACAAATTGCGGATCAAAAAAATATATTTATAAAAAGTCCTATGCAATGTGCTTTTAAAGTTTTGAAAACTTAGTAAAGCAGTAAGCGAGGGTATCGTCCACAGGGAGGTGTTATCTGTCGATTATCTCTCGTTTTAATGATTATTGAAAGTAATGTAAATAAGAACATGGCAAGGGTGAGAATAATGTGTGTGAAGTGTAAGCATGTATGTGTTTGTGTGAGAAAAGAGCATAAAAATAAAGATAATAAAAATAAGAGAACATGGAGAGATGAGAATGGTGATTAAATTGATAAATATAAAAGGGTGGATAGGAGAGATGCAAGAAAATGGAAACATATGGTACTCATGACTATCCAAAACATTCTCGCCACCTACACTAACTAACCGCAAAGACACTCCTAGCATATCGGGCTAATCTTCCTAGCTAGAGTTTTCGGGATGGCTTGGATTGGAATGCTCACAATCCACCCCTTTTACCTAGCTGGGATATGTTGGATTGGAATGCTCACAACATAACCCTTCCAACTCATTTGAGCTTGGTTAACACCTTAGGTGTGGATGGTTAAACTATAAATTGATATCTAATGTAAACCAAGAGTTGGAATGCCTACTTGGTTCACAAAGACACCACAATTCAACCTCTACAAAGGGTTAGGAGCTGGAATGCCTACCCAACCCACAGTGAGTATTAAATGCATTAAAGACCAAAATCAGCCACTAAGTGATATGGGAGTTGGAATGCCTACTCATTTCACAAAGATTTAAATAAAAGCTTAGTTACTCTAATAAGTTCAATCAATCAACAAGAATCAAGAGTTGGAATGCCTACTTAATTCAAGAGATAATTAAACACAATTAAGCACAATGAATGGAACAAATACAAGAAGAAATCAAATGCAAATCAATCACATAAATGGATCTAGTGTTAGGGTTTACATATTTCCCAAATAGGGATACACATCAAATAAAGAAAATACAAGAGAAGAGTAAAAGAAGAAACCCAAGGTTGTCAATCCCGGATCTCTAAGCTCGAAGAGTGGCCCAATTGTCATCTCGGGTCTCCAAGCTCCATTGAATCTTCTCCTCCTCATAGACAAGGTAGGGTGCTCTTTCCTCTTGAATCCTCCTCAAATATTGATGGTGATAGTAGTAGGTGGTGGTGGAGAGGCAATCCATGGAGGAAAACCTCCATGGATGCCTTTTAAAGCTCCTCTCTCTCTTGATTTGGTGGAGAAGATGAAGTTTGGAATGGATGGTTTAATTGAATTAAAAATGGATCCTGGGTCTTGTGGAAAAATGATGTATTTATAGGTTTGAGAGGCTAGGGTATGAAATAGGTGTGAAAGGACACATTTGCCCCTTTAAAAATGGCTGAAAACATGACTTTTGCCCAGCTGGAACACGTAGTGCACGGGTAAGTGCACGGGTATGGAACTCGTGCTATCTTTTCTTGCTTTCTTGTCTAGGCATGTGTACGGGTCAGTGCATGCGTAATACCCGTGCAATACCCGTGCACTAAACTCTTCCTGATTTCCATCCTCCAGTGCACGGGTAATATCACGGGTAGTGCACGGGTAGGTTACCCGTGCACTATTGCCTTCAAGCATCCCTTTTTGCACCATTTGACTTGTTTTTCTCTGAAAAGTCACGGTTTCCGCCTCCAGCACCTGAAATCCATTGAATGCATGTAATCTCTACAAAACGAGCCATTAGACACCAAAATATGATTGAAAATAAGCTAAAGGATATGGAATTGAGGGCCAAAATGTATGACAAATTTGGCACGATCAAATACCCCCAAACCAACCTTTGCTCGTCCTCGAGCAAACAAAAATACAATCCAAAAGACACAAGACAAAACAAACACGACTATATCTAGAAATTTCCTAACACAAAGAGAACATGCTGCAAAGCCAACTATTAGAGAGATAAGCAAAAGAGAGTGAAAGTGAGGACTAGGCACATGCAAAATGTTCTAAAATAACTCCATGGCACCACAAGGGGAAACTTGCACAACATGAATCCCACACTTTAAGCACTCTTGCTTTGGAAACTACTCACTCTCACACTTTGAGCATAATTCACTTCGGTTCTAGGTTCTCACATGGGATCTCTCTTCTTTTTCCTCTCAGAACCTAGGTTCACACTCATGCAAGATGTATGCAAATGAAGTTATGTATTGGAATCAAATTGATTGCATACATTTAATATAGAATAAAAGCTCTTTTAAGTAAATGAGTCCCATGAAAGAATCAAGTGCCATGAACGTGGAAAGAGCATGCCTCAACTCGTATTCCTAAACTAGACTTCCTAAAGGATCAACTAGGTCTTTCCCTTAGGTTGTCAAGGGGCCATAGGGTGAAGTGAGGTGAACAAAGAATAGGAAATGGAATTCAAAAGTCTCCAACCATGTTAAGACACTTACATTACACACCCATACATAGCTCTACTTAACAACTTTAAACACTAGCGTCTAGGCTTAACTTTCATTACAATGTGCTACACATGAGTACTTTACTTTGTGAGTACTTTACATTTAACATTCAAGACTCTTTGTGCATCTTTTTTTTCTTTTTTTTCTTGTGCCTTTTCTTTTGCACAATTTACCTTTTGACAATTTAAGCTCATAAGTGCACTTTTTTTTGTTGCACTTTTACATTTGTGAGCCATTTGCCTTGCACATTTACAAATATTGTCTAAGTACACTCTATCTTTACATATTAGAGCTTTACACCTTTCAACCACTTTACACGCACACACACAACCCAGGGCTATGGCTATATGGTTATATGTGGTTCCAAATGAAAGGTTAGTGTTTAGCCTCAAAATTGGCAATGGAGCACACATATAGCGACATGGAAATTTGTTTAGGCTATTTTAGTAGTTATGCACACACATTGCTTAGGATCATTTCCAACATTCTATCTAACAAAGGAATACATGCTTTGGTAAGCAGTCCACATATATGATGCATCTTTTATGACACATGATGATTTTGTGATGTAATGAGACTATGCATGGTGTTTGAATAGTGTTTAAAGGTTTGAAAACATTTTTCCTCATATTTGTTCGCTTTTGGCTCATGTTTGTGAACTCACAAGGGTATCTCCACTATTAGAAAAAGACGCTTGAGCACTGAGTCCCTTCAACTTGGACACCAAAATATGGAACTAACCCATGAAGTGCAAGTGAGACCCCTAAAATGACCAAGAGCTATGAACAAGCAGACTATGCATACACAAATTCGCCACAAACACTATGCTCAAGGTATCTCACAAAGCTAAATTAAGCTCTAAAATTTTGGCAAAGTAGCGAGTTTCAAAAATTGACACGAAAAATGACTCAAAACACAAAAAGATGACTTAACAAGGCATCTACACCCCCAAACCGAAACCCAACATTGTCCTCAATATTGAAGACAAGAGAGTCCGGTCTAGCAGCGAGCACCTAACATGACTCAAACAAGGCTCACAAATAAAATAAGGCAAACAATTGAATTAGCAATTAAGAACAAAGGCACATAAACTAAAGCTCAATACCTACATCATGCATTTACCATAAATGACGGAATGGGGGCATAACAACCCCCAAACCGAATCTAACTATATGCATCAAGACCCGTACAAAAATAATGCATGCACTCACAACCCCCAAACTGAGTTGGGCTATATATGGCAATTAAATATATACACTCGTATGCAATCATCCATAAGAGCCTTCGGCTCATTCATCAACAAAAGAATAAATCAATTATATCCAAAAATCAAATATCATCATTTACAAGTGATCTATCATAAATCCATCATGAAAAATAATCAATAAAATCATAAACATGTCCAACCAAAAATATTCAATTTATGCACAAGTTATACCTACCACACCTTAAACACAAAAATTTCCACCAATTATTCAACAAAGCAAATAAAACAAAAACGAGAAAAATAAAAATTAGAAATGCAAACTCAGGTGGGTTGCCACCTACAAGCGCTCTATTTATCATTTGGGCAAGACATTGTTTGTGGCACTTCGGCTCTTCGACCCCCTAATTTGCTGCTCTCCTTCATGCAGATGAGGTTCTCGCCCGTTTTATGAGCACTGTAAGGACCTCGATTTTATGATTGGCTTATTTCATGACAAACTACACCACATTGGGGATGATTGTGTAATGGGTAGCTTAGGTCCGTGTTGGCAAGCTTCCAAGCATCTCCATGACTTCAAGAGCAAAAGGTATACTCACTTGACTTTGTCTCTTGAAGAGTTTAGGTGCACACACACACTTCATTCATGTTTTGTTTATCTTGCATTTGTGTTCTTTATTGTTTATATATGTGTGCATCCTTTTCAAAAACACTCACTAGCTTGCATTAGATATCATATCTTGCATTGTATCTCATTTGATAAACATGTTTGACATGTTAATTGTGCTTCATTGTGTGCATCTCACTCACTTCACACTTGCACAACATTCATGTAAGATAGACATTTTTCTTGAGTGTTAAAAAGGGAGTTTTCCCTTTAGCGCGGCCTAGACCGCTCGACAGGCTCTGCTTGCACCGCGGCGCACGGAGCGGTATTCTCCAGTGTGTCATGCGCGATGTGGACCGCGACCTGTGCACTTGCACGTACAGCGGTCCCAACCGCTGTGTTGTCCAGACGGTGCACTGCTGTATGTACCGCGGTCTGGACACTTACCTGAGCCGCGGTCTAGCTAGCGGTTTTGACGGGATTCTGTTTCCCAAGTTCAAAACGATGTAGTTTTAACTAGGGCTTCATATATATTCTCCCTCTTCTCCTCTTGGCCGACCAAGAGCTCAGAAAATCATTTTTAGAGAGAGGTTAGAGCTCCTAGAGAGAGAAAGCTTCAAGAAAGCATCTTTGACTCTCCAAACCCAAAACCCATCTTCATCTTGCATCATTCAACATCATTTGAGCATGGGTCTTCATTGTTTCATGACTAGGTAAGCAAGAACTTCTTTGAATATCATTTATTGTTCTTCTTACTCTAGATTAGGTATTTATTGCATGATTAAATACCTAGACTCTACTTTATTGCATATTTATGAGTCTTGATAACATGATTGGGTTTGTATTTTGATAGCTTAATTGATTAGGTCATTTTTGCCTAAAAGCTAGGTCATAAATATTCATGTGTGATTAATTGATAACTAGGTTGAGAAATTGTGTTTTAATCAACTAGTTAATGTTCATGAATATTTGATTGTGTTTGTTTGTGATAGCTTGCATTATTAGGTCATTTATGCATAAATAGCTAATCCATAAATATTCATGTATGCTTAATTGATGATTAGGTTGACTTTGTGCATCTAGTCAAGTTATGAATGTTTGTGTGAATTTAATTGACAATTAGGTTGTTAGAATTTCTCTACAACTAATTGAGACCTCATGTGTGTACATGTAGGCATTATTTGATAACTAGGATGTTGTATTGCATTATCTACATCTAGTTAAGCATTGTATGTTTGGTCTAACATATATTGTGTTGAGCATTCATTGATTGTACACTTAGACCCTATACTCTTCTTGAGTCAAAGTCTTGTGGCTTCGAGGTGAAGTTGCACAAGCATTGAAGTCTTGCAACCAAAGGTTGGTTGGCAAGCATTGGTTGCCAAGAGCCATCGTAAAAGGCCTGTGGGGTAGATTAGGAGGTGCTCACGCCAAGAGTAGTGTATCGGGGGATATCACTAGGGATTGAACCAAGAGTGGCGAGTGGTAGTGTCCATAGCCTGAGGTTATCGAGAGTGAGAGTCCGAGTATCACTTGAGGATGTAACTTTCTTTTCATATAGTAGATTTCTGTGGCTCAAGTGGCTAGCTTGGCTAGTCCCGTGGTTTTTCCCGTATGGAGGGTTTCCACGTAAAAATCAAGTGTTCTTTATATTTCCGCACTTTTACTTGATTTTGTATGTTTGATTTAATTGGGTTATATGTTTAATATTGACTAATCGAAAAAGTTGGTAATAATCGATTAACAACCCATTCACCCCCCCCCCCCCCCCTCTAGGTTGTAGACACACGCTTGAGCTGTATTTTAAAGCATTCTTGGCTCTCTTGTCCCTCCCAGATTAGCAAGTTGTCGGTGTTTCTTCCCAAGAGATAAAGAAACCTCGCTTTATCGTACAAGCTGAAAAATTTGCTTCCTAGAGAAGCTATAGATAGTCTACACACTCATAGAACCCATTAGAAAGTTTAGGTAACAAAGAATCAATCAATACATGCAATTGCCAACAAGAGCACGAAATACCAATTATTAAAGAAAAATGCACCAAAACAATTCCACAATAGATTTTTCCCTCCAAAACTAGCTCCTCCTATACATTCATGAACATAATATCAATATGAGGGATAGGAACTTAGTTTTCAAGAAAAAAAATAAATTGCGCAATCATGACACACTTAAAAGTAAATAAAATGAAAACAAGCATAGCATTTAAATCAATAAGCATAATCAACAACCATTCACTAGCCTAATTAATAACATCAAACCCTTCCCAAAGCATTTGAGCACATACATCAGTGTACACTCATCAACTCACTCACACATGCTTCGACTATACACACATTACCTATAAACGTTTAAGCTATGACCTCATAAGTAGGGGAATTTAAAAAGATAGAAACAGTGAGAGGACTTAATACCCAAAATCCAATTTTTAGGAAGAAGCTTGCAGAGACACTACTGAAAATACACAAAGTGTGTCTAATACAACCTAGAGGGGGGGTGAATAGGTTTTAGTTGATTTATTACCAACTTTTCGACTTAATCAATTTTAATAATCCTACTCCATAATAGCAATCAATCAATCCAACATAAATATGCGGAAAACAATAAAAACACAAGGATTGATTTACGTGAGAAACCCTCCAACTGGGCAAAACTCACGGGCTATCCTTCTAGCCACATACGGTCCTCAAATCCACTATTTGAACGAAAGTTTACAACCTAGGTTGACCTCAAGTCACACCTACTTGGTCACTAACCCTTTCACTCTACCCAACGGGCCTTTAATAGTGATTCTTGACCACAAGCTTGTGCACTAACTCACTTAGTCACAAAGCTTAACAATCAATGAAGAGGTTAAACAACCTATGTGAATATGTAAAAGAATTTCAAACATGCAGTTAATGCTAGGCAACAATAAATGCTTATCTAAGGATTTAAAGATGTCAATAAATGCAAATCCTAGATATCAATATCTAAATGCAAATGCATGAAGATTTAGCTAGAAGGGTAAAATCGTCCTAAATGCTAGCTATTAATGAACAAGGCTCTCAACCAACACACAACAACTCAATCATGTTATAAATGCCAATAAACATAAAGATATGCAATAAAATCACATAAAAGAGCTAACTCTAGGCAAACAAGAACATAAATAAATACAAAGAGATTTAGGGCATGTTCAAGTTACCTAGTCAATGAAAGCAAGAAGAATCCATGATGAGATAATGCTTGAAGAGGTTAGATGCACATGGATTTGTGTTTGGTTGAGTAAAGATGAGTTCTTGGGAGTTTCTCTCTCTAAGGGAAGCTTGGCCTATCAAAAATGGCTTCTTGAACTCATAAAAACGAGCAAGGAAGAAGATAGAGCATATATAAGGGAGCCCTAGTTGAAACAGCGTCGTTTTGAACTTAGGGCACAAAATCTCGTCAATACTGCTAGATAGACCGCGTCTCAGGTAAGTGTCCAGACCGCGGTACACACAGCAGTGCACCGTCTGGACTACAACGCGGTGCAGGGCGCTGTGCATGCAGGTGCACAGGCCGCGGTATGCGCAACAGAGGCCTACTGGACAACACCGCGACTTGGGTCGCTTTGCGTGCAGGTGTACAGGAAGCGGTACAGGGAGCATGACCCTGCTGAGGTATACCGCTCTGTATGCCGCGGTGCAAGCATGTCTTGCCAAGCGGTCTAGGCCGCGCTAAGAGAAGAAATTCTCTTTTCTAGGCAAACTCAACACACTAAGAGATGTGCAAAATGTGCAAGTGTGGAGTGTGAAAAGAGGCAAACAATACATCATTCAATAACATGAAGATAAGAACAATAATGCATGCAAGTGAGTGTGTGCAACTAGATCTCTTCAAAGAAAGTTAAACTAGTGAGATACCTTTGAAGTGCTCTTTGAGAGAGATGATGTCCTTGAAGCTTGATCACACTCAAGAGGCCTAAATTACCCTTACAAAGAATAATCCCCAATGTGGTTTGTCAATGAAATAAGCCAATCAAAATATGAGAAACTTACAATCTCCCCCTTTGGCTATTTCGTGACAAAACCACCACTCACAAATCATCCTCACAAAATAAAAATAAAAAACTAAAGGTCAACAGGGAGATATTCTACATTACAAAAAGATACCTAGATACTAGGTCTTCAAAACTTCAAGCTCTTGTAGAATAGCCACCTTCCCCACAAAACAATGAGACTACACTTTCCAAGACAAGTGTATGTGAGGTGATCAAGAGAGATAAATAAATAAGAGCAATTTGCATAATAAAAGAAAACTTCAACATGCAACATGCAAATGCTCCCCCTATATAGGTTACTCCCCCTCAACGGGACAATCACTCCAAATATGCAATCCCCTTAAATAAAACCACATTACTCCCCCTTTTTGTCATGAGATAGGCAAAGGAGTATTTCCCAACCGGGTCACTTTAGCAAAGAGAGCTATTTGCAAGATAAGTGCATAATCATATACAACAACTTTATGCAACTCAAGTAATTGAGAGAGAATCATTGAAGGTTTTATTGTTTAGAAGAAAATGTGTGACTTAGTTGCTTTGGATGTAAGACATGTAACATCATGGTTCAAGCAAATGGTATTTGGCAAAGCAAACATCAAAAGGGTTTCCAAAAGAATTCAAACCAATTTATACCCTTTTGTTATAAGCAAACAAGATATAGTTTATCAAAATGAATTTCAATTTAAAGAGCTACTATATCAAACTTTATGAGCAAAACAAGACATGAGTGACTTTTGCACCCTTTTTTATTTTTCCGGGTGGGATACCCGTATGATAGTAGTCTTGTTCAACTGATAAAGAGAGAGAGAAGACTAAATTTGGATGAGACATCCGTATTTATTGCAAGGATACTAGATCCTTATTGGGTTTAGTCTTCTCATTTGCTTTCACACAGATTTTGCACTAGAGCAATCAAAAGCATTTCATGCATATTATTTTAAGCATGTCATTAAAAGTTCTCATGTCATGGAGTTAAATTATGGGTCATTCAAGTGTACTTACTGTAAGTTCCTCATATTTTGATTGGCTTATTTCGTTGACAAACCACATTGGGGATTATTCTTTGTAAGGGTAATTTAGGCCTCTTGAGTGTGATCAAGCTTCAAGGACATCATCTCTCTCAAAGAGCACTTCAAAGGTATCTCACCAGTTTAACTTTCTTTGAAGAGATCTAGTTGCACACACTCACTTGCATGCATTATTGTTCTTATCTTCATATCATTGAATGATGTATTGTATGCCTCTTTTCACTCTCCACACTTGCACATTTTGCACATCACTTAGTGTGTTGAGTTTGCCCAGAAAAGACAATTTCATCTTTTAGCGCGGCCTAGACCGCTTGGCAAGACTTGCTTGCACCACAGCACACAGAGCGGTATATCTTAGCAGTGTCATGCTTCGTGTACCGCTTCCTGTACACTTGCTCGCAAAGCAACCCAAGTCGCGGTGTTGTCCAGTAAGCCTCTGTTGCCCATACCGCGGCCCGTACACCTGCATGCACAACGACCTGAACCGCGTTGTTGTCTAGACGGTGCACTGTTGTGTGTACCGCGGTCTGGACACTTGCCTGCGACGCGGTCCATCTAGCGGTATTGACGGGATTTCGTGCCCTAAGTTCAAAACGACGCTGTTTCAACTAGGGCTCCTATATATATGCTATATCCTCTTCCTTGCTCATTTTTTATGAGTTCAAGAAGCCATTTTTAATAGGCCAAGCTTCCCTTAGAGAGAGAAACTCCCAAGAACTCATCTTTACTCAACCAAACACAAATCCATGTGCATCTAACCTCTTCAAGCATTATCTCATCATGGATTCTTCTTGCTTTCATTGACTAGGTAACTTGAACATGCCCTAAATCTCTTTGTATTTATTTATGTTCTTGTTTGCCTAGGGTTAGCTCTTTTATGTGATTTTATTGCATATCTTTATGTTTATTGGCATTTATAACATGATTGAGTTGTTGTGTGTTGGTTGAGAGACTTGTTCATTAATAGCTAGCATTTAGGACGATTTTACCCTTCTAGCTAAATCTTCATGCATTTGCATTTAGATATTGATATCTAGGATTTACACTTATTGTCATCCTTAAATCCTTAGATAAGCATTTATTGTTGCCTAGCATTAATTGCATACTTGAATATCTTTTACATATTCACTTAGGTTGTTTAACCTCTTCATTGTTTGTTAAGCTTTGTGACTTAGTGAGTTAGTGCACAAGCTTGTGGTCAAGAATCACTATTAAAGGCCCGTTGGGTAGAGTGAAAGGGTTAGTGACCAAGTAGGTGTGAGTTGAGGTCAACCTAGGTTGTAAACTTTCGTTCAAATAGTGGATTTGAGGACCGTTTGTGGCTAGGAGGATAGCCCGTGAGTTTTGCCCAGTTGGAGGGTTTCTCACGTAAATCAATCCTTGTGTTTTTATTGTTTTCCGCATATTTATATTGGATTGATTGATTGTTAATATGGAGTAGGTTATTAAAATTGATTAAGTCGAAAAGTTGGTAATAAATCAACTAAAACCTATTCACCCCCCCCCCCCCCCCCCCTCTAGGTTGTATTAGACACACTTTGTGTATTTTCACTTACCCAATCAAAATCTTCTAGTCCAAAAATGCATTTTTGAACATAGAGGTGACATGGATTACAAATCAAGCAAGGCACACTTATTAAATAAAAGCCATATAAGAATATATATATAAGCACAACCAAGAATACTCAAGCAGTTAATAGAGATGCATAAAGTTGATCAAGTTTTTGCTTATTCCAACATGCAAGGTTGCTCTCTTTGCTTGAGTTCCCCATAAGGGGTCAATCACCAAACCACATCAAGGCATATGACAAATCCCAATAGACCTACTAAGTTACTTGAACCTAGTTGAGTCTAAGGGCTTTGTAAATAAATCCACTAGTTGATTATTAGTGCCCACATGCTCAAGTGTAATGCATTTGTTTTCAACTAGCTCTCTAATGAAATGATGCCTAATGTCTATATGCTTTGTCCTAGAGTGCTGAACAGGATTCTTTGAAATGTTAATTGCACTCATGTTATCACAATAAAGGGTAAGAATACCTTGATCAAAGCCGTAATCCACAAGCATTTGTTTCATCCAAAGGAGTTGTGTGCAAGCACTCCCGGCGGCTATGTATTCCGCTTCAACTGTGGATAGAGAGATGGAATTTTGCTTCTTGCAAAACCATGAGACCAAGTTGTTGCCTAGGAAGAAGCAACCGCCCGATGTACTCTTCCTATCATCACAATTTCCTGCCCAATCTGCATCACTAAAGCCAACTAAGCTAGCATTAGTGTCAAAAGAGTACCATATCCCATAGTTGGATGTCCCATTCACATATCGAATGATTCTCTTCACGGAGGAGAGATGGGATTCCTTGGGATCCGCTTGGTATCTAGCACACACACCCACAATGAAGGCTATATCGGGCCTATTTGTGGTCAGGTAAAGCAAGCTACCAATCATGCCACGATAAAGACTTTGTTCCACACTCTTGCCACTAGCATCCTTGCTTAGTTTCAAGGTGGTACTCATGGGTGTGTCACAATGTTTGGCATTCTCAAGGCCAAATTTCTTTACTAGGTTTTTAGCATACTTAGCTTGGGATATGAAAATCCCATCATGCAATTGCTTGATTTGCAAACCTAGGAAGTAATTAAGCTCCCCAACAAGACTCATCTCAAACTCATGAGATATGACATCAACAAATTTTTGGACTTTGGATTTGTTGGTGGAGCCAAACACAATATCATCAACATAAATTTGAGCTATGAAAAGCTCATCTTTGTTCCTCTTGATGAATAAAGTTTTGTCAACACTACCCCTAGTGTAGTCATTGTCAACAAGAAATTGAGTAAGGCGCTCATACCAAGCCCTAGGTGCTTGTTTCAACCCATATAAAGCCTTCTTGAGGCTATAGACATGATTGGGGTGGTGTGGATCCACAAACCCCTTGGGTTGCTCAACAAACACCTCCTCATGCAAGAAACCATTGAGGAATGCACTCTTAACATCCATTTGATGCAATTTGAACCTGTGCACACATGATATGGACAAAAGAAGCCTTATGGACTCAAGACGGGCAACCGGAGCAAAAGTCTCCTCAAAGTCAATACCCTCAATTTGAGAGTATCCTTGTGCTACAAGTCTAGCCTTGTTGCGCACAATGTTGCCATTTTCATCCGACTTGTTCCTATATACCTATTTGGTGCCTTGGGTCTAGGAACAAGAGTCCAAACCTCATTTCTTTCAAATTGGTTTAGCTCTTCTTGCATGGCAAGAACCCAAAATTCATCATTCAAGGCTTCATCAACCTTTTTGGGTTCAATTTGAGAGGTGTAACAAGTATAGCTAATTTGATTAGCTATTTGACGCCTAGTCCTAACACCCTCATTCATATCTCCAAGAATGTCATTCTTATTATGGAGATGTCTAACCCATGGAGTGGGTTCTTTAGAATCCAAAGATGGATCTCTATCAAGAGGTTGGATGACCTCTTCATCAAGACTTGACTTCACATCAATTGAAGTCTCAACATTCTTCTCCAAGAAAGGATCATCAAGCACAATGACCTCCTCATCATGGTCTCTAGTCTTAGGCCTACAATCATCTATGACGACATTAGATGATTCCATGACACTCCGAGTTTTTAAATTGAAAACTCTATAGGCCTTACTATTAAGGGCATAGCCAATAAAAATCCCTTCATCACTCTTGGCATCAAACTTGCCAAGTTGATCTCGGTCATTTAGAATGTAGCATTTGCTCCCAAATGAGTGGAAGTAACTAATATTTTGCTTCCTACCCTTCCATAATTCATAGGAGGTTTGCCTAGTACCGGGCCTTAGGAAGACTCTATTTCCTATGTAGCAAGCCGTATTGACGGCCTCGGCCCAAAGGTTCCTAGGGACATTGTTGCTAAGCAACATCACACGGCCCATCTCTTGAAGGACCCTATTTTTCCTCTCAACAACCCCATTTTGTTGAGGAGTTCTAGGAGCCGAAAACTCATGGGAAATGCCTAAGCTATTGCAATAGCTTTCAAAACAAGCATTTTCAAATTCCCTCCCATGGTCACTCCTAATTCTTTTAATGCTTTTAATGTGTGAGTTCTTTTCATTTTGAATTTTAGTGCAAAGCATTTTAAATTTTTCAAAAGTTTCAGATTTTTCTCTAAGAAAATATGTCCATGTAAATCTAGAGAAATCATTAACACAAACAAAAATGTATCTCTTGCCGCCGAGACTCTCGGTTTGCATGGGACCCATAAGGTCCATATGTAGAAGCTCTAATGGCTCCTTAGTGGCGAGATACTTGCCTTTCTTGTGCATACTTTTGGTTTGTTTCCCTTGTTGACAAGGTCCACAAATGCCATCGACTTTCTTCCCAAGCTTAGGGAGGCCACGCACAACCTTGAACTTATCTAAGATCCTCAAATCTCGATAGTTCATGTGGCCAAGTCTTTGATGCCATAACTCAATTTCCTCACATTTTGACATATTGCAAGAGATAGCACTAGCTTCAAGACAATAGCAATTGTCACTAGATCTCTTTCCTTTTAGCAAGGTTTGTCCATTTGGCATTAAAATAAAGCAATCATTTTTGTTAAACAATACAGAGAGTCCATCATCATTAAGATGAGAAATGCTTATAAGATTGGCTTGCAAGCCATCAACAAGTACAGCATTGGACAAGGAGGGTAAATCGGGAATGGAAATGGTTCCTTTCCCTATGACTTTCTTTCTAGATCCATCACCAAAGGTGACAAATCCTCCATCCTCCAAGACAGGGGATTTAAAGAAGCTCTTATTCCCCGTCATATGCCTAGAACACCCACTATCCAAATACCAAGTGTTAGAGGCATTTGCCTTCAAGGCAATTTGAGCCACATATCAAGAATAGTTATTCCTTCTAATCCACCTAGGTGTAATGTTCTCATTCCTAGTGGTATTAGTCACATTGGCTCTAGATTTCCTAGGATCATGCAAATTTGCTCTAGATTTCCTAAGAACATGCATTTTAGCTCTAGCTCTATTTCTTTCAATCATGCTCTTGATTCTACACATTTCAATGTATTTGAAGCAATTTGGTCTAATGTGACCATCAACACCACAAAAGTGACAAGTGGGAATGAAATAAGAAGACATACCATGCCCTTGTGAGTACAAAGGGGCTTTCCCATGCATTTGAGCCTGTCTTTGGTGTTGGATTGGTTCTCTTCTTCTTTGTTGTTGAGTTGGAATGAATTGCTTCCTTGGTTGACCTTGCATGAATTGCTTTTTGGCTTGATGGTATTTCGGTTGAGGGAAACTTGCTTGATGCACCCTTGTTGATTGAGCTTGAGCTTGTTTCCCTTGTGCTACCTTGACTTGAGGATCTTTAGAGCACTCTCCTAGTTCGATCTTCTTCCTAGGATATTGTGGGGGTGAAGGCTCTTTGTTATCCACACTCTTAACAAACACAATCTTGCTTGAGGATGAGGTCTCCTTGTCATTTTCATAGCCAAGACCTTTCTTATCACTTGGCCTCTTGCCAACTCCCAACATGTGGTCAAGTTTATTCGTGCTTGAAGTCATCTTAGCAATGATCTCTCTAGCTTCTTCAAGCTCCTTTTCCATCAATTCCTCATTCCTTTTGGCTATTTTTACTTCTTTATTTAAGTGAGTAGCTTCGGTGGATAGCTTGAGATTCTCTCCTTTTAGCCTTTGAATCTCTTGCTTCATCTTCAATCTTGAGCTTTGAAAATGCTCAATGAAGCCTTCAAGATCCATTCCTCCTACATCCATATTTGTTGAATGGGATGAAGAGTCACCATCGCTAGAGTCATCTTCACTTTGTTTCTCTACCTCTTCATCATCTATTGCTTCTTAACTCTTGAGAGAAGATACGAAGGCAATAAAGTTTGCCACATGATCCTCATCATCTGAGGATTCTCCTTTTTCTTCCAAGTCATCACCATCGCTCCACGTGGCGGCCATGGCCTTTCCTTTCTTCTTATTTTTTCAAATTTCCACAATCCGTGGAGATGTGTCCGAAACCTCCACATTCGAAGCATTGAATCCCTTTTCTTGCGGGCTTGTCTTCACTTGACTCAAACTTCTTGAAATGAGTCTTCTTCTTTATTTCCTTTCCTTTGGATCCAAATCCCCTATTCTCAAAATTGATGAACTTCTTGAATCTTTTCACCATGAGGGCCATTTCTTCATCTGAGTCTTCTTCCTCCTTCTCAACCTTAGAAGTCTTCAGAGCAATGCTCTTTTGCTTCTTTTGAGGTGTAGGTGTGGGAGTCCATCTAGACTCATATGCTAGAAGCCTTCCAATAACTTCACTTGGCTTCATATTCTTGTAGTCACTATTCTCCTCAAGAGCCGTCACTTTTGACTCAAATCTTGCTGGACGCGACCTCATAATTTTTTGCTTGATCCTCCTATCCGAATAGGGATCACCAAGTTGATGGCTTTGATTGACTATGTCCATCATCTTCACTTGAAAGTCGTTGAAGCACTCATCCTCCTCCATCCTAATTTGCTCGAATTGTGTTTGGAGGACTTGAAGCTTGGAGTCCTTGACCACCTCGGTTCCCTCATGGGCCGTCTCTAGAATCTCCCATGCCTCTTCTGCAATTCTTGTTGTTTGGATCAATTTGTACTGATTGTCATCCATTGCACAAAGAATAGCATGCATAGCCTTGTTGTTCCACTTGGATGCTTCAAACTCTTGAGTTGACCATTCCGACTTTGGCTTGGGAACTACACTTTCGTCTTCAAGAGTCTTTTCCGGAAGAGTGTAGCCATCTTCAATTGCCATCCATGCTCTGTCATTTATTTGGCAAATGTAAGACTCCATCTTGCCTTTCCAAGAGGCATAGTTTATTCTGGTGAGCAAAGGGGGTCTTGTGCTAGAGGCTCCCTCATTACCACTTCCGTTCCCACTCATAGTGTTTGGGTATGAATGAGATGAATGTTTATGATGCAACAAACACAAATAAAATGCAAGACACACAACGAGCAAGGATCACCTAAGTGTATCTAGGAACCCGCTCTGATAACAATTGAAAATACACAAAGTGTGTCTAATACAAACCTAGAGGGGGGGTGAATAGGTTTTAGTTGATTTATTACCAACTTTTCAACTTAATCAATTTTAATAATCCTACTCCATAATAGCAATCAATCAATCCAACATAAATATGCGGAAAACAATAAAAACACAAGGATTGATTTACGTGAGAAACCCTCCAACTGGGCAAAACTCATTGGCTATCCTTCTAGCCACATACGGTCCTCAAATCCACTATTTGAACGAAAGTTTACAACCTAGGTTGACCTCAAGTCACACCTACTTGGTCACTAACCCTTTCACTCTACCCAACGGGCCTTTAATAGTGATTCTTGACCACAAGCTTGTGCACTAACTCACTTAATCACAAAGCTTAACAATCAATGAAGAGGTTAAACAACCTATGTGAATATGTAAAAGATATTCAAACATGCAATTAATGCTAGGAAAACAATAAATGCTTATCTAAGGATTTAAAGATGTCAATAAATGCAAATCCTAGATATCAATATCTAAATGCAAATGCATGAAGATTTAGCTAGAAGGGTAAAATCGTCCTAAATGCTAGCTATTAATGAACAAGGCTCTCAACCAACACACAACAACTCAATCATGTTATAAATGCCAATAAACATAAAGATATGCAATAAAATCACATAAAAGAGCTAACTCTAGGCAAACAAGAACATAAATAAATACAAAGAGATTTAGGGCATGTTCAAGTTACCTAGTCAATGAAAGCAAGAAGAATCCATGATGAGATAATGCTTGAAGAGGTTAGATGCACATGGATTTGTGTTTGGTTGAGTAAAGATGAGTTCTTGGGAGTTTCTCTCTCTAAGGGAAGCTTGGCCTATCAAAAATGGCTTCTTGAACTCATAAAAACGAGCAAGGAAGAAGATAGAGCATATATAAGGGAGCCCTAGTTGAAACAGCGTCGTTTTGAACTTAGGGCACAAAATCCCGTCAATACCGCTAGATAGACCGCGTCTCAGGCAAGTGTCCAGACCGCGGTACACACAGCAGTGCACCGTCTGGACTACAACGCGGTGCAGGGCGCTGTGCATGCAGGTGCATAGGCCGCAGTATGCGCAACAGAGGCCTACTGGACAACACCGCGACTTGGGTCGCTTTGCGTGCAGGTGTACAGGAAACGGTACAGGGAGCATGACCCTGCTGAGGTATACCGCTCTGTATGCCACGGTGCAAGCATGTCTTGCCAAGCGGTCTAGGCCGCGCTAAGAGAAGAAATTCTCTTTTCTAGGCAAACTCAACACACTAAGAGATGTACAAAATGTGCAAGTGTGGAGTGTGAAAAGAGGAAAACAATACATCATTCAATAACATGAAGATAAGAACAATAATGCATGCAAGTGAGTGTGTGCAACTAGATCTCTTCAAAGAAAGTTAAACTAGTGAGATACCTTTGAAGTGCTCTTTGAGAGAGATGATGTCCTTGAAGCTTGATCACACTCAAGAGGCCTAAATTACCCTTACAAAGAATAATCCCCAATGTGGTTTTTCAACGAAATAAGCCAATCAAAATATGAGAAACTTACAATACCTCTAGCCACCCTCTAACCTCTTTTCCACTTAATGCTCTTGCGCCCTTGGTTGTAATCAACCACATAGGTCATCATTGCGCCACCATGTTGCTTAGTGAAGTTGTTAGAGTGCAATACGCACTCATGGTTCTCTTGAGTTTGGCGGTCTTGGCCTCCTAGATTGTTGGTCATCATTCCAACCTTGATTTGATAGATTGCCAACCTGAAAATTTGTCATTCCTTGCACAACACAACTCAAACAACATTACATGCATATGCTTTAAACAAAAAAGAGAAAAATAACAAACAAATAACCAACCAAAGAAAACTAACAAAATATTTACATTACTACATTATTCTCTTAAACCAGAAACAATTAATGAATAGGCCACCTCCCCGGCAGCGGCGCCATTTTGATAGCTTGCTTTTTGTGTCGTTAACAAATTGCAGATCAATAATATATATTTATAAAAAGTCCTACGCAATGTGCTTTGAAGTTTTGAAAACTTAGTAAAGCGGTAAGCGAGGGTATCATCCACAGGGAGGTGTTATCTGTTGATTGTCTCTAGTTTTTGTGATTATTGAAAGCAATGTAAATAAGAACATGGCAAGGGTGAGAGTGGTGTGTGTGAAGTGTAAGTATGTCTGTGTGTGTGTGAGAAAGGAGCATAAAAATAAAGATAATAAAAATAAGAGAACATGGAGAGATGAGAATGGTGATTAAATTGATAAATATAAAAGGGTGGATAGGAGAGATGCAAGAAAATGGAAACATATGATACACATTGTTGGGGAAAGTGCCCTAAGAACAAAAGTTGTTAATCTTTTTGCTGAATTAATAAATAGATTTACATTTTATTTTATATTTGTGTACATTTAATGTTATTAATATTGTATTCATGACATAAAATTCCATGATTATTAAATGTAATATTAAACATAGTATATAAGATGTTATATACATGAGGATTATGTTTAAATATAATAATTATAATTGTCCGTAATTAATAATTAAAGTTGGGATCTTTAATTAATTAAAATTACTAGTACGGTTCATTCCCATTAAGAATGGAACAGTCTTATCCGAACTGTTGATGTGGTGACGTTAGAATGAAGGTACTTTGTATAATAAGATTATACAGGACGTGGACATGATAAATTGGAATCTTTAATAATCTCCATTTTAAACAAAGTATTCTCATTTATCAAATCAAATTGTCATATATGGAACGATCTTAATCCTGGGTATTTAACAGACTCCTACTTATAGAGTTGTATCTTTTGACTTACTCAGTATGGTTTGTTTATAATGTCAAACCTAAAATTTGTATCTTGGAGACATAATGATATATTTAGCCGGGAATGATAATAAACAAAATGGAATCCATTCATTTTTAAATGAAGTTAGACAAATAGTTCTCTTGAGTAAATGATTCAGGTTTTGAATAATAGAGCGCTCAATTTATGATAAGATCATAAATAATTGTTCATTAGAGAATCACCGGAACTCAAGGATAAAGATGTAATTGAGAGGTCAATGGATTTGAACCTAGCTCAAATTACGAACTATTAATGGAGGATTGATCTATATGTAATGATTATATCAATGGACTGTTCGATTCCTATTAGAGTAATTAATTCTATATAATTTGCGGAATGAGGGTTCAACACCCCCAAACTGGATCTAGACACAAGCTCATCACTCGCACAAGTATATGATCAATATGCACTCAACCATGCTCATTCATGCTAACAAAATCTAAATTCGCATTCATTGAAAGCTTATTGCATTGAAGTACAAAATCGAAGGTAGAAAACTCCCTTAGAAGGAAGCTAGTTCGTTGTCCATGTGCGTTGTTGTGTGCTTCCCAAAAGATGCACAACCAAGCTTAAAACCACACAACAACTCTACCAAACAAAAATCAAATATGAAAAGAAAAGAAAAACCAAAATACAAATTGAAATAAAACTCAGAAGGCTAAAAGTGTAAAGATAACCTGAGCGAGCTGCCTCCCACTGGTGCTCAGACATGATAGATGTGCTATGGCACAGTAAGTTCCATGGAACCAACACCCTTGCAGCAGGTCTCTGGTCCAAAATACGGTTTTAGCCTATGCCCATTAACTTTGAATATCCCATCATTCCTCAAATTCTGAATGTCTACAGCTCTGTTAGGAGAGACATTAATAACACGGTGTGGGCCTGACCATCTCGATTTCAACTTCCCAGGGAACAACTTCAAACGAGACTCATAAAGTAACACCAGCATGCCCGGTTGGAACTCTTTCGTTACCAATCGTTCGTCATGAATAGCTTTTGTTTTTTCTTTGTAGAGTCGTGAACTCTCATAGGCTTCCAATCTGAATTCATCTAACTCGTTCAACTGATTGCATCTTTCTTCGCCTGCTTTGTCATACTCCCAATTCAACTTCTTAATTGCCCACCAAGCTTTATGTTCTAGTTCTACCGGAAGGTGGAAAGCCTTACCGAAAACCAACCTATACGGGCTCATCCCAATAGGAGTTTTGAAAGTCGTTCGGTACGCCCATAAGGCGCCAGATAGTTTCAATTCCCAATCCTTCCTAGTGGAGAAGATTGTCTTCTCCAGAATCTGCTTGATGTGCTTGTTACTTACTTCAACCTGTCCTGATGTCTAAGGGTGGTATGGTGTGGCCACCTTGTGACGCACCCCATACTTCTTCAATAGATTTCCTAAGACTTTGTTACAGAAATGGCTCCCTCCATCACTAATGATCACCCTTGGGATCCCAAATCAGGTCAGAATATGTTCCTTTACGAATTTAACTACCACATTACTATCATTGGTCTTTGTGGCAACGGCCTCAACCCATTTGGAAACATAATCAACCCTCACTAAAATATAGTTGTTCCCACAAGAAGGTGGGAACGGTCCCATAAAATCAAGACCCCAAGTGTCAAATACTTCAACCACCAAAATTCCAGTTTCTGGCATCTCATTCCGTTTACCAATGTTCCCTGTGCGCTGGCATTTATCACATGCTACACAAAACTGATAAGCATCTTTAAAAAGTGATACCTAGAAGAAACTTGATTGCAGCACCTTCAGTGCTGTCTTCCGTGCGCTGAAATGGCCTCCACATTGCAAGTCATGACAGAATCGCAACACATCATATTGTTCATTTTCTTGCACACACCTCCTAATTACCTGATCTGTCCCATGTTTGAAAAGGTAAGGCTCATCCCAGAAGTATTCCCTTGATCTCCTAGCAAACCTTTTCTTACCCTGCCAATCTAGATCAGAGGGGAAAACCCCATGTGTCTGATAGTTTGCCAGATCCGCATACCAGGGTTCCTTATCCTGTACGGCCCATAGATGTTCGACAGGGAAATTTTCTCTCAACGGAATCTCGTCCCCATCTATTTGACTATCATGAACTATCCTGCTAAGGTGATATGCGACTACATTCTCGCACCCCTTCTTGTCCCGAATTTCTAAATCAAACTCTTGCAACAGCAACACCCACCTAATCAGCCTGGGCTTTGCATCTTTCTTTTGGAGTAGATATCGCAAAACCGCGTGGTCTGAGTATACCACAACCTTGGCACCTACCAAGTACTGTCTGAATTTCTCAAGAGCAAAAATTACCGCCAGTAATTCCTTCTCTGTCGTTGAATAGTTCATCTGTGCGTCATTCAAAATCTGGGATGAGTAACATATGACATGTGGGTCTTTTCCAACCCTTTGACCCAAAACTGCACCTACAGCAAAGTTAGATGCATCATACATTATTTCAAATGGTAAATCCCAAACTGGTGGCGCAATTACCGGAGATGGGGTCAGAGCCTCTTTTAAAGATTCAAAATCCACCACACATTTTGAACTAAACACAAAATCGTTGTCCTTTTGTAGCAACAAGCATAGCGGTCTGGAGATCTTCAAAAAATCCTTGATGAATCACCTGTAGAAACCCGCATGACCAAGAAACGACCGGATGTCTTTGACATTGCGAGGAGGTGGCAAACTCTTGATCACTTCAACCTTTGCCTTGTCTACTTCAATCCCTTTTTCAGATATTATGTGACCCAAGACAATCCCATGTTGCACCAGGAAGTGGCACTTCTCCCAGTTCAAAACCAAGTTGTTTTTCATACATCTTTGTAACACTAACGATAAGTTATCAAGGCACAACTTGAAGGAGTCCCTGAATACTGAGAAGTCGTCCATGAAGACTTCAATAATCTCTCCCACCATATCCGAAAACAACTAAACCATACACCTTTGAAACTTACCTGGGGCATTGCAAAGGCCAAAAGGCATTCTTCGGAAGGCATAGGTTCCATAGGGATAGGTAAAAGTGGTTTTCTCTTGGTCTTCTGGAGCAATAACTATTTGATTATACCAAGAATATCCATCTAGGAAGCAGTAAAACTGATGCTCTGCCAACCGCTCTAGGACTTGATCAATGAAAGGTAAGGGAAAATGGTCATTCTTGGTGACCGCATTCAACTTGCGGTAGTCTACTCAAACGCGCCACCCTGTCTGAAGCCTTTGTGCTACTAACTCACTTCTCTCATTCTTCACTATTGTAACTCCGGATTTCTTTGGGACGACATGAATGGGACTAACCCATCTACTATCTAATATGGGGTAGATAATCCCTGCATCAAGAAGCTTCAATATCTCATTTTTTACCACCTCTTGCATGATCGGATTCAGCCTCCTTTGTGCCTCCCGTGTCGGTTTAGCATCTTCTTCTAGCAAAATCTTATGCATACACATGGTAGGACTTATTCCCTTTATATCATCTATGAACCATCCAATGGATTCTCTGTACTCTTTCAACACTCCAAGTAACTCATCTTCTTGACTTGCCTCCAAATTAGCGGCAATGATCACTGGGTTTAACTTTTCTTTGTCGAGAAACACATACTTCAAATTCGATGGGAGTGCTTTCAACTCAACTCTTGGAGGAAGTTCTTCTAATGGTACCAGATCATTTGCATTTCCTTCTCTTTTGAATTCCTCCTCAATAGTGATATATCTAACTCCTCCTCTAAGAAATCTACAGTGTTACAATCGTGGGAACCCACTTGGTATGATAAAGAGTCAAAGATGTTGAACTCCACTATTTCGTCTACTACCTTTATGGTAAGCTTCCTTGCATGCATATCAATCACAACCCTAGTTGTTGCCATGAAAGGTCTACCTAAAAGTAACTTCACATCTCTTTCGTCTCTTCCTTCATCCATCTCAATCACCACAAAGTCAGCAGGTATGATTAACTTTTCTATCTGTATTAACACATCTTTGACAATGCCCTTAGGGCTTCTTGCAGAAGCATCCGCTAAGACAAGAGACATGGTGGTTTTCCTGAGGTCATTCAAACCCAGCTTCTTATAGACCAAAAACAGCATGAGGTTAATGCTTGCTCCTAAGTCTAACATCGCTCTTTCATGATTTGACCCACCAATCGTAATGTCAATTATAAAAATCCCTGGGTCTTTCATTTTCTGAGGCAATGACCGTTGGATTACTGCACTGACATTCTCATTTAGACGCTCATGTTGTTTCGGCCTAAACCGCTCTTTATCCTTACTCAAATCCTTGAAAAAATTACTATAAGTTGGCATTTTCTTAATGGCATCTAAGAGCAGTAAGTTGATGGTCACCTTGGAAAGGAGATCATAGATTTCCTGATGTGATCTCTCCAACTTAGAGTTTTTCAGCCTCCCTGGAAAGGGTATAGGCAGGACATATGGGTTTGATGACTTATGGAGCTGAGGTCTTGGTTCTGGGTCCTCTAACTGAACACTTTTTTCCTTTTCTAACTCTTTCTCACTCTCCACCTCCGTATGAACCACCTCATCTTCTTATTCTGTGACGGTGTCCTTATCCTTTTCCTTCAAAACCCTTCCGCTTCTGAGAACTGCCTTTGCACTAGCCTGTTCCGATTGACTTGGGAATTTTCCTTTTTCTCTTTCTTGTAACAATTCAGCCAACTGACCTATTTGGAACTCAATCTTGTGAATAGACGCATCCATCTCGTTTGATTGTCTATCGTTCTTCCACATGTATGTCTCCCAACTCTCTAAATGTGCTTGTTGTAACAGCTATACCTCTTGCGTATCCTGGTTGGCTGACTGCATGAACTCTCCTATCCATTCATCTAATGTTCCCATATTCAGCTGATCTGCATTAATGTGTTCTGGAATCGATGCCGCTTGCACAATTTCCTTTGTTCTCTGCTCTACTAATGTGGTCTCTTCATTCCCTTGCAAATATTCCTTTAGCAAAATTGCTAGGCTCTCTTTGGTCGAAAACTCTTCACCCACATTGCATCCCTTCTGGAAATCCTGCTCACATCCCCATTCTTGACTAAATGGGTCAATATCAAGTTCGTACTCGGATCCTAAATTTTTCCAGAGGGCATCCATGAACCTACAATATCAAGAAACAAAAACTACCCACAACGTAGAAATATAAAGACAAAGTAATGGCAGGAAAATAAATAACTATAAAAATTACTTATGCAAAACTAATCAAACTAAACATGCCGCTCCCCGACAGCGGCGCCATTTGACAGGACATTTTTTCTAGTGTCGTTTGAAAGATCAGTCCATCAACAATAATGTAAAAACCTCACTAAGCCTAAAATGATTTAAAAACACAAATATGGTGGCAAGTGGGGGATCGTCCACAGGGAGCGGAGTTAGCTAAAATTAGTTATTGCTAAAGTAATGTTAATGTATACATATAATAAACGAAACATAAATGATGAAGATCTAGATGGTGAAATGTCCTATTATAACACTAAACTAAATATGCAAACTAAATGAAGGGGGAAATGGGATGAAGGATATATATAGATGATGGAAACTAATGAGTTAATGGATACGAAAGTAAATACTAGGCAATGCAACAAACTTGTCAATAGCACGGCTATTCAAGGTAACCGACCTAGGATGTATAGAGTCGGTTATTTATCCTTAGAAGGTGGCCAACCTAGGATGTATAGTGCGGACCACCGATTGGGGATTAATCCGTCGTAAACTACCAACCTAAGATGTATAGTGTTGGTTGTTTATCGGATTCTGGAAATGAAGCTCGTCTACGTAACAATGACTCAACCGATTAAACGCAGTCACCCAAGGATGCATAGTTATGACTTCTAACTCTCTCACGGGCTCCGACCTAGGATGTATAGTGCCGGAAACTCGATCGAGGTTAGATTAAGATTGCGGTTTAAGAGTCAGAATTCATGACGTTTCGTCAATTCTTTAGAGCATTAAACAACTAAATAGGATGTATATCTAGATGCAATACTCATACATAAAACAAAAACATCTTGCAAAGAGAATGTATCTACACAAGAAATCAATGGTAAACATTCACAACAAGAATAGATCAATGAAAGATAGACATGAATATCAATATAATATCAAGTTTATGTACAAGCCCAATATTCAACTAACTACTCCATCAACCCCTTAGAGGGGATTTAGCTACTCATTACAACTAGAAAAATAAGAGAAAGGAAAGAGAAAGAACCTTTGGAGAACATCTCCTTCCTTGAAGTGGCTTTAATCTCATAACTTCCTTGAAGGATGAGAGAAAGAGAGAGAGAGATTCTTGATCTAAGTGTGTAAAACCTCTGAAAAACGGAGTCAAAGGCTTCCTAAAACATTTCCATACTATTCTATTTATATTACAAACAAAAATAGGTCACTTAAACTTCAAATATCAATCTGGCGCACGCAGAGTGCGAGTGGAGTGCGGGTGAATTAGCCTCTCTGTATGATCTCCAGCTCTCGGATCTGGAACTAGTGCGGATGGAGTGTGGTTAGATTACCCGCACTTGACCCGCACTTGGAACCGCACTGTGCTCGCCCTACACTGTCAGGTGCAAAATCTACCATTTGTCTTGAGCAATAGTGCGGGCGTAGTGCGGTTGGATGACCCGCACTCTACCCGTACTCTAGTGTCAGGTGCAAATCTGCTCTTCTGGTCTTGATACAGTGCCGGTGGAGTGCGGTTGGATGACCCGCACAGTACCCGCACTCTAATGTCAGGTGCGTCTTCAACTTCTCTGGTTTGGCATTAGTGCTGGTAGAGTGCGGTTGGATGACCCGCACAGTACCCGCACTTTAACGTCAGGTGCAACTTCAGCTTCTCTGATTTGGCAACAGTGTGGGTGGAGTGCGGTTGGATGACCCGCACTATACCCGCACTTTAACTCTTCACTTTGCATCAGGTCTCGGTTATGAGCATGAGTGCGGCTGGAGTGCGGTTGCGACCCGCACTTGACCCGCACTTTGAGCTGTTTATGGTCCTTTGTCTTTCCTTTTGCCCTTTTTCTACCGGAACCAATGTAACACGCTTCCAAACCCCTCATTGCACCATTTATTACAATTACGCACAAAACAACTCATAAGAGATACAAAAATGCATGAAAACAGAACACAAGGTAAGGATATGAGGGCCTAAATATACTATATATTTGGCCTGATCATTATGGAATAGTCTTAGGGCATGTAATTTTTTGCAGAGGAATAGAAGTGGACAAGGAAAAAGTGGAAGTTATCAAGAGCTTACCACCACCTCGGAGCGTTAAAGATATTAGATCTTTTCTTGGACATGCTGGGTTTTACATAAGGTTCATAAGGGATTTCTCCAAAATTTCCAGACCATTGTGTGTGCTTCTTCAAAAAGACAGAATTTGAGCTGAATCAGGAGTACTTGGTGGCGTTTGAAACACTGAAGGAAGCATTGACCACGGCACCCGTGATAGCACCACCTAACTGGAAGCTACCTTTTGAATTGATGTGCGACGCTTCAGGTTATGCTATAGGTACAGTATTGGGACAGAGAGTTGACAAAGTTCCTCATGTGGTATACTATGCATCACGAACCTTGAATGATGCTCCGTTGAATTACTCTATAACAGAGAAGAAATTGCTTGCAGTAGTGTTCGCACGTGAAAAATTCTGACAATATTTAGTGGGCACAAAGGTGGTGGTATATTCGGATCACTCAGCTGTCAGATATTTATTGTAGAAAAAGTATGCTAAGCCTAGGTTAATCAGATGGGTTTTCTTGCTTCAAGAGTTTGATTTAGAGATCAGAGATAAGAATGGGTGTGAGAACGTGGTAGCAGACCATCTTAGTAGACAGGTTCATGTGTGTCTGACAAAGACTTTTTTCCCTTATGTCGTTTTAAAAGATCAGTCCGTCAAATAATATTTAAAGAAACCACACAAGCCTAAATCAGTTTACAAACATAGATATAGTGGCAAGTGGGTGTCGTCCACAGGGAGCGGAGTTAGCCAAATTAGTTAAAGCTAAAGCAATGGTATGTATATATAAATAGCAAAACATGAATTGGTGAAAATGTAGATTGTGAACCAATTCTAAATAACACCAAATTAAATAAGTAAATAAAATGAAAGGGGAAAATGGAGTGAAGGATATATAGATGATGGAAACTAAGGAGTTAATGGATTCGAAAGCAAATACTAGGCAATGTAACAAACTTGTCAATAGCATGGCTCTTCAAGGTAACCGACCTAGGATGTATAGAGTCGGTTATTTATCCCCAGAAGGTGGCCAACCTAGGATGCATAGTGCGGACCACCTATTAGGGATTAATCCTTGTAAATTACCAACCTAGGATGTATAGAGTTGATTGTTTACCGGATTCTAGAAATGAAGCTCGTCTACCTAACATTGACTCAACTGATTACAAATAGTCACCCTAGGATGTATAGTGATGACTTCTAACTCTTTCATGGATTCCGACCTAGGATGTATAGTGCCGGAAATACGATCGAGGTTAGATTAAAACCGCGGTTCAAGAGTGGGAATTCATGACTTTCCGTCTATTCTTTAGAGCATTAAACAACTAAATAGGATGTATATCTAGATGCAATACTCATTCATAATATAAAGACATCTTGCAAAGATCATGTATCTACACAAGAAATCAATGATAAACACTCACAACAAGAATAGATCAATGGAAGATAGACATGAATATCAATATAATATCAAGTTTATGTACAAGCCCAATATTAAACTAACTACTCCATCAACCCCTTAGAGGGGATTTAGCTACTCATTACAACTAGGAAATCAGTAGAGAGGAGAAAGAAATAACCCTTGGAGAACATCTCCTTCCTTGAAGTGGCTCCAATCTCTTAACTTCCTTGAAGTTGAGTAGAGAATGTGTGGATGAGAGGTAGAGAGAGAAACTAGATCTAAGAATGTCTAATCTGCCTAAAACGGAGTTAAAAGCTCCTTAAAATGTTTCTATACTTTTATATTTATACAAAATTCAAAAATAGGTCACTTAAGCTTTGAAAATCAGACTGGCGCGCTCGGAGTGCGGGTGGAGTGCGGGTGGTTTACCCGCACTGTATGGGTTGCCTGCAACTTCAGTTCACGGATCAGGACATTAGTGCGGGTGGAGTGCTGTTGAATTACCCGCACTTGACCCGCACTTAGCCCGCACTTGGCATCGCACTCGAGCAAATCTAGGACATTAAGGTAAGGATCTGAGGGCCTAAATATAGTACATATTTGGCCCGATCAAACACCCCCAAACCAAACCTTTGCTCGTCCTCGAGCAAATCTATTCAAAACAGTAAGACGCCAGCTGAAAGTAATTTCTAAATACCTACACAATACAACAACAATGTCGCAAGTCTAATGTGTGATATGATACAAATAGGTGTGATAGAGAGGAGAAAAAAAAAACATATGCACAAGATCAAGAGCAGTTTGGAGACACCCAAGGAGGCTCGTACGAACACGAATCCCACACCTAAAGGCATTCATGAATTTAGGACCACTTACTCCCATACCTTGAACATAATTCGCTTCAATTCTAAAGCTCACATGGATTCCCTCTTTTCTTTCCTCAAGAGTCCTAAGTTCCACACAACAAGTATGCAAAGAAGATTCTGCATAAGATTTAAGCAATGAACTATCCTAGGAACGAGTCACCATGCCATGGATGCGAAAGATCGTGCTTCAACCTACATTCCCAAGCTAAACTTACATGGATCAAATAAGGCTTTTCAACCGGTTATAGTGTGGCTGTGGGGGTGAATGAGTTTAAACAAAATAGAATATGGAATTTTTAGGAGTTCAACTCACCAATCACGCTAGAATAAAATCCCTACTCCCACACCATGTTCTTTTCTTGCTTTAAATGCAACCCTCTAGGAAACCATTTAACCCACATTTTTCCTCAACATTTGCATTCCATTTGGGCATGTTTAGCATAAAACACTCTCATTATGGCACTTCAAGTACAATCTTTCTTTAAATTTTTCTTTTGACAATTTCCAACTAACAATGTTGTACTCCATTTGAGTTGTTACCATCTTCCCTTTTTAGGCATTTAGAGTGCATAACTTACCCTTTTCTTTCATATTTTCAACATCTATCTCATTTTACCTACTGTGGGACCATTTTAACCCTTTTTCTCACTAACAGTTCCCATCTTAACATGATTAGTACAAGGGTAGGCATATGTTTAGGCTATTGGGTATATGGTTGAATGTGGTACCAATGAAGAGGTAAGTGTTTGGCCTCAAATCGGCTTGGGAACACACAATATGGTAAGTGGTGTTTAGGCTATAGAGGTACTTCAATAAACATGCATTCCCTACTATCACTTCCAAAACCATCTAAAAAGGGAATGAAAACATCCATCACGCATTCACAAAATAATGCAAGTCCTATGGCACATGACATACATGACGAGAGGCGTGTTTAAGAATAATCAATAATGCACTCGGAAAACGCACTTTCATGCTTGTGTTTGTGATCTCACAGGCATCTCCACTATCAGAACAAGACATGGGAACAATGAGTCCCCAATACTTCATACCAACGGATGGAACTAACCCATGATGGTGCAAGCTAAGCTTTAAGTGGCACCAAACAATATCACAAGGTCAGACCACATATAAGAGACTCATCAAAAACACATTCTAGAAGCATCATACCCATACTGGATTATAGTTTATAAAAAATGGACAAGCGACAAAATTGAAAATTTGGACACTAAACTGTACACGGCGGAGGCACCCCCAAACCAAAACTCAACAATGCCCTCATTGTTGGGAAGAATAAGCATAATCGCAATAAAAGGCGGAATGAGGGATTAACACCCCCAAACCGAATCTAGACATACATTCGACCTAGCTCATTCATCATAACAAAAACTAAATCGCATTCATAAAAAATTTAAGTACAAAACCGAAGGTAGAAAACTCCCTTAGAAGGAAGATCAGTCGATGTCCATTCGTGTTGTTGTGTGCTTCCCAAAAGATGCACAACCTAGCTTAAAACCACACAACAACTCTACCAACGAAAATTAAATGCGAAAAGAAAAGAAAAATAAATCTAAATGAATAAAACTCTGAAGGCGAACAGTTTAAAAAAAAATGACCTGAGCAGGCTGCCTCTCACCGGTGCTCAGAAATGATAGATGTGCTAGGGGTCAGTAAGTTCCATGGACCCAACACCCTTGCAGCAGGTTTTCGGTCCAAAATACGGTTTTAGCCTATGCCCATTAACCTTGAATATCCCATCGTTCCTCAAATTCTGAATGTCTACAGCTCCATTTGGAGAGACATTAATAATGAGATGAGGGCCTGACCATCTTGATTTCAACTTCCCAGGAAACAACCTCAAACGAGACTCATAAAGTAACACCAGCATGCCCGGTTAGAACTCCTTCGGTACCAATCGTTTGTCATGAATAGCTTTTGTTTTTTCCTTGTAGAGTCGTGAACTCTCATAGGCTTCCAACCGGAACTTATCTAACTCGTTCAACTGATTGCATCTTTCTTCACCTGCTTTGTCATACTCCCAATTCAACTTCTTGATTGCCCACCAAGCTTTATGTTCCATTTCTACTGGAAGGTGACAAGTTTTACCAAAAACCAACCTATACGGGCTCATCCCAATAGGAGTTTTGAAAGCCGTTCGGTACGCCCATAAGGCATCAGATAGTTTCAATGCCCAATCCTTCCTAGTGGAGGAGACTGTCTTCTCCAGAATCTACTTGATGTGCCTGTTACTGACTTCAACCTGTCCTGATGTCTAAGGGTGGTATGGTGTGGCCACCTTGTGTCGCACTCCATACTTCTTCAATAGATTTCCTAGGACTTTGTTACAGAAATGGCTCCCTCCATCGCTAATGATCACCCTTAGGATCCCAAATCGGGTCAGGATATGTTCCTTTACAAATTTAACTACCACATTACTGTCATTGGTCTTTGTGGCGACTGCCTCAACCCATTTGGAAACATAGTCGACCCCCACTAAAATATAGTTGTTCCCACAAGAAGGTGGGAACGGTCCCATAAAATCAAGACCCCAAGTGTCAAATACTTCAACCACCAAAATTCCAGTTTGTGGCATCTCATTTCGTTTACCAATGTTCTCTGTGCGCTGGTATCTATCACAAGCCACACAAAACTGATAAGCATCTTTAAACAGTGATACCTAGAAGAAACCTGACTGTAACACCTTCAGTGCTGTCTTCCTTGCTCTGAAATGGCCTCCACACTGTAAGTCACGGCAGAATCGCAACACATCATACTGCTCATTTTCTGGCACACACCTCCTAATCACTTGATCTGCCCCGTGTTTGAAAAGGTAAGGCTCGTCCCAGAAGTACTCTCTCGATCTCCTAGCAAACCTTTTCTTGCCCTGCCAATCTAGCTCAGGGGGGAAAATCCCGTGTGTCAGATAGTTTGCCAGATCTGCATACCATGGTTCCCTATCCTGCACTGCCCACAGATGTTCGTCCGGGAAATTTTCTCTCAACGGAATCTCATCCCCATCTATATGACTCTCATGTACTATCCTGCTAAGATGATCTGCAACCATATTCTCGCACCCCTTCTTGTCCCGGATTTCTAAATCAAACTCCAGTAACAGCAACACCCACCTAATCAGCCTAGGTTTTGCATCTTTCTTTTGGAGCAGATATCGCCGAGCTGCATGGTCTGAGTATACCACAACCTTGGCGCCTACCAAGTACTGCCTGAACTTCTCAAGAGCAAAAATGACAGCTAATAATTCCTTCTCTGTTTTCGAATAGTTCATCTGTGCGTCATTCAAAATCCTGGATGAGTAATATATGACATGTGGGTCCTTGCCAACCCTTTGACCCAAAACTGCACCTACAGCGAAGTCAGAAGCATCACACATTATTTCAAATTGTAAATCCCAAACTGGTGGGGCAATTACTGGAGATGAGGTCAAAGCCTCTTTTAAAGTTTCAAATGCCCCCGCACAATCTGAACTAAACACAAACTCTTTGTCTTTTTGTAGCAACAAGCATAGAGGTCTGGAGATCTTTGAAAAATCTTTGATGAATCTCCTGTAGAAACTTGCATGACCAAGGAATGACCGGATGTCTTTGACATTGCGAGGGGGTGGTAAACTCTTGATAACTTCAATCTTTGCCTTGTCTACTTCAATTCCTTTTTCAGATATTATGTGACCCAAGACAATCCCTTGTTGTACCATGAAATGGCATTTCTCCCGATTCAAAACCAAGTTGTTTTTCATGCATCTTTGAAGCACCAACGATAAGTTATTAAGGCATAACTTGAACGAGTCCCCAAATACTGAGAAGTCGTCCATGAAGACTTCAATAATCTCCCCCACCATATATGAAAACAACGAAACCATACACCTTTGAAACGTACATGGTGCATTGCAAAGGCCAAAAGGCATTCTTCAGAAGGCATAGGTTCCATAGGGACAGGTAAAAGTTGTCTTCTCTTGGTCTTCTGGAGCGATAACTATCTGATTGTACCCGGAATACCCATCTAGGAAACAGTAGAACTGATGCCCTACCAACCGCTCTAGGACTTGGTCGATGAAAGGTAAGGGAAAATGGTCCTTCTTGGTGACCGCATTTAACTTTCGGTAGTCTACACAAACGCGCCACCCTATCTGGAGTCTTTGTGCCACTAACTCACTCCTCTCATTCTTAACTACTGTAACTCCGGATTTCTTTGGGACGACATGAATGGGACTAACCCATCTACTATCTGAAATAGGGTAGATAATACCTGCATCAAGAAGCTTCAATATTTCTTTCTTTACTACCTCCTGCATGATCGGATTTAGCCTCCTTTGTGCCTCCCGTGTCGGTTTGGCGTTCTCTTCTAGTAAAATCTTATGTATACACATGGTAGGACTTATCCCCTTAATGTCATCTATGAACCAACCAATGGCCTCTCTGTACTCTTTCAACACTCCAAGTAGTTCCTCTTCTTGACTTGCCTCCAAATTTGCAGAAATGATCACTGGGTTCAACCTTTCTTTGTCGAGAAACACATACTTCAAGTTCGACGGGAGTGCTTTCAATTCAACTCTTTGAGGAAGTTCTTCTAATGGTACCAGGTCATCTGTAATTCCTTCTCTTTTGAATTCCTCCTCAATAGTGGTATCCAACTCCTCCTCTAAGAAATCCACAGTGTTACAGTCATGGGAACCCACTGGGTATGATAAAGAGTCAAAAATGTTGAACTCCACGGTTTCGTCTACTACCTTCATAGTCAGCTTCCCTGAATGCATATCAATCACTACCCTAGCTGTTGCCATGAAAGGTCTCCCCAAAAGTAACTTCACATCTCTCTCGTCTCTTCCTTCATCCATGTCAATCACTACAAAGTCGGCAGGTATGATTAACTTTTCAATCTGTATTAACACATCTTCGACAATGCCCTTAGGGCTTCTTGCAGAAGCATCTGCTAAGACAAGTGACATAGTGGTTTTTCTGAGGTCATTCAAACCCAGCTTCTTGTAGACCGAGAATGGCATGAGATTAATGCTTGCTCCTGAGTCCAACATCGCTCTTTCGCGATTTGACCCGCCAATCGTAATGTCAATTATAAAACTCCCTGGGTCCTTCATTTTCTGGGGCAGTGACCGTTGAATTACTGCACTGACATTCTCATTTAGATGCTCCTGTTGTTTCGGTCTGAACCGCTCTTTATCTTTACTCAAGTCTTTGAAAAATTTACCATAAGCCGGCATTTTCTCAATAGCATCTAACAGTGGTAAGTTGACGGTTACCTTGTAAAGGAGATCATAGATTTCTTGATGTGATTTCTCCAACTTAGAGTTTTTCAGCCTCCCTGGGAACGGTATAGGCGGTACGTAGGGGTTGGATGACCTATGGAGCTGAGGTCTTGGTTCTGGGTCTGCTACCCGGACATTTTTCTCTTTTTCTAACTCCTTCTCATTTTTCACTCCCGTGTCAACCACCTCGTCTTCTTCTTCTGTGACGGTGTCTTTACCCTTTTCTCCCAAAACCTTTCCGCTTCTGAGGACTGTCCTTGCACTAGCCTGTTCCGGTTGACTTGGAAATTTTCCTTTTTCTCTTTCCTGTAATAATTCAGCCAACTGACCTAACTGAAACTCGATCCTGTGAATAGATGCATCCATCTCGTTTGATTGCCTATCATTCTTCCACATGTATGTCTCCCAACTCTCTAAATGTGCCTGTTGTAGCATATGGACCTCTTGTGTATCCTGGTTGGCTGACTGCATGACCTCTCCTATCCATTCATCAAATGTTCCCATATTCAGCTGGCTTGCATTAATTTCTTCTGAAAGCTGTGCCGTTTGCACAATTTCTCTCGTTCTCTGCTCTACTAAGGTGGTCTCTTCATTCTCTTCATTCTCTTGTAAGTAGTCCGTTAGCAACACTGCTAATCTCTCTTCGGTTGAAAGCTCTTCACCCATATTGTAGCCCTCATGGAAATCTTGATCACATCCCCAGTCTTGGTTATATGGGTCAATAGGGAGATCGTACTCAGATCCTGAATTGTTCCAGGGGGCAGCCATGAACCTAGGATATCAAGAAACAAAACTACCCAAACGTGAAACTATACAAACACAGAAAAATAAGGATAAATATATATGTAAAAACAACTAAGTAACTATAAACCTTACTTAAGCAAAACTAATTAAACTAACATGCCGCTCCCCGGCAGCGGTGCCATTTTGACAAAGACCTTTTTTCCCTTATGTCGTTTTAAAAGATCAGTCCGTCAAATAATATTTAAAGAAACCACACAAGCCTAAATCAGTTTACAAACATAGATATAGTGGCAAGTGGGTGTCGTCCACAGGGAGCGGAGTTAGCCAAATTAGTTAAAGCTAAAGCAATGGTATGTATATATAAATAGCAAAACATGAATTAGTGAAAATGTAGATTGTGAATCAATTCTAAATAACACCAAATTAAATAAGTAAATAAAATGAAAGGGGAAAATGGAGTGAAGGATATATAGATGATGGAAACTAAGGAGTTAATGGATTCGAAAGCAAATACTGGGCAATGTAACAAACTTGTCAATAGCACGGCTCTTCAAGGTAACCGACCTAGGATGTATAGAGTCGGTTATTTATCCCCAGAAGGTGGCCAACCTAGGATGCATAGTGCGGACCACCTATTAGGGATTAATCCTTGTAAACTACCAACCTAGGATGTATAGAGTTGATTGTTTACCGGATTCTAGAAATGAAGCTCGTCTACCTAACATTGACTCAACTGATTACAAATAGTCACCCTAGGATGTATAGTGATGACTTCTAACTCTTTCACGGATTCCGACCTAGGATGTATAGTGCCGGAAATACGATCGAGGTTAGATTAAAACCGCGGTTCAAGAGTGGGAATTCATGACTTTCCGTCTATTCTTTAGAGCATTAAACAACTAAATAGGATGTATATCTAGATGCAATACCCATTCATAATATAAAGACATCTTGCAAAGATCATGTATCTACACAAGAAATCAATGATAAACACTCACAACAAGAATAGATCAATGGAAGATAGACATGAATATCAATATAATATCAAGTTTATGTACAAGCCCAATATTAAACTAACTACTCCATCAACCCCTTAGAGGGGATTTAGCTACTCATTACAACTAGGAAATCAGTAGAGAGGAGAAAGAAATAACCCTTGGAGAACATCTCCTTCCTTGAAGTGGCTCCAATCTCTTAACTTCCTTGAAGTTGAGTAGAGAATGTGTGGATGAGAGGTAGAGAGAGAAACTAGATCTAAGAATGTCTAATCTGCCTAAAACGGAGTTAAAAGCTCCTTAAAACGTTTCTATACTTTTATATTTATACTAAATACAAAAATAGGTCACTTAAGCTTTGAAAATCAGACTGGCGCGCTCAGAGTGCGGGTGGAGTGCGGGTGGTTTACCCGCACTGTACCCGCACTGTATGGGTTGCCTGCAACTTCAGTTCACGGATCAGGACATTAGTGCGGGTGGAGTGCGGTTGAATTACCCCCACTTGACCCGCACTTAGCCCGCACTTGGCATCGCACTTTGACCGCACTTCCTTCTCAGGTGCAAAATCTACCTACTGTCTTGAGCAACAGTGCGGGTAGAGTGCGGTTGGATGACCCGCACAGTACCAGCACTCTAATGTCAGGTGCAATTCTGCTCTTCTATTCTTGATGCAAGTGCGGGTAGAGTGCGGTTCGATGACCCGCACAGTACCCGCACTCTAGTGTCAGGTGCGATTCTGTTCTTCTGTTCTTGGTGCAAGTGCGGGTGAAGTGCGGTTTGCTGACCCGCACAGAACCCGCACTCTAATGTCAGGTGACTGCGCAGCTTCTCTGGTTTGGCAATAGTGCGGGTGGAGTGCGGTTAGGTGACCCGCACTATACCCGCACTTTATCTCTGTACTTGCATTCTGCCCCGGCTATGCACATAAGTGCGGCTGGAGTGCCGCTGGAGTGCGGTTGCGACCCACACTGGACCCGCATTATAGACCTGTTTGTGTTGGAATCATCACAATGTGCTTCCAAGCCTGTCTCTGCATCATTTCCTTCAAATAAGCACAAAACAACCCATAAGAGACACAAAAATGCACGAAAACAGAACATAAGGTAAGGATCTGAGGGCCTAAATATAGTACATATTTGGCCCGATCAGTGTCCATCTGGAAAGGAGGAGGTTCCATTAAGAGAGAATTTCCCAGATGAACAGCTGTGGGTAGTTCACAACGAGGAACCGTGGTATCCCGATTTGTCTAATTATTTGACCCACGGAATTCTTCCACCCGAGTTAGATTCACAGGGGAGGAAAATGCTTATAGCAAAAACTACACAGTTTTTTTAGGACGAACTATATCCGTTTAAACATGGTCCTGATCAGGTTATCTGAAGGTGTGTACCGGAATCATAACAGGGAGATATTCTTAGATTTTTCCATGAGTTACAGTGTGGAGGCCATTATGGGGCAAGAAAAACTGCAATTAAAGTGCTTTAGTCAGGATTTTACTGGGAACCTTTGTTTAGAGATGCTCTTAACTCCTGTGCAGTCTGTGATAAGTTACAGCGCACCGAGAATATTGGAAAAGGAATGAGATGCCTCAGTCAGGAATCTTAGTGGTAGAAGTGTTTGACACTTGGAGAATTGATTTCATGGGACCCTTTCCATCATCAGAAGGGAAGAACTATATTCTTGTAGGAGTGGATTATGTTTCGAACTGGGCTGAAGCAGTTGCTACAAGGACAAATGATAGCAAGGTGGTGGTGAAATTTGTGAAAAAAAACATTTTAGCCGGATTTGGAACTCCGAGAGTGATAATAAGTGATGGAAAGAGCCATTTTTGCAACAAGATTTTTAGGAACCTGATGAGGAAATATGGAGTCCGTCACAAGGTAGCCACTTCATACCATCTGTAGACATCTGGGCAAGTAGAAGTGAGCAACAGGCACATCAAGCAGATCTTGGAGAAAACAGTGAAGTCTGTACGGAAGGACTGGGCAACAAGATTGAATGATGCTCTATGGGCATATAGGAGAGCATACAAAACTTTGATTGGGATGAGTCCCTACAGGTTGACGTTTGGAAAAGCATGACATCTTCCTGCGGATTGGAATACCGTTCTTGGTAGGCTATCAAGAAGCTAAATTGGGAATATAACAAAGCAGAAGAAGAGAGAAGCCTCCAGTTGATTGAGTTGGAGGAATATAGACTGCAAGCCTATGAGAACGCATGGATCTACAAGGAAAAGACCAAGATCATCCATGATAGGAATTTGATGAGGAAAGAGTTCCACCCAGGAATGTTTGTACTACTACATCTCTCTCGGTTGAGAATGTTCCCGGGAAAATTGCAATCGCGATGGTTTGGACCATATAGAGGGGTTGATGTTCTACAAAATGGAGCAGTGGAGATCCAAAGTCTAAGAAATTATGGAAAATTTAAGGTGAACGGAGAAAGATTGAAACCATACAGAGGCGTGGAAGGAAGTCTTGAGGGAATTGGATCGTTGATTATGAATGATGATTAAAGCAACAGGCAACGTCTTGCCAAGACAATAACTAAGGCGCTCATGGGAGGCAACCCATTTGAACTTTACTATTTTTTCGTTGCATTGTTTAATTTACTTAGCTTGTTGAACAATTAGAACAATTTAGTTTGGATGATTGTGGATATTATTTTTTTTTTAGATATATTTTAGTTTGAGATATTTTCATGTGGTTGATTAATCTTTGTGGTTAGAAATTGTGTTTATTGATAGGTTTTTTAACTCTTGAATTCAACACACCGGCCACTTGCGCATCTTGGAGGGACAAGCATGCCAAGAGTGCTCATAAAAAGGGCAAGAATCTACCCATTTGGTGACCGCAAGATAGCAATCACCTTGGTTTAATCTTTTCATCTCAAACTCATGAATTTCATTTTCTTTGTCTATGTGTATAGACAGTTTGAGTATGCTATGATTGTGGATATATGTATTGCATATATTATAGAATGAATGTGTGGATAGTTGTCAATGGATGAAAATTTTGATCTCTAAATTTTTCATTTATTGATTCATTCATTTTTGGGAATAGATGGGCCGAAGGCCCTTGTGGATATTGCACATGAATTACAGGTTTTCATTTTCATATAGCCTAACTTGGTTTGGGGGTTTTTGAATTCATGCATATATCTGTACAGGATTGAGCATATAGTGATACTCGGTTTGGGGGTCATCATGTCCCCATTCTAGCAATTTTGATTGAACGATATTGCTTGATGATGGATTGTGCTTAAATGTCGATGTTACATTTTAATGCCTTATTTTATGATGAGCCAAGTGTTGTGTCTTTTATTTTGTGGGCAATGATTGTGCGTGATTAGTTCCTAGGGTTATGTTTTTTGTGTCATGTTAAGTATGTGCCACTGGACCAGGCTCTCTTGTCTTTAACATTGAGGACAATGTTGGGTTTGGTTTGGGGGTGTAGACTCCTTTTTTCAAGTCTTTTTTTGTGTCTTGAGTCACTTTTCGTGTCAAATTTTTCAAGCCAAAAATTTTAAGCATTAATTATCTTGGTGAGATAATCTTGAGCAAAGTGTTTATGGAGAATTTGTGTATGCCTTGTGTGGTTGTTCATAGCTCTTAGTCAGTTTAGGGGTCTCACTTGCATTACATGGGTTTGTCCCATCTTTTGGTGTCCAAGTTGAGGGGACTTGGTGCTCAAGTGCCTTGTTCTAAAGTGGAAACAACCCTTGTGAGTTTCACAAACACAAGCCAAAAGTGCGCAATTCGAGGGAAAATGTTTTTCAAATCTTTAAACACTTTTCAAACACCATGCATAGTCTCATTATACCAAAATCATCATGTGTCATAGAAAATGCATCATTAAAGTGGACCGCTTGACTGAGATTTTTATTCCCTTGGTAGATGGATTCTTTGAGGTGATACGAGGCAATGTGTGTTTTTAGCCACTTTAAATGCCAAGCACTTCCCATCCTTAATGTGTGTGCTCCCAAGCCAATTTGAAGCCAAACACATTTAGACTTTTCCATTCTACACCAATATTTTCCATTACCCGAGCAACCTAAACACTAAGCCAACCCTCACTTGATTGATCTTGTTAAAGCTTAGGAATGAATGTAAAATGTGCTCTAAATTGTCAAATGGCGTGTACCGAGGCAAAAAAGTGTTGAGTTTTTAAAATATGTGCAAAAGTCAAAGGCAAGAAAATAAAGCAAGGAACCAATCAATCAAAAGAAAAGAGAAGCAAAAAGAAAGAAAGAAAGAAATATGCTTCAATTGCTTTGTTTAAATTGAAAAGACTACTCAACAGGGTAACAAGAGTAGTTAAAAATTGCACTTGAAATTTTATTAATTCTTGGACGCCTTATTTTATGTTTGTGTTTAGAAGTAGTGTTGCATGAGAAATAAAATGTTTAAATGTAGAATGTATTGCCTTAACTTGGTTGATTAGTGAATTGTGCCTAAATTCCCATCCTTACTAACCACCAATCACTTTAACCCATTACAACCAAATAGAAAAGACCTAGTTGATCTTAGGGGAAATCTAACTTGAGAATATTTGTCGATGCATGCTCTTTCCACATTCATGGCACTTGGTTCCTTCATGAGACTGTTCCACTAAAAGAGACTTTATCTTGTATGAAATGTATGTAATAACTTTGATTCCATTACGTAACTCTTTCGCATACATATTGCATAAGTGTGAACCTAGGTTCTGAGAGGAAAAATAAGAGAGAACTCATGTGAGAATTTAGGTTGAAGCGAATTATGCTCGGGCGTGAGAGTGAGTGGTTTCCAAGGCAATGGCTCTTAAAGTGTGGGATTCGTGTGGTGTGAGTTTCCCTCGTGTGGTGCCTTGGAGTTATTTAGAACATTTTGCATTAGCATCTTCCTCACTCTCACTATCTCTGACTTATCTCTCGATTAGTTGGCTTGCTGCTTATTTGTTAGAGTCTAGGTGTTTTTAGATCGAGTCATGTTTGTGTGTTTTGAGTATATATCTTGTTATGATTGGAGTTTGCTCGAGGACTGGCAAATGTTTGGTTTGGGGGTAATTGATCGAGCCAAAAATGTCATATATTTAGGCCCCCATATCATTTCTCTTTGTTTCTTTATTGAGCGGTTTTATGTGTATTTATTGCTTTTTTTGTTGTTACTGCAGGCATTAGGTAAAAAGACATGAAGAGGGGAAAAAAGGACAAATTGGTCCACAAAAGAGATAAAGAAGGCAATAGTGCACATGTAGCACACCCGTGCAGTCACCCGTGCACCGAAAGTTGGAAATTGGGAAGATCTTAGTGCACGGGTAACTGCACGGGTAACACCCGTGCAACCACCAGTACAATCCACCAGACCAGGGAGCAAAGCCTCGGGCGAAGATCAACTGCAAGAGTATCACACGGGTCACCTACCCATGCACTAACCCATGCACATTGCACAAGTCAGGAAGGAAATGAAGATTGTACGGGTAACTCACCCGTGCTATACGGGATTCTCAGCTCGCCACACCAGCATTTTGGCCTAATTTTGAATGAAGTATAAATAGTTTCATAAATGATTTTTCAAGAGAGAGACCCACGACCATACACCCATTCCATTCTTTCTTTCTCTCTTTAAATCTCAAAACATTTCTCTCTCAATACTTCACCAAAAACCCATAATCATCTTCATAGATTGCTACTCACAAGGACATTGGTGGTGGATTTTAGCTTGAAGAAAGAAGGTTCTATATGGGTCTTTTCTATTTCCCTCCTTTTTATTCTTGTATTCTATTTTTTATGAGTAGCTAAATCCCATTAATGGATTGATGTGATTCACATTTAAATATGGGTATTTGTAATGAACTCAATTTCTTTTATTAAAATCTATCTAATTTGTCCTATTCAATGTTTTATTTGATTTCGAAAGCAATTTGTGTTTGATTGTACATGACTCTCTTCATGAGTTTTTTGAGAAATTATGTGTAGAGAATTGAGTATACATGATGCTTGGTTCTCTAAGCTCAGTTGAATAGGAGAATTGAATAAGGGTACATGACCCAAGTGAGGTTAATCTCACCTAATTCTAATCTTTCATAGATAATCAACACTATACATCATAGGATTGTTTGCTTGTGGTAGATTAAGCATCAACACTATACATGATAGGTTAGTGATTTTAACAAAGAGATTTGTCCCTTATGTGATAGATGCTCTCTCATTGTATAACCAATTGTGGGTGGCCAATGCTATACATGATGGTCTAGGCACTCACAAGTGGTAAATAATCACTCATATACATCCTAGGGTGGTTACATTAGTTTATGAGTTTTAATGTGAGTTCATACTTTACCTAGTGTTTGCTAGTTGAATTCATCAATTCCTTAATCCACCTACCATATATATATATATATATATATATATATACCGTTTTAGAATAGTACATTTAGTTAGTTTTGGCTTAGCTTGCATCTTAGTTTTATTTCTCTTTAAAACCAAATCAATTTACTTTTCTAGCATTTTTACTTAAGCATTAGCTTAATCATAACTATCGCTCAATCTCTATGGAACGATACCCATACTTGCCATATACTAGTTTTATACTTGTTGGAGTGCATCTTGGGATTTTATAAATTTGTTTGAATATTGCATACCACGGCAAAATGCACATTCACAAATCAAGACATGGATATAAAATCCTTATTGGTTGTTGTCTTGTTCAACCATTAAGAAGAGAGACAAGGCTAAATTGGATGAGACATCTTTATTTATTGAATGGACACAAGGCCCTTATTGAGTATAGCCTCGTCAATTGCTTCCATACACATTTGCACACATATAACTCATGCATAATATTTAAGCATGTCAAAATCAAGTTCACATGTCATGGAGATAAATTATAGGTCATTCAAATGTACTTCCCAATCAATTCTCCTAGTCCAAAAATTCATGTTTGAACATAAAGGTGACATGGATTACAAACAAAGCAAAGAAACACTTATTAAATAGAAATCCATATAATTATATAAGCACAACCAAAATGCTCAAGCAAGTAATGAATAAGCATAAAGTTGATCAAATTTTACTTGTTTCAACTATGAAAGGTCGCTCTCTTTTCTTGAGCTCCCTATATGAGGTCAATCACCAAGGACTCATCAAGGCATATGACAAATCCCAATATACCTACTAAGTGAATTGAACCTAGTTGAGTCTAAGGACTTTGTGAATAAATCCACTAGTTGATCATTTGTGCCAACATGTTCAAGTGCAATACATTTGTTTTCAACTAGCTCCTTAATAAAGTGATGCCTAATGTCTATGTGATTAGTTCTAGAGTGTTGAACAAGATTCTTTGAAATATTAATGGCACTCATGTTATCACAATAAAGAGTTAGAGTACCTTGATCAAATCCATAATCTACAAGCATTTGTTTCATCCATAGGAGTTGTGTGCAAGCACTCCTGGTGGCTATATATTCTGCTTCAGTTGTGGATAAGGAAATGGAGTTTTGCTTCTTGCAAAACCATGATGATCGAGCCAAAATTGTTATATATTTTGGCCATCTTATCCTTATCCTTTGTCTCATTTTCAGGTGTTTTGTGCGTGTCTTATGGCTCGCTTGTTACAATTGCAGGCATTTAGTGAAAATCAAAAACCGAAATCGAAGAGGGACAAATCAAGGCAAAAAAGGAACTCTTGAAGACCTTAGTGCACGGGTACCTTACCCGTGCACAACTTATGCACCGAAGGATGAAGATCAGAGAAGACCTCAGTGCACAGGTATAACACGAGTACCTTACCCGCGCAAAACCCTGCACTTGTCCAAACCAGGGAGCATACCAGACAAGAAGACCTCACTACACAGGTACCTTACCTGTGCACATTGCCTAAACCAGAAAGTAAGAAGAAGACTACACAGGTATAACACGGGTACCTTACCAGTGGACTACGTGTGTCAGGTGCACCACATCAGTAAAATCAGACCTATTTCGGGGAACCTATGTATAGAATCTTATGTTAGGTCAGCCACACACCCACACACCATTTTACATCACATTTTCACTCTCTAGATCTAAAAACCATTCTCTCCCAAATCATCCAAAACCCATACATCATCTTCATCATTTCGCTACTCAAGAAGGACATTGGAGGAAGATTCAAGCTTGAAGGAAGAAGGTTTTACATAGGTCCTTTCTATTTCCATCCTCTTTGTCATTTTCTTACATTTGTCATGAGTAGCTAAACCCAAATTGGGAGTTGATGTAATTAACTCATAGATTGTGGGATTTCCACCATTTTGATTTGATTGGTATAGTTCCATTCAATTTGCTTAATTGTGTTTAATTATCTCTTGAATCAAGTAGGCTCTCCAACTCTTGATTCTTGTGGATTAATTGAACTTCTTAGAGTAACTAAACTTTAATTGAAATCTTTGTGAGGTGGGTAGGCACTCCAACTCCCATTTAACGTAGTGGTTGAATTTGCTCTTAAATGCATTTAATACTCACTTTGGGTTGGGTAGGCACTCCAACTCCCAACTCATTGTATAGATTGAATTTTGGTTTCTTTGTGAGACAAGTAGGCATTTCAACTCTTGGTTTACATTAGATACCAATTTATATTTTTAACCATCTACACTTAAGGTGTTTAACCAATTTCAATTTAATTAGAAGGGGTATGTTGTAAGCACTCCAATCCAAGCCATCCTGGCTACCTTACATCTATCCAAAGCAAAAGTGAAATGGGTGGATTGTGAAAATCCAATCCAAGCCATCCTAGAAACTCTAGCTAGGAGGATCAGCCTATATCTAAATCGAATCAGGCTTCATAAGCAGAACTCCACTATTTGTGTCTATATTGCATCGACTCCCATATCTCTTATCATACACTTTTTACACACATTTTCATTATCTTAAGTTTTGTTTAGTTTCTTTAGTTTAATAGTAGTTGCATTTTCATTTGGTTCCTATCATCAATCACTTCAATTTACTTTTATTGCCCTTTTTTTTCATTGCATTTATTACTACAGTAAATATTTAATCATATCTATACCTCGATCTCTGTGGACGATACCCTAACTTATCATAGTACTTGTTTAATACATTTAAGTTCATAGTTGAGGTTTTATAAATTTTGTTTTGATATTGCATATACGACAGATGCGTGTAAAATATGGCGCCGCTGCTGGGGATCGGCGTATATAGTTGTGATTAGATTTAGCTTTAGTAAGTTGTTTTTAGTTTCTTTTGTTCTTTTTACTTTTGTTGGTATTTTTGTTTCAGTTTGTTTCAGGATTCATGAACTATTTCTAGCAAGATTCAAGGCCAAAATATGGGATGTATAACTATATGATCAAGAATGAGGAAACATACCAGAATTTCAACAGAACAATTATGAGATCGGGGCCCTTTTGTTTGAAGAACAAGTGACAATCAGATAGGTGTAGAGCTTAAGGCATTTTGGCAAGCCCTACAATAATCACATGAAAAGTGTTTTCGTTACCAAGAGTGTGGTGATGCTTATCAGATAGACATTGACTCTCTTGGAGAAGAAATGAGAAGTTTCGAGCAGTTAACACAACAAACAACACAAGAATTTCAAGACTTGGAGGTAAGAACAAAGGAGAATTTAAGTAGATACATCAGGGAAAATGAAAGAAGAATGAATGGGATAGATGTTTCCATTAGAAGCATTGAAAAGAATATAGGGTAGTTGGCAAAAAAAATTTGAGAAAAGGAGAAAGGCAAATTTCCTAGCCAACGTGAACAAGCTAAGGCAGTTCTCAGAAGTGGACGTATACTGGGGGATGGAAACAAAGAGAACACTGCAGAAGAAAGGGAAATAACACAAAAAGAAGACAAAGGTGAAGGAAAGGTAGAAGATGAAGACAAGGATGAAGTGACTCAACCGGAATCGAGGTCACAACTCCATAAATCACATAACCCCTACATTCCACCTATACCTTTTCCCGGGAGGTTGAAGAATTCCAAGATGGAGAAATATTTCCAAGATATCTATGACATTCTATCTATGGTGAATGTCAACTTGCCTTTGTTGGACGCGATTCAAAGAATGCCTGCTTAATGGAAGTTCTTCAAAGAGCTAAGCAAAGATAATGAGAGGTTTATGCCAAAGTAGTAGGAACGGTTGAATATGAACGTTAGTGAGTAATTTAAAAGACTCTGCCTTAGAAAATGAAGGATCCATGGAGTTTTATCATTGACATGAACATAAAGGGGCTAACCAGGAAAGAGTAATGCTAGACACTAGGGCAAGTATTATCCTCATGCCATTTTCTATCTACAAGAAGTTAGGCCTCATGGATCTCAAGCCGACCACTATGTCACTAGTCTTAGCATATTCATCCTCAAGATGTCCGAAGGGTATAATGGAAGATGTCTTGATTCAAGTCAAGAAATTGATAATCCATACAGATTTTATAGTTATCGACATAGATGAAGGGAGAGATGAAAAGGATGTGAAACTTCTATTGGGGCATCAGTTCATAGCTACAGCATGGGTTATGATAGATATGCACGAACGAAAGCTTACCATAAAAGTTTTGGATGAAACAGTCAAGTTCTACATTTTTGATTGTATGACCTACCCAGTTGGATCAGATGACTGCCACAAGGTGAACATGCTAGAAGATGGATTAGATGAGGCAGTAGAGAAGAAGAAGGGTTTGGAAGAACTGAGAGCGATGAAGACTTGAGCCTAGGAAGCAAGGATGAAGGCTCAGAACAAATTATAGGAGATCTAGGAAATAATTTGGACAACGTGAAAAGAGAAGACACAGAGGCACAAGGAGAAAATTCCCAGGAGTTAGAACTTAAACCACTCCCACCCAAGCTGAAATATGTTTATCTTGATAAAGAGAAAAGAAGTTCAGTGATCATTTCAACAGGTTTAGATGAATCTTAAGAGAGTAGGTTACTTGAGGTGTTGAGAGAGAATAGGGAGGCAATATGATGGACTATAGAAGATACCAAGGGAATTAACCTGACCGTCTATACGCACAGAATTCTGTTGGAAGAAGGCACTAAACCAACTACGGAAGCTCAAAGAAGACTCAATCCCATTATGCAGGAGGTTGTCAAGAAAGAGGTCTTGAAGCTATGGAATGTTGGGATCATATACCCGATATCAGATAGTCGATAGGTCAATCCAATCCATGTTGTACCAAAGAAATCTAGGATTACAGTAGTTGAGAATGAGAAGAATGAGCTAGTGGCTATAAGGCTTCAGACTGGGTGGCATGTGTGCATAGATTATAGGAAATTGAACACAGTGACCAAGAAAGACCATTTCATATTACCCTTCATCGATCAGATGTTAAAGCTGTTAGAAGGACACAATTTTTATTACTTCTGGATGGGTACTCGAGGTACAATCAAATAACAATAGCTCTAGAGGATTAGGAGAATATGACCTTTACATGTCCATTTGGCACCTATGCTTATAGTAGAATGCCTTTCAGTCTCTGTAATGCCCAGAGACTTTCCAAAGGTGCAAGACTTCTATTTTTTCAGACATGATAGGGGAGATCATAGAGGTCTTTTTGGATGACTTCTCAGTTTTTGGGGATTCTTTCAGTCCATGCCTAGATAACCTATCATCTGTTCTGAAAAGGTGAAAAGAGAATAGTTTGGTGTTAAATTGGGAAAAATGCCACTTCATGGAGGTAGAGGCAGACTCTTGATCACTTCAACCTTCGCTCTATCTACCTTAATCCCCCTACTAGAGATGATATGCCCCAAAACAATCCCTTGTTGCACCATGAAGTGGAATTTTTCCCAATATAACACCAAGCTATTCTCTTTTCACCTTTTGAGAACAGATGATAGGTCATCTAGGCATGGACTGAAAGAATCCCCCGAAAGATAAGGAATTTGAATTCAATGATAAGTGTTTGGCAGCATTTGAATCTGTTAACAGAAATCTTACTCGGGGCAACAAATCTCAGTTAGCACCCTCAAGATCATTACCACCTAGGTGATGACCAATGGTAGAATATATATGTGTATCAAACAATGCCTAATGAAATGATATGGAGATAACAATTTCGTTAGCTACTCAAAAGGAATAAAAATCTCTCTTTATTGATAACATATGATATACATTTCTCTATCTCTCTTTCGAATTGCTCTCACTTTTTTCTGGGTGATCGTTGGGTGTTTGTTGTATGCCAGTCGAATATTAGTCCTTTTTTTTCGAAGGAGGAAGTCCCTACTTTATACAGTGTCTTCATAGGGTTAAACTCATTGATTTTCCCTTGATTTTCTCATCCCTCCCCTCCTTATCAGACGAGATTTTTACCTTTAAATATCGTTGACTTTGAGTTAATTGCTCAGTTGAGGATATCTAGGTGGAAATCAATTTGTTTCCCATTTAGATTCTATTACTTGTTCTGCACGTGTATAATGTCTATAGATGTGATACTGTGTATCTTCGGGTCTAGCATGATTCCCATAGGGGTCGTCGAATGTCTTAAGGTATGGTGCATCAGTTAGTGAGGTCGAGTACACAAAACCCAAAAGGAAAATGTCAGAACCAAGCTAGTCAACAAGACAAAGTAAGACGATTCAGTGACACTTACGAGGAGTAGCATCTGAGATCTGCAGGTATTGATTCACCCTATGAGGATCGAAGGCTTCAGCGGTTGGGAACTTCAGGTTCAAGTAGTTCCTGGCTGGAATAGCCTTTAAAATAGTTTCAGATTCAGAAAGCAGGGAGTCCCGGTCCCATGATGGTTTTTCACTAAAAGCTGTGGGAACCTCGAACTCATGCCCCCCAATGAAAATTGAGCGTCCCCAATCATCCCCCGTAAGGATCCATTCTTCCTTCCTGGCGGGGTTCTTCTTCGAAGCGCCGGGAATAAAAAAGTGGAGCTTGTTCTTGGCCTTAGCATAAAACTGCCCTCGGGGAGTGCCAGATAGGCTCCCGATTTTGAAAAGATAGACCAACTCCTCTGCTCCGGGCTCTCTCATCACCTTGCTCAGCTGGCATTGTTCCCTCCACAACATGAGGAAGCTAATCAAATGCCTCCAGAAGTCGGGCGTCAACTGAAGGGGAGCAAGCTGGATGGCGTTGAGAGCTCGCCGAAGAGTAGGATGAATGGGAAGCCTAACCCCATTCTCGAGAGCCGCCATATGAATTGGAAGCATGCCTTTAGGGGGTTGAAGAACTCATAACCCTTGGGAGGTACTGAGATAGAAACGCTGTCGGGAATACCGTACTTAGACCTCAAACGATCAATCATGTTCGGATCAACGGTGGAATCAGGGACAACCCTAAAGTCATAGGGAGGAAGCCTCTCCAAAGGGGGGCCAGCTGAGACTCGATGCTCCCCCACGGCGTCGCCGCAAACCTCTTTATCAGAGTCTTCATCAGCTATATTCAGAGGATGGTCGGGATGGTTAGAAAACCCGGTCCCAATGGACACATTCCTGTTCGACAACAGACGTTACTTATTGGGAGGAGAATCATCGCTGTCTAAGCTCCTCCTTGCCCATTTTCCAGGGGCAAGGCTGAAGACCTCTTCACCGTCAACCATGGAATCAACAAAATCGCGAGTGGTTTTCAACATGATGAAGTCGGTGAGGATGAGGAATGAAGAAAAAGATATGCTTGAGAGAAAGTTTAACTTGGGAAAATTTGAAATTTAAGAGATATGAGGAAGACATTGAGATAAACAAGTATATATAGGCAAAAGGGCAGCAGAACAAGCTATCGAGATCTTCGGTTAAGATCACAAAGAATCTCGGAGACTGCCGTAACACAACCGGATTAACTCGAAAATAAGTCAGTCAGCTCACGCCACGTCACTTGCGCAGTTAATGAAAAGATTTCCCCAAGATTCTGGTAACAAGAAAGAAGGAAAGATTTCCCAAATAAAATAATGAATCTGACCCCAACCCCAAGCTCGACAACAGGTGTTCAAGTCAGAGGGGACTTCTGTTAATAGCCAAATTTGGCTAGGGACCAAATGGAAATTTTCAACCCTCTAAACCTGGCTCCATGCCCGAGGTCATCAACCAAGAGACCATGTTATCCGAAACCGAGCTATGATACCACCCCACAGGAATAAGGACAGGCTCCAGAAACACCTGGAGTAGAGCATAGCTCAGTCAGATCGAGCCCGTATCACCGAACCTGAAACCAGGAAATCCCCCCAAAGTCGGGATTACCTCGTAATCTCTCCAGAAGCTCGCCTATACCTCGCTGACATAGTGGGGTATCCGTAGGAGGCCGCACCTAGCTTCAAAAGGTCAAAGGAGGCCAGACCTAGCTCCTGGCTAGACTAAACTCCTGAATATCGGGGCTAAGACACTGATCGACCTCACTATCTGATGTACCTCACCATAATATACACCATATTCAACGACCCTAATGGGGGATCATACTAAACCTGAAGACACACATAATCATATCTTAAGACGTTACATACGTACAGAACAAGTAATAGAGTCCAAGTAGGAAACAAATTGATCTCCACCAAGATATTCTCAACTCAGCAATTAACTCAAAGTCAATGACATTTAAATGTAAAATCATGTACGATAAGGAGGGAAGGGATGGAGAAAATCGAGGGGAGAATCAATTAGTTTAACCTATGAAGACAATGTATAAAAGAAGGACTTTGGCCTTCAGAATGAGGAGACTACTTTTTGACAGGCATACGACAACAGCCCTACTACACCCTAGAGAGATTGAGAGCGATTGAGAAATATTTGTAAACGATACACCATTAATAAGAATAAAGAAAACATTTTCGTTCTCTTTTGTTCATTCTCTTTTGATGGTATTGATAATAGTATTTTTCTTTGTCATTTTTAACTAGCACTGACTAGAATACATTCTACCTTGACCACCACCTCCGTGGTAGTGGTTTTGAGGGTGTTAATTGAGATTTCTCACCCCGAGTAAAATTTCTGTTAACAGTGTGGTAGTTGTGAATGAATTGAATTTTGGCTCCTAAGTTTTTAATTTATTGATTGATTCATTTTTGATTTGATGAGCTGGAGGCTCTTGTGGATAATGCACATGAATTTATAGGTTTTCTTTTCATATAGCCCAACTCGGTTTGGGGGTTTTTGAATTCATGCATATACTTGTACATGAATGAGCATATAGTAAAAATCGGTTTGGGGTTAATGATCCATTTCCGACAGTTGTGTGAATTAATGTTTGATGTGGTTAAACTTTGAACTTAATGGCCATATTTATATAGAATGCCTTATAGTTAGATAAGCCTATTTTTGACTCTTTTATTTTGTTGGGCATTGATTGTGCATGATTAGTGCCTAGGTTTTTGTATTTTGAGTCAAGTTAGGTGCGCCCCGCTAGGCCAGACCCTCTTGTCTTCAACATTGAGGACAATGTAGGGTTTTGGTTTGGGGGTGCAGATGCCTTCGTCGAGTCATCTTTTTAAGTTGTTTTGAGTTATTTTTAGTTATTTTGGTCCAAATTTTTCAATTTGTCGCATTGGCCAAATTTTTCGAGCTTTAACTAGCTTGGATGTAATTCCTTGAGCATGTGCTTTTGGCGAATGTATGAATGCATTTTGAGCTTGTGTAACAAATGGTTGTCACTCTTGGGTCTTACTTGCTTGTCATGGGCTAGTCTCATCATTTGTATACTTAACTTGAGGCGACTCAGTGCTCTTACTCCTTGTTCTAATAGTGGAGACCACCTGCGAGTTCACAAACACAAGCCTTTTAAAAAAGCGCATTGAGTGTTAAATTGTTCTATTCTTAAACACTTTTCTCGTCATATGTGTCACATGTCATAGAACATACATTCATCATACATTTATTGTGGATTGCTTGTTGGATGCATTCATTCCCTTAATAAACTAATTGTGGAGATGATTTTAGGCAATGTGTGCATTTAACTACTAAATTAGCCTAAACACATTCCAGCTCCATAGTTGTGTGCTCCAATGCCAATTTTGCGACCAAACACTTACCTTTCATTTGGAACCACACTAAACCATATAGTCATAGACCAAACACAAACCAACCTTTAAATTGTTAATCATGTGGGGTGTGTGAGTGTTGTGTGTGTGTGGCATATGAAAGTGTAAGCTCTAATGTTGAAATATCATGTATTTAGGCAACTGTGTAAAATGTGCTAGAAATGGCTCAACATGTAAAAGTACCAAAAATCTGTACTTAGGTGCCAAATTGTCAAAGTGTTAAATGAAGTTATGCAAAAGTAAAACAGAGAAAGAAAATCAATGCAAAAAAAAAAGCCTTGTGAAATAATTGTAAAGTGCTCATAATGTAGAGTACAAAATTGTGAAGCACAAATGTGTATGTAAGTAAATGCCTAGTTGCTAGAATGTAATTAATGCTTAATAGAGCTTTGTATGGGGTGTGTGAGTATGTTTAAGCATAATTGGTGATCTTTGAACTCATATTTTCCTATTTCTTTGTTCACCACATCTAACCCAATTGCCAAATTACAACGAAAGGGTAAAGTCCTATTTGATCTATGATATGTCTTGATTGGGAATGTTTGTTGATGCTTGATCTTCCACGTTCATGGCATAGTTGAACGTGCATTTTGCCGTGGTATGCAATATTCAAACAAATTTATAAAATCCCAAGATGCACTCAAACAATTATAAAACTAGTAAATGGCAAGTATGGTTATCATTCCACAGCAATCGAGTGATAGTTATGATTAAACTAATGCTTAAGTAAAAATGCAAGAAAAGTAAATTGATTTGGTTTTAAAGAGAAGTAAAACTGAGATGCAAGCTAAGCTAAAACTAACTAAAATGTACTGTTCTAAAAAGGTATGGATATAAGGTATGTGGATTAAAGAATTGATGAATTCAACTAGCAAACAATGAATGAACTCACATTAATGGTCATTAACTAATGCTACCACACTAGGATGTATAGGAGTGGTTATTTATCACTTATGAGTGCCCAAACCATCATGTATAGCATTGGCCACCCACAATTGGTTATACAATGAGAGAACATCTATCACATAAGGGACAAATCTCATTGTTAAAATCGCCAACTTATCATGTATAGTGTTCATGCTTAATCTATCACATGCAAACAATCATAGGATGTATAGTCTTGATTACCCATGTAAGACTAGAATTAGGTGAAATTAATAAGTCAGAATCTCACTTGGGTCATGTACCCTTGTTCAATCCTCCTATTCAATTGAGCTTAGGGAACCAAGCATCATGTATACTCAATTCTCTACACATATAATTTCTCAAACAACTCATGAAGAAAGTCATGTACAATCAAACACAAATTGCTTTTGAAATCAAGTTAAACATTGAATAGAACAAATTAGATAGATTTTAATAAAAGATATTGAGTTCATTACAAATACCCATATTTACATGTGAATCACATCAATCCCTTAATGGGATTTAGCTACTCATAACAAATGAAATACAAGATTAAAAATGAGGGAAATAGAAAAGACCCATGTAGAACCTTCTTTCTTCAAACACAAATCCACCTCCAATGTCCATGTGAGTAGCAATCTATGAAGATGATGATGGATTTTTGGTTAAGTATTGAGAGAGAAATGTTTTTGAGATTTAGAGAGAGAAAGAATGAATGGAATGGGTGTATGGTCATGGGTCTCCTCCTTTGAAAAATCAGATATGAAACTATTTATACTTCCTTCAAAAATTAGGCCAAAATGCTGATGTGGCGAGCGGAGAATCCCGTATAGCATGGGTATAGCACGGGTAAGGTACCAGTGTATTTACCCGTGCAATCTTCATTTCCTTCCTAACTTGTGCAATGTGCACGGGTTAGTGCACGGGTAGGTGACTCGTGCAGTTGATCTTCGCCTGAGGCTTTGCTCCCTGGTCTGGTGGATTGCACGGGTGGTTGCACTGGTGTTACCCGTGCAGTTACTCGTGCACTGAGATCTTTCCAAAATCCATCTTCTGGTGCACGGGTGATTACACTGGTGTTCTACTCATGCAATATTGCCTTCTTCATCTCTTTTGTGCACCAATTAGTCCTTTTTGCCCCTCTTCATGCCTTTTTACCTAATGCATGCAATAACGACCAAAAGAGCCATAAATACAGATAAAAACTCTCAAGAACAAAACAAAGAGAAAGGATATGAGGGCCAAAATATATGACATTTTCGGCTCGATCAAATACCCGCAAACCAAACCTTTTCTCGTACCCGAGTAAACTCCAATTATAACAAAGATATGGGCTCTAAACACACAAATAAGGACTCGATCTAAAAATACCTAGACTCAAACAAATAAGCTGCAAGCTAACTAATTGAGAGATTAGTCAGAGATAATGAGAGTGAGGAAGATGCTAATGGAAAATGTTCGAAATAACTCCAAGGCACCACAAGAGGGAAACTCGCACGACAAGAATCCCACACTTTAAATGCCCTTGCCGTGGAAACTACTTACTCTCACGCCCCGAGCATAATTCGCTTCAACCTAAGTTCTCACATGGGCTCTCTCTTATTTTTCCTCTCAGAACCTAGGTTCACACTCATGCAATATGTATGCAAAAGAGTTTATGTAATGGAATCAAATTTGTTGCATACATTTCATACAAGATAAACGCTCTTTTTAGTGAAACAGTCTCATGAAAGAACCAGGTGCCATGAATGTGGAAAGAGCATGCATTGACAAATATTCCTAAGTTAGATTCCCCCTCAGATCAACTAGGTCTTTTCCATTTGGTTGTAATGGGGTTAAGATGATTGGTGATTAGGAAGAATGGGAATTTAGGCATATTGCACTAATCAACCAAGTTAAGGCAATACATTCTACTTCTAAACATTTCATTTCTCATGATTGGTGATTAGGAAGAATGGGAATTTAGGTATATGATTATGCACTTCACTTGCAAATAGCTCTCTTTGCTACAGTGACCCGGTTGGGGAATACTCCTTTGCCTATCTCATGACAAAAAGGGGGAGTAGTGTGGTTTTATTTAAGGGGATTGCATATTTGGAGAGATTGTCCCGTTGAGGGGGAGTAACCTATATAGGGGAGCATTTGCATGTTGCATGTTGTAATTTTCTTTTATTATGCAAATTGCTCTTATTTATTTATCTCTCTTGATCACCTCACATGCACTTGTCTTGGAAAGTGTAGTCTCATTGTTTTGTAGGGAAGGTGGCTATTCTACAAGAGCTTGAAGTTTTGAAGACCTAGTATCTAGGTATCTTTTTGTAATGTAGAATATCTTTTTGTTGACCTTTAGTTTTATTCTTTTTTGTGAGGATGATTTGTGAGTGGTGGTTTTGTCACGAAATAGCCAAAGGGGGAGATTGTAAGTTCCTCATATTTTGATTGGCTTATTTCGTTGACAAACCACATTGGGGATTATTCTTTGTAAGGGTAATTTAGGCCTCTTGAGTGTGATCAAGCTTCAAGGACATCATCTACTTCAAAGAGCACTTCAAAGGTATCTCACTAGTTTAACTTTCTTTGAAGAGATCTAGTTGCACACACTCACTTGCATGCATTATGTTCCTATCTTCATATAATTGAATGATGTATTGTATGCCTCTTTTCACACTCCACACTTGCACATCACTTAGTGTGTTGAGTTTGCCCAGAAAAGAGAATTTACTCTCTTAGCGCGGCCTAGACCGCTTGGCAAGACATGCTTGCACCGCGGCATACAGAGCGGTATACCTCAGCAGAGTCATGCTTCCTGTACCGCTTCCTGTACACTTGCACGCAAAGCGTCCCAAGTCACGGTTCTGTCCAGTAGGCCTCTGTTGCCCATACCGCGGCCTGTGCACCTGCATGCATAGCGCCCTGCACCGCGTTGTTGTCCAGACGGTGCACTGTTGTGTGTACCGCGGTCTGGACACTTGCCTGCGACGCGGTCCATCTAGCGGTATTGACGGGATTTTATGCCCTAAGTTCAAAACGACGCTGTTTCAACTAGGGCTCCCTTATATATACTCTATCTTCTTCCTTGCTCGTTTTTTATGAGTTCAAGAAGCCATTTTTGATAGGCCAAGCTTCCCTTAGAGAGAGAAACTCCCAAGAACTCATCTTTACTCAACCAAACACAAATCCATGTGCATCTAACATCTTTAAGCATCATCTCATCATGGATTCTTCTTGCTTTCATTGACTAGGTAACTTGAACATGCTCTAAATCTCATTGTATTTATTTATGTTCTTGTTTGCCTAGGGTTAGCTCTTTTATGTGATTTTATTGCATATCTTTATGTTTATTGGCATTTATAACATGATTGAGTTTTTGTTTGTTGGTTGAGAGCTTTGTTCATTAATAGCTAGCATTTAGGACGATTTTACCCTTCTAGCTAAATCTTCATGCATTTGCATTTAGATATTGATATCTAGGATTTGCATTTATTGACATCTTTAAATCCTTAGATAAGCATTTATTGTTGCCTAGCATTAATTGCATGTTTGAATATCTTTTACATATTCACATAAGTTGTTTAATCTCTTCATTGATTGTTAAGCTTTGTGACTAAGTGAGTTAGTGCACAAGCTTGTGGTCAAGAATCACTATTAAAGGCCCGTTGGGTAGAGTGAAAGGGTTAGTGACCAAGTAGGTGTGACTTGAGGTCAACCTAGGTTGTAAACTTTCGTTCAAATAGTGGAGTTGAGGACCGTATGTGGCTAGAAGGATAGCCCGTGAGTTTTTGCCCAGTTGGAGGGTTTCTCACGTAAATCAATCCTTGTGTTTTTATTGTTTTCCGCATATTTATATTGGATTGATTGATTGCTAATATGGGGCAGGATTATTAAAATTGATTAAGTCGAAAAGTTGGTAATAAATCAACTAAAACCTATTCACCCCCCCCCCCCCCCCCCCCCCCCCCCCCCCCTCTAGGTTGTATTAGACACACTTTGTGTATTTTCAAAGTCTTTTACTTTTAATATACTACTACCAATAGTATAACTTTAGGAAATATATTTCCTGATCAGAAAAAAATTTGTTTCTTAATTAAACAATTAATTAATAAATTAACTAATTCTTATTTAATTAAAACAATGAAACAAAATAATATATTAGGTTAATATATACACCTTGCCGCCCCACTTATATAAATGGGCCATATATTATTTTCTTATTTCATTTAATCCATTGGACTTTAAATAAAAGCCCACATGTGAACCAGACCCATTCTTACTAAAAGAAACAAGCCCACATGTCTCCTTTTAATATATTAATATAATAGTGCAGCCCATTAATTAAATAATAGACATATTTTATTCTTGATATATTAAAAACAATTCTAGATGAACCCTTAAATCGGCCCGGTAGAATATATCAAGTGATCCATGTAAATACGTGTGGATTGGGGATCTTGGCGGGCTATCTAAATTTAAGCTTCAATAGACACAACCTAATCACAATCAACAAATGATTCACTTAGGTCCAATCTATTAATTTTAACTCATTCCACTAAAGAGCTAAAATTGAACTCTTAAATAAAGATAGAATAAGGAGATGTTTCTCATTCATACCCTAGACAATCTTATAGGAGATGGTGTATCCTCGTGAATAATATCAGTAATCGCCAAGAGCTCATAGACCGCCTATAGCTCTCCAAGTTACCATATTTCCTCATATGACCACATTTCGAACTTGGATACTTTGACTTGTCCAGAAGCCATGTTTTCAATAATCATTATTGAAAACTCAACGTTGAGATTTAATATCCAATACCTCAAAACATCCATATGATGATATTATACTCTCATTTAATAAATGGAGCCACGATGTCCATATCTATAAATGAAGTCCTCTATCGATTAACAAATGAATACCACTAAACTATCGAGGATAGACTATGCTATATAATCGTACTCATTGATAGCTCTAATGATAACACTTGCAACCATAAGTCCATCATTTATCTCAGGATTAAGATAGACTCTCCGATTGTCCTTTTTAATGAAAAGACTTATATCTAGTGACGGTTCTAGATAAAGTATTTCATTGTGATCCAGTTCAATGCACCTAGTGCACTAGATTCTTTTACTCGAAAACCTTTCGATGATTTTAGACTCTTCATATTCATTTGATCCCACTCAAATGCTAGTAAAAGAATTCTACAACTTTAACAAGATAGAGGTGCCCAACCTTCAACTTAAGTTGTGAACGTTATTCAAAACTAACTAAAGAATTGTGTCTACCTCATACATATCCGGATGTATGAACAATTCTTCATGTCTCATAGTCTTTTGACCTTATGATTATTTACCTTGACAATTATAATAATAAATGCTATAAGTAATTGTAAGAATCAGAATTCACTTTATTAATATGAGAAGATTGTCAATTACAATATTACACTCTTGTCATTGAGTATAATCCTAACAAGATCACCAAGCAGCCCATGCGCACGCCTATCCCATGCAAGGGCATGAGCTGCCGCATGGCCAGCCCATCCATGGGTCGCGCGCGCTGCTGCACCGCAACAAGCGCAGCTGCACGCTTGGTTGCGTGCGCGCTTGTTGTCTCGGTGCGCGCGGGTGCCAAGCTCGGTTCCGGATGCTCCAATTTCTTCAAATCTTCGAGTCTTTGAATCTTGAATATATTACAACTTATTTTATACAATAAAATACTGCAGAAATATATATATATATATTTTATTTATTTATTTAAACTACTGCAGTATTTTTTACAAATAAAAAACTGCACTTATTTTAATACAATAAAAAACTGCACTAAATTTTAATACAATAAAAAAACTGCAGTATTTTTACAATAAAATTAATAAGAACTTAGCAACTACCAAGAAGGACTTATGGCGATAATAGACCACCCTTCTTGTTACAATTCCGAAACAAAAAATACATTGAAATTCTAGGACCAAAATAGAGCAATAACAATTCACTTTATAACAACATATATAAATCCATACATTCCACATGTAATTATATATGCGAATACCTAAAGTGCCATCTCTTTCTAAAACATGCATAATCACAATAAAAAGAAATAGATTCACGTATATATACGTTAATTAATTAAAGGGTACAACCAGGCTCTGATACCAATTGTTGGGAAAAATTGCTTAAAACCGCAGCGGAAGGCGAAAAAATATTTTTCATATAGTTTAAAATTTTTCTAAAGATTTGAACCTTAACCCTTTAATTAATTAAACTCAAATATACGGTTAGAGTAAAATACCTCTTGTCGCGTGATCCGATTGACTTACGTCGATGGTAATCTGTAAGATCTTCAATCCTAGCACGTACGTGAATCACCTAGGAGCGTGGTCTCCCTTTTTCTTTGAATTGCTTACCTTAGAATGGATGTATGGAATTTCTGATCTTGATCTTCAATAGTAAAACACCAAGAGCCTAAAAAAATAGTTCCGATCACTTTTGAATTCACAATCAATATGATTGAAACTCGCGTAACCCTAAATCGAAAGTGTGCACAAAACCTTTTGATGTTAAAGGCTTGTAAGTGCACTATCGAATGAGAACTTATTTTCTTTTTCTTTCTTGGCCGAAAATCTATGTGTATAGAGTAGGATTTTTTATTTTCAAAACAAACAAAAATCTCTCTCTATTTTTGCTTCTAGGTGGCAGAAAATTCATAACCTTATATTTATAGGTTGGCCGAATTTTCTCCTTCACCAAGTAGGGTTGGCCGAATTCATTGAATAGGAAATCTAGGGTTGGTTAATTTCCTTACTTGAAAAGGAATTATCCTTTCCCCTAATTCCTATCAATTCAAGAATCATAACCCTTGTAGGACTAGTGGTGGCCGAATTCTTTGTATAATAAGGAGTGTATGTGGACTTAATCCTTACCACATTAGGACTCCTATCACTTAAAAGAATTCCAACCCTAATCCAACACATAGTATCTAATTTACTGATCAGGAAAAGATTTTGATTTAAACTATTAATTAATTAAATAATTAATTAATTCCCATTTCATCAAAAAAATAAAATAAAATAATATCTTGGGCTATTTTATTTAGCCTTGCCGCCCACACCATGTATATATGGGCCCAATATTATTTTTCTTATTTTATTTAATCCATTAGACTTTAAATAAAAGCCCACATGTGAACCAGACTTATTCTTACTAAAAGAAACAAGCCTACATGTCTCCTTTTAATATATTAATATAATAGTGCAGCCCATTAAATAAATAATAGACATATTATATTCTTAATATATTAAATGCAATTCTAGATGGACCCATAAATTGGTCTGGTAGAATATATCAAGTGATCCATGCATGTACGTGTGGATTGTGGATCTTGGCGGGCTATCTAAATTTAAGCTTCAATAGACATAACCTAATCACAATCAACAAATGATTCACTTAGGTCCGATCTATTAATTTTAACTCATTCCACTAAAGAGCTAAAATTGAACTCTTAAATAAAGATAGAATAAGGAGATGTTTCTCATTCATACCCTAGACAATCTTATAGGAGATGGTGTATCCTCGTGAATAATATCAATAATCGCCAAGAGCTCATAGACCGCCTATAGCTCTCCAAGTTACCATATTTCCTCATATGACCGCATTTTGAACTTGGATATTTTGACTTGTCCAGAAGCCATGTCTTCAATAATCATTATTGAAAACTCAACGTTGAGATTTAATATCCAATACCTCTAAACATCCATATGATGATACTATACTCTCATTTAATAAATGGAGCCACAATGTCCATATCTATAAATGAAGTCCTCTATCGATTAACAAATGAATACCACCAAACTATCGAGGATAGACTATGTTATATAATCGTACTCATTGACACCTTAAATGATAACACTTGCAACCATAAGTCCATCATTTATCTCAGGATTTAGATAGACTCTCTGATTGTCCTGATAATGAAAAGACTTATATCTAGTGACGGTTCTAGATAAAGTATTTCATTGTGATCCAGTTCAATGCACCTAGTGCACTAGATTCTTTTACTCGAAAACCTTTCGATGATTTTAGACTCATCATAACTCATTTGATCCCACTCAAATGCTAGTAAAAGAATTCTACAACTTTATCAAGATAGAGGTGCCCAACCTTTAACTTAAGTTGTGAACGTTATTCAAGACTAACTAAAGAATTGTGTCTACCTCATACATATCTGGATGTACAAACAATTCTTCATATCTCATAGTCTATTGACCTTATGATTATTTACCTTGACAATTATAATTATAAATGCTATAAGATTTTGCAGAATCAGAAATCACTTTATTTATATGAAAAGATTGTCAATTACAATATTACACTCTTGCTATTGAGCATAATCCTAACAGAAAGATCATCTTGATATTCAAGATAACCAGTGAGATTGATACCACTACCTAGATAGAGCCAATACTTGATAAGGTCATGACCTCGACTACCTATCTATCTAGATGGGATATCATCCCCGCAAGTATGTACCTCGCCCTACTGAAGCTTTTGATACCAGCTCAAGACTAGCAAAATGATAACTCGCAGGCCCAGCAGCCCGCAAGCATCTAGACGTCGATCAAGGTACCAGGTACCTCCATACCTACCTCGGTGCTACCTCGATATCCACCTTGGTGTTACCTCGACTCCAGCCTGATACTCACTATGATCATCCGGAGCTCCTCCAAGGCAAGTACCTTACCTCACATGCAATACGATAGGGAACATTAAGATAAAAGCACCATTCCAGCAGGAAGCAGAATAAGTTCACCAAAATGAGGTATCACTGCTACCCTCAATCAGAACTCACGATCAGAATCTCCCTCCAAGCTCCACGAAGAAGGAAAGTTGACTCCATCGCCATCAAGCTCCACGGAGAAGGAAAGTTGACTATATCGCCAAAATAAAGCGACATTAATGACCCTATGGTCGATCGAATCATAATTCGAATTCGCCATTGATTAACGGGATCTAATCTCACGCCTTCAGCTCCACGCAAATGCCTTTCAACGCTTAAAATAGGACTCTCTATAATCTTCATTAAAAATGTCTGAATTTTGAGGAGATTAGGGGAGTACTATATATACGGCATTGAAGGGTAAAGAAAAAGGACTTTTCGAAGCTTTCTTGATCCCCAGAACGAAAGAGAGGTCCCGAGAGGTTCTCGGAATCTAGTGAGAGTCCATTGATAATCACTGGAAGAAAATCCACTTATCGACACAGACGTTTTCTCCATCTCCATCATGTGTAAAAGAGTGAGAGATATGTACGAATTCACATTGTAAACTCATGGTAGTAGTTGATTAAATAAAACAGTGTTCGTTTTTTACATCTCCCGGTCTCTTTGTGTCCTTTATCCGTTCTTTGGTCAGTCGACCTCGATCATACTAAAAGAGGGACCCCGGTACCGAAGGTACCTACCCCGCTGCTGCTACCGGTAGTGGGTGAGGGTGTTAACTAAGATTTTCACCCCGAGTGAATTTTTCCGTTAACACTTTTTGGCGCCGTCTGTGGGAAACACCACACCATCAAAAGAAAGCATGTGTGTCTCGTTTTCTTGCTAGATTATCCTAATGAAGCTCTGATCCTCTTAGGATCATCCTGACCCGTCAGGACATCAGTCGAACGCTTCAACCCGAAAGGGTCAGAAGCCGAAGAAGGGGGGAAAGGGTCGCAAACCCGCCTCAAAGCTGTCAGCTGCCGCGCGGGCTACCCCCAGGTACCTACTACCCTAGCAGCTGGACCTGCCAACCTAGACCAACAGGTCACGGCCTTTATAGAGAGTATTCACCTCTTAATGGCAGCTGAAGGCAGTACCAATCAGCCTGCGATACCAATCCTAGGGGAAAGGCCAATCGGCAAGGTACCGGGGTACCTACTTTCGACAGGTTGGGACCACCACCCCCTGTACCAATCCATGATAAACTCGGGCCCATGCCCCCAATACCATCGGTCCATGATAGACTCGGACCAGCACCCCTGGTTCTAGGAAAACTTACAGGTCATCAACCCCGACGCACTAGATCCGCCATTGATCTCCCGACTAGGGAGCGTTACCATCTGGTCCAACCAGAAGCTTCCTTTAGACAGCCTCGACAGGAAGCGACCAGGAGGTGCCCTCATTCAGTGGTAGGGGACAGCAACAGGGATGTCGGAGAAGACCCTCATCGTGGAGAGAAGCAGGATGAAACCTCTACGACATCGGGGGGATTTGACGACCGAGATTTTGAGGTGGAATCAGGAAATAATGGCAACAAACATATCCGGGACCAGATCGCCAGAATGGCAAGAGAGATCCAGGAGCTGAAGAAGAGTAAGCACCGGGAGAACCAGAAAGATCCTTTGGGAGAGATGAATGCTCCCTTCTCGAGGAGGATCAATGAGGCAGAACTACCTCCTAAATTCAAGATGCCAACCGATAAATTTTCTAGAACCGAGGATCCCCTGAGCCATCTAGAGAGTTTTATTCACCAGATGGAGGTCTAGAATGCTACCCGGGCTACCATGTGCAGAATGTTTCCTACCACGCTGACTGACTGTTCTAAGACATGGTTCAGGAAACTATCGGCGGGGAGCGTTGATTCATTCACCAGGTTGACTACTGACTTATGTGCCCAGTTTTAGGGCATCAAACATCACCCCAAGGATCCCATTCATCTCCAGTATATGGTCCAGGAGCGGGGTGAAACTCTCAGAGCCTACGTAGAGAGGTTCCACAAGGAAGTGATCCTGATGGGGGTCTTCGCCGAAAAGGAGACTTTGGCCAATTTCAGAAGGAACATATGGGCAGGTAGGCTGTTCAGATCCTTCGCCAAACATCCCCCGGAGACCTACCAGGAAGCCTACAACAGAGCTCTAGAGCAGGTCGAGATAGAAGAACAGCTCAGAGTCAAAATGGAGCATGATGATATGATGATTGCCAAGCGCCAGAAGAAGGAGGCGCTCAAGCCGATACCAGTTCAGAAAGGTCAGGACAGACCTCCCAACAAGTCTGCATATCGGTCGCCGCACTACTAGCCCCCGTGGAACCGGTACCCACTCAGGTGGACTTTACCCAGAGCTACACCTCTACCTAAGGAAGTAGCCCGGGTCGATAGAGATGAACGGGGATACTCACATTACACCCCCTTGAACGCATCTCGTGAAACTATCTACCTCGCCATCCATAACAAGGGATTGCTCAGAAAGCCAGGCCCAATGAAGGTACCAGCTGATCAGCGGAACCGCTACAAGTATTGTGACTTCCATGAAGATACAGGTCATAATACCTCGGAGTGTTATAGTCTGCGGAACCAGATTGAAGCCTTGGTTAGGGGAGGTTGCTTGGAGGAATTCCTCCAACAGGTACGCGACAATATACGTACAGGAAAAGAGGTCCAGGCCGATATCAAGGCATATAAGGAAGGAAAGCAAAAGGGAAAGATCTGATGGAGCAGATCCACGTTGTCAATACCATCAGCGGAGGTCCCACCCTGGCCGGAATCTCCAACAATGCACGAAAAAACCATGCCAGGAAAGCTCCCAGATTGGAAGCAAGCCAGAATGTTTTCAAAGTTACTAGGGGACCACCTCAGTTCTCTTCTACTGCACAGATCATCTTCACAGAAGAGGACGTGTACAATACCATACAGCCCCACAATGACCCTATGGTCATCACTGTGCAGATTGCCAACAACTTGGTCCATCGTGTCTTGATTAACACATGCAGTAGCATTGATATCCTCTTCAAAAGTGCTTTGGATCAATTCAACCTGAAAAGACCTTGCTTCAATTGCTGTACTACCCCATTATACTGGTTCACAGGAGACTCACTGATTCCCACTGGGTCTATGATCCTACCGGTAATAGTAGGGACAGCGCCATTACAGCAGAACCGGATGACAGATTTCGTTGTAATGGACACCACGTCCGCCTACAACGCCATACTAGGAAGATCCTACCTATCTGCTCTCAAAGGAGTCTTGTCGATATATCATAACGTCTTGAAATTTTTAGTAGGAGACAAGGTGGGCGAAGTGAGAGGAGATCAACAGGTTGCACGCAAGTGTTATGTAGTATCTACCAATCCAGCGGCGCTGGCTAAGCAATGCGTGTAGGTAACCGTCAACCAAGGTCGCTTGTTCCTAAAGGAAGATGTCGAAGGTGAAACAGATTCGATTGAAATGGGATCTACGCCAGAGCTCCCCGACATAAAAATCAGGGAAGAAGAAGGAAAAGGATGGGCCAGTAGCCATCCTGCAGAAGAGTTAGAGGAGGTACCTATCAGGGAGGCCGATCCTTTCAAGGTTGTCAAGATAGGTTCTGCTTTGGAGACAAAGGTAAAAGAGGCTCTGATAATGCTCCTGAGAGAATATAACGACATCTTTGCATGGAGTCATGAGGAGATGCCCGGAATACCCACTGCCTTAGCAACACATAGGTTAGCGGTGGATCCCACCTTCAAGCCAGTCAAGCAGAAGAAAAGGCATTTCAACCAAGCAAGAAATGCTACGGTGCAAGAGGAGGTACACAAACTACTAAAGGCAGAGTTCATCAGGGAGTCTCGGTACCCCGAATGGATTGCCAATGTAGTCATGGTAACCAAAGCAAACGGAAAGTGGCGCATATGTGTCGACTACACAGATCTCAACTGCGCTTGCCCAAAGGATAGCTTCCCGCTACCGAAGATCGACCAACTGGTTCAACCGCGGGCAACAAGCTCCTAAGCTTTATGGACGCCTTCTTAGGATACAACTAGATCCTGATGCACCCAGCTGACTAGGATAAGACCAGTTTCATAACCGGGCAAGGCCTGTACTGCTACAGAGTTATGCCATTCGGGCTCAAGAATGCTGGAGCTACCTACCAGCGCCTGGTCAACTGCTTATTCAGGGGACTGATAGGAAAGTCGATGGAGGTATATATCGATGATATGATCACAAAGTCTCAGATAGCTGAACATCACCAAGACCACCTCCGCCAGACTTTCCAGATAGTCAGGGAAAATTAGATGCTTCTAAATCCCGCTAAATGCACCTTCGGGGTTACAGCCGGGAAATTTCTCACATTCTTGGTCCACAAAAGAGGAATTGAAGCTAATCCCGAAAAGATCAAAGCTATCCTGGATCTTGAATCTCCCACCTCACTCAGACAAGTGCAGGGTTTGAAGGGGCGAATCCCAGCCCTGAACCGTTTCATATCGCGGTCTACTGACAAGTGCATCCCATTCTTCAAGGCAATTAAACAGGGGAAGAACATGAAATGGGACCAAGGCAGCGAGCAAGCTTTCCAGTCATTAAAAGAGTACCTCGCTAGCCTGCCCATGCTAGCCCAGTACCAGGAGAAGAACTACAGTTATACCTGGCTGTGTCTGAAACCGCCACCAGTGGAGTTTAGTGAAAGAATTCGGAGATGGAGCCCAGCGCCCTGTCTACTATATAACCCGCACCCTAACCAAATCAAAAAGAAACTACGCTCTCCTGGAGAAGCTCGCCTTTGCACTGGTAGTAGCAGCCAGGAAGCTCCGCCCTTATTTCCTTGCTCACACCATCATGGTAGTCACTGATCAACCTTTGCGACAGTTTCTCCAAAGGCCGGATGTATCAGGAAGACTCGTGTTGTGGGCCTTTGAGCTTACCCAGTTCGATATCAAATACAAAGCCAGGACTACCATCAAGGCCCAGGCTTCGGCAAATTTCTTGGTAGAATTCAGTGGGATCCCCGATCAGGGTGCTCCCCCGAGCCCGATTCGAGCTCCTTTGAAGGAACAAGAGCCTGCAGATTGGCCCACCAATCGAAATATCTGGATCCTGTATACCTATGGAGCATCAAATCAAGCAGGAAGTAGAGGTAGGGTCATTCTAACAGACCCAGAGAAAGTCGAGTGCTACCATTGTTTCAGATTCGGGTTTAACACCACCAATAATGAGGCAGAATATGAGGCCTTGTTAGGAGGAATGAGAGCGGCAATAGAGCTGGAAGCTGATTACCTCCTTGCTAAATGTGACTCATAGCTGGTAGTCAACCAAATAACTGGTTTATACCAAGCCAAGGGGGATAACATGATAGCCTATCTCGAAAAAAGTGCAAGAGCTGTTGCCTCGCTTCAAGGGTTTCAGGATCGAACAGATACCTAGGCAGCAGAATCATCGAGCTGACGTCCTAGCCAAGATAGCTGCCAATGGAGGACAAGCGCTGCCGAAAGGAGTTTCGCTCCAGGTAATCACTGTATCAAGCATTTCTAAAGGCAAGGAAGTAAACCCCATGGAACGATTTCCATGCTGGATGGATCCTATTGTGGAATACCTTCAATCAGAAAAGCTCCCAGAAAACCCCGATCAAGCTCACAAGATCAAAAGAACCTCGGTTCGATACTGCTTGATAGAGGGGCACCTTTACCACAGAGGCAGATCACTCCCCTTGCTCAGATGCCTACATCCTGAGGATGCGAGTTGGGCGTTGAGGGAAGTGCATTCTGGAGACTGTGGAAATCATATCGGAGGAGAAGCAATGGCTTACCATGTGCTACGCATGGGATATTTCTGGCCGACTCTACACCATGATGCAAAGCAGTTCGTACAGTCTTATGAACTGTGTCAGAAAATGGTCAACCTGTATCACCTACCTCCAGAACGGTTATCAACCATCAGCTCGCAGTATCCGTTTGCAGTCTTAGGAGTGGACCTAATTGGACCCCTCCCAATCGCGCCAGATCAGCAGAAGCATGCAATCGTGGCTATTGATTACTTCACCAGGTGGGTGGAAGCAGAACCCCTCTCCAGAATTACTGAAGCAATCACAATAGAGTTCATCAAGAAAAATGTGGTTTGCAGATTCAGGACTCCGATGGTCATCATCACGGATCTGGGTAAACAGTTCCACAACGCCAGATTTCGGGAATTCTGTGGAAGTTTGGGGATTGAACTCCGCTTCGCTTCCATGGCCCACCCCTAGACTAATGGCCTAGTGGAGGCTACAAACAAAATCATCAAGAGTCTCCTTAAGAAAAAACTTCAGCAGAAGAAAGGAAGATGGGCTGATGAACTCCTGGACGTACTATGGGCATATCGCACCACCAAGAGGACCGCTACGGGAGAATCCCCCTACTCGTTAGCTTTCGGGGTAGAAGCCATCCTTCCTATAGAGCACAAGCTCATCTCCTTCCGGGTGCAACATTTTGACCCCGATGGAAATGAGGACAAGCTGAGGGCCAGCCTGGATCTCCTAGAGGAGAAGCATGACATGAAAGCCAAAAGAGTAGCAGTTTACCAGAACCGGATTGCTCGTTACTTGAACAAGAAAGTGAGAAGTTGAAGCTTCAAGGAAGGGGATATGGTGCTCAGAAAGGTTACCCAGAATACCCGGAAGAGGTCGGACGGAGTGCTACACCTAATTGGGAAGGTCCTTACCTAATCAAAATGGTGATCCAGGGTGGGGCCTACAAGTTGAATGATATGGACGGATATCCAGTAGACCACACTTGGAATGCTGATCATCTCAAGAGATTCTACCCATAAATTCTGCAAGGCAAGTCGGCTAGGATTATTTCTAAATGACTGTCAGAAGATATTAGTAGTCGTGAGTACTTGTATTCTTTTTTTTTGATCATCAATAAAGAAGGTTTCTTTCTCCATTTGTTCCTGCCTACATTTGTCTACATCCACCAGCTTTATGTCACCAATTGAATTCCCCATGATTGTCGCTTTAAGACCAGGAGAGCTGCATAGCATTCCTGATGCCCTGGACCGGATAGATCCCTCCAGGAGGATCGCCATAAAACCAAGAAAGCTGCATAGCACTCCTGATACCCTAGATCGGATCAGTCCATCTAGGAGGTTCGCCTGAAGGCTAGGAAGGACCATGTAGCCTTCCTGCTGCCCTGGCCGGGTACCACCCCCCGTTAGGAAGGATCCAGTACGTAAGAGCATAGTTGCCCTATGGATCAGACCTTGGCCGGGCACCACCCCCCGCTGAGAAGGATCTGGATAGTAAGTGCATAGTTTCCAACTAGATCAAGGCCTTAGCCGGGCACCACCCCCCGCCGAGAAAGACCAGGTGCTAAAGTGGCCTTAGTTGCCTATCTGGATCTTGCTGCCAGTGTTTATTCGCCATTGTTTTTGCCAGGATACCAAGATTCCTGCAAACAGGAATGCAAGGTACCCAAGTATGATCGCCTCAAGACTAGAAAGGACCACATGGCCTTTCTGCTGCCCTGGCCGTGTACCACCCCCCGCTAGGAAGGATCTAGTACGTAAGAGCATAGTTGCCCGATGGATTAGACCTTGGCCGGGCACTACCCCCCGCTGAGAAGGATCAGGATAGTAAGAGCATAGTTGCCAGCTAGATCAAGGCATTGGCCGGGCACCATCCCCCGCCGAGAAAGACCAGGTGCTAAAGTGGCCTTAGTTGCCTACCTGGATCTAAAGTGGCCGTCTCCTCGTCAGCTCCACCAGTTATGGTTTCCCCTCCTTTAATACTGGATGGAGCCCCATCTGCTTCCTAGGCAACTACAGCAACTAGAATTTCTATTGGAGATGGATCTCCTTGAAGCTCCCCTCCAACTTCCTCGATCAGAGCAGCCTGACTTTCCTTTTCCTTGGCAGGGTCAGATGATGAGACAGGCAGGACAGCTTCTCCATCATCAGTAGCAGGCCAATCTCCTACCTCCTTGCTAGACTCTACTAGAGAAGTAAAGGAGGCAGAACCCCTTCTCTAACTTGTGCCACACAAAAATCAGGATCCTGCAGATTTGGAGCTGACCCAGCATTGCTTGGTGGAGGAAGGGAGATAGAGCCCTGGTCCGGTCCTCCTACTACTCCACTATCTCCAACAACCTGGGAGGGCCCAGCCAAATCAGAAGGTGCTGCCCTAGCTAGCTCAGCAGCCTTTGCTATGATCTCCTCCCGGTTCCACCCAGCGATGTCACCTAGATCAAACGGAGGAGGGAGAGCTAGGGCCACCTGGTAACCAGCAAAAAAGTAACCATCCCCAAAGGCGGTGTCTACCTGGGCATCTAGGGTGGTCACACTGCTTCGAAGGGATTGGATTTCTTTCTCCAGCTCCACTACTCTCTCCTTCGCAATATCCCTCTCCTCCTTGCGACGGAGGGACCTGAGCTTCTCTATATCCAGGGCGTGCTACATCCTCTCCCTGTCAACCTTCGCCTCATCGGCTTCCTTTTAGGTATTCGCCAGCGACTGGTTCGGAACTTCCATTCCCTAAGCAACCTTAGCAAGCTCCTCTTTAGACCTCTCCAGCTCCGCTGTAGCACCCATGACTTGCTCTAGAAGGAGGCCAACCTGTTGGCTCATGGCCACATTATTTTTAAAAGCCTGACAAAAACAATGCCCTTGTCATAATATTCTTAACCTCTTACCTGAACAAAGGATTAAAATAAGATAGCTTACCTCAGCTAGAAGGGCAGACCCCCTTCTTATTAGAAGCTCAGTCCGCATGGCGGTCATGACATCTAGACCCCCACCTGGGCTGGAAGCCACGAAGTGGGCCAGAACTTCATCCTTGTTGCTGTCCTTCGACCTCGACCGAGCCTTATCTCAAGGTACCACCCGCTTCTTCATAGGAGATTCAGAACTCTTCTCGGCCAGTTTAGGCTGACTAGATGCCTCAACGGGAGAAGCAGGAGAAGTTGAGGCACTAGCATCAATGGCTGCTGCAACATTAACTGGTGAGGGGTGAAACCTCTTGCACCCGGCTGGAAGCACCTCGATACCTCCCCAATTTGGTTGTAAAAGCCTTCAGCTACCTAGCCGAGGTAGGAAGAGGGGGAGCTGGCGATCCTCATACCCCGACCGGGATCCTATCAGAGCTAGTAGGTACTCTAACCCCTCCAGTAGATACTTCAACCCCTGCATCGAGAACGAAACTGATTGGAATTCTGACAGGGGAAGATGGAGGAGAATCAATAGTCCTGCCTGCCTGGTGGGTCTCGATCTCAGGAACCGATAGAGATACTGCTGAAACTACAAAGATAGCCAGAGTCAATATTCGCAGAGTCAATAAAAACAAGATAATATGAGCAAAGTCAGAAAAGTTTTCTACCTGGAGAAGCTCCGAAAATGCGAAGATAGTGATCTACCCTCTTTGCCTCGAAGGCCTCTGTGATGGGAAACTTCGTGTTAACATAATGACAGGCCATGATAGCCCGTAAGATTTTCTCTAATTCTCTAGATAGCTTGCCCTTCTCCAACGCATGCTTGCCACTGAAAGTAGTGGGAACTCGGAACTCAGACCCTCCGTTATGAACCGAGCTTCCCATTAACCTCCGAGGATAATCCATTCCTCCTTCCATGAGGTATACTTTTACGTGGCCCCCAGTACCACAAATTGCCAGTTGTTTTTGGCGTGAGCATAGAATTTCCCCTTCGGACCTGGGGCATTAGCAGCAATCTGAAACACATACCTAATCTCATCTGGGCCTGGTTCCCGATCGATGTTATCCTTCTGGCATTGCTCCCTTCACAACACGAGGAACCCTACCAAATGCCTCCAAAATCCTGGTTTCAACTGGAGGGGAGCTAACTGTAAGGCATGTAGCGCCCTACGTAAGGTGGGGTGGAGAGGTAGCCTGACCCCGCAATCGAAGGCTGCCGTATGAATCGGTACCTCGCCGGCAGAAGGAGAATACATATCATGCTCCCATGGAGGGACGGCGATAGAGATCTCTATGGGGATCTTGAAATCTCTCCATAAACGTTTGATGGTTTCTGAAGTACTGATAGAAGGAAGGACGCATCTATACTCATACAGAAGGGCCAGTACCCTCCCTATAATACATATCATACTCCCATGGAGGGACGGCGATAGAGATCTCTATGGGGATCTTGAAATCTCTCCATAAACGTTTGATGGTTTCTGGAGTACTGATAGAAGGAAGGACGCATCTATACTCATACAGAAGGGCCAGTACCCTCCCTATACTGTCTGTGACCTCGCCGGCCCAGTCTCTACCTACCCCAACAGCGGTTCCTACATCTTCACTTGACTCCTGGTCGACATCAACCGGAGTCTCAAGATTGTTCGAGAAGCCTGTCCCGATTGCTATGTTCCGATTGGAACGGCGACGTTGAAAGGGAACGTCGTCCCCACTGTCGCTGCTATCGCATGCCCTTTTTCTGGGGGCAAGGCTCCCACCAGCCACTGCGTCACCGTCAAAGAGCTGCTCAATGCTATCGCCACCAGGTGAAGACATAATGACAGTTTCAGATAGTGATTTCTAGAGAAAAGGGAGAAATTGAAGGTTGAGGCGATGTTTTTCTTTTTGCTAGAAAATCTCGATCAGGAAGTTTGCTTGATAAGAATCACTTGCGAAGGCACCAGAGTTTATACAGAGATGATTACTTGTAACTGGATGAAAGAGTAATTAATGCCGCGATAAAATCGGTGTCGTGGAGAGATCATTTTCAAGAAACGTGCGCCCCCAAAATATTTCCCTTTTGAATTCGGCTTACCCTGATCGGCCACGTGGAATGTAAATCAGCCTGCAAAGAAACGATTCCGTCCTATGAGACGTTACGAAAAATTCTCCAAGTGCTATCTATCCTGACTCCAACCCCAACCTGATACCAGTGTTCAAGTCAGGGGGGACTTCTATTAACAATTTTTTCTGGCAAGGGACCAAAGGAGAATTTTCCAACGAGAATCTACCTAGGAAAGATCATCTTGATATTCAAGAAAACCAGTGAAATTGATACCACTACCTAGATGGAGCCGATACTTGATAAGGTCAGGACCTCGACTAACTATCTATCTAGATGGGATATCAACCCCGCAGATTTGTACCTCGCCCTACTGAAGCTCTTGATACCAGCTCAAGACTAGCACGATGATAACTCGCACGCCCAGCACCCCGCAAGCATCTTGACGTCGATCAAGGTACCAGGTACCTCCATACCTACCTCAGTGCTACCTCGATATCCACCTTGGTGTTACCTCGACTCCTGCCTGATACTCAGTATGATCATCCGGAGCTTCTCCAAAGCAAGTACCTTACCTCCCATGCAATACGATAGGGAACATGAAGACACAAGCACCATTCTAGCAGGAAGCAGAATAAGTTCACCAAAATGAGGTATCAGCGCTACCCTCCATCAGAACTCATGATCAGAATCTCCCTCCAAGCTGCGCGAAGAAGGAAAGTTGACTCCATCGCCATCAAGCTCCACTAAGAAGGAAAGTTGACTATATCGCTAAAATAAAGCGCCATTAATGACCCTATGGTCGATCGAATCATAATTCAAATTCACCATTGGTTAACTGGATCTAATCCCGCGCCTTCAGCTCCATACAAATGCCTTTCAATGCTTAAAATAGGACTCTTTATAATCTTCATTAAAAACGACCGGATTTTGAGGAGATTAGGGGAGTACTATATATACGGCATTGAGGGGTAAAGAAAAAGGACTTTTCGAAGCTTTCTTGATCACCAGAACGAAATAGAGGTCCCGAGAGGTTCTCGGAATCCAGTGAGAGTCCATTGACAATCACTGGAAGAAAATCCACTTATCGACACAGATGTTTTCTCCATCTCCATCCTGTGTAAAAGAGTGTAAAAGAGTGAGAGATATGTACGAATTCACATTGTAAACCCATGGTAGTAGTTGATCAAATAAAATAGTGTTCATCTTTTTCATCTCCCGGTCCCTTTGTGTCCTTTATCCGTTCTTTGGTCAGTCGACCTCGATCATACTAAAAGAAGGACCCCGGTACCGAAGGTACCTACCCCGCTGCTGCTACCGGTAGTGGGTGAGGGTGTTAACTGAGATTTTCACCCCGAGTGAATTTTTCCATTAACAGGAACTATTTCCAAGTAATTCAAGAATTGGCGGAGCCAAATAGCCTCTTTGGCAGCTTTGCATGCAGCAACATACTCAGCTTCCATGGTGGAATCAGCAGTACATGATTGCTTAATACTCTTCCATATGACTGCTCCTCCTCCTATAGCAAACACAGATCCTGATGTGGATTTTCTGGAGTCAGATTCTGACTGGAAATCAGAATCTGTATACAGAATGGGAATTAAATCCCCTTTAGAGTATACAAGCATATAATCTCTTGTTCTCTAGAGATACTTGAAAATATGTTTGACTGTCGTCCAGTGATTAGGACCAGGTTTCAATTAAAACCTGCTAACTATGCCAACAGCAAAACAAATGTCTGGTCTAGTGCAGAGCATTGCATACATGAGACTTCCAACTGTCGAAGCATCTGGAACTCGCCTATACCTCGCTGACATAGTGGAGTGTCCATAGGAGGCCGCACCTAGCTCCAAACGGTCAAGGGAGGCTAGACCTAGCTCCTGGCTAGACGAAACTCCATAATATCGGGGCTAGGACACTAATCGACCTCACTACCTGATGTACCTCACCATAATACATACCATATTCAACGACCCCTGTGGGAGATCATGCTAGACCTAAAGACACATAGGATCACATCTTAAGACGTTACATATGTACAAAACAAGTAATAGAGTCCAAGTAGGAAACAAATTGATCTCCACCAAGATATCCTCAACTCAGCAATTAACTCAAAGTCAATGAAATTTAAATGTAAAATCCCGTCCGATAAGGAGGGAAGGGATGGAGAAAATCAAGGGGAGAATCAATTAGTTTAACCTACGAAGATAATGTATAAAAGAAGGACTTGAGCCTTCTGAAAGAGGGGACTACTCTTCGACATGCATACGACAAGTACCCGACTACACCCTAGAGAAAATTGAGAGCAATTTGAGAGAGATTTGTATATCACACACTAACAATAAAGAAAGTATTTTTTGATTCTTTTGGGTGGTTCATAGTATCATTGTTCCTTGTCATTTTATTAGGCACTGTTACACATACGTTCAACCTTGGCCACCACCTACGTGGTAGTGGTCTCGAGGATGCTAACTGAGATTTCTCGTCCTGAGCAAAATTTTTGTTAACACTTTCTGGCGCCGTCTGTGGGGAAAAAACACTACACCAAGTTAATCAAGTCAACTATTTGCATTTGCATTTTCGTTGTTTTACAGGAACCATGAGGCTCCGCTCTTCCCAAGGCCAACATAGAGTTTCGGAACAACCCTCGTCGACGCCTACGTGAAAGGCCCCAAGAAAGGGGAGGAAGTCTGGGTATAGCAATCAGGCTCCGGTCTAAACAACTAATGCACGGGCTTCTGACCACCCTATCATAAGCCAGGCCATGCTCGACCAACAAGCGACCACCTTCCTATAACCGTCTGCATCCGCCTGCTCGCCGAAGGCATCACAATCTAACCAACAAACCCAAATGATCAGGGAGAACTGAGCAGGTTCGGAGCTAGGCAGCCTGCTTCGACCGCTTGGGACCTCCTCTTCCAGAACCAGCTCGAGACAGGACTGGGCCCCAACTTTCGATCCGGGATAGGCTGGGATCCATGCCCCCAGTTCCAAAAGACCTTCACAATATCAACCTAGGCGAGTTAAGTCTGCCGCAGATGCCTTGACCCGGGAGCAGCGAGATGTACCTCGCCCAACGGCATCAAGGAGGAACGCCTTGGCCCAAGAGGAAGAGAATCGACAAACTTCCCGAGTGGATCCTATCCATGAAGGGGACCGGATAGAGGTCACCAGTTCATCCGAGGGACTCGACAGCGAAGAATCAGAGGTCAATTCAAAGAAACCTGGGAATAAGCGACTGAGTGATCAGCTGGCAAAGCTACATAAGGAGGTCCAGCAGATAAGAAAAGGAAATAACAAGGAGGATAAAAAGGATCCATTGAGCGAGATGAACGCTCCCTTCACTAGGAGGATCTGGGAAGCGGAGCTCCCACCAAAATTTAAAATGCCAGCAGATAAGTTTTTCGGAACAGAAGACCCTCTAAGCCACCTGGAGAGCTTCGTCCAACAGATGGAGGTCCAGAACACTACCAGAGCAGCTATGTGTAGGATGTTTCCAACGACCCTAACCGACTACGTGAAAACTTGGTTCAGGAAGCTGTCTGCTGGTAGCGTGGATTCTTTAACGAAATTATCAACAGATTTTTGGTTGTAGTTCCTAGGGGTTAAACATCGTCCGAAGGATCCCATACATCTCCAATATATGATTCAGGAATGAAGTGAGACACTTCGATCGTACGTGGAACGTTTTCACAGAGAGGTCATTCAAATGGAAGTTTTCACCGAGAAAGAGACTCTCGCCAATTTTATACGGAACCTGTGGGTGGGAAAGCTTTTTCGTTCCTTTTCCAAGAGACCTCCAGAGACTTACAAGGAAGCCTACGATCGGGCTCTTGAGCAGATCGAAATCGATGAGCAACTCAAAGTCAAGATGGAACACGACGATATGAGAACGGCGTAGCGTCAGAAAAAAAGCCCCCAAATCTGAGCCAGCTCAGAGAACTCAGAATAAACCTCCCATTAGGTCGACCTATCGCATCCCCACTCCTCAGCATAGGCAAGAAAAATATCTAGCAAAACGAACCCCTCCTCGGGCTTCACCATCTCCCAGGACCGTAGCCCCCGTAATGTGAGAGGAGAAAGGGTATAACTACCACGCTCTCTTGAACGCTTCCAGGGAAACGGTCTACCTTGCTATACGAGACAAGGGGCTACTCCAAAAGCCTGCTCCCATGAAAGCCCCGGTTGATAGAAGGAATCGGTACAAGTACTGCGACTTCCATGAAGACGTGGGCCACAACACTTTAGAGTGTTATAATTTGCGCAACCAGATTGAAGCCCTGATAAGGGGGGGATGCTTGATTGAATTCTTACAGCAGATCAGAGATAACATTTGAACTGGAAGGGAGGTACAAGCTGAGATCTGCAAGGATGCAGAGAAGAGAAAGGGGGAACAGACTGATTTAATGCAACAAATCCAGGTGATACACACCATCAGCGGAGGGCCCACACTGGCTGGCACTTCCAATAATTCCCTAAAAAACCACGCAAGGAAGATTCCCCACATCGAAGAAAGCCAGGGAGTCTTCAAGGTTAGCCAAAGCCCGATAGAGCCCTCCCAGTCAGCACAGATCGTTTTCACTGAAGCAGATGTCTTCAACACCGTGCAACCTCATGATGATCCTATGGTGATCACAATACAAATTGCTAATTGTCTGGTCCATCGCGTGCTCGTAGATACGGGCAGCAATGTAGATATCCTCTTTAAGGATACTCTTGAAAAATTAAATCTAAAGCAATGGTGTTACAATAGATGTACAACTCCACTTTATGGGTTCACTAGGGATTCGATCATACCGGTAGGGTTGATGATCCTCCTAGTAATCGTCAGAACCACCCCTCTCCAACAGAATGTTATAACCGACTTTGTTGTGGTTGACACCACATCAGCCTACAACGCCATCCTAGGGAGACCCTTCATGTCCTCATTGAAGGGAGTCTTGTCCGTATACCACAATGTCATGAAGTTCCCGGTGGGAACCAAGGTGGGGTAGGTACGAGGGGACCAGCAAGCAGCTACGAAGTGCTACGCAGTGTCTGCCAATCCTACAACTTTAGCAAAATAGTGTGTACATGTTGCATTAGTCCAGAAAGACATGGAAACAGCCCGGATAATCCAGGAAGAAATGGAGCCCACGGAGCTTCCTGAGCATCCAGAGAGCGAACCTATTATGCCTTATAAGGAGGAAAGGAGTAAGGAGTGGACCAGCAGGCAGCCCGTTGATAGACTAGAGGAGATGCCCATCAGAAATGACTATCCCTCCAAGGTTGTCAAGGTCGAGGCCACCCTCGAGCCAGAAGTGAAAGAAGGTTTGATTAATCTTCTCAGAGAATTTAGTGACATCTTTGCTTGGAGTCACAATGAAATGCCTGGGATCCCGGTATCATTGGCTGCCCATCGACTAGCGGTAGATCCAACAGTCAAGCCCGTCGAACAGAAGAGGTGTCACTTCAACGCTAAGAGGAACGCTGCGGTACAGGAAGAGATAGATAAATTGATCAAGGCAGGGATTATCAGAGAAGTGCGCTATCCCGAATGGATCGCCAACGTGGTCATGGTTACGAAGGCGAATGGGAAGTGGCATATGTGTGTCGATTACACCGACCTCAATCGGGCCTATCCAAAAGACAGTTTTTCTTTACCAAAGATAGACTAGCTGGTTGACTCCACATCCGGAAATAAACTTATGAGTTTTATGGACGCGTTCTCAGGATACAACCAAATTAAGATGCACCCAGCTGACCAAGATAAAACCAGTTTCATTACTGGGCAGGGCTTGTACTACTACAAGGTGATGCCATTTGGTTTGAAGAATGCAGGGGCTACATACCAGCGGCTGGTTAACAAGCTGTTCAAGCCCGAGATAGGAAGAACGATGGAGGTATACATCAACGATATGATCACAAAATCACCCACAGTAGAAGTACATCGGGAAGACCTTCGTAAGACCTTTCTCATACTGAGAGAAAACCAGATGCGGTTGAACCCCTCTAAGTGTGCCTTCGGGGTAACAGCGGGGAAGTTTTTAGGTTTCATGGTTCATGTGAGAGGCATAGAGGCCAACCCAGAAAAAATCAAAGCTATCTTGGACCTGGAATCCCCCACATCACTCAAACAGGTACAAATTATGACTGGACGTGTAGCGGCGCTCAACAGGTTTATCTCTCGCTTCACCAATAAATGTCTCCCTTTCTTCAAAGCCATCAAATAAGGGAAAAACATGAAATGGAGCCAGAAGAGCGAGCAAGCTTTCCAAGCCTTGAAAAAATACCTAACAAGCCCACCGTTGTTAGTCAAGCCAGTTCCCGAAAAGGAGCTGCAGATCTACCTGACCGTCTCAAAAACTGCAGTAAGCGGAGCTTTGGCCAAGGAGTGTGATGACGGCGTTCAAAGGCCCATATACTATATGATTCATGCTTTAACCAAGTCGAAGAAAAATTATATTCTCCTGGAAAAGCTCGCTTATGCTCTGGTGATCTTGGCGAGGAAGCTTCGTCCCTATTTTCAAGCTTATTCAATAGCAGTGGTGACAGACAAACCTCTCCGCCAATTCTTACAAAGACCAGATGTGTCCGGAAGGCTAGTCTTATGGACCCTAGAGCTCACTCAGTTGGATTTAAAGTATAAGCCCCGGACCACGATCAAGGAACATGCTTTGGCAAACTTCGTGGCAGAATTTTAGGCGCTCCCAGGTCAAGAGAATCTCGCAGCACCAAATGAGTGTTAGGATTATACTCAATAGCAAGAGTGTAATATTGTAAATGACAATCTTTTCATATAAATAAAGTGATTTCTGATTCTGCAAAATCTTATAGCATTTATAATTATAATTGTCAAGGTAAATAATCATAAGGTCAAAAGACTATAAGATATGAAGAATTGTTTGTACATCCGGATATGTATGAGGTAGACACAATTCTTTAGTTAGTCTTGAATAACGTTCACAAATTAAGTTAAAGGTTGGGGACCTCTATCTTGATAAAGTTGTAGAATTCTTTTACTAGCATTTGAGTGGGATCAAATGAGTTATGATGAGTCTAAAATCAACGAAAGGTTTTCGAGTAAAAGAATCTAGTGCACTGGGTGCATTGAACTAAATCAAAATGAAATACTTTATCTAGAACCGTCACTAGATATAAGTCTTTTCATTATCAGGACAATCAGAGAATCTATCTAAATCCTGAGATAAATGATGGACTTATGGTTGCAAGTGTTATCATTTGAGCTATCAATGAGTACGATTATATAGCATAGTCTATCCTCGATAGTTTGGTGGTATTCATTTGTTAATCGATAGAGGACTTCATTTATAGATATGGACATCGTGGCTCCATTTATTAAATGAGAGTATAATATCATCATATGGATGTTTTGAGGTATTGGATATTAAATCTCAACGTTGAGTTTTCAATAATGATTATTGAAGACATGGCTTCTGGACAAGTCAAAATATCCAAGTTCAAAATGTGGTCATATGAGGAAATATGGTAACTTGGAGAGCTATAGGCGGTCTATGAGCTCTTGGCGATTACTGATATTATTCATGAGGATACACCATCTCCTATAAGATTGTCTAGGGTATGAATGAGAAACATCTCCTTATTCTATCTTTATTTAAGAGTTTAATTTTAGCTCTTTAATGGAATGAGTTAAAATTAATAGATCGGACCTAAGTGAATCATTTGTTGATTGTGATTAGGTTATGTCTATTGAAGCTTAAATTTAGATAGCCCGCCAAGATCCACAATCCACACGTACTTGCATGGATCACTTGATATATTCTACCGGACCAATTTATGGGTCCATCTAGAATTGCATTTAATATATTAAGAATATAATATGTCTATTATTTATTTAATGGGCTGCACTATTATATTAATATATTAAAAGGAGACATGTAGGCTTGTTTCTTTTAGTAAGAATAAGTCTGGTTCACATGTGGGCTTTTATTTAAAGTCTAATGGATTAAATAAAATAAGAAAAATAATATTGGGCCCATATATACATGGTGTGGGCGGCAAGGCTAAATAAAATAGCCCAAGATATTATTTTATTTTATTGTTTAGATTAAATGGGAATTAATTAATTAATAGTTTAAATCAAAATCTTTTCCTGATCAGTAAATTAAATACTATGTGTTGGATTAGGGTTGGAATTCTTTTAAGTGATAGGAGTCCTAATGTGGTAAGGATTAAGTCCACATACACTCTTTATTATACAAAGAATTCGGCCACCACTAGTCCTACAAGGGTTAGGATTCTTGAATTGATAGGAATTAGGGAAAAGGATAATTCCTTTTCAAGTAAGGAAATTAACCAACCCTAGATTTCCTATTCAATGAATTTGGCCAACCCTACTTGGTGAAGGAGAAAATTCGGCCAACCTATAAATATAAGGTTATGAATTTTCGGCCACCAAGAAGAAAAATAGAGAGAGATTTTTGTTTGTTTTGAAAATAAAAAATCCTACTCTATACACATAGATTTTCGGCCAAGAGAGAAAAAGAAAATAAGTTCTCATTCGATAGTGCACTTACAAGCCTTTAACATCAAAAGGTTTTGTGCACACTTTCGATTTAGGGTTACGCGAGTTTCAATCATATTGATTGTGAATTCAAAAGTGACCGGAACTATTTTTTTAGGCTCTTGGTGTTTTACTATTGAAGATCAAGATCAGAAATTCCATACATCCATTATAAGGTAAGCAATTCAAAGAAAAAGGGAGACCACGCTCCTAGGTGATTCACGTACGTGCTAGGATTGAAGATCTTGCGGATTACCATCGACGTAAGTCAATCGGATCACGCGACAAGAGGTATTTAACTCTAACCGTATATTTGAGTTTAACTAATTAAAGGGTTAAGGTTCAAATCTTTAGAAAAATTTTAAGTAATTTTTCCCTACAATGAGATCCCTGAAAAGACATCTGAGATCGACAATTGGCCGGAAGGCTGTAAGTCATGGACCCTCTATACAGATGGAGCATCCGGCCAAGCTAGGGAAGGAACTGGCATAGTTTTAATAGACCCGGAGGGGACTGAATTCTGTCACTGTTTCAGATTCGAGTTTAAAGCCACAAATAATGAAGCAGAGTATGAAGACCTCTTAGCTGGGATGAAGGCAGCCATCGAACTACAGGCCGATTACCTACAAATCATGAGCGACTCATTACTTGTTGTCAATCAGGTGACTTGGGTGTACCAGGCAAAGGGATATAATATGGCTGCCAACCTCAAACTAGCTTAGTTGCTAAAAAATAAGTTTAAGGGGTTCAAGATCGATCAGGTGCCTCGACACCAAAACCACCAAGCGGATGTTCTGGCTAAGATAGCTGCAAATGGAAGCCAATCCTTACCACGGGGAATTCCCCTCCAAGTGATCTTCCAACCAAGCATAGCCACAAATAAAGAAATCTGCTCCCTAGATCGTCAGCCTTGCTGGATGGACCCGATCATTGCCTATGTCCTAGAGGGAGGGCTCCCCAAGGAGCCTGATCAAGCCCGAAGAATTAAAAGACTCTCGGTCTGATATTGCTTGGTAGACGGGTACCTATATAGAAGGGGTAAATCCCTCCCCTTACTTAGATGTTTGCATCCTAACGATGCTAAATGGGCATTAAGAGAGGTTCACTCTGGGGACTGCGGGAACCACATCGAGGGGGAAGCTTTAGCATATCAAGTGCTTCGTATGGAGTACTACTGGCCGACCATCCACCAAGATGTAAGGAGTTTTGTACAATATTGCGAGCCATGTCAAAGGACTTTAAACTTGAACCACCAGCTACCTGAGCGACTGTCATCTCTCAGTTCACCCCACCCCTTTGCCATGTGGGGAATCGACCTAATTGGACCGCTTCCTACCGCTCATGGACAGGTGAAATATGCTATCGTGGCTATCGACTATTTCACAAGATGGGTCGAGGCAAGGCCTTTTTCTCGGATACCAGAAAAGAATACGACCAAGTTCATCAAAACCAACGTGGTATGTAGATTCGGGACCCCTCTCATCATTATAGCTGACCTGGGTAAGCAGTTTGACAATGCCCGATTCAAATATTTTTGCAAAGGATTGGGGATCAACCTCAGGCTCACTTCAATAGCCCATCCTCAGACTAATGGGCCGGTGGAATCCACCAACAAGACTATCAAGAAACTTCTAAAAAAGAAGCTACAGCAGAAAAAAGGCAAATGGGCCGAAGAGCTGCCAGAAGTCCTCTGGGCATACCGAACTACAAAAAGAATAGCTACCGGGGAGACACATTACTCCCTGGCTTTCGGAGTTGAAGCGGTCCTCCCTAGCGAGCAAAAATTAACCTCATTCAGGGTGTAACACTTTGAACCCGAAAGTAACGAGGTCAAGCTCCGGGCTAATCTGGACCTCCTAGAAGAAAAACAAGATCGGGTAGCGGAGAAAGTGGCAATCTACCAGAGCAAGATTGCTAGATATTTCAACCGAAAGGTCAGAGCACGGAATTTCAAAGAAAGGGATCTGGTGCTTAGGAAAGTGACCCTAAATACTCGAAAAAGGTCAGATGGAGTCCTAAGCCCCAATTGGGAAGGGCCATATTTGATAAAGTTAGTTGCTCGCAATGGAGCCTACAAACTCGAAGACATGGATGGACGACCCATCAACCACACTTGGAACGCAGATCACTTGAGGAAATTCTACCCTTGAGTAGGGAGTTTTCAAGCAGATTACCCTCATTTAGGTCTCATTAGAATCCCTAATAAAGATGTACTACATCTCGATCATCAATAAAGTCATTTTTTTCTTTTTCCTCTTTATCTCCGACTATGTTCAGCATTAGTATCTACATCCTCGATTGGGAAATTCAACATAGACACCTCAAGACCAATGACTAGCCGGGGAAGCCCCCTTGCTATCTCCTGATGCCTTGGTCGGGCTACCACCCCCAAGAAAGGTCTGAGTGTAAGAGCATAGCTACCTTCCAGATCTAGAGACCAGGAAATAGCTAGACAGCCCTCCCGATGCCTTGGTCGGGCTACCACCCCAAGAAGGGTCTGAGTGTAAGAGCATAGTTTCCATCCAGATCTCGAGACCAGGAAATAGCTAAACAGCCCTCATGATGCCTTAGTCGGGCTACCACCCTCAAGAAGGGTCTGAGTGTAAGAGCATAGCTGCCATCCAGATCTCGAGACCAGGAAATAGCTAGACAGCTTTCCTGATGCCTTGGTAGGGCTACCACCCCCAACAAGGGTCTAAGTGTAAGAGCATAGTTGCCATCTAGATCTCAAGACTAGGAAATAGCTAAACAGCCCTTCTGATGCCTTGGTCAGGCTATCACCCACAAGAAGGGTTGCCATCCGGACCTCGAAACCAGGAAATAGCTAAACAACCCTCTTAATGCCTTGATCGGGCTACCTCTCCTAAGACGGATTTAAATATTAATATTTGTTTTCTTGTGCAGGATCAAGATCATCATGATGAGAATTCCCTACCAAAGTTTGAATGAAGTATGAACAAATTATCATCATGGATGAAGTTTTGGTTCCTAGTCAGGACCAAGAATAAAACAAGAGTTTCTCAAAGCGAATCGGTTTCTCATTAAAGACTGGAGGAGCCTATCCCCCAGTAAGGCTACATCTATCCAACAGGGAGCCCAACCTTTGAGCACGGGCTATAAAAAAATAGCTAAACTAATCAAGAGAAAAACGGAGTGCCCACCCCCTTTTCCGGCCCAAGACAAATCATAAACAGACCGCTTCAAGCTTTGGAACTCTCTTGGTTTTCCTCTGCTTATCCTCTTCCCTCACGCTAATCCTCGCCATCAACCCCCCCCCCCCCCCCCCCTTCAGGTAGTTGCCCATCTTGGTTATCCTAGCCAACCATCCCTCCATTCAGAGGCCCCTCTTGTTGATCGGCAGGATCTTCCTCCAGGACTTCATTAATCATTGTCATAACCTCAGGCGAGATAGCCGCATCGAGAAGGGCAGCCATAGACCCCGTCTGGCTCCTGTCGACCTCAATCTCCATTATAGGGGGTTCCTCAGACGAGCTCCTAGCTCCTTCCCCATCTCCTGGCTGATCTCCTTCAGATCGCGAGGACATAACCTTACTTGAAGATTTCCCAGGACCTGAAGTAGTAAAGATAGGAGGAGGAAATGGAGGATCTGCCTGGACAGGCTGCTTTTGAGCTCCCACCTGGCTCGAAGGAACCGCCTCGTCATCATCAGGGCGAGACAACTCAGCAGCCTTAATCATTATCTTCTTTCTATCCCAACCGGCGATGGATGATAGATCAAAGGGAAGAGGGAGAGCCTCTGCGACTTGAAAGGAAGCGTAGAAATATCTATCACTAAAGGAGGTCTCCGCGTCAACTTACAGCTTGGTCACCTGAGCAGTCAAAACCTGATTCTCGAGGTCTAACTTCTTAGCCTTAGCTTTCCAAGAATCCCTCTGCCTGGCCCGCTAGGTAGATTGGAGACATTCTTGATCATAAGACTGCTTTGTCCTTTCATGATCACAACGAAGCTAGACCAGCTCGGTCTCGATTTTTCCTTGGTTAGAGGTCATCTCTTCAACTAGGGTCTGAGCCTGCTTGAGCAATCCCATGGCTTTCTCGGCTTCAGCTTCGGCCTTAGCAGCCCGGTCACGAAGGAGGGTTACCTAGTGGCCCATGGCTACATTAAACTTGAAAGCCTATAAAATACAAAGCTAGGGTTAGAAATTGAACAAGTTGGCAGAAGCAGTACGAAGGAAATACAATTACCTCAACTAAGACAACAGACCCCTTTGGTGAGCAAGACATCCACGAGCATTGAGGCCATCCTAGAGATTCTACCGCCCAGACAGGACGTGATGAATTGTTCTAGGACTTCGTCCAGCCCCATCGAGCTTGACTGAGGGAGGAAACGGCTAGGAGGAATCCTTGCGACACCCCTTTCAAAGTCCTCCGAAGCTTGGTGGGTTGGAAGTGCAGCGGAATCAGGAGGACGAATCGCAAGAGTAGCAACTTTAGCGACTACAACAAAAGGGGCAGAAGCAGTTGGACCAATAGCTTGGGGAGCCTTACCCAGAGCCCACCTGCGATGTAAGGTTGGCCATCTTAGACCCAGCTGAGGACGTAGATTGAGCAAGAGCCGGTGCGACCCTAGCAAAGGGAAGAGGAGTTTGAGCCTGAGGAGAATGTTGAACGTCGCGGGAAGCTGGCTCAACAACAAAAACTATGAGTAAACAAATCAAAAAAGGAAAATGACATAACCAAGCTAGTCAACAAGACAAGGCAAGACAATTAAGTGACACTTACGAGGAGTAGCATCTGAGATCCGTAGGTATTGATTCACCCTACGAGGATTGAAGGCTTCAACGGTTGGGAACTTCAGGTTCAAGTAGTTCCTGGCTAGAATAGCCTTCAAAATAGTTTCAGATTCAGAAGGCAGGGAGTCCCGGTCCTACGATGGTTTCTCACTAAAAGCTGTGGGAACCTCGAACTCATGCCCCCCAATAAAAATCAAGCTCCCCCAATCATCCCCTGCAAGGATCCATTCTTCCTTCTAGGAGGGGTCCTTCTTCGAAGCGCTAGGAATAACAAAGTTGAGCTTGTTCTTGGCCTTAGCATAAAACTGACCTCGAGGAGCGCTAGATAGGCTCCCGATTTGGAAAAGATAGGCCAGCTCCTCTGCTCCGGGCTCTCTCGTCACCTTACTCAGCTAGCATTGTTCCCTCCATAGCATAAGGAAACCAATCAAATACCTCCAGAAGCCAGGGGTCAACTGGAAAGGAGCAAGCTAGATGGGGTTGAGAGCTAGCCGAAGAGTAGGATGAAGGGGAAGCTGATCGGGCCATATATGTAGTATATTTAGGCCCTCAAATCCTTACCTTTGGTTCTTTTTTTGTGCGTTTTGTATCTTTGATGAGGTTGTTTTGTATGGAATTGTAGGAAATGGTACAAGGATGGGTTTGAAAGCTTGTCGCGGTGATTCCAGTAGAAAAGGGGTGAAAGGAAAGACAAAGGAGCACATGCAGCTCTACAATACGGGTCAAATGCAGGTCAAGTACGGGTCGTAACTGCACTCCAGCCGCACTCATGCTCATAACCCGGACAGGATGCAAGTGAAGAGATAAAGTGCGGGTCAAGTGCTGGACATCCAACCGCACTCCACCCACACTGTTGCCAAACCAGAGAAGCTAAAGTTGCACCTGACGATAAAGTGCGGGTCGTCCAACCGCGCTATACCCGTACTAATGCCAAACCAGAGAAGTTATAGATGCACCTGATATTAGAGTGCGGGTACTATACGGGTGATTAAACCACACTTTACCCGCACTATCACCAAGACCAGAAGAGCAGAATTGCACCTGACATTAGAGTACGGGTCCTGTGCGGGTCATCCAACCACACTCTACCCGCACTGTTGCTCAAGACAGAAGGTAGATTTTGCATCTGATAGGGAAGTGCGATTCAAGTGCGATCACAGTGTGATTCCAAGTACGGGTCAAGTGCAGGTAATTCAACCGCACTCCACCAGCACTTCTGCCCAGATCCGAGGACTGAAGATGAAGACAACCCATACAGTACGGGTACAGTGCGGGTAATTTACCCGCACTCCACCCGCACTCAGCGCGCGCCAGTTTGATTTTTGAAGCTTAAGTGGCCTATTTTTGTATGTTGTATAAATAGAAAAGTATAGAAATGTTTTAGGAAGCCTTTGACTCTGTTTTTCAGAGGAAAAACACATTTAGACCTAGAATCTCTCTCTCTCTCATCCTTACATTCTCTACTCAACTTCAAGGAAGTTAGGAGATTGAAGCAACTTCAAGGAAGGAAATGTTCTCCAAGGGTTCTTTCTCTTTCCCTTCTCTTAGTTTCCTAGTTGTAATGAGTAGCTAAATCCCCTCTAAGGGGTTGATGGAGTAGTTAGTTGAATATTGGGTTTGTACATAAACTTGATATTATATTGATATTCATGTCTATCTTTCATTGATCTATTCTTGTTGTGAATGTTTACCATTGATTTCTTGTGTAGATACACTCTCTTTGCAAGATATCTTTGTATTATGTATGAGTATTGCACCTAGATATACATCATATTTAGTTGTTTAATGCTCTAAAGAATAGACGGAATGTCATGAATTCCAACTCTTAAACCGCGGTCTTAATCTAACCTCGATCGAGTTTCTGGCACTATACATCCTAGGTCGGAACCCGTTAGAGAGTTAGAAGTCATCACTATACATCCTAGGGTGACTACATTTAATCGGTTGAGTCATTGTTAGGTAGACGAGCTTCATTTCCAGAATCCGATAAACAACCAACACTATACATCCCAGGTTGGTAGTTTACGAAGGATTAATCCATAATAGGTGGTCCGCACTATACATCCTAGGTTGGCCACCATCTAGGGATAAATAACCGACTCTATACATCCTAGGTCGGTTACCTTGAATAGCCGTGCTATTGGCAAGTTTGTTGCATTGCCCAGTATTTACTTTCGTATCCATTGACTCCTTAGTTTCCATCATCTATATATATCCTTCATTCCATTTCCCCCTTCATTTAGTTTGCATAATTACTTTAGTGTTATTGATAGTGTAATTCACCATCTACATCTTCCCCATTTCATGTTTCATTATTATATATATACATAACATTACTTTAGCAATAACTAATTTTAGCTAACTCTGCTCCCTGTGGACGACACCCCACTTGCCACTATAATTGTGTTTTCAAACTAATTTAGGCTTTGTGAGGTTTTATCAAATATTGTTGACGGATTGATCTTTAAAACGACACTAGAAAAAATGTCCTGTCAGAAGCCTAACCCCATTCTCGAGAGCCGCCACATGAATTGGAAGCACGCCTCTAGGGCGGTTGAAGAACTCATAACCCTGGGGAGGTACTGAGATAGAAATGCTGTCGGGAGTGCCGTACTTCAACCTCAAACGATCAATCACGTTCAGATCAACGGTGGAATCAGGGACAACCCTGAAGTCATAGGAAGGAAGCCTCTCCAAAGGGGGGGCTGGAAGCCGGGACTCGATGCTCCCCCAAGGCATCGCCACCAACCTCTTTATCAGAGTCTTCATCGGCTATATCCAAAGGATGGTTAGGATGGTTAGAAAACGTGGTCCCGATGGACACATTCCTGTTCGACCCCCGACGTTACGGAGTGGGCGGAGAATCATCGCTGTCTAAGCTCCTCCTTGTCTGCTTTCCAAGGGCAAGGCTAAAGACTTCTTAGCCGTCAACCATGGAATCAACGGAATCATGACTGGTTTTTGACATGATGAATTCGATGAGGATAAGGAATGAAGAAAAAGATAGGCTTGAGAGAAAGTCTATGAGAGAAAGTTTATCTTGGGAAAATTTGAAATTTGAGAGATATGAGGAAGACGTTGAGATAAAAAAGTATATACAGGCAAGAGGGCAGTAGCATGAGCTGTCTAGATCTTCGGTTAAGATCACAAAGAATCTCGGGGACTGCCGTAACGTAACCGAATTAACTCGGAAATAAGTCAGTCAGCTCACGCCACGTCACTTGCACAGTTAATATGAAGATTTCCCCAATATTTTGGTAACGGTAAAGAAGGAAAGATTTCCCAAATAAAATAAAAAAATCTGACCCCAACCCCAAGCTCGACAACCGGTGTTCAAGTCAGAGGGGACTTCTGTTAATAGCCAAATTTGGCTAAGGACCAAAGGGAAATTTTCCACCCTCTAAACCTGGCTCCTTGCCCAAGGTCATCCACCAGGAGGCCATGTTACCCGAAGCCGAGCTACGATACCACCCCACAGGAATAAGAACGGGCTCCAGAAACACCCGGAGTAGTGCCCGGCTAGGTCAGATCGAGCCCGCATCACCGAACCTGAAACCAGGAAATCCCCCCGAAGTCGGGTGGTTAATAGTATTTTTTGATTCTTTTGGGTGGTTAATAGTATCATTGTTCCTTGTCATTTTATTAGGCACTGTTACACATAGGTTCAACCTTGGCCACCACCTACGTGGTAGTGGTCTCGAGGGTGCTAACTGAGATTTCTCGTCCCGAGCAAAATTTCTGTTAACAAATTGTTTTGCTAACCATTCTTTTACTGATGTCAGTACATATACATTGTTTCCAAGGAGTAGTATATCATCAACATAAAGAATTAGGAAACCCAACTTGTCGCCCTTTATCCTTTTATATACACAAGGTTCATCAGGATTCTGAATAAATTCAAAACCTTTCACAGCTTGATCGAACCTTATGTTCCAGGATCTGGATGCTTTTTTAATCCATATATGGATATCTGCAACTTGCATACCTTTTCCATTTGGCCATTTTCAATGAATCCTTCTAGTTGCATCATATAGATGCTTTCATCAAGATTTCCATTAAGGAAAGCTGTTTTGATGTCCATTTGCCAAATCTCTAGATCTAAAGATGCTGCAATGGATAAGAGTATCCTAATGGATTTAAGCATGGCCACATGAGAGAAGGTTTCCTCGTAATCGATACCTTCTTTCTGTGTGTAACCTTTAACTACCAATCTAGCTTTAAAAGTTTCCACCTTTCCTTCCATACATCTTTTCCTCTTGTATACCCACTTGCACCCAATAGGTTTTATCCCTTTAGGCAAGTCTACAAGGGACCGGACTTTGTTATCGAACATGGATTCAATCTCAGATTGAATTGCTCTTTTCCAATGACGACAATCAACATCCTCAATTGCTTCCTTATAAGTGTAGGAATCATCATCGTCCAGGAGATTCTCCACTGATTCTCCCAGACCGATGTATCTCTCGGGTTGTTTACTAACCCTCCCACTACGACGAGGAATGGTAGGTTTTTGATTTTGTGTTGGAGTGGAACTTACAATTGGGCTTGGTTGTAAAACCTCTTATGGAATTGTATCTCCTGACATCTCATTCAGGACAATTCTACTTTTGGGCACAAAATTATTCATATAGTCCTTTTCTAGAAATGAAGCATTTGTTGAAACAAATACTTTTAGATCTGAAGGACTATAGAAATAATATCCTTCAGTTCCTTTTGGATACCCCACAAATATACATGTTTCCGAACGAGACTCCATCTTTTCTGTCTTTCCTTTTAACACATGTGCAGGACAACCAAATATCCTGAAGTGTTGTAACTTAGGCTTTCGCCTTGTCCACAACTCAGATGGTGTTTTAGGAACCGACTTAGATGGTACAACTTTTAGAATGTATATTGCAGTTTGTAGAGCATATCCCCAAAAAGAAATAGGAAGCGTTGAATAACTCAACATTGACCTAACCATGTCTAAAAGAGTTCTATTTCTCCTTTCTGCCACCCCATTTTGTGGAGGTGTACCTGGTGTAGAAAACTGAGAAACTATCCCATTGCCAATAAGATATTGCTGAAACTCACCAGATAGATATTCAGATCTCAAGATTTTTATGTGTTTCTCAAGTTGATTTTCTACTTCAGCCTTGAATGCTTTGAACATGTCAAAAGAATCCGACTTATGTCTCATGAGATACAGATAGCCAAATCTCGAGTAATCATCTGTGAAGGTGATGAAGTACTCATATCCACCTCTAGCCTGAATGCTCATAAGACCACATACATCAGTGTATATTAATCCTAAACATTTAGTGGCTCTTGCACCTTTGGTTGTGAACGGCCTTTTGGTCATTTTACCTTCCAAACAAGATTCACAAGCTGGTAGATCATCAACCTTTAAATCACTGAGACGTCTGTCACATACCAATCTTTTAATCCTATTAAGGTTAATATGACCTAGGCGTAAATGCCAAAGGTAGGTTTCATCTTTTGATAATTTTACTCTTTTAGGATTAGGTTCCGTTAATTCTGTGTCTAACGAGTGAGAGATATTTCTATGCAAAAAGAATAAACCGTTTTCCAATGTACCTTTACAAACAATTTTGTCATTCTTACTAATAATAAAAGCTTTATTAAAAGTAACCAAGTATCCAAATTTATTTAAACAAGAAACTGAAATTAAATTCCTCTTGAATCGAGGTACATAATAAACGTCTATTAAATTCCGTTGCCCAAGCGCAAGTTGATTTCATCTTTATTCAGCCTTCTCGTTTCTTAGAACCCCTGTAAGGAATAACAAACATGATTAGTGGAGAGTCTATGATCCAAGAATCTGTAGAATCAGCCAGAAAACATGTTTCAAGATAATTAATATTACCTTCTTCCTTCTTATTCTGGGACTTTGGGCAATTTCTTTTCCAATGTCCCTTTTCATCACAAAGGAAGCATTTCCCTTTGATCTTGGTTACTTTCTTGGTTTCCTTCTTGGTAGGCCCAAGTTGTTTTTTCTTCTGTTGTTTCTTGACCTTCTGACGAGTCTTAACAGTAGCAACTTTACCAACAAAATGAATCTCTTGACCTTTGTTTTTCACAAGGATCTTTTCAGCGCTTTGAACATCTTGCATTAAGCCTTGCAAGGTGTATTCTTTATTGTTCAAGGTGTAGTCCAACTTGAACTGATCAAAGGAATCCGATAGTGAGTTGACAATCATGTCAATTTTCATCTCACCATCTATCTCAGCACCATTTAGTTCTGCAGCATTGAGATGTGCTATGACTTTCATCACGTGATATTTCACAGCATTTACAGGTTTCATCCTAAGATTCATAAAAGAAGTCACTGCCTCTCTCTTAGTCGACCTAGACCTCATAGCAAACATATCTTCCAGAGACATCATTATATCAGCAGCAGACTCCATTCTTGCATGCTGCTGTTGCAACACGTCGGAGATAGTGGCCATAATTTAACATTTGGCCATATCATCTGAAGTCTTCCATTGCTCATACTCATATATTTGCAAAATATTAGATTCATTATTAGGAAGGGGTGGTGTAGGAGTAGTCAAAACAAACTTATGTTTTTCACTTTGCAGCAACAACCCAATTTTCCTTTTCCATGTGACATAATTATCTCCAGTTAAAGTGTTATCTTTCAGGATGTTCGTAAGTGATAGAGTCATGATTTCTGAATAAAATAAAATTTTATGTGTAAATAATCATGATAAAGAACTTTTTAAATATTTATCTTGAATTAAATAAACAATTCAATCATAAAAATTCAACGGTGATCCAACACCCATAAACGTTACGCCTCTTCTGGGAGTACGTATCATTTACTAGTTAGACTAGGTCCTACCTAATTGTTAATATAACAACCAGCGTTTTCAATTTTAGCCTTGCAATTTTATTAACAAGAACTCTTAGGAGGATATTAATAAAATGACATTGAGTGTGTTACCAAGATATCGACCCTCAATTTTCTCTCACGAAAATCCCTCCTCTAGGAGTAGATTTCATTTAAGTCAATTGTCTAGTCTATCCTTGTAAGGAAGTATTTTGCTAAATTCCATTTATGGACGCCCCTCGGAGGGATTACAAATAAATAATTAAACTCAACCAACCTTAGAGGCCATAGGTGTTCTAACACACCTTCTCCCACTCAAGTATTTAAGGCGTGTTGATTAAATTCCATAGAATGATTTTACCAAGTTATCTAGATGCCAATTAGATACCTAAATCATTCAATGCATGTTCATACCAAAAGAGATATATAAGTGGCACTCCTATTCTATATGACATGTTATCATTCAACAACAAATATTGTAATATCTGCGGAAATATAAATAGCTACAATTTTGGTCCATCCTAGAAAAGCAAGTAAATTACATTTGTTTGGAATACAAAATATTCTTTCTTGGCGAACAAGTCTTCAAGAGGCCATCATCCACTTCCTCACCCCTCGGCTGCCACATTTGGACGTGCACACCCCTTGGGTCCATCAAGGGCCACCGTGCACAGCCCATTATGCCCAAAGGACTGTCATGCACAGCCCATGCACCCAACAAGCGTAGCTACGCGATAACGTGCACGCACACTTGTTGCCATTGTGCACACGGTACCAAGCTTGTTCCAGTTGCTTCCTCTTCCGCTTCTAATTCTTCAACTCTTCGAATCTTCGAAACTTGAATGTATTACAGCATATTTTACACAATAAATTACTGCAGTATTATATATATATATATATATTAATTCACTGCAGTAATTTTTACACAAGAAAAACTGCACTATTTTATGCAAAAAAAATCTGCAGTATTTTTTTAATACAATAAAAAACTGCAATATTTTTTAATACAATAAAAAATAGAGAATCTAGCAACTACCAAGAAGGAACTTATGACAATAATAGGACACCCTTCTTGTTACAATTCCGAAACAAAAATACATTGAAATTCTAGGACCAAAATCGAGCAATAACAATTCACTTTATAATAACATACATAAATCCATACATGCCACATGTAATTATATATGCGAATACCTAGAGTGCCATCTCTTTCTAAAACATCCATAATCACAATAAATAGAAATAGATTCACGTATATATTCGTTAATTAATCAAAGGGTACAACCTGGCTCTAATACCAATTGTAAGGAAAAATACGAAAACGCAGCGGAAGTGAGACTAAAAAAAATTTAGTATAGTTTAAAAATTTTCCAATATTTGAACCTTAACCCTTTAATTAATTAAACATACATATATTCAAAAGATATCATACCTCTTGTTGCGTGATCAGATTGACTTAGCGTCTATGGTAATCCGCAAGATCTTCCAATCCGATCACGAACATGAATCACCTGGAGTGTGGTCTCCCTATTCTTTGAATTGCGTACCTGAGAATGGAAAAACGAAATCTTCTTTCTTGATTGTTAATCATAAAAACTCCAAGAGCCTAGAAAGATCATTCCGGTCACTTTTGAATTCACAATCGTTATGATTGAAACTCGCGTGAACCTAAATCGAAAGTGTGCACTAAACCTTTTTATGTAAAGGCTTGCAAGTGCACTATCGAATTTAGAACTATCTTTCTTTCTTCCTATTGGCCGAATTTTCACTATGTTCTAGAGTTGGAATTTTTTTTTTATTCAAAAGCAAGAGAATAAAAATTCTTTCTCTCAAACAAAAAAACTTTTTTTTTTCTATCACTATTAATTCCGAAATTAATAATACATAGGTATACAAATCCTTTCCTAAAGAGGATTTACTTGGTGGGCAAGAATTCTATCTCTAGGTGGATTTACTTGGTGACAAAGAATCCTTTTTCAAAAAAAGATTTCTTTTCCACACCAAAACTCCTAATCCAACTCAAATAGTGTATTTGTGATTATATTAAAGACTTCCTTATTTGATTAGATAAATACATTATTTATTTATCTACTTACCAAATTAAATCTTTTATATTTATTATACTACTATAATAGTATACTACTAGGAAACATAATTCCTAATCATAAAAAGATTTTGATTTTTACTTAAATAATTAATTAATCAAACAATAAAATAAAATAATATTTTAGGCTATTATTATAGCCTTGCCGCCCACACACAAAAATTATGGGCCAAATATTATTTTCTTATTTTATTTAATCTATTTAGGCTTTAAATAAAAGCTCACATGTGAACCAGACCCATTATTACTAAAAGAAACAAGCCCACATGCCTCTCATTAAAATATTAATTTAATTTGAGCAGCCCATTAAATAAATAATGTGCAAATTATATTCTTAATATATTAAATACAATTCTAGATGGACCCATAAATTAGTCCGGTAGAATATATCAAGTGATCCATACAAGTCCGTGTGGATTGGGGATCTTGGCGCTATCTAAATTTAAGCATCAATAGACATAACCTAATCACAATCAACAAATGATTCACATAGGTCTGATCTATTAATTTTAGTTCATTCCACTAAAGAGCTAAAATTTAACTCTTAAATAAAGATAGAATAAGAAGATGTTTCTCATTCATACTCTAGACAATCTTATTGGAGATAGTGTATCCTCGGGTATAATATTAGTTATCGCCAAGAGCTCATAGACCGCCTATAGCTCTCCTAGTTACCATATTTACTCATATGACCACGTTTTGAACTTGGATATTTTGACTTGTCCAGAAGCCATGTTTTCAATAGACATTATCGAAAACTCAACGTTGAGATTTAATATCTAATACCTTAAAATATCCATATGATAATATTATACTCTCATTCAATAAATTGAGCCACGATGTCCATATCTATAAATGAAGTCCTCTATCGATTAACAAATCAATATCACCAAACTATCGAGGATAGACTATGCTATATAATCATACTCATTGATAGCTCAAACAATAACACTTGCAATCATAAGTCCATCATTTATCTCAGGATTAAGATAGACTCTCTGATTGTCCTCATAATGAAAAGACTTGTATCTACTAAAGGTTCTAGATAAAATATTTCATTATGATCCTGTTCAATGCACCCAGTGCACTAGATTTTTTTACTTGAAGACCCTTTCGATGATTTTAAACTCATCATAACTCATTTGATCCCACTCAAATGCCAGCAAAAGAATTCTACAACTTTATCATTGCTATTTAATTTTTGCTTAAATATTACAATATTTGTTGTTGTATGATAACATGACATTTTAGAATAGGAGTGCCACTCATATATCTCTTTTGGTATGAACATGCATTGAATTATTTAGGTATCTAATTGGCATCTAGATAACTTGGTAAAAATCATTCTTTGGGATTTAATCACACGCCTTAAATAATTGAGTGGGAGAAGGTGTGCAAGAACGCCTATGGCCTCCAAGATTAGTTGAGTTTTAGTATTTTTGGTAATCCCCCAAAGGGGCGTCCATAAATGGAATTTAACAATATACTTCCTTACAAGGATAGACTAGACAATTGACTTAAACGAAATCTACTCCCTAAGGAGGGATTTTCGTGAGAGAAAATTGAGGGTCGATATCTTGGTAACACACTCAATGTAATTTTATTAATATCCTCCCAAGAGTTCTTGTTAATAAAAATTACAAGGCTAAAATTAAAAACGCTGGTTGTTATGTTAACAATTAGGTGGGACCTAGTCTAACTAGTAAATAGTGCGAACTCCCAAAGGAGGCGTAATATTTATGGGTTTTGGATCACTGTTGAATTTTTATGATTGAATTATTTATTTTAATTCAAGATAAATTTTTAAAAAGTGCTATTATCATGATTATTTACTTATATATGTTTTTGTTTTAATCAGAAATCATGACCTCATCACTTATGAACATCCTGAAAGATAACACCTTAACTGGAGATAACTACGTAACATGGAAAAGGAAAATTGGGTTGTTACTGCAAAGTGAAAAACATAAGTTTGTTCTAACCACTCCTAAACCACCCCTTCCTAATAATGAATCTAATGTGATGCAAAGAGATGAGTATGAGTAGTGGAAGACTTCTGATGATATGGCAAAATGTTATATTATGGCCACTATCTCCAACGTGTTGCAACAGCAACATGAAGGAATGGAGTCCGCTACTGATATAATGATGTCTCTAGAGGAAACGTTTGCTATGAGGTCTAGGACGACTAAGAGAGAGGCAGTGACTGCTTTTATGAATCTTAGGATAAAACCTGGACAATCTGTGAAAGAACACATGATGAAAGTCATAGCACATCTCAATATTGCTGAACTAAATGGTGCTGAGATTGATGGTGAGACCAAAATTGATATGGTAGTTAACTCACTATCAGATTCCTTTGATCAGTTCAAGTTGGACTACACCTTGAACAAAAAGGAATACACCTTGCAGGGCCTGATGCAAGATGTTCAAAGCGCTGAAAAGATCCTTGTGAAAAACAAAGGTCAAGAGATTCATTTGGTTGGTAAAGTTGCTACTGTTAAGACCCGTAAGAAGGTCAAGAAACAACAGAAGAAAAAGCAACTTAGGCCTACCAAGAAGGAAACCAAGAAAGTAACCAAGATCAAAGGGAAATGCTTCCTTTGTGATGAAAAGGGACATTGGAAAAGAGATTACCCAAAGTCCTAGAAAAAGAAGGAAGAAGGTAATGTTAATTATCTAGAAACATGTTTTCTGGCAGATTCTACTGATTCTTGGATCATAGACTCTGGAGCCACTAATCATGTTTGTTATTCCTTGCAGGGGTTTCAGGAAAAGAGAAGGTTGAATGAAGATGAAGTCAATTTGCACTTGGGCAACGGAACGTTTGTGTCTGCAAGTGCAGTGGGAGATATTAGAGTTATTTTAGATTCTAGTAGGCATTTAGATTTAATAGACGTTTATTATGTACCTCAATTCAAGAGGAATTTAATTTCAGTTTCTTGTTTAAATAAGTTTGGATATTCGGTTACTTTTAATAAAACTTTTATTATTAGTAAGAATGACAAAGTTGTTTGCAAAGGTACATTGGAAAATGGTTTATTCTTTTGGCATAGAAATATCTCTCACTCGTTAGAAACAAAAATAACGGAACCTAATCATAAAAGAGTAAAATTATCAAAAGATGAAACCTATCTTTGGCATTTACGCCTAGGTCACATTAACCTTAATAGGATTAAAAGATTGGTATGTGACAGACCTTTAAGTGACTTAAAGGTTGATGATCTACCAACTTGTGAATCTTGTTTGGAAGGTAAAATGACCAAAAGGCCATTCAATACCAAAGGTGCAAGAGCCACTGAATGTTTAGGACTAGTACACACTGATGTATGTGGTCCTATGAGCATTCAAGCTAGAGGTGGATATGAGTACTTCATCACCTTCACAGATGATTACTCAAGATTTGGTTATGTGTATCTCATGAGACATAAGTCGGATGCATTTGATATGTTCAAAGCATTCAAAGCTGAAGTAGAAAATCAGCTTGAGAAACATATAAAAATCTTGAGATCTGATCGTGGTGGAGAATATCTATCAGGAGAGTTTCAGCAATATCTTATTGATAATGGGATAGTTTCTCAACTTTCTGCACCAGGTACACCTCAACAAAATGGGGTAGCAGAAAGGAGAAATAGGACTCTTTTAGAGATGGTTAGATCAATGTTGAGTTATTCAACACTTCCTATTTCTTTTTGGGGATATGCTCTACAAACAGCAATATATATTCTAAACGATGTACCATCTAAATCTGTCCCTAAAACCCCACATGAATTGTGGACTGGGTGAGAGCCTAGTTTATAACACATGAGGATATTTGGTTGTCCTGCACATGTGTTGAAAGGAAAGACAGAAAAGATGGAGTCCCGTTCGGAAACATGTATATTTGTGGGGTATCCAAAAGGAACTAAAGGATATTATTTCTATAGTTCTTCTGATCTAAAAGTATTTGTTTCAACAAATGCTTCATTTCTAGAAAAGGACTATATGAATAATTTTGTGCCCAAAAGTAGAATTGTCCTGAATGAGATGTCAGGAGATACAATTCCACAAGAGGTTTCACAACCCAGCCCAATTGTAAGTTCCACTCCAACACAAGATCAACAACCTACCATTCCTCGTCGTAGTGGGAGGGTTAGAACACAACCCGAAAGATATATCGGTCTAGGAGAATCTATTGAGAATCTTCCGGACGACGATGATCCCTACACGTACAAGGAAGCTATGGAGGATGTTGATTGTCGTCATTGGCAAAAGGCAATGCAATCCGAGATTGAATCGATGTTCAATAACAAAGTTTGGTCCCTTGTAGACTTGCCTAAAGGGATAAAACCCATTGGGTGCAAGTGGGTATACAAGAGGAAAAGAGGTATGGATGGTAAGGTGGAAACCTTTAAAGCTAGACTAGTAGCTAAAGGTTATACACAGAAAGAAGGTATCGATTACGAGGAAACCTTCTCATCTGTGGCCATGCTTAAATCCATTAGGATACTCTTATCCATTGCAGCATCTCTAGAACTAGAGATTTGGCAAATGGACGTCAAGACAGCTTTCCTTAATGGAAGTCTTGACGAGAGCATCTACATGATGCAACCAGAGGGATTCATTGAAAAAGGCCAAGAAGAAAGAGTATGCAAGTTGCAAAAGTCCATATATGGACTAAAGCAAGCATCCAGATCCTGGAACATAAGGTTCGATCAAGCTGTAAAGGGTTTTGGATTTATTCAAAACCCTGACGAACCTTGTGTATACAAGAGGATCAAAGGCAACAAGTTGGTTTTCCTCATTCTTTATGTTGATGATATACTACTCATTGGAAACGCTGTAGGTGTATTGACATCAATGAAGAATGGTTATCAAAACAATTTGATATGAAGGACTTAGGAGAAGCAAGTTATATTCTTGGTATCCATGTAATAAGGGATAGAAAGAATATAACGATTGCATTATCCCAAGCTTCATACATTGATAAAATCTTGTCTAGATTCACCATGCAAGATTCCAAGAAAGGTATGTTACCTTTTAGACATGGAATCAAACTTTCTAAGGGTCAAGCACCTAAGAATGTGCATGAAGAGCAATTCATGAGTAGAGTTCCATATGCCTCGGCAGTTGGAAGCCTCATGTATGCAATGCTCTGTACTAGACCATATATTTGTTTTGCTGTTGGCATAGTTAGCAGGTTTCAATCGAAACCTGGTCCTGATCATTGGACGGCAGTCAAGCATATTTTCAAGTATCTCAAGAGAACTAGAGATTATATGCTTGTATACTCTGGAGGGGATTTAATTCCCATTGGGTATACAGATTCTGATTTCCAGTCGGATTCTGACTCCAGAAAATCCATATCAGGATCTGTGTTTACCATTGGAGGAGGAGCAGTCATATGGAGGAGTATCAAGCAATCTTGTATTGCTGATTCCACCATGGAAGCTGAGTATGTTGCTGCATGCGAAGCTGCCAAAGAGGCTGTTTGGCTCCGCCAATTCTTGATTGACTTAGAAGTGGTTCCTAGTGCGAATAAGCAGATCACTATACACTGTGACAACAGTGGTGCAAGGGATAATTCGAAAGAACCAAGAAGTCATAAGAGAGGTAAACACATTGAAAGGAAGTATCACCTTTTGAGGGAAAGTGTTCATAGGGGAGACGTGACAATCACCAAAATTGCGTCAGCAGAAAATCTAGCGGATCCTTTCACAAAGGCTCTACCTCAGAAGAGCTTTGATGGACATCTAGAGAACATGGGAATGAGAGATATGACACACTTGCTATAGAGCAAGTGGGAGATTGTTAGGATTATGCTCGATGGCAAGAGTGTAATATTGTAATTGACAATCTTCTCATATTAATAAAGTGAATTCTGATTCTTACAATTACTTATAGCATTTATTATTATAATTTTCAAGGTAAATAATCATAAGGTCAAAAGACTATGAGACATGAAGAATTGTTCATACATCCGGATATGTATGAGGTAGACACAATTCTTTAGTTAGTCTTGAATAACGTTCACAACTTAAGTTAAAGGTTGGGCACCTCTATCTTGTTAAAGTTGTAGAATTCTTTTACTAGCATTTGAGTGGGATCAAATGAATATGATGAGTCTAAAATCATCGAAAGGTTTTCGAGTAAAAGAATCTAGTGCACTAGGTGCATTGAACTGGATCACAATGAAATACTTTATCTAGAACCGTCACTAGATATAAGTCTTTTCATTAAAGAGGACAATCGGAGAGTCTATCTTAATCCTGAGATAAATGATGGACTTATGGTTGCAAGTGTTATCATTAGAGCTATCAATGAGTACGATTATATAGCATAGTTTATCCTCGATAGTTTGGTGGTATACATTTGTTAATCGATAGAGGACTTCATTTATAGATATGGACATCGTGGATCCATTTATTAAATGAGAGTATAATAGCATCATATGGATGTTTTGAGGTATTGGATATTAAATCTCAACGTTGAGTTTTCAATAATGATTATTGAAAACATGGCTTCTGGACAAGTCAAAGTATCCAAGTTCGAAATGTGGTCATATGAGGAAATATGGTAACTTGGAGAGCTATAGGCGGTCTATGAGCTCTTGGCGATTAATGATATTATTCACGAGGATACACCATCTCCTATAAGATTGTCTAGGGTATGAATGAGAAACATCTCCTTATTCTATCTTTATTTAAGAGTTCAATTTTAGCTCTTTAGTGGAATGAGTTAAAATTAATAGATTGGACCTAAGTGAATCATTTGTTGATTGTGATTAGGTTGTGTCTATTGAAGCTTAAATTTAAATAGCCCGCCAAGATCCCCAATCCACACGTATTTGCATGGATCACTTGATATATTCTACCGGGCCGATTTAAGGGTCCATCTAGAATTGTTTTTAATATATCAAGAATATAATATGTCTATTATTTAATTAATGGGCTGCACTATTATATTAATATATTAAAAGGAGACATGTGGGCTTGTTTCTTTTAGTAAGAATGGGTATGGTTCACATGTGGGCTTTTATTTAAAGTCCAATGGATTAAATGAAATAAGAAAATAATATATGACCCATTTATATAAGTGGGGCGGCAAGGTGTATATATTAACCTAATATATTATTTTGTTTCATTGTTTTAATTAAATAAGAATTAGTTAATTTATTAATTAATTGTTTAATTAAGAAACAAATCTTTTTCGGATCAGGAAATATATTTCCTAAAGTTATACTATTGGTAGTAGTATATTAAAAGTAAAAGACTTGTTTGATAAAAAAATAAATAATTAATTTTATTTAATCAAATAAGAAGTCTTTTTATTTAGTCAATAAAAGAATAAAAATATCTATGAGTTGGATTAGGTTTTGAAGTCTAAAGGTTGATGGAAATTAGGGTGCAAGACAAACTCTTTTTGGTATGTGATTTGCGGCAACCCTAGTCCATTTAGAGGAAGATTTCGGCAATCCTAAATAGAAGAGGAAGCAAAATTTCGGCCACCTATATAATACCACATATAGAATTCAGCCACAAGAGTTGATTGAATGATTCAATTTTTCTTCTTCTTCTCAATTCATAGAAAAGGATAATTTTTATTCTACTAAACATAAAAGAGAGAAGAGATTATGCTTTGATAGTACACTGATTGCTTGTTCATCAATAAGCTTGTGTGTACAACATCGAATTAGGTTCACGCTAGTTTCGATCATTAGATTGAGAACTCAAAAGTGACCGGAATAATTTTTGTCTTCTTTTGATTGTTTTGTGAGTAACAAAAGAAAAATAAAACTTTGTTCATCCATTCTCAGGTTTGCAATTCAAAGAAAAAGGGAGACCACGCTCCTAGGTGATTCACGTACGTGTTCGGATTGGAAGATCTCGCGGTACTGTTCACGATCACTGTTCATGGGGGTACTGTTCACGATTACTGTTCACGTGGGTACTGGTCACGATCACTGTTCACGTGGGTACTGTTCACAATCACTGTTCACGTGGGTACTGTTCACAGGCATCGGAAAAGATTTTGCGGATTACCAATCGACGTAATTCAATCGGATCACGCGTTAAGAGGTATTTAACTCTAACCGTATATATTTGAGTTTAATTAATTAAAAGGTTAAGGTTCAACTTTGAGAAAAATTTTAAAACCATACGAAATCTATTTTTCATTTCTTCTGCTGTGTTTTATATCGATTTTTCCCTACACTACCAGGTAACCCTTCTTCATGACCGGGCTGCTAAGGCTGAAGCCAAAGCCGAGAAAGCCATGGGATTGCTCAAGCGGGCTCAGACCTTAGTAGAAGAGATGACCTCCAACCAAGGAAAAATTGAGATCGAACTGGCCGAGCTTCGTTGTGATCATGAGAGGACGAAGCAGTCTTATGATTAAGAATGTCTCCAATCTACCAGGCGGGCCAGGCAGAGGGATTCTTGGAAAGTTGAGGCTAAAAAGTTAGACCTCGAGAATCGGGTTTTGACTGCTCAGGTGACCAAGCTGTAAGCTGATGCGGAGACCTCTTTTAGTGATGGATATTTCTAAGCTTCCTTTCAGGTTGCAGAGGCTCTCCCTCTTCCCTTTGATCTATCATCCATCGCCGGTTGGGATAGAAAGAAGATAATGATTAAGGCTGCTGAGTTGTCTCACCCTGATGATAACGAGGCGGTTCCTTCGAGCCAGGTGGGAGCTGAAAAGTAGCCCGTCCAGGCAGATCCTCCATTTCCTCCTCTTATCTTTACTACTTCAGGTCCTGGGAAATCTTCAAGTAAGGTTATGTCCTAGCGATCCGAAGGAGATCAGCTAGGAGCTGGGGAAGAAGCTAGGATCCCGTCTGAGAAACCCCTTATAATGGAGATTGAGGTCGACAAGAGCCAGACAGGGTCTATGGCTGCCCTTCTCGATGTGGCTATCCCGCCTGAGGTTATGGCAGTGATTGATGAAGTCCTGGAGGAAGATCATGCTGATTAACATGTGGAGCCTCTGAATGGAGGGATGGTTGGCAAGGATAACCAAGATGGGCAACCACCTGAAGGGGGGGTTGATGGCGAGGATCAGCATGAGGGAGGAGGATCAGCAGAGGAAAATCAAGAGAGCTCCAAAGCTTGACGCTGCCTGTTCATGATTGGCCTTGATTGTCTGGAAAATGGGGTAGGCACCCCGTTTTACTCTTGATTAGTTTAGCTATTCTTTTTTTTGTAGCCCATACTCGGAGGTTGGGCTCCCCGTTTGATAGATGTAGCCTTACCGGGGGATAGGCTCCTTTTGTCTTTAATGAGATTTGTCTTTAATGAGAAACCGATTCGCTTGAGAAACTCTTGTTTTATTCCTGGTCCTGACTAGGAACCAGAACTGCATCCTTGATGATAATTTGTTCATACTTCATTCTGACTTTTGTAGGGAATTCTTATCAGGATGATCTTAATCTTGTAAACGAAAACAAATATTTATAATTAAATCCGATTCAGGAGAGGTAGCCCGATCGAGGCATTAGGAGGGCTGTTTAGCTATTTCCTGGTTTTGAGGTCCGGATGGTAACTATGTTCTTACACTCAGACCCTTCTTAGGGGTGGTAGCCCGACAAAGGCATCAGGAGGGCTGTTTAGCTATTTCCTGGTCTCGAGATGCGGATGGCAACTATGCTCTTACACTCAGACCCTTCTTGGGGGTGGTAGCCCGACCAAGGTATCAGGAGGGCAGTTTAGCTATTTCCTGGTCTCGAGATCTGGATGTCAACTATGCTCTTACACTCAGACCCTTCCTAGGGGTGGTAGCCTGACCAAGGCATCATGGGTAACGAGGGGGCTTCCCCGGCTAGTCACTGGTCTTGAGGTGTCTATGTTGAATTTCCCAGTCGAATATGTAGATACTAATGTTGAACATAGTCAGAGATAAAGAGAAAAAAAATGACTTTATTATTGATCGAGATGTAGTACATCGTTATTAGGGATTCTAATGAAACCTAAATGGAGGTAATATGCTTGAAAACTCCCCGCTCAAGGGTAGAATTTCCTCAAGTGATCTGTGTTCCAAGTGTGGTCGATGGGCCGTCCATCCATGTCTTCGAGTTTGTAGGCTCCATTGTGAGCAAATAACTTTATCAAATATGGCCCTTCCCAATTGGGGCTTAGGACTCCATCTGACCTTTTCTGAGTATTCTGGGTCACTTTCCTAAGCACCAGATCCCCTTCTTTGAAATTCCGGGCTTTGACCTTTCGGTTGAAATATCTAGCGATCTTGCTCTGGTAGATTGCCACTTTCTCCGCTACCCGGTCTTGTTTCTCTTCTAGGAGGTCCAGATTAGCACGGAGCTTGACCTCGTTACTTTCGGGTTGAAAATGTTGCACCCTGAATAAGGTTAATTTATGCTCGATGGGGAGGATCGCTTCAACTCTGAAAGCCAGGGAGTAAGGTGTCTCCCCGGTAGCTATTCTCTTTGTGTTCTGGTATGCCCAGAGGACTTCTGGCAGCTCTTTGGTCCATTTGCTTTTTTTCTGCTGTAGTTTCTTCTTCAGAAATTTCTTGATAGTCTTGTTGGTGGACTCCACCAGCCTGTTAGTATAAGAATGGGCTACTGAAGCGAGCCTGAGGTCGATCCCCAATCCTTTGCAAAAATCTTTGAATCCGGCGTTGTCGAACTGCTTGCCCAGATCGGCTACAATGATGAGAGGGGTCTCGAATCTACATACAACGTTGGTTTTGATGAACTTGGTCGTATTCTTTTCAGATATTCGAGAAAGAGGCCCTACCTCGACCCATCTTGTGAAAGAGTCGATAGCCACGATAGCATATTTCACCTGTCCGGGAGCGGTGGGAAGTGGTCTAATTAGGTCATTCCCCCAAATGGAAAAGGGGTAGGGCGAACTGAGAGACGACATGCGCTCAGGTGGCTGGTGGTTCAAGTTTGAAGTCCTTTGACATGGCTTGCAAGATTGTACAAAGCTTTTTGCATCTTGGTGGATGGTCGGCCAGTAGTACCCAATTCGAAGCACTTGATATGCTAGAGCCTCTCCACCGATATGGTTCCCGCAATCCCCAGAGTGAACCTCTCTTAGTGCCCATTTAGCATCGTCAGGATGTAAACATCTAAGTAAGGGGAGGGATCTACCCCTTTTGTAGAGGTACCCGTCTACCAGGCAATATCGCACCGAGAGTCTTTTAATTCTTAAGGCTTGGTCGGGCTCCTCGGGAAGCTCTCCCTCTAGGAGGTAGGCAACGATCAGGTCCATCCAGCAAGGCTAACGATCCAAAGAGCAGATTTCCTTATTTACGGCTATGCTTGGTTAGGAGATCACTTGGAGGGGAATTCTCTGTGGTAAGGATTGGCCTCCATTTGCAGCTATCTTAGCTAGAACATCCGCGTTGTGGTTTTGGTGTTGAGGTACCTGATCGATCTTGAACGCCTTAAACTTATTTTTAAGCAACTGAGCTAGCTTTAGGTAGGCAGCCATGTTATCACCATTTGCCTGATACACCCCAGACACCTGATTGACAACAAGCAATGAGTCGCTCTTGATTTGTAGATAATCGGCCTCTAGTTTGATGGATGCCTTCATCTCAGCTAGGAGGGCTTCATACTCTGCTTCATTATTTGTGGCTTTAAACTCGAATCTGAAACAGTGATAGAATTCAGTCCTCTCCGGGTCTATTAAAACTACGACAGCTCCTTCCCCAGCTTGCCCGGATGCTCCATCTGTATAGAGGGTCCAAGACTTGCAGTCTTCCGGCTAATTATCGATCTCTGAGGTATTTTCAGGGATCTCATTTGGTGCTGCGGGATTCTCTTGACCTAGGAGTGCTGAAAACTCTGCCACAAAGTCTGCCAAAGCCTGTGCCTTAATCGTGGTCCAGAACTTATATTTTAAATCGAACTGAGTAAGCTCTGGGGCCCATAAGACTAGCCTTCCGGACACATCTGGTCTTTGTAAGAATTGGCGGAGAGGTTTGTCCGTCACCACGGCTATTGAATGAGCTTGAAAGTAGGGACAGAGCTTCCTCGCCGAGATCACCAGAGCATAAGCGAGCTTTTCCAGGAGAATATATTTTTTCTCTAACTTGGTTAAAGCATGACTCACATAGTATATGGGCCGCTGAATCCCGTCGCCACATTCCTTGGCCAAAGCTCCGCTTACAACAGTTTCTGGGACGGCCAGGTAGATATGCAGCTCTTCTCCAGGAACTGGCTTGACTAACAACGGTGGGCTTGTTATATATTTTTTCGAGGCTTGGAAAGCTTGCTCGCTCTCCTGGCTCCATTTCATGTTTTTTCCTTGCTTGATGGCTTTGAAGAAAGGGAGGCATTTATCGGTGGAGCGAGAGATAAACCTGTTGAGCGCCGCTACACGTCCAGTCAGAATTTGTACCTGTTTGAGTGATGTGGGGGATTCCAGGTCCAAGATAGCTTTGATTTTTTCTGGGTTGGCCTCTATGCCTCTCTCATGAACCATGAAACCTAGAAACTTCCCCGATGTTACCCCGAAGGCACACTTGGAGGGGTTCAACCGCATCTGGTTTTCTCTCAGTAAAAGAAAGGTCTTGCGAAGGTCTTCCCGATTTCCTTCTGCGGTTGGTGATTTTGTGATCATGTCGTCGATGTATACCTCCATCGTCCTTCCGATCTCGGGCTTGAACAGCTTGTTAACCAGCCGCTGGTATGTAGCCCCTGCATTCTTCAAACCAAATGGCATCACCTTGTAGCAGTACAAGCCTTGCCCAGTAATGAAACTGGTCTTGTCTTGGTCAGCTGGGTGCATCTAAATTTGGTTGTATCCTGAAAACGCGTCCATAAAACTCAGAAGTTTATTTCCGGACGTGGAGTCAACCAGCTGGTCGATCTTTAGTAAAGGAAAACTGTCTTTTGGACATGCCTGGTTGAGGTCGGTGTAATCGACAAACATACGCCACTTCCCATTCGCCTTCATAACCATGACCACATTGGCGATCCACTCGGGATAGCACACTTCTCTGATTAACCCTGGCTTGATCAATTTATCTACTTGTTCTTGCACCGCAGCGTTCCTCTCAGCGTTGAAGTGACACCTCTTCTATTTGACGGGCTTGACCATTGAATCTACCGTTAGTCGATGGGCAGCCAAAGATAACGGGATCCCAGGCATTTCATCATGGCTCCAAGCGAAGATGTCGCTGAATTCTCTAAGAAGATCAATTAAGCCTTCTTTCACTTATGGCTCGAGGGTAGCCCTGACCTTGACGACCTTGACTACCTTGAAGGGATCATCATTTCTGATGGGTACCTCCTCTAGTCTATCTATGGGTTGCCCGCTGGCCCACTCCTTGCTCTATTCCTCCTCATAAGGCATTATGGGTTCACTCTCTGGATGCTCTGAGGGCTCCATTTCTTCCTAGATTATCTGGGATGTTTCCATATCTTTCTGGATTATTGCGACATGTACGCACTGTTTTGCTAAAGCTGTAGGATTGGCAGACACTGCGTAGCACTTCCTAGCTGCTTGCTGGTCTCCGTGTACCTCCCCCACCTTTGTTCCCACTGGGAACTTCAGGACATTGTGGTATATAGACAAGACTCCCTTCAAGGAGGACAGGAATGGTCTTCCTACGATGGCGTTGTAGGCCGATGGGGTGTCAACCACAACAAAGTCCGTCATGACATTCTGTTAGAGAGGTACGGTTCCGATGATTACTTGGAGTATCTTCGATCCTACCGGTATGATTGAATCCCTGGTGAACCCATAAAGTGGAGTTGTACAGCTATTGTAACACCATTGCTTTAGATTTAATTTTTCCAAAGTATCCTTGAAGAGGATATCTACACTGTTGCCTGTATCTACGAGCACGCGATGGACCAGGCAGTTGGCAATTTGTATCATGATCACCATGGGATCATCATGAGGTTGCACGGTGTTGAAGACATCTGCTTCAGTGAAAACAATCTGTGCTGACTGGGAGGGCTCCATCGGGCTTTGGCTAACCTTGAAGACTCCCTGGCTTTCTTCTACGTGGGGGATCTTCCTTGAGTGGTTTTTTCAGGAATTATTGGAGGTGCCAGCCAGTGTGGGCCCTCCCCTGATAGTGCGTATCACTTGGATTTATTGCATTAAATCAGTCTGTTCCCCCTTTCTCTTCTCTGCATCCTCACGGATCTCGGCTTGTACCTCCCTTCCAGTCTGAATGTTATCTCTGATCTGCTATAAGAACTCAATCAAGCATCCCCCCCTTATCAGGGCTTCAATCTGGTTGTGCAAATTATAACACTCTGAAGTGTTGTGGCCCACGTCTTCATGGAAGTCGCATTACTTGTACTGGTTCCTCCTGTCTACTGGGGCTTTCAAGGGAGCAAGCTTTTGGAGTATCCCCTTGTCTCGTATAGCAAGGTAGACCGTTTCCCTAGAAGCGTTCAGGGGAGTGTAATAGTCATACCCTTTCTCCCCTCGCATTACGGGGGCTACGGTCCTAGGAGGCGGCGAAGCCCGAGGAGGGGTTCGTCTTGCTGCATATTTTTCTTGCCCGTGCTGAGGAGCGGGCAAGCGATAAGTTGACCTATTGGGAGGTTTATTCTGAGTTTTCTGAGCTGGCTCATATTTGGGGGCTTCTCTTTTCTGACGCTTCGCCGCTCTCATATCGTCGTGTTCCATCTTGACTTTGAGTTGCCCGTTGATCTCGACCTGCTCAAGAGCCCGATCATAGGCCTCCTGGTAAGTCTTGGGAGGTCTCTTGGTGAAGGAACGGAAAAGCTTTCCCACCCACAGGTTCCGCCTGAAATTGGCAAGAGTCTCTTTCTCGATGAAAACTCCCATTTGTATGACTTCTTTGTGAAAATGTTCCATGTACTATAGAAGTGTCTCACTCCATTCCTGAATCACATATTGGAGGTGTATGGGATCCTTCGAACGAGGTTTGACCCCTTGGAACTGGGAGCAAAAATCTGTTGATAACTTCGTGAAAGAATCCACGCTACCAGCAAGCAGCTTCCTGAACCAAGTTTTCACGTAATCGGTTAGAGTCGTTGGAAACATCCTATACATAGCTGCTCTGGTAGTGTTCTGGACCTCCATCTATTGGACGAAGCTCTCCAGGTGGCTTAGAGGGTCTTCTGTTCCAGAGAACTTATCTGTTGGCATTTTAAATTTTGGTGGGAGCTCCGCTTCCCAGATCCTCCTAATGAAGGGAGTGTTCATCTCGCTTAATGGATCCTTTTTATCCTCCTTGTTCTTTCCTTTTCTTATCTGCTAGACCTTCTTCTGTAGCTTTACCAATTGATTCCTCAATCGCTTGTTCCTAGGTTTCTTTGAATTGACCTCGGACTCTTCGCTGTCAAGTCCTTCCGATGAACTGGCGACCTCTACCCGATCCCCTTCATGGATAGGGTCCGCTCGGGAAGTTTTTCGATTCTCTTCCTCTTCTGCCCGGGCGTTCCTTCTCGATACCTTTGGGCGAGGTACCTCTCGTTGCTCCCAGGTCAAAGCATCTACGGCAGACTTAACTCGCCTAGGCTAATATTGTGAAGGTCTTTTCAGAACTGGGGGCATGGGTCCTAGCCTATCCCAGATCGAAAGTTGGGGCCCAGTCCTATCTCGAGCTGGCTCTGGAAGAGGAGGCTGCAAGCGATCGAAAGCAGGCTGCCTAGCCCCGAACCTGCTAGTTTCTCCCTAATAATTCGGGTTTGTTGGTTGGACTGTGATGCCTTCGGTGAGCAGGCGGATGCGGATGGTTTCCACGAAGGCTATAGCTTGTTGGTCGAGCGCGGCCTGGCTTATTATACGGTGGCCAAAAACCCGCGCATTAGTTGTTTGGACCGGAGCTTGATTGTTATACCCTGACTTCTTCCCCTTCCTTGGGGCCTTTCGCATAAGCCTTGCCGAAGGTTGTTCTGAAACTCCATGTTGGCCTTGGGAGGAGTGGAGCCTCATGGTTCCTGTTTAAAACGAAAATGCAAATACAAATAGTTGGCTTGATTAACTGGGTGTAGGATCTTCCCACAGACGGCGCTAGAAAGTGTTAACAGAAATTTTGCTCGGGGCGAGAAATCTCAGTTAACACCCTCGAGACCACTACTACGGATGTGGTGGCCAAGGTTGAACGTAAGTGTGACAGTGCCTAGTAAAATGACAAGGAATATTAGTACTATTATCCACCAAAAAGAATCAAAAAATACTTTGTTTATTAATAGTGTGTGATATACAAATCTCTCTCAAATTGCTCTCAATTTTCTCTAGAGTGTAGTCGGGTACTTATCGTATGCCTGTCGAAAAGTAGTCGGGTACTTGTCGTATGCCTATCGAAAAGTAGTCCCCTCTTTCTGAAGGCCGAAGTCCTTCTTTTATACATTGTCTTCATAGGTTAAACTAACCGATTCTCCCCTTGATTTTCTCAATCCCTTCCCTCCTTATTGGACTGGATTTTATATTTAAATGTCATTGACCTTGCGTTAATTGCTAAGTTGAGAATATCTTGGTGGAGATCAATTTGTTTTCTGCTTGGACTCTATTACTTGTTCTGTACGTATGTAACGTCTTAAGATATGATCCAGTGTATCTTCAGGTTTTGTTAGCATGATCCCCCATAGGGGTCATTGAATATGGTGTATATTATGGTGAGGTACATCAGATAGTGAGGTCAATCAGTGTCTTAGCCCCGATATTCAGGAGTTTAGTCTAGCCAGGAGCTAGGTCTGACCTCCCTTGATCTTTTGGAGCTAGGTGCGGCCTCCTACGGACACCCCACTATGTCAGCGAGGTATAGGCGAGCTTCTGGAGAGGTTGCGAGGTAATCCCGACTTCGGGGGGATTTCCTGGTTTCAGGCTCGGTGATGCGGGCTCGATCTGACCAAGTCGAGCTCTACTCCGGGTGTTTCTCGAGCCCGCCCTTATTTCTGTGGAGCGGTATCGTAGCTCAACTTTGGGTAACATAGTCTCCTGGTGGATGACCTCGGGCATGGAGCCAGGTTTAGAGGGTGGAAAATTTCCCTTTGGTCCCTAGCCAATTTTGGCTATTAACAAATGAATTTAATACTCACTTTGGGTTTGGTAGGCATTCCAACTCCTAATCCTTTGTATAGAATTGAAGTATGGGTTCTTTATAAACCAAGTAGGCATTCCAACTCTTGGTTTTCATTAGAACCAATCTTAATTTTAACCATCCACACTTAAGGTGTTTAATTAAGCTCAATTGAATTGGAAAAGATATGTTGAGAGCATTCCAATCCACATATCTTGGCTAGGAAATGGGGCGGATTGTGAACATTCCAATCCAAGCCATCCCAACTTCCCATATCAATCCAAAGCAAAAGTGAAAGGGGTGGATTGTGAGCATTCTAGTCTAAGCCACTCCGGAAACCTGAGCTAGGAAGATAAGCCATATGTTAAATTAAGTCGGTCTTCATATGTGAACTCCCACAATCTATGTCTACATTGCATCCACTCCCATATCTATCATCATACCTTTCACACACATTTTTATTATCTTAGTTCAATTAGTTTCATTAATTTAGTAGTAATTGCATGTTCATTTAGATTCTATAATCATTTCAACTCACTATTCATTTAGTTTTAGTACTTTCAACACTAGAGTAGTAGTTTAATCACAACTATTTCACGATCTCTATGGAACGATACCCCTATTTGCCATATACTAAGTTTAATTGTGTTTAGTGCATCTTGGCAAATTAAATTTGTTTGCATATTGCATACACGGCAAAATGCGAGTTCAAAATGGCGCCGCTGCCGGGGATCAACGTATATAGTTATGATTATGTTTAGCTCTAGTTTAGTTTATTTATTATTTTAGTTTTCTTTGTTTCTTTTTATTTCGTTTGGTATTTTTGTTTCTCTTTGTTTCAGGATTCTATGGAGTTTTATATGCAAAATTCAGGGCCATGCTACCAGCCAATGAGCATATCATTCGAAGATGAATTGAGACAGCTCATGCAAGATTCTCTTCAGAAAAATGAGCTAATTATAGCTTCTCAACAGGCAACCAATCAGAATTTCAACATCTATGAGTCAACTAGCTAGCCAAACCACGCAATCGAATCCACTTACGAAGATAAACTCATCAACTTCATCAGAGCAGCAAATCAAAGCTTTAAGGAACATTCGCTAGAATTAAAGAAAGAAGAGCACTCGAAATCCCAACACTCAACCAATGAATATTGCCTTTATCTTGGAATACCCAAACCGGTGCAAGACTCAAATCTTGAAGAAGAACAAAGAACAATGATGGAAGAGATGTGCAGAGCAATGATGGGGGCAGGGAAAGAGTTAATGGCGATAATGGAGTTGTTGAAAAAAGAGAGTGGGGCACTTCAAGAGAAATTAGAGGAGATTTCCCAAGAAAAAGAAAAAAATGAGGGAAGCATTTGACAAGAAGGTACAGGTCACAAAGAAGGAATTAGAAGGCAATGAGGCATTAGAAACAACAAAGAAGACAGAGAAGCTTCAAGAGTTAAACAAGAAACCCTTACTTGAAGTAAAGATGCTCCGAGTGGAAAATAGTACACTCAAAATGAAGAATGGCGAAGTCTCAGACAAGAACAAAGAATTGAAGCACAAATTGAGAGACTTGAAGCTGAAAAGAATATGGCATTGAAAGACTTGGTGGACTTAGCAAAAATCTCGAAGGAATTTGAAGATGACATAGCTCGCAAGTCTAAGAAGATGCAAATGGAAGTTATCAAAAAGACAATGCTCTCGAAGAAATGAAAGAGGCACTTAGAAACAAAGAGGAAGCTCTCAAGATAACGTAAGTGAATGAGTGTAACTTCATCGCTCAACTAGACAAGGTCGAGAAGGAGGTCAAATCGCTACAAATTAAGCAAAGCCAAGGACCTCAAAGTCATTCATCAAAAGGGATTTCCTCAAACTCAATTCCTTGTTACAATGTTTGTACAAGGAGAGAGCATGTTAGAGCTTAAAATTACAAATTATATAGACATAGGAGAACAAGAGGTCCTAGGAATAGGAAAAGCCCACCTAAGATAAAGAAAATATAGGTAAGGAAAGATGTGGTTAACCAAGTAAGAATCATGGGTAAACCTACCTAAATTTGTTTGGATTGCAAAGAAGAAAGAGTTTCCCAAATTGGTTAAGCCACCATTGGTTGATTTTATGGTGATTGTCATTGGTTGGGTGGATACAAGTTTAGAAGAAAATATATTATGGGATTTCCTTATATAATTTTTAGTTTTTTTATAGTAATTTTTGTTGCTAATAATATAATAAGGCAAGTTGAGTTGTTATTTTTGAGTGTATGCAGGTCAAGAGGCGAAAAGCAAGAGGAGATAGAAAATCAAAGCGCAATGACCAGGGCACCAGAAAAAAAAATTGGAGACAAAATAGCATTTTGTGCAGGTATAACTGTACGGGTTTACACCCGCGCATGACCCGTACAAGTCCAGAAACTTCAGCACTCAGATTTGCACAACGTTGTACGAACAGAGGCACTAGCGCACTAAGGTGAATGTGCGCGAGTAACAATGCGCATGTTTGGACCCGCGCATATTGCAATTCTATAAATAGGCTATCATTTTCAGAAGCTCTACCACAACTCTTTCAAACACAGTTTCTTCACCATTTTCCCTCTTAAGGTAGCTCTGTTGTTTCTTTCCCATGTAACAGTGTTAATGAACACGAAGGTATGAATTTTTCTCTACAATCTTGTTTAAGTTCCTTAAATCATTGTTCTTAATCACTCTTCTCTCTACAAAATCTCCACATGCATGTAATTCATTCTTGTTGTATGAACCCACAAATCATTATCTTCTTGTGATTAATTGATGTTGGGTTTGGGTTATATATTGCATGATGTTATGTTATGGTTGCTTTGAAGTGTGAATTTCTTATGATTGTGCATAAAATTGAATTGTTAGGGTTCATGAGTAGTGAGTGAATATATGGTAAAATTGATTGTTGAATGGTGGCTTAAATGGATGCTGGAAGGAAATTAGGGGGTGCATGTGAGATTGAATCAAAATTGTGTCACTTAGAAATAGTATTACTCAAGCAGGCAAAACATGGTTCTAGGCAACTGTGCGGGTACCTTGTCGTACCCGCACACTAGCACCCGCACACTTACCACTGCAAGGGTACCTTGTCATACCTGCGCATTATCATCCGCACACTACATGATGTTCGTCTATTTAGCTTACTTGATTCTCCTCTCTTTTGTGTTGTAACTTTTTTAAATCTAGTATGCATTCACCCTTGAACTTAATCGTTTTCTCTTGCAGATGACAAGTAGATCAAAGACAATTGCAAAGAAATTCAGCATCGGATCACGCAAGAAAAAGTTTGACATTGGGCCGACACTACCATACAGTTTGAACAATGATTTTCCTAGACGGTTGGAAAAGTTCAAAGATTGGAAACTTATAGATGAGAGAGGAATTGCAAGAGATGAACTTCATGATACAGAAATCCCACATATGATCGACACCATGGGATGGCAAACCTACACTCGTCCACCACTAGCTTACTGTAGACGTGTTGTTGAGGAATTCTATACGGGGATTGTCCCCGATGACTTAGGAACCACAGTCCAGTAATGGTGCATGGGAGAGAGGTCAATATCACTCCAGTAGAGCTCAACCGGTACTTCAGAATTGAGAGGCCATCCAATATGGCAGAAAACAATCTAGATGAGGGTGTACCTCAGCACAAACTCCACACCAGGCAGAATGTCGATCTGGCCAACGCCTTCGTTATCCATCCTATAACTTTCTGGGTGGCCCCAAGCTACTGCCTCAAGCACACTAATTTGAAGATCAAGTGGGGGCTATGGCATATCTTAGTCACACACTCTCTAAGCCCACGGGATCAGAGAACATCAGTCGCATTCGAGGTGGCAATCATCCTACACTGTATTCAGAGTGGGAGTTACATTAATGCCAGGTACCTTGCTCACTCCGACATCCTGATGGTGGGGTGCATGGATAAGAAGAATCAGTTGCTTCTGTTCACGTGCTTGATCATGAAATTCTGTAGGAGAGCATGAGTGGACTTTGGAGATGATCACCTCGAGTCCAACCAGAGTGATATTAGGCTTCTCACTTGGGAGACGCTTCAGATCGAGAGGGACCCCACCAGCAGGCGGAGGAAAATCGAAAGAAGAAAGAACAAAACTGCAGCAGGGTCGAGTAGGCAAGCGTAGAATGATGTTAGTGATGACATGGAGTTCGAGCAGGAGCATATGGATTATACTCAGGGGGGCCATGCCCCAGCTTCTACAGCTGCTAGTGGTGACTCTCAGGTGCCCTGGCCAACTTTGATTTCTAGGATGGCGAGCCTCTAAACGATTTTGGATGTGATGAATGCAAACCTGACAGCAGATGGTTGATGATGGAGCAGATTCATCGGGTGGGGACTGACCATGCATACATTTCAGTTATCTTTTTACTTGCCATTTTCATTATTTTTTTGTGAACTTTGTTTATTTTAATTTATTTACTTTTAGCTTTATGATGATTTAATAACTCTTGGTGGAGGATGCTTATTTTTAGTACTTTTGGGATTTTGAAAGTTGATTACTTTGGAAGATATGCATTTGAGATATTTTTGTATGGTTGATATATTTTTTGTTAGATGTGCTTAAAGCTAGGTTCTTTATCTCTTAGATTGACACACTGGCCACTTGCGAGTCTTGGAGGGACAAGCAAGCCAAGAGTGCTCATAAAATAGGTGAGAACCTACCCAATTTGAGGCAACAAGAAAACAACCACCTCGGTCTAATCTTTTCATCTCAAACTCGTGCATTTTATTTCTATTTATCTATGTTTATAGACATGTGTGCATAGTTGTGAATGAATGAAATTTTGGATTTCTAAATTTTGCATTTATTGATTTATCCATTTTTGATATGAGTGAGTCGAAGGCTCTTGTGGATACATATGTGAGTGTACAGGTTCAGATTGTGAATATATAGCCCCATTCGGTTTGGGGGTTATTTTTGATTACTCATATTTTGAATAGGTCTTTTGCATATTGTGATACTCGGTTTGGGGGTCATCATGCTCCCACTCGGTCATTTTTGTTAAAAGAAATGCTTGGTGTTAATTTGTGCGTTAATGTCAAAATTGAATGAATGCCTTATTTTATTATGAGACATTTTTGAGTATTTTGTTTTGTTGGGCATTGATTGTGCATGATTAGTGCCTAGGTGTTTGTGTTTTAAGTCGAGTTAGCTGCGCGCCGCTAGGCCTGGCTCTCTTGTCTTCAACATTAAGGACAATGTTGGGTTTTTGTTTGGGGGTGTAGACGCCTTGTTGAGTAGTCTTTTTGTTTTTTAGTCATTTTTGGTCTAAATTTTTCAAATTTGTCGCATTGGCCAAACTTTCGAGCTTTAAATAGCTTGGTTGTGATGCTTTGAGCGTGTGCTCTTGGCGAGTTTGTGTATGCATGTTGAACTTGTGTAGCATCTAGTTGTCACTCTAGGGACTCACTTGCACTTCATGGGCTAGTCCCATCCTTTTTGTGCTTAAGTTGAGGGGACTCGGTGCTCTTGCACCTTGTTCTAATTGTGGAGACACTCGAGAGTTTGACGAGAGCGTTTTTGTAGTTAGAAAATGCCCGTCAAAATTATTTATAAATACCTTAACTACCTCAAAATGTTTGCAAAACGAGTACAATGGCAAATAAGGGTATCATCCTCAGGGAAAGGGAAATCAAATGGCTAAAACTAGTTAACTACTATTAAACTAAAACTAAGCATAAATAAGGTAAAGATTGATGGTTGAGTTAAAAGGCTAATAACTATGATGCAACTACAATTAGACTAACTAATCTAACATGCAATTAGTGTTAATATATGATTGTGGGAACTAAGGAATTGATGGATCCAACAAGTGAATATGGGCAATGTAGGAACTCACATGAATGCATTTTAATCTTATGTAACCAATCAAATCATGTATATGATTGGTTGTATACCACTTATGAGTGTCCAACCCATCATGTATAGTATTGGCCACCCACAAATGGTTGTGCAATGAAAGAATATCTATCAAATAAGGGACTAATCTCTTTGTTTAAATTCACCAACCCATCATGTATGGTGTTGATGCTTAATCTCTCACAAACAACCAATCAAATCATGTATAGGATTAGTTACCCATTTGAGATTAGATAGAGTTGAGATTAATGTGTCCGAATTTCACTCAAGTCATGTATAATTGTTTAATCCTTCCATTCAAATGAGCATAAGAAAACCTAGCATCATGTATACCAAATTATCTACTCAAATAAATCCTCAAACAATTTGCAAAGAGAGTCATGTACAATCAAATACAAATCATCCTTGAATTCAATTAAAACAATGAATGAAACATATATGATAGATTGATAGAAATATAAAAATTAGAGTTCATTACAACGCCCCATAACCACAAATTTTTTCACATCAATCCCTTAGTGGGATAATTATCTACTCATGACAAATACATGCAAATAAATAGGAGAAGAGAGATAGAGAAGACTCATGTAGACATTCTCCTTCCTTCAAGCTTGAATCCAATCTCCTATGTGTCATTGAGTAGAAATTGATGAGGATGATGGTTAGATTTGGTGAGGAATGATTCCTAAATCTAGGTTAGTGGTTAGGGTTTAGAAATGGGAGAAATTTCGTTCTTGTAAGAGGGTGGAAGATTTGAAGTGTGTAAAAGAGTGTTTTCAATAAGAAAATGTTGTGTTTATATGCTTGGGAGGTTAGGGCATGATCTGGGCATGAAAAGAGATCATTACCCATCTAAAATTGCTTAAAACCCGTCATTTTTGGTGCTAGAAAGTGCAGTGCACGGGTATAGCACGGGTAGTGCACGGGTAGGTTACCCGTGCAGTTCCCGTGGACAGGCGCGCAACAGTTACTAAAATGGCCATAACTTTTTCTAGACAACTCGGAATTGCAATCCGTAAAAATCGCTGGAAACTTGACTCCCGGGGCTTTCTGAATATATGTAATCTGAAATGTGGTTCCATCTGAAAAGGGACAAATGGCTCTCCAAAGTTGGATGTGCTGCACAAGCTTTTCACAATTTCTGCCCATTTTTCTATCAAATCTCATGTTTTGCTAATTTTTGCCTCCCAAACTCTTTTTTACCTAAAAATGCCTGCATTGACAAGAATAGAGCCATTAGACATAAAAACACACTCAAAAACAAGCTAAAGGATATGGAATTGAGGCCAAAATGTATAACAATTTTGGTGCGATCAGAGTTCACAAACACAAGCCTATAAAAAGCGCATTCAGTGAATAATTGTTCTATTCTTTAAACACTCTTCTCGTCATGCATGTCACATGCCATAGAACATACATTACGTATCATATACATAGTGGACTGCATGATCGATGTTTTCATTCCCTTGATAGACTAGTTGTGGAAATGATCTTAGGAAATGTGTGTGCAATTATCTACTTAAAAAGCCTAAACACATTCTTAGTCCCCCATGTGTGCTCCAAAGCCAATTTTTTAGCCAAACACTTACCCTTTCTTTTGGAATCACAATGAACCATATAACCATGAGCCAAATACAAGCCATCCATTTATTGCCAATCATATGGGTTGTGTGTGTGTGTATGTGTGGTGTATGAAAGTGTAAGCTCTTATATGAGATAGCATATAATTAGGCAATTATGTAAATTGTGCAAGAAATGGCTCAAAAAAGTTAAAGTGCTACAAAGTGCACTTAAAGCCAAATTGTCAAAATGAATTGTGCAAAAGAAAGAAAAAGAAGAAGAAAAGAAAGAAAACGGCAAAAGCAAAAAGAAAGAAAAATCAAATCAAAAGAAAAGAAAAGAAAAGAGCCTTGTAATAAATGTTAAGTACTCACAATGTGGAGTACAAAATTGTGTCATACAAATATGTGTTTAATAGAATGCCTAGATGCTTATGTATAAATTGTGTTAAATAGAGCTTTGTATGGGGTGTGTGAGTAAATGTAAACATGATTGATGATCTTTGAACTACAATGTTTTCCCATTTCTTTGTTCACCACATTAAACCCCATGGCCCTATTACAACCAAAGGGAAAGTCCTTTTTGATCCATAAAAAGACTAGAATGGGAATATTTGTTGAAGCTTGATCTTCCACTTTCATGGCATAGTGAATCTTTCCTAGGCTAGTTCACAGACATTATCGGTCTTTCAGTTTACATGTGTAGGGAAAAACACGTGGTGGAAGTGAAAAATTGGGTGGTATATTTTAAATTTTTTTCCTTTAAAAGAAAGAACCTTAACCCTGGATTAATTGACATTTAATTAAAAGTATCGTACCTTTTTCACGTGACGATTGATATTGCATCGATTTGAATCCGTTTGCTTAGAATTGAATCCGCAAGATCTTCCAATCCAATCACGAACTTGAATCACCTAGGAGTGTGGGCTCCCTTTCTTTGAATTGTAAACTTAGGGATGGAAACAAAAATCTTTTTTTTTTGTTAGTCACAATAATCCTCATAGAGAAAATAAAGAATGTTTGGTCACTTGTGAATTCTCAATCTTTTAATCGAAAACTCGCGTGAACCCTAATTCGATCTTGTACATTAAGCCTTTTGATGTAAAAGCTTCTAATGTACTATCGAAAATAAAACGCTCCTTATTCTTCTTCTCTATGGCCGAATTCTACACCCATTTCTTGAGTTGGAAGTTTTTTTTTATTCAAAAGCAAGAGAATAAAAATTCATTCTTTCAAAAAATAACTTTTTTTAACTCACATCATCAATTCCAAATTTAATAATATATATATATATATATATATATATATATATATATATAATTCTCACTCAAGTAGGATTTCTACCTTGTAGTCAAATCCTCACAAAAGTAGGATTACTTCTTTTCCAAGTCTCCTATCAATTTTGAGTTTTAACCATATTCCAACTCATGAGTATATTATCCAATAATAAATTATTGAATATTAAAATTGTAACTACATCAAAAACTTCCTAATTTGACTAGATAAATAAAATACTTTTATTTATCTACTTATCAAATATAGTCTCTGATATTTACCATACTACCAACAATAGTATGACACTAAGAGTCCTACTCCTAGTTAGAAAAAGATTTAACTTTTAATCAAACAATTAATTAATTAATTAATTAATTTCCATTTGATTAATTAATAAAATAAAACAATATATTACACTAATTAATTAGCCTTGCCGCCCAAGTATATACTTGTGCAATATATTATTTTTCCATTTTATTAAATCCATTGGACCTTAATAAAAAGTCCACATGTGAACCAGACCCATTCTTACTAAAAGAAACAAGTCCACATGTCTTAACACAATTTTAGATGGACCCATAAATTGGTCCGGTAGAATATATGAAGTGATCCATGCAAGTTCGTGTGAATTGGGGATCTTGGAGGGCTATCTAAATTTAAGCTCCAATAGACATAACCTAATCACAATCAACAAATAATTCACTTAGGTTCGATTTATTAATTTTAGTTCATTCCACTAAAGAACTAAAATTGAACTCTTAAATAAAGATAGAATAAGCTAATATTGCTCATTCATACCCTAGACAATCTTAATGGAGATAGTATATCCTCGTGAAGAATGCCAGTAATCGCCAACAGCTCATAGACCGCCCATAGCTCTCCAAGTTACAATATTTACCCATATGACCACATTTTGAATTTGGATATTTTGACTTGTCCAGAAGCCATATTTTAATAGACACTATTGAAAACTTAATGTTAAGTTTTAATATCCAATACCTCAAAACATCCATATGATGATATTCTACTCATTTAATAAATGGAGCCACGATGTCCATATCTATAAATGAAGTCCTCTATCGATTAAAAAATGAATACCACCAAACTATCGAGGATAGACTATGCTATATAATTGTGCTCATTGATAGCTCAAATGATAACACTTGCAACCATAAGTCCATCATTTATCTTAGGATTGAGATAGACTCTCCGATTGTCTTCAAGTGAAAACTTTTATCCATTGACGGTTATGGATAAAGTATTTCACTATGATCATATTCAATGCACCTAGTGCACTAGATTCTTTTACCCAAAGACACCACACTTTGATGATTTTAGACTCATCATAACACATTTGATCCCACTCAAATGCTAGCAAAATAATCTACAACTTTAACAAGATAAAGGCGCCCAACCTTTATCTTAAGTTGTGAATATTATTCAAGACTAACTAAAGAATTGTGTCTACCTTATACATATCCAGATGTTCGAACAATTCTTCTTTTCTCATAGTCTTTTGACCTTATGATTATTTACTTTTGAAAATTATAATAATTAAACTACAAATGCTATAGATTTGTTAAACTAGAAATCACTTTATTAATATGAAAAGATTGTCAAATACATTATTACACTCTTTATATTGAGCATAATCCTAACAATCTCCCACTTGCTCTATAGCAAATGTGTCATATCTCTTATCCACATGTTCTCTAAATGTCCATCAAAACTCTTCTGTGGAAGAGCCTTTGTGAAGGGGTCCGCTAGATTTCCAGCTGAAGCGATCTTGATAATCGTCACTTCACCCCTATGCACAATTTCCCTCAGAAGATGATACTTTCTTTCAATGTGTTTGCCACTCATATGACTTCTTAGTTCTCTCGAATTAGCCACTGCTCCACTATTGTCACAATAGATAGTGATCTGCTTATTCGCATCAGGAACCACTTCCAAGTCAATCAAGAATTGGCGGAGCCAAACAGCCTCTTTAACAGCTTCGCATGCCGCCACATAAGCTTCCATGGTGGAATCAGCAATACAAGATTGCTTGATACTCCTCCATATGACTACCCTTTCTCCAAGTGTAAACACAGATCCTGATGTTGATCTTCTGGGGTCAAAATCTGATTGGAAATCAGAATCTGTACACCCAACGATAATTAAATCCCCTCCAGAGTATACAAGCATATAATCTCTCGTTCTCCTGAGATACTTGAAAATATGCTTGACTACCGTCCAGTGATCAGGACCAGGTTTCGATTGAAATCTACTAACTATGCCAACAACAAAACAAATATCTGGTCTAGTGCAAAGCATTGCATACATGAGACTTCCAACTGCTGAGGCATACGGAACTCAACTCATGAATTGCTCTTCATGTTCATTCTTAGGAACTTGTTCCTTAGAAAGTTTGATTCCATGTCTGAAAGGTAACATACCTTTCTTGGAATCTTGTATGGAAAATCTAGACAAGATTTTATCTATGTATGAAGCTTGGGATAATGCAATCGTTCTATTCTTTCTATCCCTTATGACTTGGATACCAAGAATATAACTTGCTTCTCCTAAGTCCTTCATATCAAATTGTTTTGCTAACCATTTTTTTATTGATGTCAATACACCTATATTGTTTCCGATGAGTAGTATATCATCAAGGTAAAGAACTAGGAAAACCAACTTGTCACCTTTAATCCTTTTATATACACAGGGTTCGTCAAGGTTTTGAATAAATCCAAAACTTTTCACAGCTTGATCGAACCTTATGTTCCAGGATCTGGATGCTTGCTTTATTCCATATATGGATCTTTGCAACTTGCATACCCTTTCCTCTTGGCATTTTTCAATGAATCCTTCTGGTTGCACCATATAGATGTTTTCGTCAAGACTTCCATTAAGGAAAGTTGTCTTGACGTCCATTTGCCAAATATCTAAGTCTAGAGATACTGCAATGGATAAGAGTACCCTTATGGATTTAAGCATGGCTACAGGAGAGAAGGTTTCCTCGTAATCGATACCTTCCTTCTGTGTGTAACCTTTAGATACTAATCTAGCTTTAAAGGTTTCCACCTTTCCATCCATTCCTCTTTTCTACTTGTATACCCACTTGCACCCAATGGGTTTTATCCCTTTAGGCAAGTCTACAAGAGACCAAACTTTGTTTGAATACATAGACTCAATTTCAGATTGCATTGCCTTTTGCCAATGGCGACAATCAACATCCTCTATAGCTTTCTTGTATGTACATGGATCATCGTTGTCTAGGAGATTCTCCATTGATTCTCCAAGACCGATGTATATCTCGGGTTGTATACTAACCCTCCCACTACGACGAGGAACGGTAGGTTGTTGATCTTGTGATGGTGCAGAATAAACAATTGGGCTAAGTTGTGAAACCTCTTGTGGAATTGTATATCCTGAAAGCTCATTCAGGACAATTCTACTCTTAGGCACAAAATCATTCATATAGTCCTTTTCCAGATATTTAGCATTTGTCGAAACAAATACTTTAAGATCTGAAGGACTATAGAAATAATATCCTTTAATTCCTTTTGGATACCCCACAAATATGCATGTTTCTGAACGGGGCTCCATCTTTTCTGTCTTTCATTTTAACACGTGCCCAGGACATCCAAATATCCTTAAGTGTTGTAAAATAGGCTTTCACCCAATCCACAACTCATGCGGTGTTTGAGGAACCGACTTGGATTGTACATCGTTTAAAATGTACATAGCAGTTTGTCAAGCATGTCCCCAAAAAGAAATAGGAAGTGTTGAATAACTCAACATAGACCTAAACATGTCCAAAAGAGTCCTATTTCTCTTTTCTGCCACCCTATTTTGTTGAGGTGTACCTGAAGCAGAAAGCTGAGAAATAATCTCATTATCAATATGATATTGTTGAAACTCACCAGATAGATATTCTCCACCACGATCAGATCTCAAGATTTTTATGTATTTCTCAAGCTGATTTTCTACTTCAGCTTTAAATGCTTTAAACATGTCAAAAGCATCCGACATATGTCTCATGAGATACATATAGCCAAATCTCAAGTAATCATCAGTGAAAGTGATGAAGTACTCATATCCACTTTTAGCTTGAATGTTTATAGGACCACACACATTAGTATGTATTAATCCTAAACATTCAGTGGCTCTTATGCCTTTGGTCGTGAACGGCTTTTTGGTCATCTTACCTTCCAGACAAGATTCACAAGTTGGTAGATCATCAACCTTTAAGTCACTTAAAGGTCCATCACTAACCAATCTTTTATTCCTATCAAGGTTAATATGACATAGGCGCAAATGCCACAGGAAAGTTTCATCTTTTTATAATTTTATTCTTTTATGATTAGGTTCCAGTAATTCCGTGTCTAACAAGTGAGAGATATTTCTATGCAAATAGAATAAGCCGTTTTCCAATGTACATTTGCAAACAAATTTGTCATTCTTACTAATAATAAAACTTTTATTAAAAGTAACCGAATATCCAAATTCATTTAAACAAGAAACTGAAATTAAATTCCTCTTGAATTGAGGTACATAATAAACGTCTATCAAATCTAAATGCCTACTAGAATCTAAATTAATTATAATATCTCCCATTGCACATGCAGACACCAATGCTCTATTGCCTAAACACAAGTTGCTTTTCTTCTGTTGTTTCTTGACCTTCTTCAGGTCTTAACAGTAGCAACTTTACCAACCGTATGAATCTCTTGACCCTTGCCTTTCACAAGGATCTTCTCGGTGCTTTGAACATCTTACATCAGGCCTTGCAAGGTGTATTCCTTATTGTTCAAGGTGTAGTCCAACTTGAACTGATCAAAGGAATCTGACAGTTAGTTGACTATAATGTCAATTTTCGTCTAATCATCTATCTCAAAACCATTGAGTTCAGCAATGTTGAGATGTGATGTGACCTTCATCATGTGATATTTCACAACTTGTCCAGGTTTTATCCTAAGATTCATAAAAGCAGTCATTGCCCCTCTCTTAGTTGTCCTGGACCTCATAGTAAACATCTCCTCTAGAGACATCATTATATCAGTAGCATAACTCATTCCTTCATATTGATGTTGCAACACGTCGGAGATGGTGGCCATAATGTAACATTTTGCCATCTCATCTGAGGTCTCCCACTGCTTATACTCGTCTCTTTGATGCTCAGTAGATTCATTAGTAGGAGCGGATGGTTTAGGAGTGGACAAAATGAACTTATGCTTTTCAGATTGCAACAATAGCCCAATTTTCCTTTTCCATGTGACACAATTATCTCCAGTTAAAGTATTATCTTTTAGGATGTTGATTAGGGATGGGTTCATGATTTCTAAATAAAACAAAACTTATATAAGCAAACAATCATGATAAAGCACTTTCGAATATTTATCTTGAATTAAATTAAGTAATTCAATCATAAAATTCAACGGTGATCCAACATCTGTATATGTCTCGCCTTCTTTGGGAGTTCACACCATTTACTAGTAAGACTAGGTCCCACCTAATTGTTAACATAACAACCAGCGTTTTCAATTTTAGCATTGCAATTTTATTAACAAGAACTGTTAGGAGGATATTAATAAAATCACATTGAATGTGTTACCATGTTTTCAACCTTCAATATATTCCCTCACGAATATCCCTCCTTTGGGAGTAGATATCGTTTGGGTTAATTGTCTAGTCTATCCTTGTAAGGAAGTATTTGCTAAATTCCATTCATGAATACCCCTTGGGGGGTTATTACAAGAAACATAAACCTCAACTAAACTTGGAGGCCGTAGGTGTTCCATAACACCTTCTCCCACTCAATTATTTAAGGCGTGTGATCGAATTCCATAGAATGATTTACCAAGTTATCTAGATGCCAATTAGATACCTAAACCATTCAATGCATGTTCATACCAAAAGAGATATATGAGTGGCACTCCTATTCTATATGACATATTATCAAACAATGACAAACATTGCAATATTTATGAAAATATAAATAGCTACAATTTTGGTCCATCCTAGAAAAACAAGTAAATTACAATATTTGGAATACAAATAAAAAACTTCTTTCTTGGTGAACAAGTCTTCATGCGTCCATCGTTTGCACACCCTTTGGTTGCCTCCCATGGGCGTGCGCACCCCACAACCCTATAAAGGGCTGCCATGCGCAGCCCATGGCTCAACAATTGTGGCCGTGTGCTCATTCGCATGCACGTTTGTTTCTATGCCTCGCACAATCCCAAACTTGTTCCAGTTGTTTCCAATTCTTCAAACCTTCGAGTCTTCGATACTTGAATGTATTACAGAAGAATTTTAAATAATAAAATACTGCAGTTTTTTTTAATCCAATATTTTTCTGCAGTATTTTTCTTACGATAGCAAAATAAATAAATAAAAACTTAGCAACTACCAAGAAGGAAATTATGGCGATGATAGGCCACCCTTCTTGTTACAATCCCAAAACAAAAAATACATTGAAATTCTAGGACCAAAATTGAGCAATAACAATCGACATATAAAACATATATATATATATCCATACATTCCAATGTAAATATATATGTGAATACCTAGAGTGCCATCTCTTTCTAAAACATGCATATATACAATAAAAAGAAAAGGATTCACGTGTATATATATATATATATATATATATATATATCAATCAATCAAGGGTTCAACCTGGCTCTAATACTAATTGTAGGAAAAACACGCGGCGGAAGCTAAAAATTGGGTGGTATACTTTAAAAAAATTTCCTTTAAAAGAAAGAACCTTAACCTTGGATTAACTGACATATATTTATAAGTAGAGTACCTTTTTCATGTGACGATTGATATTGCGTCATTTGAATCCACTTTCTTCGAATTGAATCCGTAAGATCTTCCAATCCAATCACGAACGTGAATCACCTAGGAGTGTGGGCTCCCTTTCTTTGAATTGTAAACCTGAAAATGGAAACAAAAATCTTTTTCTTTTTGTTAGTCACAATAATCCTCGTAGAGAAAATAAAGAACGTTTGGTCACTTGTGAATTCTCAATCTTTTAATCGAAAACTCGCGTGAACCCTAATTCGATTTGGATATCCCCTCACATTTTATTGTGATAACAGTGGTGATGTGGCTAATTCCAAAGAACCAAGAAGCCACAAGAGAGGGATGCATATAGAGAGAAAGTATCATCTCATTAGAGAGATAGTGCAGAGAGGAGATGTGATCGTCACCTAAATAGCCTCACAAGACAATCACGCTGATCCATTTAAGAATACCTTACCGGTTAAAGTGTTTTCGGGTCACCTAGATGGTCTAGGGTTACGAAACATGCCTCACATGATTTAGTGCAAGTGGGAGATTGTTGGGGTTTATGCCCTAAAGATGTAATTTATAAATGGATTTATGAAATAAATAAAAAGAAAAATTCAATTCATTCTTGTTGTGTTGTTTATTTTATAACTTGTGCATATATTAACATCCTAGATTGCCGGATGATAATATTATAATTGCCTAAGTTTTATACCTCTATTCTTTAGTTTATTGTTTTGTTTTGAGTTAAACTCTTGCATTTTATGTTTCTTTTCTTAGTTCTCAGCTATTCAAGTCCTAGGAGATAATTGGAAGCAATTTGGAAGATTTTGGATCAAGCCAGAGTAAACAACATCTGCTGATGGGTCAACTTCAAAAATTAAACTGTATCATCTCAGAAGGAACTAGGTTTCGAAACTTATATGATTGGAAAGGTCCGGAAGTTAGCTTTCCGTAGAATTTTACGGTTCCCGATTTCGAGTTTTCTAGAAGGAGTTATGACCATTTTACTACCCAAAGATCAGTCCAGAATTTCTACGCGGGATTTTGGAAATAAAGCATTGCGGGCTGTCTATTCAGGAATGAAGGTCTTAGACGAATTTGTTATGTTTTGGAATATTAATGAAGGCCTGAAATTCACTTTGATTCAGTTTTAGTTGATCCTAAACTTTCCATGTTAGGATTAGTTGAAATTGGATCAAGATTCCTAAAGTTAAAAGGATTGTATTTCCTATTGTGAGTCACATTGAATTATCCTTATTGGAGGTTGATTAGGGAACTAAAAGAAGACCCAATTCATGCCTATTTAAGTGGAAATACAGCAGAAAAATCATACATACAGCAGCAGAGGCAAGTTGAAGAGCTCTAAGGCGACATTCCATCTATTAACCGGAATGTATCATTATTTTCTTCTATGTTTTCTCTTAGGCTTGTACTCATGACTATGAGGAACTAATTCTTTTTGCTAGGGCTACGATGTAGCCTAGCCATGATTATTTAATTTATTTCGTTAATGTTAATTTCGAATTTTCTTCCCTATTGAGTATCTTTTGCTGCACTTAATTTATGTGTGCTTGAATTTGGATGTTTGATCACCATCTATTTTCAAGTAACTTGATGCAAGTAAGAGTAGATGCCATACTTTACTTTATTTTTGCTTCTTGCAATTGATACCATGAATGTCTAATTGTAGATGCCATGCAATTGGGATTTATGTGATGTTTTTAACAATTTCCATGGAACTTAATGGGTTTTTACAAATTCAATTCATCTAGATGCCATAGAGGATTAATTTGTATGAATACTTTTAGTGTAACCAGATGCCATAGCCATTAAATATATTTGGGAAAATTGATCATCAATAAGGGGAATTAATTACAATTAACATGCCAAAGAAATTAAGTATAATTGGTTATGGTGAAACCGGATGCTCTAGTGTTTTGCCTATTTGATTTTCGATTTTGCTTTGCTGTGAACTTTTATTATTTTTCTTTAATTTTCTGTTCTTAGTCAAATTAACAAATCAATTCTCATTCATTAAAGTTTTCAATTTAAGGTTTAGTTTTAGTTTAATTGGTAAGACTTGTAGGATTAATTCAGTCTCTGTGGGAACGATATCTGTGCTCGGCTAGCTATACTATCTTTTGATTCGTACACTTGCGAGCAATTAGAATTTGGAGATAAATTGTTAATCATTTTTTTCGCAACAAGTTTTTGGAGCCGCTGCCGGGGACTGAAATTTGATTCTTATTCTTGCAAAATTAAATTGTTACTTGTCTTAATTTTGTTAACTTTAATTTTAATTTTTTTTTTCTTTTAGGTAATTGTGTTTGGAATATATGCACGGTCGTCGTTCACGAAGTCTCGAGCGTGTACCGTACGATCCTGAGATCGAGAGGACAATCCGACAACTAAGAAAGACGCACCTCGCACCCGAGGAGCGAATGGACAATATGGCGCTTCAGGAACCAAATCCGAACTAAACTTTGATGGATTATTCATCTCCCTTTGTCACCACTTCCCCATCATGCATTGTTCGACCTCCCATCACTGCCAACCATTTTGAGTTGAAGCCATATTTCATCCAGATGTTGCCTTCCTTTTATGGCAATTCAACTGAAGATCTTAATTTGCATATCAAAGAGTTTCTTGAGATATGTGAAACTGTGAAGATCAATGGAGTAACGGAGGAAGCCATTAAATTGAGATTGTTCCCATTCTCACTGAAGGATAAGGCGAAATCATGGCTTCATACACTTCCACCGAATTCCATCACTACTTGGACTGATTTGGCAAATAAATTTCTGCAGAAATATTTTCCTCCTTCAAAGATGGTTCAGCTAAGAAATGACATCATGATTTTTACCCAACAGGACACTGAGGTCTTTTATGAAAGTTGGGAGCGATTCAAGGAGATGTTATTGAAATGCCCACATCATGGACTACCGGAATGGCTGCAGCTACAATCATTCTACAAAGGTTTGAATGATGATACCAAGAGAATGATAGATTCAGCTAGTGGAGGAGCCTTCATGACAAAAATAGTTGATGAGGCATCTCAACTCATCAACACATTAGCCACAAACACTCAGCAATGGGGCGCAGAAAGAGTAATGCCGAAGAGAGCTGGAGTCCATGAGATTAATGCATTTACCTCTATGGCTGCACAAATAGCAAATTTGAATAAAAAAAATGGATGCTTTAATGTCTGCAAAAGCTGTTAACTCATTCAAAGATTTTGATGCCACTTGTGCAGGTGTACACCTTGGTATGGATTGTCCCATAAATGGTTCATTCTCGGAGACCATACAAGAACAAGCAAATCAATTGAACGATTTTAGCCGTCAACGAAACAACCCGTACTCCAACACATACAACCCCGGCAGCGGCGCCAAAAACTTGTTGCGAAAAAAATGATTAACAATTTATCTCCAAATTCTAATTGCTCGCAACTGTACGAATCAAAAGATAGTATAGCTAGCCGAGCACAGATATCGTTCCCACACAGACTGAATTAATCCTACAAGTCTTACCAATTAAACTAAAACTAAACCTTAAATTGAAAACTTTAATGAATGAGAATTGATTTGTTAATTATTGACTAAGAACAAAAAATTAAAGAAAAATAATAAAAGTTCACAGCAAAGCAAAATCGAAAATCAAATAGGCAAAACACTAGAGCATCCGATTTCACCATAACCAATCATACTTAATTTCTTTGGCATGTTAATTGTAATTAATTCCCCTTATTGATGATCAATTTTCCCAAATATATTTAATGGCTATGGCATCTGGTTACACTAAAAGTATTCATACAAATTAATCCTCTATGGCATCTAGATGAATTGAATTTGTAAAAACCCATTAAGTTCCATGGAAATTGTTAAAAACATCACATAAATCCCAATTGCATGGCATCTACAATTAGACATTCATGGTATCAATTGCAAGAAGCAAAAATAAAGTAAAGTATGGCATCTACTCTTACTTGCATCAAGTTACTTGAAAATAGATGGTGATCAAACATCCAAATTCAAGCACACACAAATTAAGTGCAGCAAAAGATACTCAATATGGAAGAAAATTCGAAATTAACATTAACGAAATAAATTAAATAATCATGGCTAGGCTACATCGTAGCCCTGGCAAAAAGAATTAGTTCCTCATAGTCATGAGTACAAGCCTAAGAGAAAACATAGAAGAAAATAATGATAGAACTCGGTTAATAGATGGAATGTCACCTTAGAGCTCTTCAACTTGCCTCTGCTGATGTATGTATGATTTTTCTGCTGTATTTCCACTTAAATAGGCATGAATTGGGTCTTCTTTAAGTTCCCTAATCAACCTCCAATAAGGATAATTCAATGTGACTCAAAATAGGAAATACAATCCTTTTAACTTTAGGAATCTTGATCCAATTTCAACTAATCCTAACATGGAAAGTTTAGGATCAACTAAAACTGAATCAAAGTGAATTTCAGGTCTTCATTAATCTTCCAAAACATAACAAATTCGTCTAAGACCTTCATTCCCGAATAGACAGCCCGTAATGCTTTATTTCCAAAATCCCGCGTAGAAATTCTGGACTGATCTTTGGGTAGTAAAATGGTCATAACTCCTTCTAGAAAACTCGAAATCGGGAACAGTAAAATTCTACGGAAAGCTAACTTCCGGACCTTTCCAATCATATAAGTTTCGAAACCTAGTTCCTTCTGAGATGATACAGTTTAATTTTTGAAGTTGACCCATCAGCAGATGTTGTTTACTCTGGCTTGATCCAAAATCTTCCAAATTGCTTCCAATTATCTCCGAGGACTTGAATAGCTGAGAACTAAGAAAAGAAACATAAAATGCAAGAGTTTAACTCAAAACAAAACAATAAACTAAAGAATAGAGGTATAAAACATAGGCAATTATAATATTATCAAATACCCCCAAACCTGGTTTTTGCTAGTCCTTGAGCAAAATTAAAACTAAAAACAAAAATTAGAAACAAACTAAACTACCTAGGCCATTTTCGTAGGGAAACACGAGAGCATATGCTACAAGCCTTTAAACCTCTAGGTGTCCCTAGTAGGAGGAGTTGTGTCTCCTGAGGGTTTACCAGCCGTGATACCCACAAACACTTGACTCAAGACTCAAAATAAAAACAAATAAAACAAAAACGACAAGACAAATTCACATACCAATAAGAATCAATGCACACACAACACACTTACTCAAAACTAAAATCATACGATCAAGTACATGCATCATATCTCATGTCTCGGCTATTAACCAAAATTCTCAGCTCACAAACAACATACTCAAATGCAATGGAGGGAATTCGTCTCAACTCTAGGTCCTCACAAGATATCACTCAATTTTCACTCGGAACCTAGGCAATACTCTCAACAAGCATATGCGATTGAATTTATGTACAAGAAAATTTCAATTTTTATATCGCATATGAGTATATAGTAGAAAGAACGCTAAGATTTATGCAAAAGATCTCATGAAAGGAATCAAATACGAAGAACAAGATAGAGCACAAACTTACCTCCACTCCCAAGCTAGAATCCTCAAAAGATCAGTTAGGTCTTTCTTTTTGGTTGTAATGGGGCCATTGGGTGAGGGGTAATGTAAAAAGAACGGAAAAAGATATCAAAGAGCCTAAGATCATGTCAAGAGATGTATCGTGGTATGTTGATGCGCAGACATCTCTCCTTTGAATCTTCTTTCAAATTGTATCCAGGCTTCCTCATTGATTTCTTCAACTTCTTTTGGAAGTAAATATTCAACTTGAATTCTTCTTTACTCACCATTCTTCTTTCTTCTTTTCATTGCTTTTCTCTTCTTCAATTCTTTTTTTTTTGGGGAAGAAAATTCTACTTTTGATTCCTTTCTTTGCCTTGGTACATGCATGCTTTAGAACTTACCCATGCTCCTCTTCTTCATTTCTTCATCTTTATCTTGAACTTGAACTTCATCTTCTTCCACTCGACATGATCCCAAGCTATAGGGTACGACCAATATGTATTGGGTATAAGGGATAAGGATTATGTGGGTGATGAAAAGAAAAAGGCTCATAAGTGTTTGGCTTCAAAAGGGTTAATGGAGCACACACATGGGTAGGGAAATTTAAGGTCTTTTTGGTAGGTTAGCACACATTGCATAACATCACTTCTTAAGGCTCATCCAACATGAGAACAAAAGCAAAATATGTGATACCTTTATAAGAGAATAGTTCATTAGTATCCAATGCAAAAACCTAATGAGATCAATCTAAAACAATGAAGAACATGAAGAGTGTTTAGGAGTAGAATTAATAAAACCCTCTTTATTTACGCAATTTAAGGCTGTACTCACTGAGGTAGTCTCCACAATTCTTCCATAAGCAAACAAACATGGCATCCGCTTACTAATCATCAAGATTCAGGCTTTAACTCAAAACATGATACACTAACTATCAATGCAATCCTAAAGTCAAGAATTCATGTGAATAGCATGCAATTAGACTCAAATCAATAGCAAACTTATCAAAAACAACACAAAAATTGACTCAATTTACAAAAACAAATTCTGCTGAAATTTAAATCTGACCTATGTCCACATTCAAGTGCGTTCCTCTAAAAATACTCAAAAACATTTGCTCAAATTTTGACACAAGAAAATAGACATGCAAACACACACTTTTCATTCAGAAAGTTTTTCAAAATTCTTTTTGGAAAAGTGAGAAAACGAGCGACGAAAACAGCTCACTCGCCGATTGGCGAAACAGAGCATCGCCTCCGATCTTTGGTTGAAGAATTGATCCTATCTTCAAAAATACCGCCCAGAATTTTACGAATTTTATACCGTTGGATTCGTATCGAAAAATCGAAGAACACAGCATGGACGGAAAAATTTATTTCCTCTCCAAAAGGTACAGTTTTAAAGAAAATGTTTGCTCAAAAATTTCTCCAGCAGAACACAAAAAGAAAAATAAACCCACACCCCCAAACCTAATCTAAACATTGTCCTCAATGTTTACAAGTAAATATAATGCATGAAATGAGTAGAATAAGAATGGAAGGCATGAATTAAACACACAAACACAAAAACAAAGAAAAATAAAGGAACGAAAGTACCGAGTTGGGTTGCCTCCCAACAAGCGCTTTATTTAGAATCTTCAGCCAGACTATGGACTGTCTTAAGATGGATCAGCAAGCGGAAGTGTCGACTTCATGGCATCGAAGTTAACTCCCACATAATGCTTCAAACGTTGTCCATTGACTTTGAATGCAGCACCTATCTCCAGATTTTGAATTTCAACTACTCCGTAAGGATAGACTTTCAGCACACGGAATGGACCATACCAACGCGAGCGGAGTTTACCAGGAAAAAGTTTCAGCCCTGAATTGTAGAGTAACACCTTCTGTCCTACATCAAACTCTTTTCGCAAGATGCTCTTGTCATGCCATTGCTTGGTTTTTTCCTTGTAAATTTTGGCATTCTCATAAGCATCATTACGGAACTCGTCCATTTCATTAAGTTGTAGCAACCTCTTCTCTCCAGCTGCACCTATTTCAAAATTCAGTGTCTTGATTGCCCAATACGCCTTATGATCCAACTCAACTGGTAAGTGACATGCCTTCCCAAAGACTAGCCGATATGGAGAAATTCCCAGAGGTGTCTTGAAAGTAGTACGGTAAGCCCATAAAGCATCATCTAATTTCTTCGACCAATCTTTCCTTGTAGTGCTCACAGTCTTTTCTAGAATTCATTTCAGCTCTCTATTAGAGATTTCCACTTGACCACTTGTTTGGGGATGGTACGGCGTAGCCACTTTATGAGTGATACCGTATTTAGATAATAGAGCATCAAACTATTTGTTACAAAAGTGAGTGCCGTCGTCACTGATAATAGCACGGGGGGTTCCAAACCTGGTAAAAATATTGGCTTTCAAGAAATGAAGAACAACTCGGGCATCATTAGTAGGTAAGGCCACTGCTTCTACCCATTTAGAAACATAGTCAATGGCAACCAATATGTACTTGTTCGAGAAAGAAGAAGGAAAAGGTCCCATAAAGTCAATCCCCCACACATCAAAGAGCTCGACCTCTAATATATTATTCAAAGGCATTTGATTTCGTCAAGAAATATTACCAGTTCGTTGGCAACGATCAGACACAGCTACAAAAGTTTGAGAATCTTTGAACAATGTTGACCAATAAAACCCAGATTGTAACACCTTAGCTGCTGTTTTCAAAGATCCAAAATGCCCGCCACATGCTAGAGTATGACAGTGGGTCAAGATATTTTGTTGCTCTGATTCAGGTACACACCTCCGAATTATTTGATCCGGGCAGTGCTTGTACAAGTATGGGTCATCCCAAAAATAATGCTTGACCATTGAAAAGAACTTTTTCTTTTGTTGTGAATTTAGATCAGTTGGAACCACATCACATGCTAAATAATTAACATAATCAGCATACCATGGAGCTGTAATCTCGAACTGTGTATATGAGTGTCATATACGAATGGATATAGTAAGAGACGTGCAATCTAAAGAGTCCATAGATAGCAAATAAAGCTGGTACTTTATTTGTGGTTAATCTATAGCTGCGGTCCATTCCGTAATGTACGGTGATTCTATCCTGAATCATTTATATGAGATATGGGAATGGAGGCACCTTGTATGATGTGATCGTATAGGACTGGGCCATGATTAATATAAATCTCTCACCAAGATCCGTTTACTGATGAGATTCAGATATATCAACTAATGATGGCTATATGTGGGTGATCTTAATTCTGAGTGTCTTATCAACTCCTTCAGGTTAGATCGTGGTCTTTGATATACCATTGATGAGGTTAGATGCAGTTTCCTGATCAATATACTCCGTATGTTGGGATTGCGGTTTGGCTTGTGGCTGGGAAGGTTTGTACACAATAGCGGAATCCACTCCTTTTTGTGAGAAGTAGATGGTAGTTCCCTTAAGGGTTGATTCGGGGATTGGACAATATGAGCGCTCTACTAATTCCGTGAGGAAATAGGATTTATTGTTCATTAGAGAATCAACGGTACTTAAAGGATAAATGTAATTAGAGGGGTATAACGGACATTATGACCCAGCTCTGATTATGAACTACTGTGGAGGATCACACCATGTGTAATAGCTATATCGATGGACACCGAGTTGTATCGGTCTATGTAAAAGCGTCTGCAGTTGAGAGAGTGCAGATTCGGGGTTTTTAGTGGAATAACACCAGAGTTAATAATCAAGGAATATTAATTAAAGAGTTTAATAAATGATTCCGAGGATTATTGGAGCTCAAAATACTGTGGGTCCATTAGGTCCCCTTGCTAGCCCGATCGATTTAGGTAACAAGGGTCACGGTTAATTAATTGGATTGTCCAATTAATTGTGTTACGAAAGTGACACGTATTTATTCAGGAATTAATTGAATAATGAGATTATTTAATTAATGTATAATGGTGATTAAATAAATTAAATAATAAGATAATTTAATTATGTTATTAATCACTAAATGGAGGGTGTTAGTTGATTTTGATTTTAAATAGAATAAGATAATATGATTATTTTATTAAATTAAATATTTGAAATTGAATTTAAAATGTTTCAATTCAAAATAAATATTTAATTATCTTTTAAAATAAAAGATATGAGATATCATTTTAAAAGATTTAGTTTTAAAATTGAAAAGATATCAATTAAAGTTTTTAGTTATTATAATATGTTAACGGAAAAATCCACCTGGGGTGAAAATCTCAATTAACACCCTCGACCCGCTACCCCGGAGGTCGCAGCGGGTGTGGTAGGTACTTCGTACCATGGTTCTGATAAGGTGAAAGCGAGATAGATGTCGTGGTAGGAGAACAATCATCCCTCCCATCTGGTGCAGTAGGCTGGTACCCGGTCTTGGTATCTGATCCTGGTACCTGATTACCTCTCTAGGTGCCCTCCATAATTCCTCGACCTAGATATCGTGCAAGGAGAGGTACAGGAGAGCTAGGAACAGTAGGGGTCGGTGCCTAATTCACATACATGCTTAATAAAGGAGATAGACGAGAGAATAACAATTCTTCTGGTAGAGGTGGACTGACCTAGGGGAAAAACCATCATGAATGATCATATGCTGAAAAACCCCCAGACAGTATCCATAGGAAGGAGAAAGACCATTCTTTATATTTATATATTACGAGAGATGCTCCGGAGAGCTTACATTAATACAAACTGAGTCCTAGTAGGTCACAGTTAGAGGGGTACCATTTGGTACCGGTACATTCATGGCAAAAACTGACATACATAGCAGTCGATACAATGGTGGTGTAGAGGGAATTCGGGCAGAGTCCCTTTTACACTCCAGGCAATGGCGAACTCATATTCCTAGTGGAGAAGTGGGTGAAATCTAGGATCGGAGACACCTTGGAGATATGGAGATGTTGGAGAACTGTTGGAGAGAATATCGAACTGGAGAAATATTGGTGAATCGACCCTTTTCTTGGAGAGTGACTTGTTATATTTATATATGTTCATCCTTGTTGCCCACTCCATTGTTTTATCGACATTAATGAGTTGAATATCTTATCATTAATGGAGTTGAATATTTTCTCATTGATGAAGTTGAATATCTTCTCATTAATGGAGTCTAATTATCTTCATTAATGAAGTTGACTCCCTCATTAATGGCGTTGTGAATGGCCATTAATGGAGTTGACTGATTCCTTCATTAATGGAGTTGTGAATGGCCATTAATGGAGTTTACTGATTCCCTCATTAATGGTGTTGATTATCTCCATTAATTTACTAGAGAGGTCAACTTTCTCTTTTACGTTGCTTGAAGGAGAATTCTGACTCTGTATCCTGGTGGTATGGTACACTAGTGTACCGGAGTGCTCACTAGTGTGGTGCTTGTTCTAGCATGCTGGCACCTCTTCTTGGTTCCATTCTTCTTACTTGGCTGGTAGGATACACATTCTGGTTAGATCATGGACTGATATCGCGGTACTTGGGTACCGGGTAGATGTCGCGGTACCTAGGTACCAGGTAGGAGGTATCGTGGTACCTAGGAACCAGGTAAGAGGTATCATGGTATAGCCTTGCTTGGTAACTGGTAGACTGTGAGCCGTGGTACTGACTTCTTTCCTGTTCATGGTGTACAGCATCCCCGGTATCTAGGTATCGGCTCTGATCTAGGTCCTACCAGGTACCTACCGGATGGGAAATTCTTCTTTGGACCCCTGCCAAAAATGACTGTTAGCAGAAGTCTCTCCTGACTTGAACACCGATATTAAGTTGAGGTTGGAGTCATGATCTTATACTGCTTGAAGAATTTTTCTCGTCGTTTCTTACTTATAGCTATTACTTGAAAAGAGAAAACGCTCACAGCACTCTTGGCTTTGGCGAATCTGGGTACCTGGCACTCCTGTTCAAGGGATCCTGGTACTTTGTCTATTGTAATGGCGAATCAAGGTACCTAGCCTTCCATTTTTTAGGAATGTGGGTACATAGGCGAAAACGATCATGGTAGGCAACTATGCCATCCAGATTCTTCCTGACGAGGGGTGGTGTCCGGCTAAGGCAGCAAGAAGGACATTTGGTTGTCCTAGTCTTGAGGTGAAAACACGTAGGCAAACATATTGGTGAAAATGGGTACCTCACATTCCTTTTCTAGGAATCTTGGTACTCTAGCGAAAACAAGGCAAACTTTCTGGAGAAACTGAGTGCCTCGCATTCCTATTTAAGAAATCTTGGTACCTTGGCTAACATATGGCGAACATTCTGAAGAAACTGGGTACTTCGCATTCCTGCTCTAGGAATCTTGGTACCTTGGCGAACACATGGCGAACATTCTGGCAACAAGATCCTGGTAGGCAACTAATGCCATTTTAGCACCAGATCTTTATTAACGGGGGGTGGTGCCCGGCCAAGGCCTTGATCTGGCTGGCAACTATGCTCTTACCATCCTGACCCTTCTAAGCGGGGGGTGGTGCCTAGCCAAGGTTTGATCCGTCGGGCAACTATACTCTTATGTACCAGATCCTTCCTAGTGGGAGGTGGTGCCCGGCTAGGGCAGCAGGAAAGCCATATGGTCCTTCCTAGTCTTGAGGTGATCATTGGCGAATCTTGGTACCTTGCATTCCTGTTTGAGGAATCTTGGTACTTTGGTGAAAACAATGGCGAATATATACTGGCAGTAAGATCCTGGTAGGTGACCAAGGCCACTTTAGCACCAGGTCTTTCTTAGCGGGGGGTGGTGCCCGGCCAAGGCCTTGATCTGGCTGGCAACTATGCTCTTACTATCCAGATCCTTCTCAGCGGGGGGTGGTGCCCGGCCAAGGTTTGATCTGTCAGGCAACTATGCTCTTACGATCTAGATCCTTCCTAGTGGGGGGTAGTGCCCGGCTAGGGCAGTAGGAATGCCATGTTGCCTTTCCTGGTCTTGAGGTGATCCTCCTGGAGGGATTAATCTGATCCAGGGCATCAGGAGTGCTGTGTAGCTCTCCCGAACTTATGGTGATCCTCATAGAGGGATTAATCCGGTCTAGGGCATCATGAGTGCTGTGTAGCTCTCCTAGTTTTATGGCGATCCTCTTGGAGGGATTAATCCGGTCCAGGGCATCAGGATTGTTGTGTAGCTCTCCTAGTCTTCAAGTTATGGTCTTGGTAGGCAACTAAGGCCACTTTAGCACCAGTTTTTTCTTAGCTGGGGGTGGTACCTAGCCAAAGCATCACGAATGCCATGTGGCTATCCTGATCTTGATCATAGGCGAAAGGCGATCATATGAGAACTACCAAGGCGATCGTAGAAGAACTACCAAGGCGATCATAGGAGAACTACCAAGGCAATAATACTCAAGGCGGTGCTGGTCAATGCTCACCCCGCAGGTTCCATTGGTGAGACCTTCTGGGATAATCTGCGTTCCCGGTATAGGTAAGTCGAGCGAGCTACTGCAGTGGTGCTTCTTATTGTGGACTGGTCACTAGGAGAACTTTTCTCATGTTGAGGTCACTACCCCTTCCATAGGAGGACTAGGGAGAATGATGAGCTTCTAGTCCCCAAGTGATGTAACTAGTTTAGGAGCCTGCTTGGAGTGAATAGGAGTCTTCATGAATCGTAAAGGGACTAGAGACTCTGCTCGAACAAACCTGGACCTCGACAGCTCGTTGGGGCGTTAAGTAGCCTGGTATAAAAGATCGAAAACCGATAATCTTGCAGTTGTGATCTAGGTAGCTCACATGGGCGTTGTGAGGGGCCCAATACAATAAGTGACGAACCAGTGATCTTGCAGTAGTGATGCTGCTCCAGAGGTATACTTAGGCATATAGGAGGCCTCAGCAAGTGTAGGAAACCTCTGGCTCTCGTCGAACGGATCGGGATATTGGTGGCTCACTAGGGCGTTGAGGGGCCCAGTACAAGAAGTAGGGAGCCACCTACATGATACTGGTCAAGAGGAATGCGTGGGATCCTAGAAGTCCCCAGCAATATAAATGTGGATTTGGACCATCCAGGAATGAATCGGGACACAGTGGCTCACTTGGGCGATAAGTAGCCCGGTACCAAGAGTGAGGAGCCACTGAGCCATGCAACTAGCCTGCAACTTCAGAGGCTTACTAAGGTATATAAAAGGCCTCAGCAAAGTGGGAAGCCTCTGAGCTCTCCCCGAACGGATCGGGACATAGGTGGCTCACTAGGGCATTGAAAGGCCCGGTACAAGAAGTAGGGAGCCACATGTATGATACTGGTCCAAAGGCATGCTTGGGATCCTAGAAGTCCCCATCAACTGAGATGTGGCTCTGGACTATCCTGGAATGAATCGGGACACAGTGGCTCACTTGGACGCTGATCGACCTGGTACAATAAGTGAGAAGCCACTGGGCCATGCAGCAAGGCTGCTGCTCTAGAGGCTTGCTTAGACATGTAAGAGGCCATAACAATGTGGGAAGCCTCTGAGCTCTCCCCGAACGAATCGGGACATCGGTGGCTCACTAGGGCATTGAGGGGCCAGTACAAGAGGTAGGGAGCCACCGGAATGGTACTGGTCCAAAGGCATGTTTGGGATCCTAGAAGTCCTCGGCAATTGAAATGTGGCTCTGGACCATCTCGGAATTAATCGGGACACAGTGGCTTACTTAGGCGTTGACCGGCCTGATACCAGGAGAGATGAGCCACTAGGCCATGCTGCTAGGTTGCTGCTCCAGAGGCTTGCTTAGGCATGTAAGAGGCCATAACAATGTGGGAAGCCTCTGAGCTTTCCCCGAACGGATCGGGACATAGGTGGCTCACTAGGGCGTTGAGGGACCCAGTACAAGAGGTAGGGAGCCACCAGAATGGTACTGGTCCAAAGGCATGCTTGGGATCCTAGAAGTCCTCAGCAACTGAAATATGGCTCTGGATTGTCCTGGAATTAATCGAGACACAGTGGCTTACTTGGGCGTTGACCGGCCCGGTGCAAGGAGTGAGGAGCCACTGAGCCTATATCGGTCGCGCTGCTCATATGATCATACAGTTGAGTTTGCTTTTCGGGTACATGCGTCGACCTGCTACCTTGGAGCTTTAGAAGAGTCGATCTAGTGACATGAGGGGATTTGCATGAACAGGTGCAAATCTAATGGATCACAGTGGATCTGCTGCATAGAAGATCTACTGAGAGGGGAGCAAATCTTCTATAAAGAAGCAAGAGAGGTGCAGCTCTACTGCATAACAGCTCTAGATGTACCGCAGATCTAATGCATAGAAGATCATGTCGGATCTGCTGCATAGGAGATCTGCTGATAGCGAAGCAAATCCTCTGTAAGGTAGCAGGAGAGGTGCAGCTCTGCTACATAGAAGCTCTAGATGTACCGGAGAGAATTTGCTATAGAGGAGCACTGCAAGTATATGAGCAGATTTGTTGCATAAGGGCAGCATAGTAGACCGGTTCTGCCAGAAGTCCACGTACCATATCAAAAGCAAGAAGTCGAGCTTGCATGTAGAGATAAGGATGCTCGTGTAGAGACATGGAAGCCACGTTTGTGAGCTTCCCACAGACGGGGCCAAAAAGTGTTAATGGAAAAATCCACCCGGGGTGAAAATCTCAATTAACACCCTCGACCTGCTACCCCGGAGGTCGCAGCGGGTGTGGTAGGTACTTCGTACCATGGTTCTGATAAGGTGAAAACAAGATAGATGTCGTGGTAGGAGAACAATCATCCCTCCCATCTGGTGCAGTAGGCTGGTACCCGGTCTTGGTATCTGATACTGGTACCTGATTACCTCTCTAGGTGCCCTCCATAATTCCTCGACCTAGATATCGAGCAAAGAGAGGTACATGAGAGCTAGGATCAGTAGGGGTCGGTGCCTAATTCACATACATGCTTAATAAAGGATATAGACGGGAGAATGACAATTCTTCTGGTAGAGGTGGACTGACCTAGGGGAAAAAGCATCATGAATGATCATATGCTGAAAAACCCCCAGGCAGTATCCATAGGAAGGAGAAAGACCCTTCTTTATATTTATATATTACGAGAGGTGCTCCGGAGAGCTTACAATAATACAAACTGAGTCCTAGTAGGTTACAGTTAGAGGGGTACCATTTGGTACCGGTACATTCATGGCGAAAACTGACATACATAGCAGTCGATACAATGGTGGTGTAGAGGAAATTTGGGCAGGGTCCCTTTTACACTCCAGGCGATGGTGAACTCATATTCCTAGTGGAGAAGTGGATGAAATCTGGGTTCGGAGACACCTTAGAGATATGGAGATGTTGGAGAATTGTTGGAGAGAATATCGGACTGGAGAAATATTGGGGAATCGACCTTTTTCATGGAGAGTGACTTGTTATATTTATATCTAGTAATCCTTGTTGCCCACTCCATTGGTTTATCGACATTAATGAGTTGAATATCTTCTCATTAATGGAGTTGAATATCTTCTCATTGATGAAGTTGAATATCTTCTCATTAATGGAGTCTGATTATCTTCATTAATGAAGTTGACTCCCTCATAATGGCGTTATGAATGGCCATTAATGGAGTTGACTGATTCCCTCATTAATGGTGTTGATTATCTCCAGTAATTTACCAGAGAGGTCAACTTTCTCTTTTACGTTGCTTGAAGGAGAATTCTGACTCTGTATCCTGGTGGTATGGTACACTGGTGTATCGGAGTGCTCGCTGGCGTGGCGCTTGTTCTAGCATGCTGGTACCTCTTCTTGGTTCCATTCTTCTTACTTGGCTGGTAGGATACACATTCTGGTAAGATCCTGGACTGATATCGCGGTACTTGGGTACCTGGTAGATGTCGCGGTACATAGGTACCAGGTAAGAGGTATCGTGGTACCTAGGAACCAGGTAAGAGGTATCATGGTATAGCCTTGCTTGGTACCTGGTGGACTGTGAGACGTGGTACTGACTTCTTTCTTGTTCATGGTGTACAGCATCCTCGGTATCTAGGTATCGGCCCCTATCTAGGTCCTACCAGGTACCTGCCGGATGGAAAATTCTTCTTTGGACCCCTGCCAAAAATGACTGTTAACATAATATATATGAGATATATATTGAGATAACAAAAGACAAGTGGAACACAAACACTGTGTGCGTGCACTAGTGAAAAAAAAAGAGAAAAAGAGAAACAGTGCAATTTGTGTGTGCAAGGTGTGCGTGAGAGAAAAATTAAAAAGAGAGAAAAAGGTGTTGTGCAATTGTTGCACTATTGAAAAAAAAATCATTATTATAATATTTTTTAAGAACTAGAATTGTTCTAGTTATTTTTCTCTTGGAAGAAATTATTTCTTCTTCTTTTCTCTACATCCTCCTAAGTTCCTGAGTACGTGACGCACCAACATGCAGTTACCAGTTCTGGGAATAGCTAGGAAGATCGGTGGTACAGACCTAGAGCATATTGCATAAAGTGAAGGAGCCTTCAAACGTTGGTAAGGTTCTAAATTTATTTATATATATTGATTACAATTTTCTGAGTTTACATATTGTATGTATTAGTTACTGAAAAATAATTATGATCTCATGTTCATTGTTTACAGATCGTTTACAATCTGTATTAAAAATTTTAAAACTTATTTCCGCTGCGTTACCGGTGAACGGGGTTCCAACATACATGTCCCTTCTCGCTGGCGTGGCGCTTGTTCTAGCATGCTAGTGGCTTCGTGGTGACATTCTTCCTGCTCGGCGAGTAGGATATCTGTCTATGGTGGATTCCGGGTTGATGTCAAGGTAGAAATCGAGGTATTCAGGCACCAGGTATATGTTGAGGTACCCTAGGGTACTTGATCCATGTCGCGGTACCTAGGTGCCAAGAAGGAGGCACCGGGTTTATGCGAGGTACTGGGTGTATGGTATCACGGTACCAGCTTCACCAGGTGTCGGGGTAGATGTATTTGCTCTTCCTGGTTTGTATTTTTGGTGCCTTATCTAGGTAGACAGGTAGTCGAGGTTCTGGCCCTACTAGGTATCGATTCTTCTAAGGTCGTGGTATCGATCCTGCTGGGTACCTGGGAGCTGGGAATGGTCCTTACCAGGTGGTTACTTGGTGAAAAATTCTTCTTTGGACCCCTGCCAAAAAATCCCGTTAACAGAAGTCCCCTCTGACTTGAACACCGGTATTAACTTGGGGTTGGAGTCAGGATCTGTAACGCTTGAAGAATTTTACTTATCATTTCTTTCTAGTAACCGCTTGATCGGTCTATTTCTATACATATTTTAAGTCCCCATTTCCTATTATTTGTTCTTTGTTCTTGGGTGAAATTAGGTATTTTATATGTTTGTTGAGCATTTATAGGTCACATTCCATGAAAGAGATGTTAGAAGTTATTTTGAAGAAAAGGAGCAAAAAGCTGAATTTCAGCCAGTGCAGATCACCCAGATTACAGGCCCCATATCTCTCTCCTCGGTTTGAATTGTGTGTCCTACCACCTATGGATGGAAAGCCCTGGAAGTCTAGTTTCCGGCGCACTTTTCGGATCTCAATTCCGATATTTCTAGAAGACGTTATGCCTAATTTAGTAACCAAAGGTTGAGCTGGAGAAGCTGACCGCCGGCCAGACCGCGATCCGTGCAATTTCCTACCTAGCAGTCTACGTGGCGGTACATATCAGTACAGCACTGCGGTGCTGACCGCGGGAGACCTTCGGAGTGACCTAGGCAGCGGTTTTGACGTACTTTTGGCTGATTCCATTCCGAATTGGTCCAGAACTGTTCCAAAACTTCCCAAATCAAATTCTAATGATTTTAGAAGATCAAAACATGTTTGGAAAACTTCCTAAACTCAAATTAGGAGACAATTATCAAGAAAGGAAATCTAATTTAGGAAAGGATTCCAATTCCTTCTCTTATTCTACTTTCCTACTTTGTGAGTTTCCTACAACAAAGCAAATTGGGAGTTCACAAGAAATTATCACCTATGAATATCATGAGTTTCTTGAAGAAAAGAGTTCCGCTCGCCATCACTCCATCACCACACATCACCTCAAGACCCATCCATCCATTATAGAAGAAGACGAAGAAGAATTGGAGGAGCTCTTTGATGATCATATCGGGTTTTCTCTACTCAATCTCTTTTCTTTTCTTTTTCTATGATGTGTAACTAATTCTATAACTAGGGAATCAATGTGAACCTCCTGTGAATGCTCATGTTTGGATTAATTATTAATTTATCAATTTAATTCTTGATTTATTCATTATGCTTAATTGCTTAATCCTCATTAGTTTTAATATTTATTCACACCATAGACCAAGGGTGGATGATTATTTGGCATGATTTTAGGGTTAAGACTATCTGAGAATTAGGGTTAGAGTATAGACCAAACATAATCTTGATTAATGCTCTTTTGAATGAATGAATTCTATCTTTAGCATAGGCCAAGCAAAGTATAGAATTTGGTTCTTAATTCTTGCGCTTAAAGGGTTTTCGATCACTGTTCACACCATAGACCAAGGGTGAATAGTGGTTGGGAGCACGTGACTCATCCCATGACCATACGGTAATAGTCACATTAAAGACAAAGAATGAACCCTAGAATTGATTGAATCTTGTTTACAAATTAATTCCATATATCGAGTGTTCATAATTGAGGATTATTGATAACCTAGTGCTTTCTATCTCTTGATCACAACCATATTTTCTTTAATTGTTTTCTTAGTTTAATTTAATTTAGTTTTAGTTTAATTAATTCTCAAACATTATCTTGGTTATTTTTAATTTAATTAGAATTAGAATTAGTTTAATCGATAAATCTCTTTTCCTCATGGGAACGATCCTTACTTGGCACTGTACTTATCTTCACGATTCGTGCACTTGCGAGTGAGTATATTATAACACGATTTTACACCATCAAGTTTTTGGCGCCGCTGCCGGGGAATAAGTTGAATTTATTGGTTAATTCTAGTTTTAGTTTTAGTTAATAGATTTAGTCTAATTTAGATAGTCGTGTCATTAATTTTTAGATTTTTAGTTTTTATTTTTATTTTTATTTTTTTTTCGTAGTTTACTGTGTGTCTGTCTTTGGTTATAGGGTTTCAACGGTGAATGCAAGGTAGAAGATCACTGCAAGGAGAATTACTACCGTTGAACGACAACATTGATCGTATTAGACAGAGAGCAATGGCAGACGATGGAGATCGCAACATTCAACAGGTTCCAGATCCACCAGCTGTACTTATCAAAACCATGAAGGATTATAGTAGGCCTTTTGTTGATATGTTAGGATTATGCTCAATAGCAAGAGTGTAATATTGTAATTGACAATCTTTTCATATAAATAAAGTGATTTCTGATTCTGCAAAATCTTATAGCATTTATAATTATAATTGTCAAGGTAAATAATCATAAGGTCAAAAGACTATGAGATATGAAGAATTGTTTGTACATCCGGATATGTATGAGGTAGACACAATTCTTTAGTTAGTCTTGAATAACGTTCACAACTTAAGTTAAAGGTTGGGCACCTCTATCTTGATAAAGTTGTAGAATTCTTTTACTAGCATTTGAGTGGGATCAAATGAGTTATGATGAGTCTAAAATCATCGAAAGGTTTTCGAGTAAAAGAATCTAGTGCACTGGGTGCATTGAACTGGATCACAATGAAATACTTTATCTAGAACCGTCACAAGATATAAGTCTTTTCATTATCAGGACAATCAGAGAGTCTATCTAAATCTTGAGATAAATGATGGACTTATGGTTGCAAGTGTTATCATTTGAGCTATCAATGAGTACGATTATATAGCATAGTCTATCCTCGATAGTTTGGTGGTATTCATTTGTTAATCGATAGAGGACTTCATTTATAGATATGGACATCGTGGCTCCATTTATTAAATGAGAGTATAATATCATCATATGGATGTTTTGAGGTATTGGATATTAAATCTCAAAGTTGAGTTTTCAATAATGATTATTGAACATATGGCTTCTGGACAAGTCAAAATATCCAAGTTCAAAATGTGGTCATATGAGGAAATATGGTAACTTGGAGAGCTATAGGCGGTCTATGAGCTCTTGGCGATTACTGATATTATTCACGAGGATACACCATCTCCTATAAGATTGTCTAGGGTATGAATGAGAAACATCTCCTTATTCTATCTTTATTTAAGAGTTCAATTTTAGCTCTTTAGTGGAATGAGTTAATATTAATAGATCGGACCTAAGTGAATCATTTGTTGATTGTGATTAGGTTATGTCTATTGAAGTTTAAATTAAGAAAGCCCGCCAAGATCCACAATCCACACGTACTTGCATGGATCACTTGATATATTCTACCGAACCAATTTATGGGTCCATCTAGAATTGCATTTAATATATTAAGAATATAATATGTCTATTATTTATTTAATGGGCTGCACTATTATATTAATATATTAAAAGGAGACATGTAGGCTTGTTTCTTTTAGTAAGAATAAGTCTAGTTCACATGTGGGCTTTTATTTAAAGTCTAATGGATTAAATAAAATAAGAAAAATAATATTGGGCCCATATATACATGGTGTGGGTGGCAAGGCTAAATAAAATAGCCCAAGATATTATTTTATTTTATTGTTTTGATTAAATGGGAATTAATTAATTATTTAATTAATTAATAGTTTAAATCAAAATCTTTTCCTGATCAGTAAATTAGATACTATGTGTTGGATTAGGGTTGGAATTCTTTTAAGTGATAGGAGTCCTAATGTGGTAAGAATTAAGTCCACATACACTCCTTATTATACAAAGAATTCGGCCACCACTACTCCTACAAGGGTTAGGATTCTTGAATTGATAGGAATTAGGGAAAAGGACAATTCCTTTTCAAGTAAGGAAATTAACCAACCCTAGATTTCCTATTCAATGAATTCGGCCAACCCTACTTGGTGAAGGAGAAAATTCGGCCAACCTATAAATATAAGGTTATGAATTTTCTGCCACAAAGAAGAAAAATAGAGAGAGATTTTTGCTTGTTTTGAAAATAAAAATCCTACTCTATACACATAGATTTTCAGCCAAGAGAGAAAAAGAAAATAAGTTCTCATTCGATAGTGCACTTACAAGCCTTTAACATCAAAAGGTTTTATGCACACTTTCGATTTAGGGTTACGCGAGTTTCAATCATATTGATTGTGAATTCAAAAGTGACCGGAACTATTTTTTAGGCTCTTGGTGTTTTACTATTGAAGATCAAGATCAGAAATTCTATACATCCATTCTAAGGTAAGCAATTCAAAGAAAAAAAGAGACCACGCTCCTAGGTGATTCACGTACGTGCTAGGATTGAAGATCTTGCGGATTACCATCGACGTAAGGCAATCGGATCACCCGACAAGAGGTATTTAACTCTAACCGTATATTTGAGTTTAATTAATTAAAGGGTTAAGGTTCAAATCTTTAGAAAAATTTTAAACTATACGAAAATTATTTTTTCGCCTTCCGCTGCGGTTTTAAGCAATTTTTCCCTACATGATAATCATCCTTTATGCATCGCACTAGATGAGGCAGCAAGAAACTATGAGCTGAAAAGTTTCCACTATAATTTGCTGCCAGCTTTTCATGGTCTACCGAATGAAGATGTGCTCAAATTCCTCAGAGAATTCTAAGCAGCAATTCAAGCCTTTCCAAACAATAGGGTGACAGAAAACCAGCTGCGTATGAGGTGTATTCCACATGCCTTGAAGGACAAAGCGAAGACTTGGTTGTTGACCCTGCCTCCAGCCTCACTGACAACATGGGATGAGGTAATAGAGAAGCTTACTGACCAATTCTATTCTCCTCAGAAAACTAGTGAGATAAGGGCCAAGATTACTAATTTCTTCCAAGGGGACCAAGAAACATTCTATGAAGCCTAGGAGCGGTACAAAATGCTTCTTTTTGATTGTCCTCAGCATGGGTACCATACCCACCAACTTTGTCAATGGTTCTATGATGGACTGAATGACGTCTCAACAGTTTTGGTGAATAACGCTTGTGGAGGATCCATGACTGACAAGACACCGGAAGAGTTGCAATCGATCTTTGAAAAATTAGCCAGTAATTCTCATCAAAAGAGTTCTAGGAGAAGGAATGGAATTTATGAAGTAGATACTAATGTCGGGAACTCAATGCAAATGTCACAAATGCAAAAGTCCATCGAATTACTTGTGAGTCAGGTGGGACAAATGAGAGAAAATCGATACATGGGATGTGAACAAGCAGGGTATGGCATGGAAGTTTATCAAGCAAGAGGTACTAGACCTAATGAAGTGGAAGAAGCACATGCCATGAACAACTACAATCAGGGTTGGAGAAATCCCAACTTCTCTTGGAGCAACAATCAGGGTCCTGGGAACCAATGGGGAAACAACAACTAGAGACAATATAATACCGGTGCTCAGAATCCTGAATATCAACCTAGGAATCCATCAATGGAGGAGACAATGAAAGAATTCATGCAAACCACTCAACATATGCTCAAGGAAACTCATCAAGACTTTAATGTGAGGTTTCAGAACATTGATGCTTTAATGAGGAAGATGGAACTGCAAATAGGGCAATTAGCTGAAGCTAATCAAAAGAGAGAACAAGGAAAATTTCCAAGCCATACTGAGCAAGCAAAGGCTATCACAGTTCTCTAGAATGGTAAGGCTTCAAATAATGATAAACATGCTGAACTTTTTAATACTTCTATTAATGTTTCAGGTTTCTCCAAAGAGAACAGTGCACCAGTAGAAGATGAAGAATTCAAGGTGGAAAAGTCCAAGGATACATCAAAAATTCACAAATCTCCAAATACGTATGTACCTCCAGTTCCTTTTCCAGCCAGAGTTCAAAGGAACAAGCTCAACCAATCATTCAAGGAGATCTACAACATATTGTCAAAGGACAATGTTAGTTTGCAAACCATGGAAGTAATCCAGAAGATTCCAGCATATGCAAAGTATTTCAAGGAGCTAAATTCAAGAAATAGGAAAACTGATTCTCATGAGACAGTGCTAGTTCCACACGAGGTAAGTGCAGTACTCCAAAAAAGATTGCCTCCGAAACTCAAAGATCCTGGAAGTTTCAATATCATTATCACAGTGGGAAAAACACAAAAGGAGAGAGCCACACTAGATCTAGGGGCAAGCATTCATTTGATGCCATATGGCGTGTACAAGGAGATGGGGTTGAGTGACCTTAAATCAATCAACATGGAGCTTTTGCTTGCCGGTCGATCTATAAGGTATCCTCGTGGAATTGTGGAAGATGTTCTGGTCCAGGTTGGCAAGCTTATTATACCTACGGATTTTATCGTATTGGATATGGAAGAAGAAGGCCTAGTGCAAATGACTTACCTATTTTGCTCGGAAGACCGTTCATGTCAACCGCAAAGGCTATCATCGATGTGCACAATGGCAAGGTGTCCATGACAGTATTTGATGAGACAATCGATGTAGATGTTTTTGAATCCATGCGGCATCCTGTAGGTGCTCTTGATTGTTTCAATGTGCAAGTGGTAGATCCAGGAGTTTGTCCAGAATCAACTTCTACCCTCACACAAATTCAAGATGGCAAAAGAAGCAAGATCTCACCTCTCCAACATGATCGCTCAAGTTATGAGAACATGATTGAGCAACTTAAAGAAGACAAACATATGGTTGTCGCTCTCAATTCGACTTGACAACAAAGATCAATGAGCTAATGGAAGAAAAAGAGTCTTCGTTGAAAAAGTCGGCTGAACTTTCCCAAGAATTAGAAGAGCTCAAAGATGAGTTTGCTCAACGGATGAAGCTAATGAAGGCCGAGATCGAACAAAGGGATAAAGCCTTAGAAATCATGAAGAATAAGGAACTTGAAAGCATTGCCAAGCTTGCAACAGCCGAGCAAGAGATCAAGTCATTGACCGCCGAAGTGATGAAGCAATCGGCGGAGGTTAAGATCAATAAGGTGACTAAAGATGAGTCGAGTAATTTCGTTACCCTGAAGGTCTATCCACTTCCAAAGAGAAGGAGAAGAAATAGAAGGAAGCGAGATCTACCAATGAATCGCAACCACCAGGAAAATAATTTTCATAGATTTGTTCCCGTTTGTCACTTTTGCAGTGAAAGGGGTCACATTCGACCAAGGTGCTATGAGTATCTCAAACAATGCAAACATGGGAGTAATCGGGTAAGGCAAGTATGGATCCGAAAAGACAAGCTCGGAGAAATTGAGAGTGGTGGAACTATTCGGTTGAAGAAGAATGGTGATGAGTACGTAGTTGTTACTTCACCACAGGTAGAGGATAGCTTAAGGATAGTGAAAGGATCACAGCGGTGTCACAGCGATATGCTTTCTTACCTCTTTGGACGCAAACAAAATGCACCGTTTTATTAAAGGACCGCTATGATAGACACATCGGTGATGACAGTGGTATCACAGCGCTCTGCCTAGTAGTTTCCGCTGTAAGTAACGTGGTGAATTATGGGAGCGGTAGTGACAGCGCTCTTATTCTAGTATGTGGACGCTGTTGAGCCCGTTGTGGATTATGAGAGCGGTATAACAGCGGTCAGTCTCCAGTAGGTACACGCTGTTGATATCGCTGTGGTGATCACGGCAGTGATGACAGCGGCCCGTTTTTTTTTATTAATATTATTGTTATTATTTTTTTTTCACCCCCAAACCTGATTTCAAGTTAGGGGCATAAAAAAATAATAAACTAAAAAGAAAGAAAAATACTTGTCCCACCAAGCGCTTTATTTAACGTCTAGACAAGACATGTGAGAGCACTACGGCTCTTTGAACACGATCCATTCAATGGCACGGATTTCATTTGATGGGCTCAAATAAGGTTTCAATCTATGGCCATTGACTTTAAACAATCCTCCGCTCTTTAAATTCTGAATCTCTACTGCTCCATTAGGAAAAACCTGAGTAATATAGAATGGCCCCATCCATTTCGATTTCAGCTTTCCTGGAAACAACCTCAAACGCGATTGTTACAAAAGGACTAACATCCCAGGATGAAATTCTTTCCGACGAATATTCTTATCATGTAGTTCTTTAGTCCTCTCTTTGTATATCTTTGCATTCTCATAGGCATTGTTCCGAAATTCCTCAAGCTCATTCATTTGTAAACTGCTCTCTTCTCCAGCTTTATCTAAATTGAAATTCAACTTCTTCAGGGCCCAGTAGGCATTATGTTCAAATTCCACTGACAGGTGACATGCCTTCCCAAAACCTATCTTGTAAGAACTCATTCCAATCGAAGTCTTGTAAGCAGTTCTATATGCCCACAATGCATCATTAAGCTTGAGTGACCAATCCTTTCGGTTTGGTTGCACTGTTTCCTCCAAAATCTGCTTTATCTGCCGGTTGCTTACTTCGACCTGTCCTGATGTCTGAGGATGATATGGAGTTGCCACATAGTGTTTGACACTATACTTTTTCATTAACGAGGCAAAAACCTTGTTACAAAAGTGGCTCCCTCCGTCACTTTGATTGCACGAGGAGTCCCAAACCTGGTAAAAATATTCTCCTTGACAAACTTCACCACCACTTGGCTATCATTCGTCTTGGTTGTGATTGCTTCAATCCATTTCGAAACATAGTCCATAGCAACTAAGATGTAATTGTATCCATACGAGGATGGGAAAGGTCCCATGAAGTCAATGCCCCATACATCGAATATTTCCACAACCAACTGGTGTGATAATGGCATCTCGTCCCTCTTTCCAATGTTTCCTGTCCTCTAGCACCTATCATAAGATACACAAAAATCATGAGAATCTTTAAATAATGAGGTCCAGAAGAAACCTGATTGAAGAACTTTTTGAGCAGTCTTTTTAGCACTAAAGTGCCCTCCACAATGAAGATTGTGGCAGAATTTCAGCACATCTTGCTGCTCTTTTTCAGGGATACATCGCTGAATGATTTGATCGGCACCAAATTTGAACAGGTATGGCTCGTCCCAAAAATATTGCTTAGTGATGGAGAGAAATCTTTTCTTTGCTTGCGAGCTCATCTTAAGTGGTATGACTCCATTTGAGAGATAATTCACAATGTCTGAATACCACGGATCTTTGCCTACTACCTTTAAAAGCTGCTCATCTGGAAAGTTCTCATTAATGGGTAAGTTCTCAGTGTGCTCCTTTATTTCATCATCTTCTACTAATCGAGAGAGATGATCCGCCACCACATTCTCGCTTCCTTTTTTATCCCTGATTTCCAAATCAAATTCTTGTAGTAAAAGGATCCACCAAAGTAATCTCAGTTTCGCTTCCTTTTTAGTTAGCAAATACTTTAATGCAGCATGATCAGAATAAACAATTACCTTAGATCCTATCAAGTATGATCGAAATTTTTCAAAAGCACTAACAACAGCAAGCAATTCTTTTTCTGTGGTGGAGAAATTTAATTGTGCATCATTCAAAGTACGACTAGTATAGTAAATAACATAAGGCAATTTATCTACTCGCTGTCCTAAAACAGCTCCTAAAGCATAGTCAGATGCATCACACATTAATTCAAAAGGAAGAGACCAATCAGGAGACATGATTATAGGAGTAGATGTCAATTTACTTTTCAGAGATTCAAAAGCATTTAAGCAATCATCATCAAACACAAATGCAGTATCCTTGGTCAAGAGATTACACATGGGATGACTAATTTTTGAAAAATCTTTAATAAAACGCCTATAAAAACCTGCATGACCAAGAAAACTCCTCACACCCTTCACCGAAGTGGGAGGTAGAAGTTTTGCAATTACCTCAATTTTAGCTCTATCTGCTTCTATGCCCTTTTCAGAAATAACATGCCCTAAAACTATTCCAGATTTAACCATAAAATGGCTTTTCTCCCAAATAAGTGTCAAATTAGTCTCAGTGCATCTTTTCAAAACAAGAGTTAAGTTATCAAGGCAATGGTCAAAAGAATTTCTAAAAACAAAAAAATCATCCATAAATACCTCGATAAACTTCTCTAGCATTTCGGAGAAAATTGACATCATGCATCTCTGGAAAGTGGCAGGAGCGTTGCACAACCCGAAAGGCATTCTTCGATATGCAAAGGTGTCAAAGGGGCCAAAGAGGCATGTGAAAGTTGTCTTCTCTTGGTCCTCTGGAGCAATGGCAATCTGATTGTATCCTGAAAATCCATCCTGGAAGCAATAATACGCATGTCCCGCTAGGCGCTCAAGCATCTGGTCAATGAACGGCAAAGGAAAGTGATCCTTTTTGGTTGCCGTGTTGAGCTTGCGGTAATCTGTGCACACTCTCCATCCCGTTGTCTTCCTTGTTGGAATCAACTCATTATTCTCATTGGCTACAACAGTGATTCCTGACTTCTTTGGTACCACATGGACCAGACTCACCCACTTACTATCAAATATTGGGTATATAATACCCACTTTGAGTAGTTTCAAGACGTCTTCCCGTACAACTTCTTTCAGGTTTGGATTAAGCCTTCTTTGAGTCTCTATAGAGGACTTTGCATCATCTTCTAATATGTTCTTTGAGCACCGTAAGTAACTTCTCTTCTTTTTCCTCATCTAGGTCAGAAACTATGATCACTGGGAGGGTCTCATTCTCTTCTAAGAAAGCATATTTGAGAGTAGAAGAAAGTTGTTTGAGTTCTAATGCAGGGGGAGAACTTGTAGATGGTACTAAAGCCTTGTTGATTTCTTCTTCAATTTCAGCACTTACTTCTTCAATATCAACGTTATCTTCTATACCCTCTTCTTGTTGTTCTTCTTTATCATCTTGGAAGGCGTCTTTCACCCAGTCAAGTAATTCGTCGAGGCTTTCATTTGATAGTTCCTCTTGTATTGCAGAATTAACCACCTCAACCGAGCAACAATCGATCGAATAGCCATCGTCGGCTGCCTCAGGCAATTTCAATGATTCAAAGACCTTGAACTCCATAATCTCATCTAACACAGTCATTGTTAGCTTCCCATTCTGTACATCAATAAAGGTCTTTACAGTCGCCATGAAAGGTCTTCCTAATAGAATTGGCTTGCTACCTCTTTCCTTGGCTCCCTCATCCATGTCAAGTATCACAAAATCAGCAGGAATAATGAGATTGTCTACCTGGACCAGTACGTCTTTAACATAACCTCTTGGGTATTTGACTGAACCATCCGCTAACAACAATGACATGGTTGTCTTCTTTAGATCATTCAACCCCAATTGCTCATAGATATTGTAGGGCATCAAATTGATGCTAGCTCCCAGATCTAACATTGCTCTCTCCAATGTGGTACCTCCAATAGTAATGTTGATGCAGAAACTTGCGGGATCTTGGAGTTTTGGTGGCAGAGACTTTTGAAGGACAGCATTGGCACTTCCGGCCATGAATTCTTGATAATTCTCTAGAAACCTCGGCTTGTAAGTATAGAGACTCTTGAAGAATTTTGCATAGGCTAGCATCTTCTGGATCATCTCTAATAGAGGCAAATTGACATTGACCTTTGACAGGATGTCATATATATCTTTGTATGATTTTTCCAACTTGCTCTTTTGCAATCTTCCTGGGAATGGAACCATAGGAACATATAGATTTGGTGATTTATGCAGAAGTGGTGTTTTCTTTGATTTTTCCACCACTATCTCTTCTTCTTTTTCTGGTACCATGTTTGCTTATGAAGGACCTGAAACATCAATAGATTTATTAGAAAGTTCAGCAGGTTTATTATTAATTAGTTCCTTACCATTCCTGAGAACTGTCATGGCCTTTGCTTGTTTAGTATGGCTGGGAAATTTTCTTGGTTCGCTCCTTTGATTAGCTTCAGCCAATTGCCCAATTTGCGTTTCTATCTTTCTCAATAAAGCATCAATGTTTTGAAATCTCATATCAGAGTCTTGCCACCTTCTGTCATTTTGGTTCATTTTCTGATCCATAGTTTGTATGAATTGCTTCATTGTATCCTCCAGTGACGAATTCTTAGATTAATAATCATGATTATGAGCACCGGCATTATATTGTCTCTGGTTGTTATTTCCCCATTGGTTCCCAGGACCCTGATTGTTGCTCCAAGAGAAGTTTGGATGATTTCACCACCCCGGATTGTAATTATTTGAGAACGGATCATTTCGTGGTCTAGAATTGAAATTATTCATGGCTTGAACTTCTTCCTCTTCATTAGGTCCAGTACCTCTTGCTTGATAAGCTTCCATGCCATACCCTAGTTGTTCACATCCCATGTATCGACTTTCTCTCATTTGTCCCACCTGGTTTACAAGTAATTCGATGGACTTTTGCATTTGTGACATTTGCATTGAGTTCCCAGTATTAGCATCTACTTTATAAATTCCCTTCCTTCTCCTAGAACTCTTTTGATGAGAATTATTGGCTAATTTTTCAAAGATCGATTGCAACTCTTCCGATGTCTTGTCAGTCATGGATCCTCCATAAGCATTATTCACCAAAACTGTTGAGTCGTCATTCAGTCCATCATAGAACCATTGACAAAGTTGCTGGGTATGGTACCCGTGCTGAGGACAATCAAAAAGAAGCATTTTGTAACGCTCCCAGGCTTCATAGAATGTTTCTTGGTCCCCTTGGAAGAAATTAGTAATCTTGGCCCTTATCTCACTGGTTTTATGGGGAGAATAGAATTGGTCAGTAAGCTTCTCTACTACTTCATCCCATGTTGTCAGTGAAGCTGGAGGCAGGGTCAACAACCAAGTCTTCGCTTTGTCCTTTAAAGCATGTGGAATACACCTCCTACGCAGCTGGTTTTCTGTAACCCTATTGTTTGGAAAGGCTTGAATTGCTACATAGAATTCTCTAAGGAATTTGAGCACGTCTTCATTCGGTAGAACATGAAAAGCTGGCAGCAAATTATAGTGGAAACTCTTCAGCTCATAGTTTCTTGCTGCCTCGTCTAGTGCGATGCACAAAGGATGATTGTCAACAATAAGCCTGCTATAATCTTTCATAGTTTTGACAAGTACATCTGGTGGATCTGGAACCTGTTGGATGTTGTGATTTCCATCATCTGCCATTGCTTTTTGTCCAATACGATCAATGTTGTCGTTCAACGGTAGTAATTCTCCTTACAGTGATCTTCTACCTTGCATTCACCGTTGAAACCCTGTAACTAAAGACAGACACACAGTAAACTACGAAAATAAAATAAAAACAAAAAATAAGAATCTAAAAATAAACTAATGACACGACTACCTAAACTAGACTAAATCTATTAACTAAAACTAAAACTAGAATTAACCAATAAATTCAACTAATCCCCGGCAGCGGAGCCAAAAACTTGATGGTGTAAAATCGTGTTATAAAATACTCACTCGCAAGTGCACGAATCGTGAAGATAAGTACAGTGCCAAGTAAGGATCGTTCCCACGAGGAAAAGTAATTTATTAATTAAAACTAATTCTACTTAAAGTTAAATTAAAGTAACCAAAAGATTTGTTGTTTGATTGATTAAACTAAAACTAAATTAAATTAAGCTAAAGAAAACAATTAAAGAGAATATGGTTGTGATCAAGAGAAAGAAAGCACTTAGTCATCAACGATCCCCAATTATGAACACACAATGTATAGAATTAATTTGTAAACAAGATTCAATCAATTCTAGGGTTCATTCTTTGTTTTTAATGTGACTATTACCATATGATCATGGGATGAGTCACGTGTTCCCAACCACTATTCACCATTGGTCTAGGGTGTGAACAGTGATCGGAAACCCTTTAAGTGCAAGAATTAAGAACCAAATTTTATACTTTGCTTGGCCTATGCTAAAGATAAAATTCATTCATTCAAAAGAGCATTAATCAAGATTAGGTTTGATCTATACTCTAACCCTAATTCTCAGATAGTCTTAACCCTAAAATCATGCCAAATAATTATCCACCCTTGGTCTATGGTGTGAATAAATATTAAAACTAATGAGGATTAAGCAATTAAGAACAATGAATAAATCAAGAATTGAATTGATGAAATAATAATTAATCCATATATGAGCATTCACAAAAGGTTCACATTGATTCCCTAGTTATGGGATTAGTTACACATGTTGAAAATAAAAAGAGAAGAGAAAGAAAAGATAAAACCCATCTCGATCTTCAATGATGAATTCTTATTCGTCTTCAAATCTTCAATGTGTAAAGATGATTCAGAGAATTGTGTTGTTGTTGTTGTTGTGTGTAGCCTGAAAGAGAGGTGATCTATATCTCATAAAACCCTAAGAACAAGATGTATTTAAAGGAACCACCAATTTGATTGAAATCGGAAATCTGCTTCTGGCACGGAATTGTTCGACCGCTGTGACTACCGCTGTAGTAATCCACAGTGGTCCTACATCGGTGCTCTACTGATCTCAAAATTCTCGCCTTTATTCTCATATTACCATATGAATGATCCAGGATAAGATCATCGTACATTACGGAATGGACTGCTGCTGTAGATTAACCATAAATAAAGTACCCAGCTTTATTTGATATCTACGGACTTTTTAGATTGCTCGTTTCAAACTAAATTCATCTGTATATGACACTCATATACTCGGTTCGAAATTACATCTGACAATCTTAGATGTTAAATGCACATGTTATATATAAAGTATGACACAAAATGAATGAATATATTACTTCTTTTATTTATGTTCAAATCACATTTACAAATTACAAGCTTTAGGGCAAAAACCCTAACACTGAGTGCACCTCTCTAAGTGCCCAGTTCGCATCATCGGGTTGTTTACACCTAAGTAAGGGGAGGGACCTTTCTCTACGGTAGAGGTACCCTTCTACCAGGCAGTACCGAGCTGAGATTCTTTTGAGTTTGCATGCTTCATCAGGATCTTGAGGTAGCTTCTCCTCTTGGAGGTAGTCCACAATAGGATCCATCCAATATGGGAGGATATCCACTGAGCTGACCTCCTTCCCCTCGGTTATGCTCGATTGGGAAATTATCTGAAGGGGTACTCTCTTGCGTAGCACCTGTCCTCCATTTGCAACTATCTTGGCATGAACATCAGTGTAGTGGTTCTACTGTCTAGGTATCTACTCTAACTTGAACCCCTTGAACCTTGTTATAAGCTTCTGAACCCTTTCAAGGTAGGCTGCCATATTGTACTGTCCTGTTATATGGTTGACCGCCAATTACGAATCACTCTTGGCAAGGAGATACTCTGCTCTGAGTTCTGCAGCCACCCTCATCTCTGTTAGCAAGGCCTTATACTCAGCCTCGTTATTGGTGGCGCTGAACTCGAATCTGAAATAGTGACAGCCCTCGGTCTTCTCTAGATCGGTTAGAACAATTCCTACTCTACTTCTAGCTTAACTAGATGCTCCATCTATATACAGAGTCCAGACTTGGAGCGGCAGCAGGGTCTGACATCACACCAAACTCTGCCACAATGTCAAACAGAGCCTGGGCATTAATGGTGGTTCTAGCCTTGTATTTGATATCATATTGGGTGAGCTCCAAGGCTCACAATACCAACCTCTCTGATACATCTGGTCTTTGGAGAAACTGTCGCAGAGGCTGATTGGTAATCACCACGATTGAATAACCTTGGAAGTAGGGGCAAAGCTTCCTGGCTGTGGTCAAGAGGGTAAATGCGAGCTTCTCCAAGAGAGTGCATTTTTTTCTCCGATTTGGTCAGAGCGCTGCTTGTGTAGTACACGAGTCTTTGAACCTCATCCCCACATTCCTTGACCAGGGCCCTGCTAATAGCAGTCTTGGATACAGCCAGGTACAACTCTAGCTCCTCTTCTGGTACCAGTTTAACCAACAGCGGTGGGCTAGCTAGGTACTCCTTCAGAGATTGGAAGGCTATCTCGTTGTCTTGATTCCACTTTATATTCTTTCCCTGCTTGATGGCTTTGAAGAAAGGAATGCATTTGTTGGTGGACTGCGATATGAAGCAATTTAGGGCTGCTACCCGACCGGTCAAGCCTTGTACCTGTTTGAGGGAGGTAGAAGACTCAAGATCTAAGATGGCCTTAATCTTATTTGGATTGGCTTCGATTCGTCTCTCATGCACCATGAATACAAGAAACTTCCCTGCTGCTATCCTGAAAGCACATTTGGCTGGGTTCAAACGTATATGGTTGTCTCTGACTACCTGGAAAGTTTGACGAAGGTAGTTCTAGTGCTGCTCAGCTACCTGGGACTTGGTAATCATGTCGTTGATATACACCTCCATCGTCTCTCCTATCTGTTCCTTGAACATTCGATTCACTAATCTTTGGTAGGTGGATCTTTCATTCTTAAGACAAAATGACATTACCTTGTAGCAATAAATGCCTTGTTTAGTGATGAAACTAGTCTTGTTTTGGTCGGCGGGGTGCATCATGATCTGATTGTATTCTGAGAAAGTGTCCATGAAGCTAAGGAGCTTGTTACATGTGGTTGAATCTACCATTTGGTCGATCTTTGGTAGCGGGAAACTGTCCTTCGGGCAGGCGCGATTGAGATCGGTGTAGTCAACGCACATGGGCCACTTCCCGTTTGCTTTGGTCACTATTACCACGTTTGCGATCCACTCAGGGTACTGGGACTCCCTAATGAACCAAGCATTCAAAAGCTTATCTACCTCCTCCTACACTGCGGCGTTCCTCTCTGGGTTGAAATGACACCGCTTCTGTTTGACTGGTTTGAAGGTGGAGTCAACTGCCAACCTGTGAGCTGCCAATGATATGGGAATTCCTGGCATCTCCTAGTGGCTCTAGGTGAATATGTCGATGTATTCTTGAAGGAGTCTAACTAGACCCTCTGTCACCCAATCTTCTAGCGCGGCTCCTACCTTGACCACCTTGGAGGGATCATCCCCCCTGATCAGTACATTTTATAGATTGTCAATCGGGTGACACTTAGCCTACCCTTTCTCCTCCTCTTCAACATCCTCCATGATCAAAACCTTTACCTCTGGCTCCTCATTGAATACCCTCATCTTTCTTAAAGCATTAAGACTTTCTCTTGGTAACATCTGGGACTGCAAAACAGTTACCTGTGCACACTGCGTAGCTAGTGCAGCTAGATTGGTGGACACCGCGTAGCATTTGCGTGCTGCTTGTTGGTCCCCTCGTACCTCACCTACCTCGTCACCTACTGGGAATTTCATGACATTATGGTAGATTGACAAGACGCCCTTGATGACTGACAGAAAGAGCCAGTCATGAGTTTTTGTAGGCCGACGGGGTATTAACTATAATGAAGTCAGTCATGAGTTTTTGTTGCAATGACGTTTTCCCCACTATCACAGGCAGGATCATTGATCAGATAGGTATCAGTGAGTCCCCAGTGAACCCATACAGCGGCGTGGTGTAGCTGTTGTAGCAGGGATGCTTCAGGTTGAATTTCTCCAAAGCGTCATTGAAGAGGATATCTACACTGCTATCGGTATCAATGAGGATGAGGTTGACCCAAGCAGTTGGCTCCATGTACGGTGACAACCATGGGGTTATCATGTGGCTGTACCGTATTGTACACATCATCTTTAATGAAAACAATTTGAGTTGAGCGGGAGGATCCTGGCGACCCAGGACGATTCTGAGAACGTCTAGTCCTGCCTTGAACCAGGGCACCTTTCTAGCGTTGTTCTTCATGGAATTATTGGAAGTTCTTGCTAAGGTAGGACCCCCATTGAAGGTATGGATAACTTGGATCTGCTGCATCAGATCCTTCCCTTTCACTTTCCTCCTTTCCTCTGTCGCTTTAATATTTGTTTGTACCTCCTTCTCTAGTTGGAAGCTATCTCGCACCTGTTGTAGGAATTCAACCAGGCAACCTCTCCTTACCAGTGCTTTGATTTGGTTGCGCTGGCTGTAGCATTCTGATGTGTTATGTCCCACATTGTCATAGAAATCACAGTATTTATAACGATTTCCTTGATCAGCTTGTACCTTCATGGAACTGGGTTTCCTGAGCAACCCCTTATCGCGGATGACGAGGTAGATGGTTTCACAGGATGTGTTTAGATGGGTGTAATGATTGTATCCCTCCTTCTCTATGCCTATCCATGCAACTTCCCTTGGAATAGGCGTTGCTCTAGGAGGGGTCCTCCTGGTTGGGTACCGTTCCCATTGAGGCTGATATGGTGGCGGTTTGTACGTTGATCGGTTGGAAGGTTTGTTCTAGACCTTCTAAGTTGGTACAGGCTTGAGTGCCTCTTTCTTTGGGCGTTTGGCTAATCTCAGGTCATCGTGCTCTATCTTGACCCTGAGTTGTTCGTCTATCTCCACTTGTTGTAGGGCCCTGTCATAGGCCTCCTAGTATGTCTCAGGTGGGTGATTTGCAAAGGACCGGAATAGTCTGCCAGCCCATAAGTTTCTCCTGAAGTTGGTTAAGGTTTCCTTCTGTGCAAAGACTCCCATTTGGACCACTTATTTGTGGAATTTCTCCACGTAGGATCTGAGTGACTCTCCTCGCTCCTGGATAACATATTGCAGGTGGATGGGATCCTTGGGGTGAGATTTGATACCCTGGAACTGAGTACAAAAATCACTAGTTAATTTGGTAAAGGAGTCGACACTACCTAGTGGCAATTTCCTGAACCATGTCTTGGTATAGTCAGTCATTGTTGTTGGGAACATCCGGCACATGGCGCCCCGAGTAGCGTTTTGGACTTCCATTTGCTGCACGAAGCTTTCAAGGTGGCTCAAGGGATCCTCTGTTCCAAAGTTCTTATCGGCCAGCATCTTAAACTTAGGGGGCAGCTCTGCCTCCCTGATTCTTCCCGAGAAAGGGGCGTTCAACTCACCCAGGGGATCTTTTAGGTTCTCCATATGCTTACCTTTTTTCAGGTCTTGTATCTCCTTAGCCATCTTGGCCACCTGGTCCCGCAGTTGCTTAGTTCCATCGTTCTTGGATTCGACCTCTGAATCTTCATTGTCAGACCCCTCTGATGCAACAGAGGCTTCGTCCATGTTCTCTCATAGAGGGAGGTTTTCCTGTGCGCTTCTTCTGTTATTGGTGCTACGTCCCACAGCGGTTCGAGGTTACCTCCCTTCCACTACTGGCGGGGTCGGGGGGTAAGACTTCCTATGTGGAACGTCGAAAGCAGACTTTACCTGTCGGGGTCGAAAATTTGCTAGTCGGTCTAGAACCGAGGGCATAGGCCCAAGCCTGTCGTGGTCCGTTACTAGAAGCGGAGAGCAGAATCTGTCAAAGACAGGTATCCTGGTACCTGGTCTGGTGGTATCTCCTCTGGTATCAGGCACAGCGATTTGAGAGGTGATACCTTCCGCGATCAATCTGAGGCGGATGCTCTCCAAGCAATCTGCCGCTTACTACTCCAGGATGGCCTAGCCCGCCGCTAGGGCAGCTGGAACCTAAGGTATGGCCCGCGCAGTTGTTGGAGGCTCTGGGTTGAAGCGACTGTTGGTGTCCTAACTGATCAGGCTGAGATTGGGAGGATCGGAGCCTCATTTTAATATGCTGCAAAAAATCAAATTCATAGGCTTTTAAAAGGGTGTGGAAATGTCCCCACCGCCGGCGCCAAAAAGTGTTAACCGAAAATTCGTATGAGATCAGAATACCGATTAACACCCTCAAGCTGCAACCCGGTAGGTCACAGTGGGGGAGATATCTCTTCGGGTTTACACAGTCTGGGTATCCACCTAAGAAAAACCCGGATTTTGAAATTAGGGTACCCGGCCGGGTATCCGGGTATCCATACCCGGATTTAACCCTGTTTTTTTTTACAATTTCTAAAAATATTTATTTTACAATTTAAATAATATATTAATTAGGATAAAGTAAACACACCAATATTGCAATATTAATTATATAAACTCAAATCCTGAACAAAACATTAATAAGAGTGTAATGGTTCATGATTTTATTAGACAATTTTTAGAAGTAAAAGTTTATTGATATTGGATTGAGACTTTTTAACAAATTAGATAAGTCTAGTAGTATTCGATCAGGATTTTTAAGATTTTTTAAATGTCTTGTGGTATTGAATCCTGACTTTTAAGATTTTTTAAATGTCTTGTGGTATTAGATTGAGATCGAGATTTGTAGAATTTCATGACAAAACGGATTATTCAGACTTTTTCAATGATTTGACTTTTTCAATGATTTGTATAAATAGCCGGACCCGTCCCCGTCCACCCCCCCCCCCCCCCCCCCCTAGCAGCCCTATGTCGATCTTCTGATCCTTCCAATCTCCTTCAAATCAGCTCAACTCACAGTTTTTGGATCATATCTACGAGTTTTTAAAGTTCAATATTGTGTTCGATTAGTTCATTTTGCTGAATTTCACTGTAGCTATCATTCTTCAGGTAGATATTGTCTATTTCCATCTTTCTCGAAGAATCTCCAATTTTGCATTGGATTTCTTATACCGTTTTCGATTGGTATCTTGATTGTTTGAACTGGATTAAGGAAAACACAAGGACTCGGTCTTGGGTGTGATCCTTGATGATATTTCGACTATGGCTGTTAAACTGGGAAACACTACAATCAACCATATCTCTAGAGTGGCGAATCTTGCTGCTCATGGCCTAGCCAAGAATGCTTTGCAAGTAAATAAGGACAAATTTTGGATGGAAGAAGTTCCCCTTTGTGTTAGAAAATCTGTTTTGGCCGATATGCCTATGAGGCCTATGTAATGTTTTTTCTCTGTTGTTATTTGTTCGTCTGTTGTCAAAAAAAAAGAAAAAAAGAATTACTTGATCTGTTTTATGTAGAAATAGTATATGTGAGTTAATGCCCACTGTATTGGATGAAAATCCAGTCTGATCTTCAAGTTGTCAATAATTTTAACTCTTTAATTTCATTCTCAGCAGTGTGATTTGCATAAATTTCAGTGAAAACATGTTAGATAATTGAGGTTGTTTTAATTGTTTTGCTATATTTGGTCGAAATCTTATAGAAATACTGAATTGTTTTGCTATATTTCGTGATTTGTGTATATGATCTTTTACTAAGATTTAACATGTTTGTTATTGTTATATACAGTGATTTTCATTAATTAATGTTTAAAATTCTAGTAAATGATATTGAATCATTTACTAGTCTAATCATTTTAAAATTCAGTGATTAACCATTAATTAAAGATATTGAATCGTGGAATCGATGGAATCATTTACTAGTTTTAAATATTTCCTTTTTTCTGTCTTGTTTGGGTTTTTTTAGCTTAGGTCAGCTAGTTAGTTTGAGCTTCTCAACTCAGGCCCGTGTGTTAGATAGCAAATTTTTAGGGCCCATGTTTAAAAAAGTCCAAAAAATTTTAAAATAAAATCTACATAATCATAATAGTCTATAAATAAAATCTAAAAACTCTTTCAGAATCCTGAAAATCTAGTCCATATAATCTCAATAGTCTTTAAAATCATATAAACCCATAAAATCCTTGCATCCAAAAATTGTTTATTAAAATCTCAATCCAATACACCCCCTAAATATTACAGTAACTCACATTTCACTCTATTTATTTTTCAATTAATTTCAAAACTGATATTTTTTTTACAACCTTTTTAAATATTATTTTTTTGAGAATTTAAATACTACATTAATTAGGATATAGTAAATGGTCGTTTGTTTTTTTGTCTGAAAACTGAATAGTCCTGAATTTTTCTGAAGACCGAATATAGACTGAAATCTGAACTTGAATGACATGTTTGTTTGTTTTTTCCTCATATCTGAATGTATTGTCAACACGTTTGTTTTTTAAAAGTAAAATTGTCTAAAACTAAATAATTTTACATTTATACCCATGTTAAACAATTATACATATAATATGGAATAAAAACAATCCAAAAACAATAATTATATATAAACACATATGATTATGATCTTCTTCTTCGATTACAAATAAACTTCATTTTTACTAAGAAAAAAAATGTTTTTTTTTTCAAAAAATAAAAGGGTCAAGAAGAAAACTCATACAAAACACTTTAAAAAATAATATATAAACACATCACCCTAATATCATAATAAAATATTTATATTAAACACCAATATGTGAAGTTATTAGGGTTCTTTTTATTTTTAAAGCTATTTAAAATAAGCAATATATTAAAATAAATATTTATGTACCATATATAATTATGATGAAATTGGAAATATGTTATATATGAGGGATAGTATCAGAAGAAAAGATTTTGAATTGTATTTAATGCAATTCAGTGATTTGCAATTAAGTGAAAAGTCGAGATTTTTTACTTTTTATTTTAAGTTGCTTTTTAGTATTTTTAAGTTGTTTGACCAATTAAAAAAACAAACAAAACAACTTAATATTTATGATTCAGACCCATTAAATTTTAAGTGGAAAAAACAAACAACCCCTAAGTAAACCAATATGACAATATTAATAACAGAAACTCAAATCTTAGAAAAAACATTAAGGGGGTGTATTGGATTGGGATTTTAATAGACAATTTTGAGATGCAAGGATTTTATGGATTTGCAAGACTACTAGGATTATTAAGATTGTTAGGATTATACTTTTAGGATTATTAAGATTATATGGACTAGACTTTTAGGATTATGAAAGAGTCTTTGGATTTTATTTATAGAATATTAGGATTATCTAGACTTTATTTTAAGATTTTTTGGACTTTTAAAAATACGACTTTCAAGAATCGATTGTAGTGCTCTATAATTTTGTTAAGGGCAGTCACTGATCAACAAAGCAAAGAGATGTTCAAGAATTTCATTACAGTGAAGTAGCAAAGCACAAAACAAGACAACTCAAAGACCCAGAAAGTGAATTCAAATTGGGGATTCATGAAAGATTCTTTTAGACTAGGAAAGAAACAACAACAGAGCAAAGCCACTGGATCAAATTTGATTTTGCTATTATCCATCTGATTATCACTCCTATTATTCACATACCCACCACCAGATTTTGACATCACCAGTTCACCAACATATGATCCTCATTTTCAGTAACAACCATGATAGAAAAAAAACAGTTTTTGTTGCGTATTACTATCTAATTATGATTATAATGATTCTTTCAAAACCAAAACACAAAAATACAAAATTTTGATAACCTAGAAACCAGAAAAGAGCGAAGCAAGAGAAAAGCTAAAGATGATTTTGAGTAGGGGTGAGCACCCAAACAGCCAAACCAATCAACCCACCCAACCCAAACCAATTTAAGCGGGTTGGTTTGGTTTTGTTTTGTTAAAGAAAAAAAAAACCGAATGGATTATTTTTTAGTAACCCGATTAGTTTGGGTTGGTTTGTGAGTTGTCTTTTATCAACCCATATAACTCAACCCAAATCATTACATACTTATATATATATATATATATTATCATGTAAAAAAATCAAATTTAACCTAATTTTATATTATATTTATGTTCAAGGTTACCGCTTCCCCAGTTCTAAGTTCTAACTCCCTCTATTTATTTTTAAAGCTATTTCATCTCATCCGAATTTGTTGGCAAACAAATTTATTGAGGATAAGTATCTATTTTGTTATTATTATTATTATTGTTTCGTACAAAAACGCATTAAGCAATACGATTTACTTTTTTTATATAAGTTTTATGCGTTCTACACTTGAGTTTTTTTTTAACTATTATTATTATGTACTTGGGTATATAACTAGTATTATTGTTTATCTTATATCTACTTATATTGATATTATTATATTTGTTCAAATAAAAAAAATGTAATTATTTTCTTAAACCGACAAACCAAACCGAACCAAACCGATTTTTATTGGTTTGGTTTTACCTTATAATTGGTTTGGTTTTGGTTGTAAAAAAAAAATAAACCGATTAAATAATGATTTGGTTTGGGTATCATCAAACCCAACCCAAACCAACCCATGCCTATCCCTAATTTTGAGTGAGAGAGAAAAGTCTAGAAGTATTGAGGGAGAAGGCAAGACAATTTTGGGTTCAAACTATTTTTACAAATCACTAAAAAGTTTGGAAAATCCATTTTGTCATGAAATCCTAAAAATCTTGATCTCAATCCAATACCACCAGACAATTTGCTGCCACTTGAAAGTCTAGATCAAATACCACAAGACAATATAGACTTTTTTAAAAAAATTTAAAAGTCTAGATCCAATACCACAAGACAATATAGACTTTTAAAAAAAATCTTAAAAATCTAAATTCAATACCACAAAACAATATGAACTTTTAAAAAAAATCTTAAAAGTCTTGATCGAATACCACTGGAGTTATCTAACTTGTTAAAAAGTCTCAATCCAATACCACCCGACTTTTACTTCCCCAAATTGTCTAATAAAATCTTGAACCAATACACCCCCCTAAATATTCTATTGACCTATATTTCACTCTCTTTCTTTTTCAACTGATTCCAAAACTGGTATTCATTTTATTACAATTTTTTAAAATATTTTTTTTTTATAATTTAAATACTACATTAATTAGGATAAAGTAAGCACACTAATATCACAATATTATTAGCATAAACTCAAATTTTGGACAAAATATTAAATATTCCATTGACCTACATTTCACTATCTTTTTCAACTAATTTCAAAACTGGTAATTTTTTTTATTGCAATTTTTTCAATATTATTTTTTTTACGATTTAAGTACTACATTTATTAGGTTAAATCAAGCACACTAATATAACAATATTAATAGAAGAAACTAAAATCCCACACAAAACATTAAATATTACATTAACCCAAATTTCACTCTTTTACTTTTCAGCTAATTCCAAAACAGGTGGTTGTTAATTAGCACTCAATTTCGATACAAACATTAAATATCACCAAACTACATTTACATTGAGCTGATCTCCCTCTTTCTCTCTTGTCTCTCTCCCTCTCACTCTCTTTCTCTCTGGTCTCCTCCAGATCCAATTTCTTCCTTCATCTCTCTCTCTCTCTCTCTCTCTAAACCCTTAAAATTTCTTTAAGTGTTTTTGAGATTTGATTTGCTTACATAATGAAGATCTTTCAATCGGGTAAGGATTTTTAATTTAACAAATTTATTTTTAAAAAGTTTGAAAAAATTAGGTTTTAGGTTTCTTTTTTTAATTTGATAGATTTAAAAAAATAATTCAACCGGGAACAAACCGGATACCTGAACGGTTGCGTACCTGGACCCGGGCCAGTACACAACCGGCTAGGTTACCGGATATTCCTTACCCGGTCTCGGGTAAGAAATATCCGGGTAATAGGCCAGGGTAAGGCCCGACCGTGTAAAGTTGTCATTCCTAGGACCACGTGCTATTACTTTTATTGGTGGAGTCAGTATTTTGGATACCGATCGATTAGTACCTGAAAATTGTTCTTAAAAATTTGGATTATTTTTTTTATTATTATTTTTTTGTGGGTGGAACAGCATTATTGATTATCAAAACACTAACCAAATGCACCCAACTAGTCACCTAACGATCCACTCGTTCGCAAGACCATCTGACGAAATGCACCCAACCAGTCACCGTCCGCCAGGTTAGCAACAAACCCACCGCAAAAACGCACAATCCAACAACCCTAACCCTAGTTTACCAAAAAAAAAAAAAAAAAAACCCACTAAAATAGTATTTTGTTAAACGACAAAAAAAAATGCGCATTTAAATACAGCTAAAAAATCGTTTAAGTTTCCATTTCGACTTCAACATTTTCTTTAATACTTTTTCTCACCGAAGAAGAGAGAGAGAGATGGCTGTTTCTTCGTCTCAGTGTGTGAGGATTTTGTCGCACTTTCCGTCGTCGTCTTCGTTCGAGTGCCGGTCCGATCCGGACTACTCGGGCTCGGCACGGTTCGAGAAGCCGAGGATCTCGCACCGTCGGGTTCCTGGAGCGGCGGCGTCGGCGTCCACGTTCGATGGCTTGTCGTCTCTGATCTTCAAGTTCCCTCCCAACTTCGTGCGCCAGCTAAGCACCAAGGCGCGGAGGAATTGCAGCAACATCGGCGTGGCGCAGGTCGTGGCGGCCTCGTGGTCGAACAACTCCGCCTCCGGCTCTCCCTCGGCGGCGGCTTCCGGATCAGCCGCCGCCGCCGTCCCCGCCCCTGCCTCGCCTGTCGAGATATTGGCTGGCGACGAAGTGGCGGTGGTTGACGGATTGAATGTACAGCTGGAGGCTCTCGCTGATTTGAAAAACGAGGCCTCGTTTTTGAGCTCCGATGGGAGCATCGCAGTACATGCTGGTATATATTTTTGTTTTATTATTAATTAATTTGTTTTATGTGGTTATTAAATGGAGTTGTTGAGATATTATCAGAAATGAGAGTTTCTTTTTTCGTATTTGTTTCAAACAGAAAACATGATCGATTTGAAATTGTTCCGGACTTCATTAATTTATTGGGATGTTTTAATAGCGAATGATTGATTGATTTGTATTTGATTTATCAGGTGAAAGATTAGGTCGTGGTATAGTAACAGATGCAATAACTACTCCAGTGGTGAATACTTCTGCTTACTTCTTTAAGAAAACTGCTGAACTCATTGATTTCAAGGTATGTATTATCATTTATTTGATGCAGTTAATGTTGTGGTTGTTTAGTGTCGAATTGGAAGTTGGATTGATAATTAATGTTACTGTTGTATTTGGGCAGGAGAAGCGCCGTGCAAGTTTTGAGTATGGGAGGTATGGTAACCCAACGACAGTGGTCGCAGAGGAGAAGATAAGGTCTGCACTTTTTATTCTTAGAAAAAAGAAAAAAATGAAGTTGAACTTGTCTGTGACTCCTTTTGTTTTGGGTATTTATAACATTGCGGTGTCTCTTCTTGTGATCCAGTGCGCTTGAGGGGGCTGAGTCTACCGTGATTATGGCATCTGGAATGTGTGCTAGTACTGTCATGTTCTTGGCATTGGTTCCAGCTGGTGGGCATATTGTGACAACAACAGATTGCTATAGGAAGACTAGGATTTTCATCGAGACTCTTCTTCCCAAGATGGGGATCACGGTAATGGTTTCATTTATGCAGTTATTGTATCATCAAATTTCGTTGGCAATTCTGTAAGTGAAAATCATCAAATTTTGTTCACTTGGTTTATAAAGGTGGCAATGTAATTGTACTTTTTTTTTTTACGTATTATTTCTCTTAGTCTGTGCTGTCAAGTTGTGGGAATGATGCACTTCACTTGTCGGCATATAAGGAAATGATTTTGGAGATTTAGTTTAATTTGCAAAGATTAATCTTGTGTTACCGATATATTTATTATGCAGGCCACGGTCATTGACCCTGCTGATATGGAAGGCTTAGAATCCGCTCTCAAAAATAACAATGTCAGTAATATCGAAAGTAGTTTGGCTTTATTGTCTCTCTCCATTTTTTACTCCAGATATTTACTTTGAAAATGACTGGCTGTCTTAGGTTGACTAGAATTCTAATGTAATGCAGGTGTCACTTTTCTTCACAGAGTCTCCGACCAATCCATTCCTAAGATGTGTTGATATCAAGCTGGTTTCAGACCTTTGCTATAAGAATGGAGCACTGGTCTGCATAGACGGTACTTTTGCAACACCTCTCAACCAGAAGGCCCTTGCTCTTGGTGCTGATCTTATTCTGCATTCTGCAACAAAATTCATTGGGGGACACAATGATGTGAGTTAGTTTTCATTTGTCAAACCAGTCTGTTGGAAAGATTGCTCAAAACTCATTTGTTGTATTATAAACTTAAACAATAAGCTCTAAACAAGCAAACTTTCTGTACCAGGTTCTTGCAGGCTGCATCAGTGGTTCAGAGAAGTTGGTCACTCAAATTCGTAATTTGCATCATGTATTGGGTGGTGCTCTCAACCCGGTGAGTGATCCCAATTTTACCAGATTTGCTAGATGATGATATATTCTGTTCAGCTTGCTTACACTTATTCACATCTAAGATCAATTATGTTAATTAACATTGAACTAAGAGAGGCTTTTAGGTTGTATAGCTCTGCAACTTGAAATTTGATTGAAGAACAATATTTTGGACGCTGTGAAGATTATGACCAAAATTTTCGAAGATATGCAAATTTATTTGTTCTGCACTGAAAGCTCAATGCAGAATACTAATATGTATCGTCTTCTGTTCTTTTTTATGAACAGAATGCTGCATATCTAATCATCCGAGGCATGAAGACACTGCATCTTCGTGTACAGCAACAGAATTCAACTGCATTCAGGATGGCCAAGATTTTAGAGGCACATCCCAAGGTATGGATATCCATAATTCCATACAAAATCATATTTGATATTTCTTGTGTGCGTGTGGATTTTTGTTTTTTTTGGGTGTAGACAGTCTAGTATTACCTAAATTTTGTAAGCAAAACTAGCAGAGGAGTATGTATAGCTTCCAAATTATGTGCGGATTAATGTCATGAAAGCAAGCTGTATATTTTTTCCTAATCTTCATTTATTTGCTAGCGATGCCCCAAATTAATATTATGTTGGACTCCGATGATCGTGATTTACCTTTTCAGATTTTGCACAGAGTACATAGGCAAAAATCAACTGCATTTGCTTTTTATTTTCCTGTCAATTTTCCAAGGGTGTCTAACAACAATCTTATGATTATCTGACTGATCTATAGTGTACAGAGACATGATGGGTTGAAATCTTATTTTCTTATTTAATCATAGAGTAATTTGGAATATTAAAATCACAGAAAACTTGATAAATTCTATACTTGTATTTCCTTGGTAAATTTATACTGCAAGAACTGATTTATCTCATGGACAGGTGAAGCGCGTCCACTATCCAGGGTTAACAAGTCACCCTGAGCATCACATTGCCAAGAAGCAAATGACTGGATTTGGCGGTGTGGTCAGTTTTGAGGCGAGTCTTTTTCTGACTTTGTGGTTCCACTGTGGATGACATTTTGGTTCCTTAAGCGTGTTGATGGCTAGTGGTTATAGTTAGTCAATGACGTGACTTCATTTTGTGTCAGTTTGTGGATTCATGTAGTTCGTACATTGTAATTCATGCAGGTTGATGGAGACTTAATGACCACCATAAAATTCATTGACGCTCTGAAAATCCCATATATAGCCCCATCCTTTGGTGGCTGCGAGAGCATCGTGGATCAGCCTGCCATAATGTCTTATTGGTATGCCATTAGTTTCTTTTATTCATTTACTGTATATGAGAATATTATATGATATATCGCTTGCAATGGATTGATTAATTTTCGATTTCTCCTTGGATAACAGGGATCTTAGCCAATCGGAGAGGCTTAAGTATGGGATTATGGACAACTTGATTCGGTTCAGCTTCGGAGTTGAAGACTTTGAAGATTTGAAGGCCGATATGCTCCAGGCCCTGGAGACCATATAGTGCGTGTGCTCCACCTGCATGCATTTTGTTTTCGTTTTACGGTGTTTGATCACCAAACTTTTGATTAGCATGTGTTCCATTCCTGTTGTTGTGTTTCGGTTAATTACGAAAATGAAGTGATGATCCCGAATGAAGAGTAATATTCCATTATGTTTTCAGTTTTGGTTCTAGGGTTTGAATGATTTAATTTGAATGAGCGAAAGTTAATAAATTATTTTAGAAGCTATGATCTTTTCACTTGTGTGGAGAGTGGGTTTTTTTTCAGACCATATGATATCTAATTAGCCTTGATGGATTTCATCTTTAAATGCACCCTATTTTCAAATGATTCTTATAAAAATTAAGTAAAATAATAATAATTTGAAGTGTAATGCCTAATTTGTTAATAGTATTCAATGAAAAAATATAAGCTTTTTAAATTCATTTGTTTTAATGTATGTGGAATGATTCTGGTAAATTGGTTCGTGAGTGGCTTAACCCGTTAAAATGTTAGTAATGTTAGTTTACAGTATTTTTTACTCTTTATCTTTTCCCCCTATAGTGAGATTTTTTGTATGGAGAATTTTCCCTAGGAGTTGCTTTCCGCGACAAATGTGGAAACAACTCCACCTCTGTATAAAATCATAACAAAGTGTTTTTCAATGAAATTACAAAATGGGGAGAGTCCCACAAGTAGGGATGGCAATAGGTCGGGTTCGGGTTCGGGTCGGGTTCTACCAGACATAGATCTAGACCCATCAAAAAAATTTAGACCTAGACCTAGACTCCTAGTCTCAGGCCAGTGAATTTTCGGGTTCGGGTTCATGTCTAGACCCGTGGGTCTTAAGCAAACCCAGACCTAGACCCGCCCCAAGGACCCGTGAAATTTCATGGGTCCGGGTCTCGACCCACAGATCCACCCCTTCTTCAGGAATAGCGGCATGGCTTACTAGTGATGATGCCAAGTCTCGGAAATTGGATCATGTCTTTCTTTCCGCTCAGAAAGAGGTTGAGAGAGTGAAAACTGAAATCAAAGAACAAACAGTAATGTGGGTTTGGATAACTGACTATTAACTATTGAGTATTGCCATAAATCCATAATGCATCATATAACATTAAAATATATATTTGTAGATTAATTCATACACAATTATATATATTTTAATTAAAATAGCCTCAATTTATAATCATATTTTCTTCACTGCAAGTAATAAAATGAAATCATATAACATATTCTTTAAATTTCCATTCCTGAAAAAAAAATTTCATGATACATGAGAAAGAACAACAAATAGAACACCAAAAGGATTTCATAAAAGAGACTATTCCAATCATTTCTATTAATTCTGGTTACACAATCACAAATCTGGTGAACATATACATCAAATAAGACAAACTCAATTACATATTTACATACAAATTAAACAAAATAACACAACTTGAGTTGGAGAATATAGGGAACTGGGCATTTGTATTCACTTCCAACAAGCTGACAACGCAGCAACAAGAACACAAAGACCAGAAGCATAGAAAAAGAAACAAAACAAAGAAAACCAAAATGACAACAAGAAACTCGAAACAGCAGAAACAAAAGCACTAGACACGCGAGCCACTCTCCTCACAAAGATAACAGATGATGATACACCTCAGCTAAGAAGAAAACTATTGCAGAAAGAAAACCCATTCACAAACAAATCCTAAAAATACAACTGTGGTGCTTCCATAAACACTCAGGCCAACATTATCCTGACCACCAATGAAGCCTTCAGACTAAAAACAGAACCAAAAAAGCAAAAATCACATCCAGTGAATAAAATTGCCATTTAAACCAGACCCCATTTTAGCCAAACTATCCACAAACAAATCACAAAACAATTGAAGAAAAGTTGAACACCAAGAACAAAAAAAATTATCATCTGCTAACACCATATCAGAGGCTTCACGAACCACCATTCATTTCAGTGCTTCAATTCCCCAACTAAATTCTTCAATCCTCACCAAAATCAGGTAACACAACTTATAACTTTTCTCCACAAAATTCTTTTATACAGAACAGACTCAAAACTTATATGCTTATGGTCTAATAATATTCGTTGGAAAATTGAAAATTTTTTGTGTGTGTATAGATATGGAGGGCTGCACAGAACTGACAGAAGCAACTAAAAATTAAAAATTGAAGTTTTGAACCAGTTTTTTACACTAAATTTGAACACAAATCATTTTCAAACCTATATTCTACACTAAATTCGAACCAATTTCCTATATCTACATTGTACACTATATTCGAACCAATTTTTTTATCTAACTTAGTCACAAATCACAATTGAAGAAAAATTGAACACAAAGAACATAAATAATGAGGAAACCGATCCTACAAAGACACAAAAACAGATTCGATTTGAAGTTTTGAACCAGTCCCCATATAAGAGCAAGTGTACGAGAGAGAGATAGAGAGTTACGGACTTACGGTGAGTGGTGAGTGGTGAGCCGGTGAGCGGTGGCCGATGAGTGGAGCTGTTGGTGACTCTGATCGAAAGGTGGAGCTGCAGGCCGTCGAAGAAATTAGGTGGAGGCGTGAAGAAATTAGGTGGGAAGAAGAAAAGAAGAAAGAAGAATTCTGAATTTCTGATATATGAAAGAAGAAGAAGAAGAAGAATGCGGCTGCAAGCCTACAACAAGAAGAAAAGAAGAAAATAGATTTAGGTCACGTAAATGTATAAAACGACAGTGTTTAAGACTTTAAGTGTTTTATATTAATCGGATCCACGGGTCCGGGTCCGGGTTCGGGTCCGGTTTTTAGCTCAGACCCAGACCTGACCCGAACCCGAATCACGTCTGTTATTTTAGACCCAGACCCGACCCGGGATCCGAATGTGAGGACCCAAACCCGACCCATGCCGTTCGGGTTTGGTTCGATACTCACGGATCCAGGTACAATTGCCGTCAAATTGGTTCGTGAGTAGCTTAAACATGTATCAAACCGTGAAAAAATTACATTGTTAGTTTACATTATTTTTTACCCTTTCTCTTTTCCCCTATAGTGAGGTTTGTTTTTCATGCCAAGTGTATGGAGAATTTTTCTTGGGAGTTGCTTTCCGCGACAAGTGTGCCGAAACTACTCCACCTCTGTCTATAAAATCATAACAAAGTGTTTTTCAATGAAATTATAAAGTGAGAAGAGAACCCTCTCCCACGAGACTTGGGTGGGTACCTTGTTTTCAAACTGTTTTCGTTTTTCGAAAATGATTTCAAATTCAAGTTCGTTAACCGTTTTTAATTTTGTTTTTGAAAAAACATAACAAAATGGAAAACAAAACCAGTATTAAAATTTAAAAAAAAAATGAAAAAACATATTTATATATTTTCTTTATTTTGTTTTGTTTTTTAAAAAAGAAAAAAACACAAACACATCATTTTTTTTATCATTTCTTTTTTTTTTCTTTCTTCATTTTTCTGCTCTTCATATCCTCCATGAAAGCTTAATTGGAAGAGCAACTGATTTGCTCCTTGTTGGTTGCAAAATAGGCAAACAAAAATAATAAAAACCTTGCAAGTGCACAAATCGTAAACGATAGCACATCGGAAAAGTAAAGGTTGTTCACATAGAGAATTAATTACCTACTAAAATAATGAGTTTATCTATGACACTCTAGGACTCTAATCTAACTAAAAATAAGAAAACAAAATCACTTAACGCACACACACGAATATGGGTTTTTGAATTGATTATTAAAACTAAAGAAAATTAAATAACAATAAATAAAACGCAACATAAAATCTAATAAGGAAAAATATATGGAAAAACACTAGTTAGGACCTTCTATCCACCATTAAACAATCATCCAATCCATAGATAATAATAAAGTTAAAGATATCAAATATGATGAAGATATTCACAATAAGGCGGTGGGTATTCCACACAAGCTGTATAGATTCTCTCTTAGTTAGTATGTAGATTGCATAGTATTTGCATAAATACTTATATTCCAAATTATAACCTAGCATGGGTATTTACTAGATTTAATAATCGGAACCCATTAAGAACCAAGAGAATATGAATATCACATGAACCCTAAAACATGGTATTTATTCTAGGCTATTCATGAATCAATTTCCCTTGATTAGGTCTTATTCCAATTAATTGTTGCATGCAAGAATATGCTCGTATGGTATTCGAACTCTATTCTACAACATAGATCCTAAAACCATGCTCCTAAGGTGATCAATCAAAGAAACACAATAATAGAATAACAATTATTTTGGAGAAATTGAAATCATCATGTAAGAAAAATAATACTTCATTAAAACACACTTGTCTATGGAATTAGAATCATGTCTAGGGCTTCAAGTTAGCCCTAACTAATAAGAAAATTAGCTAGAAATAAAAACTAGAAAAATAAATAAAAACATCTAATCTAAAGAAAGGTAGAAGAAAAGAATGTTGATGGAGTCTTCAATCTTCAATCTTCAACTCTCCACCTTGAAGAAACTCTTGGTATTTATAGGTGACTACTCCTTGTAGAATCTCAATTTCCTTTGTTGTAGGAAACACACCAAGTAGGAAATCATATTTAAACAAGGAATGAGAATCCTTTCCTAACTTGGATTTCTTCTTTGATGATTGATTCCTAATTTGAGTTTAGGAAGTTTCCCAAACATGTATTGATCTTCTAGAGTCATTAGGATTTGATTTGGGAAGTTTTCTTTTAATTTTAAACAAATTTGGAATTCTTTTCCGTCTAGACCCGCGGAAGACTTTTCAGCTCTGACCACCAGTCACTAAAACGGTCATAACTTCCTCTAGAAAACTCGGATTGATGAACTGTAAGTGCGCCGGAAACTAGACATCCGGGGCTTTCCGAAAACATGTAGATCGCAACCTGGATCAATCTGAGGAGGGAGATATGGTCTTCACAAGTTGGATGTGCTGCAGAGACATTTCTCCAAACTTTCTCTAAAATCACCTTTTTGTCTTCAAAGCCACTCCAAGAGCTATCTTTTACACAATCTCAACAAAAACATTAAAATATTCAATTTCACTCAAGAACATAACATAAAACATAGGAATTAGGGGTCTCAAATATCAACATTTATCGACCTAACACTCCTCCATCGCCGAAGGATGTGAGATCCTCCTCAGCGACGCTGATCTGTCCAGATCGACGTCACAGAGGAGGATCTCACATCCTTCATTGTTGGAGCCGTCGATATGTTTCAGGAGCAGATCCATGACTCCTTTCATGTTATATATATATATATATATTTATATATATATATATATATATGAGACAATCTATAGAACACTGGTGTTTCTATACACCTTTAAAAAAATCCAGCTCATCTAATCTTGACCCTTGATTTGTCCAACTTTCACATCTATTGGTTATGTTTTAAAGTTGTTGTGATTCCCTATGCATCATAATATTACATTCTTAGCAGGTCACAAAACCTCATTATCGTTTGTTCTTCACAAAATCCAATAGTTACCGTTTTTAATTTTCCTCCTTCCCAACGCTATCTTCTTCTCCTTTCATATTCCAACTCTTTTTGTTTAAATGATTAAACGTACAGAAACACTTCTTCTCCTTTCGAAATCCAACTATTCTCCTTCCCAACGCTATCTTCTGAACTTTTCTTGTTTATTAGCTTAAAAACTCTTGTGAACTTTTCTTTGTTCCAGCTCAAACATGTCAAAAACTCTTGTGAACTTTTCTTTGTTACCAGCTCAAACACTTCAATCGATTTTTTTTTCAAACGTCCACTTCAATAGATCATTTTTCTGGCTCATTGGAGTTTCAGTATGGTGTTTTGCTTTATCAAGTTTGAACTCACAGGTTTGTCTCTTCCATGGCTTTTTTTTATTAGCTTCGAATTCAATATGAAATTACTTATTGTTTGAATCGTTATTTGTATCTCATCTGTACAATACAGCCATGGTTGTTTTGATTAGTTTCGAATTCAACATGAAATTTCTTATTGTTTGAATCGTTATTTTTATCTCATCTCTACGGTACATCCATGGTTGTTTTGATTAGTTTCGAAATCATAGAATCAATAATGTTTTCCTATTTGTAATTGTTTCTTTATCTTATCTCTATAATATTCTTTCTTTAATTTTAAGCTGAATGATTCATGTTCAAAGTTTTGGCGATTCCTTACATCTTTAATGTTGTATATAATCTCTGTATAATTTCTATGCTGAATGATGCATGTTCAAAATCTTGGTGATTCCTCGTATAAATATTCCTTTTCTTTTTGCTATTACTATTATTATAATTTGATCAACACAAATTATTGCGATTAAAATTTTACTTATACTTCGATTATCTTGTTTTGACTTTGTAGATTATTGGCTGGGATTGGATCGCAAAGTACGCCTGACAACAAGGATGGATTGTTTTTTACACCAAATAATATGTGTTCTACTGGGGTTAATTATGTGCAATTTTCATCATAGGAAGGAAGTGGCAATCAAGATGTTGATTTGAATCATATCAAGAATAGGAAATTTGATTATATGGAAGATGCAAGGTCGTTTTATATTGCAAGGGGTAATGGTTTTGGTATTAGAGCAATGAACTTGGACTATGACAGTGAAGGTAAAGTATTAAGGAGAACGTGGGGTTGTGATAAGCAAGGATCAAGAAGCGAGGTGTATGACCAATAAAAATAGGAAATGTAAACCAAGGCTGTAGACAAGACAAAATTGCAACGCTTGTTTCTCAATTGGCTTAGACAGTCATACATTAAAGTACAACCTAAAGGTATTCATCGATGATCATTGCCACAAACTAGCAACATTACATGAGGTTTCATCCTATCGATCTTACAGAAACGTAGATGAAGGTGACTATGCCAAAAATTGACGCCATGGGAAAAAACTTCATACGAGGTTGTCAAACATTTGAGTACATGGTTGACTAGAAAGAGCGATACTTCAAAATTGGATTCACTCAGAAGGACATGTATAACAAGATTGCTAAGATAAGAACATCAAAAGCTTTTGAAAGCGATTCACAAGCAGCAATTTTGTATCTCGAGTCAAAGGCATTTTATGAACAAAAATTTCACTACAGGTTCAACACAGATGATGATGGTAGTAGGCTTGCTAATATATTTTGGAGGGACTCCTATTCCCTATTCTAATACAAGTGCTTCAGAGATGTTCTTGTTTTTGACACCACTTACAAGACAAATGCCTATGGCAAGCCTGTGGTTTTATTTGTCGGTGCAAACAACCATAGTGCTACTTGTGTATTCGGTGCTGCACTTTTATTAGACAAGACAATTACTCCATACAAATGGGCGTTTACTAAACTCATGGATTCAATGGGCATTAAGCATCCCATTTCTATTATGACGGACGGAGATGAAGCAATGCAACAAGCAATTGATGAGGTATTCCAAACTGTCGGCATAGGATATGTGGATGGCACGTAGCCAAAAATGCATGTGCTAACATTCACTGCCCTAAGAAGTCATCGGCATTTAGATCTTTAATATTTGACCACATAGACGAGGACAAATTTGATGAATGTTGGAAAGAAATGGTAAAACAACATGCTCAAGAAGACAACGATTAGGTTAATATGATGTATGAAAAGAGGAATAGGTGGGCAGAAACATATTCCAAGAGACATTTTTTTTTTGCCGGAATGAGCAGCACTCAAAGATATGAGTCAATGAATAATTACATGAAATAATATGTTTGCAGCCGTGAGAAATTGTTTGATTTATTCCCTCAAATCGATAGGGCACTCATGAGGTTAAGAAACAATTTCTTTACCGATGAATATGCTTCAAACAGTAAGAGTCCAGTGATCTTAAGTCACATAAAGTCGTTGGAGAAGCATGCATCTTCCATCTACACTTATTGTATCTACTGTGACATTACTAAAGAGATCAACGATTCAATGAAGTATTCACATTTTGCATCGTGGAATGAGGAGAATGAAGTCGAATACGTTCTCACCGAATATGATTCTCCATATGAAAAGATTGTGAGTGGTGTTTACCATAAGGACATAATTGAGTTTCAGCAAGTTGTTAATGATGGTGATTGGGATGCATCAAAGCACAATCTGCTAGTACCGTCGTGTGAATGCAAGTTGTTACAAAATAAGAAATTCCTTATTGTCATATGTTTTATGTTATGAAAGTGGAGAACATAACAAAGATTCCTGAGTCCTTGACATTTAAGAGGTGGACGAAGTCAGCTACAGATGACGTTCGTATCCAGCTCCAGCCCGATGATGACTATTCGAAGAGTGTTGATATTGCCCGGTTCGCTTCAGTGGACAGTGCAACTATCTCTGTCACAGAGGGAGCCAAACTGAAGAAGGATTCAATTTGATCAAAAGGGAACTCAATATTTTGTGAAATACTTTGCAAGGGTTGGATGATGAGTTTCAAATTAATTGTAACAAAAATTGTGATGATTCTGGTCCAAAAAGCCAAATTATAAAAGATCTTAATCTTGTCAAAACCAAAGGCAGGCCCACCGGTCCGACTGCATCTACCACACCAGTAGCTAAGCCGCAAAAGTGTAAAAGACCAAATCAGTGCCGTATTTGCCACATTTCTGGGCACGACTGACATAATTGTCCAAAAAAAGAATCAGACAGTTAGTCACTTTCATTAGTGTTTGGGTTCATGATGCATTAGGATTTTGTTATTGGGTTGTTTGTGATATGCATTGGGTTGTCTTTGGGTTGTTTTTTAAATCTCATGAATATTAGTTACTTTCATTATTGTTTGTTGTTTTGATAATTCTCATTGGGTTGTTTGTTATATGATTTCAATTGACATGTACTGTGTTTGATTTGTGGAGTTTGAACTGGACCACATGGACACATAATTTTCTATAGACTAAAAAAGCCCAAATGTTATCAAATGATTTCCATTGAAATTAATGTAGTTTTGTTTGTATATTTTGTACTAGGCCAGAGGGAGCCAAGATGTTTTAAGATGTGTTAATAAATGTAAAAGTTTGAGATTACGTTTACAAAAGACGATCAAATAAAATATGAACCGATTACATTATAAAACAATTAATACGTGTCTACAAGCCCAAAAAATGCTTGAAAGACAACCCAAACGTTTTTATTGATTATAAAAGGGAAAGTTTTGATTGTCAAAGCCAATTTGTTTTTATTTGTTGACAGTTGCCCTATACTTTACATACTTAACCAAAATTATCTTTCAACTCAAAACCTGCACTTATCTTACCTCCGATGCCAATTGTTAAGGTACAACATAAATAGCATAATATGAAGAAATTTTAGACTTGAAACACATGGTTCCAAAAAAGATGTAATGCGATCACGTCAAAAAGAATGCAATTACAGGAACCATAGTAATGTAACCTTACGTAGAATATCACATTTGATATTAATCAATTACACCACAATACACATTGTTATATGAATTTAGACAGTAGCCAAAGAAAGGTAATCGAAGACAGAAATATAAAAGCCCGAGTTTTCTGAATGGTTGCCCTCTTCCTAACCAAGTCAAACTCCAACACCATAACACAAGCTTTTAAGCCCATATTTTAGCTTTCGTAGAACCATTGAAATCATTCTGATCTATGAAATTCCCTCTATAACCTCTGCATTTCTTCATGCAATGACATATCAGTTGGGATAATTGTAACTAGTACTTCATGATCCAACCATTTGAAGTAATTGCATCCACCAAATTCTTTATATAGTATAATATTGAAATGTAAGCTGTATTAATTATAAATCAATCTATAGCAGTATAACTTAAAAAAGTCACTTATAGTTCACTAACCTTTCCTTTGGAACACCCTTCGAAGAGTCTCTTGTAGTCCCAAGGTGTTATGGCAAGATATTCTCTCAATGGTAGCACACATTTGCATTCCCCCCCGATACCCATGTACGTTTGAAGAAGAGGAAGATGACATTAACAAAACCTTTCATTGTGCAAGTAAGTGAATATGAATACAACCTTCCCAAACAAAATAAACAATTTGCAACTACTACTGGTTTTCAATTAAAAAGAAATCAAAATACCCAGATTTATCAAATTTAGAAAAATAACAATCTAAAAGTTAGATTAAGTACACGCAAACACTTGATGAAGTCTATAATTGCGAAATATTATATATAAAATCTAAACAAGTTTAAGGTCAATGCACGGGTGCCTACCTGTGCACTGAGTGTTCCAGCTGGGTAAAAGTCTCATTTTTAGCCATTTTAAGAAGGGCAAAGTCATCCTTTCATGCCTATTTCGTTCCCTAGCCTCTCAAACCTATAAATACATCACTTTTCCACAAGACCCAGGATTCATTGACTTCATCCTTTCAATCCACCAAACCCTAGAGCCTTCTCCACCTAATCAAGAGAGAGATGAGCTTCCAAAGGCATTCATGGAGGTTTTCCACCATGGATTGCCTCTCTAACATCACTCTCTACTTGCAACCACCTATCGTTGGAGGAGATTAAAGAGGAAAGAACACCCTGCCTTGTCTATGAGGAAGAGGAGCTTTAATGGAGCTTGGAGATCCGAGATGACAACTGGGTCCCTCTCCAAGCTTTGAAATCCGAGAGTGACACCTTGGATTTCTTCTATTTATTCTTCTCTTGTTATTTTCTTCTATGATGTGTATCCCCATTCAAATGCACTTAATTGTTTCTTGACTAGTATTAAGTAGGATTGACAACCCAACTCTTGATGCATGTTTATGGATAGCTCTTATCTTTAAATTCATGGCATGTAGAGTAGAAATTGATATGTGTTTATGATTGGGATTAGGAGTAGATTAATGTAATTCAGGAGTAGATTAATTAAGCATCCCATGATTGCTCATATGTCAATGGATTATTCGAAATGCATGTTTTGGATTGACTTGGTGCTTTTGTTTGTTTGGGTGGAACTCATGAAGAGCATACACTCTACATTTGTGGGTTTCGGTTCTATAAACTTGCATGCTTACACAACCCTTGAGCATTGCTCATACGATACACTCTCGATGAGTAGTAATTGGGTCGCGACTCTTGGCCATTGCTCTTACGATACACTCTCGGTGAGTAGTGGTCGAGGGTCCATTTATGTTTAATGCCTCTATTGGTTATTGCTTACACGTGACATGTGAGTAGCAATCGGTGGTCGATCTTATTTTTATCTCTTCAATATATTTGCTTAAACATAGTCCTTGGTGGTTGTCATGCGTTACACTCTTGGTGAGTAACTTTAGAGGACCAGACGACTCTCCCATTGCTATATCTAGAGGTCATACTAAAGGCTAGGTTGAACCCAATATAGGAGTGTCTTTGCAGTTAGTTATTTTAGGTGGCGTGAATGTTTTGGTGGACATGAGTACCATATGTATCCATTTCCTTGCATCTCTCCTATCCATCCTATTTTTGTTAATCTCATTTAATCACCATTCTCACCACTCAATGATATCTTATGTTTTCTTTAGTTGTTCTTTTCATTGCTCTTGTTCACACACACACACACACACACACACACACACACACACACACACACACACACACACACACACACACACACACACACCACTCTCACCCTTGCCATGTTCTTATTTATATTGCTTTCAATAATCATTAAAACGAGAGACAATCGACGATGACACCTCCTTGTGGATGATACCCTTGCTTACCTCTTTACTAAGTTTTCAAAACTTTAGAGCATATTGCATAGGAACAACTTTATAAATATCTTTTGAATTCGCAATTTCTTAACGACAGAAAAAACGAGTGTCAAAAATGGCACCGCTGCCGGGGAGGTGGCCTATTCGTTAATTGTTTCTTGTTTTAGCAAATAATGTAGTAATGTAAAAATTCCATTAGATTTCTATTTTCGTTGTTTTTGTGTGTTTGTTCATTATTTCTATTTTTGTTTAAAGCAAATGCATGTAATGTTTTTTGAGTTGTGTTTGTGCAAGAAAGGAAAATTTTTTAGGTTGGCGAGCAATCAAATCATTGTTGGAGTAGTGACCAACATTCGAGGAAGCCAAGATCTCACAACTCAATGGAACAGTGGGTGCACTAATTGCACTCCAATAACTTCACCAAGCAACACAGCAGTGCAACGACGGCCTAATTGGTTAATGCAACCAATGACACGAGTAGGCTGCGAAGAGCCTAAAGTGGAAAAGAGGCCAGAGGGCGGCTAGAGGTAGTGTCTCTGCAAGCTTCTTCCTAAAAATTGGATTTTCAGTATTGACTCCTCTCACTATTTCTATCTTTTTATATTACTCTATTTATGAGGGCATAGCTTAAACTTTTGTGGGTATCAGCATATTGTCAAAACATGTGTGAGTGAGTTGATGAGGGTACATCGATGTATGTGCTCAAATGCTTTGGGAAGGGTTTGATGTTATCAATTGTGCTTGTGTATATGTTTGTTGATCATAAGGTGTAAACTGCCTGTGTGCTTCATGGATCAAATGCTATGCTTGTTTTCATTTTTATTTACTTTTGAGTGTTTTATGATTGCACAATTTATTTTTTCTCTTGTAAACTGAGTTATTATCCCTCAATTTGTTATTATGTGCATGAATGTATGAGAATAGCTAGGTTTGGGGGGGGGGGGGGGGGGGGGGGAAATCTATTGTGGAATTGTTTAGTTTGTTTGAGTTTACTTTTCTTTAATAAATGGTATTTCGAGCTCTTGTTGGCAACTCCGTGTATTGACTGATTCTTTGTTGCTTGAACTTTCTAATGGGTTCTATGAGTGTGTAGATTGTCTATAGCTTCTTTAGGAAGCGATTTTCCAGCTTGTGCGATAAAGCGAGGTTTCTTAATCTCTTGGGAAGAAACACCGACAACTTGCGAGTCTTGGAGGGACAAGTAAGACAAGAGTGCTCATAAAAAGAGCGAGAACCTCATCTTCATGAAGGAAAGCAGCAAATTAGTGTTCAAAGAGCCGAAGTGCCACAACAACGTCTTGCCCAGACAATAAATAGAGCGCTTGTGGGAGGCAACCCACATAAGTTTGCATTTCTAAATTTTCCGTTCCTCATTTTCGTTTTTATTTGCTTTAGTTGAATAATTGGTGGAGATTTTTGTGGATATTGTGTGGAATGGCATTTTTGATAGATCACTTTTGAATGATGATATTTGATTTTATGATATTATTGATTTACTCTTTTGTTGATGAATTAGCCGAAGGCTCTTATGGAAGATTGTATGCGAGTGTACAAATTTAATTGCCATATATTGCCCAATTCGGTTTCGGGGTTTTGACTGCATGCGTTATTTTTGTATGGGTCTTGATGTATATAGCTAGATTCGGTTTGGGGGTTGTTATGCCCCTATACCATCATATTTGGTAAATGCGTGATGTAGGTTTAGAGCATGAGCTTATGTGCCTTTGCGCTTAATTGCTAAATGCATTGTTTACCTAATTTTATATGTTGAGCCTTGTTTGAGTCGTGTTAGGTGTGCATCATTAGGCTAGACTCTCTTGTCTTCAACAATGAGGACAATGTTGGGTTTTGGTTTAGGGGTGTAGACACCTTGTTAAGTCGTCTTTTTGAGTCTTTGCGTCTTTTTGTGTCAATTTTTTCGAAACTTGCTACTTAGCTAAATTTTTGAGCTTAAATTAGCTTGGTGAGATACCTTGAGCATAGTGTTTGTGGTGAATTTATGTATGCTTAGTGTGCTTGTTCATAGCTCTTAGTCATTTTAGAGGTCTCACTTGCACTTCATAGGTTAGTCCCATCTTTTGGTGTCTAAGTTGAGGGGACTCGGTACTCAAACGCCTTGTCCTTATAGTGGAGATACCCTTGTGAGTTCACAAACACGAGCCAAAAGTGTACAAATACAAGGGAAAATGTTTTCAAATCTTTAAACACTATTCAAACACCATGCATAGTCTCATTACAACACACAATCATCATGTGTCATAGAACATGCATCATATATGTGGACTGCTTACCAAAGCTTGTATTCCCTTTTTAGATGGAATGTTGGAAATGATCCTAGGCAATGTGTGTGCATAAAAAATAAAATAGCCCGAACACATTTCCATGTCCCTATATGTGTGCTCCATTGCCAATTTTGAGGCCAAACACTAACCGTTCAGTTCATTCCCACAACATAACCATATATCCATTTAGCTTAAACACATGCCTTACCTTTGTTGTCAATCATGTGAGGATGTGCAGTTATGGATGTCAAAAGAAAAAAAAAGCTCTAATATGTAAGATAGTGTGTACTTAGGCCATATTTGTAAATGTGCAAGGCAAATGGCTCACAAATGTAACAGTGCGAAAAATGTGCACTTATGAGCTTAAATTGTCAAAATGTAAAATGTGCAAAAGAAAAGACAAAAGAAAAGGAAAAAACAAGAAATGCACATAGAGTCTTGAATGTTAAATGTAAAGTACTCACAAAGTAGAGTACATAATTGTTGCACAATGTAATGAAAGTTAAGCTTACACGCTAGTGTTCTAAGTTGTCAAGTAAAGCTATGTATATGTGTGTAATGTAAGTGTCTTAGCATGATTGGTGACTTTTGAATTCCATTTCCTATTCTTTGTTAACCTAATTTCACCCCATGTCCCCATTACAACCTAATGGAAAGACCTAGTTGATCTCTTAGGAAGTCTAGTTTGGGAATACGAGTCGAGACATGCTCTTTCCACGTTCATGGCACTTGATTCTTTCATGAGACTTATTTACTTAAAAGATCATTTATTCGATATTAAATGTATGCAATTAATTTGATTCCAATACATAACTTCATTTGCATACATCTTGCATGAGTGTGAACCTAGGTTCTGAGAGAAAAAAGAAGAGAGATCCCATGTGAGAACCTAGAATCGAAGCAAATTATGCTCGAGGCATGAGAGTGAGTAGTCTCCAAGGCAAATGTGCTTAAAGTGTGGGATTCATGTCGTGCGAGTTTCCCTTTGTGGTGCCTTGGAGTTATTTAGAATATTTTGCATGAACCTATTCCTCACTTCCACTCTCTTTTGCTTATCTCTCTAATAGTTTGCTTTGTAGCATGTTTTCTTGGTATTAAGAAATTTCTAGATAGAGTCATGTTTGTTTTGTCTTTTGTCCTTTTGTTTGTCTTTTTGTTTGCTCGAGGACGAGCAAGGGTTTGGTTTGGGGGTATTTGATCGCGCCAAAATTGTGCTATATTTTGGCCTTCAATTCCATATCATTTAGCTTGTTTACGAGCATATTTTTGTGTCTAATAGCTTGTTTCTATTCAATTGCAAGCATTCAATGTATTTCAGGTATAGGGGTTACAAAGCTAGATTTTTGTGCCCAAATGAGGCAAATGAGCCAAAAGAAGAGTGAGGTGAGCGGGTCCCTACACGGGTAACCATACCCGCTCACATCCAAGACTTCGCTGGTCCATTCGCGCATAACCACCAGCGCACTGGGAGATCAGAGGCCAATAATTGTCAATGTGCGGGTCAATGCGTGGGTCCTTACCAGCACACTACCCGCGCATTGCGTGTTCCAGCTAGGCAAAAGTCTCGTTTTCAGCCATTTTAAGAAGGGCAAAGTCGTCCTTTCACACCTATTTCGTGCCATAGCCTCTCAAACCTATAAATACATCACTTTGCCACATGACCCATGATTCATTGACTGTAGGGAAAAATCGATATAAAACGTAGCGGAAGAAACGAAAAATAGATTTCGTATGGTTTTAAATTTTTTCTCAAAGTTGAACCTTAACCTTTTAATTAATTAAACTCAAATATATACGGTTAGAGTTAAATACCTCTTGACCCGTGATCCGATTGACTTACGTCGATTGGTAATCCGCAAAATCTTTTCCGATGCCCGTGAACAGTACCCGCGTGAACAGTACCCCCCCATGAATAGTACCGCGAGATCTTCCAATCCGAACACGTACGTGAATCACTTAGGAGCGCGGTCTCCCTTTTTCTTTGAATTGTAAACCTGAGAATGGATGAACAAAGTTTTCTTTTTCTTTTGTTAGTCACAAAACAATCAAAAGAAGACAAAAATTATTCCGGTCACTTTTGAGTTCTCAATCTAATGATCGAAACTCGCGTGAACCTAATTCGATGTTGTACACACAAGTTTATTGATGAACAAGCAATCAGTGTACTATCAAAGAATAATCTCTTCTCTCTTTTATGTTTAGTAGAATAAAAAGTATCATTTTCTATGAATTGAGAAGAAGAAGAAAAATTGAATCATTCAATCAACTATGTTGGCCGAATTCTATATGTGGTATTATATAGGTGGCCGAAATTTTGCTTCCTCTTCTATTTAGGATTGCCGAAATCTTCCTCTAAATGGACTAGGGTTGCCGCAAATCACATACCAAAAAGAGTTTGTGTTGCACCCTAATTTCCATCAACCTTTAGACTTCAAAACCTAATCCAACTCATATATATTTTTATTCTTTTATTGAGTAAATAAAAAGACTTCTTATTTGATTAAATAAATAAAATTAATTATTTATTTTCTTATCAAACAAGTCTTTTACTTTTAATATACTACTACCAATAGTATAACTTTAGGAAATATATTTCCTGATCAGAAAAAGATTTGTTTCTTAATTAAACAATTAATTAATAAATTAACTAATTCTTATTTAATTAAAACAATGAAACAAAATAATATATTAGGTTAATATATACACCTTGCCGCCCCACTTATATAAATGGGCCATATATTATTTTCTTATTTCATTTAATCCATTGGACTTTAAATAAAAGCCCACATGTGAACCAGACCCATTCTTACTAAAAGAAACAAGCCCACATGTCTCCTTTTAATATATTAATATAATAGTGCAGCCCATTAATTAAATAATAGACATATTATATTCTTGATATATTAAAAACAATTCGAGATGGACCCTTAAATCGGCCCGGTAGAATATATCAAGTGATCCATGCAAATACGTGTGGATTGGGGATCTTGGCGGACTATCTAAATTTAAGCTTCAATAGACACAACCTAATCACAATCAACAAATGATTCACTTAGGTCCAATCTATTAATTTTAACTCATTCCACTAAAAGAGCTAAAATTGAACTCTTAAATAAAGATAGAATAAGGAGATGTTTCTCATTCATACCCTAGACAATCTTATAGGAGATGGTGTATCCTCGTGAATAATATCAGTAATCGCCAAGAGCTCATAGACCGCCTATAGCTCTCTAAGTTACCATATTTCCTCATATGACCACATTTCGAACTTGGATACTTTGACTTGTCCAGAAGCCATGTTTTCAATAATCATTATTGAAAACTCAACGTTGAGATTTAATATCCAATATCTCAAAACATCCATATGATGATATTATACTCTCATTTAATAAATGGAGCCACGATGTCCATATCTATAAATGAAGTCCTCTATCGATTAACAAATGTATACCACCAAACTATCGAGGATAGAATATGCTATATAATCGTACTCATTGATAGCTCTAATGATAACACTTGCAACCATAAGTCCATCATTTATCTCAGGATTAAGATAGACTCTCCGATTGTCCTCTTTAATGAAAAGACTTATATCTAGTGACGGTTCTAGATAAAGTATTTCATTGTGATCCAGTTCAATGCACCTAGTGCACTAGATTCTTTTACTCGAAAACCTTTCGATGATTTTAGACTCATCATATTCATTTGATCCCACTCAAATGCTAGTAAAAGAATTCTACAACTTTAACAAGATGGAGGTGCCCAACCTTTAACTTAAGTTGTGAACGTTATTCAAGACTAACTAAAGAATTGTGTCTACCTCATACATATCCGGATGTATGAACAATTCTTCATGTCTCATAGTCTTTTGACCTTATGATTATTTACCTTCACAATTATAATAATAAATGCTATAAGTAATTGTAAGATTCAGAATTCACTTTATTAATATGAGAAGATTGTCAATTACAATATTACACTCTTGCCATTGAGCATAATCCTAACAATCTCCCACTTGCTCTATAGCAAGTGTGTCATATCTCTCATTCCCATGTTCTCTAGATGTGCATCAAAGCTCTTCTGAGGTAGAGCCTTTGTGAAAGGATCCGCTAGATTTTCTGCTGACGCGATTTTGGTGATCGTCACGTCTCCCCTATGAACAATTTCCCTCAAAAGGTGATACTTCCTTTCAATGTGTTTACCTCTCTTATGACTTCTTGGTACTTTCGAATTAGCCACTGCACCACTGTTGTCACAGTATATAGTGATCTGCTTATTCGCACTAGGAACCACTTCTAAGTCAATCAAGAATTGGCGGAGCCAAACAGCCTCTTTGGCAGCTTCGCATGCAGCAACATACTCAGCTTCCATGGTGGAATCAGCTATACAAGATTGCTTGATACTCCTCCATATGACTGCTCCTCCTTCAATGGTAAACACAGATCCTGATGTGGATTTTCTTAAGTTAGAATCCGACTGGAAATCAGAATCTGTATACCCAACGAGAATTAAATCCCCTCCAGAGTATACAAGCATATAATCTCTAGTTCTCTTGAGATACTTGAAAATATGCTTGACTGCCGTCCAATGATCAGGACCAGGTTTCGATTGAAACCTGCTAACTATGCCAACAGCAAAACAAATATCTGATCTAGTACAGAGCATTGCATACATGAGACTTCCAACTGCCGAGGCATATGGAACTCTACTCATGAATTGCTCTTCATGCACATTCTTTGGTGCTTGACCCTTAGAAAGTTTGATTCCATGTCTAAAAGGTAACATACCTTTCTTGGAATCTTGCATGGTGAATCTAGACAAGATTTTATCAATGTATGAAGCTTGGGATAATGCAATCGTTCTATTCTTTCTATCCCTTATTACTTGGATACCAAGAATATAACTTGCTTCTCCTATGTCCTTCATATCAAATTGTTTTGCTAACCATTCTTTCACTGATGTCAATACACCTACATCGTTTCCAATGAGTAGTATATCATCAACATAAAGAATGAGGAAAACCAACTTGTCGCCTTTGATCCTCTTGTATACACAAGGTTTGTCAGGGTTTTAAATAAATCCAAAACCCTTTACAGCTTGATCGAACCTTATGTTCCAGGATCTGGATGCTTGCTTTAGTCCATATATGGACTTTTGCAACTTGCATACTCTTTCTTCTTGGCCTTTTTCAATGAATCCCTCTGGTTGCATCATGTAGATGCTCTCATCAAGACTTCAATTAAGGAAAGCTGTCTTGACGTCCATTTGCCAAATCTCTAGGTCTAGAGATGCTGCAATGGATAAGAGTATCCTAATGGATTTAAGCATGGCCACAGGTGAGAATGTTTCCTCGTAATCGATACCTTCTTTCTGTGTATAACCTTTAGCCACTAGTCTAGCTTTAAAGGTTTCCACCTTACCATCCATACCTCTTTTCCTCTTGTATACCCACTTGCACCCAATGGGTTTTATCTCTTTAGGCAAGTCTACAAGGGACCAGACTTTGTTATTGAACATCGATTCAATCTCGGATTGCATTGCCTTTTGCCAATGACGATAATCAACATCCTCCATAGCTTCCTTGTACGTGTAGGGATCATCGTCGTCCGGGAGATTCTCAACAGATTCTCCTAGACCGATATATCTTTCGGGTTGTGTTCTAACCCTCCCACTACGACGAGGAATGGTAGGTTGTTGTCTTGTGTTGGAGTGGAACTTACAATTGGGCTGGGTTGTGAAACCTCTTGTGGAATTGTATCTCCTGACATCTCATTCAGGACAATTCTACTTTTGGGCACAAAATTATTCATATAGTCCTTTTCTAGAAATGAAGCATTTGTTGAAACAAATACTTTTAGATCAGAAGGACTATAGAAATAATATCCTTTAGTTCCTTTTGGATACCCCACAAATATACATGTTTCCGAACGGGACTCCATCTTTTCTGTCTTTCCTTTCAACACATGTGCAGGACAATCAAATATCCTCATGTGTTGTAAACTAGGCTTTCGCCCAGTCCACAATTCATGTGGGGTTTTAGGGACAGATTTAGATGGTACATCATTTAGAATATATATTGCTGTTTGTAGAGCATATCCCCAAAAAGAAATAGGAAGTGTTGAATAACTCAACATTGATCTAACCATCTCTAAAAGAGTCCTATTTCTCCTTTCTGCTACCCCATTTCGTTGAGGTGTACCTGGTGCAGAAAGCTAAGAAACTATCCCATTATCAATAAGATATTGCTGAAACTCTCCAGATAGATATTCTCCACCACGATCAGATCTCAAGATTTTTATATGTTTCTCAAGCTGATTTTCTACTTCAGCTTTGAATGCTTTGAACATATCAAATGCATCCGACTTATGTCTCATGAGATACACGTAACCAAATCTTGAGTAATCATCTGTGAAGGTGATGAAGTACTCATATCCACCTCTAGCTTGAATGCTCATAGGACCACATACATCAATGTGTACTAGTCCTAAACATTCAGTGGCTCTTGCACCTTTGGTATTGAACGACCTTATGGTCATTTTACCTTCCAAACAAGATTCACAAGTTGGTAGATCATCAACCTTTAAGTCACTTAAAGGTCCGTCACATACCAATCTTTTAATCCTATTAAGGTTAATGTGACCTAGGCGTAAATGCCTAAGATAGGTTTCATCTTTTGATAATTTTACTCTTTTATGATTAGGTTCCGTTATTTCTGTGTCTAACGAGTGATAGATATTTCTATGCAAAAAGAATAAACCGTTTTCCAATGTACCTTTGCAAACAACTTTGTCATTCTTACTAATAATAAAAGTTTTATTAAAAGTAACCGAATATCCAAACTTATTTAAACAAGAAACTGAAATTAAATTCCTCTTGAATTGAGGTACATAATAAACGTCTATTAAATCTAAATACCTACTAGAATCTAAAATAACTCTAATATCTCCCACTGCACTTGCAGACACTAACGTTGCCCAAGCGCAAATTGACTTCATCTTCATTCAACCTTCTCTTTTCCTGAAACCCCTGCAAGGAATAACAAACATGATTAGTGGCTCCAGAGTCTATGATCCAAGAATCAGTAGAATTTACCAGAAAACATGTTTCTAGATAATTAACATTACCTTCTTCCTTCTTTTTCTGGGACTTTGGGCAATCTCTTTTCCAATGTCCCTTTTCACCACAAAGGAAGCATTTCCCTTTGATCTTGGTTACTTTCTTGGTTTCCTTCTTGGTAGGCCCAAGTTGCTTTGTCTTCTGTTGTTTCTTGACCTTTTTACGGGTCTTAACAGTAGCAACTTTGCCAACCAAATGAATCTCTTGACCTTTGTTTTTCACAAGGATCTTTTCAGCGCTTTGAACATCTTGCATCAGGCCCTGCAAGGTGTATTCCTTTTTGTTCAAGGTGTAGTCCAACTTGAACTGATCAAAGGAATCTGACAGTGAGTTAACTACCATATCAATTTTGGTCTCACCATCAATCTCAGCACCATTTAGTTCAGCAATATTGAGATGTGCTATGACTTTCATCATGTGATCTTCCACAGATTGTCCAGGTTTCATCCTAAGATTCATAAAAGCAGTCACTGCCTCTCTCTTAGTCATCCTAGACCTCATAGCAAACATTTCCTCTAGAGACATCATTATATCAGCAGCGGACTCCATTCCTTCATGTTGCTGTTGCAACACGTCGGAGATAGTGGCCATAATGTAACATTTTGCCATATCATCAGAAGTCTTCCACTGCTCATACTCATCTCTTTGCATCACATTAGATTCATTATTAGGAAGGGGTGGTTTAGGAGTGGTCAGAACAAACTTATGTTTTTCACTTTGCAGCAACAACCCAATTTTCCTTTTCCATGTTACGTAGTTATCTCCAGTTAAGGTGTTATCTTTCAGGATGTTCATAAGTGATGGGGTCATGATTTCTGATTAAAACAAAAACATATATAAGTAAATAATCATGATAATAGCACTTTTAAAAATTTATCTTGAATTAAAATAAATAATTCAATCATAAAAATTCAACGGTGATCCAACACCCATAAATATTACGCCTCCTTTCGGAGTTCGCACTATTTACTAGTTAGACTAGGTCCCACCTAATTGTTAACATAACAACCAGCGTTTTTAATTTTAGCCTTGTAATTTTTATTAACAAGAACTCTTGGGAGGATATTAATAAAATTACATTGAGTGTGTTACCAAGATATCGACCCTCAATTTTCTCTCACGAAAATCCCTCCTTGGGGAGTAGATTTCGTTTAAGTCAATTGTCTAGTCTATCCTTGTAAGGAAGTATATTGTTAAATTCCATTTATGGACGCCCCTTGGGGGGATTACCAAAAATAATAAAACTCAACTAATCTTGGAGGCCATAGGCGTTCTTGCACACCTTCTCCCACTCAATTATTTAAGGCGTGTGATTAAATCCCAAAGAATGATTTTTACCAAGTTATCTAGATGCCAATTAGATACCTAAATCATTCAATGCATGTTCATACCAAAAGAGATATATGAGTGGCACTCCTATTCTAAAATGTCATGTTATCATACAACAACAAATATTGTAATATTTAAGCAAAAATTAAATAGCAACAATTTTGGCCCATCCTAGAAAAGCAAGTAAATTACAATTGTTAGGAATACAAGATCTTCAGGTGGCCATCAACCATACGCTCATCCCTTGGCCTCCTCCCATGGACGTGCACAGCCCACAACCCCACAAAGGGTCTGCCTTGCGCAACCCATAAGGCCACACATGGCTGCCGTGCGCAGCCCACCAAGGATTGGGCTTGCCATGCGCAGCCCAATCCAGTCCTAGGGTGCGCACGGTGCTCGTTCTCGGTTCCGGTTGCTTCGTTTTTCTTCGTGTCTTCGAATTTTCAATACCCGAATACATTACATCATATTACGAATAAATTACTGCAGCAAATTTTTATTTTTTTATTTTTACTGCAGTAAGATTTACAAAAAAAATACTGCACCTGATTAAAAAAAAAATACTGCACTTATTTTACATACAAAAAAAATAAAACCCTAGCAACTACCAAGAAAGAATTATGGCAATAATAGACCACCCTTCTTGTTACAAATCCGAAACAAAAATTACATTGAAATTCTATGACCAAAATCGAGCAATAACAATTCACTTTATAAAACATATATAAATCCATACATTCAACATGTAATTATATATGCGAATACCTAGAGTGCCATCTCTTTCTAAAACATGTATAATCACAATAAAAAGAAATAGATTCACGTATATATACGTTAGTTAATTAAAAGGTACAACCAAGGCTTTGATACCAATTGTAGGGAAAAATCGATATAAAACGCAGCGGAAGAAACGAAAAATAGATTTCGTATGGTTTTAAAATTTTTCTCAAAGTTGAACCTTAACCTTTTAATTAATTAAACTCAAATATATACGGTTAGAGTTAAATACCTCTTGACGCCTGATCCGATTGACTTACGTCTATTGGTAATCCGCAAAATCTTTTCCGATGCCCGTGAACAGTACCCGCGTGAACAATACCCCGCGTGAACAGTGATTGTGAACAGTACCCGCGTGAACAGTGATCGTGAACAGTACCCCCCACCCGTGAACAGTGCCACGAGATCTTCCAATCCGAACACGTACGTGAATCACCTAGGAGCGTGGTCTCCCTTTTTCTTTGAATTGCAAACCTGAGAATGGATGAACAAAGTTTTCTTTTTCTTTTGTTAGTCACAAAACAATCAAAAGAAGACAAAAATTATTCCGGTCACTTTTGAGTTCTCAATCTAATGATCGAAACTCGCGTGAACCTAATTCGATGTTGTACACACAAGCTTATTGATGAACAAGCAATCAGTGTACTATCAAAGAATAATCTCTTCTCTCTTTTATGTTTAGTAGAATAAAAAGTATCCTTTTCTATGAATTGAGAAGAAGAAGAAAAATTGAATCATTCAATCAACTATGTTGGCCGAATTCTATATGTGGTATTATATAGGTGGCCGAAATTTTGCTTCCTCTTCTATTTAGGATTGCCGAAATCTTCCTCTAAATGGACTAGGGTTGCCGCAAATCACATACCAAAAAGAGTTTGTGTTGCACCCTAATTTCCATCAACCTTTAGACTTCAAAACCTAATCCAACTCATAGATATTTTTATTCTTTTATTGAGTAAATAAAAAAACTTCTTATTTGATTAAATAAATAAAATTAATTATTTATTTTCTTATCAAACAAGTCTTTTACTTTTAATATACTACTACCAATAGTATAACTTTAGGAAATATATTTCCTGATCAGAAAAAGATTTGTTTCTTAATTAAACAATTAATTAATAAATTAACTAATTCTTATTTAATTAAAACAATGAAACAAAATAATATATTAGGTTAATATATACACCTTGCCGCCCCACTTATATAAATGGGCCATATATTATTTTCTTATTTCATTTAATCCATTGGACTTTAAATAAAAGCCCACATGTGAACCAGACCCATTCTTACTAAAAGAAACAAGCCCACATGTCTCCTTTTAATATATTAATATAATAGTGCAGCCCATTAATTAAATAATAGACATATTATATTCTTGATATATTAAAAACAATTCTAGATGGACCCTTAAATCGGCCCGGTAGAATATATCAAGTGATCCATGCAAATACGTGTGGATTGGGGATCTTGGCGGGCTATCTAAATTTAAGCTTCAATAGACACAACCTAATCACAATCAACAAATGATTCACTTAGGTCCAATCTATTAATTTTAACTCATTCCACTAAAGAGCTAAAATTGAACTCTTAAATAAAGATAGAATAAGGAGATGTTTCTCATTCATACCCTAGACAATCTTATAGGAGATGGTGTATCCTCGTGAATAATATCAGTAATCGCCAAGAGCTCATAGACCGCCTATAGCTCTCCAAGTTATCATATTTCCTCATATGACCACATTTCGAACTTGGATACTTTGACTTGTCCAGAAGCCATGTTTTCAATAATCATTATTGAAAACTCAACGTTGAGATTTAATATCCAATACATCAAAACATCCATATGATGATATTATACTCTCATTTAATAAATGGAGCCACGATGTCCATATCTATAAATGAAGTCCTCTATCGATTAACAAATGTATACCACCAAACTATCGAGGATAGACTATGCTATATAATCGTACTCATTGATAGCTCTAATGATAACACTTGCAACCATAAGTCCATCATTTATCTCAGGATTAAGATAGACTCTCTGATTGTCCTCTTTAATGAAAAAACTTATATCTAGTGACAGTTCTAGATAAAGTATTTCATTGTGATCCAGTTCAATGCACCTAGTGCACTAGATTCTTTTACTCGAAAACCTTTAGATGATTTTAGACTCATCATATTCATTTGATCCCACTCAAATGCTAGTAAAAGAATTCTACAACTTTAACAAGATAGAGGTGCCCAACCTTTAACTTAAGTTGTGAACGTTATTCAAGACTGACTAAATAATTGTGTCTACCTCATACATATCCGGATGTATGAACAATTCTTCATGTCTCATAGTCTTTTGACCTTATGATTATTTACCTTGACAATTATAATAATAAATGCTATAAGTAATTGTAAGAATCATAATTCACTTTATTAATATGAGAAGATTGTCAATTACAATATTACACTGTTGCCATTGAGCATAATCCTAACATTGACTTCATCCTTTCCGTCCACCAAACCCTAGAGCCTTCTCCACCTAATCAAGAGTGTGTGGAGCTTCCAAAGGCATCCATGGAGGTTTTCCTCCATGGATTGCCTCCCCATCATCACTCTTTACTTGCAACCACCCATCGTTGGAGGAGATTAAAGAGGAAAGAGAACCCTATATTGTCTGAGGAGATTCAATAGAGCTTGGGGATTCGAGATGACAATTGGGCCCCTTAGTGATCCGAGAGTGACACCTTGGGTTTCTTCTGTTTACTCTTCTCTTGTTATTTTCTTCTTTGATGTGTATTCCCATTTAGAAATTGACGAGAGCGTTTTTTGTCATTATAAAAAGTCAGTCAAAAATATTTATAAAAACCTCAAATGCCGTAAAATGTTTACAAAACAAGTACAATGGCAGGGTATCGTTCCTCAGGGAAAGGGAAATTAAATGGCTAAAGCTAGTTAACTAATACTACTAAACTAAACTAAAACAAAGCATGGAAAAGTAAATATCAATGTTTTGGTTTTGAAAACTAACATGTAAAAAGCAAAATAAAATTATATTAATTAATCAAAAGTTAAACTATTAATTAGCAAGAATGCTGAGAGATAAGATATTGAGATGAGTGTGTGTGAAAAGTATATGATGAGAGATATGGGAGTTGATGCAATATAGACACAAATAGTGGGAGTTCCGCTTATGAAGCCCGATTCGATTTAAATATAGGTCTTATCTTCCTAGCTCGAGTTTTCGGGATGGCTTGGATTGGAATGCTTACATTCCACCCCTTTCACTTTGCTTTGGATAGATATAGGGAAGCTGGGATGGCTTGGATTGGAATGCTCACAATCCACCCTTTTTTCTAGCTGGGATATATTGGATTGGAATGCTCACAACATATCCCTTCCAATTCAAATGAGCTTGGTTAAACACCTTAGATGTAGATGGTTAAAAATATAATTTGGTATCTAATGTCAGCCAAGAGTTGGAATGCCTACTTTGCTCATAAGGAAACCACAATTCAATCTATACAAAGGGTTAGGAGTTGGAACGCCTACTCAACCCAAAGTGAGTATTAAATGCATTTAAGAGCAAATTCAACCACTAAGTTAAATGGTAGTTGGAATGCCTACCCATTTTCACAAAGATTTCATTAAAGATTAGTTACTCTAATAAGTTCAATTAATCCACAAAAATCAAGAGTTGGAATGCCTACTTAATTCAAGGGATAATTAAACACAATTAAGCAAATTGAAGGAAACTATATTAATCACGTAAAAATATGGTGGAAATCCCACAATCTATGAATTAATTACATCATCCCCCAATTTGGGTTTAATAACTCATGCTAAATACAAAATAAAATCTAAGAGATGAGAGATAGAGAAGACCAATGTAGAGAAACTCCTCCTTTCTTGAAGCTTGATCTCAATCTCCTAGTAGCCTTGAGTAGAAAAGGATAAAGATGATGTAAGAAGGTTAAGATTTGGTGGGGAAAGGATTCCTATCTATAGGTTAGTGGTTAGTAATGTAAGGGAGAGAAAATAGTGTTCTTGGAAGAGGTTGGTGGTGTATGGATCCCCCCTTTTGAAATAAGAACAAGAAATATTTATAGGGGGCCAAAAACTAGGCCGGGTGTATGGTCGTGGGTCTCCCCTTGAAAAATCAAATATGAAACTATTTATACTTCCTTCAAAAATTAGGCCAAAATGCTGATGTGGCGAGCTGAGAATCCCGCATAGCACGGGTATAGCATAGGTAAGGTACCTGTGTATTTACTCGTGCAATCTTCATTTCCTTCCTGACATGTGCAATATGCACGGATTAGTGCATGGGTATGTGACCCGTGCATTACCCGTGTAGTTGATCTTCGCCCAAGGCTTTGCTCCTTGGTCTGGTGGATAGCACAGGTGTTACCTATGCAGTTACCCGTGCACTGAGATCTTTCCAAATTCCATCTTTCGGTGCATAGGTGATTGCATGGGTAGTGCACGGGTGTTCTACCCGTGCACTATTGCCTTCTTCATCTCTTTTGTGCACCAATTAGTCCTTTTTGCCCCTCTTCATGCCTTTTTACCTAATGCCTGAAATAACGACCAAAGCTATAAATGCACATAAAAATGCTCAAGAACAAAACAAAGAGAAAGGAAATGAGGGCAAAAAATGTATGACATTTCCGGCTTGATCAAATACCCCCAAACCAAACCTTTGCTCGTCCCCGAGCAAACTCCAATAATAACAAAGATATGGACTATAAACATATAAACAATGACTCGATCTGAAAATACCTAGACTTAAACAAATAAGCTGCAAGCCAATTAACTGAGAGATAAGTCAGAGATAATAAGAGTGAGGAAGATGCTAATGCAAAATATTATAAATAACTCCAAGGTACCACAAGAGGGAAACTCGCATGACACGAATCCCACACTTTAGGCGCCCTTGCTTTGGAAACTACTCACTCTCACGTCCCGAGCATAATTCACTTCAACCTAAGTTCTCACATGGGCTCTCTCTTATTTTTCCTCTCAGAACCTAGGTTCACACTCATGCAATATGTATGCAAAAGAGTTTATGTAATGGAATCAAAGTTGTTGCATACATTTCATACAAGATAAATGCTCTTTTAGTGAAACAGTCTCATGAAAGAACCACATGTCATGAACGTGGAAAGAGCATGCATCGACAAATATTCTCAAGTTAGATTTCCCCTAAGATCAACTAGGTCTTTTCCATTTGGTTGTAATGGGGTTAAGGTGATTGGTGATAAGGAAGAATCGGAATTTAGGCACAATGCACTAATCAACCAAGTTAAGGCAATACATGCTACTTCTAAACATTTCATTTCTCATGCAACACCACTTCTAAACACAAATATAAAATAAGGCGTCCATGCATTCATAAAATTTCAAGTGCAATTTCTGAATACTCTTGTTACCCCTTTGAGTAGTGTTTTCAATGTAAACAAGGCAATTGAAGCTTATTTCTTTTCTTTCTTTCTTTTTGCTTCTCTTTTCCTTTTCTTTTCTTTTTGTTTGATTGTTTCTTTGCTTAATTTTCTTGCCTTTGACTTTTGCACATATTTTAATAACTTAACACTTGTTTGCCTCGGTACACGCCATTTGGCAATTTAGAGCACATTTTACATTCATTCATAAGCCTTAACAAGATCCATTAAGTGAAGGTTGGCTTAGTGTTTGGGTTGCTTGGGTAATTGATAGTATGTGTGTAGAAAGAGCAAGTCTAAATGTGTTTGGCTTCAAAATTGTCTTGGTAGCACACACATTAAGGGTGGGAAGTATTTGGCATTTTAAGTGGATAAAACACACATTGCCAAATATCACCTCAAAGAATCCATCTACCAATGGAATAAAAGTCTCAATCAAGCAGTCCACTTTAATGATGCATGTTCTATGACACATGATGGTTTTGGTGTAATGAGACTATGCATGGTATTTGAAACGTGTTTACAAATTTGAAAAAAAAAACATTTTCCCTCGAATTGTGCACTTTTGGCTTGTGTTTGTGAAACCCACAAGGGTTGTCTCCACTATTAGAACAAGGCACTTAAGCACCGAGTCCCCTCAACTTAGACACCAAAAGATGGGACTAACCCATGTAATGTAAGTGAGACCCCTAAAGTGACTAAGAGCTATGAACAAGCACACAAAGCATACACAAATTCGCCTCCAACACTTTGCTCAAGATTATCTCACCAAGCTAATAAAAGCTCAAAATTTTTGGCTAGGCAGCAAATTTTAAAAATTGACACGAAAAATGACTCAAAAACAAAAAGACGACTCGAACATGGCGTCTACACCCCCAAACCAAAACCCAACATTGTCCTCATTGTTGAAGACAAGAGAGTCCGGCCTAGCGGTGCACACCAAACTGACACAAAGCACACAACCCTAGACACTAATCATGCACAATCAATGCCCACAAAATAAAAGACACAACAATGGCTCATCACAAAATACGGCATCCTATGTAAACATGGCAATTAAACTTTAAAATTCACCCACATCAAACATCTATTAACCAAATTATCGGAATGTGGGTATTAACCCCCAAACCAATCCATATCATATGCTCATTCCTATACAGGTATATGCATGAATTCAAAACCCCCAAACCGAGTTGGGCTATGTAAAATGACCTGTATATCCACAAGAGCCTTTGATCCATCCAATCAAGAATGAATAAATCAATAAATTCATCATATGGAATTCAAAATTGTCCATTCACACATGCAACCCAAAATTGATAGAAAAATATTCACATTCATCAAATATCCACACATGCTTATAAAGAAAGGTAGAAAAAATTAAGTGCAAGGGTTCAAGTTGAAAAGAGTAAACCAATGTGGGAACTTGCTGTAGACTCAAAATGAGTAGGTTCTCGCCCATTTTATGAGCACTCTTGGTTTGCTCGTCCTTCCAAGATTTGCAAGTGGCATGTGTTGAATCCAAGAGATAAAGAACCTAACATTGAAGCACCATTTCTGACCACAAAGGTTAATAATTATCGAATTTATCTCAAACCAAATATCTATCGAACAGAAATAATATCCACAACCATCCAAACTAAATTGTCCTAAAATAAAACAACTACCAAATTTAAAATATGCAACAAAAATTCTAAATTTCACTCCTACTTAACTAAAGGAAACTAAATAAAAGTTAACAATAGAGGCAATCAAAATTTAGCTCAATCCATTTTAATCAGAGTCCTTCTTCTTCTCCTCTATTATAGGCCCCTTCTTTTTTGGATCCTGTTGTGCTCTGAGCCTCTCCTCATGCTCTCTCCTCGATATCTTCATAATAGCTTGTAGGTCAGGATCAATTGTTGGGCCTCTTGAAGTGAAATCTTGTTGAGTTGCATTCTTCTTTCTCCTAGAGTACTGGATCAAGTGATCGTGCCCAAATTGTTGTATATTTCGGCCCTCATTCATATTCCTTTGTCTCGTTCTTGTGTGTATTTTCTATATATTTTATGTCTAATGGGCTCATTAGTGCTAATTCCAGGCAATAGATGTAATTCTGGGTTTGGAAGCTTGTTGCGGTGATTCTGGCAGAAAAGGGGCAAAAGGAAAGACAAAGGATCGTAAGCAGCTCTACAGTGCGGGTCAAGTGCGGGTCAAGTACGGGTCGCAACCGCACTCCACCCGTATTGTTGCCAAAGCCAGAGAAGCTGAGTTGCACCTGACGTTAAAGTGCGGGTACAGTGCGGGTCATCCAACCGCACTCCAACCGCACTCCACCCGCACTGTTGCCAAACCAGAGAAGCTGAAGTTGCACCTGATATTAGAGTGCGGGTACAGTGCCGGTCATCCACCAGCACTCCACCCGCACTATTGCTTAAAACAGAGGAGGGATTTTGCACCTGACAGTAAAGTGCGACTCAAGTGCGACTACAGTGCGGGTCAAGTGCGAGTCAAGTGCGGGTAATCCAACCGCACTCCACTCGTACAATGGCCCAGATTAGAGAACTGAAGATGAAGAAAACCTTTACAGTGCGGGTACAGTATGGGTAATTCACCCGCACTCTACCCGCAGTCTGCGCGCGACAGCTTCTGGTTTCAAGCTTAAGTGACCTATTTTTCCATCCTCTATAAATAGAAAAGGATGGGAACGAACCAAAAATATAGATACCTCCCAACAGTTGTATTTTTAGCTAGAAACACATCTCCCTATCATCCAAACCATCTCTACTCAATCAAAGGCAACTAGCAGACTTGGATTCAAGCTTCAAGGAAAGAGATCAATCTTCAAGGGTTATCTCTACTCTCTCTTAGTTTATTGGTTTGTAATAGAACATGAGTAGCTAAAATACCCCACTATGGGGTTGATGTTATTTGTTTGATGGATATTTTGGGCTTTGTAAATGAACTCTATGTGTTATATTTATTCTATCTCTATATTTCATTCCATTGCTTGTATTGATTTCTATTATTGACTTGCTTGGATACACCCTCTTTGCATGTTGATTTGGATTACTTGAGTAGGTAATTAGGTTGTCTAATGCTCCATTGAATGGAAGGATTTCTAGAAATACGGCTCTATAACCATGCCCTTAATCTAATCTTGAATTAGTGGCTTTCACTATACACTCTTGGTTAGCCACTTGTGAGAGAATTAGAAGCCTCCACTATACACCCTAGGTTGGCTACTTTAGTGATTTTACAAGAACTAACCTTCGAGTAGAATTCGGTTAACAACCTCGAGCCTCATCCAATCCCAACCGGGTGGCCTTCACTATACATCCTAGGTCGACCACTTGTGAGGGAATTGGAAGCCATCACTATACACCCTAGGATGGCTACATTAATAATAGGTTGAGCCATAGCTAGATAGATAAGCATTCATGGAAAAGGTCCCGATTAAGTAACTAGCCATTGTTGGTTGCTTAGGAGAGATTAATCGCTAGTAGGAGGTCTTCACTATACACCCTAGGTTGACCTCTTGCTAGAGATATATACCAACACTATACACCCTAGGTTGGTTACTTTTGTCAATACATGCTTAATTGAGAGTTTGTTGCAATTGCCCCAATATTCACTTACGAGTCCATCAACTCCGTAGTTCCATCATCATTCATTCATCACTCCGTTGTCATCCCATTTCATTTGCTTTCATAGTTTAGTTTATATAGTATTTTCATTCACCATCACTTTACTTTTATGCATACTAGTTATATTAATCCTAATCTTATCACCGCTGCCCCGATCTCAGTGGACGACACCCGTGCTTACCGCTTTACTTGTATTTCTACTTGTGAACGCATCGCATAGGTTTTATAAATTGTTTTGACGGACGGTTTTCTGACGGCAAAAAAACCTTCTCATCATCAAGTTCAAGTCTTTCCTCATTTCCGTGACATTTGTCCACATGTCTTCCATTCTGTCCTTGACATTCTTGATTTCTGTGGTGAAAGTGGATTTAAGTGAATCCACTGAAGTCTAAAGACTAGACATTCCTTTGATCAACTATTGCCACGGTGCCTGGTCACTCCCAACTGCTGGTTCTGGCACTGGATCCTTCTGGTAGTCCCTTAGTTGTTCTTTATCCATATCCATATATTCATGTTGTTGAGTGCTTGAACCTGATCCAGTCTTGGTCTTCTTTCTCCCTGTTTTCCTCTTGCTGCTTGTCAAATCCCGTTCTATCTGCAAAGTGCACCATGTCTTGATATCCAAATCAGCTTGTGTCCATTCAAACCTTTCATTGCTAAGATCCACACCTTGCTGCCTACAAAATTCTATGATGAAGCACGGGAAGATCAAGGATTGGTTATCTAACTTCTTGTTTCCTACTACCAAGATTTCTACCTTGATGATCAATGCCACATTGATTGGCTGGTTATGTTGGATGCAATGTAGTATGGTGGCTGTCTCAAATGATACGTTCATCCTATATGTTCGTGGCCGGAGTGAGTGTGAAATGAACACATGCCAGAATCCAGTTTCATCTTCAGGTTGTTATGCTTGATTGGGAAGGTTGGGTTTACCTAGAAGTCCATTGGATTGATAACCAAATCATTAGCTAGGTTCAGATTCTTCTTGACAAAGCATTTGTTCCAAGTAACCCCATCTTGCATTTCACTCAGAACTTGTGGGTCCTCTGGAAGCTCTGTTCTCAGGTGTCTCTTAACGTTGTCTATATTCATTTGTTCCTGTACTTCTCTTACCATCATAGCCACTCCTCTCATGAAGTCGTTAGGAACCATTTTGGCGTAAAACTATTGCACTATCCTTCTACAAAACCGTGGCGGTGAGCTAACAAAAACCCTCCATCCCCTTTCATCCACTCTGGTAGGGATTGGATTGTCTTCAAGCTCTGATAGAGCTATGCCACATTCCTCCACAATATCTCTCTGACTAAAATGTTCTAACCGTCTCTCGAAATCTCTGTTCAAGGTGCATGGAGGTAGAGGAGATAGCTTTTTCTTCTTGCTTTCTCTTGTCCCCTGTTTCGTTGCAGTGGTATTTGTTCTTCCTGACATCTTTCTTGTAGAAACTGCGAATGTGAGACACAAGGATTACCTTAGGTTGTAGCAAGAGAGAATGAAGAATGAGTTTTGTGAATTTTTTAAGTTGTGAGCCCTACCACGAAAAAGACGTCTTATATATATACTCACGATAGCACGGGTATTGATTGAACCAAATATGTTATATATTTTGGCCCTCGCATCCTCTTCCCTTGTGCTATTCTCGAGTGTTTTTAGGTGTTTTTATGGCTCTTTTGATCATTTTTGCAGGCAATAGGTAAAGAGGAGTGAACTAGGATAAGAAGGACAAATCGGTGCACAAATGAAGTGAAGAAGACAAAAGTGCACGGGTAGCACGCCCATGCACTACCCGTGCACTTACCCGTGCACCGGAAGATGAATTGTTGAAGATCCTTAGTGCATGGGTAACTGCACGGGTACGACCCATTCACTTACCCGTGCAATCCACAACCTAGTGAGCAGAGCCTTGGGCAATGAACAACTGCACGAGTGGTGCACAAGTCATCCACCCGTGCACATACCCCGTGTACATTGTGCAAATTTGAAGGGAAATGAAGACTGCATGGGTAACTGCACGGGTAACCTACCCGTGCTATACCCATGCTATATAGGATACCCAGCTCGCCACATCAGCATTTTGGCTTAGTTTTTGAATGAAGTATAAATACTTTTCAAATCTGATTTTTGAAGGGGAGAGACCCATGACCAAACACCCATTCCATTCATTCTTTCTCTCTCTAAATCTTAAAAAAAACCTTTCTCACCAAAAACCCATCATCATCTTCATCAATTGCTACTCATAAGGACATATGAGGTGGATTGAAGCTTGAAGGAAGAAGGTTCTACATGGGTCTTTTCTACTTCCCTCCTTTTTATTCTTGTATTCCATTTGTTATGAGCAGCTAAATCCCATTAAGGGATTGATGTGATTCACTTGTAAATATGGGTATTTGTATTGAACTCAATACATTTTTTTAAAATCTATCTAATTTGTTCTACTCAATGTTTTACTTGATTTCAAAAGCAATTTGTGTTTGATTGTACATGACTCTCTTCATGAGTTGTTTGAGAAATAATAAGTGTAGAGAATCTAGTATACATGATGCTTGGCTCTCTAAGCTCAATTGAATAGGAGGATTGAACAAGGGTACATGACCCAAGTGATATCCGGACTTATTAATCTCACCTAATTCTAATCTTTCATGGGTAATCAAGACTATACATCCTAGGATTGTTTGCATGTGATAGATTAAGAATCAACCTATATATGATGGGTTGGTGATTTTTAAAAAAGAGATTTGTCCCTTATAGGATGGATGTTCTTTCATTGTATAACCAATTGTGGGTGGCCAATGCTATACATGATGGTTTGGGCACTCACAAGTGGTAAATAATCACTCATATACATCCTAGGGTGGTTACATTAGTTAATGACAATTAAAGTGAGTTCGTTCTTTACCCATGGTTTGCTAGTTGAATTCATCAATTCCTTAATCCACATATCACATATCCATACTTTTTAGATTAGTGCAATTTAGCTTAGTTTACATTTTAGTTTGACTTTTTCTCAAAAACCATATCAATTTACTTTTCTTGCATTTTTAACTAAGGCATTAGTTTAATCATAACTATCGCTTGATCTCTAAGGAACGATACCCATACTTGCCATATACTAGTTTTATACTTGTTTGAGTGCATGTTCAGATTTTATAAATTTGTTTGAATACTGCATACCACGGCAAAAAGCAAACGATCAAAATGGCGATGTTGCCGGGGATCGGCGTATATAGTTGTGATTATATTTAGCCTTAGTGTTAGTTATTTATTTGATTTTCTTTTACTTTGATTGTACTTGTTATTTTGAATTTACAGGTGCATAGGTACATGCAAGGGAGATTTTCCTTGAGAGGCGGCTTAGTACCGACAATTCACAATATTCATCGGATTGGAGGATTGATCAGATAGTTTGAGAACAACAATCTTGAAGAAGAGATGGCTGAAGGAATTCCAATGAATACACCAGTTGAGGAACAAGGAACAAATGAGGAGGACTTGGGACTCACAATTGGGGAGTACACTATTCCATCAATTAGGGATGAGCAACCAACGACTATGGTTTTGGATGACACCGCTAGGTTATATGAGTTTAAAGGGATGCATGTGAACTTGTTGCTGACATTTCATAGGCTTCCTTATGAGGATTGCCTTCAATTCATGAAGGAATATAGCGCTGTGTTGGAGACATTTCCCATAGTAGTTTGAGACAGAGTATTGACTAGGGCACAATTGCAGATGTGTTGTTTCCAATATTGTCTTAAGGACCGTGCCAAACGGTGGTACATGGCATTGAGGCCAGAAACGCTCACGTCTTGGCCCCAAATTTGTAAGGTGTTTTACAACAAGTTTTTCCCAACCGCAAAAGAAAGAGAATTGAAGATCAAAATCGCCACCTTTAGCGAAGAGGACGGGGAACCATTTCATGAAGCAGGGGAGAGATTTCATCTTCTGCTTGCTCAAGTCCCACCACATACCTATCCTGAAGAATTAAAGGTTACTTCATTCTACCAGAGGTTATCCACTATTACTCAGATGATGGTGGGCAATGCTTGTGAGTGGACAATTGTGGACAAGAGGGCTCAAGAAGCATATGAGATTATGGAGAAACTAGCCCAAAATTCACAACAAAGGTCCTCAAGCATAAGAAGGGGTGGAAAGTTAGAAATTGATGGGAATACAGGAATTGCCATTGAGATGTCAAGAATGGCTAAGGAAATATAGCTAGTGAAGGACTTGATGAAGAATATGTTCAAGCCAATAACTCAAGTGAACCAAGTCACATATGACACATTAAATGGAGTGGAGGGACAGTTGGAGCATGAGGAAGCCCAAATGTTAAGGGGGTTCCAAAGGCAGAGGAATGATCCTTACTCAAACCAATACAGCCCAGGGTGGAGGAATCACCCTAACTTCTCATAGAGCAACAACAACAATAGTGCAAACAACCAAGGATATCAGAATCAGGGGTACAATAAGTACAACAATCAAGGTAGAGCAAGCAACAACCAGTGTGGGAGCTTTAGTAATAACCCACAGGGAAATTTCAACATGCAGGCAAATGCTTATCAACCCGAAAGTCAGATCACTTGGAGAAGAATTGAGGGACTTTATCAAGGCAACATATGAAGTTTCAATAGCTATCAGAAACTCCCAGAGTGCAAATGAGCAAATGTTGAATAGCTACATACAGTCAAATGATCAAAAGGCAAATAACATGGATGCCTCGATAAAGAGATTGGAGACTCATGTTTCCCAAATTGTAGAAGCTCTGCACAGATAGGACAAAGGGAAATCTCAGAGCCATAATGAGCATATTAAAGTGATGGAGGTACTTCTATGGAAGAATGAAGAGTTGGCCCTAGGTGAGGAAACTCATGGCATAAATATTGTTGTTGAAGATGTTGTACAAGAAAAGACAGTCGAGTCAAAGGAAACTAGTCTAGTGAAGCCGGAGGATCCTGGTGATTTTATCATTCTAGTCACCATTGGAGAGTCAGGAAAAATATTAGCAGTGCTAGATATGGGGGCAAGTGTCAATATGATGCCTTTGGAGGTATATAGACACCTGAAGCTACAATCCATGAAGACCACTCAAATTAAACTCAAGATGGCTGACAACTCTTTAAAGACTCCCAGTGGAGTAGTTGAGGATGTATAATTGGACATCCATGGACTTAAGGTCCCAATGGACTTCATTGTGTTAGAAGTGAAGGATGATGAATTTCATAAGAGGGAGTGGAATCTGCTTCTAGGGAGGTCGTTTATGACCATAGTTGGTATGGAAGTAAGTGTGGTTTCGTGGCAATTATCTTTCAGCTGTGGTGGTAACAGAGTCGAATTAGATGTTGACCGACCTAATGAGAGACTTTGTGAAGGATGTTTTGTTTTGGAAGTGCCGAAGAGACGAAAGAAGAATAGCAGAGTTTGTGACCTTGTAAGGGCATTCGAGTTATCTACAGAAATGGAATAAGGACATCAAGACGGCATTGAAGAAAATGAAGCCGTGAAAATGGAAGAAGCGATCTTTGATGAGACGATACTTGAAGAGGTATCTAGAGATTTTGAACAAGAAAGAGAGAAGGAGTTAGAAAATGAGAACCAAAAGCTTTATCAAGAATTAGAACTCCTTAAGGAAAAGAATGAGACATTGAAGAAGAAAGTGCAAGAACTCTCCGACATTAACAAAAAGTTTGAGAAGAAAATTGTCAAGGTGGAGGGTGAAAAGAAAGCTATTTCATGAGACCTAATTGAGTTAGCTAAGCTCTCGGAGGAGTTTGAAGAAGAATATGGAAGAAAAATTGGGAAGCTCTTGTTGGAGGTTGAAAAGAAGTCAAATGCATTGGGAAAGGTGAAGGAAGCGCTTAAGAAGAAGAATGAGGCATTGAAGATTGCAAAGGTAAATGAGTGTGACTACATAGTGGAATTAGACAACATGGAGAAAGAAGTCAACTCGCTCAAGGTGCAACACTCAAGGAGACCTCAAAGTTTCAATCAAAGAGGGAGTTTTCCTTATACCCTTCCAACCTGTTATTTCTGTTCAAAGTTCGGGAAAATTAAGGCCCATTGTTACAAGTTTCAAAGGGTTACAAATTTTCAAAATAGGTCTAGGAGGAACCCAAGTGGAGTTAGGAAGATATGGGTTAGGAAAGACTTAGTGGATGTCGTGAGGGTTAGGGAGAAGGATTTTCTAGGAAGAACTTTGACACCCATATGGGTGGTTAAGAGGAATGGATCCCTTACCTCTATCAAACCACCCGTGGTTGAATAAATTCCCACCTCACAACTTTACTTGGATTTAGTAGTGTTGGATGTCATAAGTTATTTTCTCATGCATTTTGAGTCACCTTAATTGGGAAGTATCCCCATGAGCATTTAAGGGTATAGGTGGTTTGCAATCTAGAGAAAATATTTTGTGAAATCCTTGAGTGTTTAAATAATAGAATTTGAAATGTTTGAATATGAGTGTTTAGATTTTTTATCTAAGAATAAGGCAATTATAGTCCATAATCAGAATTTCATGTGCAGGGACTCCAATCAGGGCACGGGAATTCAAGAAGTGCAAGGAAAAGTGAAAATGGGTGCAAAAGGGTCAATGCATGGGTAGGTAACCCGTGCACCGGGGAAGAGTAAGTTGAGGAGACAACTGCATGGGTAACTGTATGGGTCTCACCCGTGCTATACCCATGCTACAAAGAGGATGCATGCCAAATAAAGGTATTAGCTCGGGTTACTGCACATTTCACCTACCCGTGCTATTACCCATGCTATCGTGGGAGTATAAGTAAATTGTCATTTTCATGGTAGGGCTCACAACTCAAATACCAAAATTACATCTCTCACTCTTCTCTTGCAACCCTAAGGTAAATCTTGAGACCCACGTCTTCAATTTCCAGCACAAAGGTATGGATTTTCTCTTCCTAAATTTTTTCTAATTGATATAGCATTAGTTGAATCTACTCTCTTCCTCTCCAAATAGTCTAATATGCATAATATACAAGGCCTAAGCAACCCACACAATTTTCAAGTATTAAAGCATGATTCTTTGATTATTGATGATGGGTTTGTGTGTGATTATTGATTGTAGAGTGTTATAATTAATTTTGGTTGGGAATATTATCATTTGAACACATATTTAGGGTTGAGTCTGTTTTGAGTCTATGGACGCCATGAATGAATGCTAGAGGTACCATTATAGAGCTATTGATGTTTGAATGTGTTTAGATGAATCAATTGATTGATTGTGATGTGTTGAAAGTCTGAAAGCAAGAATTTTTCGAAAGTGAAAGTGCAGTTCTCAGCGACTGCACGGGTAGTGCATGGGTAACCTACAATACTTGAACCAAATAAAAATCACCCCCAAACCTACATTTTCCCACACCTTGCACCAAAACACCACTTATCTCAAAATATAAGGTGTGGACTAATGTCGGCTTAGGAGTGAAGTAGACTCACTACCATTCACATTATTACTAGAATCGAAAAGCTATTGAAAAGAAAACTACCCAGGTGGGTTACCTCCCACCAAGCGCGCTATTTAACGTCTAGGCAAGACATGGTAAAAGCACTACGGCTCTTTAAGCATAAGATTCTCCAACCGAATGACTTCTTCACTCGATCCACCACCCTTTATGTCAAGGAGTTTTGTACATTTTTCACTATCAAGAGTTTTCTTCTCATCAACGATAGTGTCTCTAACTTGGTCAAGCTTGTCTTTTTGGACCCACACTTGCCAAATTTTCCTTTGCTTCACTTTAGGCATGCTTTGTTTCTTTTAGCACATTGTAATGAACTCAACACATTGAGCCTTTTTATGACCCCTAGTATGGTAAAAATGACATTTATAAGGAAAATAAGATGAACTACCTCCAATCTTGGTCACTCTTTCTTTTAGGTGGTTTGCATTTCTCTCGATGGTGTTGCACCTCAAAGTTCATTCCCTTATGCTTTGTTCCTCGGTCAAGACCTTGATAGTGCTTTCGGCTTTTTCAAGCTCCACTAGGCGGTCACATTCCTTGACCCTTGCTACCCTTAAAGCAACCTATTTTCTGCTTAATTCTTCCTTGATGGCATCGATTGCCTTGTCTTTTAGCTCTACTTGCCATTGCATCTTTCTTATTTTTTGGGCAAAATCTTTCTCTTGTTCTTCTATTATCCATGCAAGATCTTCCGCCCTCTTGAACACTTCATCCTTTTCCTTCTCAAGGACTTCCATCTTTATCATCAAATCAGTATTTTTACTCACAAGCTCATTAATGTTCGAGAATCTTGATTTGTCACATGTATCCCCAACTTGACCACTTTCCTCACCTTTTTCTTCAAAAAGTGCCAAGATCTCATCTAGATACTCATTTGCATTCTTTGAGTCATCTTTTGACTGAAACGTGTCTATTGCTAAACAATCAATTAAGTTAGAGTCTTGCACATCTGAACTAAAAACCTTAAATTCTACTGTGTCGTCCAAGATTGTCATGGAAAGTTTTCCTTCATGTTCGTCAATGATTGTTCTTGCAGTCTTCATGAACGGTCTACCTAAAAGGATAGGTCTTATGTTTGTCTCACCACTCACATCATCCATATCTAGGACCACAAAGTCTGCTGGGATGATAAGCTTGTCAACTTGAACTAACACATCTTCCACAATTCCTCTCGGGTACCTTATTGAGCCATCTGCTAACAATAGTGGCATTGATGTTGGCTTGAGCTCATTCAATCCAAGCTACCTGTAAATAGTGAACGGCATCAAATTGATGTTAGCTCCTAAGTCTAACATGGCCCTCTCAAGCTTGGTACCTCCAACTGTGATGTTGATACAAAAACTGCCCGGATCCTTAAGCTTTGGTGGAAGCTCCTTCTGTAGAACTACACTAGCTCTGCCTGCTATGAACTCTTGGTGGTTTGGCCCAATCTTTTGCCGGTTTGTGTGAAGACTCTTGAAAAACTTTGCATATGCCGACATCTTCTCTATCATCTCTAGTAAGGGTAGGTTTACATGCACCTTGGAAAGCACATTGTTAACAGAAATTTTGCTCGGGGCAATAAATCTTAGTTAGCACCCTCAAGATCATTACCACGTAGGTGAAGACCAATGTAGAATGTATATGTATATGACAGTGCCTAATGAAATGACAAGGAGACAATGATATTTTTAGCTACTCGAAAGAAATAAAAGTCTTCCTTTATTGATAACATATGGTATACATCTCTCTCTCTCTTTCAAATTGCTCTCACTTTTCTCTGGGGGATAGTTGGGTACTTGTTGTGTGCCTGTCGAATAGTAGTCTCCTCTTTTCAGAAGGAGGAAGTCCTTTCTTTATACAATGTCTTCATAGGTTTAATCTCATTGATTCCCCCTTGATTTTCTCCTCCCTCCTTATCGGACGGGATTTTTACCTTTAAATGTCATTGACTTTGAGTTAATTGCTCAGTTGAGGATATCTTGGTGGAAATCAATTTGTTTCCTACTTAGACTCTATTACTTGTTCTATACGTATTTAACGTCTTTAGATATGATCCTGTGTATCTTCGGGTCTAGCATGATTCCATAGGGGTCGTTGAATGTATCACGGTGTGGTACTTCAGTTTAGTGAGGTCGATCAGTGTTCTTGCCCCGATATTGAGAAGTTTCGTCCAGCTAGGAGCTAGGTCTGGCCTCCCTTGACCTTTCGAAGCTAGGTGCGGCCCCCTATGGACACCCCCATGTATTAGCGAGGTATAGACGAGCTTCTGGAGAAATTACGAGGTAACCTTGACTTCGGGGGGTTTTCCTGTTTTCAGGTTCGGTGACGCGGGCTTGATCTGACCATTCCGGGCTCTATTCCAGATGTTTCTAAAGCCTGCCCTTATTCCTGCGGGGCGGTATCGTAGCTCGGCTTTGGGTAACATGGTCTCCTGGTGGAAAATCTCGGGCATGGAGCCAGGTTTGGAGGGTGGAAAATTTCTCTTTGGTCCTTAGCCAATTTTGGCTATTAACAGAAGTCCCCTCTGACTTGAACACCAGACGTCGAGCTTAGGGTTGGGGTCAGATTTTTTATTTTATTTGGGAAATCTTTCCTTTTTTACCATTACCAGAATATTAGGGAAATCTTCTCATTAACCGCGTAAGTGACGTGGCATGAACTGACTAATTTATTTCTGAATTAATCCGGTTGCGTTATGGCAGTCCCAAAGATTCTTTACCGTTACCAGAATCTTGGGGAGATCTCCTTATTAAATACGCAAATGACGTGGTGTGAGCTGATTAGCTTGTTTCTGAGTTAATCCGGTTACATTACGGCAGTCCCCGAGATTCTCTACGATCTCAACCGAAGATCTCGACAGCTTGTGCTGCTGCCCTCTTGCCTATATATATCTATTTATCTCATCGTCTTCCTCACATCTTTCAAACTCAAATTTTTCCCAAGATATACTTTCTCTCATAACCTTTCTCTCAAGCTTATCTTTTTTCTCATTCTTTATCCTTACTGACTTCACCATGTTGAAAACCAGTCATGATTCAGTTGACTCTATAGTTGATGGCGATGAGGTCTTTAGCCTTGCCCCAGGGAAACGAGCAAGGAGGAGCTTAGACAGCGACGATTCCCCGCCCAACCCGTAACGTCGGCGGTCAAACAGGAATGTGTCCATTGGGACCGGGATTTCCAACCACCCTGACCATCATTTGGATATTACCAATGAAGACTCCGACAAAGAAGTGGGCGGCGACGCCGCGGGAGAACATTGAGTCCCGGCTTCTGGCCCCCTTTTGGAGAGGCTCCCTCCTTATGACTTCAGGGTTGTCCCTGATTCCATCGTCGATCCAGTCGCGATTGACCGTTTGAGGTCGAAGTATGGCATCCTCGACAGCGTTTCCATCTCGGTGCCCCCCAAGGGTTACGAGTTCTTCAACCCCCCTAAAGGCGTGCTTCCAATTCATGTGGCGGCTCTCGAGAATAGGGTTAGGATTCCCCTTCATCCGACTCTTCGGTGGGCTCTTAACGCCATACGGCTTGCTTCCCTCCAGTTGACGCCTGGCTTCTGAAGGCATCTGATTGGCTTCCTCGTGCTATTGAGGGAACAATGTCAATTGAGCAAGGTGACGAGAGAGCCGGGGGCAGATGAGCTAGCCTATCTTTTCCAGATTGGGAGCCTGTCTGGCACTCCTCGAGGCCAGTTTTATGCTAAGGCCAAGAACAAGCTCAACTTTGTTATTCCTGGCGCTTCGAAGAAGGACCCTGCCTGGAAGGAAGAATGGATCCTTGCGGGGGATGATTGGGGGAGATCGATTTTCATTGGAGGGCATGAGTTCGAGGTTCCCACAGCTTTCAGTGACAAACCCTCATGGGACCGGGACTCCCTGCCCTCTGAATCTGAAGCCATTTTGAAGGCTATTTTAGCCAGGAATTACTTGAACCTGAAGTTCCCCGCTGCTGAAGCCTTCGATCCTCGTTGGGTGAACCAATACCTGTGGATCTCAGACGCTACTCCTCGTAAGTGTCATTGAATTGCCTTGCCTTGCCTTGTTGATCAGCTTGGTTCTGACATTTTCCTTTTTAATTTGTTTATTCACAGTTTTTGTCATTGAACCAGCTTCCCCACAACGTCTCATGCTCTCCTCAAGCTAGAATTTCTCTTCCCTTTGCTGGGGTCGAACCAGCTTTTGCTCCATCTGCCTCCCCAGCTGGGTCCAAGATGGCCAACCTTGCATCACGGGCTTTCCGGGCTTTGGGTAAAGCTCCCCAGGTTGTTGGTCCGACTGCTTCTGCCCCTTTTGCTGTAGTCACTAAAGTTGCTACCGCCTCGATTCGCCAGCCTGATTCCGCTGTGCTTCCAACCCCCCAAGCTTCAGAGGATTCTGGAAGGGGTGTCGCAAGGATTCCTTCCAACCGTTCCCGGCCTCAATCGAGCTCGACGGGGTAGGACAAAGTCCTGGAACAATTCATCGCGTCTTGTCCCAGCGGTGGGATCTCCAGGATGGCATCCATGCCCGTAGATGTCCTGATTACCAAGGGGTTTGCTATTTTAGCTGAGGTAATTGCATTTCCTTTGTACTGCTTTTGCTAATTTGTTCAGTTTCTAACTCTGGCTTTGTATTTTGTAGGCCTTCAAATTTAATGTAGCGATGGGCCAGCAAGTAGCCCTCCTCCGCGATCGGGCTGCAAAAGCCGAAGCCGAAGCCGAGAGAGCCATGGGATTGCTTAAGCAGGCTCAGTCCTTAGTGGAAGAGATGACCTCCAACTAGGGAAAGGTCGAGATCGAGATGGCTGAGCTTCGTTGTGACCATGAGAGGACGAAGCAATCTTATGATCAAGAGCATCTTCAATCTACCCGGCGGGCTAGACATAGGGATTCTTGGAAAGCTGAGGCCAAAAAGTTTGACCTCGAGAATCAGTCTTTGATTGCTTAGGTGACCAAGCTGCAAGCTGACGCGGAGACCTCTTTTAGCGATATATACTTCTATGCTTCCTTTCAGGTCGCTGAAGCTCTCCCTCTTCCATTTGATCTGTCATCTATTGCTGGCTGGGATAGACAGGAAATAATGATTAAGGCTGCCGAGTTATCTCACCCTGATGGCGACGAGGCGGTTCCTTCAAACCAAGCAGGAGCCAAAAAATAGCCTGCCTAGACACATCCTCCATTTCTACCTCTTCCCTTTACTACTTCAGCTCCCGGAGAGTCATCCAATAAGGTTTTGTCTTCTCGATATGAGGGGGACCAGTCAGGAGCTAGGGAAGGAGCTAGGAGCCTATCTGAGGAACCCTCTATAATGGAGATGAAGGTCGACAGGAGCCAGACGGGGTCCATGGCTGCCCTTTTCGATGCGGCTCTCCCGCCTGAGGTTACAGAAGTGATTAATGAAGTCCTGGAGGAAGATCTTGCTGATCAAAAGATGAAGCCTCTAAATGGAGAGGCGGTTGGTGAGGATAACCAAGATGGACAACTACCTGAAGGGGGGTCGATGGCGAGGATCAGCGCAATGGAGGAGGACCGGCAGAGGAAAACCTAGAGAGTCCCAAAGCTTGAAGCAGTTCGTTCATGTCTTGTCTTGATTGCCCGGAAAAGGGGGTGGGCACCTCGTTTTGCCCTTATTTAGCTTAGCTTTCCTTTTTTTTCTTTTTTTTTTTATAGCCCGAGTTCGGGGGTTGGGCTCCATGTTGGATGGATGTAGCCTTACCGGGGGATAGGCTCCTCTTATAATGAGAAATCAAATCGCTTTGAGAACTCTTATTTCATTCATGGTCTTGAATAGGAACCAGAATTGTATCCGCAACAACAATTTGTTCATACTTTATTAAAACTTTGGTAAGGAATTCTTATTATGATGATCTTGATTCTGCACACGAAAACAAACATTTGTTTTTAAATTCGTCTGGGGGGTGGTAGCCCGACTTTCGAATAAGCATGAGTAATCAAATGAAATAAAGCAGCTCCCAAGGCATCATGAGGGCTATTTAGCTATTTCCTGGTCTCGAGATCTGGGTGGCAACTATGCTCTTACACTTAGACCCTTCTGGGGGGTGGTAGCCCGACCAAGGCATCAAGAGGGCTATTTAGATATTTCATGGTTTCGAGATCTGGATGACAACTATGCTCTTACACTCAGGCCCTTCTTGGGGGTGGTAGCCTGACCAAGGCATCAGGAGGGCTATTTAGCTATTTCCTGGTCTCAAGATCTGGATGGCAACTATGCTCTTACACTCAGACCCTTCTTAGGGGTGGTAGTCCGACCAAGGCATCAAGAGTAGACATGACGTCGGTTCCGGTTCCGGTTCCTCCGGTTTCGGTCCGGTTCCACCGGTTCCGAACCGGAACCGGCCCCTTTGTTTTTGTTTTTTTTTTAAAAAAAAAAATCATATTTCATAAAAAAAAGTAGTCATGTAAAAATGTAATTGGTAAATGTATTTTATTGGGTCACCTGCAAAATAAAGTTAAATAAATAAATTACAAATAAAAAAAAAAAAATTGGCCTTGCGCTTAATTTTTACCACAATTAAGTTGCCTACGTATCCTCTTAAGGGTTTAGAAGAATCAAAGGCCACGTAGTTCTCTTACCTTTTATTGTAGATTTGGACTTTGGAGTTTGGAGATGGGGATTTGGCATGGAGTCGTGGACTAATCGTTGCCATGATCATCCGTTCGACTTTCAGCCGGTTGATCATCTTTAAAGAAATTGTATGGTTCCTCTTGATCGATTTCTTGTTGTCTATATTGAGCCTTCGTCCAATCTTCAACACAAGCTTGTATCTGAAGTGATTTCGGACTCATAAGGGAACGTTTTGGGTCTAAAATATTCCCACCGGCACTGAACTGTTGTTCTACCGCCACCGTAGAAACTGGTGTTGAAAGGATTTGTTTGGCTATCATTGCCAAGATTGGAAAGTACCATTCATGCTCTTTCCACCAGTATAGGATATCAAATTTTTTATCTTCGGTGTCTTCTATGAACCCAAAAGAGGTACTTAGATAAGATTCAAGCTCGGAATATGTGGTGGAGCTTGATGAAGAAGAACCTCGTAATTTTTTGGTTTTTTTTGATAAAAGATTATACCCTAAATTAACAAATCTAGAGGATGATGATGATGAACGAGATACATTTTGAGTTTGTGGAACATCTATGTTCAGTGATGGACCGTAAACTTTAATATATTCATCATATAATTCATACAATAATGTCTTAACCCTAGCACAACACATATCAACATCATAATCTATTTTTAAACCTTGTTCATAATAAGCAGAAAGAAAATCAGGCAAACTTTCTAATCTATAGCGTGGATCAAAACACAAGGCAATCAAATAAATATTTGGAAACTCCTTATAATATTCTAACCATTTATCCTTCATAGCAGTAACAGACTCATGTAATTCTGAGTCGGATTCACAATGAGCAAATGCACCAGCAATATTAAGACTCTCAATAATAAATAAATTAGTTGTAGGATAATAAACACCAGATAAATTGTTAGTAGCAGTATAAAAAACTTTTAACAAACCACAAACATTGCTACAAGCATCCCAATGACTTTGATAAAGATTAATGTGACTAACATGATATTGAATAAAAGTAACTAATAAATCCCTATATTCATAACTTATAGCAAGCAATTTATAAGTAGAATTCCAACGTGTTGGAACATCACGAGGAAATCTAATGGCACGCTTACCATTTTGTTTACAATATGCTGCCCATAATTTCATTACAGAATGATGTTTCCACAAAAAATAGAGGGCATCTTTAATAGGTTGAATAAACTGTTCAAGAGTTTTTAATCCTTTTTGAACACATAAATTGAAAACATGGCATGCACATCTTTGATGAAAATATTTACCACCAAGATAAGGTTTGCATAATTCAATTAAAGCAGGAATAGCAGCGGTATTGTTAGAAGCATTATCAAAACCAATTGCAAAAATTTTGTTCTCAATTTTACACTCTGTGAAAATAATTCTAAGATGTCTAAAAATATTAGCAGCAGTGTGTTTTTCATCAAAAACTCTAAATGCAAGAATTCTTTTTTGGATAGTCCATGCATTATCCATATAATGGCAAGTGACACCTATGTATGAATGCATTTGCCAATGATCACTCCATATGTCGGCATATACGGAAACACGACCATTATATTTTTCTAAAATTTTTTCCAACATTTTCTTTTCTTTTTCATAAATGTTTTCAAGTGCTTCTGTGAGCGTGGTTCTAGGAACACGACATGCAGCAGAATTTAATGCTCGTTGACAATAATTATTAAAACCAACTTTTTCACCAAAACTAAATGGTAAGTGTTCTACTGCAACCATTCTAGCTAATTCTTCTCTATTTTTTGCATCACTATATTTAAATAATTGTTGGTTAGGGGTAGCGTACCTGGGAATTTGAGATTGTGAACTCGATTTGGCCTGTGCATCTGGATGTGAGTTCATTATATGCTTCCGATATGACCCATATCCTCCAGATTTGTGCCATTTAAATACTTTTTTGCAGTAATTGCAAATCACTACTGTGCTTCCATCTTCATGAGTAACTTTCTTCATATGGTGTACGAATATATCAAATTTGACCTGCTTCGGTAACTTTTCTTCCATCTGTGTATAAAAATCAAAATCTTGATATGGGTTGGGATCAGGCTCATCACCATCATGGCCAAGATCAAGCATATTTTCTGATTGGCTTGTCAAAATGGGGGTGACATTGAGATCGGGTTCAGAAATTCTAAGAGAGGGATGAGAATGAGATTGAGGAAAGTTTATGCCTAAGTCTTCAGCATAGACTTGTTGTTGTAGATACTCGTGATAGGCACGGTCGTCATGACCGAGATTATCTGTCATACGACCCTTACCTTTCATCGAAATGGAGCGTCTAGGAGCGTCACCACTTCCACTTGCCATTTTAAAAATTAAATTGTAAAATTCATTGAACAAAAAATGTTAAAAAATTGATTTAAAAAATGATTAAATGGTTGGAAATAAATTTGGAAGAAAATTAGAAACTTAGTAGTTAGTAATTGCAATTTGCAAATAAAATATATTGTAAATAAAATAAATTGGATATAAAATAAATTGCAAATAAAATAAATTGGAATATATAGCAAATAAAATAAATTGTAAATAAATGAAATTGGAAACTTAGTAATTGACTAATTGCAAATTAAATAAATTGGAAATGAGAAATATTGCAAATAAAATAAAATTAGAAACTAAGTAATTGTAAATAAAATAAATTGGAAACTTACTAACTTAGTAATTGCAAATAATATAAATTGGAAACTTGGAGACTTGGAGTTTGAGAATTGAAAGTTTAGAGAGAATTGAGAATTGAGAATTAGAGAGAATTGAGGAAATTGGGGTGAGGAAAAATGAATGGAGGGGTAGGGGTATTTATAGAAAAGAAAATGAAAAGAAAAAAAAAAAAAGTGAACCGTTGGGCCCAACAGCCTGCTGACGTCAGCAAACCGTTGGCCAACGGTTCGTTTAAAAAAAAAATTAAAAGAAGAATAGGGCGGTTCAAACCGGAACCGAACCGCCGGTTCTGGTCCGGTTCGAACCGCCCGGTTCTTCGCTGAGGTGAACCGGAACCGGAACCGGGTCGGACTGGTTCCCGGTCCGATTCTGGAACTGGAACCGGTTTTTCCTGTTCCGGTTCTGATTTTCTGACTCCGGTTCCTGTTCGGTTCTTCGGTTCGAACCGAACCGGAGTCATGTCTAATCAAGAGGGCTATTTAGCTATTTCCTAGTCTTGAGATCTAGATGACAACTACGCTCTTACACTCAGACCCTTCTTTGGGGTGGTAGCCCGACCAAGGCATCATGAGGGCTATTTAGCTATTTCCTGGTCTCGAGATCTGGATGGCAACTATGCTCTTACACTCAGGCCCTATCTTGGGGGTGGTAGCTCGACCAAGGCATCAAGAGGGCTATTTAGCTATTTCCTGGTCTTGAAATCTGAATGGCAACTATGCTCTTACACTCAGACCCTTCTTGGGGGTGGTAGCCCGACCAAGACATCAGGAGGGCTATTTAGCTATTTCCTGGTCTCGAGATCTGGATGGCAACTATTGTCTTACACTCAGACCCTTCTTGGGGGTGGTAGCCCGACCAAGGCATCATGAGGGCCATTTAGCTAGTTCCTGGACTGGAAGTGTTTATGTTGAAGTTCCCACTCAAGGGTGTAGACACTACTGTTGAACATAGTTGGAGATAAAGATGAAAGAGAAAAAAAATAAATTTATTGATGATCAAGATGTAGTACATCTTTATTAGGGATTCTAATGAAACCTAAATTGGGGTAGTCTGCTTGAGAACTCTCTACTCAAGGGTAGAATTTCCTTAAATGATCTGCATTCCAAGTGTGGTCGATGGGTCGTCAGTCCATGTCTTCGAGTTTGTACGCTCCATTGCGAGCAACTAGCTTTATCAAATATGGCCCTTCCAAATTGAGACTTAAGACTCCATCTGACCTTTTTCGAGTATTCAGGGTCACTTTCCTAAGCACCAGATCCCCTTCCTTGAAATTCCGGGCTCTGACCTTTTGGTTGAAATATCTAGCAATCTTGCTTTGGTAGATTGCCATTTTCTCCACTACCCGGTCTTGTTTCTCTTCTAGGAGGTCCAGATTAGCCCGGAGCTTGACCTTGTTACTTTTGGGCACAAAGTGCTCTACCCTGAACGAGGTTAATTTATTCTCGATGGGGAGGACCGCTTCAACTCCGAAAGCCAGGGAGTAAGGTGTCTCCCCGGTAGCTGTTCTCTTTGTAGTCCGATATGCCCAGAGGACTTCTGGCAGTTCTTCGGCCCATTTGCCTTTTTTCTGCTGAAGTTTCTTCTTTAGAAGTTTCTTGATAGTCTTGTTGGTGAATTCCACCAGCCCGTTAGTCCGGGGATGGGCTACTAAAGCAAGCCCGAGGTCGATCCCCAATCCTTTGCAGAAATCTTTGAATCGGGCGTTGTCGAAATGCTTCCCTAGGTCAGTTGTAATGATGAGAGGGGTCCTGAATCTACATACCACGTTGGTGTTGATGAACTTGGTCGTATTCTTTTCTGATAACCGAGAAAGAGGCCCTGCCTCGACCCATCTTGTGAAGTAGTCGATAGCCACGATGGCATGTTTTATTTGTCCGGGAGCGGAAGGGAGTGGTCCAATTAGGTCGATTCCCCACATGGCAAAAGGGTAAGCTGAACTGAGGGACGACAGTCGCCCAGATGGTTGGTGGTTCAAGTTTGATGTTCTTTGACATGGCTCGCAAGATTGAACAAAACTCCTTGCATCTTGGTGGATGGTCGGCCAATAGTACCCCATACGAAGCACCTAATATGGTAGAGCTTCCTCACCTATGTGGTTCCCACAGTCCCCAGAGTGGACCTCTCTTAGTGCCCATTTGGCATCATCAGGATGCAAGCACCTAAGTAAGGAGAGAGATCTGCCCCTTCTGTAGAAGTACCCCTCTACCAAACAATATCGGATCGAGAGTCTTTTAATTCTTCGGGCTTGGTCTGGCTCTTCAGGAAGCTTTCCCTCAAGGAGGTAGGCGACAATCGGGTCCATCCAGCAAGGCTGGCGATCCAGGAAGCATATTTCTTTATTTGTGGCTATGCTTGGTTGGGAGATCACTTGGAGGGGAATTCCCCGTGGTAAGGATTGGCCTCCGTTTGCCGCTATTTTAGCCAGAACATCTGCACGATGGTTTTGGTGTCGAGGGACCTGATCGATCTTGAACCCCTTAAACTTATTTTTTAGCAACTGAGCTAGCTTTAGATAGGCAGCCATATTATCTCCCTTTGCCTGGTACACCCCAGTCACCTGATTGACAACAAGCAATGAGTCGCTCTTGACTTGTAGGTAATCGGCCTCTAGTTCGATGGCTACCTTCATCCCAACTAGGAGGGCTTCATACTCTGCTTCATTATTGGTGGCTTTAAACTCGAATCTAAAACAGTGACAGAAATCAGTCCCCTCCGGGTCTATTAAAATTATGCCAGCTCCTCCCCAGCTTGCCAGATGCTCAATCTGTAGAAAGGGTCCATGGCTTGCAGCCTTCCGGCCAATTGTCGATCTCGGATGTCTTTTCAGGGATCTCATTTGGTGCTGAGGGATCCTCTTCATCTGAGAGCGCCGAAAATTCTGAGTCGGAAGCCATCTTGAAGGCTATTTTAGCCCGGAATTATTTGAACCTGAAGTTCCCTACTACTGAAGCCTTCGATCCTCGTCGGGTGAACCAATACTTGGGGATCTCAGACGCTACTCCTCGTAAGTGTCATTGAGTTGCCTTGCCTTGCCTTATTATTCAGCTTGGTTCTAACATTTTCCTTTTTAATTTGCTTATTCACAGTTTCTGTCGTTGAACCGGCTACCCGCCACGTCTCACACTCTCCTCAAGGTAGAGTTTCTCTTCCCTCCACTGAGGTCGAAACAGCTCTTGCTTCATCTATCTCTCCAGCTGGGTCCAAGATGGCCACTCTTGCTTCGCGGGCTTTCCTGGCTTTTGGTAAAGCTCCCCAGGTTGTCGGTCCGACTGCTTTTGTCCCTTCAGCTGTGGTCACTAAAGTTGCTACCCCCTCGACTCAACCTCCTGATTCCGCTGCGCTTCCAACAACCAAAGATTCAGAGGTTTCTGGGAAGGGTGTCGCAAGGGTTCCTTCCAGCCGTTTCCGACCTCAGTTGAGCTCGGCAGGGCGGGATGAAGTCTTGGAACAATTCATCGCATCTTGTCTGGGCGGTGGGATCTCCAGGATGGCTTCCATGCCTATGGACGTCCTGATTACCAAGGGGTCTGCTATTTTAGCTGAGGTAATTGTATTTCCTTCGTGCTACTCTTGTTAATTTGTTCAGTTTCTAACTCGGGTTATGTACTTTGTAGGCCTTCAAGTTTAATGTAGCGATGGGCCAGCAGGTAGCCCTCCTCCGCGATCGGGCATCAAAAGCCAAAGCTGAAGCCGAGAAAGCCAGGGAATTGCTCAAGCAGGCTCAATCTTTAGTGGAAGAGATGACTTCCAACCAGGGAAAGGTCGAGGTCGAGATGGCTGAGCTTCGCTGTGACCATGAGAGGATGAAGCAATCTTATGATCAGGAGCGTCTTTAATCTCTCCGGCGGGCTAGACAGAGGGATTCCTGGAGGTCTGAGGCTAAAAAGTTGGACCTCAAGAATCAGTCTCTGATTACTCAGGTGACCAAGCTGCAAGCTGACGCGGAGACCTCCTTCAGCGATGGATATTCCTAAGCTTCCTTTCAGGCCGTAGAAGCTCTTCCTCCTCTCTTTGATTTGTCATCTATTGCTGGCTGGGATAGACAGGAAATAATGCTAAGGCTGCTGAGCTATCTCGCCCTGAAGGCGACGATGTGGTTCCTTCGAGCCAAGCAAGAGCTGGAAAACAACCCGCCCAGACAGATCCTCAATTCCCTCCTCCTACCTTTACTACCTCAGGTCTCGGGGAGTCTTCCAGTAAAGTTTTGTCCTCTCGATTCTAGGAGGACCAGTCGGGAGCTGGTGAAGAGGTTAGGAGCCCGTCTGAGGAGCCTCCCTTAATAGAGATGGAGGTCGACAGGAGCTAGACGGGGTCCATGGCTGCCCTTCTTGATGTAGTTATCCCGCCTGAGGTTATGGACGTGATTAATGAAGTCCTGGAGGAAGATCCTGCTGATCAACAGATGGAGCCTCTAAATGGAGGCGCAGTCGGCGAGGATAACCAAGATGGACAGCTACCTGAATAAGGGGTCGATGACGAGGATCAGCAAGAAGGAGGAGGACCAGTGGAGGAGAACCAAGAGAGTCCCAAAGCTTGAAGCAGTTCGTTCATGGCTTGTTTTTGATTGCCCAAAAAAAAGGGGTGGGCACCTCGTTTTGCCCTTATTAGCTTTCTTCACCCTTTTTTTTTGTAGCCCGAGATCGAGGGTTGGGCTCCCGTTGGATGGATGTAGCCTTACCGGGGGATAGGCTCCCTTTATCTTTAATGAGAAATAGAATCGCTTTTGAGAATTCTTGTTTCATTTTTGGTCTTGAATAGGAACTAGAGTTGCATCCGTAGTAGCAATTAAAACTTGGGTAGGGAATTATGATGATCTTGATCCTGCACACGAAAACAAACATTTTATTTATTTATTTTATCTTGGGGGCGGTAGCCCGACCAAGGCATCAGGAGGGCTACTTAGTTATTTCGAGATCTGGAGGGCAACTATACTCTTACACTCAGACCCTTCTTGGGGGTGGTAGACCGACCAAGGCATCAGGAGGGCTATTGAGCTATTTCCTGGTCTCGAGATCTGGAAGGCAACTATGCTCTTACACTCAGACCCTTCTTGGAGGTGGTAGCTTGACCAAGGCATCAGGAGGGCTATTTGGCTATTTCCTGGTCTCGAGATCTGGAAGGCAACTATGCTCTTACACTCAGACCCTTCCTGGGGGTGGTAGCCCGACCAAGGCATCTGAAGGGCTATTGAGCTATTTCCTGGTCTCGAGATCTGAAAGGCAACTATGCTCTTACACTCAGACCCTTCTTGGGGGTGGTAGCCCGACCAAGGCATCAGAAGAGCTATTGAGCTATTTCCTGGTCTCGGGATCTGGAAGGCAACTATGCTCTTACACTCAGACCCTTCTTGGGGGTGGTAGCCAGACCAAGGCATCAAGAGGGCTATTTAGCTATTTCCTGGTCTCGAGATCCGGGAGGCAACTATACTCCTACACTCAGACCCTTTTTGGGGGTGGTAGCCCGACCAAGGCATCATGAGGGCTATTGAGCTATTTCCTGGCCTCGAAGTGTTTATGTTGAGTTTCCCACATAAGGGTGTAGTCAGTAATGTTGAACATAGTTGGAGATAAAGACGAAAGAGGAAAAGAAAATTACTTTATTGATGATCGAGATGTAGTACATCTTTATTAGGGTCCGTAATGAAAACTAAATAGGGGTAGTCTGCTTGAGAATTCCCTTCTCAATGGTAGCATTTCCTCAAATGATCTGCATTCCAAGTATGGTCGATGGATCGTCCGTCCATGTCTTCGAGTTTATGAGCTCTATTATGAACAACTAGCTTTATCAAATATGGCACTTCCCAATTGGGACTTAAGACTCCATCCGACCTTTTCTGAGTGTTCAGGGTCACTTTCCTAAGTACCAGATCCCCTTCTTTGAAATTCCTGGCTCTAACCTTTTGGTTGAAGTATCTAGCGATCTTGCTCTGGTAGATCGCTTCTTTCTCTACTACCCGGTCTTGTTTTTCTTCTAAGAGGTCTAGATTAGCCCGGAGCTTGACTTCGTTACTTTCAGGCTCAAAGTGCTGTACCCTGAATGAGGTCAATTTATGCTCGATGGGGAGGACTGCTTCAACCATGAAAGCCAGGGAGTAAGGTGTCTCCTCGGTAGCTATTCTCTTTGTAGTCCGGTATGCCCAAAGGACTTCTGCTAGCTCTTCGGCCCATTTACCTTTCCTCTACTGTAGCTTCTTCTTTAGGAGTTTCTTGATAGTCTTGTTGGTGGATTCTACCAGCCCGTTAGTCTGGGGATGAGCCACTGAAGCGAGCCTGAGGTCGATCCCCAATCCTTTGTAGAAGTCTTTGAACTGGGCATTGTCGAACTGCTTCCCTAGGTCCGCTATAATGATGAGTGGGGTCCCAAATCTGCATACCACGTTGGTCTTGATAAACTTGGTCGTATTCTTTTCTGATATCCGAGAAAGAGGCCCTGCCTCAACCTATCTCGTGAAATAGTCGATAGCCACGATAGCATGTTTCATCTGTCCGGGAGCGGTCGAGAGTGGCCCAATAAGGTAGATTCCCCACATGGCAAAGTGGTAAGGTGAACTGAGGGATGACAGTCTCTCGGGTGGCTGGTGGTTCAAGTTTGAAGTTCTTTGACAAGGCTCGCAAGATTGCACAAAACTCTTTGCGACTTGGTAGATGGTCGGCCAATAGTACCCCATACGAAGCACCTGATAGACTAGAGCTTCCCTACCTATGTGGTTCCCACATTCCCCAGAGTAGACCTCTCTCAATGCCCATTTAGCATCATCGGGATGCAAGCACCTAAGTAAGGGGAGGGATTTGACCCTCCTGTAGAGGTACCCGTCCACCATACAGTATCAGACTGAGAGCCTTTTAATTCTTCAGGCTTGGTCGGGCCCTTCGGGAAGCTCTCCTTTAAGGAGGTAGGCCACAATTGGGTCCATCCAGCAAGGCAGGCGATCCAGGGAGCATATTTCTCCATTTGTGGCTGTGCTTAGTTGGGTGATCACTTGGAGGGGAATTCCCCGTGGTAGGGATTGGCCTCCGTTCGTTGCTATTTTAGCCAGAACATCTGCACGATGGTTTTGGTGTCGAGGCACCTGATCGATCTTGAGCCCCTTAAATTTACTTTTTAGCAGCTGAGCTAGCTTTAGGTAGGCAGCCATATTATCTCCCTTTGCCTGGTAGACCCCAGTCACCTGATTTACAACAAGCAATGAATCGCTCTTGATTTGTAGGTAATCGGCCTTTAGTTCGATGGCTACCTTCATCCCGGCTAGAAGGGCTTCATACTATGCTTCATTATTGGTAGCTTTAAACTCGAATCTAAAACAGTGATAGAATTCAGTCCCTTCCGGATCTATTAAAACTATGCCATCTCCTCCCGCGGCTTGCCTGGACGCTCCATCTGTAAAGATGGTCCATGGCTTGTAGCCTTCCGGCCAATTGTCGACCTCAGATATCTTTTCAGGGACCTCATTTGATACTGAGGGATCATCTTGATCTGGGATCACTGAAAATTCTGCCACGAAGTCGGCCAAAGCCTGTGCCTTAATCGTAGTCCGGGGCTTATACTTTAAATCGAACTGAGTGAGCTCTAGGGCCTATAAGACTAGCCTTCCAGACATGTCTGGTCTTTGCAAGAATTGGCGGAAGGGTTGGTCCGTCACCACTGCTATTGTGTAAGCTTGAAAATAGGGACGGAGCTTCCTCGCTGAGATTACCAAAGCATAAGCGAGCTTTTCCAGGAGAATGTAATTCCTTTCTGATTTGGTCAAAGCATGACTCACATAGTATATGGGTCTTTGAAAACCGTCGCTACACTCCTTGGCCAAAGCCCCGCTTACTGCAGTTTCTGATACGGCCAGGTAGATCTGCAACTCATCTCCGAGAACCGGCTTGACTAACAATGGAGGGCTTGTTAGGTATTCTTTCAAATCTTGGAAAGCCTGTTAGCTCTCCTGGCTCCACTATATGTTTTTCCCTTGTTTGATAGCTTTTAAGAAAGGGAGACATTTATCGGTGGAGCGAGAAATAAACTTGTTGAGTGCCGCCACACGTCCAGTCAGAATCTGTGCTTGCTTGAGTGAGGTTGGGGATTCCAGGTCCAAGATAGCCTTGATTTTTTCTGGGTTGGCTTCTATGCCTCTCTCATGAACCATGAAGCCCAGAAACTTCCCCGCTATTACCCCAATGGCACATTTGGAGGGGTTCAACCGCATCTGGTTTTCCCTTAGTATGAGGAAGGTTTTGCGAAGGTCTTCCTGATGTCCTTTTGCTGTTGGGGATTTCGTGATCATGTCATCGATATATACTTCCATCGTCCTTCCTATCTCAGGCTTGAACAGTTTGTTAACCAGCCGCTGGTATGTAGCGCCCGCATTCTTCAAACCAAACGGCATCACCTTGTAGCAGTATAAGCCCTGCCCAGTAATGAAACTGGTTTTATCTTGGTCAGCCGGGTGCATTTTAATTTGGTTGAATCCTGAGAATGCGTCCATAAAACTCAAAAGTTTATTTCCGGACGTGGAGTCAACCAGCTGGTCGATCTTTGGTAAAGGAAAACTGTCTTTTGGACAAGCCCAGTTGAGGTCGGTGTAATCGACACACATACGCCACTTCCCATTTGCCTTCGTAACCATGACCACGTTGGCGATCCATTCGGGGTAGCGTACTTCTCTAATAAAACCTGCCTTGATCAATTTATCAACCTCTTCCTGCACCGCAGCGTTCTTTTCAGCGTTGAAGTGACGCCTCTTCTGCTTGACGGGATTGACTGTTGGATCTACCGCTAGTCAGTGGGAGGCCAATGAAACCAGAATTCTAGATATTTCATCATGGTTCCAGCGAAGATGTCGCTGAACTCTCTGAGAAAGTCAATTAGTCATCTTTTCACTTCTGGATCAAGGGTGGCCCCGACCTTGACGACCTTGGATGGATCGTCATTTCTGATGGGTATCTCTTCTAGTTTATCTACGGGCTGCCCGCTGGCCCACTCCTTACTCTGTTCTTCCTCGTAAGGCATAATAGGTTCGCTCTCCGGATGCCCAAGATGTTCCGCGGGCTCCTTCTCCTCCTGGATTATCCGGGATGTATCCATGTCTTCCTGGATTAATGCCACATGTACACACTGTTTTGCTAAGGCTGTAGGATTGGCAGATACTGCGTAGCATTTCCTGGCTACCTGCTGGTCCCCGCGTACCTCTCCTACTTTGGTTCCAACCGGGAATTTCAGGACGTTGTGGTATATGGACAAGACTCCCTTCAAGGAGGACAGGAATGGTCTCCCTAGGATGGCATTGTAGGCCGATGGGGTGTCAACCACAACAAAGTCGGTCATAACATTCTGTTGGAGAGGGGTGATTCTGATGATTACTGGAAGGATCATCGACCTCACTGGTATGATCGAATCTCCAGTGAACCCATAAAGTGGAGTGGTACAACTGTTGTAACAACGTTGCTTCAGGTTTAATTTTTCCAGGGTATCCTTGAAGAGGATATCTACACTGCTACCTGTATCCACGAGCACGCGATGGACCAGACACCTAGCGATCTGTATCGTGATTACCATAGGATCATCATGAGGTTGCATGGTGTTGAAGACATCTACTTCAGTGAAAACGATCTGCGCTGACTGGGAGGGCTCTGTCAGGCTCTGGCTGACTTAGAAGATCCCCCGTCTTTCTCCGATGCAGGGAATCTTTCTTGCGTGGTTTTTTCGGGAGCTATTGGAAACGCCAGCCAGTGTAGAACCTCCGCTAATAGTGTGTATCACCTGGATCTGTTGCATTAAGTCAGCCTGTTCCCCTTTCCTCTTTTCTACGTCTTCACAGATTTTAGCTTGTACCTCCCTTCCAGTCCGAATGTTATCTCTGACCTGTTGTAAGAACTCAATCAAGCATCCCCCCCTTATCAGGGCTTCAATCTAGTTGCACAAATTATAGCACTCTGAGGTGTTATGGCCCACGTCTTCATGGAAGTCGCAGTACTTGTACTGGTTTCTCCTGTCAGCTGGGGCCTTCATGGGAGCGGGCTTTTGGAGCAACCCTTTATCTCGTATATCAAGGTAGACCGTTTCCCTGGAAGCATTCAAAGAGGTGTAGTAGTCATACCCTTTTTCCCTTTGCATTACGAGGGCCATGGTCTTGGGAGGTGGCGAAGCCCGGGGAGGGGTTCGTTTTGATGGATATATTTCTTGCCTATGCTGAGGAGCAGGGATGCGATAGGTCGACCTGTTGGGAGGTTTATTCTGAGTTTTCTGCACTGGCTCAAATTTGGGGGCTTCTTTTTTCAGACGCTTTACCGTTCTCATGTCGTCGTGTTCCATCTTGACCTTGAGTTGTTCGTCGATCTGGACCTGCTCAAGAGCCCGGTCGTAGGCTTCCTGGTAAGTCTCGGGAGGTCTCTTGGCGAAGGAACGAAAAAGCTTTCCCGCCCATAGGTTCCTCCTGAAGTTGGCGAGGGTTTCTTTTTCGGTGAAAACTCCCATTTGTATGACCTCCTTGTGAAAACGTTCCACGTACGACCGAAGAGTCTCACTCCGTTCCTGAATCACATATTGGAGGTGTATGGGATCTTTCGGACGAGGTTTGACCCCTTGGAATTGCGAGCAAAAATCTGTTGATAATTTCTTGAAAGAATCCATGCTGCCAATGGGCAGCTTCCTGAACCAGGTTTTCGCGTAGTCGGTTAGGGTCGTTGGAAACATCATGCACATAGCTGCTCTGGTAGTGTTCTGGACCTCCATCTGTTGAACGAAACTCTCTAGGTGGCTTAGAGGATCTTCCATTCCTGAGAACTTATCTTCTTGCATTTTGAATTTTGGGGGGAGCTCCGCTTCCCGGATCCTTCTGGTGAAGGGAGCGTTCATCTCGCTAAGGGGATCCTTTTTGTCCTCCTTACTCTTTCCTTTTCTTAACTGCTGGACCTCTTTTTGTAGCTTTGCCAGCTGATCCCTCAGTCACTTGTTCCCAGGTTTCTTCGAGTTGACCTCAGATTCTTCACTGTCGAGTCTTTCCAATGAACTGGCAATTTCTATCCGGTCCTCCTCATGGATAGGATCCATTCGGGGAGTTTGTCTACTTTCCTCCTCTAGGGCCCGGGAGGTCCTCCTAGATGTAGTTGGATGAGATAGCTCTCGTGGCTTTCAGGTAAAAGCATCCGCGGCAGACTCAACTCGCCTGGGTTGATACTGTGAAGATCTTTTCAGAACTGGGGGCATGGGTCCCAGCCTATCCTGGATCGAACGTTGGGGCCCTGACCTATCTCTAGCCGGTTCTGGAAGAGGAGGTCCCAGGCGATCGAAAGCAGGTGGCCTAGCTCCGAGCCTGCTCGGCTCTCCCTGGTCATTCAGGTTGGTTGGCTGGATTGTGATACCTTCAGCGAGCAGGCGGACGCGGATGGTTTCTACGAAGGCTGCCGCTTGTTGGTCAAGCGCTGCCTGGCTCACTATAGGGTGGCCAGAAGCCCGCGCATTGGTTGTTTAGACCGGAGCTTGACTACCATATCCAGATTTTCTCCCCTTTCTTAGGGCCTTTCGTGTTAGCCTCGCCGGAGGTTGCTTCGCAACTCTATGTTGGCCTTGGGAAGAGCGGAGCCTCATAGTTCCTGTAAAACAACAAAAATGTAAATGCAAGTAATTGATTAATTGGGTGTAAGTCCCTTTCCCACAGACGGCGCCAGAAAGTGTTAACGGAAATTTTGCTCAAGACGAGAAGTCTCAGTTAACACCCTCGAGACCACTACCACGTAGGTGGTGGCTAAGATTGATCGTATGTGTAACAATGTTTTATAAAATGACAAGGAATAATGATACAATTTATCACCCAAAAGAAAGCAAAAATATTTTCTTTATTGAACGTGTATGGTATACAAATTTCTCTCAAAATTGCTCTCAATTCTCTCTAGGGTATGGTCGGGTATTTGTCGTATGCCTATCGAATAGTAGTCTCCTCTTTCTGAAGGAGGAAGTCCCTCCTTTATACAATGTCTTCATAGGTTTGAACTCATTGATTTCCCCTTGATTTTCTCATCCCCCTCTTATCGGACGGGATTTTTACCTTTAAATGTAGTTGACTTTGAGTTAATTGCTCCGTTGAGGATATCTTGGAAATCAATTTGTTTCCCATTCAAACTCTATTACTTGTTTTGCACGTGTATAATATCTGTGGATGTGATACTGTATATCTTCGGGTCTGGCATGATTTCCATAGGGGTCGTTGAATGTATCATGGTGTGGTGCATCGACTAATGAGGTCGATCAGTGTTTCGACCTCGATATCTGAGAAGTTTCGTCCAGCTAGGAGCTAGATCTGGCTTCCCTTGACCTTTCGAAGCTAGGTGCGGCTTCCCCTGACCTTTCGGAGCTAGGTGCGGCTTCCTAGGGATATCCCACTGTATCAGCGAGGTATAGGTGAGTTTCTGGAGAAATTGCGAGGTGACCTCGACTTCGGGGAATTTCTTGTTTTCAGTTTTGGTGATGCTGGCTAGATCTGATCGTTCCGGCCTCTATCCCGGATGTTTCCGGAGCCTGTCCTTGTTCCTGCGGGGTGGTATCGTAGCTCGGCTTTGGGTAGAATGGTCTCCTGGTGGAAACTTTCGGGCATGGAGCCAGGTCTGGAAGGTGGAAAATTTTCCTTTGGTCCTTAGCCAGTTTTGGCTATTAACATTAACTAATTGGCAAATGTAAATAAACTAATTATCGCAAACACACAAAGAGATAAATATGGAGCAAACGTTAGGGAATTAAGGCTACCTAATGAAACTTCTCAATGTAATCCTTAAATCCTATGAAGCTCTTCAATCCAATTATTAGGGCTTGTTTTGCAACCATGAAGTTCTTAATCCTTTATGCTACTCACACAAGGTCATGTAATGAGCAATGGTTAGAATTAAATTTTAATTAAAACTCTAAGCCAAATTAAACATAGCAAGGTCATGCATATGCAAATTCTCTCAATTACTAAGCTTAGGGTTAAGGCTTAAATGGGATGGTCACCCACAATTAATCCTCTTCCTCTTGTAAAAACTAATCCTAAAACACACATTCATTGAGGTCACAATTGAATATGAGTGAAGAGATTAGAGCAAGTAATTCAATAAAAGAGACTAATAATGAATTGAATTTAAAATATTAGACTTTTGGATTACAAATAGTTGTTCAATTGGTTACATCAATCCCCTAACTTAGAAATTAGTTACACATCTCTAGAGGTGTTAATAGCCAAAATTGGCTAAGAACCAAAGGAAAATTTTCCACCTCCTAGACCTGGTTCCATACCCATGAGTTTCATCGGGAGATCTCAATATCCAGAGCCAAGCTACGATACCACCCCAGGCACAAGGGCGGGCTCCAGAAACACCCGAGATAGAGCCCGGACTTGAGAGCTTCCACCAGGAGACCTCTCTATCCAGGGCCGAACTATGATACCACCCCATAAACAAAGGTGGGCTCCGGAAACATCCGGGATAGAGCCCGGAACGATCAGATTTAGCCCACATCACCAAAACTAGAAGCTCCCCGAAGTCAAGGTCATCTCGCAAATGCTCAAGAAACTCGTCTGTACCTCGATTGACACAGAAGAATGTCCCTAGAAGGCCGCGAGGTCAGTCGAGGCCACACCTAGCTTCGAAAAAGTCAAGGGAAGCCAGATCTGGCTCCAAGCTGGATGAAACTTCTCGGACATCAAGGTCGAAATACTAATCAACCTCCCTGATTGATACACCACACCATATCGTCACATCCCACGACCTCTATAAGGATCATACCTGGAAACGTTATCTACATGCAGAACAAGTAATAAAATCCAGAAAGGAAACAAATTGATCTCCACCACGATACTCTCAATTCGGGCGTCAATCCAAAAGTCAATGATATTATCGCAAGAAATCCCGCCCGATAAGGAAGCGACTGAGACAATCACTGAGACAATCAAGGGAGAATCAGTCTGTTAACCTACAAACCATGTATAAATAGAAAATAAAAGAAAGGAAAAGAGGAGACTACTATTTGACAGGCATACGACTAACAATCGACCATTTCCCAGAGAGATTTGAGAGAAAAGAGAGAAGAATCTTTGAATTCGTATACCATGCATGTTAAATAAAAACATTCTTGCTTACTTGTCACTTTATAAATCATTGTTACATATATAAAGAATTTTGGCCACCACCTACGTGGTAGTGGTCTCGAGGGCATTAACTGAGATTTCTCATCCTGAGCAAAATTTTCGTTAACACTTTCTAGCGCCGTCTGTGGGAAAAACTTCTTACACCCAATTAACCAATCATTTGCATCTATACTTTCATTGTTTTACAGGAACTATGAGACTCCGCTCCTCCTAAGGCCAACATAAAGTCCCGGAGCAATCTCCAGCGAGGCCAACCCGAAAAGCCCCAGGAAGGGGGAGAAAGTCTGGATATAGTAATCAAGCTCCGATCCAGACAACCAATACGCGGGCTACTGGCCACCCCATAGTGAGCCAGGCAGCGCTCGACCAACAAGCGGCGGCCTTCGTAGAATCCATCCGCGTCCGCCTCCTCGCTGAAGGCATCACAATCCAGCCAACCAACCTGAATGATCAGGGAGAGCCGAGCAGGCTCGAAGCTAGACCACCTGCTTTCGATTGCCTAGGACCTCCTCCTCCAAAGCCGGCTCGAGATAGATCAGGGCCCCAACGTTCGATCCGGGATAGGCTGGGACCCATGCCCCCAGCTCCGAAAAAACTTTCACAATATCAACCCCGGCTGGTTAAGTCTGCAGCGGATGTTTTTACCCGGAAGCCGAGAGGGCTATCTCATCTAACTACATCTAGGAGAACTACCCGGGCCCTAGAGGAGGAAAGTAGACTAACTCCCCGAGTGGATCATGTCCAGGAGGAGGACCGGATAGAAATTGCCAGTTCATCAGAAAGATTCGATAGTGAGGAATCTGAGGTTAACTCGAAGAGACCCGGGAACAAGCGACTGAGGGATCAGCTGGCAAAGCTACAAAAAGAGGTCCAGCAGATAAGGAAGGGAAAGAATAAGGAGGACAAAAAGAATCCCCTGAGCGAGATGAACGCTCCCTTCACTAGGAGGATCCGGGAAGCAGAGCTCCCCCCAAAATTCAAAATGCCAGCAGATAAGTTCTCTGGAACGGAAGATCCCATAAGCCATCTAGAGAGCTTCGTTCAACAGATGGAAGTCCAGAACACTACCAGAGCAGCTATGTGCAGGATGTTTCCAACAACCTTGACCGACTATGCGAAAACCTGGTTCAGGTAACTGCCCGTTGGTAGCGTGGATTCTTTCACAAAACTGTCAACCAATTTTTGCTCACAATTCCAAGGAGTTAAACCTCGTCCGAAAGATCCCATACACCTCCAATATGTGATCCAGGAACGGAGTGAAACTCTTCGATCGTATGTAGAGCGATTTTACAAGGAGGTCATACAAATGGGAGTTTTCACTGAAAAAGAAACCCTCGCCAACTTTAGACGAAACCTCTAGGCAGGAAAGCTTTTCCGTTCTTTCGTCAAGAGACCTCCCGAGACTTACCAGGAGGCGTATGACCGGGCTCTTGAGCAGGTCGAGATCGACGAACAACTCAAGGTCAAGATAGAACATGACGACATGAGAACGGCCAAGCGTCTGAAGAAAGAAGCCCCCAAATTTGCACCAGTGCAGAAAGCTCAGAATAAACCTCCCAACAGGTCGACCTATCGACTGTCGGAACCTCTGCATAGGCAAGAAATATATCCAGCAAAACGAACCCCTCCCCGGGCTTCGCCGCCTCCCAGGACTGTGGCTCCAGTAATGCAAGGGGAAAAAGGGTATGACCACTATACCCCTTTGAATGCTTCCAGGGAAACGGTCTACCTTGCCATACGAGATAAAGGGTTGCTCCAAAAGCCCGCTCCCTTGAAGGCTCCAGCTGACAGGAGAAACCGGTACAAGTACTGCGACTTCCACGAAGACGTGGGCCACAACACATCGGAGTGCTATAACTTGCGCAACCAGATTAAGGCCCTGATAAGGGGAGGATGCCTGATTGAGTTCTTACAACAGGTCAGAGATAATATCAGCACTTGAAGGGAGGTGCAAGCTGAAATCATCGAGGACGCAGAAAAGAGGAAAGGGGAGCAGGCTGACTTAATACAACAGATCCAAGTGATACACACTATCAGCGGAGATCCTACATTGGCCGGCTTCTCCAATAACTCCCGGAAAAACCATGCAAGAAAGGTTCCCCGCCTCAGAGAGAGCCGGGGGATCTTCGAAGTCAGCCAGAGCCCGACAGAGCCCTCCCAGTCAGCTCAGATTGTATTCACCGAAGGAGATGTCTTCAACACTGTGCAACCTCATGATGATCCTATGGTCATCATGATACAGATCGCCAACTGTCTGGTCCATCACGTGCTCGTGGATACGAGTAGCAGTGTAGATATTATCTTCAAGGATACCCTGGAAAAACTGAACCTAAAGCAACATTGCTACAATAGCTGTACCACTCCCCTTTACGGTTTCACTGGGGACTCGATCATACCAGTGGGGTCAATGATCCTCCCAGTAATCATCGGGGTCACCCCACTCCAACAGAATGTAATGACCGACTTTGTTATGGTGGACACCCCATCGGTCTACAACGCCATCTTAGGGAGACCTTTCATGTGCTCATTGAAGGGAGTCTTGTCCATATACCACAACGTCTTGAAATTCCTGGTTGGAACCAAGGTAGGAGAGGTACTCGGAGACCAGCAGGTAGCCAGGAAATGTTACGCAGTATCTACCAATCCTACAGCCTTAGCGAAGCAGTGTGTACAGGTGACAGTAATCCAGGAAAACATGGATACATCCCGGATAATCCAGGAGGAGAAGGAGCCCGTAGAACACCCCGGGCATCCGGAGGATGAACCTATCATGCCTTACGAGAAAGAACGAAGTAAGGAATGGGCTAGGGGGCAGCCCGTGGATAAACTAGAAGAGATATCCATCAGAAATGACGATCCCTCCAAGGTCGTCAAGGTTGGAGCCACCCTCGATCCAAAAGTAAAAAGGGGATTGATTGATCTTCTCAGGGAATTCAGCGACATCTTCGCCTGGAACCATAATGAAATGCCTGGAATCCCGGCATCGTTGGCCACTCCCGGGCTAGCAGTAGATCCAACAGTCAAGCCCGTCAAGCAGAAGAGGCGTCATTTCAACACTGATAGGAACGCGGCGGTGCAGGAAGAGGTTGATAAATTGATCAAAGCAGGGTTCGTCAGAGAGGTACGTTACCCCGAATGGATCGCCAACGTGGTCATGGTCACGAAGGCGAATGGAAAATGGCGTATGTCTGTCGACTACACCGACCTCAACCGGGCTTGTCCAAAAGATAGTTTTCCTTTGCCAAAGATCAACCAGCTGGTTGACTCCACATCCGGAAATAAACTTTTGAGTTTTATGGACGCATTCTTAGGATACAACCAAATTAAAATGCACCCGGCTGACCAAGATAAAACCAGTTTCATTACCGGGCAGGGCTTATACTGCTACAAGGTGATGCCGTTTGGTTTGAAGAATGCAGGAGCCACATACCAGCGGCTGGTTAACAAACTGTTCAAGCCCGAGATAGGAAGAACGATGGAAGTATATATCGACGACATGATCACGAAATACCCAACCACAAAGGGACATCAGGAAGACCTTCGCAAAACCTTCCTCATACTAAGGGAAAACCAGATGCGTTTGAACCCCTCCAAATGTGTTTTTGGGGTAACGGTAGGAAAGTTTCTGGGCTTCATGGTTCATGAGAGAGGTATAGATGCCAACCCAGAAAAAATCAAAGCTATCTTGGACCTGGAATCCCCGACCTCGCTCAAGCAAGTGCAGATTCTGACTGGACGGGTGGCAGCACTCAACAGGTTTATCTCTCGCTCCACTGATAAATGTCTCCCGTTCTTCAAGGCCATCAAACAAGGAAAGAACATGAAATGGAGCCAGGAAAGCGAGCAGGCGTTTAAAGCTTTAAAGGAGTACCTAACAAGCCCCCCATTGTTAGTCAAGCCGGTTCTCGGAGATGAATTGCAGATTTACCTGGCCGTATCAGAAACTGCAGTAAGCGGGGCTTTGGCCAAGGACTGTAGCGACGGTTTTCAGAGACCCATATACTATGTGAGTCATTCCTTGACCAAATCAGAAAGGAACTACTTTCTCCTGGAAAAGCTCGCTTATGCTCTGGTGATCTCAGCGAGGAAACTCCGTCCCTATTTTCAAGCTCACACAATAGCAGTGGTGACAGACCAACCCCTCCGTCAATTCTTGCAAAGACCAGATGTGTTAGGAAGGCTAGTTTTATGGGCACTAGAGCTCACTCAGTTCGACTTAAAGTGTAAGCCCCGGACTACGATTAAGGCACAGGCTTTAGCCGACTTCATGGCAGAATTCTCAGCGATCCCAGATCCAGTTGAATCAAATGAGGTCCCTGAAAAGATATCCGAGGTCGAAAATTGGCCGGAGGGCTGCAAGCCATGGATCCTCTTTTCAGACGGAGCATCCAGACGAGCTGGGGGAGGAGCTGGCATAGTTTTGATAGATCCAGAAGGGACTGAATTCTATTTTGTTTCAGATTTGAATTTAAAGCTACCAACAACGAAGCGGAATATGAAGCCCTCCTAGCCGGGATGAAGGTAGCCATCGAACTAAAGGCCGACTACCTGCAGATCAAGAGAGATTCGTTGCTTGTTGTAAACCAGGTGACTGGGGTCTACCAGGCAAAGGGAGATAATATGGTTGCCTACTTAAATCTAGCTCGGTTGCTGAAAAGCAAATTTAAGGGACTCAAGATCGATCAGGTGCCTCGACACCAAAACCATCGCGCAGATGTTCTGGCTAAAATAGCGGCGAACGGAGGCCAATCCCTACCAAGGGGAATTCCCCTCCAAGTAATCACCCAGCCAAGTATAGCCACAAATGGAGAAATTTGTTCCCTGGATCGCCTACCTTGCTGGATGGACCCAATTGTCACCTATCTCCTTCAAGGAGAGCTTCCTGAAGAGCCCGACCAAGCCCTAAGAGTTAAGAGACTCTCAGTTCGATACTGTATGGTGGACGGATACCTCTACAGGAGGGGCAGATCCCTCCCTTTACTTAGGTGCTTGCATCCCGATGACGCTAAGTGGGCATTGAGAGAGGTCCACTCTAGGGACTGTGGGAACCACATAGGTGGAGAAGCTCTAGCCCATCAGGTGCTTCGTATGGGGTACTACTGGCCGACCATCCATCAAGATGCAAAAAGTTTTGTGCAATCCTGCGAACCTTGTCAAAGAACCTCAAACTTGAGCCACCAGCCACCCGAGCGATTGTCGTCCCTCAGCTCACCTTACCTCTTTGCCATGTGCGGAATCGACCTAATTGGGCCACTTCCCACCACTCATGGACAGATGAAACATGCTATTATTTCTATAGACTACTTCACAAGATGGATCGAGGCAGGACCTCTTGCTCGAATATCAGGAAAGAATATAACCAAGTTCATCAAGACTAACATGGTATGCAGGTTCGGGACCCCTCTCATCATTGTAGCCGACATAGGAAAGCAATTCGACAACGTCCGATTCAAAGACTTCTGCAAGGGATTGGGGATCGACCTCAGGCTCGCTTCAGTGGCTAATCCCCAGACTAACGGGCTGGTAGAATCCACCAACAAGACAATCAAGAAACTTCTGAAAAAGAAGCTTTAGCAAAGGAAAGGTAAATGGGCCGAAGAGCTACCAGAAGTCCTTTGGGCATACCGGACTACAAAAAGAACAGCTACTGGAGAAACACCTTACTCCCTGGCCTTCGGGGTTGAAGCAGTCCTCCCCATCGAGCATAAATTGACCTCGTTCAGGGTACAGCACTTTGAGCCCGAAAGTAACGAAGTCAAGCTCCGGGCTAGTTTAGACCTCTTAGAAGAAAAGCAAGACCGGGTAGCAGAGAAAGTAGCGATCTACCAGAGCAGGATCGCTAGATACTTCAACCAAAAGGTTAGAGCCCAGAAATTCAAGGAAGGGGATCTGGTACTTAGGAAAGTAACACTGAATACTCGGAAAAGGTTGGATGGAGTCTTAAGTCCAAATTGGGAAGGGCCATATTTGATAAAGCTAGTTGTTCGCAATGGAGCTTATAAACTCGAAGACATGGACGGATGACCCATCAACCACACTTGGAATGCAGATCATTTGAAAAAATTCTACCATTGAAAGGAGTTCTCAAGCAGATTATCCCCACTTAGGTTTCATTACAGGTCCTAATAAAGATGTACTACATCTCAATCATCAATAAAGTCATTTTCCTTTTCTCTTCCATCTTTGTCTCCAACTATGTTCAACGTTAGTGACTATACCCTTGTATGGGAATTCGACATAAACATCTCGAGACAAGGAAATAGCTCGATAGCCCTCCTGATGCCTTGGTCGGGCTACCACCCCCAAGAAGGATCTGAGTGTAAGAGCATAGCTGCCCTCCAGATCTAGAGACCAGGAAATAGCTCGATAGCCCTCTTGATGCCTTGGTCAGGCTACCACCCCCAAGAAGGATCTGAGTATAAGAGCATAGTTGCCCTCCAGATCTCGAGAACAGGAAATAGCTCGATAGCCCTCCTGATGCCTTGGTCGGGCTACCACCCCCAAGAAGGATTTGAGTGTAAGAGCATAGTTGCCCTCCAGATCTCGAGACCAGGAAATAGCTCGATAGCCCTCCTGATGCCTTGGTCGGGCTACCACCCCCAAGAAGGATCTGAGTGTAAGAGCATAGTTGCCTTCCAGATCTCGAGACCTGGAAATAGCTCGATAGCCCTCCTGATGCCTTGGTCGGGCTACCACCCCCAAGAAGGATCTGAGTGTAAGAGCATAGTTGCCTTCTAGATCTCGAGACCAGGAAATAGCTCGATAGCCCTCCTAATGCCTTGGTCGGGCTACCACCCCCAAGAAGGATCTGAGTGTAAGAGCATAGTTGCCCTCCAGATCTCGAGATCAGGAAATAGCTCGATAGCCCTCCTGATGCCTTGGTCGGGCTACCACCCCCAAGAAGGATCTGAGTATAAAATATAATTGCCCTCCAGATCTCCAAGACTAGGGAATAACTAAGTAACCCTCCTAATTTCTTGGTTGGGTTATCACCCCATAAAAAAAATAATAAAATATATGTATGTATATATAAACAGATATATATATATATATAATGTTTGCTTTCGTGTGCAGGATCAAAATCACCATAATTCCCTACACGAATCTTAAATACTGCTACAGGTGCTACTCTGGATACCATTCAAGACCAGAAACAGAATAAAATTCTCAAAAAGGCACTTCGATTTATCATTAAGAGCAAGGGGAGCCTATCCCCAGATAAGGCTACATCCAAATGGGGAGCCCAACCCCCGAACTCAGGCTATAAAAGAAGAAGAAAAATGAAAAATTGATAATGGCAAAATGACAAAGCAGGGTGCCCACCCCCTTTTTCTGGGCAATCAAAAACAAATCATCCGCTTCAAGCTTTGGGGCTCTCATGGCTCCCCTCCGCTGGCCCTCCTCCTTCCTGCTGATCTGCGGCATCAACCCCCTCTACAGATAGCTGTCCATCTGGGTTATCCTCGCCGACCGCTCTTCCATCTAGAGGCTCCATCGGATGATCAGCTGGATCTTCCTCCAATACTTCATTAATTACCTCCATAACCTCAGGAGGGACAGCCGTGTCAAGAAGGGCAGCCAAGGACCCCATCTGGCTCCTGTCGACCTCCATCTCTATTAAAGGGGGATCCTCAGATGGGCTCCTAACCTCTTCACCAGCTCTTGATTGGTCCTCCTCGAATCGAGAAGACATCGCTTTGCAGGAAGACTCCCCAGAACCCGAGGTGATAAAGGAAGGAAGATGGAAGAAGGGATCTGACTGAGTGGGCTGCTTCCCAGTTCCTGCTGGGCTAAAGGGGACCACCTTGTCGGCCTCAGGGCGAGATAACTCGGCAGCTTTGAGCATAATTTCCTGCCTATCCCAGCCCGCAATAGCCGATAAATCAAAGAGAGGAGGAAGAGCTTCCGCAGCCTGAAAGGAAGCAGAAAAATACCCGTCGCTGAAGGAGGTCTCCGCATCAGCTTGCAGTTTGGCCACCTGAGAAATTAGAGACCGGTTCTCGAGGTCCAGCTTCTTAGCCTCAGATCTCCAGAAATCCCGCTGTCTAGCCCGCCAGAGAGATTGAAGACGCTCCTGATTGAAAGATTGCTTCATCCTCTCATGATCGCAGCGAAGCTCAGCCATCTCGAGCTCAATTTTGCCCTGGCTGGAAGTCACCTCTTCCACTAAAGACTGAGCCTGCTTGAGCAGTTCCCCGGCCTTCTCGGCTTCAACCTCGACTTTTGTAACCCGATAACGGAGGAGGGCTACCTGCTGGCCCATCACGACATTAACCTTAAAGGCCTACAAATACAAAACCCGAGTTAGAAACTGAACGAATAAAAAAAAATAGCGTGAAGGAAATACAATTACCTCAGCTAAGATAGCAGACCCCTTGGTTATAAGGACATCCACAGGCATATAAGCCATATTGGAGATCCCGCCACCCGGACAGGACACTATGAACTGCTCTAGGACCTCATCCCGCTCTGTCGAACTCGACTGAGGCCGGGAGCGGCTGGAAGGAGCCTTAGCGACATCTTTCCCAGAAATCAACTAGGCTTTAGTTGTTGGAAGCGCAGCTGAATCAGGTGTTAGAGTCGAAGGGGTAGCGACTTTAGCGGCCACGGCCGAGGGGGCAGAAACAGCCGGGCCAACCACCTGAGGAGCTTTGACCAAAGCCCGGAAAGCCCGCGAGGCTAGAGTGGCCATCTTGGACCCGCCCGGAGAGACAGAAGAAGCCAGGGCAGGTTCGACCCCTGAGGAGGGAAGAGAAGCTCCACCTTGAGGAGAGCGTGAGACGTGTCGGGTGGCTGGCTCCACGACAAAAACTGTGAATAAGCAGATTAGAGAAGAAAATGTTAGAACCAAGCTATGTAATAAGACGAAGCGACACAAGGATACTTACGAGGTATAGTGTCTGAAATCCGCAGATATTTGTTCACCCTACGAGGGTCAAAAGCTTCAGCGGTAGGGAACTTTGGATTCAGGTAATTCCGGGCTAAAATAGCCTTTAAGACGGCTTCGGACTCGGCAGGCAGGGAGTCCCGGTCCCAGAAGGGCTTGTCACTGAAAGCCGTAGGAACCTCGAATTCATGCCCTCCGATGAAAATCGAGCTCCCCCAGTTATCCCCCGCCAGGATCCATTCTGCTTTCCACGCGGGATCCTTCTTCGAAGCACCGGGAACGATAAAATTAATCTTATTCTTGAACTTGGCGTAGAACTGACCCCGAGGAGCCCCAGACAAGCTCCCAATCTGGAAAAGATAAGCTAGCTCCTCTGCACCTGGCTCCATCGTCACTTCACTCATCTGGCATTGTTCCCTCCATAGCACCAGGAAACCAATCAAATGCCTCTAGAAGCCCGGCATTAACTGGAGGGAAGCGAGCTGGATGGCGTTTAGAGCCCGCCGAAGGGTCGGATGGAGGGGAAGCCTGACCCCGTTCTCAAGAGCGGCCACAAGGATCGGAAGCATGCCTTTAGGGGGGTTGAAAAACTCGAAATTCTTAGGAGGCATCGAGATGGATACACTGTCGGGGATGCCAAACTTTGACCTCAAGCAGTCAATCGACACCGGGTCAACGGTGGAATCTGGGATAACCCGAAAATCATAGAGAGGAAGCCTCTCCCCAAGGGGACCAGGAGCCAAGACCCGACGCTCCCCCGCAGCGCCACCAACCGTTTCTTTATCGGAATCATCATCGACGATATCTAAAGGGTGTTCGAGATGGTTGGAGAACCCGGTCCCAATAGATACATTCCTATTGGACCGCCGACGTTGTGAGGTGGGCGGGGAATCATCACCGTCTGAACTCCTCCTAGCCCGCTTCCCCAGACTAAGACTGACGACCTCCTCCTCGTCGAATATGGAATCACTTGAATCACGACTATTTTTTGACATTATAGAAGACAAAGAATGAAGAAAGAATAGAAGACGAAGAATGAAGAAAGAAGCAAGCTTGGAAATATTTCTCAACAGAAAGTTCTTTTAGCTCGAGAAGATGTGAAGAAGATGAGTAGGAAAACATACATATATATAGGCAGGAAGGCAACAACACAAGTTACCAAGATACTCGTGTGGTAACGGTAAAAAAATTGACTCAGTAACGTAACTGGATTAAACTCGAAAGCGGACTAATCATCTCATGCCACATCATTTACGCAGTTAAGAAGAAGATCTCCCCAAGATCCTGGTAACGGTAAAAAATCTCGGGGACTGCCGTAACGTGATCAGATTAAATTCGAAGATAAAATAGTCGGTTCATAACACGTCACTCAAATGAAGAAATTTCCTAAAATTTCGGTAACAGTAAAAAGAGGAAGATTTCCCAAATAAAGTGAAAATCTGACCTCAACCCCGAGCTCGACGTCTGGTGTTCAAGTCAGAGGGGACATCTGTTAATAGCCAAAATTGGCTAAGGACCAAAGAAAAATTTTCCACCTCCTAGACCTGGTTCTATACCCATGAGTTTCATCGGGAGATCTCAATATCCAGAGCCAAGCTACGATACCACCCCAGGCACAAGGGTGGGCTCCAGAAACACCCGAGATAGAGCCCGGACTTGAGAGCTTCCACCAGGAGACCTCTCTATCCAGGGCCGAACTATGATACGACCCCAGAAACAAGGGCGGGCTCCAAAAACATCCGGGATAGAGCCCGGAACGATCAGATTTAGCCCACATCACCAAAACTAGAAGCTCCCCGAAGTTAAGGTCATCTCGTAAATGCTCAAGAAACTCGTCTGTACCTCGATTGACATAGAAGAATGTCCCTAGAAGGCCGCGAGATCAGTCGAGGCCACACCTAGCTTCGAAAAAGTCAAGGGAAGCCAGATCTGGCTTCAAGCTGGATGAAACTTCTCGGACATCAAGGTCAAAATACTAATCAATCTCCCTGATTGATACACCACACCATATCGTCACATCCCACAACCTCTATAAGGATCATACCTGGAAACGTTATCTACATGCAGAACAAGTAATAAAATCCAAAAAGGAAACAAATTGATCTTCACCACGATACTCTTAATTCGGGCGTCAATCCAAAAGTCAATGATATTAACGCAAGAAATCCCGCCCGATAAGGAAGAGACTGAGACAATCACTGAGACAATCAAGGGAGAATCAGTCTGTTAACCTACAAACCATGTATAAATAGAAAAGAAAAGAAAGGAAAAGAGGAGACTACTATTTGACAGGCATACGATTAACAATCGACCATTTCCCAGAGAGATTTGAGAGAAAAGAGAGAAGAATCTTTGTATTCGTATACCATGCATGTTAAATAAAAACATTCTTGCTTACTTGTCACTTTATAAATTATTATTACATATATAAAGAATTTTGGCCACCACCTACGTGGTAGTGGTCTCGATGGCGTTAACTGAGATTTCTCATCCTGAGCAAAATTTCCGTTAACAAGAGGAAAAGAAAACATGGAAGAGTTTTAGAAGAAACCAAAGTTTGTCATTAAGGTTCATTGACTAATGTGCTCCCTCCTCTTGCTTCAACTCCAAAGATGGATGGTCAATGTATGAGAGAAAAGTGTAAAGGGTGATGTGTGTATATTCTTTGAGTGTTGCTCTCTCTCACAAAATTAGCATTCAGAATTTATATGGGAGCCGAAACGAGACCACAAATCAACCTAGAGAGTCGTGCTGACGGGCTGTCGCGGTCACGACCGTCGTGGTCTTACAAGACGACACCACACCACGACGACTCTTAATCTTCCATTCCGCATGTAGTTCGAGCATCAACTGCAGCGACACTTGGGTCGCGAGAGTTGCTGTGACTGGTATGCCAAGGATAGCATTGAGGACTTATGGGAAAATGTGACTAGTATGTGAAAGGACTTGAACTTGATTCCTTATAAGAGAAGGAAGAAACTGACCATTCATCGTGAGTTCACCTCAGGAGAGCCTACCATTGATCCGGATCTCCACACAACTATGGAGATGTCTAGGAGAGAGCATGAGGAGAAACTCAAGGCACAACTGGATCCCAAACAGAAGGGACCAATGATAGAGGAGGATGAGTTAGATTCTGATGATGATTGATTGTTTTAGCTTGCCATGGTTGGAAACTTTAATTAGATTTGCTTCAGTTATCTTTGAGTGCACTTCCCTTTGACTTCAGTATGATTTTCTTAGTTTGCTTTATTTTAGGATGTTTTAGTTTGGATGACTGTGGACATTATTTCTGTTTTTGAGATATTTAGTTTGAGATAATTCAATATTGTTCACCTTCGTGGTCAGATTGGTGTTTCAATGTTGGGTTCTTTATCTTTTGGATTTAACACACCGGCCACTTGCATATCTTGGAGGGACTAGCAAGCCAAGAGTACTCATAAAATGGGTGGGAACCTACTCATTTCGAGTCTACTACATTGGTTTAATCTTTTCAAACCGAACCCTTTCACTTAATTTTTCTATTTTTGATGCTTGTGAATACACTTGGTACATATCAATTTTGGGTTGCATGAATGCTGAGTTTATTGGTTTATTCTTTCTTGATTGGATGAGCCGAAGGCTTTTGTGGATATACAGGTTTTCTTTTATATATAGCCCAATTCGGTTTGGGGGTTTTGATTTCTTGCATATACCTGTACAGGATTGAGCATATGATAGGAAGCGGTTTGGGGGTTAATACCCACACCCCGATATTTTGGTGAATAGATGCTTGATGTTGTTGAATTTTTAAAAGTTAAATGTCTTGCTTACTTAGGTTGCCTTATTTTGTGATGAGCCATTGTCGAGTTTTTCTTTTATGTTGTTGGGCATTGATTGTGCATGATTAGTGCCTAGGTGTTTGTGTTTTGAGTCTAGTTAGGTGCGCGCCGCCATGCCGGACTCTCTTGTCTTCAACAGTGAGGACAATGTTGGGTTTTGGTTTGGGGGCGTAGAAGCCTTGTTGAGTGGTTCTTTTTTTGTCTCGAGTCATTTTTCGTGTCAATTTTTTAAAACAATTTGCTGCCTAGCCAAAATTTTAGAGCTTAATTTAGCTTGGTGAGATACCTTGAGCATAGTGTTTGTTGCGAATTTGTGTATGCTTAGTGTGCTTGTTCATAGCTCTTAGTCATTTAAAGGGTCTCACTTTCACTTCATGGGTTAGTCCCATCTTTTGGTGTCCAAGTTGAGGGGGCTCGGTGCTTAGCGCCTTGTTCTAATAGTGGAGATACCCTTGTGAGTTCACAAACACAAGCCAAAATCGTACAATTACGAGAGAAAATATTTTCAAATCTCTAAACACTATTCAAACACCATGCATAGTCTCATTACATCACAAAATCATCATGTGTCATAGAACATGTATCATATATGTGGACTGCTTACCAAAGCTTGTATCCCTTTTTTAGATGGAATCTTGGAAATGATCCTAGGCAATGTGTGTGCATAACTACTAAAATAGCGTAAACACATTTCCATGTCCTATATGTGTGCTTCATTGCCAATTTTGAGGCCAAACACTAACCTTTCATTTGGAACCACATATAACCATATAGCCATATAGCCATAAACCAAACACAAACCAACCCTTTAATTGCTAATCATGTGGGTTGTGTGTGTGTAAAGTGTTGAAAGGTGTAAAGCTCTAATATGTAATGATAGCGTGTACTTAGGCAATATGTGTACATGTGCAAGGCAAATGGCCCACAAATGTAAAAGTGCGAAAAATGTGCACTTATGACCTCAAATTATCAAAATGTAAAAGGTGAAAAAAAAATTAAAAAAAATAAAAAAAATAAAAATGCACAAGAGTCTTGAATGTTAAATGTAAAGTACTCATAAATCGGATTACATAATTGTTGCACAATGTAATGAAAGTTAAGCCTAGACGCTAGTGTTTTAAGTTGTCAAGTTGATCTATTTATGGGTGGGTGAGTAAATGTAAGCATGATTGGTGATTTTTGAATTCCATTTCCTATTCTTTGTTCACCGCAATTCACCCCATGGCCCTATTATAACCTAAGGGAAAGACCTAGTTGATCCTTTAGGAAGTCTAGTTTTGGAATACGAGTTGAGGCATGCTCTTTCCACGTTCATGACAATTGATTCTTTCATGAGACTCATTTACTTAAAAGAGCTTTGATTCCATATCAAATGTATGCAATTAATTTGATTCAAATACATAACTTCATTTGCATACATCTCGCATGAGTGTGAACCTAGGTTCCGAGAGGAAAAAGAAGAGAGATCCCATGTGAGAACTTAGAATCGAAGTGAATTATGCTCGAGGCGTGAGAGTGAGTAGTTTCCAAGGCGAGGAAATTTTAAGTGTGGGATTTGTGTCGTGAGAGTTTCCCCTTGTGGTGCCTTGGAGTATTTAGAATATTCTGCATGAACCTATTCCTCACGTCCACTCTCTTTTGTATATCTCCCTAATAGTTGGCTTGCAGCACGTTTTCTTTGTGTTAGGAAATTTCTAGATATTGTCATGTTTGTTTTGTCTTGTGTCTTTTTGTTTGCTCGAGGACGAGCAACAGTTTGGTGTGGAGGTATTTGATTGAACCAAATATGTTATATATTTTGGCCCTCACATCCTCTTCCCTTGCGCTGTTCTCGAGTGTTTTTAGGTGTGTTTATGGCTCTTTTGATCATTTTTGCAGGCAATAGGTAAAGAGGCGTGCGTGAACTAGGATAAGAAGGACAAATCGATGCACAAAAGAAGTGAAGAAGGCAAAAGTGCACGGGTAGTACGCCGGTGCACTACCCGTGTACCGGAAGATGAATTGTTGAAGATCCTCAGTGCACGGGTGATGAGAAGGTTTTTGTCATCAGAAAACCGTCCGTCAAACAATTTATAAAACCTATGCGATGCGTTCACAAGTAGAAATACAAATAAAGCGGTAAGCACGGGTGTCGTCCACTGAGATCTAGGTAGCGGTGATAAGATTAGGATTAATATAACTAGTATACATAAAAGTAAAGTGATGGTGAATGAAAATACAATATAAACTAAACTATGAAAGCAAATAAAATAGGATGACAATGGAGTGATGAATGAATGATGATGGAACTACGGAGTTGATGGACTCGTAAGTGAATATTGGGGCAATTGCAACAAACTCTCAATTAAAAACGTTTTGACAAATGTAACCAACCTAGGGTGTATAGTGTTGGTATATATCTCTAGCAAGAGGTCAACCTAGGGTGTAAAGCGAAGACCTCCTACTAGCAATTAATCCCTCCTAAGCAACCAACTGATGAGAAGGTTTTTGCCGTCAGAAAACCGTCCGTCAAAACAATTTATAAAACCTATGCGATGCGTTCACAAGTAGAAATACAAGTAAAGCGGTAAGCACGGGTGTCGTCCACTGAGATCTGGGTAGCGGTGATAAGATTAGGATTAATATAACTAGTATGCATAAAAGTAAAATGATGGTGAATGAAGATATAATATAAACTTAACTATGAAAGCAAATAAAATGGGATGACAATGGAGTGATGAATGAATGATGATGGAACTACGAAGTTGATGTACTCGTAAGTGAATATTGGGGCAATTGCAACAAACTCTCAATTAAGCATGTTTTGACAAATGTAACCAACCTAGGGTGTATAGTGTTGGTATATATCTATAGCAAGAGGTCAACCTAGGGTGTATAGAGAAAACCTCCTACTAGCGATTAATCCCTCTTAAGCAACCAACAGTGGCTAGTTACTCAATTGGGACTTGTTCCATGAATGCTCATCTATCTAGCTATGGCTCAAACTATTATTAATGTAGCCATCCTAGGGTGTATAGTGATGGCTTCCAATTCCCTCACAAGTGGTCAACCTAGGATGTATAGTGAAGGCCACTCGGTTGGGATTGGATGAGGCTCGAGGTTATCAACCGAATTCTACTCAAAGGTTAGTTCTCGTAAAATCACTAAAGCAGCCAACCTAGGGTGTATAGTGGAGGCTTCTAATTCTCTCACAAGTGGCTAACCTAGAGTGTATAGTGAAAGCCACTAATTCAAGATTAGATTAAGGGCATGGTTATAGAGCGGGATTTCTGGAAACCCTTCCATTCAATGGAGCATTAGACAACCTAATTGCCTACTCAAGTAATCCAAATCAACATGCAAAGAGGGTGTATCCAAGCAAGTCAATAATGGAAATCAATACAAGCAATGGAATGAAATATAGAGATAGAATAAATATAACACATAGAGTTCATTTACAAAGCCCAAAATATCCATCAAACAAATAACATCAACCCCATAGTGGGGTATTTTAGCTACTCATGTTCTATTACAAACAAATAAACTAAGAGAGAGTGTAGAGAGAACCCTTAAAGATTGATCTCCTTCCTTGAAGCTTGAATCCAAGTCTCCTAGTTGCCTTTGATTGAGTAGAGATGGTTTGGATGAGAGGGAGATGTGTTTCTAGCTTAGACTACAAGTGTTGGGAGGTATGGTGATCCTTTGGTTCGTTCCCATCCTTTTCTATTTATAGAGGATGGAAAAATAGGTCACTTAAGCTTGAAACCAGAAACTGTCGCGCGCATAGTGTGGGTGGAGTGCGGGTGAATTACCCGTACTGTACCCGCACTGTAAATGTTTTCTTCATCTTCAGTTCTCTGATCAGGGCAACAGTGCCGGTGGAGTGCGGTTGGATTACCCGCACTTTACCCGCACTTTACTCGAACTGTACTCACACTCTGGTGTCAGGTGTAAATCCACTCCTCTGTCTTGAGCAACAGTGCGAGTGGAGTGCGGTTGGATTACCCTCACTTTACCCGCACTTTATCTGTTAGGTACGAATCAGCTCCTCTGTCTTGAGCAACAGTGCGGGTGGAGTGCAGTTGGATTACCCATACTTTATCTGTCAGATACGAATCAGCTCCTCTGTCTTGAGCAATAGTGCAGGTGAAGTGCGGTTGGATGAGCCGCACTTAACCCGCACTTTATCTTTCCTTCATGATTCAGGTCCCGGCTGTGGGAAGGAGTGCGGTTGCGACCCGTACTTGATGCGCACTGTAGAGCTGGTTATGATCCTTTGTCTTTCCTTTTGCCCCTTTTCTGCCGGAACCACTGCAACTAGCTTCTAACACTAGAATTACATCTATTGCCTACAATTAGCACCAACGGGCCTATTAGACATAAAAGACATAAAATGTAAAGAAAATAAACTCAAGAACGAGACAAAAGAATAGGAATGAGGGCCAAAATATACAACAATTTAGGCACGATTACCAACAATGGCTAGTTACTCAATCGGAACTTTATCCATGAATGCTCATCTATCTAGATATGGCTCAACCTATTACTATTGTAGCCATCCTAGCGTGTATAGTGATGGCTTCAAATTCCCTCACATGTGGCCAACCTAGGATGTATAGTGAAGGCCACCCGTTTGAGATTGGATGAGGTTCGAGGTTATCAACCGAATTCTACTCGAAGGTTAGTTCTCGTAAAATCACTAAAGTAGCCAACCTAGGGTGTATAGTGGAGGCTTCTAATTCTCTCACAAGTGGCTAACCTTGGGTGTATAGTGAAAGCCACTAATTCAAGATTAGATTAAGGGCATGGTTGTAGAGCTGGATTTTCAGAAATCCTTCCATTCAATTGAGCATTAGACAACCTAATTGCCTACTCAAGTAATCCAAATCAATCATGCAAAGAGGGTGTATCCAAGCAAATCAATAATGGAAATTAATTCAAGCAATGGAATAAAACATAGAGATAGAATAAATATAACACATAGAGTTTATTTACAAAGCCCAAATATCCATCAAACAAACAACATCAACCCCATAGTGGGGTATTTTAGCTACTCATATTCTATTACAAACAAATATATTAAGAGAGAGTGTATAGAGAACCCTTGAAGATTGATCTCCTTCCTTGAAGCTTGGATCCAAGTCTCCTAGTTGCCTTTGATTGAGTAGAGATGGTTTGGATGATGAGGGGATGTATTTCTAGCTTAGACTACAAGTGTTGGGAGATATGGGAGTTTTTCTGGTTCGTTCCCATGCTTTTCTATTTACAGGGGATGGAAAAATAGGTCAGTTAAGCTTGAAAACAGAAGCTGTCGCGCGCAGAGTGCGGGTGGAGTGCGGGTGAATTACCCGCACTATATGGGTTGTCTTCATCTTCAGTTCTCTGATCTGAGCAATAGTGCGGGTGGAGTGCGGTTGGATGACCCGCACTTGACCTACACTGTACTCGCACTCTAATGTCAGGTGTAAATTCACTCCTCTGTCTTGAGCAACAGTGCGGGTGGAGTGCGGTTGGATTACCAGCACTTTACCCATACTTTAATGTCAGGTGCAACTCAGCTTCTCTGGATTCAGCAACAGTGCGGGTGGAGTGCGGTTGGATGACCATCACTAACCCGCACTTTATCTTTCCTTCATGAATCAGGTCCCGTCTGTGGGAAGGAGTGCGGTTGGAGTGCGGTTGCGACCTGCACTTGACCCGCACTGTAGAGCTCGTTATGATCCTTTGTCTTTCCTTTTGCCCCTTTTCTGCTGGAACCACTGCAACTAGCTTCTAACACCAGAATTACATCTATTGCCTGCAATTAGCACCAATGAGCCTATTAGACATAAAAGACATAAAATATATAGAAAATACACTCAAGAACGAGACAAAAGAATAGGAATGAGGGCCGAAATGTACAACAATTTAGGCACGATCAAACACCCCCAAACCAAACCTTTGCTCGTCCTCGAGCAAACATAATCTAAAACAAAATAAGATACAAACTAAAAACGACTCAAACTAAGAACTTCCTAGACACAAAGAAAAACTTGTTGCAGAACCAAATAGCAGAGAGATATGCAAAAACAATATGGGTGTGAGGAATGAGTATATGCAAAATGTTCTAAACAACTCGAAGGCACCTCAAGGGAAACTGGCACAACATGAATCCCACACTTAAAATGCCAGCGCCTCAGAACTACTCACTCTCACACCTCGAGCATAATTCGCTTCGACACTAAGTTCTCACATGGATTTTCTCTTATCTTTCCACTCAGAACCTAGGTTCACACTCATGCAACATGTATGCCAATGAATTTATGTAACTGAATCAACTTAATTGCATACATTTAGTGTAGAATAAACGATGTTTTCAGTGAGTGAGTCTCATGAAAGAATCACGTGTCATGAACGTGGAAAGAGCATTCATCAACTAATATTCCCAATCTAGACGTCCCCTAAGATCAATTAGGTCTTTCCATTTGGTTGTAACGTGGCCACGGTGAATGGTGATTAGAAGAATGAGAATTTAGGCACAAGCACTAATCAACCAAGTTAAGGCAATACATTCTACGCTTAAGCATTTAATTCCTCATGCAACTCCACTTCCAAATACAATATGGCATCCAGGCATACAATTAGACTCTACGTGCAATCTTTAACTACTCATGTTACCCATTTGAGTAGCATTTACAATTTACACAAGGCATTTGAAGCATATTTTTCTTTTGTTACTTTTCTTTTCTTTTCTTTTCTTTTCATGCCTTTTTACTATGCACAGTTTCACAACTCATTACTCTTGCCTAGGTACACGCCATTTATCAAATTAAAGCACAACTTTACATTCTTAAGCCTCAACAAGATCAATTAAGAGAGGGTTGGCTAAGTGTTTAGGTTGCTTGGATTATGGATAACGTGGGTGTAGAATGGAAAAGTCTATATGTGTTTGGCTTCAAAATTGGCTTGGGAGCACACATATTACGGGAATGGGAAGCATTTAGGCTTTCTTTTTGAGTGGCTAAAACTCACATTGCCTAATATCACTTCAAAGGATCAATCTACCAAGGGAATAAAAGTTTCCGTCAAGCAGTCCACATATATGATGCATGTTCAATGACAAATGATGGTTTCTGATGTAGTGAGACTATGCATGGTGTTTGAATAGTGTTTATAGATTTGAAAAACATATTCCCTCAAATATACACGCTTTTGGCTTGTGTTTGTGATCTCACAAGGGAAATCTCCACTATTAGAACAAGGCGCTTGAGCACCGAGTTCCTTAAACTTGGACACTAGAAGATGAGACTAGCCCATGAAGTGCAAGTGAGACCCCTAAAGTGACTAAGAGTTATTGAATAAGCACACAAAGCATTCACACATTCGCCACAAACACTATGCTCCCAGTATCTCACCAAGCTAAATAAGCTCAAAATTCTGGCTAAGCAGCAACTTTTTCGAAAATATGACACAAAAATGACTAAAGACACAAAAACGAAAAATGACTCAAGACACAAAAGACGACTCAAAAAGGCATCTACACCCCCAAACCAAAACCCAACATTGTCCTCAATGTTGAAGACAAGAGAATCCGGCCTAGCGGCATGCACCTAACATAACTCAAACAACCCTAGGCACTAATCAAACACAATCAATGCCCCAACAAAATAAAAACGACTCAAACAAGGCTCACAAAATAAAGGTAATTCATACAATATATCATTGAAGAACAAGTCAAGCTTAACATCATGCATTTTATCAAAATTGACGGAATGGGGCATGAACAACCCCCAAACCGAATTAAACAATATAAAGCACATGCATTCATACTTGCACAAGAGCCTCCGGCTCTTTCATCCACCATTATAATCAATAAATTCAATGTGAAAATATCCACAAAATATAACATTCTAACCAAACTATCTCAACATCACAATTTATTGAATTTAAACAACATAAAACATAAAACTAACTACATGCATCAAAATTACTCAATGGGATGCATTCATGGAGAGGCTAGGGTCCTCTAAGGGTGGTTTGACCAAGTTAGAAAATTCCCTATTTCTCACTACCCAAATAAATTTAGGTGCCTTCATTATCTTTTCCTTTAACTTGTTTCTATATAAGTGCATTTGGTCTTTCCTTACCCATATTTGCTTAACCCTAGGTGGACTCCATCTATTCCTAGGACCTCTAGTTTTCCTATGTTGATTTGGCTTGTAATTTTTAGCCTTAAAATGCTCTATCCTAGAACATGCATAGCAAAAGATATTAGAGTTAGAGGAACTCCCCTTTGATGTGTGGTCTTGAGGACGTTTGATTTGTTTCACTTGTAACGCCTTGACCTCCTCCTCCTTTTTGCTTAGTGCTACCTTTGCATCCTCTAAGGCACTGACTTTTTGATCAACCTCCATTTGCATCTTCATTGACTTGTGAGCTATCTCATCTTCAAAATCTTTTGATAGCCTCACTAAGTTCTCCAAATCCTTCGATGCGGTACTCTTTTCGGCTTCAAATCTCTCAATTTGTTCTTCCAATTCTTTATTCTTGTCGGAGACTTCGCCATTGGTCTTCTTGAGAGTACCATTCTCAACCCTGAACATCTTCACTTCATATAATAGTTTCTCATTCAACTCTTGGAGATTACTCGCCTTTTCCATTCCCAAGGCTTCTCTCTCTTGAAATGCTTCATTCTCTTCCTTCAACACACCCCTTTCCAACACTAGCTCTATGCTCACGCTCATAAGCTCTTGGTTCATCTTGATCATCCTATCCATCTTGTCCATTCTCTTGCTTCGCTCCACTTCAAATTCTATTCGGAGCTTATACATGTCTTCTTTTGTGAAATTGGAGGAATCCACCGGTTTGGTTGCTTTAACTTGGAAACAACTCTGATTTACCGAGGTGGACTGCTGGGCGAATTCGAGCATTTGGGTGGTGTTCTCTTCTATGAAGGCATGAGTTTCTTGTTGAGAAGCTATCATCTGCTCAGTCTCCCGCACATGATTCTTCATGAAATTTCTTACTTGATCTTCAACGGAATTTGACTGGAATGACGAGATGTAGGTGTTCTCGTTAGGCTCGTAGCTTGACCCTGAATTTTACCAAAAGGAATCCATAGAGTCCTGAAACAAACAAAAACAAAAAATACCAAAATAATAAAAAGAAACTAACAAGACTAAAAACAACTAATAAACTAATAGTATTAAAACTAATCTAATCACTACTACACACACAGATCCCCGGCAGCAGCGCCATTTGATGACAAGGTTTTTGCCGTCAGAAAACCGTCCGTCAAAACAATTTATAAAACCTATACGATGCGTTCACAAGTAGTAATACAAGTAAAGCAGTAAGCACGGGTGTCGTCCACTGCAATCGAGGTGGCGGTGAAAAGATTAGGATTAATATAACTAGTATGCATAAAAGTAAAGTGATGGTGAATGAAGATATAATAAAAACTAAACTATGAAAGCAAATAAAATGGGATGACAATGGAGTGATGAATGAATGATGATGGAACTACGAAGTTGATGTACTCGTAAGTGAATATTGGGGCAATTGCAACAAACTCTCAATTAAGCACGTTTTGACAAATGTAACCAACCTAGGGTGTATAGTGTTGGTATATATCTATAGCAAGAGGTCAACCTAGGGTGTATAGAGAAAACATCCCACTAGCGATTAATCCCTCTTAAGCAACCAACAGTGGCTGGTTACTCAATTGGGACTTGTTCCATGAATGCTCATCTATCTAGCTATGGCTCAACCTATTATTAATGTAGCCATCCTAGGGTGTATAGTGATGGCTTCCAATTCCCTCACAAGTGGTCGACCTAGGATGTATAGTGAAGGCCACTCGGTTGGGATTGGATGAGGCTCGAGGTTATCAACCGAATTCTACTCGAAGGTTAGTTCTCGTAAAATCACTAAAGCAGCCAACCTAGGGTGTATAGTGGAGGCTTCTAATTCTCTCACAAGTGGCTAACCTAGAGTGTATAGTGAAAGCCACTAATTCAAGATTAGATTAAGGGCATGGTTATAGAGCCGAATTTGCGGAAATCCTTCCATTCAATGGAGCATTAGACAACCTAATTGCCTACTCAAGTAATCCAAATCAACATGCAAAGAGGGTTTATCCAAGCAAGTCAATAATGGAAATCAATACAAGCAATGGAATGAAATATAGAGATAGAATAAATATAACACATAGAGTTCATTTACAAAGCCCAAAATATCCATCAAACAAATAACATCAACCCCATAGTGGGGTATTTTAGCTACTCATGTTCTATTACAAACAAATAAACTAAGAGAGAGTGTAGAGAGAACCCTTAAAGATTGATCTCCTTCCTTGAAGCTTGAATCCAAGTCTCCTAGTTGCCTTTGATTGAGTAGAGATGGTTTGGATGAGAGGGAGATGTGTTTCTAGCTTAGACTACAAGTGTTGGGAGGTATGGTGATCCTTTGGTTCGTTCCCATCCTTTTCTATTTATAGAGGATGAAAAAATAGGTCACTTAAGCTTGAAACCAGAAACTGTCGTGCGCATAGTGCGGGTGGAGTGCGGGTGAATTACCCGCACTGTACCCGCACTGTAAATGTTTTCTTCATCTTCAGTTCTCTGATCAGGGCAACAGTGCGGGTGGAGTGCGGTTGGATTACCCGCACTTTACCCGCACTTTACTCGAACTGTACTCACACTCTGGTGTCAGGTGTAAATCCACTCCTCTGTCTTGAGCAACAGTGCGAGTGGAGTGCGGTTGGATTACCCTCACTTTACCCGCACTTTATCTGTTAGGTACGAATCAGCTCCTCTGTCTTGAGCAACAGTGCTGGTGGAGTGCGGTTTGATTACCCGCACTTTACCCGCACTGTATCTGTCAGGTACGAATCAGCTCCTCTGTCTTGAGCAATTGTGCGGGTGAAATGTGGTTGGATGACCCGCACTTAACCCGCACTTTATCTTTCCTTCATGATTCAGGTCCCTGCTGTGGGAAGGAGTGCGGTTGAAGTGCGGTTGCGACCCGCACTTGACCCGCACTGTAGAGCTGGTTATGATCCTTTGTCTTTCCTTTTGCCCCTTTTCTGCCAGAACCACTGCAACTAGCTTCTAACACCAGAATTACATCTATTGCCTGCAATTAGCACCCACAAGCCTATTAGACATAAAAGACATAAAATATATAGAAAATACACTCAAGAACGAGATAAAAGAATAGGAATGAGGCCGAAATTTACAACAATTTAGGCACGATCACCAACAATGGCTAGTTACTCAATCAGGACTTTATCCATGAATGCTCATCTATCTAGCTATGGCTCAACCTATTACTAATGTAGCCATCCTAGGGTGTATAGTGATGGCTTCCAATTCCCTCACATGTGGCCGACCTAGGATGTATAGTGAAGGCCACCCGTTTGAGATTGGATGAGGTTCGAGGTTATCAACCGAATTCTACTCGAAGGTTAGTTCTCGTAAAATCACTAAAGTATCCAACCTAGGGTGTATAGTGGAGGCTTCTAATTCTCTCACAAGTGGATAACCTTGGGTGTATAGTGAAAGCAACTAATTCAAGATTAGATTAAGGGCATGGTTGTAGAGCTGGATTTTCAGAAATCCTTCCATTCAATTGAGCATTAGACAACCTAATTGCCTACTCAAGTAATCCAAATCAATCATGCAAAGAGGGTGTATCCAAGCAAATCAATAATGGAAATTAATTCAAGAAGTGCAATAAAATATAGAGATAGAATAAATATAACACATAGAGTTTATTTACAAAGCCCAAATATCCATCAAATAACCAACATCAACCCCATAGTGGGGTATTTTAGCTACTCATATTCTATTACAAACAAATAAATTAAGAGAGAGTGTATAGAGAACCCTTGAAGATTGATCTCCTTCCTTGAAGCTTGAATCCAAGTCTCCTAGTTGCCTTTGATTGAGTAGAGATGGTTTGGATGATGAGGTGATGTATTTTTAGCTTAGACTACAAGTGTTGGGAGATATGAGAGTTCTTCTGGTTGATTCCCATGCTTTTGTATTTATAGGGGATGGAAAAATAGGTCAGTTAAGCTTGAAAATAGAAGCTGTCACGCGCAGAGTACGGGTGGAGTGCGGGTGAATTACCCACACTGTATGGGTTGTCTTCATCTTCAGTTCTCTGATCTGGGCAATAGTGCAGGTGGAGTGCGGTTGGATGACCCGCACTTGACCTGCACTCTACTCGCACTGTACTCGTACTCTAATGTCAGGTGTAAATTCACTCCTCTGTCTTGAGCAACAGTGCGGGTGGGGTGCGGTTGGATTACCCGCACTTTACCCACACTTAAATGTCAGGTGCAACTTAGCTTCTCTGGATTCGGCAACAGTGCGGGTGGAGTGCGGTTGGATGACCATCACTAACCCACGCTTTATCTTTCCTTCATCAATCAGGTCCCGGCTGTGGGAAGGAGTGCGGTTGGAGTGCGGTTGCGACCTGCACTTGACCCGTATTGTAGAGCTGCTTATGATCCTTTGTCTTTCCTTTTGCCCCTCTTCTGCCGGAACCACCGCAATTAGCTTTTAACACCAGAATTACATCTATTGCCTGCAATTAGCACCAATTAGCCTATCAGACTTAAAATAAATAGAAAATACACACAATAATAAGACAAAGGAGTAGGAATGAGGGCCGAAATATACAACAATTTAGGCACGATCAAACACCCCCAAACCAAACCTTTGCTCGTCCTCGAGCAAACATAATCTAAAACAAAGAAGACACAAATTAAAAATGACTAGAACTAAGAACTTTCCTAGACACAAAGAAAAACTTGCTGCAGAACCAACTAGCAGAGAGATACGTAAAAGCAAATGGGAGTGAGGAATGAGCGCATGCAAAATGTTCTAAACAACTCGAAGGCACCCCAAGGGAAAATGGCACAACAAGAATCCCACACTTAAAATGCCCATGCCTCAGAAACTACTCACTCTCACACCTCGAGCATAATTTTCTTCGACGCTAGGTTCTCACATGGATTCTCTCTTATCTTTCCTCTCAGAACCTAGGTTCACACTCATGCAACATGTATGCCAATGAATTTATGTAACTGAATCAACTTAGGTGCATACATTTAGTGTAGAATAAACGCTGTTTTCAGTAAGTGAGTCTCATGAAAGAATCACGTGTCATGAACGTGGAAAGATCATTCATTAACAAATGTTTCTAATCTAGACGTCTCCTAAGATCAACTAGGTCTTTTCCATTTGGTTGTAACGTGGCCACGGTGAATGGTGATTAGAAGAATGAGAAATTTAGGCACAAGCACTAATCAACCAAGTTAAGGCAATACATTCTATACTTAAGCATTTAATTTCTAGTGCAACTCCACTTCCAAATACAATATGGCATCCAGGCATACAATTAGACTCTACGTGCAATCTTTAACTACTCATGTTACCCATTTGAGTAGCATTTACAATTTACACAAGGCATTTGAAGCATATTTTTCTTTTGTTACTTTTCTTTTCTTTTCTTTTCTTTTCATGCCTTTTTACTATGCACAGTTTCACAACTCATTACTCTTGCCTAGGTACACGCCATTTATCAAATTAAAGCACAACTTTACATTCTTAAGCCTCAACAAGATCAATTAAGAGAGGGTTGGCTAAGTGTTTAGGTTGCTTGGATTATGGATAACGTGGGTGTAGAATGGAAAAGTCTATATGTGTTTGGCTTCAAAATTGGCTTGGGAGCACACATATTACGGGAATGGGAAGCATTTAGGCTTTCTTTTTGAGTGGCTAAAACTCACATTGCCTAATATCACTTCAAAGGATCAATCTACCAAGGGAATAAAAGTTTCCGTCAAGCAGTCTATATATATAATGCATGTTCAATGACAAATGATGATTTTTGATGTAGTGAGACTATGCATGTTGTTTGAATATTGTTTACAGATTTGAAAAACATTTTCCCTCAAATATACACGCTTTTGGCTTGTGTTTGTGATCTCACAAGGGAAATCTCCACTATTAGAACAAGGCGCTTGAGCACCGAGTTCTCTAAACTTGGACACTAGAAGATGAGACTAGCCCATGAAGTGCAAGTGAGACCCCTAAAGTGACTAAGAGTTATTGAATAAGCACATAAAGCATACACACATTTGCCACAAACACTATGCTCCAGGTATCTCACCAAGCTAAATAAGCTCAAAATTCTGGCTAAGCAGCAACTTTTTCGAAAATAAGACACAAAAATGACTCAAGACACAAAAGACGAATCAAAAAGGCGACTACACCCCCAAACAAAAACCCAACATTGTCCTCAATATTGAAGACAAGAGAATCCGACCTAGCGGCATGCACCTAACATGACTCAAACAAACCTAGGCACTAATCAACCACAATCAATGCCCCAACAAAATAAAAGTGACTCAAACAAGGCTCACAAAATAAAGGCATTTCATGCAATATATCATTGAAGCACAAGTCATGCTTAACATCATGCATTCTATCAACCCCCAAACCGAATTAAAAAAATATAAAGCACATGCATTCATACTTGCACAAGAGCCGCTGGCTCTTTCATCCACAAATACAATCAATAACTTCAATGTGCAAATACCCACAAAATATAACATTCGAACAACTATCCAAACATCACAATTTATTGAATTTAAACAACATAAAACATAAAACTAACTACATGCATCAAAATTATTCAATGGGATGCATTCGTGGAGAGGCTAGGGTCCTCTAAGGGGGGTTTGACCAAGTTAGGAAATTCTCTATTTTTAACTACCCAAATAAATTTAGGTGACTTCATTATCTTTTCCTTTTTCATGTTTCTATATAAGTGCACTTGGTCTTTCCTTACCCATATTTGCTTGACCCTTGGTGGACTCCATCTATTCCTAGGACCTCTAGTTTTCCTATGTTGATTTGGCTTGTAATTTTTAGCCTTATGTTAATGGAAATTTTGCTCGGGATGAGAAATCTCAGTTAATGCCCTCGAGACCACTACCACGTAGGTGGTGGCCAAAATTCATTGTATATGTAACAGTGATTTATAAAGTGACAAGTAAGCAAGAATATTTTTATTGAATATGCATGGTATACAAATACAAAGGTTCTTCTCTCTTTTCTCTCAACTCTCTCTAGGGAATGGTCAATTGTTAGTCGTATGCTTGTCGAATAGTAGTCTCCTCTTTTTCCTTTCTTTTCTTTTCTATTTATACATAGTTTATAGGTCAACAGATTGATTCTCCCTTGATTTTCTCAGTCTCCTCCTTATTGAGCGGGATTTCTTGCTTTAATGTCATTGACTTTTGAATTGACGTCCGGATTGAGAGTATCGTGGTGGAGATCAGTTTGTTTCCTTTTTGGATTTTATTACTTGTTCTTTATGTAGGTAACGTTTCCAGATATGATTCAATGCATTCATCGTATCCTTTCAGCATGATCCTTTATGGATGTAGTTGGATATGACGATATGGTGTGGTGCATCAACCAGTGAGGTTGATTAGTATTTCGACCTTGATATCTGAGAAGTTTCATCCAGCTTTGAGCCAAATCTGGCTTCCCTTGACCTTTTTGAAGCTAGGTGTGGCCTCGACTGACCTTTTGAAGCTAGGTGTGGCTTCGACTGACCCGCTGCCTTTTAGGGACATTCTTCTGTGTCAATCGAGGTACAGACGAGTCTCTGGAGCACTTGTGAGATGACCTCGACTTCGGGGAGCTTCTAGTTTTGGTGATACGGGCTAGATCTGATTGTTCCGGGCTATATCCCGGATGTTTCTGAAGCCCGCCCTTATTTCTGGGGTGGTATAATAGCTCGACTCTGGATTGAGAGGTCTCCTGGTGAAACTCTCAGGTATGGAACAAGGTCTGGGAGGTGGAAAATTTCCCTTTGGTCCTTAGCCAATTTTGGCTATTAACAGAAGTCCCCTCTGACTTGAACACCAGACGTCGAGCTCGGGGTTGAGGTTAGATTTTCACTTTATTTGGGAAATCTTCCTCTTTTTACAGTTACCAAAATATTGGAGAAATTTCTTCATTTGAATGACATGTTGTGAACCGACTTATTTATCTTCGAATTAATTTGATTGCCTTACGGCAGTCCCCAAGAATTTTTACCGTTACCAGAATCTTGGAGAGATCATCCTCTTAACTATGTAAGTGATGTGGCATGAGATGATTAGCCCGCGTTCGAGTTTAATCCGGTTACGTTACCGTAATCGATTTTTTACCATTACCAGATGAGTATCTCGGTGTTGTTGCCCTTCTGCCTATATATATGTCTGTTTTCATCCTCATCTTCCTCACAACTCTTCGAGCTAAAAACTTTTTGCTGAGAAATATTTCCATAGCTTTTCCTCCGAGCTTGCTTCTTTCTATATTCTTTGTCTTCTATAATGTCAAAAAATAGTCGTGACTCAACTGATTCCATATTCGACGCGAGGAGGTCGTCAGTCTTATTTTGGGGAAGCGGGCTAGGAGGAGTTCTGACGGCGTCGATTCTCCGCCCACCTCACAACGTCGGCGGTCCAGTAGGAATGTATCTATCGGGACTGGGTTCTCCAACCATCCCGACCACCCTTTAGATATCGTCGATGATGACTCCGACAAAGAAGTGGCCGGTGGCGCTGCGGGGGAACGTCGGATCTCGGCTCCGGGTCCCTTTGGGGAGAGGCTCCCTCTCTACGATTTCCGGGTTGTCCTAGATTCCACCGTTGACCCGGTGTCGATTGATCGCTTGAGGTCAAAGTTTGGCATCCCTGATAGCGTATCCATCTCGGTACCTCCTGAAAATTACGAGCTTTTCAACCCCCCTAAAGGCGTGCTTCCGATTCATGTGGCCGCTCTTGATAACGGGGTCAGGCTTCCCCTCCATCCAACCCTTCGACGGGCTCTCAATGCCATCCAGCTCACTCCTCTCCAGTTGACGCCTGGCTTCTTGAGGCATCTGATTGGTTTCCTTGTCTTATGGAGGGAACAATACTAGATGAGTAAAGTGACGAGGGAGCCAGGTGTAGAGGAGCTGGCTTATCTCTTCCAGATTGGGAGTTTGTCTAGGGCTTCTCGAGGCCAATTCTATGCCAAGGCAAAGAATAAGCTTAATTTCCTCATTCCTAGTGCCTCGAAGAAGGATCCCGCATGGAAAGAAGAATGGATCCTGACGGAGGATGACTGGGGGAGCTCGATTTTCATCAGAGGGCACGAATTCAAGGTTCCTACGGCTTTCAGCAACAAGCCCTCCTGGGACCGTGACTCCCTGCCTTCCAAGTCCGAAGCCGTCTTAAAGGCTATTCTAGCCCAGAATTATCTGAATCCGAAGTTCCCTACTGCTGAAGCTTTTGACCCTCGTAGGGTGAACAAGTATTTGCGGATTTCAGACGCTATTCTTCGTAAGTATCCTTGTATTGCTTTGCTTCGCTTTATTACTTAGCTTGGTTCTAACATTTTCTTTTTTAATTTGTTTATTCACAGTTTTTGTCGTGGAGCCGGCCACCTGTCACTTCTCACGCTCTCCTCAAGGTGGAGCTTCTCTTCCCTTCTCTGGGGTCGAACCTGCCCTGGCTTAGTCTATCTCTCCGACTGGGGGTCTAAGATGGCCACTCTTGCCTCGCGGGCTTTCCGGGCTTTGGGTAAAGCCCCCAAGTGGTTGGCCCGGCTGCTTCTGCCTCCTCGGCCGTGGCCGCTAAAGTTGTGACCCCTTCGACTCAAACACCTGATTCCGCTGCGCTTCCAACAACCAAAGCCTTGGAGGTTTCTGGGAAAGGTGTTGCTTCTGGGAAAGGTGCCACGAATGTTCCTTCCAGTCGCTCCCGGCCCCAGCTTAGCTCGATAGGGCGGATGAGGTCCTGGAGCAGTTCATAGCGTTCTGTCCCGGTGGTGGGATCTCGAAGATGGCTTCTATGTCTGTGGACGTTCTTATAACCAAGGGATCTGCTATCTTAGCTGAGGTAATTGCATTTCCTTCACGCTACTTTTGTTAATTCATTCAGTTTCTAACTCGAGTTCTGTAATTTGTAGGTCTTTAAGGTTAATGTCGCGATGGGCCAGCAGGTAGCCCTCCTTCATGATCGGGCTGTAAAAGCTGAGGCTGAAGCTGAGAAAGCCAGGGAACTGCTCAACCAGGCTCGATCTTTAGTAGAAGAGGTGACTTCTAGCCAGGGAAAAATCGAGCTCGAGATGGCTGAGCTTCGCTGCAATCATGAGAAGATGAAGCAATCTTTCGATCAGGAGCATCTTCACTCTCTTTGGCAGGCTAGGCAGCGGGATTCCTGGAGATCTGAGGCTAAGAAGCTGGACCTCGAGAACCGGTCTCTGATTACTCAGGTGGCCAAGCTACAAGCTGATGCAGAGACCTCCTTCAGTGACGAGTATTTTTATGCTTCTTTTCAGGTCGCGGAAGCTCTTCCTCCTCCCTTTGATTTATCTTCTATTACAGGCTGGGACAGACAGGAAATAATGCTCAAAGCTGCCGAGTTATCTCGCCCTGAGGGCGACAAGGTAGTCCCTTTTAGCCCAGCAGGAACTGGGAAGCAGCCCGCTCAGTCAGATCCCTCATTCCATCTTCCTTCCTTTATCACCTCGGGTCCTGGGGAGTCTTCCAGCAAAGTGATGTCTTCTCGATCCGAGGAGGACCAATCGGGAGCCGGTGAAGAGGTTAGAAGCCCATATGAGGATCCCCCTTTAACAGAGATGGAGGTCGACATGAGCTAGATGGGGTCCTTGGCTGCCCTTCTTGACGCGGCTGTCCCTCCTGAGGTTATGGATGTAATTAATGAAGTTTTGGAGGAAGATCCAGCTGATAATCCGATGGAGCCTCTAGATGGAAGAGATGTCGGTGAGGGTAACCCAGATGGACAGCTACCAGTAGAGGGGGTTGATACCGAGGATCAGCAAGAAGGAGGAGGGCCAGCGGAAGGGAGCTATGAGAGTCCCAAAGCTTGAAGCGGATTGCTTGTTTTTGATTGCCCAGAAAAGGAGGTGGGCACCCTGTTTTTCCATTATCAATTTTTCATTTTTCTTCTTCTTTCTGTAGCCCGAGTTCGGGGGTTGGGCTTCTCATTTGGATATAGCCTTATCGGGGGATAGGCTCCCCTTGCCCTTAATGATAAATTGAAGCGATTTTTTGAGAACTTTTATTCTGTTTCTGGTTTTGAATGGTATCCAGAGTAGCATCTGTAGCAGCAATTAAGATTCGTGTAGGGAATTATGGTGATTTTGATCCTGCACACGAAAGCAAACATTATATACATATATATATATATATATATATATCTGTTTATGTATATATACATATTTTTTTTATGGGGTGATAACCCAACCAAGACATTAGGAGGGTTATTTAGCTATTTCCTAGTCTTGGAGATCTGGAGGGCAACTATGCTCTTACACCCAGATCCTTCTTGGGGGTGGTAGCCTGACCAAGGCATTAGGACGGCTATCGAGCTATTTCCTGGTCTCGAGATCTGGAGGGCAACTATGCTCTTACACTCAGATCCTTCTTGGGGGTGGTAGCCCGACCAAGGCATCAGGAGGGCTATCGAGCTATTTCCTGTTCTCGAGATCTGGAGGGCAACTATGCTCTTACACTCAGATCCTTCTTGGGGGTGGTAGCCCGACCAAGGCATCAAGAAGGCTATCGAGCTATTTCCTGGTCTCGAGATCTGGAGGGCAACTATGCTCTTACACTCAGATCCTTCTTGGGGGTGGTAGCCCGACCAAGGCATCAGGAGGGCTATCGAGCTATTTCCAGGTCTTAAGAGGTTTATGTCGAATTCCCATACAAGGGTGTAGTCACTAACGTTGAACATAGTTGGAGACAAAGATGGAAGAGAAAAGGAAAATGACTTTATTGATGATTGAGATGTAGTACATCTTTATTAGGACCTGTAATGAAAACTAAGTGGGGGTAGTCTGCTTGAGAACTCCTTTCAAGGGTAGAATTTCTTCAAATGATTTGCATTCCAAGTGTGGTTGATGGATCGTCCGTCCATGTCTTCGAGTTTATAAGCTCCATTGCGAACAACTAGCTTTATCAAATATGGCTCTTCCCAATTTGGACTTAAGACTCCATCCGACCTTTTCTGAGTGTTCAAGGTCACTTTCCTAAGTACCAGATCCCCTTCCTTGAATTTTCGGGTTCTAACCTTTTAGTTGAAGTATCTAGCGATCTTGCTTTGGTAGATCACTACTTTCTCTGCTACCCGATCTTGCTTTTCTTCTAAGAGGTCTAGACTAGCCAGGAGCTTGACTTCGTTACTTTCGGGCTCAAAGTGTTGTACCCTGAACAAGGTTAATTTATGCTCGATGGGGAGGACTGCTTTAACCCCGAAAGCCAGGGAGTAAGGTGTCTCTCCGGTAGCTGTTATTCTTGTAGTCTGGTATGGCCAAAGGACTTCTGGTAGCTCTTCGGCCCATTTACCTTTCTTCTGCTGAAGTTTCTTTTTCAGGAGTTTCTTGATTGTTTTGTTGGTGGATTCTACCAGCCCATTAGTCTGGGGATGAGCCACTGAAGCGAGCCTGAGGTCAATCCCCAATCCTTTACAAAAGTCTTTGAATAGGGCGTTGTCGAATTGCTTTCCTAGGTCGGTTATAATGATGAGAGGGGTCCCGAACCTGCATACCACGTTAGTCTTGATGAACTTGGTTGTATTCTTTTCTGATATTCGAGAAAGAGGTCCGGCCTTGACCCATCTTGTAAAGTAGTCGATAGCCACGATGGCATGTTTCATCTATCCAGGAGCGGTATGAAGTGGCCCAATTAGGTCGATTCCCCACATGGCAAGGGGGTAAGGTGAACTGAGGGACGACAGTCGCTCGGGTGGCTGGTGGTTCAAGTTTGAGGTTCTTTGACAAGGTTCACAGGATTGCACAAAACTCTTTGCATCTTGATGGATGGTCAGCCAATAGTACCCCATACGAAGCACCTGATAGGCTAGAGCTTCCTTACCTATGTGGTTCCCACAGTCCCCAGAGTGGACCTCTCTCAATGCCCACTTAGCATCATCGGGATGCAAGCACCTAAGTAAGGGGAGGGATCTGCCCCTCCTGTAGATGTATCCGTCCACCATACAGTATCGAACTGAGAGTCTCTTAACTCTTCGGGCTTGGTCGGGCTCTTCAGGAAGCTCTCCTTCAAGGAGGTAGGCGACAATTGGGTCCATTCAGCAAGGTAGGCGATCCAGGGAACAAATTTCTCCATTTGTGGCTATGCTTGGCTGGGTGATTACTTGGAGGGGAATTCCCCTTGGTAGGGATTGGCCTCCGTTCGCCGCTATTTTAGCCAGAACATATGCGCGATGGTTTTGGTGTCGAGGCACCTGATCGATATTGAGTCCCTTAAATTTGCTTTTCAGCAGCCGAGCTAGATTTAGGTAGGTGACCATATTATCTCCCTTTGTCTGGTAGACCCCAGTCACCTGGTTTACAACAAGCAATGAATCGCTCTTGATCTGCAGGTAGTCGGCCTTTAGTTCGATGGCTACCTTCATCCCGGCTAGGAGGGCTTTATATTCCGCTTCGTTGTTGGTAGCTTTAAACTCGAATCTGAAACAGTGATAGAGTTCAGTCCCCTCAAGATCTATCAAAACTATGCCAGCTCCTCCCCCAGCTCATCCGGATGCTCCGTCTGAAAAGAGGATCCATGGCTTGCAGCCTTCCGGCCAATTTTTGACCTCGGATATCTTCTCAGAGACCTCGTCTGATACTGAGGGATCATCTGGATCTGGGATCGCTGAGAATTCTGCCACGAAGTCGGCCAAAGCCTGTGCCTTAATCGTAGTCCGGGGCTTATACTTTAGGTCGAACTGAGTGAGCTCTAGTGCCCATAAAACTAGCCTTCCTGACACGTCTGGTCTTTGCAAGAATTGACGGAGGGGTTGGTCTGTCACCACTGCTATTGTGTGAGCTTGAAAATAGGGATGGAGTTTCCTCGTTGAGATCACCAGAGCATAAGCGAGCTTCTCCAGGAGAATGTAGTTTCTTTCTGATTTGGTCAAGGCATGACTCACATAGTATATGGGCCTTTGAAAACCGTCGCTACAATCCTTGGCCAAAGCCCCGCTTACTGCAGTTTCTGATACAGCCAGGTAAATCTGTAACTCATCTCCGAGAACCGGCTTGACTAACAAAGGGGGGCTTGTTAGGTACTCTTTCAAAGCTTGAAATGCCTGCTCACTTTCCTGGCTCCATTTCATGTTCTTTCCTTGTTTGATGGCCTTAATGAAAGGGAGACATTTATTGGTGGAGCGAGAGATAAACCTGTTGAGTGCCGCCACCCGTCCAGTCAGAATCTGTACTTGCTTGAGCGAGGTCGGGGATTCCAGGTCCATGATAGCTTTGATTTTTTCTGGGTTGGCTTCCATACCTCTCTCATGAACCATGAAGCCCAGAAACTTCTCTGCCGTTACCTCAAAGGCACATTTGGAGGGGTTCAAACGCATCTGGTTTTCCCTCAGTATGAGGAAGGTTTTGCGAAGGTCTTCCTGATGTCCCTTTGTGGTTGGGGATTTCGTGATCATGTCGTCGACATATACTTCCATCGTCCTTCCTATCTTGGGCTTGAACAGTTTGTTAACTAGCCGCTGGTATGTGGCCCCTGTATTCTTCAAACCAAACGGCATCACCTTGTAGCAATATAAGCCCTGCCTAGTGATGAAACTGGTCTTATCTTGGTCAGCCGGGTGCATTTTAATTTGGTTGTATCCTGAGAATGCGTCCATAAAACTCAAAAGTTTATTTCCGGATGTGGATTCAACCGGCTGGTCGATCTTTGGTAGAGGAAAAATGTCTTTCGGACAAGCCCAGTTGAGGTCGGTGTAGTCGACACACATACGCCATTTCCCACTCGCCTTCGTGACCATGACCACGTTGGCGATCCATTCGGGGTAACGTACCTCTCTGACGAACCCCGCTTTGATCAATTTATCAACCTCTTCCTGCACCGCCGCGTTCCTATTAGCGTTGAAGTGACGCCTCTTCTGCTTGACGGGCTTGACCGTTGGATCTACTGCTAGCCGGTGGGTAGCCAACGATGCCAGAATTCTAGGCATTTCATCATGGTTCTAGGTGAAGATGTCGCTAAATTCCCTGAGAAGATCAATCAGTCCTCTTTTTACTTCTGGGTCAAGGGTGGCTCCGACCTAGACGACCTTGGAGGGATCGTCATTCCTGACGGATATTTCTTCTAGTTTGTCCACGGGCTGCCCGCTGGCCTATTCCTTACTCCGTTCTTCCTCGTAGGGCATGATAGGTTCATCCTTCGGATGCCCAGGATGTTCCGCGAGCTTCTTCTCCTCCTGGATTATCCGGGACATATCTATGTCTTCCTTGATCAATGTCACCTGTACACACTGCTTCGCTAGGGCTGTAGGATTGGCAGATACTGCGTAGCATTTCTTGGCTGCCTGCTGGTCTCCGCGTACCTCTCCTACTTTGGTTCCAACCGGGAATTTCAAGACGTTGTGGTATATGGACAAGACTCCCTTCAAAGAGGACAGGAAAGGTCTCCCTAAGATGGCGTTGTAGGCCGATGGGGTGTCCACCACAACAAAGTCGGTCATTACATTCTGCTGAAGCGGGGTGACCCCAATGATTACTGGGAGGATCATTGACCCCACTGGTATGATCGAGTCCCAGGTGAAACCGTAAAGCGGAGTGGTACAGCTGTTGTAACAACGTTGCTTCAGGTTCAATTTTTCCAGGGTATCCTTAAAGAGGATATCTACACTGCTACCTGTGTCCACGAGCACGCGATGGACCAGACAGTTGGCGATCTGTATCATGATGACCATAGGATCATCATGAGGTTGCACAGTATTGAAGACATCTGCTTCGGTGAATACGATATGGGCTGACTGGGAGGGCTCTGTCGGGCTCTGGCTGACTTCGAAGATCCCTCGGCTCTCTCCGAGGCGGGGAACCTTTCTTGCATGGTTTTTCCTGGAGTTATTGGAAACGCCGGCCAATGTAGGACCTCCGCTGATAGTGTGTATCACCTGGATCTGTTGCATGAAGTCAGCCTGCTCCCCTTTCCTCTTTTCTGCGTCCTCACAGATTTCAGCTTATACCTCCCTTCCAGTCCTGATATTATCTCTGACCTGTTGTAAGAACTCGATCAGGCATCCTCCCCTTATCAGGGCCTCAATCTGGTTGCGCAAGTTATGGCACTCTGAAGTGTTGTGGCCCATGTCTTCATGAAAGTCGCAGTACTTATACCGGTTTCTCCTGTCAGCTGGGGCCTTCATGGGAGCGGGCTTTTGGAGTAACCCTTTATCTCGTATGGCAAGATAGACTATTTCCCTGGAAGCATTCAAAGGGGTGTAGTAGTCATACCATTTTTCCCCTTGCATTACTGGAGCCACGGTCCAGGTAGGGAGCGAAGCTCGGGGAGGGGTTCGTTTTGCTGGATATCTTTCTTGCCTATGCGGAGGGGCAGAGAGGCGATAGGTCGACCTGTTGGGAGGTTTATTATGAGCTTTCTGCACTAGCTCAAATTTGGGGGCTTCTTTCTTCAGACGCTTTGCTGTTCTCATGTCGTCATGTTCTATCTTGACCTTGAGTTGTTCATCGATCTCGACCTGTTCAAGAGCCCGGTCATAGGCCTCTTGGTAAGTTTTGGGAGGTCTCTTGGCAAAAGAACGGAAAAGCTTTCCTGCCCAGAGGTTTCGCCTGAAGTTGGCGAGGGTTTCTTTTTCGGTGAAAACTCTCATTTGTATGACCTCCTTGTGAAATCGCTCCACATATGATCGAAGAGTTTCACTCCGTTCCTGGATCACATATTGGAGGTGTATGGGATCTTTCGGGCGAGGTTTAACTCCTTGGAATTGTGAGCAAAAATCGGTTGATAATTTTGTGAAAGAATCCACGCTTCCAACGGGTAGTTTCCTGAACCAGGTTTTAGCATAGTCGATCAAGGTCATTGGGAACATTCTGCACATAGCTGCTCTGGTAGTGTTCTGGACCTCCATCTGTTGAATGAAGCTCTCTAGGTGGCTTAGAGGATCTTCTGTTCCAGAGAACTTATCTGCTGGCATTTTGAATTTTGGGGGGAGCTCTGCTTCCCAGATCCTTCTAGTGAAGGGAGCGTTCATCTCGCTCAGGGGATTCTTTTTATCCTCCTTACTCTTTCCCTTCCTTATTTGCTAGACCTCTTTTTGTAGCTTTGCCAGCTGATCCCTCAGTCGCTTGTTCCCAGGTCTCTTCGAGTTAACCTCAGATTCCTCACTGTCGAATCTTTCTGATGAACTGGCAATTTCTATCCGGTCCTCCTCCTGGACATGATCTACTCGGGGATTTTGTATACTTTCCTCTTCTAGGGCTCATGTAGTTCTCCTAGATGTAGTTGGATGAGATAGCCCTCGGGGCTTCCTGGTAAAAGCATCCGCGGCAGACTTAACTAGCCGGGGTTGATATTGTGAAAGTCTTCTCGGAGCTGGGGGCATGGGTCCCAGCCTATCCCGGATCGAACGTTGGGGCCTTGATCTATCTCGAGCCGGCTCTGGAGAAGGAGGTCCTAGGCGATCGAAAGCAGGTGGTCTAGCTCCGAGCCTGCTCGACTCTCCCTGATCATCCAGGTTGGTTGGCTGGATTGTGATGCCTTCAGCGAGGAGGCGGACGCGGACGGATTCTACAAAGGCAGCCGCTTGTTGGTCGAGTGCTGCCTGGCTCACTATGGGGTGGCCAGTAGCCCGCGCATTGGTTGTCTGGATCGGAGCTTGACTACTATATCCAGACTTTCTCCCTCTTCCTGGGGCTTTTCGGGTTGGCCTCGCCGGAGATTGCTCCGGGACTCTGTGTTGGTCTTGGGAGGAGCGGAGCCTCATAGTTCCTGTAAAACAATGAAAATATAAATGCAAACAATTGGTTAATTGGGTGTAAGTGTTCCCACAGACGGCGCCAGAAAGTGTTAACAGAAATTTTGCTCGGGATAAGAAATCTCAGTTAACGCCCTCGAGACCACTACCACGTAGGTGGTGGCCAAAATTCATTGTATATGTAACAATGATTTATAAAGTGACAAGTAAGCAAGAATGTTTTTATTGAATATGCATGGTATACAAATACAAAGGTTCTTCTCTCTTTTCTCTCAACTCTCTCTAGGGAATGGTCGATTGTTAGTCGTATGCCTGTCGAATAGTAGTCTCATATTTTTCCTTTCTTTTCTTTTCTATTTATACATAGTTTATAGGTCAACAGATTGATTCTCCCTTGATTTTCTCAGTCTCCTCCTTATCGGGTGGGATTTCTTGCTTTAATGTCATTGACTTTTGAATTGACGTCCGGATTGAGAGTATCGTGGTGGAGATCAGTTTGTTTCCTTTTTGGATTTTATTACTTGTTCTGCATGTAGGTGACGTTTCCAGATATGATTCAATGCATTCCTCTCATCCTTTCAGCATGATCCTTTACGGATGTCGTTGGATATGACGATATAGTGTGGTGCATCAACCAGAGAGGTTGATTAGTATTTCGACCTTGATATCTGAGAAGTTTCATCCAGCTTTGAGCCAAATCTGGCTTCCCTTGACCTTTTCAAAGCTAGGTGTGGCCTCGACTGACCTTTTGAAGCTAGGTGTGGCTTCGACTGACCCCGCGGCCTTTTAGGGACATTCTTCTGTGTCAATCGAGGTACAGACGAGTCTCTGGAGCACTTGTGAGATGACCTCGACTTTGGGGAGCTTCTAGTTTTGGTGATGCATCGTTCCGGGCTCTATCCCGGATGTTTCGGGAGCCCGTCCTTATTCCTGGGGTGGTATCGCAGTTTGGCTCTGAACAAAGAGATCTCCTGGTGGAAGCTCTTGGGTCCGGGCTCTATCCCGGATGTTTCCGGAGCCCGCCCTTGTTTCTGGGGTGGTATAGTAGCTCGTCTCTGGATTGAGAGGTCTCCTGGTGAAACTCTCGGGTATGAAACAAGGTCTGGGAGGTGGAAAATTTCCCTTTGGTCCTTAGCCAATTTTGGCTATTAACACCTTAAAATGCTCTATCCTAGAACATGCATAGCAAAAGATATTAGAGTTATAGGAACTTCCCTTTAATGAATGGTCTTGAGGACGTTTGAGTTGTTTCACTTGTAACGCCTTGACCTCCTCCTCCTTTTTGCTTAATGCTACCTTTGCTTCCTCTAAGGCATTGGCTTTTTGATCAACCTCCATTTGCATCTTCATTGACATGTGAGCTATCTCATCTTCAAAATCTTTTGAAAGCCTTGCTAAGTTCTCCAAATCCTTCGATGCGGTACTCTTTTCGGCCTCAAATCTCTCAATTCGTTCTTCCAATTCATTGTTCTTGTCGCAGACTTCGCCATTTGTCTTCTTGAGAGTACCGTTCTCAACTCTGAGCATCTGCACTTCAAATAATAGTTTCTTGTTCAACTCTTGGAGATTACTCGCCTTTTCCATTCCCAAGGATTCTCTTTCTTGAAGTGCTTCATTCTCTTCCTTCAACAGACCCCTTTCCAACACTAGCTCTGTGCTCACGCTCATAAGCTCTTGGTTCACCTTGATCATCCTGTCCATCTCATCCATTCTCTTGCTTCGCTCCACTTCAAATTCGATTCGGAGCTTATACATGTCTTCTTTTGTGAAATTGGAGGAATCCATCGATTTGGTTGCTTTAACTTGGAAACAACTCTGATTTACCGGGGTGTACTGCTGGGCGAATTCGAGCATTTGGGTGGTTTTCTCTTCTATGAAGGCTTGAGTCTCTTATTGAGAAGCTATCATCTGCTCAGTCTCCCGCACATGATTCTTCATGAAATTTCTTAGTTGATCTTCAACGGAATTTGACTAGAATGATGAGACGTAGGTATTCTCGTTAGGCTTGTCGCTTGACCCTGAATTTTGCCAAAAGGTATCCATAGAGTCCTGAAACAAACATAAACAAAAACTACCAAAGCAATAAAAAGAAACTAACAAAACTAAAAACAACTAATAAACTAATAGTATTAAAACTAATCTAATCACTACTACGCACACCGATCCCCGGCAGCGGCGCCATTTGATGAGAAGGTTTTTACCGTCTGAAAACTGTCTGTCAAAACAATTTATAAAACCTATGCGATGCTTTCACAAGTAGAAATACAAGTAAAGTGGTAAGCACATGTGTCGTCCACTGAGATCGGGGTAGCGGTGACAAGATTATGATTAATATAAGTAGTACGAATAAAAGTAAAGTGATGGTGAATGAAAATACAATAGAAACTAAACTATGAAAGCAAATAAAATGGGATGACAATGGAGTGATGAATGAATGATGATGGAACTTTGGAGTTGATGGACTCGTAAGTGAATATTGGAGCAATTGCAACAAACTCTCAATTAAGCACGTTTTGACAAATGTAACCAACCTAGGGTGTATAGTGTTTGTATATATCTCTAGCAAGAGGTCAACCTAAGGTGTATAGCGAAGACCTCCCACTAGCGATTAATCCCTCCTAAGCAACCAACAATGGCTAGTTACTCAATCAGGACTTTTTTCATGAATGCTCATCTATCTAGCTATGGCTCAACCTATTACTAATGTAGCCATCCTAGGGTGTATAGTGATGGCTTCCAATTCCCTCACATGTGGCCGACCTCGGATGTATAGTGATGGCCACCCATTTGAGATTGGATGAGGTTCAACGTTATCAACCGAATTCTACTCGAAGGTTAGTTCTCGTAAAATCACTAAAGTAGCCAACCTAGGGTGTATAGTGGAGACTTCTAATTCTCTCACAAGTGGCTAACCTAGGGTGTATAGTGAAAGCCACTAATTCAAGATTAGATTAAGGGCATGGTTGTAGAGCCAGATTTCCGAAAATCCTTCCATTCAATTGAGCATTAGACAACCTAATTGCTACTTAAGTAATCCAAATCAATCATGCAAAGAGGGTGTATCCAACCAAATCAATAATGGAAATTAATTCAGGCAATGGAATAAAATATAGAGATAGAATAAATATAACACATAGAGTTTATTTACAAAGCCCAAATATCCATCAAACAAATAACATCAACCCCATAGTGGGGTATTTTAGCTACTCATGTTCTATTACAAACAAATAAACTAAGAGAGAGTGTAGAGAGAACCCTTGAAGATTGATCTCATTCCTTGAAGCTTGAATCCAAGTCTCCTAGTTGCCTTTGATTGAGTAGAGATGGTTTGGATGATAGGGGGATGTATTTCTAGCTTAGACTACAACTGTTGGGAGATATGGGAGTTCTTCTGGTTCGTTCCCATGCTTTTCTATTTATAGGGGATGGAAAAATAGGTCAGTTAAGCTTGAAAACAGAAGCTGTCGCGCGCAGAATGCGGGTGGAGTGCAGGTGAATTACCCGCACTGTATGGGTTGTCTTCATCTTCAGTTCTTTGATCTGGGCAATAGTGCGGGTGGAGTGCGATTGGATGACCCACACTTGACCCGCACTCTACTCGTACTGTACTCGCACTCTAATGTCAGGTGTAAATTCACTCCTCTGTCTTGAGCAATAGTGCGGGTGGAGTGCAATTGGATTACCCACACTTTACCCGCACTTTAATGTCAGGTGCAACTCAGCTTCTCTAGATTCGGCAACAGTGCAGGTGGAGTGCGGTTGGATGATCTGCACTGACCCGCACTTTATATTTCCTTCATGAATCAGGTCCTGACTGTGGGAAGGAGTGCGATTGGAGTGCAGTTGCGACCCACACTTGACCCGCACTGTAGAGCTGCTTATGATCCTTTGTCTTTTCGTTTGCCCCTTTTTTGCCAGAACCACCGCAAGTAGCATTTAACACCAGAATTACATCTATTGCCTGTAGTTAGCACCAACGAGCCTATTAGACATAAAATAAATAGAAAATACACATAAGAATGAGACAAAGGAATAGGAATGAGGGCCGAAATATACAACAATTTAGGCACGATCAACGGGTAACTGCACGGGTACGACCCATGCACGTACCCGTGCAATCCACAACCCAGTGAGCAGAGCCTCGGGCAAGGAACAATTGCACGAGTGGTGCACGGGTCATCCACCCGTGCACATACCCGAGCACATTGTGCAAATGTGAAGGGAAATAAAGACTGCACGGGTAACCTACCCGTGCTATACGGGATACCCAGCTCGCCACATCAGCATTTTGGCCTAGTTTTTGAAGGAAGTATAAATACTTTTACAATCTGATTTTTGAAGGGGAGAGACACACGACCATACACCCATTCCATTCATTCTTTCTCTCTTTAAATCTTAAAAAAAAACCTTTCTCACCAAAAACTCATCATCATCTTCATCAATTGCTACTTGATGGGAAGGTTTTTGCCGTCAGAAAACCGTCCGTCAAAACAATTTATAAAACCTATGCGATGCGTTCACAAGTAGAAATACAAGTAAAGCGGTAAGCATGCGTGTCGTCCACTGAGATCGGAGTAGCGGTGATAAGATTAGGATTAATATAACTAGTATGCATAAAAATAAAGTGATGGTGAATGAAGATACAATATAAACTAAATTATGAAAGCAAATAAAATGGGATGACAATGGAGTGATGAATGAATGATGATGGAACTACAGAGTTGATGTACTCGTAAGTGAATATTGGGGCAATTGCAACAAACTCTCAATTAAGCATGTATTGACAAATGTAACCAACCTAGGGTGTATAGCGTTGGTATATATCTCTAGCAAGAGGTCAACCTAGGGTGTATAGTGAAGACCTCCTACTAGCGATTAATCCATCCTAAGCAACCAACAATGGCTAGTTACTCAATTGGGACTTTTTCCATGAATGCTCATCTATCTAGCTATGGCTCAACCTATTACTATTGTCGCTTCCAATTCCCTCACAAGTGGCCGACCTAGGATGCATAGTGAAGGCCACCTGTTTGAGATTGGATGAGGCTTTAGGTTATCAACCGAATTCTACTCGAAGGTTAGTTCTCGTAGAATCACTAAAGTAGCCAACCTAGGGTGTATAGTGGAGGCTTCTAATTCTCTCACAAGTGGCTAACCTAGAGTGTATTGTGAAAGCCACTAATTCAAGATTAGATTAAAGGCATGATTGTAGAGACGGATTTCCAAAAATCGTTCCATTCAATTGAGCATTAGACAACCTAATTGCCTACTCAAGTAATCCAAATCAATCATGCTAAGAGGGTGTATCCAAGCAAATCAATAATGGAAATCAATTCAAGCAATGGAATGAAATATAGAGATAGAATAAATATAACACATAGAGTTTATTTACAAAGCCCAAATATCCCTCATACAAGTAACATCAACCCCATAGTGGGGTATTTTGGCTACTCATGTTCTATTACAAACCAATAAACTAAGAGAGAGTAGAGAGATAACCTTTGAAGATTGATCTCCTTCCTTGAAGCTTGAATCCAAATCTCCTAGTTGCCTTTGATTGAGTAGAGATGGTTTTGATGATAGGGAGATGTGTTACTAGCTTAGAATACAAGTGTTGGGAGATATGGTGATTGTTTTGGTTCGTTCCGATCCTTTTCCATTTATAGAGGATGGAAAAATAGGTCACTTAAGCTTGAAACCAGAAACTGTCGCGCGCAGAGTGCGGGTGGAGTGCCCGCACTGTACCCGTACTATATGGGTTTTCTTCATCTTCAGTTCTCTGATCTGGGCAACAGTGCGGGTGGAGTGCGGTTGGATTACCCGCACTTTACCCGCACTGTACTCGTACTGTACTCGCACTATAGTGTCAGGTGTAAATCCACTCCACTGTCTTGAGCAACAGTGCGGGTAGAGTGCGGTTGGATTACCCGCACTTTAGTGTCAGGTGCAAATCAGCTCCTCTGTCTTGAGAAATAGTGCGGGTGGAGTGCGGTTGGATGACCCGCACTTTATCTTTCCTTCATGATTCAGGTCTCGGTTGTGGGAAGGAGTGCGATTGGAGTGCGGTTGGAGTGCGGTTACGACTCTCACTTGACCCGCACTGTAGAGCTGTTTATGATCCTTTGTCTTTCCTTTTGCCTCTTTTCTGTCGGAACCACTGCAATTAGCTTCTAACACCAGAATTACATATATTGCCTGCAATTAGCACAAACGAGCCTATTAGACATAAAATATATAGAAAATACACACAAGAACGAGACAAAGGAATAGGAATGAGGGCCGAGATATACAACAATTGAGGCACGATCAAACACCCCTAAACCAAACCTTTGCTCATCCTCAAGAAAACATAATATAAAACAAATAAGACACAAACTAAAAATGACTCGAACTAAGAACTTTCCTAGACACAAAGAAAAACTTGCTGCAGAACCAACTAGCGGAGAGATATGCAAAAGCAAATGGGAGTGAGGAATGAGCATTTGCAAAATGTTCTAAACAACTCGAAGGCACCCCAAGGAAAACTGGCACAACACGAATCCCACACTTAAAATGCCCTCGCCTTAGAAACTACTCACTCTTACACCTCGAGCATAATTCGCTTCGACGCTAGGTTCTCACATGGATTTTCTCTTATCTTTCCTCTCAGAACCTACGTTCACACTCATGCAACATGTATGCCAATGAATTTATGTAATTGAATCAACTTAGTTGCATACATTTAGTGTAGAATAAACGCTGTTTTCAGTGAGTGAGTCTCATGAAAGAATCACGTGTCATGAACGTGGAAAGAGCATTCATTAACTAATATTCCCAATCTAGATGTCCCCTAAGATCAACTAGGTCTTTTCCATTTGGTTGTAATGTGGCCACTGTGAATGGTTATTAGAAGAATGAGAAATTTAGGCACAAGCACTAATCAACCAAGTTAAGGCAATACATTCTATACTTAAGCATTTAATTTCTCGTGCAACTCCACTTCCAAATACAATATGGCGTCCAAGCATAATTAGACTCTACGTGCAATCTTTAACTACTCATGTTACCCATTTGAGTAGCATTTACAATTTACACAAGGCATTTGAAGCATATTTTTCTTTTGTTACTTTTTGCTTCTTTTCTTTTCTTTTCTTTTCATGCCTTTTTACTATGCACATTTTCACAACTCATTACTCTTGCCTAGGTACATGCCATTTATCAAATTAAATCACAACTTTACATTCCTAAGCCTCAACAAGATCAATTAAGAGAGGGTTGGCTAAGTGTTTAGGTTGCTTGGGTTATGGATAACGTGGGTGTAGAAAGGAAAAGTCTATATGTGTTTGGCTTCAAAATTGGCTTGGGAGCACACATATTATGGGAATGGGAAGTATTTAGGCTTTCTTTTTGAGTGGCTAAAACACACATTGCCTAATATCACTTCAAAGGATCAATCTACCAAGGGAATAAAAGTTTCTGTCAAGCGGTCCACATATATGATGCATGTTCAATGACAAATGATGATTTTTGATGTGGTGAGACTTTGCATGATGTTTGAATAGTGTTTACAGATTTGAAAAATATTTTCCCTCAAATATACACGCTTTTGGCTTGTGTTTGTGATCTCACAAGGGAAATCTCCACTATTAGAACAAGGCACTTGAGCACCGAGTTCCCTAAACTTGGAAACTAGAAGATGAGACTAGCCCATGACGTGCAAGTGAGACCCCTAAAGTGACTAAGAGTTATTGAATAAGCACACAAAGCATACACACATTCGCCACAAACACTATGCTCCAGGTATCTCACCAAGCTAAAGAAGCTTATAATTCTAGCTAAGCAGCAACTTTTTAGAAAATAAGACACAAAAATGACTCAAGACACAAAAGACGACTCAAAAAGGCGTCTACACCCCCAAACCAAAACCCAACATTGTCCTCAATGTTGAAGACAAGAGAATCCGGCCTAGCGGCACACACCTAACATGACTCAAACAAACCTAGGCACTAATCAACCACAATCAATGCCCCAACAAAATAAAAGTGACTCAAACAAAAGGCAATTCATGCAATATATCATTGAAGCAAAAGTCAAGCTTAACATCATGCATTTTATCAAAATTGACGGAATGGGGCATGAACAACCTCCAAACCGAATTAAACAATATAAAGCACATGCATTCATACTTGCACAAGAGCCTTCGGCTCTTTCATCAACAAATATAATCAATAAATTCAATGTGCAAATATCCATAAAATATAACAATTTATTGAATTTAAACAACATAAAACATAAAACTAACTACATGCATCAAAATTATTCAATGGGATGCATTCATGGAGAGGCTAGGGTCCTCTAAGAGTGGTTTGACCAAGTTAGGAAATTCTCTATTTTTCACTACCCAAATAAATTTAGGTGACTTCATTATCTTTTCCCTTTTCACGTTTCTATATAAGTGCACTTGGTCTTTCCTTACCCATATTTGATTGACCCTAGGTCGACTCCACCTATTCCTAGGACCTCTAGTTTTCCTATGTTGATTTGGCTTGTAATTTTTAGCCTTAAAATGCTCTATCCTAGAACATGCATAGCAAAAGATATTAGAGTTAGAGGAACTCCCCTTTGATGCGTGGGCTTGAGGACGTTTGATTTGTTTCACTTGTAACGCCTTGACCTCCTTCTCCTTTTTGCTTAGTGCTACCTTTGCTTCCGCTAAGGCATTGGCTTTTTGATCAACCTCCATTTTCATCTTCATTGACTTGTGAGCTATCTCATCTTCAAAATCTTTTGATAGCCTCACTAAGCTCTCCAAATCCTTCGATGCGGTACTCTTCTCGGCTTCAAATCTCTCAAGTCGTTCCTCCAATTCTTTGTTCTTGTCGGAGACTTCACCATTTGTCTTCTTGAGAGTACCATTCTCAACCCTGAGCATCTTCACTTCAAATAATAGTTTCTTGTTCAACTCTTGGAGATTACTCGCCTTTTCCATTCCCAAGGCTTCTCTCTCTTTAAGTGCTTCATTCTCTTCCTTCAACACACCCCTTTCCAACACTAGCTCTGTGCTCATGCTCATAAGCTCTTGGTTCATCTTGATCATCCTGTCCATCTCGTCTATTCTCTTGCTTCGCTCCACTTCAAATTCTATTCGGAGCTTATACATGTCTTCTTTTGAGAAATTGGAGGAATCCACCGGCTTGGTTGCTTTAACTTGGAAACAACTCTGATTTACCTGGGTTGACTGCTGGGTGGACTGCTGGGCGGATTCGAGCATTTGGGTGGTTTTCTCTTCTATGAAGGCTTGAGTCTCTTGTTGAGAAGCTATCATCTGCTCATTCTCCCACACATGAGTCTTCATGAAATTTCGTAGTTGATCTTCAACGGAATTTGACTGGAATGATGAGATGTAGGTATTCTCGTTAGGCTCATAGCTTGACCCTGAATTTTGCCAAAAGGAATCCATTGAGTCCTGAAACAAACAAAAACAAAAACTACCAAAGCAATAAAAAGAAACTAACAAAACTAAAAACAACTAATAAACTAATAGTATTAAAACTAATCTAATCACTACTACGCACACCAATCCCCGGCAGCGGCGCCATTTGATGGGAAGGTTTTTGTCGTCAGAAAACCGTCCGTCAAAACAATTTATAAAACCTATGCGATGCGTTCACAAGTAGAAATACAAGTAAAGCGGTAAGCATGCGTGTCGTCCACTGAGATCGGAGTAGCGGTGATAAGATTAGGATTAATATAACTAGTATGCATAAAAATAAAGTGATGGTGAATGAAGATGCAATATAAACTAAATTATGAAAGCAAATAAAATGGGATGACAATGGAGTGATGAATGAGTGATGATGGAACTACGGAGTTGATGTACTCGTAAGTGAATAATGGGGCAATTGCAACAAACTCTCATAATGACATAAGAGGTGGATTGAAGCTTGAAGAAAGAAGGTTCTACATGGGTCTTTTCTACTTCCTTCCTTTTTATTCTTGTATTCCATTTGTTATGAGCAACTAAATCCCATTAAGGGATTGATGTGATTCACTTGTAAATATGGGTATTTGTAATGAACTCAATATATTTTTTTAAAATCTATCTAATTTGTTCTTTTCAATGTTTTACTTGATTTCAAAAGCAATTTGTGTTTGATTGTACATGACTCTCTTCATGGGTTGTTTGAGAAATTATATGTGTAGAGAATCTAGTATACATGATGCTTGGCTCTCTAAGCTCAATTGAATAGGAGGATTGAATAAGGGTACATGACCCAAGTGATATCCGGACTTATTAATCTCACCTAATTCTAATCTTTCTTGGATAATCAAGACTATACATCTTAAGATTGTTTGCATGTGATAGATTATGCATTAAGCTATACATGATGGATGTTCCTTATGTGATGGATGTTCTTTCATTGTATAACCAATTGTGGGTGGCCAATGCTTTACATGATGGTTTGGGCACTCACAAGTGGTAAATAATCACTCATATACATCCTAGGGTAGTTGAATTCTATAACCATGGTTAATGGCAATTAAAGTGAGTTCATTCTTTAACCATGGTTTGCTAGTTGAATTCATCAATTCCTTAATCCACATATCACGTATCCATACTTTTTAGATTAGTGCAATTTAACTTAGTTTACATTTTAGTTTGACTTTTTCTCAAAAACCATATCAATTTACTTTTCTTGCATTTGTAACTAAGGCATTAGTTTAATCATAACTATCGCTCGATCTCTGAGGAACGATACCCATACTTACCACATACTAGTTGTATACTTGTTTGAGTGCATCTTGGGATTTTATAAATTTGTTTGAATATTGCATACCACGGTAAAAAGTAACACGGGTAAGGTACCCGTGCTGCTACCCATGCAAATGCCTCAGATCTGCCTGTATCCTCTTTGTAGCACGGGTATAACACATGTATGTTACCTATGCATATACCCATGCAGTTTCCTTCAAGTTCAACCCTTTTCCCGGTATACGGGTGACTGCACGTGTAGTACACGAGTGTCCTACCCGTGCACTTAAAGGTACCTACCCGCTGCAACCTCTCAGTTAGCAGTCTGAGGGTGTTAACTGAAATTCCTCTCTTAGAGTGAATTTGTGGTCAACTGATTCTCACAAACTTTTTGGATTAGTCAATATTAACAATAAAACCCTAATTCAATTAAACAATCAATCAACGAAATTTAAGTGCGGAAAACAATAAATAACACGTTCAATTGATTTACGTGAGAAACCCTTCAACTGGGCAAAACTTTCGGGCTATCCTTCTAACCACACATGGTCATAGAAATCCATTATATGAATAAAAATTTACACCCTCAAGTGATACTCGGACTCTCACTCTCGACAACCTTAGGCTATGGACACTTCCACTCATCAGTCTTGGTTCAATCCCTAGTGATATCCCCCGATCCACCACTCTTGGCATGAGCACCTCCTACTCTACCCGCACGCTTTTTACAGTGGCACTGGACCAATGCTTGCCAACTCACCCTTGGTTGCAAGACTTTACTTGCTTGTGCAACTTCACCTAGAAGCCACAAGACTTTGACTCAATGAAAAGTATACGGTCTAAGTGTATATATACAATATGCTCAAATGCAATAATGTGTAAGACCACACATAAAATGCTTAACTATACATTATAATGCAATTTAACAGCCTAATTATCAAATAATGCCTACATGCCCATACATAATGACTCAATTAGATGCAAAGGGATCCTAGCAACCTAATTGTTAAATAAAGTCCAACCAACATAATTGGTCACAACATTTAACAAGGGCAATAAATATACGATCAAGAAATGCAATCAATGAGGCATAAGTAACAATGCCTAAATGCAAATCATAAAGACTTAGCTAGAAGGGAAATATAGTCCTAAATTCTAGCTATCACAAACAAACCCCAAACATGTAATAACTTCAATAGATATACAATAAATATGAAGATTTGCTAACCTAAGCAATAAATGACATGTCTTGATGAAATAGAACAGTATTAAGTTAGGATGTTTGTTCTACTTACCAACTGTAGACATTAATAAAGACCCATGCTTGAATGATGCAAGAGATGCAAAAAGAAGATGGGTTTTGGGGTTTGGAGAGTTAAAGAACAAAGCTTGAAGCTTTCTCTCTCTATGGGAACTCTTTCTCTAACTAGGATCTGGAAATTTTGAGTTCTAGGTCTAAATGGTGAAGACGATGATGTATTTATAAGGTCCAAAAATGAGTTGGTGTGAAATACTAAAACTGCCCAGAAACAGGCTATTCGGCGGTTGGCAACCGCCGAATGCACAACCACCGAATCCATTGGGGACAATCGGTGGTTCAAATCGGCAGTTCCCAACAGCCGAATCCAGACCGCGGAAACCACTGGGAAACTTCGGCTATTCAAAACGGTTGTTCCCAATCGCTGAACTAAGACCGTCGAAACTACTAGAAGTTACAACTTCCCAAGCGGTCAAACTCCACGCTTAGACAAGCAACCATCATACATGCGTGAATGTTTTCGATCAAACATCGGGAAATGAATTACATCACATAAAACCACACTTAAGTCTAGAATTGAAGTTCAAGTGCGATTGTGAAGGAATGCACACATGAGCAACAAGGAGTAAATGCATGTTAGTACAAATACATGTAAGTGTGTGTGCAATGTGTAAATGATGCACACATATAAGCAGTAAAGAACACAAATGCAAGGTGAACAAAGTATGCATGAAGTGTGTGTGCGTGCACCTAAACTTTTCAAGAGACAAGGTCAAAGGAGTGTTATCAATCCCTACTTGACTTCCCTCTCTAATGCTGCCCCTATCTTTACGACATTGGAGTGGTCATCTCCCATGATGGGTACCTCCTCTAGTTCTTCTATAGGGTGTCCATTGACCCACTCTTGACCTTCTTCTTTTGTTTCCTCTTCAATCACACCTAGTACTTCTACCTCTTCTAGGTTATCGCTTCCTCCCTCTGGTACTTCCCTGCTTGGCATAGTAGTCACATGTGCGCACTGCTTGCCCAATGTCGTAACTAGTAGATACCACGTAACATTTGCGTGCCGCTTGCTGATCTCCTAGAACTTCTCCTACCCTACTTCCTACTAGGAACTTCAGGGCATTATGATAGATGGATAGCACTCCTCTAATTCATGATAGGAAAGGTCTTCCTAAGATGACGTTGTAGGCGGATGGGGTATCGACTACAACAAAGTCTGTCATTATGTTCTGTTAGAGAGCAGCTTACCCAATAATAACCGGGAGGATCATCGATCCGGTGGTCATTGACACTTGCTTTTACTGTAGATAAGAAATTGTGAATTCAAAAGATATTTATAAAGTTGTTCCTATGCAATGTGCTCTAAAGTTTTAAAAACTTAGTAAAGAGGTAAGCGAGGGTATCGTCCACAGGGAGGTGTCATCTGTCGATTGTCTCTCGTTTTAGTGATTATTGAAAGCAATGAAAATAAGAACATGGCAAGGATGAGAGTGGTGTGTGTGTGTGTGTGTGTGTGTGTGTGTTTGTGTGTGTGTGTGTGAACAAAACCAATGAAAAGAACAAATAAAGAAAACATAAGAGAACATGGAAAGGTGAGAATGGTGATAAAATGAGATAAACAAAAACATGATGGATAGGAGAGATGCTGATCGAGTCGAAAATGTCATACATTTTTTGCCCTTATTTCCTTTCTCTTTGTTTTGTTCTTGAGCGTTTTTATGTGTATTTATGGCTCCTTTGGTCGTTATTGCAGACATTAACTAAAAAGGCATGAAGAGGGGAAAAAAGGACTAATTGGTGCACAAAAGAGATGAAGAAGGCAATAGTGCACGGGTAGAACACCTGTGCACTACCCGTGTAATCACCCGTGCAATGAAAGATGGAATTTGGAAAGATCTCAGTGCACAGGTAACACCCGTGTAATCCACCAGACTAGGGAGCAAAGCCTCAGGCGAAGATCAACTGCACAGGTAATGCACGGGTCACCTACTCGTGCACTAATTAGTGCACATAGCACAAGTCAGGAAGGAAATGAAGATTGCACTGGTAAATACACGGGTACGTTACCCGTGCTATACCCGTGCTCTACGGGATTCTCAGCTCGCCACATCAGCATTTTGGCCTAATTTTTCAAGAAAGTATAAATAGTTTCATATCTGATTTTTCAAAGGGAGACCCACGACCATACACCCATTCACTTCATATTTTCTCCCTCTAAATCTAAAAAAAACCATTCTCTAAAAAAAAACCCATCAAAACCCATCCATTTACTTCATCAAATTGCTACTCACAAGGACATTGGAGGTGTGATCAAGCTTGAAGAAAGAAGGTCTTATATGGGTTTCTTCTATTCCTCTTCTCCTTATCTTTGTATTTCATTTGTCATGAGTAGCTAAACCCAAATTTGGGATTGATGTAATTAATTCAAAGATTGTGGGATTTCCACCATTTTGACTTGATTAATATATTTCAATTCAATTTACTTAATAGTGTTTGATTGTCCCTTGAATTAAGTAGGCATTCAAACTCTTGATTTTTGTGGATTAACTGAACTTATTAGAGTAATTAATCTTTAAATGAAATCTTTGTGAAAATGAGTAGGCATTCCAACTTTCATTTAACTTAGTGGTTGAATTTGCTCTTAATTGCATTTAATACTCACTTTGGGTTGGGTAGGCATTCCAACTCCTAACCCTTTGTAGAGATTGAATTATGGTTTCTTTGTGAGCCAAGTAGGCATTCCAACTCTTGGTTTATATTGGTTACCAAACTTTATTCTTAACCATCTACACTCTAGGTGCTTAATTAAGCTCAATTGAATCGGAAAAGGTATGTGGTGAGCATTCCAATCCTACATATCTTGGCTAGGAAAAAAAGGGTGGATTGTGAGCATTCCAATCCAAGCCATCTGAGCTTCCCTGTATCTGTCCAAAGCAAAAGTGAAAGGGATAGATTGTGAGCATTCCAATCCGAGCCATCCCGAAAACTCGAGCTAGGGAGACAAGCCATATGTTTGAATCGAGTCGGGCTTCAAAAGTGGAAGTCCCATGATTTGTGTCTAGATTGCATCAATTCCCATATCAATCATCATACATTACACACACCTTTTCTATCTTAATTTATTTAGCATTTTTAGTTTAGTAGTAATGGAATTTTCAAAGGTTTTTGATGGAGAATGGGGGAGAGATAGCAGAGAAAGAGAAAAGAAACAATGGAGATATGGTGTGAATAAGGTCAACCCTATTTTATTGAATATAAGTAAGATGATGGTACACTTCACTCAATCTCTCTCTCACACAACCGGAGGTGGCGAATTTCATTCAAGTAGATAAGTGGATACTATAAGTGGATACTCCCTATTTGCCGATGGCAATCTCGTCCGTGTCGATTAGTGGCTAATTCCTCTGGTGATGGTCAAAACCTCCTGTAGCAATGATCCTTCTTCTTCCTTTATTCTCTCTCTGGCCTTCTCTTTTATTTCCCCCGATCCTTCCAATCATATCCCCATAAATTGGGCCAAATGATATGCAATTATCGAAATTGATTGGCTTGGATGGAGGCTGTCAATTAACGTGGGAAATGCTCCCTGTAATTATGTCATCTGTATTTGAATTTAGTTGACCCATTTGGTCTCTTTAGTGGTGCATTAAATAACGGAGGTGCCAACCCTTTTCTTCCACGTTGCTTGGAGTAAAATTCTAACTCTGTACTCTGGTGGCACGGTACCCTGATGTACCAGTCTGCCCTTGTTGGCGTGGCTCTTGTTCTGGTGGGCCGATAACTTCACGGTACCATTCTTCTTGCTTAGTGGGTAGGACACCTATCTCTATTAGATCCTGGATTGATATCGTTGTACTTGGGCACCGGGTAGTGTTAGGTTGTTGAGTCTTGTAATGGCATAATTCTATATCAAAAATAAATTTCCTTGTATTGATTAGTTGTTTAGGATTTGTGGATAATCAAGCTTCAAGGAAGATTGGACAACATTCAAGCAAAGTGGTGGCTACAAGAGGAACAAAGCTAAGTTGCTTAACAAAAGGTATATTGAGACCTCTTTCCTCTTGCAAGGCATATTCACACACATACATTGCATTCATATGTGTCAATGTAGGGAAAAATTAACTAAAACCGCATCGGAAGGCGAAAAGTAGATTTTCGTATAGTTTAAAATTTTTCTAAAGATTTTAACCTTAACCCTTTAATTAATTAAACACAAATATACGGTTAGAGTTAAATACATCTTGTCGCGTGATCCGATTGACTTACGTCGATGGTAATCCACAAGATCTTCAATCCTAGCACGTACATGAATCACCTAGGAGCGTGGTCTCCCTTTTTTCTTTGAATTGCTTACCTGAGAATGGATGTATGGAACTTCTGATCCTGATCTTCAATCCCAAAACACCAAGAGCCTAGAAAAATAGTTCCGGTCACTTTTGAATTCACAATCGATATGATTGGAACTCGCATAACCCTAAATCGAAAGTGTGCACAAAACCTTTTGATGTTAAAGGCTTGCAAGTGCACTATCGAATGAGAACTTATTTTTCTTTTTCTCTCTTGGCCGAAATTCTATGTGTATTGAGTAAGATTTTTATTTTTCAAAGCAAACAAAAATCTCTCTCACTCAAGCTTCTTAGTGGCCGAAATATATCACCTTATATTTATAAGGTGACCGAAATTTCTCCTTCTCAAAATAGGGTTGGCCAAATTCTTTGTGTAGGAAATCTAGGGTTGGCCAATTTCCTTACTTGAAAAGGAATTGTGCTTTTCCCTTATTCCTATCAATTTAAGAATCCTAACCCTTATAGGACTAGGGTGGCCGAATTCTTTGTGTGGTATGGAGTGTATGTGGACTTAATCCTTACCAAATTAGGACTTCTATCACTTAAAAGAATTCTAACCCTAATCCAACACATAATATTTTATTTACTGATTAGGAAAAGATTTTGATTTAAACTATTAATTAATTAAATAATTAATCAATTTCCATTTAATCAAAACAACAAAATAAAATAATATCTTGGGCTATTTTATTAGCCTTGCCGCCCACACCATATATATATGGGCCTAATATTTTTTTTCTTATTTTATTTAATCCATTAGACTTTAAATAAAAGCTCACATGTGAACCAGACTTATTCTTACTAAAAGAAACAAGCCCACATGTCTCCTTTTAATATATTAATATAATAGAGCAGCCCATTAAATAAATAATAGACATATTATATTCTTAATATATTAAATGCAATTCTAGATGGACCCATAAATTGGTCCGGTAGAATATATCAAGTGATCCATGCAAGTACGTGTGGATTGTGGATCTTGGCGGGCTATCTAAATTTAAGCTTCAATAGACATAACCTAATCACAATCAACAAATGATTCACTTAGGTCCGATCTATTAATTTTAACTCATTCCACTAAAGAGCTAAAATTGAACTTTTAAATAAAGATAGAATAAGGAGATATTTCTCATTCATACCCTAGACAATCTTATAGGAGATGGTGTATCCTTGTGAATAATATCAGTAATCGCCAAGAGCTCATAGACCGCCTATAGCTCTCCAAGTTACCATATTTCCTCATATGACCACATTTTGAACTTGGATATTTTGACTTGTCCAGAAGCCATGTCTTCAATAATCATTATTGAAAACTCAACGTTGAGATTTAATATCCAATACCTCAAAACATCCATATGATGATATTATACTCTCATTTAATAAATGGAGCCACGATGTCCATATCTATAAATGAAGTCCTCTATCGATTAACAAATGAATACCACCAAACTATCGAGGATAGACTATGCTATATAATCGTACTCATTGATAGCTCAAATGATAACACTTGCAACCATAAGTCCATTATTTATCTCAGGATTAAGATCGACTCTCCGATTGTCCTAATAATGAAAAGACTTATATCTAGTGACGGTTCTAGATAAAGTATTTCATTGTGATCCAGTTCAATGCACCCAGTGCACTAGATTCTTTTACTCGAAAACCTTTCGATGATTTTAGACTCATCATAACTCATTTGATCCCACTCAAATGCTAGTAAAAGAATTCTACAACTTTATCAAGATAGAGGTGCCCAACCTTTAACTTAAGTTCTTAACGTTATTCAAGACTAACTAAAGAATTGTGTCTACCTCACACATATCCGGATGTATGAACAATTCTTCATATCTCATAGTCTTTTGACCTTATGATTATTTACCTTGACAATTATAATAATAAATGCTATAAGTATTTGTAAGAATCAGAAAACACTTTATTAATATGAAAAGATTGTCAATTATAATATTACACTCTTGCTATTGAGCATAATCCTAACAGTCAATACATCATTGTACAAAATTTGGTATAACACAATACGCACACTTATACATGTATGTACATGAGTTAGATTTAAAGTTGACAATTTTCATAAACCGCATGTTCTAGGATTATATCTAGGAAATAGCATACTTTTGTGTTCTTGTGTTTATTTATTTGTATTTCTATGTTATTGAACTTAATTTTGAGCTTATATAATTCCTTATCGAGTTCCGGTTGTTTCGGTTACTCATGTATTAAGTTTCGAGTTCAAATTAGGAGGTTAAGAAACTTTCAGTGATTTTATCGTACATGGTTTTCATCCTTGTTTTCAAGTTGAATTCCATATTTTTTGTAAAATTTGTCTTGATGTCTTTTGTACGTGGTGGAGTCCCAGTTTGTAATCTGAAACTGGATTTAAAATCGGAGTTCGGACGCTGGAGAACGATCAAAGAACAAAACAATACGCTAGGGGAGTTAAAGGGCCAAACTAGGGGTGCCTTGCATCTCTCTCCGTGGAGGCGCGTGGCCTCCATGGGAAGAGCTGCACTCTGCCCCTATGGAGGCCACACACCTCCATAGGGAGTAGAGCTAGCAGCCCCCTATTGGCTCCTCAACTCACTTTTGTTTCCCTCTCCTAAATAATTCACTTTCCCTCTCATTCTTGAACAAGAAGAAAATTTTGAAAAACATTGTGCAGAACTTTCTCTCAAACTTTCTCATCTTCCAAACACAATAACTTACTCATACGAACTCTGTTTTGAGTGATTCAAGTTTGAGAATCTTTTTTTATCAGTACTCTATCATTTACACAAAGGTTTGGAGTCATTTGATTAAGGTTTCGGATAGCTACTCTCACAAAAACATGACAGCACAGTTTTTCTTCAAGGTATTGATTTCTATTTTGTTCTTGATCTTCAAGTCTTCAATCACCTTGGGTTTTCTTCTTGAATATATGTATGTTTGATTTGTAATCATAGATTAGAGAAATGATCTCTAATTAAGCTAGTTTGAGCTTCAATTGATTAACATGTTGAGTTAGATTTTTCTAAATCTATGTTTTCACATGTTTGAGATGTTGTATTGTGCTAGCTTCAAATCTAGGACTATCTTGTGTGTTTATTGACATGATTTTGTTGATTGATAGTCTTTTCATATGCTAGGTCATTTTAATTGAAGATTTATTGAAATAGCATTAAAGATTGTTGATTTAGGGCTTGATTGCATTTAAATGATTATCTTGAGAATCTAAGCTCTATTATTTTGCTAGAGATTCATTTTGGATTTTATCAAATTGATTCCAAATTTTTATGTGATTGAACATAATCTAGGTTTTGTGTGTGTGGTAGGTGTTTCACATACTCTAGATTTATTGTTCATGTTACAAGTTCTAGATAAATTAGCTTTTGAGCTTTTGTTGATAAAAATCTAGTTCTTCATGTTATGTGCCTAATCCACACATTTCATATGTACATACATTATTGAGTGCGATTGCAATGTTTTTCAGATTGTAAGCTAGAATACTTGTGACATGTGCATGTTGATTCAATTCTAGTTTCCATAGGATATATTGATTATATATACTATGTTGAGTGTGTTTGCATCATTTGCATTCACTTAGATCACATTCCTTGTGAAAAGGTTGGAAGTCTCATTCTATAGAGTGATTATTTGGATTGAGCATTGGAAGTCACATTTAGAGAGTGAATCTTCAAGTTGTGCATTGGAAGTCACATTTGGAGAGTGATTCTTCAATTTGTTCATTGGAAGTCACATTCCTTAGAGTGATTCTTTGGATTATGCATTGGAAGTCTCATTTCTTAGAGTGATTCTTCGATTTGAGAATGAAAGTCACATTTTGTTGAGTGATTCGTCAATTTGTGCAAGGTGGCATCTGTTTCATTGTGTAGGGTTGAAGGGTAGATTTATAGGTGAAGTGGTCACTTGAGAGATTGTATCTTTTTATCTTACTAGCGTAAGTTGTTTGTTAGTGGTTGTGGAATCAACTCGTGGATGTTTCCTCTTCGGATGTTTTACCACGTAAAAATCATGTGTTGATTTTCTCTACCCCTATCTTCTTATAATTGTGTATGTGTTGTTATATTTCTTAGTTGATATCTTTGTAATTAATAATCATATTACATCAACTTTGTATATGTTAAGGTTTTATGAATTAAAGCCAAGTATCAATTTTAGTTTGTATCACATACATGTTAATGCTTACATTGACTTTGTTTTTGAACAAGCATATCTTTAATTGAATTAATATTGCTTGTGCGTGTCTTTAGAAGCGTGATACAAGCTACTTGGAGGGCCGAACTTTTGTTTGTTTCAAGGAAGTGAAAAAGGTGTTGTAACCTATTCAACCCCCATATAGGTTAGCTTAAGGGAAATTAACTGTGTTTGTATTTTTCAGGTAGATGTCGCGGTATCTAGGTACCAGGTGGGAGGTGCTGATAGCATTATTTTATACTTATTTTAAGTCCCCATTTCCTATTGTTTTATGCTTGTTTCTCAGGTAAAACTGGGGTTTTTAAAGTTGTAAATAAGTGTTTCAGGTAAATAGAGAAGTTCAGGGGTATTGTGGTAATTTTAGAGATATAGGGGCTAAAATGTAGTATTTTGGCAAAGATTGAAGATTCTATGAATACTGGAGAGTACATGGTTACATATTGTAATTGTCCAGCCAAACACACGCGCAACTGCCAAGTCATTAATTAAACGGTGAGTTTTGGCTGAGTATGCTTGCATCAGCATGACGTCATCATCTTTAGCCTCCAGCTTACCCGACCCATCAACGACTCGACCCCAACCCACGCATGACCTATCTTCGACCCGGTTCAGACCCAACTTCAACCCAGTGTTTTCTAGGCCGTTTTCGGCCAATTTTTCCACGGTTTTTCTGCCCAGATCGACGGCTCGTCTTCCTGCGGTCACTTTGCCACCAATTTCAGGCCTCATGCACATCTGTTTCTCTCTACCACCTTGCCACCTTTCCACCATTGTTGAGCCAAGCTTCAAGCTTCATCTGCTGGCTCAACCTTGCAACACCAGCTCGCATATCTCCTCTTGAAATGTTGGCTACTTCGAACTGCGAGTTCCAACTAGTAGATTTTCCATTCTTAGTAAGGGTATTTTTGTCTTTTCTCACCAATTTCAATCCCTAATTTTCCACTCTATAAATACACCACTTTTCTTGTCTTAGAAAGGGATCCAATATACTTTTTTAGATCTAAAGATTTTAATTTTAGTTTTAGAATAAATCTCCCACACATCAAACACAAATCCTCACTTTCCCACCATTTTCACCACACAACACCATAGTTACATGTTGACCTCGAGCTTTGGAAAGCAAGGAGAAGTTGAGCTTTAGCTATCATGAAGACTTCACCAAGAAATTTGAGTTGTCTCTTTTATCTCTCTTATTTCCTTTAGTTAGATTTTATATGTGTAATTAAACTTGTTGTTAGAATTTTGGTGAGCTTATGATATATTCATAATTTAGTTCATGTTGTTTATTGTTTTATACTTTAATTAGTTTAGCATGTTTCAATTTAGTTAAATTTGTTTATCTTGCTTTGATTTACTTAAATTGATTGTTTACTTATAGGTAGTTTAGTGTTAATCTTTGCATGAATTAGTTGATAACTTTAATTCTTGCTTTCTAATAATAGTAGTAGTTATTGACGGTGATTTTTGGATCATGTATGATTGATCACGCGTCTAACAAATAGTTGCCAATTGTTAAAGATGTTATGAGAAAATAGAAGAAAGAAAAAGCATGCAAACATGGGTTTACGCAGTAAAACCCCAAGGTGGGGAAACATCCACGGTTGCCGGTGACGGTGAGGAAATAAATTCACTACGAAAAAATGAATTACACACCCAGACTCTCTTGCTCTCTTGTATTCTACATTTCGTCGCCCTTACAATATTATTTAAGGGTCTATTTATATGTGTATAGAACCCTAAATCTCGGTATACAAATAAGGAAAGGTAGTGGTGTCTAATTAGGACTGATTACTTGTTGAAGTCGTCTTTATCTTCTTTCTTGTTCTGCATTGAATTAAAATCTTCACAGGATTCTAGTTGACTAGTCAAATTAGGATTTATTTTCTGATCGGTGTGCAATCTTCTGGAAAAGCTGAGTTATTGCTTGAACTGGACTCTCTGACATGTAGAAGGAATAGTAATATTTCCTTATCATAATGTAGTTCTAGATTCCTTATTTGAGTAAGATTATTCTTCTTTGTATTTGAGTCGTAGTTGCCTTTAATGTCTCCCAAGCGCTATTTAACCAACCAATTGTTTAATCCCGACTGGACCTTTTAACCCCGATCGGATTGCCTTTACCCAACCAAGTTGTCCCTACCCGATCGGTTAGCTATCCGGACCAGGTTATTTGTACCCGATCGGTTAGTTTCCCCAACCATCTTGGGTAAACTTTTAACCAAGCCTTGAGATCATCTATTGGTTGCCTTGGGTTGATATTTCCTGGATGACTTTAATGACGTGGCATATATAATCACCATACTTTCATGTGATTATCCTGACTTGTCATGCTATCAAAAAATCCCTATAACAATACCCCATCAAATCCGCGAGATGAGCTCTTGATGGCTCAACGTAGTGGATTTGAATAACTTTTACTTTTGATTTTTTGACACTTCTGATCTTATCGCTTTCATCCGATCAAGTATCTTATTAAACTGATCAGTCTTGGACTCCTTGATTTTTTGCTTCCCTGTAGTTGGACCGGTCTGTGCCCTGGCTCTTTGCCTATGATAATTCCCGACCTTGTAGCTGGATCGGTCGATTTCTAGGCTCTTTGTCTAGAATAATTCCCAACCTTGAAGCTGAACCGGTCTGTGTCCTGGCTCTTTGCCTTGGATAATTCCCGACCTTGGAGCTGGACCGGTCGGTGTCCAGATTACTTGTTTGGGATAATTCCCGACCGTCTTGAGTCTTCAACCAATAGGTGTTCTGGGAACCTTGCCCTATTTTTCCCTGTTTTTCCCATGCAAACAAGTCACCAAGGACGTCTCCCGGTTTTGTCTGTTTACAAGGGTTTGGCCTAATCGTTAGTGCAATACTAATATAGCCGAACTCATATCACCAGGTTTTCTCCGATGGAGTACTTGAGTGTTTTTTCCCAGTAAAACTGGCATCTCGGGGTGGCCGGATTACTGATAGTGCTTTATATGTACCCAGTTAGTTCGGTAGGTGTCAGTACTGAGAGTTTATCTTTGATAACAAAGATGATTATATAAAGTTTGAACACCATTCTTGGCTTCTTTATTAATTGATTTGGAAATTAACAACATCAAAACAAAAAATAATTAGAAAAACTAAAAATAAAAAACAAACTAAAAATATCTTAAATTGAAAGCAACTAAGTTATCTCTCTCATGAGTAGTTTTTTTTTTGTTGTAGGGTCCTCAGACAATAGTGTTGATTGGCCATTCGCTGCTGCCTCGGCCCGTGCTTCATTTCTTTTCCTAGTTTCCTCTTAGCTGGTTGTCCCAGAGGGGATCCTTCTGTTGATCGACTGCCCTTTTAAGAATTAAATCTTTGAGATGACCCTCCCTAATAAGTGTCTCGATGTGATCTCTTAGCTGGTAGCACTTTGATGTATCGTGACCACATTGCTTGTGGAACCTGCAGTATTTTGTCGTGTCTCTTCGAGCCTAGGATGACTATCTAGGAGGATATTTGACTAGCTTCTGGTCTTCTACGATCACCATGATTTCCTCTTGTCCCTTGGTGGGGGAGTGTAATTGGTGTACTGACCATGAAACTTCCTATCGTTCCGACTGTTTCTATGATTCTCGTCTCGACGACCATCTTTGTTTCCATCACTCTCATGGTGATCACGCTTCTGGTTCTGTAAATTGGCGATCTCCTCGGGGCGACCCCTGTGCATATAACTACCCCCCCGAGCCAACTCCTCTTCTTCAGTCATGGCATAACTGCCTGCTACATCCATTAGGTTGGTGTATGTATTAGGGCTTTCCTTCCTCAAATCGAAGGGCCACCTACCCTTTTGTAGGTTATTGGTGAAGGCGGCCACCACAGCCTCATCATTGGGATTATGGATCCCTGACACTTCCTAGGAGAACCTTTTCAGGTAATCTTTCAATGATTCGTTCTTTCCCTGTTTGAGGGTGGCCATGTGAGCTATTGATTTCCTCCTTTGTATATTTCCCAAGAATTGTTGTGAAAAAGCATGGGTCAATTCTCAGAAATTCTTGATTATTCCCCAAGGGAGCCTTCCAAGCCATGTAGACCCTAAGTCCCCGAGCGTTTGTGGGAATGTCAAGCATAACAATGGGTCGTTGTAAGCATATTGTGCTATTGCACTTCGGAAACGTCTCAGTGTTCATTTGGATCTGTGTCTACTTTAAATTGTTCAACCTGAGGCATTCTGAATCTTTCCCGGAACTGGGTTTGGATTATGCTGTTCACGAAGGGGCTTTTAGAATCATCATCCAATAAATCTTGTGGCCTCTGGCGACGTTCTAATGCTTCTACCTTTTGGGTCAATTTCCGTATTAGGATATCTCACTTTTCTTTTGGCTCATTATCTATTCCAGATCGCTGACGGACGGTGAACCCTTGCTGGATTTGATGAGTGACCACCTTTGGGGTATCGAATCTTAGCGGGGACTTTCCCCTTCGACATGTTTTGCCGCGTGGTTAATCACTGTCATCCGAAGAACTAGATTGATCCCATCTACTAACATCTCTGCTGGTTTCCTCCGGCTCAGAATCTGTTTGATATCAATCTTGCCTACCTCCTTCGCTAATTCCTTCATTTCCTCTTTGGGAGTGTTCCCCATTTCCAAGGTAACCTACCTTATCTCTATAAGTCTTATGGGGCGCACTTGGGGTCACGCCCACTATCTTAAACTGCACATTGGGGTTTTGGGCCACCATAGGTGTAGATAATTGGTACGGTGAGGTCAGATTCGCAGTTGCTGTTATATTGATTCCCTGTCTAGTAGCGTCTTCAATGACTCTCCGTAGGGACTTTTGGACCTGCTGGAATGCGTCTGGGGAAATATCTGGGGGATCGTTTGCGGAGGTTATCACAGCTTGACCAGTTGAGGTTAGAGTCATGGAGGGTAAACTTCCTCCAGCGATGCTGGTGTTCATTGGGCCAAAGTTGTTAACACCACGAGGGGTGCCATCATCATGCGGGGACTAACTTCCATCTCTATTATCTGCCATGTCAGTGCTTCACAAGTTCTTCGAGGTTAACTTAGCAAAATTTAGTTCAATCCCCTTCTTCTAGCGCTAATTGTTGACCGTGATTTTTGGATAATGTAGGATTGATCACGTGTCTAATAAGTCGTTGCAAATTGTTAAAGATGTTATCAGAAAATAGAAGAAAGAAAAGCATGCAAACACGGGTTTACGTGGTAAAACCCCATGGTGAGGAAACATCCACGGTTGTCGTTGACAGCGAGGAAAGAAATTCACTATGAATAAAATGAATTACACATTCAGACTCTCTTGCTCTCTTGTATTCTATGTTTCATCACCCTTACAATATTATTTTAGGGTCTATTTATATGTGCATAGAACCCTAAATCTTGGTATACAAATAAGGAAAGGTAGTGGTGTCTAATTAGGACGGATTACTTGTTGAAGTCGTCTTTATCTACTTTCTTACTCTTCATTGAATTAGAATCTTGGCAGGATTCTAGTTGAGTAGTCCATTTAGGATTTATTTCCTGATCGGTGTGCAATCTTCTGGAAAAGCTGAGTTATTGCTTGAACTAGACTCTTTGACATGTGTGAGGAATAGTAATATTTCCTTATCGGAATGTAGTTCTAGATTCCTTATTTGGGTAAGATTATTCTTCTTCGTATTTGAGTCGTAGTTGCCTTTAATGTCTCCCAAGAGCTATTTAACCGACCAATTTTTTAATCTCGACTGGACCTCTTTTACCCTGACTGGATTGCCTTTACCCGACCAAGTTGTCTCTACTCGATCGGTTAGCTATCCCGACCAGTTTATTTGTACCTGATCGGTTAGTTTCACCAACCATCTTGGGTAAAGTTAACCAAGCTTTGAGATCATCTATTGGTTTCCTTGGGTTGATCTTTCCTGGATGACTTTAATGACGTGGTATATATAATCACCGTACTTTCATGTGATCATGCTGACTTGTCATGCTATCAAAAAATCCCTATAACAGTAGTTAATTGGATTTTGGTTGATTTAGTTTTAATTGTTTTAGTGTAGTTTAATTTGCTTTGCTCTTGATTTAGTTTAGTTGAGAATTCAAATCCTTCCTTGCCTTTAGTTTAGTTGATTTCAGTTTCGAAGATTTCCAACCACATCCGCGATTTTACTTTTCATGCATGTAATTAGTTTAAATATATTGTATATATTATCTAAGACCTAGAACTAGTTTAAAGGTACCATACCTTCTCGTGGGAACGATTCCCTTACTTGTTTTCGCTATACTCGTCAACAATTCGTACACTTGCGAAAGGTGATTTTACACTCGCAGCCTTCATTTACATATATTCATTTTGTAGTACCGTCCGAAGCGTTTAAAAATGCAGGGGACAGAGTCCGTAAAAATCATGTCAAAAACATAGTGCCGCTGCCAGGGAGGCATAGCGTTACCTTTTGTTAGTTTAAGTCTTAGCTGAAGAACTCCCACCACAACACTCTTCCAATTTACCGTGGTTAACTAGATGAGGATGCCCTCTAGTTTATGAGGGAGTACTACGATGTGATGACCACTATCCGACTCGGAGAGCTCACGTAAGATCAATTGAGGATGAGATGTTTTTCGTATTGTATGAAAGACAAGGCAAAGATGTGGTTATTTGCTTTACCTGCATGATTATTGACTACTTGGGAGGCTGTGGAGACCAAGTTCTTCTCAAGATTCTATCCACCATATAAGACGAGAGAAATCTGGGGAAAGATAGCAACCTTCATTGAAGAAGACGGAGAAGCCTTCCACTAGACTTGGGACCGGTATAAGCTACTCCTTGCACAATGCCCTCACCATTTGTACTCATTTGTCATTCAAGTACAATCTTTCTATGATAGATTGTCGGGGCTCACACAAGCGATGGTAGACAATGCTTGTAAAGGAGCAATGAGGGAGAAGACCGCTGAAGAAGTCCACGCCGTATATGACATCTTGGGGTAAAATTCCCAACGAAGAAGTGGGATGAGTAGTGCTTGTGAGGATAAGGCCAATTCGGAGTTAGATATGCAAGTGGCAAACTTATCTAAGGAAGTGAAGAACCTCAAGGAAAACATCGGGTAGCAAGGTTCAGTAATGAAGGAAGTGCAAGCAATGTGTATGTACCCACAGATCGACCATCACACAAGCAATGATCAAGTGTTGCAAGGCCACCCATGGAGCGACAATGTAAACCCCTCCGAAACCCATCAATGAATGCCCAATTTGGAAGAATCCTTAGAGAGAGCATCCACTCAATTGGGGAAATTGGCAAAAAACTACCAAAGGAAAGACAATGAGAAGTTTCCAATCATAGTGGAGCAAGTAAATGCACTAACCATTTTTCAAAGCAGTGAATCAAAGCCACAAGAGGTGCTCAAACCGGAGGAATCCTCAAAAAGTGTAGATGAGTACTTGGATGAACTTTTGCTCATATTGGATGAGGATTTCAGAGAGGATAGAAGAGGAAAAGAAGAAAAGGGAGTAGAGGTTGCACAAGAGAACAAGGAATTGATAAGTCAAAATATGGACTTAAAAATGAAAATCAATTCACTTGAGAAGGAAAGGGACTCATCCTTAAAAGAGATTAAAGAGCTTAAGGATGACTTTGCTCAAAGAGTGCGGATAATGCAAGCTGAAATCAAAGCAAAGGATAAGGCTTTGGAGATAATGAAGACAAGGGAACTTGACCACCTTACGGAGCTTGCAAAGGCTAAGCAAGAGTTGAAGGCAAAGAGAAAGGAAGTGATCCCACTTCCTAAAGAAGATAAGCTTGACTTGAGTCAAGGAAATTTGAGTGCCGTGGTCAACAAACCAAGTCTCAACAAATCAAAGAAGAAGAAAGCCAAAAAGAAGAGCAATCAAGTCCCACATTCACCTCTAGAGAAGAAGGAGAAGCAACCAATGCTAGAAGTCCTCAAGAGACCTACTCCAAAGTCATCCCCAAACCAAGACAAGATAAAGCAAGCCTCCAAAGCAAGACAATATAAAGCAAGCCTCCAAGCAAACCGCAACAAATCTAAGAGGTACAAACTCTCACTTTATTCCATTTGTCACAAGTGCAACATTAAAGGCCATGTTGGACCTCAATGTACCAATAAGAAATGGCAACGTGTGACAAATGTAAGACCTAGGATTACAAGGTTGGTTGTTAAATCCATATGGATTGACAAGACAAAACTAGAAGGACTCAAGAGGAATGGACCCCTTTGGGTCAAGAAAAGTGAGAATGACTGTGATGTGATAAAGCCACCCATCCTTGATGGTGGTTGAGTGCTTGTATTATATGAACTTTTTGATATGTTTGTTAATGTGCAGGAATTTAAAAACTTTAAGTGGAGGATGCACTTAATGGACATTTGTTTTTGTTTACATTTACGAACTTGTTAATTTGTAATAACTTGATTTTAAGCTTTTGAACATTCACTTGTTACTGCTAAGAGTTTTGAGTCCTTTATTTATCTCTATGTCATATTGCAGTTGTGCTTAATTGTAAACGATGAGATACATGGAAAGAGATAGGTTTAGGGGTTGACACTCCTTAGTTGTTTAGATTAGATTATATGTTGTTTTAATTTACCTGTAAATTTTAGATACAAGCATATGCTTGTAGTGTTTTTGGTGTGAATTTTTATATGTGCAGGTTGAAGGCAAGATATCCAAGGACCAATACATTTTTGGCCTCAAAGTAACCATTTTCATGATTTGCGAACAGAATCTAAGAGAAGGAAGTCATAGATGAAAGTCGCAGAACATACTGGAATTGATCTGCAAGATCAAACGGCGAGAAGGAAGTCGCAGACAGAACTCGCATAAGTCACCGACAGTATTCTACGAGAAGGAAATCGCAGATCTAATTCGCAGAATCTTTTAGAATTGAATTGCAAGATCCAATTGTGAGAAGGAAGTCACTGAACAAACTCGCAGAAGTTACCGATAGTGTTCTGCTAGAAGGAAGTCGCAGAAGCAACTCACAGAAGTCACTGGAATGCATCTACGACCAGACAGTGCGACATCGAAGTCGTAGAAATTGATTCAAGGTCTCAGTGTAGCTAGCGAAGGCAATTTCCTGGGTTAGTGATACGTGTTCGAATGAGGTAAAATCATCTAACCCTAAGCTCAATTGATTTATATTAGATGACATGTGGGAAAGATTGTGCCTAGATTTAATTATTCCAAATTGCGAGAAATATGACTACTTGGTTATGCTATAACTATATACTTTTTGGATTGCTAGAACCTGTGCTTAAGGGTGTGGATATTGTTTGTTAGTGGTAGATATTAGGCTTGTATATATGTGTTTGTGTTTAATGGATTTTATTTAGTTTTTTAAATCCTTGTGAAAGTGCCCTGTTTGAAATTTTGAGGCAAAACGTTTCTTGAAAACTGTACTAATTGGTGAAGAAATAAATTTTTATGCCCATGGTGTGTTCATTGTTTTTTCGTTACGATTCCAATGGTATAAGAACGTAAATTTTTGGGCTGTGGTTTAAAAGTTATGAGTGTTTCTTTGACCGAAGGTCAAGAGCGTGCCCTGTTTTGAAAATTCTGTATGTGACCTGTTTTCGATGTCTGTTTTCATACTTTTCCAATTTGAATTTTAAAATTTTAGTAACTGAAAAGTGTTCATTTGCATGTTTATATTCTTTTTTCAAAATTTGAGCAAGTTTTATTGAGCAGCTTTGAAAATATTTATTGAAGAAAGGACGTTGATCGAATTCGAAAGCTAACAGTTTTTGTTGGATTGTTATCCTCCATGTTTAGATGCTTCTTTCACATGTTGTTTTTGTTAATGTGCTTTTAAAATTTGTGTTTTTTATATTTATGTGTGTGATTAGTTATATATAAGTGTTAGTATGTTTGTGCCCGGATTTTCAAACCAATGAACTCTTTGTTCATGTTCTTAAATTTTTCAACATTGAGGACAATGTCGAGTTTAGGTTTGGGGGTGTGGACATTAGTGTCGTTTTTGCTATATATGTATTGTGAATATTGTGTTTTTGTGTTTTTGTCAAAATTTTAAAATTTTTGTGAATTGAGCTATCTTTGAACAAATTGTTTTAATGAGATGTTTTAAGTAGTGATGTTGAGGAGTCTTTCGCATGTGTTAATTGCCGAGTCTTGGCTAACTTCTTTTCAGTCAAGGAATTTTTTTCACATGATGTGAATTTAGTCCCTTTCTCTTAGTGTCTAAGTGGACGAGACTCCGTGCTCGAATGTTAGGATTAATAGTGGAGACTACCCGTGTAAGATTTTTGTGCCTTAGCATTCATTTCTGAGGGTAAATTATGTTTCTATTCTTAAACACTCTTCGAATATGTTTTTCATTGTGATCTCATTGCATCACTTGCATTGTTTGCCATAGAAGATTCATAAAATGTGGATAACATGTTTGAATTTGCATTCCCATGGTAGACAGACTTCTAGAGATGATATTAAAGCCTTGTTAGCGTTTCACGATCAAAGTGCCTAAACATGTTTGTTTCCCTTTATGTAAGCTTCATTGCAAATACGGCCAAAACACTTACCTACACACATAAACCTACCCACATCACCACTAAAAACCACTAACACAAACACTTATCCTTACCATAGTTATTGATTTTGTCAAGGTGTACAAATTAGAAGAATTCAATTGTAAAAGCTCTCAAAATTGTAAAAGCGTGTACTTGGGTGTATTTTATGATTGTGCTAAAAGAAAGGCTTTCAAAAATTAAGTGTTAAAAATAAAACACTTAAAGCCTTTGTACTTCAATGCATGTTACACAAAACTAGAGTAACCAATTAGCAGTAGCACAAGTACAAATTAAAGTTGTAGCCTAGACACTTGTTTTAAAATGAGTAAATTATTGAGAGCTTAGTATTGTAAAGTTTATTGTATAAACACCTTGGCTTAATTAGTATCTTTCCATATCCTATTCCTACCATTCCATCACCATAAATCACCCTTGGCCAAAATATATTATGGGAGAGTCCAATTGATCTTTTAGGAAGTCTATCTCGGGAATATGAGTTTTTAATATGCTCTACCACGTTCATGGCACTCAATTCCTTCATGAGATCAATTCACTTAAACTGTGCTTTATTTCAAAAATACTCATATGCGATATATATTTGATTGCCATTTACATAACATCCAAATCGCATGTGTTTGAAAGAGAGTGTGCCCAGGACTCTGTGAGAAAAATAGAGTGAAATCCAGTGAGATTAGAGTCGAGCTGAATTACATCCGAAGCATTTGGGTGTGTTGTCTTTGATACTATGCCATTTTGAGTGTGGGATTTGCTTTGTGTGTTGTATTCATTTGAATGACTTTAGGTTACCCTCCAGTCAGCGGTTCTCACATACATTACTCCTCATATGTACAACTCTTTTGATATCTCATTTTTGTATTGCTTTTCGCAAAAAATTTTGTGTTTTTCGATTTTGTTGTTATTTTGTAATTTTTGAGTCATGTTTGTTTAGTTTGTTTAGTTTGTTTTTCGGCTTTGCTCGAGGATGAGCAAATGATAGGTTTGGGGGGTATTTGATAGCATTATATTATACCTATTTTAGGTCCCCATTTCCTATTGTTTTATGCTTGTTTCTCAGGTAAACCCGGGGTTTTTAATGTTGTAAATAAGTGTTTCAGGTAAATAGGGAAGTTCAGGGGCATTATGGTGATTTTGGAAATATAGGGGCTAAAATGTAGTATTTTGGCAAAGATTGAAGATTCTGTGAATATTGGAGAGTACATGGGTACATATTGTAATTGTCCACCCAAACACACGCGCAGCTGCCACATCATTAATGAAACGGTACGTTTTGGCTGAGTATGCTGGCATCAGCATGACGTCATCATCTTCAACCTCTAGCCTGCCCTACCCATCAACGACCCGACCCGACCCGTGCGAGACAAGTCTTCGACCCAGTTCAGACGCGACTTCAACCTCGTGTTTTCTAGTCTATTTCCAGCCAGTTTTCCGGCGGTTTTTCTGCCCAGATCGACAGCGCGTCTTCCTCCTGTCACTTTGCCACCAATTTCAGGCCTTATGCACGTCTGTTTCTCTCTGCCACCTTTCCACCATTGTTGATCCAAGCTTCAAGCTTCATCTGCTAGCTCCAGCCTATAGCACCAGCTCGCAGATCTCCTCCAGAGATGTCTGCTACTTCGACCTGCAAGTTCCAACTTGCAGATTTCGATTCGAGCTAGGAAATTTTCAATTTTCAGCAAAGGGTATTTTTGTCTTTTCACACCAATTTCAATCCCTAATTTTCTACTCTATAAATACACCATTTTTCTTGTCTTAGAAAGGGATCCAATATTCTTTTTTAGATCTAAAGATTTTTGTTTTAGTTTTAGATTAAATCTCCCACACATCCAACACAAATCCTACCTTTCCCACTATTTTCACCACACAGCACCATAGTTAAATGTTGACCTTGAGCTTTGGAAAGCAAGGAGAAGTTGAGCTTGAGCTATCATGAAGACTTCACCAAGAAATTTGGGTTATCTCTATTATCTCTCCTATTTCCTTTAGTTTGATTTTCTATGTGTAATTAAACTTGTTGTTGGAATTTTGGTGAGAATATGATATATTCATAATTTAGTTCATGTTGTTTATTGTTTTATACTTTAATCAGTTTAGCTTGTTTCAATTTAGTTAAATTTGTTTATCTTGCTTTGATTTAGTTAAATTGATTGTTTACTTATAGGTAGTTTAGTGTTAATCAATGCATGAATTAGTTGATAACTTTAATTGTTGCTTTCTAGTGATAGTAGTAGTTAATTGGATTTTGGTTGATTTAGTGTTAATTGTTTTGGTGTAGTTTAATTTGCTTTGCTCTTGATTTAGTTTATTTGAGAATTCAAATCCTTCTTTCCCTTTAGTTTAGTTGATTTCAGTTTCGAAGATTTCCGACCACAACCGCGATTTTACTTTTCATGCATGTAACTAGTGTAAATATATTGTATATATTATCTAAGACCTAGAACTAGCTTAAAGTTACCATACCTCCTCATAGGAACGATTCCCTTACTTGTGTCCGCTATACTCGTCAACAATTCATACACTTGTGAAGGGTGATTTTATACTCGCACGCTTCATTTACATATATTCATTTCGTAGTACCGTCCGGAGCATTTGAAAACGCAGGGGACATAGTCTGTAAAAAGAGTGTCGGCTCTTCTTGATACCTGATAAAACGTGCAATGTGTTACTGACTTTTTCCCAGTTCATGGTATCGAGTATCCCCGTTACATTGGTACCGGTCTCGGTCTAGGTTCTACCAGGCTCTAGGCAGATGGAAAATTCTTCTTTGGTCATTCGTCAAAGAAGGCTATTAACAGAAGTCCTCCCAGACTTGAACATCAGTGACTGCTTGGAGTTGGAGTCAGGTTCCCTAAAACTTTTTGAAGAATTTTCCTTTCTTGACCGGTTACCAAAATTTCGGAGTAAATCTTGCATTTAATGCACGCTCCATGTGTCAGGCTAGGATATGTCATTTATTTAAAAAAAGAAGAGATTTTTGGCGTCACGCATTTCTCGAAATTGCATTTCCCGCTACCCGAATATCTCGTCTTCCAGATTACGTTTCCGTTACCAGTAACTACCTCTTCTCTCTATTTATACCTGAGATTTCTCCTATTCCCTTCACGCTTCCTTATTTCTTTCTTCACAGAAAAAAGAAACACTAGCTCTCTTGAATCTCTGTCCTCTTCGGCTTCTTCAATCTTCAATCTTTCCAATATTCAAAAACCATCAAACATGTTACCGTGTCTTCTTCTGCTTCTGACAGCTTGGAGCGAATCTTTGGTGGCGATTCCACAAGCCTTGCTCATGGAAAAAGGGCCTGCAAAGTTAACGATGGTGGAGAAGGTGCTCCCGCTCCCCAGCACCATCAATCGAACCAGAACATCGCCATCGGATCAGGCTTTACTAACAACCCTGATACCCCGGTAAATGTAGATGTGAAATCGAGCGAGTAATCTTGCTGTGCCAGGGAAGTGGAGACCTGGCTGGAGACACAGCTACCTCAATTTGCGGGGTGCTTTCCCTTCATGCTGAGTTCCGATGCATACCCAATTCGATATGCCTGAACGAAACGATCTGGTGCTTGAGGAGGAATTTCACGATTCCCTATGATATTACCCTTACCATACCACACTAGGGGTAGGACATGTATACCCCTCCACCTAGCAATCTTCCAATCCATATGGCGGTTTTTGAGTGTGGTGTCAGGCTACCTCGACACCCCACTATCCACAGAGTGCTACATGCCTTGCAGCTCGTCCTTTACAATTGACACCAGGTTTCTTGAGGCACCTGGTGGCGTTCCTTGTGCTGTGGATGGAGTAGTGAGAGATGGATAAACTTACCAGGGAACCGGGGCTGGATGTGTTGAGGTTCCTTTTCTAGGTTAGTGCTAATTCTCTTGGACCAAGGGGCCAATTTTATGCTCGAGCCAAAAATCCTGTCAAATTCACGGTACCCTGCGCCAGAAGGAACGACACTTCCTGGAAGGAATAGTGGATTGTTATAAGAGGTAACTAGGGGAGCTCAGTCCACATTGGGGGATCTGAGTTCGAAGTCCCCACTCGGTTCAGTGACAAGACTGGGTGGGAGAAATGTAGCATCTATGCTGAGTCGGAGAAAATTTTGAAGAGTGTCATGGCCCGGAGCTACATCCACCTGCGGTATCCCAACTTGGATGCCTTTGAGCCAGAGAGGGTGGACTTTTACCTTCACATCTCCAACGCTTCCTCAGGTAAATGGAAATATCTATCTCTGCATCTTTAGTACTTGTTAACATCCTTTTTTGGCAGTGGTCCAAAGAAGAATTTTCAATCTACTTAGAGCCTACTAGAACCTAGATCGGGATCGGTACCAGATACTGGGGGTACTTGATACCATGAACCGGCAAGAAGTCAGTACCACATCGCAGGTTTTACCAGGTATCAAACAGGACAAAAACTGTGGTACCTCCCACCTGGTACCTAGGTACCGCGAAACCTACATGGTACCCCAGTATTGCGATATCAGCTCAGAATCCAACCCACTAACAAGAAGAATGATACTGTGAAGTTATCGACCCACTAGAACAAGCGCCACACCAACAAGAGTAGACTAGTACATCTGGGTACCATGCCACCAAAGTACAGAGTCAAAATTTTACTCCAAGCAACACAAAAGGAAGAGTTGACTTCCTCGCCACTTAAAGAGTCATAAATGAGACCAAGAGGTCAACCAAATCAGAATTTAAACACGACAATAATGGGAAGGATCATGTTAGTTCTTGAGTCTTGTGTTCCATTTGATGAGAGGGTTTTTGCCGTTAGAAAACCGTCCATCAAAACAATTTATAAAACCTATGTGATGGGTTCACAAGTAGAATACAAGTAAAACGGTAAGCACTGGTGTCGTCCACTGAGATCGGGGTGGTGGTGATAAGATTAGGATTAATATAACTAGTATGTATAAAAGTAAAGTGATGGTGAATGAAAATACAATATAAACTAAACTATGAAAGCAAATAAAATGGGATGACAATGGAGTGATGAATGAATGATGATGGAACTACGAAGTTGATGTACTCGTAAGTGAATATTGGGGCAATTGCAACAAACTCTCAATTAAGCACGTTTTGACATATGTAACCAACCTAGGGTGTATAGTGTTGGTATATATCTATAGCAAGAGGTCAACCTAGGGTGTATAGAGAAAACCTCCTACTAGCGATTAATCCCTCTTAAGCAACCAACAGTGGCTAGTTACTCAATTGGGACTTGTTCCATGAATGCTCATCTATCTAGCTATGGCTCAAACTATTATTAATGTAGCCATCCTAGGGTGTATAGTGATGGCTTCCAATTCCCTCACAAGTGGTCGACCTAGGATGTATAGTGAAGGCCACTCGGTTGGGATTGGATGAGGCTCGAGGTTATCAACCGAATTCTACTCGAAGGTTAGTTCTCGTAAAATCACTAAAGCAGCCAACCTAGGGTGTATAGTGGAGGCTTCTAATTCTCTCACAAGTGGCTAACCTAGGGTGTATAGTGAAAGCCACTAATTCAAGATTAGATTAAGGGCGTGGTTGTATAGCCAGATTTTCAGAAATCCTTCCATTCAATGGAGCATTAGACAACCTAATTGCCTACTCAAGTAATCCAAATCAATCATGCAAAGAGGGTGGTGTATCTAAGCAAATCAATAATGGAAATCAATTCAAGCAATGGAATAAAACATAGAGATAGAATAAATATAACACATAGAGTTTATTTACAAAGCCCAAATATCCATCAAACAAATAACATCAACCCCATAGTAGGGTATTTTAGCTACTCATGTTCTATTACAAACCAATAAACTAAGAGAGAGTGTAAAAAGAAAACCCTTGAAGATTGATCTCCTTCCTTGAAGCTTGAATCCAAGTCTCCTAGTTGCCTTTGATTGAGTAGAGATGGTTTGGATGATAGGGAGATGTGTTTCTAGCTTAGACTAAGTAAAGAAAATAGAAAATACAAGTGTTGGGAGATATGGGAGTTTTTGGTTCGTTCCCCTGCTTTTCTATTTATAGGGGATGGAAAAATAGGTCACTTAAGCTAGAAAACAGAAGCTGTCGCGCACAGAGTGCAGGTGGAGTGCGGGTGTAGTGCGGGTGGAGTGCGGTTGGAGTGCGGTTGGCTGACCCACACTTTAATGAATCCAACTCTGTCTTGACCCGCAATTGGCCCGCACTTGACCCGCACTTTATCTGTCAGGTACGAATCAGCTTCTCTGGCTTTGGCAACAGTACGGGTGGAGTGCGGTTGGATGACCCGTACTCTACCCGCACTTTAACGTTAGGTGCAAATCCAACTCTCTGTTTTGAGCAACAATTCGGGTGGAGTGCGGTTGGATGACCCGCACTTGACTTGCACTTTATCTTTCCTTCATGATTCAGGTTCCGGCTGTGGGAAGGAGTGCGGTTGGAGTGCGGTTACGACCCGCACTATAGAGCTACTTATGGTCCTTTGTCTTTCCTTTTGCCCCTTTTCTGCCAGAACCACCGCAATTAGCTTCTAACACCAGAATTACATCTATTACCTGCAATTAGCACCAACGAGCCTATTAGACATAAAATATATAAAAAATACACACAAGAACGAGATAAAGAAATAGGAATGAGGGCCGCAATATACAACAATTTCGTACGATCAAGCATTATTCTATATCAAAATGAAATTTGCTTTTTATTGATTAGTTGTTTAGAATTTATGGATAATCTAGCTTCAAGAAGATTGGACAACTTTCAAGCAAAGTGCGGCTTCAAGAGGGACAAAGCTAAATTGCCTACCAAAAGGTATATCAAGATATCCTTCCTCTTGCAAGGCCTAGGCACACATATAAATTGCATTCATATGTGTCCCTGTATAGTTGTGCATAAATTGGTATAACATAATACACACACTTCTACTTGTATGCACATGCATTAGACATAAAAATTGACAATTTGCATAAATTGCATGTTCTAGGATTAGTTCAAGGAAATGGCATACTTGTGTGTTCTTGTATTTATTGGTTTGTGTTTATATGTTAATGAACTTTATTCTCAGCTTATATAATCCCTCATTGAGTTCTAATTAATTTGGTTACTCATTCATTAAGTTTCAAGTTCAAATTAGGTAGCTAAGAAACTTTCTGTGATTTTATCATACAGGGTTTTCATCCTTGTTTTTCAAGTTGAATTCCATATTTTTTTGGAAAAGGTTTCTTGAAAACTTTTAAACATGAGGGATTCCTAGTTCATAATTCAAAAAAAAATCAAAATCAGAGTTTGGAGGCCGAAGATATGGCTGAAAGAAAAAGAGTACGCATGAGGGATGAGGGGTACCAATCACCTCCTTCCCGTGGAGGCGCGTGGCCTCCATGGGAATGGAGGGCTGATGGTCCCGTGGAGTCCACACACATCCACTGGGATCCAGCATGGCAGGCCCTCATTGGTTGGTTCTTTCCTTCCTTTGTTTCCCTCTTTAAATATCCAACTTCCCTCTCATTTCATTCAAGAAGAAAAATTTGAAAAACACAAGTGCAGAATTTTCTTTCCAAATTTCCTCATCTTCCATAACTTTCTCATTTGGAGTCCGTTTTTAGTGATTCAAATTTGTGAATCTTTGTCTACCAGTCCTCTATCATTTCCACAAGAGTTTGGAGTCAATAGATTGAGTATTCTGGTAGGTTTACTCATAAAAAAGAAGCTGCACATTTTACTTTCAAGGTATTGATTTCTATCTTGTTCTTGATCTTCAAGTCTTCAATTGCCTTGGGTTTTCATCTTCTAAAAATATATGTTTGATGTATAATAATTTATTAGAGAAATTATCTCTAATAAAGCTAGTTTGGGCTTCAATTGATTAACATGTTGAGTTAGGTTTTTTTCTAAATCTATGCTTTAACATGTTTGAGATGCTGTATTGTGCTAGCTTCAAATCTAGGACTATCTTGTGTGTTTATTGACTTGATTTTGTTGATTGATAGCTGTCTCATATGCTAGATCATTTTAATTAAAGATTTATTGAAATAGCATGTTTGATTGATGATTTAGAACTTGATTGGATTTAATTGATTATCTTGAGAATCTAAGTTCTATTATTTTGCTAGAGTTTCAATTTTGATTTTATCAAATTGATTTTAGCATTATTATGTGAATTGAACATAATCCAGATTTTTGTATGTGTTAGGTGTTTCACATACTCTAGGTTATTAGTTCATGTTACAAGAATCTAGATACAATTGATTTGTGCTTTTGATGACAAATATCTAGTTCTTCATATTTTGTCTCTAATCCACACATTTCATATGTACATGCATCATTGAGTGTGATTGCATTGTTTTTAGGATTGTAAACTAGAAAAAACATATGACATGTGCTTAATTGTTTATTTCTAGTTTCCATAGGATATATTGATCATATATACTATGTTGTATGTGTTTGCATAATTTGCATTCACTTAGATCACATGCCTTGTGAAAAGGTTGGAAGTTACATTTCATAGAGTGAATCATTGATTTGTGCATGGAAGTCACATTTAGAGAGTGAATCTTTAAATTGTGCATTAGAAGTGTCATGTCTTTGAGTGAATCTTTGACTTGAGTATTGGAAGTCAAACTTGGAGAGTGAATCTTCATGTTGTGCATTGGAAGTCACATTTCTTAGAGTGAATCTTTGATTTGTGCATTGGAAGTCACACTTGGAGAGTGAATCTTCATGTTATGCATTGGAAGTCACATTCCTTAGAGTGAATCTTTGGATTGTGCATTGGAAGTTACATTTGAAGAGTGAATCTTCAATTTGTGCAAGGTGACATCATATTCATTGTGTAGGGTCAAAGTGTAGGTTTTTAGGTGAAGTGGTCACTTGAGAGATTGTATCCTTTTATCTTACTAGTGGATTTGTTTGCCGGTGGTTGTGGAATCAACCCATGGATGTTTCCTCTTAGGAGGTTTTACCAAGTAAATATCATGTGTTGATTTTCTATATCCTTATCTCCTTAGATTTGTATATGTATTGATATATATATATCTTAGTTGATATCTTTGTAAGCGATAATCATATCATATCAACTTTGTTTGTGTTGTAGCTTTATGAATTAAAGCCAAGTGATATTTGTGTTTGTATCACATACAAGTTAATGTTTACATTGATCTTGTTTGAATAAGCGTATCTTTAATTTGAATTGATATTGCTTGTGATTGTTTTGAAGTGTGATACAAGCAACTTAGAGGGACACACTTTTGTTTGTTTCAAGGAAGTGAAAAAGGTGTACTAACCTATTCACCCCTCTCTAGGTTAGCTTAAGGCAAATTAACTGTGTTTGTATTTTTCATTTGGTATCAGAGCGGCTCATTAGATTGCATTTAGTGAGATTCTAGTATACTTTCATGGTGATTTTTAGAGCTATTGAAGCAATGGGACTTCAAGATGATGTAATGGCAGAAAGAGCTTCAAATACTAGGCCACAATTACTTCGTGGTAACAACTACAGGTTTTGGAAATTGTGAATGAAGGCATACATTCTCTCTATAGATGAAAGAGCTTGGATGGTAGTTGAAGAAGGCTATTCTCCTCCTAGTAAAGTTCTAGAAGATGGAACCGAAGTTTCCAAACCCAGCGGGGAATAGACGCCTAATGATTTTGAGGTTGCTAAGTGGCACCATGGTGCTATGAATACCATATTCGGAGGAGTTGATGGGCATCAATTCTCCTACATACAAAATCTTGAATCAGCCAAAGAAGCTTGGGATAGACTTCAAGTAACCAATGACGGAACTTTGGCGGTTAGAAAGTCAAGGCTTCAAATGTTGACATCACAATTTGAAAGCTTGCAAATGAGTGATGAAGACAAGTTTGAAGATTTCCAATTTCGTCTACTTAACATTGCTAACCAATGTCAAGCACTTGGAGTACCAATCTCTAGAGAGCGTCTCGATTGGAAGATTCTAAGATCTCTCCCAAAGAGATTCAAGGCCAAGGTCACGGCCATAGAAGTGAAAATACTACTCAAGCGTGTGTCTAACAACCTAAAGGGGGGGGGGGGGGTGAATAGGTTTTAATCAAGTTAATTACCAACTTTTCTTGATTAGTCAATATTAAACATATAACCCAATAAAACGAACATACAAAATCAAGTGTAATGTGAGGAAATATAATTAACACTTGATTTTTACGTGGAAACCCTTCAACAAGGAAAAAACCACAGGCTATCCTTCTAGCCACACACGATCCTCAAATCCACTATTGTAATGATGTTTACAACCTAGATTGACCTCTAGTCACACCATTTTCGGTCACTAACCCACAGCTACTACCCAACGGGCCTTTATAGTGAATCCTTGATCACTTTGCTTACCAACCACACCTTGGTTGCAAGACTTCACTTGCTTGTGCACTACACCTTGTAGTCACAAGACTTAACTCTCAAGAAGAGATTAACAACCTAAGTGAATATATGAATATTCAAAATGCAATTAATGCTAGGCAACAGTAAATGCTTATCTAGGAATTAAAGATGACACTAAGTACAAATCCTAGATATCAATGTCTATATGAATGCTCATAAAGACTTGACTAGATATAGATATGCAAGTCAAACATCTAGTCGTCAAACAAAGCCATATCAACACAAGTTGTCAGTAATCATGGCAAGGACAATAAATGCAATTAACAAATGCAATCAATGAGTCCTAATTAGCTAGAGGCAAATAATGTCCTAAATGCTTGCTATCACAAACAAACCCAATCAAATATTCATGAACATTAACTAGTTGATTAAAACATAATTTCTCAACCTAGTTATCAATAAATCACATATGAATATTTATGACCTAGCTTTTAGGAAAAAGATGACCTAATCAATTAAGTTATCACAAACAAACCCAATCATGTTATAACTCATCAATAAATGCATTCAAAACAAGATTTTAACAAATCATATGCATAAGAACGAATTCTTGGACTATAAGAACAATATATGAAAATGAGATGTTTGTTCTTACTTACCAAGTTAAGATTGATGAAGACCCATGAATGAATGATTCAATAGATACATGGGTTTTGGGTTTAGAGAGTTAATGAAGCTTTCTCTCTCTTAGGTCTATATTTTTGAGCTCTTTGTTGAAATGGGGAAGAAAATGAAGTATATAGATGATCCAAATGAAACTATGTTGTTTTGAGAAGTTTTAAAACACAATTTTCTGGGCAAAAACGATGCAGTGCGGGGGTCCGGTATGTCGTACCAGCGCACTGGCAAATCAGCCAACAACCTAATTTTCAAACTGCTCAAAACATGACCAAACGACACCGACATTTATAAAATATTTTACCGTTGGAAAGGTATGGATGTCTAAGTTCTACTACTTTTTACAGAATGACGTTTCAATGTCTATAGAAAGAGATATTGTCATTTGAGTGACCAAAGGCCAAACACGGACAGCAAAAGAGTTGTCCTATTTTAGTCGTCACTTTGGAGAAATCAAAATCAATCCAAACGGTCATGAAATATTACGAATAATATACTGTTGGAAAGGTATGAGTGTCTAGTTTGTACAAAAATGTTCAAAACTCATTTTGAAGATGTGCATAACATGTTATGGTCACAAGACCATACAAAGGTCAGTTTTGAAAAACATTTAAATCATTGAAATTCTCTCTTTTCAAACTAGACACTTTACTCCAAACAACCAAACCGAAACAAACACTTAACCAAGAGAAGAATGAGACATTCTCGAATGGTCAAACATCGCGCTAAAACATGCATACCATCGTGCAAGCACAGACGTTTCCGATCACACAAATGGAAACGAATTACACCACACAAAACCACACTTAGATCTAACTATGAGGCGCAAGTGGGAAGTGTGTAAAGGATGCACACATATGAACAATAAAGAACACAAATGCGTAACAACTCAAATGCATGTAAGAGTGTGAGTGTGTACAATAAGAAATGCTTGTCACTACAAATTCATGAGATGTGAGTGTGTGTAACTAGATCTCTTCAAGGAGAATTAAGCAGAACTGAACTACCTCTTGAGGCTCATGAGATGACCGAAAGCAGGTCTTTGAGAAAACCAACTTGGAGAACCTATGCTACCCGTTACACAAACATCCCTAATGTGATTTGTCATGAAATAAGCCAATCATAAAAATGAGGTTCTTACAATCTCCCCCTTTGGCTATTTCATGACAAAACCACCACTCACAAAATAATCCTCACAAAACAAATATAAAGCTATCGGTCAACAAAGTATATTCTACGTTACAATAAGAGAGACTTAAGATCTAAGTCTTCAAGGCTTTTAATCTCTTCGTCGATCATTGAACCTACACATAATAGCAGTAAAGCACTTTCCAAGAACAAGTGCATGTGAGGTGAACAAATATAAAAAGCATATGCATTAAGAAAACAATACAATCAATAAAATGTAGTGCAACGCAATGCTCCCCCTTAATGATTACTCTCTCCCAAGACTTCTCCCCAAAGCATAAAATTGCTTCCCCTATATCTCTTAAGACTTCTCCCCCTTTTTGTCATGAGATAGGCAAAGGAGCTCCCCCTATCGGGTTGCTTTAGCAAAGGGAGATAATCACACAAAAGACGATTGCATAATCATATACATAAACTTTATGCAACTTAATAATTGAGAGAGATTCAAGGAGTTTTATTTCAAAGAAAATGTGTGAATGAGTTGCTTTGCATGCAAGACATATAGCATTCAAGTTCAAGCAATGGTATTTGGCAAAGCAAACATCAAAAGGGTTTCAAAAAGAATTCAAACTAATTTGTACCCTTTTGTCATAAGCAAACATGATATGGTTTTAAGGATAAAACATTTAGCACACAACAACTATATCAATCCTTAATGGAAAATCAAGACATTGGATTAAGAGATCCTTTTAGATTTTTCCGGATAATTATCCATATGATAGTAGTCTTGCTTAATCATTAAGAAAAGAGAGAAGACTAATTTGGATATAAAATCCTTATTGATTGCATGGATACAAGATCCTTATTGATTAGTCTTCTCATTTGCATTCACACACATTTGCACACACACAATTCATGCGTAATATTTTAGCATGTCAAAAATCAAGTTCGCATGTCATGGAGATAAATTATAGGTCATTCAATTGTAATTCCCACTCAATTCTCCTAGTCCAAAAATGCATGTTTGAGCAAAAATGTGACATGGATTAAAACAAAGCACGTGGCACACTTGTTGAATAAAAAGCCATATAGATATATATATATATAAGCACATGTACAACCTCTCTTCTTAAGTAATTATCAAAAGAGGATAAAATTAATCAACCTTTTGCACATGACAAATCATGCAAGTTTGCTCTCTTTGCTTGAGCTCCCCAAATGAGGTAAAATCCAACCAAGTCAATGGGAGGCATGAGCCCCTCTGGACCTACCAAGTCGATTAGACCTAGTTGAGTCTATGGGTGACATATTGGCATAATAGCATGCAGGTTCATCTTTTCTAATCCACCTAGGTGACATATTATCATTCCTAGTGGTCTAAGTTATCCTGTTACTAGATTTCCTAGGACAATTAAGTCTAGATTTCCTAGGCACATACATATTGGCTTTTCTAACTCTATTCTTTTCCATCATGCTCTCAAATCTACATTTTTTAATGTACCTATGGCAATTTGGCCTAATATGCCCATCAACACCACAAAAATGACAAGTAGGTATAAAGTGGGGTGTCATACCATATCCTTGTGAGGTCATTGGAGACTTGTCATGCATTTTATATGGCCTTTGGTGTTGAGCTGGTTCTCTCCTTCTTTGTTGATGAACCGGATTGCCATGCTTCCTTAGTTGTATGTTCTTGGCTTTCCTTCTTTGTTGAGAAAGCCTTGGTTGAGGGAAGCTTGATTGAGCAAGGCTTGGGTGTAAAGCTCTTGGAAGTTGAGGTTGAGCTTCACCTTTTGTTGGCATCTTCATTTGGCCACTCTTGGATGACTCTCCAAATTCAATCTTCCTCCTAAGATGTTGAGGAGTTGATTCCTTGCTTTTGCTTTTACATGAGGTTGCTTGAACTTAGCCTTCTTCAAGTCTTCATTGTACCTCATCTCTTTATCCTTGACAATCTTCAAGGAATTCACTTTGTTGGCAAGTTCATCCTTTATTGCCTTTATCCTTTGGTGGCAATCTTCAATCTCCTTCTCATATTTGGACACATCAACCATGTCCATCTTCAAGGAGTCATCTAACTTGATCTTTAGGTGAAGGTTTTCCTTCTTCAACAAGTCTTCACTTTCTTTGACTCTCGTCACTTCATCATCCAAGTGAGTCACCTTGGCTTCTATTTAAAGGTTATCCTTTTCCAATCTAAGGATATCATTATCTTTCTCCTTCAAGGACTTTCGAAGAGAATGAACTAACTCATGATAATTAACCACATTATCACAAGAGTTCTCGGAGCATGAGTTATCACTATCGAAGCTTCTCCCACTTGTGCATGTGAGAGTCTTATCTTCAACGCTAGTTTCTCTTAATCTTACTCCACTTTGGCCTTCACACTTCAAGTCATCCTTCTTGAATCCTTCAAGTGACAAACACTTGGTGACGGCTTGAGCTTCTTCATGGTAGGAGACCGAAAAGGTTGAGTATTTGTTCTCACACTCAACCGAGCTTGTGGAACTTCCTTTAACTGCTTCAACTTCGCTATCACACTGATTAGCGATCATACTAACTCCTTCCTTCTTGTATTTCAAGTTGCCACAATTGGAGGCAATATGGCCAATTCCACCACAGTCAAGGCAAGGGTAACTTTTCCTTGACATTTTCTTTTCCTCCTTGACTTTGGAGGTCATACAATTCTCCTCCTTCACTTTGGAGGTCAAACCCTTCTTTTGAGATTTCACAAATCTCTTAAATCTCTCCACCATGAAAGTCATCTCCTTATCGGAGTCATCTATCTTCCTATCAACAATAGAGGTCATCGAAGCAAATCTCACTCTAAGTGTTTCACTCTCACACATAGTGTATAGGTGAAGTGAGTAAAAGAATGCAAATGAAATGCAAAGAACAAAATGCACACAAATGCATGACATGCAATCAAGGAGCAAGGATCACCTAAGTATGTATAGGAACCCGCTCTGATACCAATTGAAAAATACTACTCTAGCGTGTATCTAATAACCTAGAGGGGGGGGGGGGTGAATAGGTTTTAATCAAGTTAATTACCAACTTTTCTGGATTAGTCAATATTAAACATATAACCCAATAAAACAAACATAAAAAATCAAGTGTAATGTGAGGAAATATAAATAACACTTGATTTACGTGGAAACCCTTCAACAAGGGAAAAACCATGGGCTATCCTTCTAGCCACACACGATCCTCAAATCCACTATTGTAATGATGTTTACAACCTAGGTTGACATCTAGTCAAACCATTTTCGGTCACTAACCTACCGCTACTACCCAACAAGCCTTTATAGTGAATCCTTAATCACTTTGCTTGCCAACCACACCTTGGTTGCAAGACTTCACTTGCTTGTGCACTACACCTTGCAGTCACAAGACTTAACTCTCAAGAAGAGATTAACAACCTAAGTGAATATATGAATATTCAAAATGCAATTAATGCTAGGCAACACTAAATGCTTATCTAGGAATTAAAGATGACACTAAGTACAAATCCTAGATATCAATGTCTATATGAATGCTCATAAAGACTTAACTAGATATAGATATGCAAGTCAAAAATCTAGTCATCAAACAAAGCCATATCAACACAAGTTGTCATTAATCATGGCAAGGACAGTAAATGCAATTAACAAATGCAATCAATGAGTCCTAATTAGCTAGAGGGCAAATAATGTCCTAAATGCTAGCTATCACAAACAAACCCAATCAAATATTCATGAACATTAACTAGTTGATTAAAACATAATTTCTCAACCTAGTTATCAATAAATCACACATGAATATTTATGACCTAGCTTTTAGGCAAAAATGACCTAATCGATTAAGTTATCACAAACAAACCCAATCATGTTATAACTCATCAATAAATGCATTCAAAACAAGATTTTAACAAATCATATGCATAAAAACTAATTCTTGAACTATAAGAACAATAAATGAAAATGAGATGTTTGTTCTTACTTACCAAGTTAAAATTGATGAAGACCCATGAATGAATGATTCAATGGATGCATGGGTTTTGGATTTGGAGAGTTAATGAAGCTTTCTCTCTCTTAGGTCTATATTTTTGAGCTTTTGGTCGAAATGGGGAAGAAGATGAAGTATATATATGATCCAAATGAAACTATGTCATTTTGATAAGTTTTGAAACACAATTTTCTAGGTAAAAATGACGCAGTGCGCTGTCTGGTATGTCTTACCCGCGCACTGGCAAATAAGTCAACAACCTGATTTTCAAACTTCTCAAAACATGACCAAACGACATCGAAATTTATCAAATAGTATACCGTTGGAAAGGTATGAATGTCTACATTCTACTCCTTTTTACAGAATGACTTTTCAATGTCTGTACAAAGAGATATGGTCATTTGGGGTACGTTTGGCACCTGGATGGGACAGGACAGGACAGAACTGCACAGTTGTTCCGTTTTGTGTTGGGATTGCCTGGGATAGAAGATTTAATTGTACTATTATACATTTGGTATGGCTAGGACAGAACGGAACAAGAGGTTCAAATGACCAGAAAACCCCTATTATCTTTTTTTTTGAAAGACTTACATTTTATCATTATTATTATTATTTTAAAATCAATTTTAGTACTTAATTATTTTAATACCCAATTATGTTCAATTTTAATACTTAATTATACTTGATTATAATGGATCAGATAATCTCAACCATTAAAAAGAATAATTAAGAAAAAATTGTAAATCCTTTTGAACATCATCCAACCCAAACCATCAGATCATCACCTATTGAAGTTCATCCAACCCAGATCATCCATCTTCAAATTCAATTCAGATCATCAGCCCAACAGCCACCATATTTCTTTCTTTGGTCTGATTACAAGTCTGTTTTATAATCATACAAATACAAACTCATTTGAATTTATTTTTTGATTAAACGAGAGCACAAGACGAAAAAATTGGTGAAAGAAATCTCTTTCAATCCTAAAACACAAAAGAAGCACAAATAATTCCACAAATAAACAAACTAATTCGCAAAAAATTGGTGAAAGAAATCAAAACCCCAAATCGGAAACCCTAAATCGAAATCCCAAAATCCCAAAATCCTAAATCGATAACCCAAAATCGAAATCCCCAAATCCAAAATCCAGAACCCTAAATCAAAAACCCAAAACCCAAAATCGAAATCAAAAAATTCCAAAATCAAAAAATCCAAAAATCGAAAATCGAAAATCTACCGAATCGGCTCGAATCAAAAGAGACCGAACGAAGAAAGAGTGAAAGAAGAGGGAGAGACTGAGAGGGATATCACGGCTTCTCACCAGCGGTCAAGCAATGGTTGAGAGGTAGAGAGACTGAGTCTTGGTTAAGCGAAAGAAGAGAGAGAGAGAGAGAGAGAGAGAGAGAGAGAGAGATAGATACAAATGGTAGAGAGTGAGAAAGGGAAAGGAGTGGGTTTTATTTTTTTGTTGGTATTTTTTGTAATTTTTGAAAATTTGGAGGGTAAAAAAGTCTTTTCTAGACTTGTCCCATGCATGGGACAAGTCTGGCCGAGCTATTTGGGTGGGACAATTTTTTAGACTTTTTGTCCCATCGTGTCCCGTCTAGTCCCATGTTAAGGACCCGCCAAACATGAGACAAGAGAAAATTGTCCCACCCTGTCCCGTCCCAAGTACCAAACGCACCCTTGAGTGACCAAAGGTAAAAAGGACAGCAACAGAGTTGTCCTGTTTTAGTGGTCACTTTGGAGAAATCAAAACCAATCAAAATGGTCATGAAATATTACGAATAATATACTGTTGGAAATGTATGAGTGTCTAGTTTGTACAAAAATTTTCAAAACTTATTTTGAAGCTATGTATAAAACGTTATGGTCACAAGACCATACAAAGGTCAGTTTTGAAAAACATTTAAATCATTGAAATCCTCTCTTTTGAAACTAAACACTTTACTCCAAACAACCAAACCGAAACAAACACTTAACCAAGAGAAGAATGAGACCTTTTCGAATGGTCAACCATCGCGCTAAAACAAGCATACTATCGTGCAAGCGCAGACGTTTCTGATCACACAAATGGAAATGAATTACACCACACAAAACCACACTTAGATCTAACAATGAGGTGCAATTGTGAAGTGTGTAAATGATGCACACATATGAACAATAAAGATCACAAATGCATAACAACTCAAATGCATGTAAGAGTGTGAGTGTGTGCAACAACAAATGCATGTCACTACAAATGCATGATATGTGAGTGTGTGCAACTAGATCTCTTCAAGGAGAATTAAGTACAAGTGAACTACCTCTTGTGGCTCATGAGATGACCAGAAGCATGTCTTCGAGAAAACCATCTTGGAGAACCTATGCTACCCGTTACACAAACATCCCCAATGTGATTTGTTATGAAATAAGCCAATCATAAAAACGAGGTTCTTACAAGAAGAAATCAAGGATGTAGATTGCTTAAGTATTGATGAATTGCTTGGGTCATTCTAAACTTATGAGATGTGCTTGAAGCCAAAAGCCAAGAGTAAGAGAATTACTATCAAAGCTATTGAAGAAGAGAGTGATAATGTAAATGAAGAAATGGCTCTCATGGTTAGAAAATTTAAGAAGTTTTTAAGAAAAGGTAACAAGCCTAGAGGTAGCTTTTCTAAGAAAAAGGAAATCAAGAAACCATCTTCTCTAAGAGTTGATAGGAATGGTCAAGACAAGAGCAAGAAAAATGTTCAATGCTATGATTGTAAGGGATTTGGACATTTTGCAAATGAGTGCACTAAAAAGAAGTCCAAGAAAGACAAGAAGGGCAAAGCTATGACAGCCACTTGGAGTGAGAGTGACTCTCACGATGAGGAGAGCTCTAGTGATGAGTCCTCAAGTGAAGAAAAAGAACATGTTAGCAACTTTGTTGCTCTTTTGGCTTCTCTCACAAAGCTAGAAGATGATTGTTTAGTTTCTGTTGATAAAGAGATTGATCAAAGCCATCTAGAAGATACAAGTTCAAATATAACCGATCTTGATCTAATGGCCAAGATTAAGAATCTTAAGTAGCAAAGAGATGAAGCATTGAGAGAGGTTAAGGAGAAAGATGATTTGATAAAAACTCAAGTGGATGAGTTTGTTGAGACCTCACATAGATTTATGTGTGATAAGAATGAGATCATGAAGAGATATGTTGAGGTTGAGAGATTTGTCTTTGAGCATAAGGAGATTATTTCTAAGATGAAGGTTAGAGAGCAATAGTATATTGACGAGATCAACATTGCTAAGCAAGCTATCAAAGACTTAGTCAATGGTTTGATCAACATGAAGAGTAGTATGGATCTTGCTTAATCACAAGGAGAACCTAGCAACTTGAAAGGAAAGAAGAAGCTTGTGATAGCTTCACCTCCTTCAAAGAAGGCTAAGGTGAAGAAGTCTCCCAAGAATAATCCTCCCAAAGCTAAAGGTAAAAAGAAAGGCAAGGTATCTCCACAAACTCTCATCACTTTTTCAAACTCACAAGGTACAATCTCATCTTTTATGCCTATTTATCATTTTTGTAACACTGTTGGTCATATCAAACCAAGGTGTTATAAGTACATTGAATTTTGAAAAATAGGAAATTCATCTAGAGATAAAGAGATTGAACTTAATTTGAAGCATGCTAGGGCATTAGATGTTGATAGACATAATGTTTAGAAGAGGCATGTTAAAAAGAATTGGATAAAGAAATGTGATAGTTATGTGAATCTTGACAAAGCATGTGTTGCTAATAATGTTGAGAAGATTAGTATCAATGATATTCTTATGAATCAAATTGTTGAAAGTCTTTACTCTAGGTTCAACATTAAAGTTAAGAATGATGGTGATTTTTGTGTAAGTTCACCAAAGACCAAATGGGTCAAGGGTGAGTGCTCTTACCATTAGTGTAAGTTGCACATGTGAGTTAGCTTCAAGATTAGTGTCAAGTTATTGAGAGATTTAGCTTGCAAAGCTTTGTTTCTCTATAACTTGACATAAACTTAGCTATCTCACATATTTGTTATTGTGGTCGAAATCTATTGGTTAACTTTATGAGAAGTTCATTTTTGAAATATATATGGTGTTAATTGTTGTTAAGACTTTTAGAGAAAGTCATTTTTTTTATATATGATGAGTTGAAATGCTTAGTTTTATTCCCTTGGATTAAAATGCCAATAACTTGTTGTCATGAGAACAAACAAGCCGAGAAAGCTCATAAAAAGGGCAAGGCTTAGCATTTGATTGAAAATTGCTTGCTAAGGTATTCCTATATCCTAAAGCTTGCACTCTTGAATTTTCATCTCTCAACTCATTGTTTGCACTACATCATGTAGCTTGTCATTCTAGAGAACTTAGTAGAATGTACATACGGTTCTCATTGACATTTGCTCTCTAAAGATCTGATAGTGATGTTGTTCATAAAGGTACTATATATGATGTGTGAAATGTTTGTTTGAATGATGAGTGGCACGTTTTGAAAAATATGAGCTTCATATTCTTTGAATACTACTCTCTTGAGAGTAATGATCTTAAGTAAATCTCTTTGTATTGCTTTTAGATCATGTGCTTGTAAGCCATAAAATATTGGTTTTCAAAATTGCACTTTGCATCTATTATATGTTTTGTTATAGCAAGTTGAATTTGAAAATATGTAGGTTGTGGATACACCTTGAAGTCTTATAACTAGTACATTTAAGATGACCTATGGTTAGTATCCATTTTGCTTCGGCAACTACATAGAATTCAACAAGCACCTTCATGGAAAGGGATACACACTTCGGTTGTGCAGCTGCCCAATGTAGGAAAGGGCTACACCATTGTGATGAGTGAACCCGTCATGAAGAGTATATGTTTATGTTAGAAAAATCAAAGAAGTGTTGAAAAGAATCAATAAAAAAAATCTTTGATTCAAAGCCTAAATAAATAAATAGAAAAGGGCTTAAAGGAGTATAGTTGAAAATCATGAATGCTCGGGTTGTCAAATAGAAATGGGATAACGAACCACATCCACACACACGCTCAAATTTTCAAATCTATTCTCTATAAAGCAAAAATTCCGAATGATAATTGGTTTGACCTTTTATGGAAAAGCTGAAGATGAATAGATATTGATATGGTTTTCATGTTGATGATTAAATTACTCCTCTACATATGCTTGGAGAAAATCTCACATACACACTTTTGTTTATAAGTAACTTGATATTCTAGAAATTTGAGAAGAATTATGAGAGTGATTGAAAATCTTGGTGTATCTCTCATAGTTTGTGAAGCTTATTATTGTTGAATTTATTTTGAAATTGCTTGAATGTGTGATTGTGTGGGTATTATTGTAAACTATATTCTATCTTGATCTTAGATAGAGCACTTATCAAGGGGGATCATAGTATGCTAGACTTTGTTTTCTTTTATGATATGTTCACATGATTTGCTTTGTTGTGTGTTGACATATTGGTAGATTAGAATAATTGAATAATGAAAATGCATGATATCTTTTGTGAAATAATTGTATGAATGTGTTGACAATTAATTCTTCCTATTTGAAGTTGATAGTAGTTGATATTGCAATGAATTCCTTCATTCTTGAGGTTGATAGTAGTTGTTATTACAACCAATTCCTCATAGCTTGAGGTTGATTAAGTTCCTTCTTGCTTTGAGTTGATAGTAGTTGTTATTATGACCAATTCCTTCATGATTTGAGGTTGATAGTAATTGTGGTTGACACCAATTCCTCCATTTATGGATGAATCTTGTTGTTAAATGCATTTGTTGAATTTGGTAAAATGTACCAATGTGCTTGAAAAATAAAATTTATGCATTTATTATTCATTATTTCATCCTATGTCTTTGTTTGTTTATATGTGTAAACTAAAACTCACTTGTGTCTCTTTTCACTCATGTGTTTTGTTTTGTAGTGTTGACAACAAAGCCATGGGAAGAAACAAGGTTTCTGACTCTATCCATCCATCAAAACCCATAGCTAAACCCAAATCTACTCCAACGACCTCTAGGAAATCCAAACTTAACAAGTTGAAAGCTTTAGGAGTTATGGGAAAAAAAAGCTTATCCAAGATAGAGGTGTAGATTTGATTGAGGGTTCTTACATTCATCATTCTATATGTGATAGGCATTGGGATTTATGGATTAATTCTATTGGGGTTACGAATGAGAGTCTTATTAGAGAGTTATACTTTGAGTATAAAGAGAGCTCAATCTTTGAAAACACCTTAATGAGTGTGAGAGGAAAAACTTTTAGAGTCTCCTCGGATAGTATCAATAAGTTCCTTGGATTGTCAAATGAGATTGTTTTGAAATTTCTTGATATAGATAATATTGATGAACTAAATCTTATGGGGAGAACTTTATGTGAAGATGATGGTTTTGAGTGGGGAAGAGAGCTTATATTAGTCAACGTGAGTTGAGTGCCTTTTGGCATTTATTTGTTTGTTCCAATCTTATGGGTTCTACTAATGCATCCGAGTTGAACAAAGAAAAGATCAAGATTGTGTATGCCTTGGTGACAAACAAGTCTTTGAATCTTGGTGATCTCTTGTTTGAGCATATAGAGAGTGCGGCTTCTTTACCAAGATTGGATAAGAAGTTAGCATTTCTGGGGTTTCTTACTTGTTTTTGCATGAAGCAAGAAGTTCTTACACTTGAAGATGATGTGCTTCTACCTTCCTTGGAGAAATTTTGTGACAAACGCTTAGTGTCAATGTCATACAAAGATAAGGGAAAGGTAAATGACACTTTTAGGCTTTTTAGTAAGCACCATGAGCCATGTGTTGTGACAAGCAAAATTCTCTACCGGAATGGGCCATGCAATTTCAAGAGGGGCTTATGACTAAGATTGGAGAGCTTGATGCTAAAGTGGTGGAGCTAGGAGCAAAGGTGATTCAACAAGATGAGAAGATCAAGTATTTGGAAGACAAGCTTGCCTCTAGCAATTCATCTACTACAAAGCACTATGTAAGATCATCAACGAGAAGAACCTTCTTTGATGATGCTTGATCTTGAGGTATTGTGTTTTCTTAACTTTTTGGCTTCATATTATGTCAAAAAGGGGGAGAAAGACAACGATACTAAAACCTCTATGCTATGCTCTTAATCTTAGGAATTGTTTAACTTTAGGTAGTTTTTGGTATATTTTGTTCTGATTTCTTTTGGTATCTTGAATTCTCAGTTTGTAATATTTGGATATTGATAATATTTTGTTGATGGATAGTATGCACATATTTAGGGGGATACGTGTGTATCCATTTGAACTTCAAGTGAGATGTATCTAAATATTATCTTGCCATATATATATGTACGTTTCTCTTGTTTATGCCTTGTGTTTCAAGATGATTTTACGTGGTGACAAAAGAAGACTACATTAAATGAAGATTAGTTTAAGGGAACTAACTCATTGTAATGTGAGGGTGTGATTAAGGGACCAATCTTCATTAAGTATGTTTTAGTATTTGTATAGATGTTTTGACGTAGAATTTTCCAAAGGGGGAGATTGTTAGTTCTTGAGTCTTGTGTTGGCATTATTCAATATCAAAACGACATTTTCTTTGTATTGATTAGTTGTTTAGAATTTGTGGATAATCAAGCTTCAAGAACATTGGACAACTTTCAAGCAAAGTGATGGCTTCAAGAGGGACAAAGCTAAATTGCTTAGCAAAAGGTAAATCAAGATATCCTTCCTCTTGCAAGGTATAGGCAAACACATACATTGCATTCATATGTGTCCCTGCATAGTTGTGCATAATTTGGTGTAACACAATACACACACTTATACTTGTATGCAAATGCATTAGACTTAAAAATTGACAATTTGCATAAATTGCATGTTCTAGGATTAGTTCAAGGAAATGGCATACTTGTGTATTCTTGTGTTTATTGGTTTGTATTTATATGTTAATGAACTTGATTTTGAACTTATATAATTCTTCATTGAGTTCCAATTAATTTGGTTACTCATTCATTAAGTTTCAAATTCAAATTAGGTAGTTAAGAAACTTTTCATGATTTTCTCATACATGTTTTTAATCGTTATTTTTCAAGTTGAATTCCACAATTTTTGGAAAAGGTGTCTTGATGACTTTTGTACACGAGGGAGTCCCAGTTCGTAATCCAAAAATGAATTTGAAATCGCAGTTCGGACGCCAAAGATATGGCTGAAAGAAAAAAAAGTGTACGCATGAGGGATGGGGGGTGCCAAGCACCTCCTTCCCGTGGAAGCTCTTGGCCCCCCATTGGTTGTTTCTTTCCTTCCTTTGTTTCCCTCTTTAAATATTCAACTTCCCTCTCATTTCATTCAAGAAGAACAATTTAAAAAAACACAAGTGCAGAATTTTCTCTCCAAATTTTCTCATCTTCCAAACACCATAACTTTCTCATGTGGAGTCCGTTTTGAGTGATTAAAATTTCAGAATCTTTGTCTACCAGTCCTATATCATTTACACAAGAGTTTAGAGTCAATAGAATGATTTTTCTGGTAGGTCTACTCATAAAAATGAAGCTGCACGTTTTTCTTTCAAGGTATTGATTTCTATCTTGTTCTTGGTCTTCAAGTCTTTAATTGCCTTGGGTTTTCTTCTTCTATTTATATATGTTTGATGTATAATCATTATAAAGCTAGTTTGAACTTCAAGTGATTAACATGTTGAGTTAGGTTTTTTCTAAATCTATGTTTTCACATGTTTGAGATGTTGTATTGTGCTAGCTTCACATCTAGTCTTGTGTGTTTATTGACTTGATTTTGTTGATTGATAGTCTTTTCATATGCTAGATCATTTTAATTGAAGATTTATTGAAATAGCATATTTGATTGATGATTTAGAACTTGATTGTATTTAATTGATTATCTCGAGAGTCTAAGTTCTATTATTTTACTAGAGTTTCAATTTTGATTTTAGCATTATTATGTGAATTGAACATAATCCAGATTTTTGTATGTGGTATGTGTTTCACATACTCTAGGTTATTAGTTTATGTTACAAGAACCCCGATTCAATTGATTTGTGCTTTTGATGACAAATATCTAGTTCTTCATGTTTTGTGTCTAATCCACACATTTAATATGTACATGCATCATTGAGTGTGATTCCATTATTTTTAGGATTGTAAACTATAAAAACATATGACATGTACTTAATTGTTTATTTCCAGTTTCCATAGGATATATTGATCATATATACTATGTTGTATGTGTTTGCATCACTTGCATTCACTTAGATCACATGCCTTGTGAAAAGGTTGGAAGTCACATTTCATAGAGTGAATCTTTGATTTGTGCATGGAAGTCACATTTGGAGAGTGAATTGTCAAATTATGCATTGCAAGTGTCATGTCTTGGAGTGAATCTTTGACTTGAGAATTGGAAGTCACACTTGGAGAGTGAATCTTCATGTTGTGCATTGGAAGTCACATTCCTTAGAGTGAATCTTTGAATTATGCATTGGAAGTCACATTTGAAGAGTGAATCTTCAAGTTGTGCAAGGTGGCATTATATTCATTGTTTAGGGTCAAAGGGTAGGTTTCTAGATGAAGTTGTCACTTGAGAGATTGTATCTTTTTATCTTACTAGTGGATTTGTTTGCCGCTGGTTCTGGAATCAACCCGTGGATGTTTCCTCTTACGAGGTTTTACCACGTAAAAATCATGTGTTGATTTTCTCTATCCTTATCTCCTTATATTTGTATATGTATTGATATATATATATATCTTATTTGATATCTTCGTTAGTGATAATCATATCATATCAACTTTGTTTGTATTGGAGCTTTATGAATTAAAGCCAAGTGATATTTGTGTTCGTATCTGTTAACTGAAAATTTGCTCGGGGTGAGAAATCTCAATTAACACCCTCGAGACCACTACCACAGAGGTGGTGGTCAGGATCAGATATACTTTATGCCAAGTTAGTTCAGATGTAAGCTAATGTTGATACAACCGAAAAAGAATAAAGATGATTTTATTATCAAGGGTATATCATGTACAAATATCTCTCAAATGCTCTCAATTTCTCTGGGGTCTAGTAGGGTGGTTCTTGTATGCCTGTCGAAAAGTAGTCCTTTTTCCCTTTCTCTTTCTCCCTTATTTATACATAGTTTTGGTAGGTTAAATTTGTGATTCTCCCCTTGATTTTCTCAATCTCTTCCCTCCTTATCGGACGGGATTTCTCATTTAACGTCATTTAACGTCATTGACTTTGTGTTAATAACTGAGTTGAGAATATCTTGGTGGAGATCAGTTTGTTTCCTCTTTAGACTCTAATACTTGTTCTACACGTACGTAATGTTTCCAGATATGATCCAGTGTGTCTTCGTGTCTTCACAGCATGATCCCTCATAGAGGTCGTTCATTATGGTATGTATCTTCTCGTATAGCGAGGTAGATTAGTGTCCCGGCTTTGGTATTTAGGAGCTTAGTTTAGCAGGGAGCTTGGTCTAACCTCTCTTGATCTTTTGGAGCTTGATGTGGTCCCCTGCGGACACTTTACTATGGCAGCAAGGTTTTGGCAAGCTTCCGAAGAGGTTGCGAGGTAGTCTCGACCCCGGGGAGCTTCCCGATTTTTGGTTTCGTAGTGCGGGCTTGATCTGATCGCGTCGGGCTCTTTTCCGAGTGTTTTTTAGAGCTCGCCTTTTATTTCTGTGGGGTGGTACCATAGCTTGACTTCGGGAACTGTGGTCCCCTGGTGGATAACCTCGGGCCTGGAGCCAGACTAAGAGGGTGGAAAATTTCCCTTTGGTCCCTAGCCAAATTTGGCTATTAACAGAAGTCCCCTCTGACTTGAACACTAGTGATTGAGTTTTGGGTTGGAGTCAGATTTCCTATTTTATTTTGGGAATTTTCCCTTCTTTACCGTTACAAGGATCTTGGGGGAAATCTTCCCATTAATTGCACAAGTAACGTGGCGAGAGCCAACCGGTGTATTCCCAAGTTAATCCGGTTGCGTTACGGCAGTTCCCGCGATTCGATGCGATCTTTACCAAAAATTTTGACAATGCGTGGCCAATGCTACTATACTATTGCCTATTTATACTTGGCTTTTTCAACGCCTTCCTCATATATTCCCTTTCTTTTTTCAAATTTCAAATTTTCTAAAGAGATACCTTCTTTCAAGTAACATCTCTCTTCTTATTCTTCATCCTCGCAGACTTCATTCCACCATGTCGAAAGCCAGTCGCGACTCCGTTGTTTCCATCATCGATGGCGAGGAGTTCATCAGCCTCACCCATGAAAAATGGGCATGAAGGAGCCTGGATAGCGATGATTCTCCACCAAATCCGCAACGTCGACGGTCAAACAGGAGCGTGTCCATTGGGACCAGGTTTTCTAATCATCCCGACCATCCTCTGGATTTAGTCAACAAAGATCCTGATAAAGAGATTGGTGGCGACACCGCAGGGGAAAGTCAAGTCCCGGCTAATGGTCCTCCTTTGAAGAGGCTTCCTTCCTATGACTTCAGGGTTGTTCCCGACTCTATCATCGACCCTAATTCGATCGATCGCCTGAGGTCCAAGTATGGCATCCCTGATAGTATTTCTATCTCAGTTCCACCAAAAAACTTTACCTTCTTTAATCTTCCAAAGGGCGTGCTTCCGATTCATGTAGCGGCCCTTGAGGACGGGGACAGGCTTTCTCTTCACCCTTCTCTCATGCGGGCTCTCAATGCCATACAGTTAGCCCCTCTCCAGCTGACACCTGGCTTCTAGAGGCATTTGATTGGTTTTCTCTTGTTGTGGAGGGAACAATGCCAGCTGAGCAAGATGACGAGAGAGCCCGGAGCCGAGGAGCTGGCCTATTGTTTCCAAATCAGGAGCCTCTCCGGGGCTCCCCAAGGTCAGTTCTATGTAAAAGCCAAGAACAAGCTCAATTTTGTCATTCCTGGTGCTTCAAAAAAGGATCCCGCCTGGAAGGAAGAGTGGGTCCTGGTAAGGGGTGACTAAGGAAGCTTGATTTTTATCTGAGGGCATGAGTTCAAGGTCTCCACAGCTTTCAGTGACAAACCATCGTGGGACCGGGACTCCCTGCCACCTGAGTCTGAAACTGTTTTGAAGGTTATTCTGGCCAGAAACTACTTGAACCTAAAGTTTCCAACCGCTGAAGCCTTCGATCCTAGCAGGGTGAATCAATACCTGTGGATCTCTAATGCTACTCCTCGTAAGTAACACTGAATCGTCTTGCTTTGTCTCGTTGACCAGCTCAGTTTTGACATTTCCCTTTTTGTTTCATTTACTTATAGTTTTTGTTGTTGAGCCAGCTTCTCGAGAAGCTCAGCAGCTCCGGCAAGCTCGCACTCCTCCCCAATCTATCAGATTGACGCGGGGGGCTTCCCCTGCCATTTCGGAGAAGGAATGGTTGATTGTCTCGGCCATGATTACTTTTGCTCCTACTCCATTGCCTTTCTAGGAAAGATCCAAGATGGCTACCTTTGCGACTTGGGCTTCCAAAGCGGTAACCAGAGGAGCCTCCGTTACCCGGGTAGCTGGCATTACTACATATGCCTCTTCTGCTCCTTCTGCTGCTACTGATGTTCCTACGACTCACCTACCTGATGCCGCTGCTCTTCCAACCCCCCGAGCCTCGGAGGACTTTGCAGCGGGTGTCGTAGGGATTCCTTCTAGCCGCTCTCGCCCTCAGTCGAGCTCGATGGGGCAGGACGAAGTCTTGGAACAATTCATCTCATCCTGCCCGGGTGGTGGGCTCTCTAGGATAGCCCCGATGACCGTCGATGTTTTGCTCACCAAGGGGTCTGCTGTCTTAGCTGAGGTAATTGTTTTTTTTGTACTGCTTCTGAGACTGCAAACTTGGTTGATTCCTAACCCCGGCTTTATATCTTGTAGGCCTTCAAGTTTAACGTGGCTATGGGCCACCAGGTAGCCCTCCTTCATGATCGGCCTGCTAAGGCTGAAGCCGAAGCTGAGAGAGCCATGGGATTGCTCAAGCGAACTCAGACATTAATACAAGAGATGATCTCCAACCAAGGGAAAATGGAGACCGAGCTAGCTGAGATTCGTTGTGATTATGAGAGGATGAAGTTGTCCTTTGATCAAGAAATTCTCCAATCTACCCGGTAGGCCAAGCAGAGGGATTCTTGGAAAACCGAGGCTAAGAAGTTGGACCTCGAGAATCAGGATTTGATTGCTTAGGTGGCCAAGCTACTAGCGTCGAGACCTCATTTAGTGATGGATATTTCTATGCTTCCTTTTAGGTTGCAGAAGCTCTCCCCCTTTCCTTTGATCTATCATCTATCACCGGTTGGGATAGAGAGGAGATAATGACCAAGGCTGCTAAGCTGTCTCACCTTGAAGATGATGAAGCGGTTCCTTGTAGCCAGGCAGGAACTAGAGAGTAGCCCGTCCAGGCAGATCCTCATCTTCCTCCTCCCATCTTTACTGCTTCAAGTCCTGGGGAATCTTCAAGTAAGGTTCTGTCCACGCAGTCCAAAGGAGATCAACCAGAAGTTGGGGAAGGAACAAGGAGCCTGCCTGAGGGATCCTCTAGAGTGGAAATGGAGGTCGATAAGAGCCAGACGGGGTCTATGGCTGCCATTCTTGATGCAGCTATCCCTCTTGAGGTCATGGTAGTGATCAATGAAGTCTTGGAGGAGGATCCAGCTACTTAGTAGGAGGAACCTCTGGAAGGAGAGATGGTTGGCAAGGGTAGCCAAGACGGGCAACCACCTGAAGGAGGAGCTGATGGGGAGGATCAGCATGAGGGAGGGGGAGCAGCAGGGGGAAATCAAGAGGGCTCCGAAGCTTGATGCTACCTGTTCATGACTGGATTTGATTGCCCAGAAAAAAGGGTGGGCACCCCGCTTTACTCATGATTAGTTTAGTCGATCTTTTTTTTATAGCCCAGATTCGGGGGTTGGGCTCCCCGTTTGATGGATGTAGCCTTACTATGGGATAGACTCCTTCGTTATTAATGAGAAACTGATATAACTTCCTTCATATTTGTCTTGATTGACCTTGATTATGAGCTTCCATCTTGATTGAGAACTTCTTACTTTATTCCTGATCCCGACCGTGAATCAACCCTGAATCTTTGATGATAATTTGTTCATACTTTAATCTGGCTTTGTAGGAAACTCTTATTACGATGATCTTAATCCTGTAGATGAAACAAATATTTATGTTTAAATCCGTTTCAGGAGAGGTAGCCTGATCGAGGCATTATGAGGGCTTTCTAGCTATTTCCTGGTCTCGAGATCTGGATGGTAACTATGCTCTTGTACTCAGGCCCTTCTTGGGGATGGTAGCCCGACCAAGGCATCAGGAGCGCTGTCTAGCTATTTCCTAATCTCAAGGTCTGGATGGCAACTATGCTTTTACACTCAGACCCTTCTTGGGGGTGGTAGCCCGACTAAGGCATCATGATGGCTGTCTAGCTTTTTCCTGGTCTAGAGATCTGGATGGTAACTATGCTCTTACACTCAGACCCTTCTAGGGGGTGGTAGCCCGACAAAGGCATCAGGGGAAATGAGGGGGCTTCCCTGGCTAGTCCCTAGTCTTCAGATCCTGCTGACAACTACGCTCTTACACCTAGCCCCTTCTTGGCTGGGGGTGGTGCCCGGCCAAGGCATCAGGGGCAGTAAGAGGGCTTCCCCGGCTCACCCCTGGTCTTGAGGCGATGATGTCAAATTTTCCAGTCGAATATGTAGATATAATGTAGAACATAATCGGAGATAAAGAAAAAATGCAGACTTTATTGATGATCGGGATGTAGTACATCGTTATTAGGGATTTTATTGCAACCTAAATTGGGGTATTCTACTCAAGAGTCCCCTGCTCAGGGTAGAACTTCCTCAAGTGATCTGCGTTCCATGTGTGGTCGATGGGTCGTCCATCCATGTCTTCGAGTTTGTAGGCTCCATTGCGAGCAACTACCTTTATCAAGTATGTCTCTTCCCAATTGCAGCCTAGGACTCCATCTAACCTTTTTCGAGTATTCGAGGTCACCTTCCTAAGTACTAGATCCCCTTCTTTGAAATTTCGGGCTCTGACCTTTCGGTTGAAATATCTAGCGATCTTGCTCTGGTAGATTGCCACTTTCTCAGCTACCCGGTCTTGTTTCTCTTCTAAGAGGTCTAGGTTAGCCCAGAGTTTGACCTTGTTGATTTCACGTTCGAAGTGCTGCACCCTGTATGAGGTCAATTTATGCTCGATGGGGAGGACCGATTTAGCTCCGAAGGCTAGGGAGTAAGGTGTCTCCCCGGTAGCTGTCCTCTTTGTAGTCCGATATGCCCAGAGGACCTCGGGCTGCTCCTCGGCCCATTTACCTTTCTTCTTCTGTGGATGGGCTACTGAAGCGAGCCTGAGGTCGATTCCCAAACCTTTGCAGAAGTCTTTGAATCGGGCATTGTCGAACTGCTTGCCAGGTCGGCTACAATGATGAGAGGGGTCCTGAATCTACAGACCATATTGGTTTTGATGAACTTGGTCGTATTCTTTTCTGATATTCAAGAAAGAGGCCCTGCCTCGACCCATCTTGTGAAATAATCGATAGCCACGATAGCATACTTAACTTGCCCAAGAGCGGTGGGAAGCGGTCCAATTAGGTCGATCCCCTACATGGCAAAGAGGTAGGGCGAATAGAGAGATGACAGCCTCTCTGGTGGCAGGTGGTTCAAGTTTCGAAGTCCTTTGACACGGTTCGCATGATCGTGCAAAGCTTCTTGCGTCTTGGTGGATGGTCGGCCAATAGTATCCCATACGAAGCACTTGATATGCTAAAGCTTCTCCACCGATATGGTTCCCTCAGTCCCCAGAATGAACCTCTCCTAACGCCCATTTAGCGTCATCAGGATTTAAACACCGAAGTAATGGGATGGATCTACCCCTCCTGTAGAGGTACCCATCTACCGGGCAATATCGGACAGAGAGCCTTTTAATTCTTTGGGATTGATCGGGCTCCTCGGGAAACTTTCCCTCTTGGAGGTAGGCAATGATTGGATCCATCCAGCAAGGCTGATAATCCAGGGAGCAGATTTCCTTGCTCGCGGTTATGCTTGGTTGGGAGATCACTTGGAGGGGAACACCGCGTGGTAAGGCTTGGCCCCCATTTGCAGCTAACTTAGCTAGAGCATCTGGGCAGTGGTTTTGGTGTCAAGGCACCTGGTCGATCTTGAATCCCTTGAACTTATTTTTAAGCGACTGAGCCAGCCTTAGGTAGGCGGCCATGTTATATCTCCTTTTGCCTGGTACACCCCAGACACCTCATTGACTACAAGTAATGAGTCGCTCTTGATTCGAAGGTAGTCGGCCTTCAATTCGATGGGTGCTTTCATCCCGCCTAGGAGGGCTTCGTATTCTGCTGTTAGGATTATGCTCATTAGCAACAGTGTAATATTGTAATTGACAATCTTTTCATATTAATAAAGTGATTTCTAGTTTTACAAAATCTTATAGCATTTATAATGATAATTGTCAAAGTAAATAATCATAAGGTCAAAAGACTATGAGAAAGGAAGAATTGTTCATACATTTGGATATGTATGAGGTAGACACAATTCTTTAGTTAGTCTTGAATAAACATTCACAACTTAAGTTAAAGGTTGGGCACCTTTATCTTGATAAAGTTGTAGAATTCTTTTGCTGGCATTTGAGTGGGATCAAATGAGTTATGATAAGTCTAAAGTCATCGAAAGGGTCTTCGAGTAAAAGAATCTAGTGCATTGGGTGCATTGAACAGGATCACAATGAAATATTTTATCTAGAACCGTCAGTAAATACAAGTATTTTCATTATGAGGACAATTGGAGAGTCTATCTTAATCCTGAGATAAATGATGGACTTATGATTGCAAGTGTTATCATTTGAGCTATCAATAAGTACGATTATATAGCATAGTCTATCCTCGATAGTTTGGTGGTATTCATTTGTTAGTTGATAAAGAACTTCATTTATAGATATGAACATCGTGGCTCAATTTATTGAATGAGAGTATAATATTATCATATGGATATTTTGAGGTATTGGATATTAAATCTCAACGTTGAGTTTTCGATAATGTCTATTGAAAACATGGCTTATGGACAAGTCAAAATATCCAAGTTCAAACGTGGTCATATGAGTAAATATGGTAACTATGAGAGCTATAGACGGTCTATGAGCTCTTGACGATTACTGATATTATACACGAGGATACACTATCTACAATAAGATTTTCTAGGGTATGAATGAGAAACATCTTCTTATTCTATCTTTATTTAAGAGTTCAATTTTAGCTCTTTAGTGGAATGAGCTAAAATTAATAGATCGGACCTAAGTGAATCATTTGTTGATTGTGATTAGGTTATGTCTATTGAAGCTTAAATTTAGATAGCCCGCCAAGATCCTCAATCCACACGGACTTGCATGGATCACTTGATATATTCTACCGGACTAATTTATGGGTCCATCTAGAATTGTATTTGAAAATACTATATAGCGTGTGTCTACTAACCTAGAGGGGGGTGAATAGGTTTTAGTGATTTATTACCAACTTTTCGACTTAATAAATTTTAATAGGCCTACCTCATATTAGCAATCAACCAATCCAACATAAACATGCGGAAAACAATAAAAATACAAGGATTGATTTACGTGAGAAACCCTCCAACTGGGCAAAACTCACGGGCTATCCTTCTAGGCACATACGGTCCTCAAATCCACTATTTGAATGAAAGTTTACAACCTAGGTTGACCTCAAGTCACACTTACTTGGTCACTAACCCTTTCACTCTACCCAACGGGCCTTTAATAGTGATTCTAGACCACAAGCTTGTGCACTAATCCATTTAGTCACAAAGCTTAACAATCAATGAAGAGGTTAAACAACCTATGTGAATATGTAAAAATATTCTAACATGCAATTAATGCTAACAACACTAAATGCTTATCTAAGGATTTAAAGATGTCAATGAGTGCAAATCCTAGATATCAATATCTAAATGCAAATGCATGAAGATTTAGCTGGAAGGGTAAAATCGTCCTAAATGCTAGCTATCAATGAACATACAATCTCAACCAACAAACATAATCACAAACATACTCAAATCATGCTAAACCAAATAAACATGCAATTAATTAACAAATAATTGCTAACCCTAGGTAAACAAGAACATAGAGATGAAAAGAAAGTTCTAAGACTTGTTTGATTACCTAGTCAAGAAGAGCATGAAGACCCATGAAGAATAGATGCAAGAAAGGAGCTTAAATGCACATGGGTATGAGTTTGGTTGAGTAAAAAGGACTTCTTGGAGCTCTCTCTCTCTTGGATTTACTTTCTCTCACTTAGGAATATATTTTCAGAGCTCTAGGTCTAAATGGTGGAGAAGAATATGTATTTATAGGGACCAAAAAATGAGCTGGTGTGAAATACCCGAAATGCCCAGTTCGGGTGAAAAAGGCGACATGCAAGGCGACATGAGCAAGTCACCTTGGAAGTCGCCTAACACACTGTGAGAAAATACGTTGCCTGAGGTGACATGTAAGGCGACATTCCCAAGTCGCCTATGAATCGCCTTACACACTGTGGAAAAAAAACAAGATGTCATAGGCGACATGTAAGGCGACATCCTCAAGTCGCCTTACACACTGGAGAAAAAATACATGTCTAAGGCGACATTGGAGGCGACATGCACAAGTGGCCTTGCATGTCGCCTAACACACTGTGGGAAAAACTTAAGTCTAAGGCGACTTGTCAAGCGACATGTACAAGTGGCCTTGCATGTCGCCCTAACCCACTGTGCAGCCCATCAACTCCAAAATGAAAGAGGTGTGTGTGTGCAACCATACATGCATGTCAATACAAAAACATAGAATGTGAGTATGTACAACTAAAACCTCTGCAAAGAGAATTAAGCATGTGATATACCTTTGAAGTGCTCTTGAGAGAGATGATGTCCTTGAAGCTTGATCACCCCCAATGAGGCTTAATTTACCCTTACAAAATTAATTCCCAATGTGGTTTGTCAATGAAATAAGCCAATCAAAATATGAGGAACTTACAGTAGTTAATATATTAAGAATATAATTTGCACATTATTTATTTAATGGGCTGCTCAAATTATATTAATATATTAATGAGAGCATGTGGGCTTGTTTCTTTTAGTAAGAATGGGTCTGGTTCACATGTGGGCTTTTATTTAAAGCCTGAATGGATTAAATAAAATAAAAAAAATAATATTGGGCCCCCATTGTTTTGTGTGTAGGCGGCAAGGCTATAATAATAGCCTAAAATATTATTTTATTTTATTGTTTGATTAAATGGAAATTAATTAATTGATTAATTAAAAATCAAAATCTTTTTCTGACTAGGAATTATAATTCTTAGTAGTATACTATTATAGTAGTATAATAAATATAAATGACTTAATTTGGTAAGTAGATAAATAAAGAATTTATTTATTTAATCAAATAAGGAAATCTTTAATATAATCACAAATACACTATTTGAGTTGGATTAGGAGTCTTGGTGTGGAAAAGAAATCTTTTTTTGAAAAAGGATTCTTTGTCACCAAGTAAATCCACCTAGAGATAGGATTCTTGCCCACCAAGTAAATCCTCTTTAGGAAAGGATTTGTATACCTATATATGTTATTAATTTCGGAATTGATAGTGATAGGAAGAAAAAAAAAAGTTTTTTTTTTGTGAGAAAGAATTTTTTATTCTCTTGCTTTTGAATAAAAAAAAAATCCAACTCTAGAACATAGTGAAAATTCTGCCAAGAGGAAGAGAGAAAGATAGTTCTAAATTCGATAGTGCACTTGCAAGCCTTTACATAAAAAGGTTTTGTGCACACTTTCGATTTAGGTTCACGCGAGTTTCAATCATAACGATTGTGAATTCAAAAGTGACCGGAACAATCTTTCTAGGCTCTTGGAGCTTTTGTAATTAACGATCAAGAAAGAAGATTTCGTTTTTCCATTCTGAAGTATGCAATTCAAAGAATAGAGAGACCATGCTCCTAGGTGATTCACGTTCGTGATCGGATTGGAAGATCTTACGGATTACCATCGACACTAAGTCAATCGGATCATGCAACAAGAGGTATGATATGTTTTGAATATATGTATATTTAATTAATTAAAGGGTTAAGGTTCAAATATTGGAAAATTTTTAAACTATACTTAATTCGTTTTTAGTCACGCTTCTGCTGCATTTTCGTATTTTTCCCTACATCTGCTTCATTATTAGTGGCTTTAAACTCAAATCTGAAGCAGTGACAGAATTCAGTCCCCTCTGGGTCTATTAGGACCACACCAGCTCCTCCCCCAGCTTGCCAGATGCTCCATCTGTATAGAGGGTCCAAGACTTGCAACCTTCCGGCCAATTACTGATCTCCGAAGTCTTCTCAGGGACCACATTCGATGCTGCGGGATTTGCTTGGCCTGGGAGTGATGAAAATTCTGCAACGAAGTCTGCCAAATCCTGCACTTTAATCATGGTACTGTGCTTATATTTTAAGTCGAACTGAGTGAGCTCTAGGGCCCATAAGACTAGCCTTCTGGACACGTCCGGTCTTTATAAGAATTGACGGAGAGGTTGGTCCGTCACCACTGCTATTGAATGAGCTTGGAAGTAGGTAGGGAGCTTTCTTGCTGAGGTCACCAGAGCATAAGCGAGCTTCTCTAGGAGAATATAATTTTTTTCTGACTTGGTTAAAGCATGACTCACGTAGTATATAGGCCTTTGTATCCCGTCACCACACTCCTTGGCCAAAGCTTCACTCACTGCAGTTTCTGAGACGGCCAAGTAGATTTGCAGCTCCTCCCTGGGAACTGGCTTGACTAACAATGGTGGGCTTGTTAGGTATTTCTTCAAGGCTTGAAAAGCCTGTTCGCTCTCTAGGCTCCATTTCATGTTTTTCCCTTGCTTGATGGCTTTAAAGAATGGGAGGCACTTATCGGTGGAGCGAGAAATAAACCTATTAAGCGCTGCTACACGCCCACTCAAAATTTTTACCTGTTTGAGTGATGTGGGGGATTCCAGGTTCAATATAGCCTTGATTTTTTCTAGGTTGGCCTCTATGCCTCTCTCATGAACCATGAAACCTAGAAACTTCCTCGCTGTTACCCCGAAAGCGCATTTGGATGGGTTCAACCGCATCTAGTTTTCTCTTAGGTTTAGAAAGGTCTTGCGAAGGTCTTTCTAATGTCCTTCTGCGGTTAGTGATTTTGTGATCATGTCGTCGATGTATACCTCCACCGTCCTTCCGATCTCGGGCCTGAACAGCTTGTTAACCAGCCGCTGTTATGTAGCCTCTGCATTCTTCAAGCCAAACAGCATCACCTTGTAGCAGTACAGGCCTTGCCCAGTACTGAAGCTGGTCTTATCTTGGTCAGTTGGATGCATCTTAATCTGGTTATACCCTGAGAACGCGCCCATGAAACTAAGAAGTTTATTTCCAGACGTGGAGTCGACTAGCTGATCGATCTTTGGTAGAGGAAAGCTGTCTTTTGGACATGCCCAGTTGAGGTCGGTGTAGTCAACACATATACGCCATTTCCTATTCGCCTTCGTAACCATGACCACATTGGCGATCCACTTGGGGTAGCGCACTTCTCTGATAAAATCCGCCTTGATCAATTTGTCTACTTCTTCCTGCACCGCAGCGTTCCTCTCAGCATTAAAGTGACGCCTCTTCTGTTTGATGGGCTTGACTGTTGGCCACCGCTAATCGATGGGCGGCCAATGATACCGGGATCCCGGGCATCTCATCGTGGCTCCAAGCGAAGATGTCGCTGAATTCTCTGAGAAGCCCAATCAAGCCTTCTTTTACTTCTGGTTTGAGGGTAGCTTTGACCTTGACGACCTTTGAGGGATCATCATTTCAGATGGGTATCTCCTCTAGTCTATCTAGGGGTTGCCCGCTGGCCCATTCCTTGCTCCGTTCTTCCTCATAATTCATTATGTGTTAGCTCTCTGGATGCTCCGCGGGCTCTATATCTTTCTGAATTATCCGGGATGCCTCCATATCTTCCTGGATTATCCTGGATGCCTCCATGTCCTGGATCGTTACAAACTATACGAACTGTTTTACTAAAGCCGTAGGATTGGCGGACACTACGTAGCACTTCCTAGCTACTTACTGGTCTCCACGTACCTCCCCCACCTTGGTTCCCACTGGGAACTTCAGGACATTGTGGTATATAGACAAGACTCCCTTCAAAGAGGACAAGAATGGTCTCCCTAAGATGGCATTGTAGGCTGATGGGGTGTCAACCACAACAAAGTCCATCATAACATTCTGTTGGAGATGTGTGGTTCCGACGATCACTGGGAGGATCTTCGATCCCACCGGTATGATCGAATCCCCGGTGAATCCATAAGGTGGAGTTGTACAGCTATTGTAACACTATTGCTTTAGATTTAGTTTTTCCAAGGTATCCTGTAAGAGGATATCTACACTGCTGCCTGTATCAACGAGCACGCGATGGACCATACAGTTGACAATCTGTATCGTGATCACCATGGGATCATCATGAGATTGCACGGTGTTGAAGACATCCGCTTCAGTGAAAACGATCTGTCCTGACTGGGAGGGCTCCGCCAGGCTTTGGCTGACCTTGAAGATACCCCGACCTTCTTCTACACGGGGAATCTTCCTTACGTGGTTTTTCCTGGAATTAGTACCGGCCAATATGGGACCTCCACTGATGGTGTGTATCACATGTATCTGTTGCATTAAATCAGTCTGTTCACCCTTTCTCTTCTCCATATGATCACGGATCTCGGCTTGTACTTCCTTTCCAGTTTGAATATTATCTCTTACCTGCTGTAAAAACTGAATCAAACATCCTCCCCTTATCAGGGCTTCGATCTGGTTGCGCAGGTTATAACACTCGGAAGTGATGTAACCCATGTCCTCATGGAAGTCGTAATATTTGTACCGATTCCTTCTGTTGACTAGGCTTTTATGGGCGCGGGCTTCTGGAGTAGCCCCTTGTCCCTTATAGCGAGGTAGATTGTTTCATGGGAAGCATTCAAGGGGGTGTAGTAATCATACCCTTTCTCATCTCGCATTATGGGGGCTACGGTCCTAGGAGAAGGCAAAACTCGCAGAGGGGTTCGTCTTGTTGGATATCTTTCTTGCCTGAGCTGAGCAGCGGGAAACAGTATGTCGATCTATTAGGAGGTTTGTTCTGATTTTTCTGAGCTGGCTCAGATTTGGGAGCTTCTTTTTTCTAACGTTTTGCCATTCTCATATCGTCGTGTTCCATCTTGACTTAGAGCTGTTCGTCGATCTCGACCTGCTCAAGAGCCCGGTCATAGGCCTCCTGGTAAGTCTCTGGAGGTCTCTTAGCGAAGGAACGGAAAAGGTTTCCTGCCCACAGGTTCCGTCTGAAATTGGCGAGAGTCTCTTTCTCGATGAAGACTCCCATTTGTATGAATCCTTTGTGAAAACGCTCCACGTATGATCGAAGTGTTTCACTTGGCTTCTGAATCACATATTGGAGGTGTATGGGATCTTTTGGATGATGTTTGACTCCTTGGAACTGCAAGCAAAGATCTATTGATAACTTTATGAAAGAATGGCAATCAATTGGACAAAATTCTGGACTGCACATGGCAGCCCTGGTAGTATTCTGGACTTCAATCTATTGGACAAAATTCTCCAGATGACACAAAGGGTCTTCTGTTCCGGAGAACTTATCAGTCGGCATTTTGAATTTCGGCGTGAGTTCCGCTTCCCGGTCCTTCTGGTGAAAGGGGCGTTCATCTCGTTTAATGGATCCTTCTTATCCTCCTTGTTCTTTCCCCTTCTTATCAATGGACCTCTTTCTACAGCTTTGCCAGCTGATCCCTCAGTCGGTTGTTCCCAGGTTTCTTTAAATTGACCTCGGATTCTTCGCTGTCGGATCCCTCTGATGAACTGGCGACCTCGACCCGATCCTCTTCACGAGCGGGATCTACTCGGGAGATTTGTCGGCTTCCTTCCTCTTGAGCCCGGGTTTCCCTTATTGATGCCATCTTGCGAGGGGCCTCTCGTTGCTCCCGGGTTAGAGCATCTGCTGCAGACTTAACTCGCCTGGGATGATATTGTGATGGTCTTCTCGGAACTTGGGGCATGGGTCCAAGCCTATCCCGGATCGTAGGTTGGGGCCCAGTCCTATCGCGAGCTGGCTTTGGAGGAGGAGGTCCCGAGCGGTCGAAAGCAGGCCACCTGGTCCCGGGCCTGCTCGGCTCTCTCTGATCATTAGGGTTTGTTGGTTGGACTGTGATGTGATCGTGCCTATATTGTTGTATATTTCGGCCCTCACTCCTATTCCATTGTCTCGTTCTTGTGTGTATTTTATATATATTTTATGTCTAATAGGCTCGTTTGTGCTAATTGCAGGCAATAGATGTAATTCTGGTGTTAGAAGCTAATTGCAGTGGTTCCGACAGAAAAGGGGCAAAAGTAAAGACAAAGGATCATAAGCAGCTCTACAGTGCGGGTCGCAACCGCACTCCTTGCCACAGCCGGGACCTGAATCATGAAGGAAAGATAAAGTGCGGGTTAAGTGCAGGTCATCCAACCGCACTTCACCCGCACTATTGCTCAAGACAGAGGAGCTGATTCGTACTTGACAGATAGAGTGCGGGTAAAGTACGGGTAATCCAACCGCACTCCACCCGCACTATTGCTCAAGACAGAGGAGCTGATTCGTACCTGACAGATAAAGCCTCATCCAATCTCAAACGGGTGGCCTTCACTATACATCCTAGGTCGGCCACTTGTGAGGGAATTGGAAACCATCACTATACATCGTAGGATGGCTACATTAGTAATAGGTTGAGCCATAGCTGGATAGATGAGCATTCATGGAACAAGTCCTAATTGAGTAACTAGCCACTGTTGGTTGCTTAGGAGGGATTAATCTCTAATAGGAGGTCTTCGCTATACACCCTAGGTTGACCTCTTGCTATAGATATATGCCAACACTACACACCCTAGGTTGGTTAAATTTGTCAAAACGTGCTTAATTGAGAGTTTGTTGCAATTGCCCCAATATTCACTTACGAGTCCATCAACTCCGTAATTCCATCATCATTCATTCATCACTCCGTTGTCATCCCATTTTATTTGCTTTCATAGTTTAGTTTATATTGTATCTTCATTCACTATCACTTTACTTTTATGCTTGCTAGTTATATTAATCCTAATCTTATCACCGCTACCCTGATCTCAGTGGACGACACCCGTGCTTGCCGCTTTACTTGTATTTCTACTTGTGAACGCATCGTATAGGTTTTATAAATTGTTTTGACGGACGGTTTTCTGACGGCAAAAACCAACCCATCAAATGGCGCCGCTGCCGGGGATCGATGTGCGTAGTAGTGATTAGATTAGTTTTAATACTATTAGTTTATTAGTTGTTTTTAGTTTTGTTAGTTTCTTTGTATTGCTTTGTTTGTTTCAGGACTCTATGGATTCCTTTTGGCAAAATTCAGGGTCAAGCTACGAGACTAACGAGAATACCTACATCTCATCATTCCAGTCAAATTCCGTTGAAGATCAACTACGAAATTTTATGAAGAATCGTGTGCGGGAGACTAAGCAGATGGTAGCTTCTCAACAAGAGACTCAAGCCTTCATAGAAGAGAAAACCACCCAAATGCTTGAATCCGCCCAGTAGTCCACCCAGGTAAATCAGAGTTGTTTCCAAGTTAAAGCAACCAAGCCGGTGGATTCCTCCAATTTCTCAAAAGAAGACATGTATAAGCTCCGAATAGAATTTGAAGTGGAGCGAAGCAAGAGAATGGACGAGATGGACATGATGATCAAGATGAACCAGCAGCTTATGAGCGTGAGCACAGAGCTAGTGTTGGAAAGGGGTGTGTTGATGGAAGAGAATGAAGCACTTCAAGAGAGAGAAGCCTTGGGAATGGAAAAGGCGATTAATCTCCAAGAGTTGAACAAGAAACTGTTATTTGAAGTGAAGATGCTCAGGGTTGAGAATGGTACTCTCAAGAAGACAAATGGTGAAGTCTCCAACAAGAACACGGAATTAGAGGAACGATTTGAGAGATTTGAAGCCGAGAAGAGTACCGCATCGAAGGATTTGGAGAACTTAGTGAGGCTATCTAAAGATTTTGAAGATGAGATAGCTCACAAGTCAATGAAGATGCAAATGGAGGTTGACCAAAGAGCTAATGCCTTAGAAGAAGCAAAGGTATCACTAAGCAAAAAGGAGGAAGAGGTCAAGGAGTTACAAGTGAAACAAATCAAACGTCCTCAAGACCACGCATCAAAGGGGAGTTTCTTTAACTCTAATATCTTTTGCTATGCATGTTCTAGGATAGAGCATTTTAAGGCTAAAAATTACAAGCCAAATCAACATAGGAAAACTAGAGGTCCTAGGAATAGATGGAGTCCACCTAGGGTCAAGCAAATATGGGTAAGGAAAGACCAAGTGCACTTATATAGGAACATGAAAAAGGAAAAGATAATGAAGTCACCTAAATTTATTTGGGTAGTGAAAAATAGAGAATTTCCTAACTTGGTCAAACAACCCTTAGAGAACCCTAGCCTCTCCATGAATACATCCCATTGAATGATTTTGATACATGTAGTTAGTTTTATGTTTTATGTTGTTTAAATTCAATAAATTGTGATGTTGGGATAGTTTGGTTAGAATGTTATATTTTGTGGATATTTGCACATTGAATTTATTGATTATATTTGTGGATGAAAGAGCCGGAGGCTCTTGTGCAAGTATGAATGCATGTGCTTTATATTGTTTAATTCGGTTTGGGGGTTGTTCATGCCCCATTCCGTCAATTTTGATAAAATGCATGATGTTAAGCTTGACTTGTTCTTCAATGATATATTGCATGAATTGCCTTTATTTTGTGAGCCTTGTTTGAGTCATTTTTATTCTGTTGGGGCATTGATTGTGGTTGATTAGTGCCTAGGTTTGTTTGAGTCATGTTAGGTGCGTGCCGCTAGGGCGGATTCTCTTGTCTTCAACATTGAGGACAATGTTGGGTTTTGGTTTGGGGGTGTAGACGCCTTTTTGAGTCGTCTTTTGTGTCTTGAGTCATTTTTGTGTCTTATTTTTGAAAAAGTTGCTGCTTAGCCAGAATTTTGAGCTTATTTAGCTTGGTGAGATACCTGGAGCATAGTGTTTGTGGCTAATGTGTGTATGCTTTGTGTGCTTATTCAATAACTCTTAGTAACTTTAGGGGTCTCACTTGCACTTCATTGGCTAGTCTCATCTTCTAGTGTCCAAGTTTAGGGAACTCGGTGCTCAAGCGCATTGTTCTAATAGTGGAGATTTCCCTTGTGAGATCACAAACACAAGCCAAAAGCATGTATATTTGAGGGAAAATGTTTTTTCAAATCTGTAAACACTATTCAAACACCATGCATAGTCTCACTACATCAAAAATCGTCATTTGTCATTGAACATGCATCATATATGTGGACTGGTTGACGGAAACTTTTATTCCCTTGGTAGATTGATCCTTTGAAGTGATATTAGGCAATGTGTGTTTTAGCCACTCAAAAAGAAAGCCTAAATACTTCCCATTCCCGTAATATGTGTGCTCCCAAGCCAATTTTGAAGCCAAACACATAATTTGATAAATGGCGTGTACCTAGGCAAGAGTAATGAGTTGTGAAAATGTGCATAGTAAAAAGGCATGAAAAGAAAAGAAAAGAAAAGAAGCAAAAAGTAACAAAAGAAAAATATGCTTCAAATGCCTTGTGTAAATTGTAAATGCTACTCAAATGGGTAACATGAGTAGTTAAAGATTGCACGTAGAGTCTAATTGTATGCCTGGACGCCATATTGTATTTGGAAGTGGAGTTGCACGAGAAATTAAATGTTTAAGTGTAGAATGTATTGCCTTAACTTGGTTGATTAGTGCTTGTGCCTAAATTCTCATTCTTCTAATCACATTCACCGTGGCCACGTTACAACCAAATAGAAAGACCTATTTGATCTTAGGGGACGTCTAGATTGGGAATATTAGTTAATGAATGCTCTTTCCACGTTCATGACACGTGATTCTTTCATGAGACTCACTCACTGAAAACAGCGTTTATTCTACACTAAATGTATGCAACTAAGTTGATTCAATTACATAAATTCATTGGCATACATGTTTCATGAGTGTGAACCTAGGTTCTGAGAGGAAAGATAAGAGAAAATCCATGTGAGAACCTAGCGTCGAAGCGAATTATGCTCAAGGTGTGAGAGTGAGTAGTTTCTGAGGCGAGGGCATTTTAAGTGTGGGATTCGTGTTACGCCAGTTTCCCTTGGGGAGCCTTCGAGTTGTTTAGAACATTTCGCATATGCTCATTCCTCACTCCCATTTGCTTTTGCGTATCTTTCTGCTAGTTGGTTATGCAGCAAGTTTTTCTTTGTGTCTAGGAAAGTTCTTAGTTCGAGTCATTTTTAGTTTGGGTCTTATTTGTTTTATATTATGTTTGCTCGAGGACGAGCAAAGGTTTGGTTTGGGGGTGTTTGATCGTGCCTAAATTGTTGTATATTTCGGCCCTTATTCCTATTCCTTTGTCTCGTTCTTGTGTGTATTTTATATATATATTATGTCTAATAGGCTCGTTTGTGCTAATTGCAGGCAATAGATGTAATTCTGGTGTTAGAAGCTAATTGCAGTGGTTCCGACAGAAAAAGGGCAAAAGTAAAGACAAAGGATCATAAGCAGCTCTACAGTGCGGGTCAAGTGCGGGTCGCAACCGCACTCCAACCGCACTCCTTGCCACAGTCGGGACCTGAATCATGAAGGAAAGATAAAGTGCGGGTTAAGTGCGGGTCATCCAACCGCACTTCACCGGCACTATTGCTTAAGACAGAGGAGCTGATTCGTACCTGACAGATAGAGTGTGGGTAAAGTGCGGGTAATCCATCCGCACTCCACCCGCACTATTGCTCAAGACAGAGGAGCTGATTCGTACCTGACAGATAAAGTACGGGTAAAGTGCGGGTAATCCAACCGCACTCCACCCGCACTGTTGCTCAAGACAGAGGAGTGGATTTACACCTGACACCAGAGTACGAGTAAAGTGCGGGTAAAGTGCGGGTAATCCAACCGCACTCCACCCGCACTGTTGCCCAGATCAGAGAACTGAAGATGAAGAAAACCTTTACAGTGCGGGTAATTCACCCGCACTCCACCCGCACTATGCGCGCGACAGTTTCTGGTTTCAAGCTTAAGTGACCTATTTTTCCATCCTCTATAAATAGAAAAGGATGGGAACGAACCAAAAGAATCACCATACCTCCCAACACTTGTATCTTTAGCTAGTAACACATTTCCCTATCATCCAAACCATCTCTACTCAATCAACGGCAACTAGGAGACTTCGATTCAAGCTTCAAGGAAAGAGATCGATCTTCAAGGGTTATCTATACTCTCTCTCTTAGTTTATTTGTTTGTAATAGAACATGGGTAGCTAAAATACCCCACTATGGGGTTGATGTTATTTGTATGATGGATATTTGGGCTTTGTAAATAAACTCTATGTGTTATATTTATTCTATCTCTATGTTTTATTCCATTGCTTTAATTGATTTCCATTATTGATTTGCTTGGATACACCCTCTTTGCATGATTGATTTGGATTACTTGAGTAGGCAATTAGGTTGTCTAATGCTCAATTGAATGGAAGGATTTTCGGAAATCCGGCTCTAAAACCATGCCCTTAATCTAATCTTGAATTAGTGGCTTTCACTATACATCCTAGGTTAGCCACTTGTGAGAAATTAGAAGCCTCCACTATACACCCTAGGTTGGTTACTTTAGTGATTCTACGAGAACTAACTTCGAGTAGAATTCGGTTGATAACATAAAGCCTCATCCAATCTCAAACGGGTGGCCTTCACTATACATCTTAGGTCGGCCACTTGTGAGGGAATTGGAAACCATCACTATACATCCTAGGATGGCTACATTAGTAATAGGTTGAGCCATAGCTAGATAGATGAGCATTCATGGAACAAGTCCCAATTGAGTAACTAACCACTGTTGGTTGCTTAGGAGGGATTAATCTCTAATAGGAGGTCTTCGCTATACACCCTAGGTTGACCTCTTGCTATAGATATATGCCAACACTATACACCCTAGGTTGATTAAATTTGTCAAAACGTGCTTAATTGAGAGTTTGTTGCAATTGCCCCAATATTCACTTACGAGTCCATCAACTCCGTAGTTCCATCATCATTCATTCATCACTCCGTTGTCATCCCATTTTATTTGCTTTCATAGGTTAGTTTATATTGTATCTTCATTCACTATCACTTTACTTTTATGCCTGCTAGTTATATTAATCCTAATCTTATCACCGCTATCCCGATCTCAGTGGACGACACCCGTGCTTGCCGCTTTACTTGTATTTCTACTTGTGAACGAATCGCATAGGTTTTATAAATTGTTTTGACGGACGGTTTTCTGACGTCAAAAACCAACCCATCATGATGCCTTCAGCGAGCAAGCAGAGGTGAACGATTTCCACGAAAGCTGCCGCTTGTTGGTTGAGCGCGGCCTGGCTTATCATAGGGTGGCCAGAAACCCGCGCATTAGTCGTCTGGACGGGAGCTTGATTGTGATGTCCAAACTTCTTCCCCCTCCTTGGGGCCTTTAGTGTTGGCATCACCGAAGGTTGTTCCGAAGTCCTGGGCTGTCCTTGGGAGGAGCGGAGCCTCATGGTTCCTATAAAACAATACAAATGCAAACTGCAGAAGAGGTTCTCCTTGCCCCCATGGAGGTCACATGCCTCCATAAGATTCTAATGTGGAGAGATAAAGTTGGCCACCCGAGATTGGCTTCTCCATGTCATTTCCCTCTTATATATTCAAAAAATCTGCAGAAATTGTATTGTGGATTAATTCTTTTGTTTTTATGATATCTCACTCATATTAATTCCGATTTTGGTGATTTAAAAGCCAAAATTGATTGTATTTGAGTGAGGAACAAGTCCCAATTTATTTTAAAGCTATAAGGAGTCCAAATGTTTTGATCTACTATGTTCTTCATCAAGCGTTCATCATTTTTGTGAGTAAATCATATTCTCTACAGTTTTCTTGTGGTCAAATTATTGAATCTTATGATTTGATTATGAAATGTGTTCAAAATGATTTGAATTTCCTTTTTGTACTTGTTTGAGTGATTTTTCAAAATTATCTCTTGTGATTTTTTGTTGAATAACTTTTTAGCTAATTTTTATGAATATGAACTTGAATCTAGAATACTTTGTGTTTTTGATCTTGATTGTTGATTTCTAGGTTTTAGTCACATGTTCTAGAACTAGGATATTTTGTTTGTGATTTCTTTTATTCAATTCTAGTTCTTAATTGATTGAATATGTTGATGAATTCAAGTTTTGATTTGATCACTTGATTTTAAAGCTAGCTTTGAGCTTTTTGTTGAAAACTTGTTATTCTTGCTTTGATTGACATGTTTAGGTTTCTAGATATTTTTGTGAATGATTTTCGTTAACAGCCTTTTTTGGCAGGGGTCCAAAGAAGAATTTTTCATCTGCCTAGAGCCTAGAAGAACATAGATTGGGACCGGTACCCAGATACCGTAGATACTTGATACCATGAACTAGGAAGAAGTTAGTACCACATAGCACGTTTTACCAGGTATCAAGTAGGGCCGACACCGTGGTACCTCCCACCTGGTACCTAGGTATAGTTACATTTACCTGGTACCCTGGTACTACGATACTTGTCATGGACTGGTCTATCAAGTATCCACTATCTACCTAGCACGGGAAATGGCAATAGGAAGGTTCCCACACATCAATGCAACCAATGCACTAGGGAATCAACCTAGAACTAGACCACGCCAAAAGAACAAAGCCTGTAGAGGCCTCTAACTAAAAGAAGAGAAAGTTGACCTCTCTGGTTATTACTGGAGGTAGTCAACTCTTTAATGGCCATTCACAATGCCATTATTGAGGAATTAGTCAACTCTTTAATGGCCATTCACAATGGCATTAATGAGAAATCAGTCTAGTCTTTAATGGTCATTCATAACGCCATTAATGAGAGAATATTCAACTCAATCAATGCCAAATCAGTGTTCCTATGATGACGAATTGATTAACTAAATTAACGGAGTGGGCGACAAGAAAGAGAAGATATAAATATGGCAAAACATTCTCCAAGAGGGGGCTTCATCTCCAATCTGAAAAATGGGATCGAGAGATCGAATAAAAAGAGAGACACCATCGACTATCAAACAATGGAGATTTCACCCACTTTGCAATCTCATACCATTGTATCGTCTACTACACAGATTAATTTTCACCAGGAATGTACCGGTACCAAATGGTACCCCTCCAACTGTGACTTACTAGGTCGCAGTTTGTACTTATGTAAGCTCTCTAGGGCACTTCTTGTGATATATAAATATAAAGAAGGGTCTCTCTCCTACCTCTGGATACTGCCTAGGGGTTTTTCAGCATATGATCATTCGTGATGCTTTTTCCCCCTAAGACAGTCCAATTCTATTAAATGAATTGTCATTCTCCCATCTAACTCCTTATTATGCATGTATGGAAGCTAGGTTCCGACCCTACTGGTCCTAGCTCTCTTATCCACCTATCTGCATGCCAAGCCACCGCTAGAAAGGAGTTAGGAGAACCAAGACGGGTTTCGGCCCCTACTAGAAGGACCTAGAGGCGAAGAACCGCTACCAGGTGGTCCCATCTTTCTCAACCACATCTACATCATCGAGGAGTACCGATCCTACCTTCTTGTTTGCTATTTGGGCCGGAAAACTATAGAAGAGTACCAACCTTACCTTTTTGCTTGCTATTTAGGTAGGAAAACTATGGAGGATTACCAGTCCTTCCTTCTTGCTAGCTATTTGGACCGGGAAACTACAGAAGAGACCTATAAAAGAGGTACCTGGACCGGTACTAGGACCGGGTACCAGAACTAGGGATCGAGACCAGGGACCAGGTACCAGGACCACCCCCATCACACTAGCAAGGGAACCTCTAGCGCCATATCCTCTCCTTATGCTCGAAGCCCGATGGGAGGGATGATTAGTCTCCTACCTCCTACACCTCACTGTTTCACTCGAATCCGTAACCATGGTACCTAGAGGTACCTACCCCGCTGTGACCTCCCGGGGTAGCAGTCTAAGGGTGTTAATTGAAATTCCTCACCCAGAGCAAATTTTCGATCAACAATTTTGAATGTCTAATCTAGATTTCCTCTTACACGTTCATAAGAATTAGTTATATTTGTTTGTGAGCTTGATTTGTGATATACTAATTCTTCATAAAGTGTGTTTGATCAATATACCCTATTTGATTGTGTTTTGCATCATGTTTGCATGTTTGCATTTCACTTAGATCATTGCCTTGCAAAAGGTGAAAGTCTCTTGTTGGAGTGTGAAGCTTTAACTTGAGAAAGAAGTCTTGTCTAGGATTGTGAGAATCCGGATAGATAAACAATAAGATTTGGCTATGATTGTGAGAATCCGGATAGTCAAGCGTGAAGTCTTAACTAGGATTGTGAGAATCCAAATAGTTAAGCAAGGAAGTCTTAACTAGGGTCGAGGTGATCCGGATAGTTAAGCAAGGAGGCAAATCTCTCATTAGAAGGCCTATGGATAGGTTATATTGGGTAATGTGATTTGATCGCTTGATGGTGTACACTCTATCATCTAGTGACAAATTGTTTGACGGTGGTTGTGGAATCAACCCGTGGATGTTTCCTCATGTTTTAAGGTTTAACCACGTTAAAAAAATACTTGTGTTGATTTTCTTTTATTGAATTCATTTGCTTTAAATTGTAGTAGTCACTCTAAATTGCAATATCTTTCATACTTGTTACTACTAACCATCTTATGACACTTTTTAGTGTTTGTTTCTAAGATGGGCTTTGATTGTTTATTTGTTCAACAATCAAGTTCGAAAAAATTGTTGAAATTAGATCCAACCTATTCACACCCCTCTCTAGGTTGCTTCTTATCCATCTTAGGAAATTTCAGACACCAAGTTCATTCCATAACTCTGTGAGGTTCATCTACAGATCATCGTAGTAGCCCTTGTTCTTCTTTTAGACCTCCTCGATCAACCTCATATTCTCCAGAACGTCATAAGTTAGACTTGAGCTCCAATCGTTCATAGTCTCTCCGATGTTCTTCACTCCTAGGTTGTTTCTTATCCATATTAGGAAATTTTAGACACCAAGCTCCTTCCGTAACTCTGTGAGGTTCATCCACAGATCATCGTAGTAGCCCTTGTTCTCCTTTGGACCTCCTATATCAACCTCATATTCTCTTGAACGTCATGAATCAGATCTGAGCCCCAATCCTTCATAGTCTCTTTGATGTTCTTCACTCCTAGGGCAATTTTGTCTCAATGTTCTTAGCCAAGTAGCTCTCATCCTCATCCACCTCCATTTATGCAGTATCAACCTATCTTTGTCTATTCTAACCTCTGTGAAAACTTATTTTCTTCTTTTGGTTTTCTTTTTTGCACTTGATGGCTCTCTCTCTCCCATTAAACCGATCTAGGAGGCTATCCCGATATCTGTTGACATTGGACTCTGTGTATCGTCTTCCATGTCTACTCATGTCTGTTTGTATAGCTGGGTGATCAAGCAAGGAAAGATAAGAGGATGTGTATTTGACCTTATCTCTCTCACTGTCAATATATCTGCCTTCAACCAGTACCCTACATCAATGAGTTCTTCATCCCGGATGCAATGTAGGATCTTGGCCATATCGAATGCCACTATCGTCCTATGGTTGCGTAGCCTCTGAAAATGGGTGATGAAGATGTGCCGGAATGCCAACTCGATCTTTAGGTTAGCATGACTGATGGGAAAGTGTAGGGTCACCCAAAGAAGCATTGGCTCTATGACCAATCTGTTTGCCAAGTCGAGGTGCTGCCGGTAGTAGATGTCATCCCAAGCTAATCCTTTATTCATTCTCTCTTCCACTACAGGATCGTCTGAAAGGGTTGTTCAGAAGTATCTATTTATGTCTGCTATGTCTGTTCTGACTTCTACACCCTTAACCATCACTGGAGTTTCTTTCTTGTAATCTTCTAGGTTCATTCCCGTATAGAACTCCTTCATAATTCTTCTGCAATACTCGGGTGGGGTGCTCATGTATGTGCCCACGCTCTTCTGTTCACCATCCTGGGTATAGATGTGGTCCCTAGTTCTTGCAAAGCCATCCCTTTCTCTATTATCATTGGCCGGTCTGTTAGCACTTCTAGGCGGTCTATGAAGTATTTGTTCCAGGTGCATTTGGGTGGTGGGAAAGCCTTTTCTGATTTCTTTGGCTTTTTGTTAGATAATTGCCCAATTTTCTTCCCTGCTTTCTTTATTGGCTTCTGCACAAGAAAAAGAAATAGTTTAGGCACATATGCATAATTGGATTGAATAAAAGCATCAAAATAGAAAACATACAATTTGCATAATTTGACTTCAATGTAAATCTCTATACAATAGATATCAAGTGGAATCAACAATTATGCTTGACAATTATGTATTGGAGTTTGAAATCAATTGAGCCATCCATAACCATTCCAAAATTCGCTCCTATGTGTGTTAGATTATTCACATTCACAAATATTCCTCTCATGATCCACATTATCTCAAATTAATACAAGCTCGACAACTTTTGAAGCAAAATCATACCATATTAGAGCATATTTAATCCAACCCAACATATCAACACAAGCTAATTTTAAAATTCAACATCTCTCAAATTAGAAACCCCACAAATCCTAGGTTCCAAATTTTGTCAATGTGTACATAAATCCTCATTCTCAGTTCAATATATCATCACAAACAACAGTGACACTTTCAAGTGACTCTGAATTTTGAAATTTTGCCATAAAACATTCAAAACCCCCAATTGGAGAGGTTCAATCTACCATACAAACCCTAGATTCGAAATTCAATAAATATATACATAATGCAATTCAATCATGTTTAGCAAATCATCTCAATCATCCACGATAACATGCAAGATGCTTCAATTTCAAAATTAAGCACAATATATTTCAATCAATCCCAAGAACCCTAAATTCGAATTTCAGCATATACATGTGCAATCAACACTGTATTCAACTTAAATCACTTCCACATGCATCATCCATGAAAACCCAACATCTAATCATAAGAATGAATCAAAAATAGGGCAAACTTTTATGGGTCAATTCATACCATTCAATTTCATGCATGTAGTTAAGAATTTAGAGAGATTACGATGAAAACTTGAACATTGAGCAATTAAATTGAAGTTTAATGGAAGAAAACATACCTTGTAGGTCTTGGATTGATAACGTGTGAGGAAAGAAATACCTTTGAATGTGATAAAGAGGGAAAAAGAAAAGAGATTTTCGTTTGAGTTCGTGGTGGAGCCCTAACGACTGACATGTATATTTAGGTATCCAGTTTGCGGCCCCGATATTCGTAGGTAGGGACCCGCGAAGTGTGAAACACATTTGTTTCACTTATTCAACTTCTTCCCAATTTGTGGATAGGCACCAGCGAAGTACCCATGAAGTCATCGATGAAGTCTGGGGCAGTAGATCTCGAGCTTGAACATCCCTGGTCCTGACCCGCACAGCTTCACCTGTGAAGTTGTCAGGAAATTTCACTCCCTTTTTTTCACGGGTGCTCACCAGAGAGCATGCACTTGGGTGACTTTGACCAGCCTTGACCTGCATGAAATCCAACACACTTATCAACTATCCCTTCCTTATTAACTTCATTACTAACACTAATAAAAATAAAAATAATGACAACCACTCATCAGAGATCCTGCAATAAATATTTCTCCCAAACCTAGCTCTTCTATACAGTAATATGCACATTATAACAAGTGAAGGACAAGAACTTGGTCTAGAAGAGAAAAATAAATTGTACAATCTTAAAATGCACAAAATATTCAATCCATGCGTCCAAAATAGGGCTTGGTTCAGCTAAGGGTGGTCTTACCAAGTTTGGAAATTCAATCCCACAGATAACCCAAATAGGTGAGGATGATTTTCCCGCATTTGTCTTCCCATTGTTCCTAACCTCGCTCATAGATCTTTTCTCCCAAATCTTTTTGACTTTTGTTGGGTTCTTCTTAGACCTAGCTTGTTTCATATTTCTATGCTTTTGGAACTTAAAACAATTAGCTTTGTTATGCTATTTTTGTGAGCAAAATAGCAAATAAAAGGATGGTAAAGAGAACTCCCTCTTGGTGCCTGACTATGTGGCCTTTGGTGTTGCCTCACTTTAAGTGACTTGACTACCTTCTCAAATTGAACTATGTAGTCACACTCATTGACCTTTGCAATCTTGATGGCCTTCTTTTCCCTACTAAGTGCTTCCTTTGTTTCGTCTAAAGCATTTGTTCTTCGTTCCACTTCCATTAACAACTTTCTTGTTTTCCTTGCATACTCTTCTTCAAATTCTTTCTAGAGTTTTGCAAAGTATTTCAATCTTTTGTTGCCGAATTATTCTCAACTTCAAGGCTTTTAACTTGTTCTCCCAACTCCTTGTTGATAGACAAGAACTCTTGTACCTTCTTTCTGAGCAATCCATTCTCCGCTTTGAGTAGTTTCACTTCAAGCATAAACTTCATGTTTTTCTTTTTCAACGCCATTCACTTTCTCAAGAATTTGTTAATTGTGCACTATCTTTTTAATGTTAGTTACTTCCTCCTGAAGTAATTCCTTATCTAGCTCAACACATTTCACCTTCTCTTGTTACTGTTGGTTCTTTTGTTGTTTTTCCTCCTTCTTGTTGTCATTCTCAAAGGCTTTGACAAGATCAAAAACCCGGTTCTTTTTCTTTCTTCTGTTTGAACCACAATCATAAAACATCCTTCTTCATCAACACCCTCATTGGCTTATGGACATATAACTCCACACTCTTATCAAGATAGCTAAAAGATAACCTCCTCGTAACAAGATCCACATTCATGCTAGCTATAGCCATGAAAGATCTCCCTAGAAGTAACATCCAATCTCTCTCATGAGGTAACTCTTCCTCAACATCCACAACCATAAGATCTGCCGAAACTTCAAGACCATTAACATCTAGATAAATGTTTTCTACTATTCCATGTGGAAGGTTTGGAGAATTGTCCTCCACCTAGAGAGTCATTTTTGTTAGCTTGATTGAGCAAATCTTCAACTGCTTGTACAATTTGAAAGGCATCATGTTGATGCTTGCTCCCATATCTAGCATTGCTCCTAAATTCCATGAATCTCCTACTGCGACTAAGATAATAAAGCTCATGAGATCTTCAAGCTTAAGAGGAACACTATCCCTAACAACTTGATCAACTCCTTCTATTCGATTCACTACTTCCTCCTTGTTTTGGTTGTCTTCATTCTTCTCATCTCTCACCTACTCAACTAACTTCGATGATATTTCTTCTTCCTTCAAACTATTACACTTCTCCTCATAAACAGCATAAATTACCTTCGTATGCTCCGTATTGCTTGGGAAATTTCCTTTTTCTTGCATGTGGAAGGCATTAAAGATCTGTCCCAATTGAGTTTTAAGTTTTCTGATGGATGCATCCAGTTCATTTGATCTTTGGTCATTGGATTGAATGTAGTTGTTAAAAATTTGTTCAGTCAACCTTTGAGAGTTCATGAGGGCTTGAGATACTTGTTGAGCTGTCTGAATGAACTCTCTCTTTTCTTCATCAATGGTCTTGCTCCTCGGTTGATAAGAATTGGATTGAGTGTTGTTAAAGTTTCCTGATTGATGTTGTTATTGGAGTTGTCCCATTGATTGTTCCCACTACCGCTAGCTAAGTTGTTGTAACTCTGGTTGTTATACCCTTGATTTACAAATCCTTGAGTGGTTTTGGTGTTGTTGTTGTTATACCATGAGAAGTTTGGGTGATTCCTCCACCCTCGGTTATAGGAGTTCTAGAATGGGTCATTTCTCTATCTACGAAATCCTCCCAAAACTTGGGCTTCTTCTTACTGCCCCGAAAATCCATCACCTCCACTTATTCCTTCTCCAGTTACTTGATTTTCACTAGGGCTTGGCTTGATCATTGTTTTCATGTTCTCTTTCACAAACTGAAGCTCTTTGGCCATTCTAGAAATCTTAATGGCCATTCCCGTTGACATGCCCCTACTGGTTCTAACTAAACGGAGCTACCCTATTCTACCATGTCTTTCTAAAAGGGCATGCGAGTGTTTCACCATTCACAAGTGCATGAGTCATTCAACTCATATAGGGTTCACAAGTACGGGTTATCATTCCCACGAGGATCAGTACACTCAAAAGTGAATAACTAATTAGTCTAGTGCTTTGAAAAGTAAACAATTAGTTAAATGCTTCAAGGCTTAATTCTATAACAATAATGAAATACAATAAAGATTAATATGATTAAGATGCTAGGGGAACTATGAAGTTAAAAATGAGACACCACCAAGTCATCACTCTTTTAACAATTTAGATCAAAATCACTAAGATTAGTTCCATTAGTTTTAAATGATTACACAACAACTCATCTCAAGATATTCTCTAAAGTCTTGGAGGGAACACAAGATGAGTGTGTGGTCTTGAAACAATTACTCAAAAGTATGGCTTTTTACAAAGATGTTACAGTATTTCCCAAACTCCATTGAATGAGCTATTTGAATACAATACACATATCAAAGGACATGATATGAGCATTTCATCTACTAAAACACAAATCACTCACACATGTTCATCAACGGATTATGAGAACACATGTTAGGGTTTGGATATCAAATATATTATAACCATAAGGTGATTTATTATAAAGAAGAGTGATACAAAAGGTGGATTACATCATTAATATCATAGATCCCTCAACAGAAATGGGTTAGTTACACATGATATCTAGATTAAGCGTAAGTAAAGAGAAAAGGAAGAAATAAACCCAGTGAAGTCTCGTTGGATTCAGATGAAGAAAAAATTCTTCTCAGTGGCACATACAATCAAAGATATGCACAAGTAACTTTCAAAAGCTAATCTAACTATTGATTAACCAACTAAAGTGTTTACAAGCTAAGATATAGAAGAAATGAGCTCAAGGAATTCTTAGATCAATTCTAAGCTAAGGAGAGAGTCTAAATATCTCTTGCTATCTTTCTATCAACCTTATTGCATCAGAAAAGTGAGTATTTATAGAATTACATCATGAGTCGCTCGTGGCTTCCTTCCGCTGGTTATTTCCCGTGGAACATTTTGATAATGCCTCACCGCTTTGTTCCGCGGTTTCTCTCCAGTGAAGTAATCTCACTGGCACTTTCAGAATCCCTTATAAGATCCAAACCTTCTTTCTAGCTAGTAATTTCTAGTGGTAATGACACAGTGGATAATTCACTATGACGATGACCCTGTGTCAGCGGGTTGTTTCTCGGATATGTGAACCAGTAGAGAATCTCTCGCATGCTCCTTCCTTTTGGTTGGCTAGCTCATTTCCACGGTGCTAGAGTGTCTCCACTTCCCACTTGATCTTATCATCTGGTTTGTGGCTTATTCCTCGTGGAAGTATCCCGCGGTCACCTTCTTCTCTACATGTCTTCCCCTTTTTGGAATCTTCTCTCCATATTAGCAGAAACACTATCCTTTATGAGTATAATGCATGTACTTAACTAAAACAACCATTATATACACAACAATGGTCGAAAACAAAAATAAAAACAAATGAAAGGAAAAGGGAGCGTTAAATGAGAACATTTATTGTGCGATCACCTATGTCAACACCTATCTCAATCTTCCCTAATCCTTAATTACTCGAAGTCCCTTGCCGTGAATTCGGAGCTAGCTTCTCCAAAATATCATATGCCTTAGCTCCTCTCTTGTATGCAATGGTGCCCTCGCACACATTATCCACAATCATCTGAGTAATAGGAGTTAGGCCAATGTAAAATGAAGTCACTTTCAGCTTCTCAGGATAAGTGTGAGGTGGAATCTGAGCAAGTAGAATCTGGAACCTTTCCCATGCCTCATGAAAGGGTTCACCATCTTACTCATTGGGTGAAGCAATCCTTACCCTCAAATCAATTGCTTTAGCTTGAGGAAAGAACTTGTTGTAGAAGGTCTTGCATACTTGGGCCCATGTGGTGAGTGATCTGGTTCTCAAAGCCACATACCACTGCTTTACTCGATCTTTAAGGTAATATTGGAAACACCTTAAATGTAACTGCTTCTTGGTCAGAATTGCATTGCAGGCTACAATAGGAAAGGTCTCCAGTACTGCACTATACTCCTTCATGAACTGCAAGAAGTCCAAAGAAAGAAGGAAGCAAGTTGATATGCATCCCTTTCAGCTTATACTGTCTAGCTACATCATCAAGTCGAATCACGGTGGGATGATTGACAATCGATGGGACTGTGTACTCTCCTATAGTTAGTCCTAATTCTTCTTGTTTTGAAGCCACTGGTACTGGCGCTTCACGCCTTGGAGAACCTGGATCGGGTATGTCTGCCATATCTTCTTCAAGTTGATTTCTCTCGAATTGACGAACTAATCTTCCTACACTGTGAATGTTGTCGTAAGTTGTAAATAGGGCACCTCCCAACGAGCGACGTCCGTGCATATACCTAAGAACCTGAAAATGCAAAAACAAAAATACCAAACGAAAAAAAATACACTACAGAAACTAAAACACTTCGAGACTAATATAAAAACTAATCTAATCACTACTACGGATGCTGATCCCCTGTAGCGGAGCCATTTTGAATAATGGTTTTTGCTATGTCGTCAATAGAAATTGCAAGCTAATATAAGACCTCAAAATGTGCTCAAAATGTTTTCAAAAACAAGTGTAATTGCAAGTGAGGTATCGTTCCAAAAGGATTGAATGGTAGCAATGACTAAATTGACACTCTAATACTAGTTATGCTTAAAAAGTAAAATGATAATGATTGGTTTTTAAAGTTATAAACTAAGATTCAAATGACAATTAAGCAAATACCAAAATTAAACTAAATTAGCAAGAATGTGGTGTGAAAAGATGATGAGATGGAGTGGGAGTTGATACAATCAAAACACAAATAGTGGGCAATCGATTTTATTGTTTAAGAACTAATTCGATCTTTTAGGGCTAAATCTACCTTTAGATGTGATTTAAGAATCACTCAACTCTCACAACACAACAACGATTGGTATGCACGGTTCAGTGTAGATAGAGTTTCTCATTAGGCATAGATAGATTTAAAGTAGTAGGGATGACTTGGATTGGTATGTGTTAGGATTATGCTCAATAGCAAGAGTGTAATATTGTAATTGACAATCTTTTCATATTAATAAAGTGTTTTCTGATTTTTACAAATACTTATAGCATTTATTATTATAATTGTCAAGGTAAATAATCATAAGGTCAAAAGACTATGAGATATGAAGAATTGTTCATACATCCGGATATGAAGAATTGGTCAAAAGACACAATTCTTTAGTTAGTCTTGAATAACGTTCACAACTTAAGTTAAAGGTTGGGCACCTCTATCTTGATAAAGTTGTAGAATTCTTTTACTAGCATTTGAGTGGGATCAAATGAGTTATGATGAGTCTAAAATCATCGAAAGGTTTTCGAGTAAAAGAATCTAGTGCACTGGGTGCATTGAACAGGATCACAATGAAATACTTTATCTAGAACGGTCACTAGATATAAGTCTTTTCATTATTAGTACAATCGGAGAGTCGATCTTAATCCTGAGATAAATGGACTTATGGTTGCAAGTGCTATCATTTGAGCTATCAATGAGTACGATTATATAGCATAGTCTATCCTCTGTAAGTTCCTCATATTTTGATTGGCTTATTTCGTTGACAAACCACATTGGGGATTATTCTTTGTAAGTGTATTTTAGGCCTCTTGAGTGTGATCAAGCTTCAAGGACATCATCTCTCTCAAAGAGCACTTCAAAGGTATCTCACTAGTTTAACTTTCTTTGAAGAGATCTAGTTGCACACACTCACTTGCATGCATTATTGTTCTTATCTTCATGTAATTGAATGATGTATTGTATGCCTCTTTTCACACTCCACACTTGCACATTTTGCACATTACTTAGTGTGTTGAGTTTGCCCAGAAAAGAGAATTTCTTCTCTTAGCGCGGCCTAGACCGTTTGGCAACACATGCTTGCACCGCGGCATACAGAGCGATATACCTCAGCAGGGTCATGCTTCCTGTACCGCTTCCTGTACACTTGCACGTATAGCGACCCAAGTCGCAGTGTTGTCCAGTAGGCCTCTGTTGCCCATACCGCGGCCTGTGCACCTGCATGCACAGCGCCCTGCACCGCATTGTTGTCCAGACGGTGCACTGCTGTGTGTATCGCGGTATGGACACTTGCCTGAGACGCCGTCCATCTAGCGGTATTGACGGGATTTTGTGTCCTAAGTTCAAAACGATGCTATTTTAACTAGGGCTCCCTTATATATACTCTATCTTCTTCCTTGCTCGTTTTCATGAGTTCAAGAAGCCATTATTGAGAGGCCAAGCTTCCCTTAGAGAGAGAAACTCCCAAGAACTCATCTTTACTCAACCAAACACAAATCCATGTGCATTTAACCTCTTCAAGCATCATCTCATCATGGATCCTTCTTGCTTTCATTGACTAGGTAACTTGAACATGCTCTAAATCTCATTGTATTTATTTATGTTCTTGTTTGCCTAGGGTTAGCCCTTTTATGTGATTTTATTGCATATCTTTATGTTTATTGGCATTTATAACATGATTGAGTTGTTGTTTGTTGGTTGAGAGCTTTGTTCATTAATAGCTAGCATTTAGGACGATTTTACCCTTCTAGCTAAATCTTCATGCATTTGCATTTAGATATTGATATCTAGGATTTGCCTTTATTGACATCTTTAAATCCTTAGATAAGCATTTATTGTTGCCTAGCATTAATTGCATGTTTGAATATCTTTTACATATTCACATAGGTTGTTTAACCTCTTCATTGATTGTTAAGCTTTGTGACTAAGTGAGTTAGTGCACAAGCTTGTGGTCAAGAATTACTATTAAAGGCCTGTTGGGTAGAGTGAAAGGGTTAGTGACCAAGTAGGTGTGACTTAAGGTCAACCTAGGTTGCAAACTTTCGTTCAAATAGTGGATTTGAGGACCGTATGTGGCTAGAAGGATAGCCCATGAGTTTTGCCCAGTTGAAGGGTTTCTCACGTAAATCAATCCTTGTGTTTTTATTGTTTTCCGCATATTTATGTTGGATTGATTGATTGCTAATATGAAGTAGGATTATTAAAAGTGATTAAGTCGAAAAGTTGGTAATAAATCAACTAAAACCTATTCACCCCCCCCCCCCCCCCCCCCTCTAGGTTGTATTAGATACACTTTGTGTATTTTCATCCTCGATAGTTTGGTGGTATTCATTTGTTAATCGATAGAGGACTTCATTTATAGATATGGACATCGTGGCTCCATTTATTAAATGAGAGTATAATATCATCATATGGATGTTTTGAGGTATTGGATATTAAATCTCAATGTTGAGTTTTCAATAATGATTATTGAAGACATGGCTTCTGGACAAGTCAAAATATCCAAGTTCAAAATGTGGTCATATGAGGAAATATGGTAACTTGGAGAGCTATAGGCGGTCTATGAGCTCTTGGCGATTACTGATATTATTCACGAGGATACACCATCTCCTATAAGATTGTCTAGGGTATGAATGAGAAACATCTCCTTATTCTATCTTTATTTAAGAGTTCAATTTTAGCTCTTTAGTGGAATGAGTTAAAATTAATAGATCGGACCTAAGTGAATCATTTGTTGATTGTGATTAGGTTATGTCTATTGAAGCTTAAATTTAGATAGCCCGCCAAGATCCACAATCCACACGTACTTGCATGGATCACTTGATATATTCTACCGGACCAATTTATGGGTCCATCTAGAATTGCATTTAATATATTAAGAATATAATATGTCTATTATTTATTTAATGGGCTGCTCTATTATATTAATATATTAAAAGGAGGCATGTGGGCTTGTTTCTTTTAGTAAGAATAAGTCTGGTTCACGTGTGGGCTTTTATTTAAAGTCTAATGGATTAAATAAAATAAGAAAAATAATATTAGACCCATATATATATGGTGTGGGCGGCAAGGCTAATAAAATAGCCCAAGATATTATTTTATTTTATTGTTTTGATTAAATGGAAATTAATTAATTATTTAATTAATTAATAGTTTAAATCAAAATCTTTTCCTGATCAGTAAATATAATACTATGCGTTGGATTAGGGTTAGAATTCTTTTAACTTATAGGAGTCCTAATGTGGTAAGGATTAAGTCTACATACACTCCATACCACACAAAGAATTCGGCCACCCTAGTCCTATAAGGGTTAGGATTCTTAAATTGATAGGAATTAGGGAAAAGCACAATTCCTTTTCAAGTAAGGAAATTGGCCAACCCTAGATTTCAATACACAAACAATTCGGCCAACCCTATTTTGAGAAGGAGAAATTTCGGTCACCTTATAAATATAAGGTGATAAATTTCGGCCACCAAGAAGCTTGAGTGAGAGAGATTTTTGTTTGCTCTGAAAAATTAAAATCTTACTCAATACAAATAGAATTTCGGCCAAGAGAGAAAAAGACAAATAAGTTCTCATTTGATAGTGCACTTGCAAGCCTTTAACATCAAAAGGTTTTGTGCACACTTTCGATTTAGGGTTACGCGAGTTCCAATCATATCAATTGTGAATTCAAAAGTGACCGGAACTATTTTTCTAGGCTCTTGGTGTTTTAAGGTTGAAGATCAGGATCAGAAGTTCCATACATCCATTCTCAGGTAAGCAATTCAAAGAAAAAAGGGAGACCACGCTCCTAGGTGATTCACGTACGTGCTAGGATTGAAGATCTTGCGGATTACCATCGACGTAAGTCAATCGGATCACGCGACAAGAGGTATTTAACTCTAACTATATATTTGTGTTTAATTAATTACAGGGTTAAGGTTCAAATCTTTAGAAAATTTCAAACTATACGAAAATCTACTTTTCGCCTTCCGCTGCGGTTTAAGTTAATTTTCCCCTACAGTATGCTCACAATCCACCCTTTCCACTTTTTAGCCGGGATGTGTCGGATTGGTATGCTCACAACACATCCTTCTGATTCAAAATAGCTTGTTTAATCACCTAAATATGGCTATCTCAATTTGACTTGAGAGTTGGTACGCCTACTAAACCCAAGGAGATATTTAATCCAATTTAAAAAATTCAAAATCAATTAACATCAAAACAATGAATCAAGAGTTGGTATGCTTACTCAATTCAAAGAGATATCAAATACTTTAAGAAAAATGAATGGAACTAAGAGATCAAATACTAAGATTAATGGTGGATTACCCACAACTCATGTTTAATTACATCAACTCCCACAAAGGGGTTTATCTACTCATAATAAGGGTACAAAGAAGTATTAAAGAAGCAAAAGATAAGAGGAAACCCATTGATATGCTGTAATTTCCCAAGTCTACAAGCTCCTCTCCTCTTTCTATATGTGAATTTTGTGCTCCTTGAGTGTGGGTATTTTGGTTTAGAGTGAAATAAATGTGAAGAGAATGGTATAGAGATGATTTTGGTGATGAAATTGATAGGAAATGGTGTAGGATGGTTTTGGATGTGGTGGGAGAGATTCCTAGATCTAGATGATGCAAGTTCTGAAAAAGAAGAGTTTTAGGGCGTGTCAAGCCTCTGGTACACATCTGTAGGAAAAAAACGGTTCAAAAAATGGCGGAATCGAAAAATTGGGTGGTATATTTAAAAAAAAACTCCTTTAAAAGAAAGAACCTTACCCCTAGATTAATTGACATATAATTAAAAGTATCGTACCTTTTTCTCGTGACGATTGAACTAGCATCGAATTGAATCCGTAAGATCTTCCAATCCAATCACTAACGTGAATCACCTAGGAGTGTGGGCTCCCTTTCTTTAATTGTATACCTGAGGATGAAACAAACAAAATATTCTTCTTTGTTGGTCACAATAATCCTCCAAGAGAAAACCCAAGAACGTCCGGTCACTTGTGAATTACCAATCTATTTGATTGAAACTCGCGTGAACCCGATTCAATTTTGTATACAAAATCCGTTTGATGTAAAGGATACTAGTGTGCTATCGAAAACAAAAACGTTCCCCTTTTCTCTTCTCTTTGGTCGAATTCAATACACAATATCTATGAGTTGGCCGAATTTTTTCTAGAGCAAAAAAATTACTAATTTTTTTTTTCTCTCAAAATTCTCTAGCTTGGCCAAAATTTTCAACCCAAAAATTATATGCTTGGCCGAAAACAATAATTGGTGTATATATAGGTATACAAATCCGTTTCTAAAGAGAATTTACTTGGTGGTCAAGAATCTTATCTCTAGGTGGATTTACTTGGTGACAAAGAATCCTTTTTCAAAAAAGATTTCTTTTCCACACTAAGACTCCTAATGCAACTCAAATAGTGTATTAATTCAATAACCAATTATTGAATATAATTAAATTATGACTAAATCAAAAACTTCCTAATAGAAGTAAAATACTTCATAATTTGACTAGATAAATAAATTCCTATTATTTATCTACTTATCAAATATAGTATTTGATAATTATCATATTACCAACAATATTATGACTCTAGAAGACCATTCCTACTAGGAAACAGATTTTGACTTTTAATTAAATAATTAATTAATTAATTTCCATTTAATTAAATAATAAAATAAAAACAATATATAAGACTAATAAATAGTCCCTTGCCGCCCAAGCCAATATATAAGAGCCAATATTGTTTTTTTATATATATATATTTTATTAAATCCATTTGACCTTAATAAAAAGTCCACATGTGAACTAGACCCATTTTTACTAAAAGAAAAAAGTTCACATGCCTTAATACAATTCTAGATGGACCCATAAATTGGTCCGGTAGAATATATCAAGTGATCCATGCAAGTTCGTGTGAATTGGGGATCTTGGCGGGCTATCTAAATTTAAGCTCCAACATACATAACCTAATCACAATCAACAAATGATTCAATTAGGTTCGATCTATTAATTTTAGTTCATTCAACTAAAGAACTAAAATTGAACTCTTAAATAAAGATAGAATAAGTTAATATTGCGCATTCATACCCTAGACAATCTTAATGGAGATAGTGTATCCTTGTGAAGAATACCAGTAATTGCCAAGAGCTCATAGACCGTCTATAGCTCTCCTAGTTACCATATTTACTCATATGACCACATTTTGAACTTGGATATTTTGACTTGTACAGAAGCCATGTTTCAATAGACACTATCGAAAACTTAATGTGAAGATTTAATATCCAATACCTTAAAATATCCATATGATGATATTCTACTCACATTTAATAAATGGAGCCACGATGTCCATATCTGTAAATGAAGTCCTCTATCGATTAACAAATGAATACAACCAAACTGTCGAGGATAGACTATGCTATATCATCGTACTCATTAATAGCTCGAATGGTAACACTTGTAACCATAAGTCCATCATTTATCTCAGGATTGAGATAGACTCTCTGATTGTCCTCAAGTGAAAACTTTTATCCACTGATGGTTCTGGATAAAGTGTTTCAATGTGATCCTATTCAATGCACCTAGTGCACTATATTCTTTTGCCCAAAGACACTACACTTTGATGATTTTAGACTCATCATAACACATTTGATCCCACTCAAATGCTAGCAAAAGAATCTACAACTTTAACAAGATCAAGGCCCCTAACCTTTATCTTAAGTTATGAATATTATTCAAGACTAACTAAAGAATTGTGTCTACCTCATACATGTCAAGATGTACGAACAATTCTTCTTTTCTCATAGTCTTTTGACCTTATGATTATTTACTTTTGACAATTATAAAAATTAAACTATAAATGCTATAAGATTTGTTAAACTAGAAATCACTTTATTAATATGAAAAGATTGTCAAATACATTATTACACTCTTGCTATTGAACATAATAGTAACAATCTCCCACTTGCTCTATAGCAAATGTGTCATATCTCTCATCCCCATGTTCTCTAAATGCCCATCAAAACTCTTATGTGGAAGAGCCTATGTGAAGGGATCCGCTAGATTTTCTGCTGACGCGATCTTCGTAATCGTCACGTCACCCCAATACATAATTTCCCTTAGAAGATGATACTTTCTTTCAATGTGTTTGCCTCTCTTATGACTTCTTGGTTCTCTCGAATTATCCACTGCTTCACTAATGTCACAATAGATAGTGATCTGCTTATTCGCATCAGGAACCACTTCCAAGTCAATCAAGAATTGGCGGAGCCAAACAGCCTTTTTAGTAGCTTTGCATGCGGCCACATACTCAGCTTCCATGGTGGAATCAGCAATACAAGATTGCTTGATCCTCCTCCATATGACTGCCCCTTCTTCAAGTGTAAACACAGATCCTGATGTTGATCATCTGGAGTCAGAATCAGATTGGAAATCAAAATCTGTATACCCAACGGGAATTAAATCCCCTCCAGAGTATGCAAGCATATAATCTCTCGTTCTCCTGAGATACTTGAAAATATGCTTGACTGTCGTCCGGTGATCAGGACTAGGTTTTGATTGAAATCTGCGAACTATGCCAATAGCAAAACAAATATCTGGTCTAGTGCAAAGCATTGCATACATGAGACTTCCAACTATCGAGGCATATGGAACTCGACTCATGAATTGCTCTTCATGCTCATTCTTAGGAACTTGTTCCTTAGAAAGTTTGATTCCATATCTGAAAGGTAACATACCTTTCTTGGAATCTTGCATGGAAAATCTAGACAAGATTTTATCTATGTATGAAGCTTGGGATATTGCAATCATTCTATTCTTTCTATCCCTTATGACTTGGATACCAAGAATATAACTTGCTTCTCATAAGTCCTTCATATCAAATTGTTTTGCTAACCATTCTTTTATTGATGTCAATACACCTACATCGTTTCCGATGAGTAGTATATCCTCACCGTAAAGAACTAGGAAAACCAACTTGTCGTCAAGGTTTTGAATAAATCCAAAACTTTTCACGGCTTGATCGAACCTTATGTTCAAGGATCTGGATGCTTGCTTCAGTCCATATATGGATCTCTGCAACTTGTATACCCTTTCTTCTTGGCCATTTTCAATGAATCCTTCTGGTTGCATCATATAGATGCTTTCATCAAGACTTCCATTAAGGAAAGATGTCTTGACGTCCATTTGCCAAATCTCTAGGTCAAGAGATGCCGCAATGGATAAGAGTATCCTAATGGATTTAAGAATGGCCACAGGAGAGAAGGTTCCCTCATAATTGATACCTTCCTTCTGTGTGTAACCTTTAGCTACCAATCTAGCTTTAAAAGTTTCCACCTTTCCATCCATTCCTCTCTTCCTCTTGTATACCCACTTGCACCCAATGGGTTTTATCCTTTTAGGTAGGTCCACAAGAGACTAGACTTTATTTTTGAACATAGATTCAATTTCGGATTGCATTGCCTTTTGCCAATGGCGACAATCAACATCATCCATGGCTTCCTTGTACATGTAGGGATCATCGTCATCCGGGAGATTCTCTATAGATTCTCCTAGAACGATATATCTCTCAGGTTGTTTATTAACCCTCCCACTATGACGAGGTATGGTATATTGTTGATCTTGTGTTGGTGCGGAACTTATAATTGGGCTAGGTTGTGAAACCTCTTGTGGAATTGTATCTCATAAAAACTCATTCAGGACAATTCTACTTTTAGGTACACAATTATTCATATAGTCCTCTTCCAGAAATTTAGCATTTGTCGAAACAAATACTTTAAGATCTGAAGGGCTATAGAAATAATATCCTTTGGTTCCTTTTTGATACCCTACAAATATGCATGTTTCTGAATGGGACTCCATCTTTTCTGTCTTTCCTTTTAACACGTGCACAGGACATCCAAAATCCTTAAGTGTTGTAAACTAGGCTTTCGCCCAGTCCACAACTCATGCGGTGTTTTAGGAACTGACTTAGATGGTACATCGTTTAGAATGTACATAACAGTTTGTAAAGCATATCCCAAAAAAGAATTAGGGAGCGTTGAATAATTCAACATAGACCTAACCATGTCCAAAAGAGTTCTATTTCTCCTTTCTGCCACCCCATTTTGTTGAGGCGTAACAAAGCTCAGGATAAGAACCATTACCTTCATTGTGGCGAACACCAACTAAGTTGATCTTATACCTTTGACCAAAGGTCCTTGAGCAAAGAAGAATCTAGGTTTCCAGTGGAGGTCATTAGTGGTAAGTTGGGATATGAGGTGGCCATGATTATGGCTAGAGGCTATCAAATATCTACCATAATTTTGTCATGCTTCTTCAGGTGGTAATTGTTGATTGAGCCAAAAATGTCATACATTTTGGCCCTTATATCCTTTCTCTTTGTCTCATTCTTGGGTATTTTTTATGTGTATTTATGGCTCTTTTGGTTGTTATTGCAGGCATTAGGTGTAAAGGCATGAAGAGGGGCAAAAAGGACTAATTGGTGCACAAATGAGGTGAAGAAGGCAATGGTGCATGGGTAGCACACCCGTGCAATCATCTGTGCACCAGAAGATGGAATTTGGGAAGATCTTAGTGCATGGGTAACTACGTGGGTATTACCCGTACAACTACCCGTGCAATTCACTAGACCAGGGAGATAGCCTTAGGCAAGGATCAACTACACAGGTAATTCATGGGTCACCTACCCATGCACATTGCACAAATTTGAAGGGAAATGAAGATTGTACGGGTCCTTTACCAGTGCTATACCCGTGCTATAAGTGATTCTAAGCTCGCCACATCATCATTTTGGCCTAATTTTTGAAGGAACTATAAATAGCTTCATATCTATTTTTTTAAAGGGAGACACACGACCATACACCCATTCACTCCATTCTTTCTCTCTCTAAATCTCAAAATCCATTCTCTCTCAAATCATCTCAATACCCATCATTATCTTCTTCAATTTGCTACTCAAAAGGACATTGGAGGTGGAATCAAGCTTGAAGATAGAAGCTCTCATATGGGTCTTCTCTATTTCCCTCTTGTCTTTCATTTTAATACTTTTGTCATGAGTAGCTAAATTCCCACTAAGGGATTGATGTGATTCTTATGTAAACTGTGGGTATTGTAATGAACTCTATTTATATATATATATATATTAATCTACCAAATATGTTTCATTCGATGTTTTAATTGTTTTAAAAGATGATTTGTTTTGATTGTACACTCTTCTCTTAACAAGTTGTTTGGGAAATTATTTGAGTAAGGAATTAGATATACACTCTATTTGATTCTCTAATGCTTAATTGAATGGAAGGATTGCACAATAGTACACTCCTCAAGTGTAATCTGGATTGGCTAATCTCTATCTTTTTCTAATCTTGAATGAGCAATTAATGCTATACACTCTAGGATTGATTGCTTGTGAGAGATTAAGCATTAATTCTATACACTCTAGGATTAGTGACTTTATATGAGATTAATCCCTTATTTTGGTAGATGTACATTCACGAACAATCACTTATGGGTGACCTATGCTATACACTCTAGCTTGGAAACTCATAAGTGATATACAATCAGGATATACACTCTAGTTTGGTTATATTTGACTAATGCTAATGAATGAGAGTTCAGCTTGCCCATAGTTTGCTTAATGAAATCCATCAATTCCTTAGTCATTTATCATCTATTATCACCTATTATCTTAGTGCATTTAGTTAGTTTACATTTAGATTACATTCTAGTTAATATCCAATCATCAATCATCAATCATTTCATTTAACTCTTATTTGTAGTTAGCGTAAACGTAGGATTTAATCATAACTATCACTCGATCCCTATGAAACGATACCCACACTTGTTGCATACTATTTTATACGTATTAAGTGCATCTAGGGATTTTATAAATTTGTTTGAATATTTCATACCACGACAAAATGCTAGTTCAAAATGGAGCCACTGTCGGGGATCAGAATACATAGTTGTGATTAGTTTAGTTTTAGTTTAGTTTAGTTATTTATTATTTGAGTTTCTTTTACTTTGCTTGTATTTGTTGTTTCGAATTCACAGGTGCATAGGTACATGCATGGGAGATGTTCTTTGAGAGGCGAATTAGTATCCGGAGTCAACAATATTCATCGGATTGGAAAATTGATTAGTCAGTTTGAGAACAACAACCTTGAAAAAGAGATGGCCGAAGGAAATCAATGGAATACACCAGCTGAGGAACAAGGAACAAATGAGGAACACTTAGGACTCACAATTGGGAAGTATACTCTTCTGTCAGTTGGGGATGAGCAACCAACATCTATTGTTTTGGATGACACCGCTAGGCCATATGAGTTGAAGGGGATACATGTAAACTTGTTGCCGACCTTTCATGGGCTTCCATCTGAGGATTGTCTTCAATTCATGAAGGAGTATAGCGCAGTGTTGGAGACATTTCCCATAGTAGTCCGGGACAGAGTATTGACTAAGGCACAGTTGTAGATGCGTTGTTTCCAGTATTGTCTGAAGGACTGTGCCAAACAGTGGTACATGGCATTGAGGCCGGGAAGGCTCACATCTTGGCCCTAAGTTTGTAAAGTGTTTTACAACAAGTTTTTCCCAACTGCAAAGGCAAGAGAATTGAAGATCAAGATCGCCACCTTTAGTGAAGAGGACGAGGAACCATTTCATGAAGCATGGGAGAGATTTCATTTTTTGCTTGCTCAAGTTCCACCACATACTTATCCTGAAGAATTGTAGGTCACTTCCTTCTACCAAGGTCTCTCCTCTATTACTCAGATGATGGTGGACAATGCTTGTGGGGGTACAATTACTGACAAGAGAGCTCAAGAGGCAAATGAGATCATGGAGAAGCTAGCCCAAAATTCACAACAAAGGTCCTCGAACATAATGAGGGTTGGAAAGCTAGATATTGATGGGAATACAGGAATAGCCATAGAGATGTTAAGAATGGCTAAGGAAATGCAGTCAGTAAAGGAGTTGATGAAGAATATATTCAAGCCAACAACTCAGGTGAACCAAATCACAGAGGACACATTGAATGGAGTAGAGGGACAGTTGGAGCATGAAGAAGCTCAGATATTATGGGGGTTCCAAAGGTAGAGGAATTATCCCTACTCCAACCAATACAACCCAGAGTGGAGGAATCACCCAAACTTCTCATGGAGCAACAATAACAACAGTGCAAAAAACCAAGGGTATCAAAATCAGGGATACAATAGGTACAACAATCAAGGAGGATCAAGCAACAACCAGTGGGGGAGCTCGAGTAACAACCCACAGGGCAACTTCAACACTCAGGCAAATGCTTATCAACTGAAGGTCAGATCACTGGGAGAAGAATTGAGGGACTTTATCAAGGCAACGGATGAGGCTTCGATAGCTATCAAGAACTCCCAAAGTGCAAATGAGCAAATGTTGAAGAACTACATACACTCGAATGACCAAAGGGTGAATAGTATGGACGCTTCTATCAGGAGATTGGAGACTCAAGTTACTCAAATTACAGAGGCTCTACATAGGCAGGACAAAGGGAAATATCAGAGTAATAATGAGCATATTAAGATGATGGAGGTACTTCAAGAGAAGAGTGAGAAGTTGGCACTAGGTGGGGAAACACAAAACATAAAAATTGTTGTTAATTTTATAAAAGAGAAGTCAGATGAGTCAGAAGAAACTAGTCCAGTGAAGCTAGAGGATCCTGGTGATTTCATCATTCCAATCACCATTGAAGGTATATAGGAGTGAGTGTCAACATGATGCCTTTGAAGGTATATAGGCAGTTGAAGCTACAGTCCATGAAGGCCACTCCAATTGAACTAAAGATGGCTAACAACTCTCCAAAGAATTCTTGTGGAGTAGTTGAGGATGTATAGTTAGAAGTGAAGGATGATTAATCTCATGGATTGAAAGTTCCAGTGGACTTCATTGTGTTAGAAGTGAAGGATGATTAATCCCATGAGAGGGGGTGGAAGCTGCTTCTAAGAAGGTCGTTTATGGCCACAGCTGGGACGAAGGTAAATGTGGTTTCGAGGCATTTATCTTTCAGTTGTGGTGGGAGCAGGGTTGAATTTTATGTCAACCGACCTGATGAAAGGCTTTTTGAAGGATGTTTTGTTTTGGATGTGCCGAAGGGCTGAAAGAAGAAGAGTAGAGTTTGTGACATTGTAAAGGTATACGAGTTAGCCGCAGAGATGGAAGAATGACATAAAGACGGCATTGAAGAAAAAAAAGCCTCAAAAATAGAAGAAGCAATCTTTGATGAGAAAATGCTTGAAGAGATATCTAGAGATTTTGAGCAAGAAAAAGGGAAGAAGTTAGAAGATGAGAACAAAAAGCTTCATCAAGAAATCGAACTTCTTAAGGAGGAAAATGAGACTTTGAAGAAGAAAGTGCAAGAATTCTCCGACCTCAACAAAAAGATTGAGAAGAAAATTGTAAGGGTTGAGGGTGAAGAGAAGGCGATTTGCGAGACCTAGTTGAGTTAACTAAGCTCTCGAAAGAGTTTGAAGAAGAATATGCAAGAAAAACTATGAAACTTTTGATAGAGGTTGAAAAGAAGTCAAATGCTTTGGGAGAGGGAAATGAAGCGCTCAAGAAGAAGGAGGAGGCTTTGAAGATTGCAAAAGTAAAGGAGTGTGACTTCATAGTGCAGTTAGACAAAGTGGAAAAGGAAGTCATGTTACTCATGGTGCAACACTCAAGGGAGCCTCAAAACTTCGACTAAAGTGGGAGTTTTACTTATACCTTCCCAACTTGTTATTTTTGTTTAAAGCCAGGGCACATTAAGGCCCATTGTTACAAGTTTCAAAGGGATAAGAACAATCAAAATAGGTCTATCAGGAACCTAAGTGAAGTTAATGTAGGGAAAAATTAACTAAAAACCGCAGTGGAAGGCGAAAAAATAATTTTCGTATAGTTTAAATTTTTTTTAAAGATTTGAATCTTAACCCTTTAATTAATTAAACTCAAATATACGGTTAGAGTTAAATACCTCTTGTCATGTGATCCGATTGACTTACGTCGATGGTAATCCGCAAGATCTTCAATCCAAGCACGTACGTGAATCACCTAGGAGCGTGGTCTCCTTTTTTCTTTGAATTGCTTACCTTAGAATGGATGTATGGAATTTCTGATCTTGATCTTCAATAGTAAAACACCAAGAGCCAAAAAAATAGTTCCGGTCACTTTTGAATTCACAATCAATATGATTGAAACTCGCGTAACCCTAAATCGAAAGTGTGCACAAAACCTTTTGATGTTAAAGGCTTGTAAGTGCACTATCGAATGAGAACTTATTTTCTTTATCTCTCTTGGCCGAAAATCTATGTGTATAGAGTAGGATTTTTTATTTTCAAAACAAACAAAAATCTCTCTCTATTTTGCTTCTTAGTGGCCGAAAATTCATAACCTTATATTTATAGGTTGGTCGAATTTTCTCCTTTACCAAGTAGGGTTGGCCGAATTCATTGAATATGAAATCTAGGGTTGGTGAATTTCCTTACTTGAAAAGGAATTATCCTTTTCCCTAATTCCTATCAATTCAAGAATCCTAACCCTTGTAGGACTAGTGGTGGCCGAATTCTTTGTATAATAAGGAGTGTATGTGGACTTAATCCGTACCACATTAGGACTTCTATCACTTAAAAGAATTCCAACCCTAATCCAACACATAGTATTTAATTTACTGATCACGAAAAGATTTTGATTTAAACTATTAATTAATTAAATAATTAATTAATTCCCATCTAATCAAAACAATAAAATAAAATAATATCTTGGGCTATTTTATTTAGCCTTGCCGCCCACACCATGTATATATGGGCCCAATATTATTTTTCTTATTTTATTTAATCCATTAGACTTTAAATAAAAGCCCACATGTGAACCAGACTTATTCTTACTAAAAGAAACAAGCCTACATGTCTCCTTTTAATATATTAATATAATAGTGGAGCCCATTAAATAAATAATAAACATATTATATTCTTAATATATTAAATGCAATTCTAGATGGACCCATAAATTGGTCCGGTAGAATATATCAAGTGATCCATGCAAGTAGGTGTGGATTGTGGATCTTGGCGGGCTATCTAAATTTAAGCTTCAATAGACATAACCTAATCACAATCAACAAATGATTCACTTAGGTCCGATCTATTAATTTTAACTCATTCCACTAAAGAGCTAAAATTGAACTCTTAAATAAAGATAGAATAAGGAGATGTTTGTCATTCATACCCTAGACAATCTTATAGGAGATGGTGTATCCTCGTGAATAATATAAGTAATCGCCAAGAGCTCATAGACCACCTATAGCTCTCCAAGTTACCATATTTGCTCATATGACCACATTTGTAACTTGGATATTTTGACTTGTCCAGAATCCATGTCTTCAATAATCATTATTGAAAACTCAACGTTGAGATTTAATATCCAATACCTCAAAACATCCATATGATGATATTATACTCTCATTTAATAAATGGAGCCACGATGTCCATATCTATAAATGAAGTCCTCTATCGATTAACAAATGAATACCACCAAACTATCGAGGATAGACTATGCTATATAATCGTACTCATTGATAGCTCAAATGATAACACTTGCAACCATAAGTCCATCATTTATCTCAGGATTTAGATAGACTCTCTGATTGTCCTGATAATGAAAAGACTTATATCTAGTGATGGTTCTAGATAAAGTATTTCATTGTGATCCAGTTCAATGCACCCAGTGCACTAGATTCTTTTACTCAAAAACCTTTCAATGATTTTAGACTCATCATAACTCATTTGATCCCACTCAAATGCTAGTAAAAGAATTCTACAACTTTATCAAGATAGAGGTGCCCAACCTTTAACTTAAGTTGTGAACGTTATTCAAGACTAACTAAAGAATTTTGTCTACCTCATACATATCCGGATGTACAAACAATTCTTCATATCTCATAGTCTTTTGACCTTATGATTATTTACCTTGACAATTATAATTATAAATGCTATAAGATTTTGCAGAATCAGAAATCACTTTATTTATATGAAAAGATTGTCAATTACATTATTACACTCTTGCTATTGAGCATAATCCTAACAGTTAAGAAGATATGAGTTAGAAAAGACTTAGTGGATGAAGTGAGGGCTAAGGAGAAGGGATTTCTAGGAAGAACTTTGAAACCCATATGGGTGGCAAGAGAAATGGACCCCTTCACTCGGTCAAACCACCCTTGGTTGACCCAAGTCCCACCTCACATACATTACATTGATTAAATCCTAAGTATTGTTGGATGTCACAATTTATTTTCTCATGCATTTTGAGTCACCTTGATTGTGAATTATTCTCATGAGCATTTAAGGGTGTAGGTGGTTTTTAGTCTAGAGAAACTTTATTGTGAAATCCTTGAGTGATTTAAAGAATGGAATTTGATAGTTAAATGTTAGAAATTAGAGTTGTTAACAGAAAATTTGCTCGGGGTGAGAAATCTCAATTAACACCCTCAAGACCACTACCACGAAGGTGGTGGCCAAGGTCGAATGTACTCTAAACAATGCTTCTTCAAATGACAAAAAATATTAATGTTAATACCATCAAAAGAGAAGAAGAATGCATTTTTTTATTAATGGTGTATCATGTACAAATATCTCTCAATTGCTCTCAATCTCTCAAAGGAGAAGTAGGGTTGTTGTCATATGTCTGTCGAAAAGTAGTCCCTTTCTCTCTTCCTCCTTCTTTCTACTTATACATAGTTTTTGTAGGTTAAATCAATTGATTGTCCCCTTGATTTTCTCAGTCTCTCCCCTCCTTATCGGGCGGGATTTCTCATTTAAATGTCATTGACTTTGTGTTAATAGCCTAATTGAGAATATCTTGGTGGAGATCAGTTTGTTTCCTCTTTGGACTTTATTACTTGTTTTGCAGGTACCAGATATGATCCGGTGTATCTTCGTATCTTCACAGCATGATCCCTTATAGAGGTCAATGAATACGGTATGTATGGCGAGGTAGATCAGATAGCGAGGTAGATCAGTGTCTTGGCTCTGGTATTCAGGTGCTTAACCTAGCCAGGAGCTCAGTCTGACCTACCGTGATTTCTTGGAGCTAGATGCGGCCCCCTGTGGACACCTCTCTATGACAGGGGATTTAGGCGAGCTTCTGGAGAGGTTACGAAGTAATCTCGACCCCAGGGGAGCTTCCTAATTTCAGGTTTAGTGATGCGGGCTCAGTCTGATTGCGTCGGGCTCTACTCCGGGTGTTTTCAGAGCTCGCCTTTATTTCTGTGGGGTGGTATGGTAGCTTGGATTTGGGAAGCGTGGTCTTCTGGTGGATGACCTAAGGCCTGGAGTCAGACTAGGAGGGCAAAAAATTTCCCTTTGGTCCCTAGCCAAATTTGGCTATTAACAGAAGTCCCCTCTGACTTGAACGCCGGTGATTGAGTTTGGGGTTGGAGTCAGATTTTCTATTTCATTTGGGAAATTTTTCCTCCATTACCGTTACCAGAATATTGGTAGAAATCTTTTCATTAATTACCCCAAGTGATGTGGCGCACATAGATTGGGGTATTCAAATTAATCCGGCTACGTTACGGCCACTCCGTGATTAGAGGCAACCCACCACCGAAAATTTTATTCTTGGGTTGTCGACGTCACTACTCCGTCCGCTCCTATTCAAACTCGACACCTCCACTACTTTCCTCATACATTCACCTCTTTCAAGTTTCAAATTCTCTTTTGGAAAGAATTTCATCTTCTATTTCCCAACTTCGCTAAATTTTCTTCTGCCATGTCGAAAAATAGATGTGATTCTATCAACTTTATTGTCGATGGTGAGGAGGTTGATAGTCTTGCCCTCGAAAAGTGAGCGTATAAAGGTTTCGATAGTGACGACTCTCCGCCAAGTCCCCAGCGGCGGCGGTCTACTAGAAACGTAGCCATTAGGACCGGGTTCTCTAATCGACCTAACAATCCTCTGGATTTGGTTGATGAAGATTCTGACAAAGAATGCAGGGAGGATGCTACCGGGAAGTGTCAAGTCATGGTTGTTGGTCTTTCGCTGGAGAGGCTTGCCCCTTATGATTTTAGGGTTATCCCCGACTCTATCGTTGATCCGAACTCGATTGACCATTTGAGGTCCAAATACGGCATCCCTGACAGTGTCTCTATCTCCGTTCCTCCCAAGGGTTACGAGTTATTCAATACCTCCAATGGCGTGCTTTCGATTCATGTGGCGGCTCTCGAGAATGGGCTCTAGCTTCCCCTTCATCCTACCCTTCGACGAGCTCTCAATGCCATCCAGCTTGCCCATCTCCAGTAAACGCCTATCTTCTGGAGGCATTTGATTGGCTTCCTTGTGCTATGGAGGGAACAATTCCAGCTAAGCAATATGACGAGGGAGCCTGGAGCAGAGGAGCTGGCCTACCTTTTTCAAATCGGGAGCCTCTCCGATGCTCCCCAGGGTCAGTTCTAAGCCAAAGCTAAGAACAGGCTCAATTTTATCATTCCCAGGGCTTCGAAGAAAGATCCCGCCTGGAAGGAAGAGCTGATCTTGGAAGGGGATGATTGGGGGAGCATGATTTTTATTAGGGGGCATGAGTTCAAGGTCCGCATAGTTTTCAGTGACAAACCATCGAGGGACCAGGATTCCCTACCACCTGAGTCTGAAGCTGTTTTGATGGCTTTTCTGGTCAGGAACTACTTAAAATTGAAGTACCCAATCGTAAAAGCCTTCTATCCTCGCAGGGTGAATCAATACCTATGGATCTCCGATGCTATTCCTCGTAAGTAACACTGAATCGTCTTTCTTTATCTCGTTGACTAGCTTAATTTTGACGTTCCCCTTTTGCTTCGTTTACTTATAGTTTTTGTTGTTAAGCCAGCTTCTCGCGAAGCTCAGCAGCTTCGGCAAGCTCGCACTCCTCCCTCATCCATCAGACTAGTGCGAAGGGCTTCCCCTACTACCTTGGAGAAGGAAAGGCTGATTGCTTTGGCCGGGATTATGCCTGCTCCCACTCCATTGCCTTCCAGGAGAAATCCAAGATGGCTACCTTCGCGTCATGGGCTTCCAAAGTGATAAACAAAGGGGCTTCTGTTTCCCGGATAGCTGGCATTACTACTCATGCTTCTTCTGCTCCCTCAGCTGCTACTGTTGCCCCACCTGCTAATCTACCTGATGTCTTGTGATTCCAACCCTCCGAGCTTTGAAGGGCTTTGAAGCGGGTGTCACAGGGATTCCTCATAGCCGTTATCGTCCTCGGTCAAGCTTGACGGGGCAGGATGAGGTCTTGGAACAATTCATCGCGTCCTGCCAGGTTGGTGGGATCTCAGGGATGGCCTCGATGCCCATCGATGTCTTGCTCACCAAGGGGTCTGTTGTCTTAGCTGAGGTAATTGTTGTTTTTCCTGTGCTGCTTTGGAAACTGCCAACTTGCTCGGTTCCTAACCCTAGGTTTGTATCTTGTAGGCTTTCAAGTTAACTGTAGCTATGGGCCACCAGGTAACCCTCCTTCGTGATCGGGCTACTAAGGCTGAAGCCGAAGCTGAGAGAGCCATGGGATTGCTCAAGCGGGCTCAGACATTAGTAGAAGAGATGACCTCCTGCCAAGGAAAAATGGAGACCGAGCTAGCCGAGCTTCGTTGTGATTATGAGAGAACGAAGCAGTCTTATAATCAAGAACTTCTCCAATCTACCTGGCTGGCTAAGCAGAGGGATTCTTGGAAAGCTGAGGCTAAGAAGTTGGACCTCGATAATCAGGATTTGATTGCTCAGGTGGCCAAGCTACAAGCTGATGCGGAGACCTTCTTTAGTGATGGATATTTCTATGCTTCCTTTCAGGTTACAGAGGCTCTCCCCCTTCCCTTTGATCTATCATCTATCGCCGGTTGGGATAGAGAGGAGATAATGACTAAGGCTGCTGAGTTGTCTCACCCTGATGATGAAGGAACGGTTCCCTCTAACCAGGCAAGAGCTGGAAAGCAGCCCATCCAGGCAGACCCTCTCTTCCCTTCTCCTATCTTTACTACTTCAGGTCCTGGGAATCTTCAAGTAAGGTTCTATCCTAGCGGTCCGAAGGAGATCAACCAGGAGCTGGGGAAGGAGCAAGGAGCTCGTCTGAGGAACCCTCTAGGGTGGAAATGGAGGTCGATAGGAGCGAGACGGGGTCCATGGCTGGCCTTCTTGATTCGGATATCCCTCTTGAGGTCATGGTAGTGATTAACGAAGTTTTGGAGGAGGAACCTCTGAAAGGAGAGATGGTTGGCGAGGGTAGCCAAGACGGGCAATCACCTGGAGGAGGAGTTGATGGAGAGGATCAGCATGAAGGAGGGGGAGCAGCAGGGGGAAATCAAGAGGGCTCTGAAGCTTGACGCTACTTGTTCATGACTGGCTTTGATTGCCCGAAAAAGGGGGTGGGCACCCCGCTTTACTCATGATTAGTTTAGTTGGTTTTTCTTCTTTCTTTTTTTTGTAGCCCGGATTTAGGGGTTGGGCCCTCCGTTTGATGGATGTAGCCTTAATAAGGGATAGGCTCCTTTGTTATTAATGAGAAACTGATATAACTTCCTTCATATTTGTTTTGATTGACCTTGATTTACGAGCTTCCACCTCGATTGAGAACTTCTTGCTTTATTCCTGATCCTGACCATGAGTCAAACCTACATCTTTGATGATGATTCGTTCATACTTCAATCTGGCTTCGTAGGGAACTTTTATCGAGATGATCTTAATCCTGCAAATGAAACAAGTATTTATATTTAAATCCGTTTCAGGAAAGGTAGCCCGATCGACGCATCAGGGGGGCTGTCTAGCCATTTCCTGGTCTCGAGATCTAGATGGCAACTATGATCTTACACTCAGACCCTTCTTGGGGGTGGTAACCCAACCAAGGCAACATGAGGGTTGTCTGGCTATTTCCTGGTCTCGAGATCTGGATGGCAACTATGCTCTTACACTTAGACCCTTCTTGGGGGTGGTAGCCCGACCAAGGTATCAGGAGGGCTGTCTAGCTATTTCCTGGTCTCGAGATCTGGATGGCAACTATGCTCTTACACTCAGACCCTTCTTGAGGGTGATAGCCCGACCAAGGCATCAAGAGGGCTATCGAGCTATTTCCTGGTCTCAAGATCTGGAAGGCAACTATGCTCTTACACTCAGATCCTTCTTGGGGGTGGTAGCCCGACCAAGGCATCAGGAGGGCTATCGAGCTATTTCCAGGTCTGGAGATCTGGAAGGCAACTATGCTCTTACACTCAGACCCTTCTTGGGGGTGGTAGCCCGACCAAGGCATCAGGAGTAACGAGGGGGCTTCCTCGGCCAGTCCCTGGTCTCGAGATCTGGATGGCAACTATGCTCTTACACTCAGACCCTTATTGGCTGGGGGTAGTGCCCGGCCAAGGCATCAGGGGCAGCGAGGGGGTTTACCTGGCTCGTCTCTGGTCTTGAGGTTACTATGTCGAACTTCCAGTCGAATATGTAGATACTAATGTTGAACATAATCGGAGATAAAAAAACACAGACTTTATTGATGATTGAGATGTAGTACATCGTTATTAGGGATTTTAATGAAACCTAAATGGAGGTAATCTGCTTAAAATCTCCCTGCTTACGGGTAGAACTTCCTCAAGTGATCTACGTTCCAGGTGTGATCGATGGGTCATCCATCCATGTCTTCGAGTTTGTAGGCTCCATTGCGAGCAACTACCTTTATCATGTATGTCCCTTCCCAATTGGGGCCTAGGACTCCATCTGACCTTTTCAGAGTATTCGAGGTCACTTTCCTAAGCACCAGATCCCCTTCTTTAAAATTTCTGGCTCTGACCTTTTGGTTGAAATATCTAGCGATCTTGCTCTGGTACATTGCCATTTTCTCAGCTACCCGGTCTTGATTCTCTTCTAGGAGGTCTAGATTAGCTCGGAGCTTAACCTCGTTACTTTTGGGTTCAAACTGCTGCACCCTGAATGAGGTAAATTTATGCTCGATGGGGAGGACCGCTTCAACTCCAAAAGCTAGGGAGTAAGGTGTCTCTCCGGTAGTTGTCCTCTTTGCAGTCCGGTATGCCCAGAGGACCTCGGGCAGTTCTTCGGCCCATTTGCCTTTCTTCTGCTGTAGTTTCTTCTTCAAAAGCTTCTTGATAGTCTTGTTGATGGACTCCAACAACCTGTTGGTCTGAGGATGGGCTACTGAAGCGAGCCTGAGGTCGATTCCCAAACCTTTGCAGAAGTCTTTGAATCGGGCGTTGTCGAACTGCTTGCCCAGGTCGGCTATAATGATGAAAGGGGTCCCGAATCTACATATCACATTGGTTTTGATGAACTTGGTCATATTCTTTTCTGATATTCGAGAAAGAGGCCCTGACTCGACCCATCTTGTGAAATAATCGATAGCCACGATAGCATATTTAACCTGTTCAAGAGCGGTGGGGAGCGGTCCAATTAGGTCGATCCCCCATATGGCAAATGGGTAGGGTGAACTGAGAGACGACAGTCGCTCTGGTGGCTGGTGGTTTAAGTTTGAAGTCCTTTGACATGGCTCGTAAGATCGTACAAAGCTTCTTGCGTCTGGGTGGATGGTCGGCCAGTAGTACCCCATACGAAGCACTTGATACTCGAAAGCCTCTCCACCGATGTGGTTCCCGCAGTCCCCATAATGAATCTCTCTTAACGCCCATTTAGCATCATCTGGATGTAAACATCGAAGTAAGAAGAGGGACCTACCCCTTCTGTAGAGGTATCCGTCTACTAGGCAATATCAGACCGAGAGCCTTTTAATTCTTTGGGCTTGGTCGGGCTCCTCAAGAAGCTTTCCCTCTTAGAGGTAGGCAACGATCGGGTCCATCTAGCAAGGCAGACAATTCAAGGAGCAAATTTCCTTGCTTGCGGCTATACTTAGTTGGGCAATCACTTGGAAGGGAACTCCCCGTGGTAAGGATTGGCCTCCAGTTGCGGCTATCTTAGCTAGAACATCTGTATGGTGGTTTTGGTGTTAAGGCACCTGATCGATCTTGAACCTTTTAAACTTATTTTTAAGCGACTGAGCTAGCCTTAGGTAGGCGGCCATGTTATCTCCCTTTTCCTGGTACACCCCAAACACCTGATCGACCACAAGTAATGAGTCGCTCTTGATTTGTAGGTAGTCGGCCTTCAGTTCGATGGCTGCCTTCATCCCGGCTAGGAGGGCTTCGTATTCCGCTTCATTATTGGTGGCTTTGAATTTGAATCTGAAGCAGTGACAGAATTCAATCCCCTCTGGGTCTATTAAAACTACCACAGCTCCTCCCACAGCTTGCCCGGATGCACCATTTGTATAAAAGGTCCAGGATTTACAACCTTCCGGCCAATTATCGATCTCAGAAATCTTCTTAGAGACCATGTTCGATGCTGCCTGATTCGCTTGGCCTGGGAGCGCTAAAAATTCTGCAACAAAGTCGGCCAAAGCATGCGCTTTGATCGTGGTCCTAGGCTTGTATATTAAGTCGAACTGGGTGAGCTCTATGGCTCATAAGACTAGCCTCTTGGACACGTCAGGTCTTTGTAAGAATTGGCGGAGAGGTTGGTCGGTCACCACTGCTATTCAATGAGCGTGAAAATATGGATGGAGCTTCCTCGCCGAGGTCACTAGAGCATAAGCGAGCTTCTCCAAGAGAATATAATTTTTTTCTTACTTGGTTAAAGCATGACTCACGTAGTATATGGGCCTTTGAATCCTGTCGCCACACTCCTTGGCCAAAGCTCCGCTTACTGTAGTTTCTGAGACTGCCAGGTAGATCTGCAGCTCCTCTCCGGGAATCGGCTTGACTAACAACGGTGGGCTTGTTAGGTATTTCTTCAAGGCTTGGAAAGCTTGCTCGCTCTCCGGGATCCATTTCATGTTTTTCCCTTGCTTGATGGCTTTGAAGAAAATGAGGCATTTATCGGTGGAGCGAGAGATAAACCTGTTGAGCTTTGCTATACGCCCAGTCAGAACTTGTACCTGTTTGAGTGATGTGGGGGATTCCAAGTCCAAGATAGCTTTGATTTTTTCTGGGTTGGCCTCTAAGCCTCTCTCATGAACCATGGAACCTAGAAACTTTCCCACTGTTACCCCGAAGGGGCACTTGGAGAGGTTCAACCGCATCTGGTTTTCTCTTAGGATAAGAAAGGTCTTGCGAAGGTCTTCCCGATATCCTTCTGCGGTTGGTGATTTTGTGATCATGTCGTCAATGTATACCTCCATCGTCTTTTCGATCTCGGGCTTGAACAGCCTATTGACCAACCGCTAGTATTTAGCCCCCGCATTCTTCAAGCCAAATGGCATTACCTTGTAGTAGTATAAGCCCTGCCCGGTAACGAAGCTGGTCTTATCTTGGTCAGCTGGGTGCATCTTAATCTGGTTATACCCTAAGAACGTGTCCATGAAACTAAGAAGGTTATTTCCGGACATGGAGTCAACCAGCTGATTGATCTTTGGTAAAGGAAAGCTGTCTTTTGGACATACCCGGTTGAGGTCGGTGTAATCGACACACATACGCCATTTCCCATTCGCCTTCGTAACCATGACCACGTTGGTGATCCATTCGGGGTAGCGCACTTCTCTGATGAACCCTGCCTTGGTCAATTTGTCTACTTCTTCTTGCACCGCAGCGTTCCTCTCAGCGTTAAAATGACGCCTCTTCTGTTTGATGGGCTTAACTGTTGGATCTACCACTAATCGATGGGCGGCTAATGATACCGGGATCCCGGGCATCTCATCGTGGCTCCAAGCGAAGATGTCGCTGAATTCTCTGAGAAGCCCAATCAAGCCTTCTTTCACTTCTGGTTCGAGGGTAGCCCCAACCTTGACGACCTTGGAGGGATCGTCATTTCTGATGGGTATCTCATCTAGTGTATCTACGAGTTGCCCACTGGCCCATTCCTTGCTCTGTTCTTCCTTATAAGGCATAATGGGTTCACTCTCTGGATGCTCCGCAGACTCCATATCTTCCTAGATTACTCGGGATGCCTCCATGTCCTGGATTGTTGTAACCTGTATGAACTGTTTCGCTAAAGCTGTAGGATTGGCGGACACTGCGTAGCACTTCCAAGCTACATACTGGTCTCCGCGTACCTCCCTTACTTTGGTTCCCACTGGGAACTTTAGGATATTGTGGTATATAGATAAGACTCCCTTCAAGGAGGACAGGAATGGTCTCTCAAAGATGGCGTTGTAGGCCGATGGGGTGTCAACCACAACAAAGTCTGTCATAACATTCTATTGGAGAGGTGTGGTTCCGACGATCACTGGGAGGATCTTCGATCCCACCGGTATGATCGAATCCCCAGTGAACCCATAAAGCGGAGTTGTACAGCTGTTGTAACACCATTGCTTCAGATTTAATTTTTCCAAGGTATCCTTGAAGAGGATATCTACACTGCTGCACGTATCTACGAGCACGCGATGGACTAGGCAGTTGGCAATTTGTATCGTGATCACCATGGGATCAGCATGAGGCTGCACGGTGTTGAAGACATCTGCTTCAGTGAAAACGATATGTGCTGACTGGGAGGGCTCCGCCGGGCTTTGGCTGACCTTGAAGATACCTCGACCTTCTTCTATATGGGGAATCTTCCTTGCGTGGTTTTTCCTAGAGTTATTTGAGGTACCGGCCAATGTGGAACCTCTGCTGATGGTGTGTATCACCTGTATTTGTTGCAAGAAGTCAGTCTGTTCCCCCTTTCCCTTCTCCGCATGTTTATGGATTTCAACTTGTACCTCTCTTCCTGTCTAAATATTGTCTCTTACCTACTGTAAGAATTTAATCAAACATCCTCCGCTTATCAAGGCTTCAATCTGGTTGCGCAAATTATAACACTCTGATGTGTTGTGGCCCACATCTTCATGGAAGACGCAGTACTTGTACCGGTTCCTCCTATTGATAGGGGCTTTCATAGGTGCAGGCTTTTGGAGTAGCCCATTGTCCTGTATAGTAAGGTAGACTGTTTCCCGGGAGGCGTTCAGGGGAGTAAAATAATCATATCCTTTCTCACCTTGCATTTGTAGGGAAAAATTGCTTAAAACCGCAGCGGAAGGCGAAAAAATAATTTTCGTATAGTTTAAAATTTTTCTAAAGATTTGAACCTTAACCCTTTAATTAATTAAACTCAAATATACGGTTAGAGTTAAATACCTCTTGTCGCGTGATCCGATTGACTTACGTCGATGGTAATCCGCAAGATCTTCAATCCTAGCACGTACGTGAATCACCTAGGAGCGTGGTCTCCCTTTTTCTTTGAATTGCTTACCTTAGAATGGATGTATGGAATTTCTGATCTTGATCTTCAATAGTAAAACACCAAGAGCCTAAAAAAATAGTTCCGGTCACTTTTGAATTCACAATCAATATGATTGAAACTCGCGTAACCCTAAATCGAAAGTGTGCACAAAACCTTTTGATGTTAAAGGCTTGTAAGTGCAGTATCGAATGAGAACTTATTTTCTTTTTCTCTCTTGGCCGAAAATCTATGTGTACAGAGTAGGATTTTTATTTTCAAAGCAAACAAAAAACTCTCTCTATTTTTCTTCTTCTTGGTGGCCGAAAATTCATAACCTTATATTTATAGGTTGGCCGAATTTTCTCCTTCACCAAGTAGGGTTGGCCGAATTCATTGAATAGGAAATCTAGGGTTGGTGAATTTCCTTACTTGAAAAGGAATTATCCTTTTCCCTAATTCCTATCAATTCAAGAATCCTAACCCTTGTAGGACTAGTGGTGGCCGAATTCTTTGTATAATAAGGAGTGTATGTGGACTTAATCCTTACCATATTAGGACTCCTATCAATTAAAAGAATTCTAAACTTAATCCAACAGATAGTATTTTATTTACTGATCAGGAAAAGATTTTGATTTAAACTATTAATTAATTAAATAATTAATTAATTTCCATTTAATCAAAACAATAAAATAAAATAATATCTTGGGCTATTTTATTAGCCTTGCCGCCCACACCATATATATATGGGCCTAATATTATTTTTCTTATTTTATTTAATCCATTAGACTTTAAATAAAAGCCCACATGTGAACCAGACTTATTCTTACTAAAAGAAACAAGCCCACATGTCTCCTTTTAATATATGAATATAATAAAGCAGCCCATTAAATAAATAATAGACATATTATATTCTTAATATATTAAATGCAATTCTTGATGGACCCATAAATTGGTCTGGTAGAATATAACAAGTGATCCATGCAAGTACGTGTGGATTGTGGATCTTGGCGGGCTATCTAAATTAAAGCTTCAATAGACATAACCTAATCACAATCAACAAATGATTCACTTAGGTCCGATCTATTAATTTTAACTCATTCCACTAAAGAGCTAAAATTGAACTCTTAAATAAAGATAGAATAAGGAGATGTTTCTCATTCATCCCCTAGACAATCTTATAGGAGATAGTGTATCCTCGTGAATAATATCAGTAATCGCCAAGAGCTCATAGACCGCCTATAGCTCTCAAAGTTACCATATTTCCTCATATGACGACATTTTGAACTTGGATATTTTGACTTGTCCAGAAGCCATGTCTTCAATAATCATTATTGAAAACGCAACGTTGAGATTTAATATCCAATACCTCAAAACATCCATATGATGATCTAGGATGGACCAAAATTGTGGCTATTTATTTTTTATGTATAAATATTACAGTATTTGTTATTGTATGATAACATGTCATATAGAATAGGAGTGCCACTCATATAGCTCTTTTGGTATGAACATGCATTGAATGATTTAGGTATCTAATTGGCATCTAGATAACTTGGTAAAATCATTCTTTGGAATTTAATCACATGCCTTAAATAATTGAGTGGGAGAAGGTGTGTTAGAACACCTATGGCCTCCAAGGTTAGTTGAGCTTTATTTTTTATTGGTAATCCCCCCGAGGGGCGTCCATAAATGGAATTTAGCAAAATACTTCCTTACAAGGATAGACTAGACAATTGACTCAAACGAGATCTACTCCTAGAGGAGGGATTTTCGTGAGAGAAAATTGAGGGTCGATATCTTGGTAACACACTCAATGTAATTTTATTAATATCCTCCCGAGAGTTCTTGTTAATAAAATTGCAAGGCTAAAATTGAAAACGCTGGTTGTTATGTTAAGAATTAGGTGGGACCTAGTCCAACTAGTAAATGGTGCGAACTCCCGAAGGAGGCGTATCATTTATGGGTGTTGGATCACCGTTGAATTTTCACGATTGAGTTATTTAATTAATTCAAGATAAATGTTCGAAAGTGCTTTATCATGATTATTTACTTATATATGCTTTTTGTTTTATTCAGAAATCATGACCCCATCACTTATGAACATCCTGAAAGATAACACTTTAACTGGAGATAATTATGTCACATGGAAAAGGAAAATTGGGTTGTTGCTGCAAAGTGAAAAACATAAGTTTGTTCTAACTACTCCTAATAATGAATCAAGTATTTTGCAAAGAGATGAGTATGAGCAGTGGAAGACCTCAGATGATATGGCCAAATGTTACATTATGGCTACTATCTCCGATGGGTTGCAACAGCAGCATGAAGGAATGGGGTCTGCTGCTGATATTATGATGTCTCTGGAAGAGATGTTTGCTATGAGGTCTAGGACGACTAAAAGAGAGGCAGTGACTGCTTTTATGAATCTTAGGATGAAACCTGGACAGGCTGTGAAAGATCACATGATGAAAGTCATAGCACATCTAAATATTGCAGAATTAAATGGCGCTGAGATAGATGGTGAGACTAAAATTGACATGGTTGTCAACTCACTATCAGATTCCTTTGATCAGTTCAAATTGGACTACACCTTGAACAAAAAGGAATACACCTTGCAGGGCCTGATGCAATATGTTCAAAGCGTTGAAAAGATCCTTGTGAAAAGCAAAGGTCAAGAGATTCATATGGTTGGTAAAGTTACTACTGTTAAGACCCGTCAGAAGGTCAAGAAACAACAGAAGAAAAAGCAACTTGCGCCAACCAAGAAGGAGACCAAGAAAGTAACCAAAATCAAAGGGAAATGCTTCCTTTGTGGTGAAAAGGGACATTGGAAAAGAAATTGCCCAAAGTCCCAGAACAAGAAGGAAGAAGGTAATATTAATTATCTTGAAACATGTTTTCTGGCAGATTCTACAGATTCTTGGATCATAGACTCTGGAGCCACTAATCATGTTTGTTATTCCTTACAGGGGTTCCAAAAAAGGAGAAGGCTAAATAAGAACGAAATCAATTTGCGCTTGGGCAACGGATCGTTAGTGTCTGCAAGTGCAGTGGGAGATATTAGAGTTATTATAGATTCTAGTAGGCATTTCGATTTAATAGACGTTTATTATGTACCTCAATTCAAGAGGAATTTAATTTCAGTTTCTTGTTTAAATAAATTTGGATATTCGGTTACTTTTAATAAAGCTTTTATTATTAGTAAGAATGACAAAATTGTTTACAAAGGTACATTGGAAAACGGTCTATTCTTTTTGCATAGAAATATCTCTCACTCGTTACACACAGAAATAACGGAACCTAATCATAAAAGCGTAAAATTATCAAAAGATGAAACCTACCTTTGGCATTTACGCCTAGGTCACATTAACCTTAATAGGATTAAAAGATTGGTATGTGACGGACCTTTAAGTGACTTAAAGGTTGATGATCTACCAACTTATGAATCTTGTTTAGAAGGTAAAATGACCAAAAGGCCATTCAATACCAAAGGTGCAAGAGCCACTGAATGTTTATGACTAATACACACTGATGTATGTGGTCCTATGAGCATTCAAGCTAAAGGTGGATATGAGTACTTCATCACCTTTACAGATGATTACTCAAGATTTGGTTATGTGTATCTCATGAGACATAAGTCGGATGCTTTTGACATGGTCAAAGCATTCAAAGCTGAAGTAGAAAATCAGCTTGAGAAACGCATAAAAATCTTGAGATCTGATCGTGGTGGAGAATATCTATCTGGTGAGTTTCAGCAATATCTTATTGATAATGGGATATTTTCTCAGTTTTTTGCACCAGGTACACCTCAACAAAATGGGGTAGCAGAAAGGAGAAATATAACTCTTTTGAACATGGTTAGGTATATGTTGAGTTATTCAACACTTCTTATTTCTTTTTGGGGATATGCTCTACAAACTGCAATATATATTCTAAACGTAGTACCATCGAAGTCGGTTCCTGGAACACCATATGAGTTGTGGACTGGGCGAAAGCCTAGTTTACAACACATAAGGATATTTGGTTGTCCTGCACATGTATTAAAAGGAAAGACAGAAAAGATGGAGTCCCGTTCGGAAACATGCATATTTGTGGGGTATCCAAAAGGAACTAAAGGATATTATTTCTATAGTCCTTCAGATCTAAAAGTGTTTGTTTCAACAAATGCTACATTTCTGGAAAAGGAATATATGAATGATTTTGTTCCCAAGAGTATAATTGTCCTGAATGATATGTCAGGAGATACAATTCCACAAGAGGTTTCACAACCTAACCCAATTGTAATTTCCACTCAAACACAAAATCAACAACCTACCATTCCTCGTCGTAGTGGGAGGGTTAGAACCCAACCTGAAAGATACATCGGTCTAGGAGAATCTGTTGAGAATCTCCCTGATGACGATGATCCCTACACGTACAAGGAAGCGATGAAGGATGTTGATTGTCACCATTGGCAAAATACAATGCAATCTGAGATTGAATCCATGTTCGATAACAAAGTCTGGTCCCTTGTAGACTTGCCTAAAGGGATAAAACCCATTAGGTGCAAGTGGGTATACAAGAGGAAAAGAGGTATGGATGGAAAGGTGGAAACTTTTAAATCTAGATTGGTAGCTAAAGGTTACACACAGAAAGAAGGTATCGATTACGAGGAAACCTTATCTCCTGTGGCCATGCTTAAATCCATTAGGATACTCTTATCCATTGCAACATCTTTAGATTTAGAGATTTGGCAAATGGACGTCAAGACAGCTTTCCTTAATGGAGGTCTTAACGAAAGCATCTATATGATGCAACCAGAAGGATTCATTGAAAAGGGCCAAATGGAAAAGGTATGCAAGTTGCAGAAATCAATTTATGGATTAAAGCAAGCATCCAGATCCTGGAACATAAGGTTCGACCAAGCTGTAAAAGGTTTTGGATTTTTACAGAACCTTGAAGAACCTTGTGTATACAAAAGGATCAAAGGTGACAAGTTGGTTTTCCTTATTCTTTACGTAGATGATATATTACTCATTGGAAACGATGTGGGAGTATTGACATCAGTAAAAGAATGGTTAGCAAAACAATTTGATATGAAGGACTTAGGAGAAGCAAGTTTTATTCTAGGTATCCAAGTAATAAGGGATAGAAAGAATAAAACGATTGCACTATCCCAAGCTTCATACATACACAAAATCTTGTCTAGGTTTTCCATGCAAGATTCCAAGAAAGGTATGTTACCTTTTAGGCATGGAATCAAACTTTCTAAGGAACAAGTTCCTAAGAATGAGCATGAAGAGCAATTCATGAGTAGAATTCCATATGCCTCGGCAGTTGGAAGTCTCATGGATGCAATGCTCTGTACTAGACCAGATATTTGTTTTGCTGTTGGCATAGTTGGTAGGTTTCAATCGAAACCTGGTCCTGCTCACTGGACGGCAGTCAAGCATATTTTCAAGTATCTTAGGAGAACGAAAGATAATATACTTGTATACTATGGAGGGGATTTAATCCCCGTTGGGTATACAGATTCTGATTTCCAATCGGATTCTAACTCTAGAAAATCCACATCAGGATCTGTGTTTACTCTTGGAGGAGGATCAGTCATTTGGAGGAGTATCAAGCAATCTTGTATTACTGACTCCACCATGGAAGCAGAGTATGTAGCTGCATGCGAAGCTGCCAAGGAGGCTGTTTGGCTTCACCAATTCTTGATTGACTTAGAAGTAGTTCCTAGTGCGAATAAGCAGATCACTATCTGCTGTGACAACAGTGGAGCAGTGGCTAATTCGAAAGAACCAAGAAGTCATAAGAGAGGAAAACACATTGAAAGAAAGTATCATCTTTTAAGGGAGATTGTTCATAGGGGAGACGTGACGATTACCAAAATCGCGTCGGCAGAAAATCTAGCAGATCCCTTCACAAAGGCTCTACCTCAGAAGAGTTTTGATGGGCACCTAGAGAACATGGGAATGAGAGATATGACACATTTGCTATAGCGCAAGTGGGAGATTGTTAGGATTATGCTCAATAGCAAGAGTGTAATATTGTAATTGACAATCTTTTCATATAAATAAAGTGATTTCTGATTCTGCAAAAATCTTATAGCATTTATAATTATAATTGTCAAGGTAAATAATCATAAGGTCAAAAGATTATGAGATATGAAGAATTTTTTGTACATCCGGATATGTATAAGGTAGACACAATTCTTTAGTTAGTCTTGAATAACGTTCACAACTTAAGTTAAAGGTTGGGCATCTCTATCTTGATAAAGTTGTAGAATTCTTTTACTAGCGTTTGAGTGGGATCAAATGAGTTATGACGAGTCTAAAATCATCGAAAGGTTTTCGAGTAAAAGAATCTAGTGCACTGGGTGCATTGAACTGGATCACAATGAAATACTTTATCTAGAACCGTCACTAGATATAAGTCTTTTCATTATCAGGACAATCGGAGAGTCTATCTAAATCCTAAGATAAATGATGGACTTATGGTTGCAAGTGTTATCATTTGAGCTATCAATGAGTATGATTATATAGCATAGTCTATCCTCGATAGTTTGGTGGTATTCATTTGTTAATCGATAGAGGACTTCATTTATAGATATGGACATCGTGGCTCCATTTATTAAATGAGAGTATAATATCATCATATGGATGTTTTGAGGTATTGGATATTAAATCTCAACGTTGAGTTTTCAATAATGATTACTGAAGGCAGGGCTTCTGGACAAGTCAAAATATCCAAGTTCAAAATGTGGTCATATGAGGAAATATGGTAACTTGGAGAGCTATAGGCGGTCTATGAGCTCTTGGCGATTATTGATATTATTCACGAGGATACACCATCTCCTATAAGATTGTCTAGGGTATGAATGAGAAACATCTCCTTATTCTATCTTTATTTAAGAGTTCAATTTTAGCTCTTTAGTGGAATGAGTTAAAATTAATAGATCGGACCTAAGTGAATAATTTGTTGATTGTGATTAGGTTATGTCTATTGAAGATTAAATTTAGATAGCCCGCCAAGATCCACAATCCACACGTACTTGCATGGATCACTTGATATATTCTACCGGACCAATTTATGGGTCCATCTAGAATTGCATTTAATATATTAAGAATATAATATGTCTATTATTTATTTTTTGGGCTGCACTATTAATTAATATATTAAAAGGAGACATGTAGGCTGGTTTCTTTTAGTAAGAATAAGTCTGGTTCACTTGTGGGCTTTTATTTAAAATCTAATGGATTAAATAAAATAAGAAAAATAATATTGGGCCCATATATGCATGGTATGGGCGGCAAGGCTAAATAAAATAGCCCAAGATATTATTTTATTTTATTGTTTTGATTAAATGGGAATTAATAAATTATTTAATTAATTAATAGTTCAAATCAAAATCTTTTCCTGGTCAGTAAATTAAATACTATGTGTTGGATTAGGGTTGGAATTCTTTTAAGTGATAGGAGTCCTAATGTGGAAAGGATTAAGTCCACATACACTCCTTATTATACAAAGAGTTCGGCCACCACTAGTCCTACAAGGGTTAGGATTCTTGAATTGATAGGACTTAGGGAAAAGGATAATTCATTTTCAAGTAAGGAAATTAACCAACCCTAGATTTCCTATTCAATGAATTCGGCCAACCCTACTTAGTGAAGGAGAAAATTCAGCCAACCTATAAATATAAGGTTATGAATTTTCGGCCACAAGGAAGCAAAATAGAGAGAGATTTTTGTTTGTTTTGAAAATAAAAAATCCTACTCTATACACATAGATTTTCGGCCAAGAGAGAAAAAGAAAATAAGTTCTCATTCGATAGTGCACTTACAAGCCTTTAACATCAAAAGGTTTTGTGCACACTTTCGATTTAGGGTTACGCAAGTTTCAATCATATTGATTGTGAATTCAAAAGTGACCGGAACTATTTTTTTAGGCTCTTGTTGTTTTACTATTGAAGATCAAGATCAGAAATTCCATACATTCATTCTAAGGTAAGCAATTCAAAGAAAAAGGGATACCACGCTCCTAGGTGATTCACGTACGTGCTAGGATTGAAGATCTTGTTGATTACCATCGACGTAAGTCAATCGGATCATGCGACAAGAGGTATTTAACTCTAACTGTATATTTGAGTTTAATTAATTAAAGGGTTAAGGTTTAAATCTTTAGAAAAATTTTAAACTATACGAAAATTATTTTTTCGCCTTCCGCTGCGGTTTTAAGCAATTTTTCCCTACACTCTTTCTGTAGCTTTGCCAGCTGATCCCTCACTCGCTTGATTCCAGGTTTCTTTGAATTGACCTCGGATTCTTCGTTGTCGGATCCCTCGGATGGAATGGCGACCTCTACCCATCCTCTTCACTGGCGGGATCCACTCGAGAGGTTCGTCGACTTCTTTCCTCTTGGGGCCGGGCTTCCCTTCTTGATGCCGTCTGGCAAGGTGCCTCTCGTTGCTCCCGAGTTAGAGCATCTGCGGCAGAATTAACTCACCTGGGCTGATATTGTGATGGTCTTTTCGGATCTGGGAGCATTGGTCATAGCCTATCCCGGATCTAAGGTTGGGGCCCAGTCCTGTTGCGAGCTAGTTCTGGAAGAGTAGGTCCCGAACGGTCGAAAGCAGGCTGCCTGGTCCCGGACCTGCTTGGTTCTCCCTAATCATTTAGGTTTGTTGGTTGAATTGTGATGCCTTCGGCGAGCAGGCGAATGCGGACGGTTTCCACGAAAGCTGCTGCTTGTTGGTCGAGCGCGGCCTGGCTTATCATAGGGTGGCTAGAAGCCCACGCATTAGTCGTTTGGACCGGAGCTTGACTGCGATGTCGAGACTTCTTCCCCCTCCTTGGGGCCTTTCGTGTTGGCATCGCCGAAGGTTGTTCCGAAGCTCCGTGCTATCCTTGAGAGGAGCGGAGCCTCATGATTCCTGTAAAACAATGAAAATGCAAATGGTTGCTTAATTATCTGGGCGTGAGTTTTTTCCCACAGACGGCGCCAGAAAGTGTTAACGGAAAATTTGCTCGGGGTGAGAAATCTCAATTAACATCCTCAAGACCACTACAACGAAGGTGGTGGCCAAGGTCGAATGTACTCTAAACAATGCTTCTTCAAATGACAAAAAATACTAATGTTAATACCATCAAAAGAGAAGAAGAATGTATTTTTTTTATTAATGGTGTATCATGTACAAATATCTCTCAATTGCTTTCAATCTCTCCAAGGAGAAAAAGGGTTGTTGTCGTATGTCTGTCGAAAAGTAGTCTCTTTTTCTCTTCCTCCTTCTTTCTATTTATACATAGTTTTTGTAAGTTAAATCAACTGATTCTCCCCTTGATTTTCTCAGTCTCTCCTCTCCTTATCGGGCAGGATTTCTCATTTAAATGTCATTGACTTTATGTTAATAGCCAAATTAAGAATATCTTGGTGGAGATCAGTTTGTTTCCTCTTTGGACTTTATTACTTGTTTTACACGTACTAGATATGATCCGGTGTATCTTCGTATATCTTCACAGCATGATCCCTCATAGAGGTCGTTGAATACGGTATGTATGGTGAGGTAGATTAGTGTCTTGGCTATGGTATTCATGTGCTTAACCTAGCCGAGAGCTCTATCTGACCTCCCGTGATTTCTTGGAGCTTGATGCGGCCCCCTGCGGACACCCCTCTATGACAGCGGGGTTTAGGCGAGCTTCTGGAGAGGTTACGAAGTAATCTTGACCCCGGGGGAGCTCCCTAACTTCAGGCTTGGTGATGCGGGCTCAGTCTGATTGCGTCAGGCTCTACTCCGGGTGTTTCTAGAGCTCGCCTTAATTTCTGTGCGGTGGTATCGTATCTCGGCTTTGGGAAGTGTGGTCTTCGGGTGGATGACCTCGGGCCTGGAGTCAGACTAGGAGGGTGAAAATTTTCCCTTTGGTCCCTAGCCAAATTTGGCTATTAACAAGAGTTGTTATCTAATGAATAAAGCAAGTGTAGTTCATAAACATATTTTTTCATGTGCAGGGAATCCGATCAAGGCACGGAAATTCAAGAAGTGCAAGAAAGTATGCAAATGGGTGGCAAAAAGGCAGTGCACGGGTATCTTACTCATGCACAACCCGTGCACTAACCCCGTGCACCGAGAAAGGCTAGAGCATGGATTGCAACTGCTAGGGTAACTGCACGATTAACACCCGTGTTACACCCGTGCATAAGAAAGGAATAGCCTACCTTGAAGGATTAGCACAGGTAACCGCACAGGTACCTTACCCGTACTATCACGAGCATATATATATATATATATATCAGGTGTCACTATCGTGGTAGGGCTCACAAAATCAACCACTTCCTCTCTTGAAACCCTAAGGTATTCCGTAAGACCCACGTTTTCGATTTCCAGCGATAAGGTATGAACTTTCTCTCTATAAACTTGTTTCTAATTGATAAAGCATGAATTGCATCTATTCTCCTCCTCTCAGAATACTCAAATAGGCATGAAATATAAGTTTTTAACAACCCACAAATGGTTTAAAGTGTGATGCATATTCTTTGATGTTTTGCAATGGGTTTGTGTGATTACTCATGTAGGAGTGTTGTGAATGAATTGGTAATGGAATATGACCACTTTTGGCATAAAATTGGACACCCTAGGGTTTGTCTTAGTTAAATCTATTGAATACCACAAAAGTAGGTTAAGGGTGCCATAGTATGTGCTAATAGTTTTTGAATGTGTTTGGTGAATCACTTGGGTAATTTGATGTGTTGAATGCATGAAAGTGGCAGTTTGTCGAAGGAAAATAGCAGATTCCAGTATCTGCATGGGTAATTGCATGAGTAACTTACCTGTGCTATACCCGTGCACTAAAAGGGTAATTCCCAGTTGATAGATTGCACGGGTAACTGCACTGGTACCTTACCCATTCTATACCCGTGCACTTACGCAGTCATGCCTAAATTTTGCCCATCAAATTGTTGATTATCCTTGTTGTTTCTTGGAACAAAATATTCTAAATGAGTGCTTTCTTTTGTAGATGTCAGGAAAAACAAAGACCACTTCAAAGAAACAGGGAACAAGAGAAAGCAAGAAGAAAAAGCTACATCTTCTCCCTCCATGCACCTTAAACAGAGACTTTGGGACACAGTTGGAGTAACTTAGTCAAATGGACATCATCGAAGAACGGGGAATAGCCCTAGCAGAACTTGAAGACACTCAGATCCCTACCAGAGTGGATGAAAGAGGATGTAGGGCTTTTGTAAGCTCACCTCCATGTTTTTACAGAAGAATAGTGCAAGAGTTTTACGCAGGAATGGTTCCTGACGACTTCATAAGAAGAGTGGTTGTGATTGTAAAAAAAGTAGAAGTACAGATGAACATAGACAACAGTCAGAGGTTCTTGAAAATAGAGCTTCCAGAAGACCCACAAGTTATGAGTAAAATGAGAGATGGAGTTACATGGAATGACTGCTACGTCAAGAAGAACCTGGACCTTGCAAATGATCTGGTCATCAACCCGATGGACTTCTAGGTGAATCCAACATTCCCGATCAAGCACAACAACCTGAAGACTGAATTGGGATTCTGGCATGTGCATTTCACACTCACTCCGGCCAAGAACATATAAGACGAATGTGTCTTTTGAGACGGGCACCATACTGCACTGCATACAACATAACCAGCCAATCAACGCGGTGTGGATCATCAAGGCAGAAATCTTGGCAGTAGGGAACAAGAGATTAGACAAGCAGGCATTAATCTTCCCATGCTTAATCACCGAATTTTATAGGCAGCAAGGTGTGGATCTTAGCAACGAAAGGGTTGAGTGGACAAAAGTTGATTTGGATATCAGGACATTGTACACTTTGGAAGTGGAACGGGATAAGACAAGTAGCAGAAGGAAAACAGGAAAATGGAAGAGCAAAACTTGTATAGGTTTAAGTACTAAACAACATGATGACATGGTTATGGATGAAGAACATGAAGAGTACTATCAGGAGGGTTCAAGGCCAGAGCCAGCAGTAGGGAGTGATCAAGTACCCTGGCAGCAGTTGATATCAGAGATGTCGGGCCTTCAGACCTCAATAGACTCATTAAGATCCATATTCAATACAGAGATCAGGGACCCCAAGGATAGCTTTGAAGATCTATGGGAAAGTGTGATAGGAATGAGAAGAGGTTTGAATATGATTCCATATCAGAGAAGGAAGAAGCAGACCACCCATCGAGAGTACACTTTAGGAGGGCCTACCGTTGATCCTGACCTACAGGCAGCCATGAAGGTGTCGAGGAGAGAGCATTAGGAGAGGCTGAAGGCACAGCGGGATCCGTAACAGAATGGACCAATGGTTGATGAGGAGGAGTCCGATTCAGATGAGGATTGATCTACATTTTGCTTGCCTTTATTAGTAACTTTTATTTGGTATCTTTTAGTTATGTAGGAGTGAACTTCAATATTTTCATTGCATATTTTAAATTGGTAGTTTGTTTAATTTTTTTAGGATGATTTAGTTTGGATGATTGTGGATAATTTCTATTTGAGAAATATTTTAGTTTGAGATATTTTATGTGGTTGATTAATCTTTGTGGTTAAGAATTGTGCGTAAATGTTAGGTTCTTTATCTCTATGATTCAACACACCGGCCACTTGAAAGTTTTGGAGGGACGAGCAAGCCAAAAGTGCTCATAAAAAGGGCAAGAATCTACTCATGTGTGACTGCAAGATAACAATCACATAGGTTTAATCTTTTCATCTCATACTCATGAATATCAATTTCTTTAACTCTGTGTATAGACAGGTGTGGTTATTTGATGATTGAGAATATACTTGTTGCATATATTTGAGAATGAATGTGTGGACAGTTGTGAATGGATAAAAAATTTTGATCTTTAAATTTTGCATTTATTGATTTAGTCATTCTTGATTAGATGGGCCGAAGACCCTTGTGAATATTGCACATGAATTATAGGTTTTCATTTCATATATCCCAACTTGGTTTAAGGGTTTTGAATTCATGCATATATAGTTGTACAAGAATGAGCATATAGTAGAAATCGGTTTGGGGGTCAGTAACCTCATTCCAAGAATTTTGTGAAGGAATGCTTGATGTGGTGGAATTGTGATTTTAATTGCCATGTGCTCTTAAATGCCTTATTTTATTGCGATCCATTTTCGAGTCTTTTGTTTTGTTGGGCATTGATTGTGTATAATTAGTGCCTAGGTTTGTTGTGTTGTGTGTCTAGTTAGGTGTGCGCTGCTAGGCCGAGCTCTCTTATCTTCAACATTGAGGACAATGTTGGATTTTAGTTTGAGGGTGTAGACTCCTTTTCGAGTCATCTTTTTGTTTTTGAATCATTTTTCATGTCAATTTTTCAAATTTGCTGCTTAGCCAAAAATTTTGAGCTTTAATTAGCTTGGTGAGATACTTTGAGCATAGTGTTTGTGATGAATTTGTGTATGTTTTGTGTGCTTGTTCATAACTCTTAGTCACTTTAGGGGTCTCACTTGCACTTCATGGGTTAGTCCCATCTTTTGGTGTCTAAGTTGAGGGGACTCGGTGCTCGAGCGCCTTGTTCTATTAGTGGAGACATCCCTTGAGAGTTTCACAAACACAAGCCAAAAGTGCGATATTCAAGGGGAATTGTTTTTCAAATCTTTAAACACTTCTCAAACACCATGAATAGTCCCATTACACCAAAATCATCATGTTTCATAGAACATGCATCATTAAAGTGGACTGCCTGACTGAAACTTTTATTCCCTTGGTAAATGGATTCTTTGAGGTGATATTAGGCAATATGTGTTTTAGCCACTTAAAATGCCAAATAATTCCCATCCAATAATGTGTGTGCTCCCCAAGCCAACCCTCACTTAACTGATCTTGTTAAGGCTTAGGATTGAATGTAAAATGTGCTCTAATTGTCAAATGGTGTGTAGCTAGGCAAATAAGTGTTAAGTTGTAAAAATATGTACAAAAGTCAAAGGCAAGAAAATAAAGAAAAAAAAACAAGAAAAGAAAAAAAAAAGAAAGAAAGAAAAGTAATATGCTTCAATTGCCTTGTTTAAATTGTAAACACTACTCAAAAGGGTAACAACAGTAGTTAGTGATTGCACTTGGAATTTATGTAAGCCTGGACGTCTTAATGTATACTTGTATTTAGAAGTGGTGTTGCATGAGAAGTTAAATGTTTAAACGTAGAATGTATTTCCTTAACTTGGTTGATTAGTGCATTGTGCCTAAATTCCCATTCTTTCTAGTTACCAATCACCTTAGCCCTATTACAACCAAATGGAAAAGACCTAGTTGATCTTAGAGGAAATCTAACTTGGGAATATTAGTCGATGCATGCTCTTTCCACGTTCATGGCACTTGATTCTTTCATGAGACTTAGTCACTAAAAATAGCATTTATTTTGTATGAAATATATGCAACTACTTTGATTCCATTACATAACTCTTTTGCATACATATTGCATGAGTGTGAACCTAGGTTCTGAGAGGAAAAATAAGAGAGAATCCATGTGAGAACTTAGTGCTGAAGCGAATTATGCTAGGGGTGTGAGAGTGAGTAGTTTCCAAGGTGAGGGCGCTTTAAGTGTGGGATTTGTGTTGTGAGAGCTTCCCTTGGGGTGCCATGGAGTTCTTTAGAACATTTTGCATTAGCCTATTCCTCATTCTTATTATCTCTTGCTTATCTCTCAGTTAGTTGGCTTGTTGCATATTTGTTTGAGTCTATGAATTTTTAGATCGAGTCATGTTTGTGTGTCAAATGTTTGTGTCTTTGTTTTGTTTTGAGTTTGCTTGAGGATGAGCAAAGGTTTGGTTTGGGGGTACTTGATCGAGCCAAAAATATCATACATTTTGGCCTTCATATCCTTTCTCTTTGTCTTGTTATTGGGTGTTTTTTATGTGTATTTATGGCTTTTTCAGTTGTTATTACAGACATTAGGTGTAACAGCATGAAAAGGGGCAAAAAGGACTAATTGGTTTACAAATGAGGTGAAGAAGGCAATAGTGCATGGGTAGCACACCCGTGCACCACCCATGCAATCACCAGTGCACCGGAAGATGGAATTTGGGAAGATCTAAATGCACGGGTAACTGCACGGGTATTACCCGTGCAACTACCCATGCAATCCACCAGACCAGGGAGAGAGCCTCGGGCAAGGATCAACTGCACGAGTATTGCACGGGTCACCTACCCGTGCAACAACCCGTGCCCATTCACTCCATTCTTTCTCACTCTAAATCTCAAAATCCATTCTCTCTCAAATCATCTTAATACCCATCATTATCTTCTTCAATTTGCTACTCAAAAGGACATTGGAGGTGGAATCAAGCTTGAAGATAGAAGGTCTCATATGGGTCTTCTCTATTTCCCTCTTTTCTTTCATTTTATACTTTTGTCATAGGTAGCTAAATTCCCACTAAGGTATTGATGTGACTCTTATGTAAATTATGGGTATTGTAACGAATTCTATTTATATATATATATATATCAATCTACCAAATATGTTTCATTTAATGTTTTAATTGTTTTCAAAGATGATTTGTTTTGATTGTACACTCCTCTCTTAACAAGTTGTTTGAGAAATTATTTGAGTAGGGAATTAGATATACACTCTATTTGATTCTCTAATGCTTAATTGAATGGAAGGATTGCACAAGAGTACACTCCTCAAGTGTAATCCGGATTGGCTAATCTCTATCTTTTTCTAACCTTGAATGAGCAATTAATGCTTCACACTCTAGGATTGATTGCTAGTGAGAGATTAAGCATTAATTCTATCCACTCTAGGATTAGTGACTTTATATGAGATTAATCCTTTATTTTGGTAGATGTACATTCATGAACAATCACTTATGGGTGACCTATGCTATACACACTAGATTGGAAACTCATAAGTGGTATACAATCAAGCTTTACACTCTAGTTTGGTTATATTAGACTAATGCTCATTAATGAGAGTTCATCTTGCCCATAGTTTGCTTAATGAAATCCATCAATTCCTTAGTCATTTATCATCTATTATCACATATTGTCTTAGTGCATTTAGTTAGTTTACATTTAGCTTACATTCTAGTTAATATCCAATCATCAATCATCAATCCTTTCATTTAACTCTTGTTTGTAGTTAGTGTAAACGTAGGATTTAATCATAACTATCGCTTGATCCCTGTGGAATGATACTTATACTTGCTGCATACTAGTTTATACTTGTTGAGCGCATCTAGGGATTTTATAAATTTGTTTGAATATTGCATACCATGACAAAATGCTAGTTCAAGTGTACATCAAGTACTCGAAAAAGAACTCTAACTCAATCTTCTTAGTCGGCACTTCGATAGGCGGTAGGATCCTCGAACCCTTGGGCATTAACTAGCTAGGATTGATATCAAAGAAATTTGGCAGCTGTCGGGCAAAAGGTAGAATAGAAGCAAACAAAAGGTAGCAAAAAAAATAGGTCCACCTTTTGATCGACCAATCTGACTGTTCGAAAGGCTTATCCGCACAAAGCTTGATCGACTTCAAAATTCCAAACTAAAACTGGAGCATTCTCACCTTCGAAGGCATCAACTTGGACTCTGAATTTTCTATCAAAAACCTAGAGGCTCCTGCTCTAGAAGTTGAGGGGTGCTCTTCATTCAAGAGCCCCTAGCTCGATCACTCTCTCTACTACAAGGATCTTTCAGAGCTAGACTCCGACCTCTCCTACCTGGGAATCAGCATGAGGGCTAACAACAGTCACCTCTTCAATATGGTTTGAGTCAGAAGACACACCCTCGCTGGTTTAATACTCTAAATTACACGACAACGACTAATTAAAGGGTCATGCGAGTGTTTCCCTCATCGCAACTGCAAGAGTCATTCAACTTATATACGGGGCACAAGTACCAGTTATCGTTCCCATGAGGACTAGATTAAATGACCTAATTAGATAGAAAGCTTATAACTCATTGGCACTTAACTAACAAATTCACTAAAGTTACACAAATTGACTAACTCTACAAATTATACTAAGATGTTCAAAGACTAAAGTTATCACAACTACAAATCTTGATTAAAACTAGATTAAGAAATTGCCAAGGGATGATGCATTCAAGTATCAACCATAAGATCTAATTAATCATTCATAAAGACCATTCACAAAAGGTCCCAAGCATGCATCTATTAATATCCATTAAAGCTCTAATCCTCAACCTTAATCATAACCTAAGTCTAGAGAAGTGATTAAGGGAGGATTCAAATGAGTGTTAGTGGAGATTCACAACTCTATCATTGGTAATGAGTTAAGAAGAGAATCTCCACAACATGGATAGTGTAAGTTCAATATGCATAAATGGTCACTTTTTGCACTCAAACCTACCACTTCACTTGTGTGCATTTATTGATGAATTAGTGAGTTGTGTCAACCACCATACATAAATGCTCATAAATACACACATACAAGCTCAAGATAGTGAATAACATAGATTGATTATATCAAATGGTTGATTTAAAAGAATTACATACATCCCTTAACAAAGAAGGATTTAGCTACACATAGAAAACATTAAGCAATAAAGTACAAGAGAGAAAGACATTACCAAATAGTGATTTGCTTGGTCAAGAATGTTCCCCTTTGCAATCCAAGAAAGAAGTTCTTCTAGAGAAACTCTAAACAAACTAATCTAATGCATTAAAAATAGTGTTTGGCCACTAAGAAAATGGCAAGAAACTAGTGAGAGGTTTGAAGAACTCTCCCTCTAATTAATTCAATAACTAAAACAATAAGTCTAAGTGGTTTCTCTTCAATGGAAGTAGGTGAAAGCATTAAACAACTCAAGGTGAAGTAATGAAAGGTGATAGGCAATGGGGAAGGCCATTGTGATTGAGCCAAAAATGTCATACATTTTGGCCCTCATATCTTTTCCCTTTGTCTCGTTCTTAGGTGCTTTTATGAGTATTTATGGCTCTTTTGGTTTATATTGCAGGTATTTGGTGAAAAGGCATAAAGAGGGGAAAAAAGGACAAATGGTGCAAAAATGAGGTAAAGAAGGCCATAGTGCACGGGTAGCACACTCATGCACTACCCGTGCATAAACCCATGCACTAGAAGATCAAATTGAAGAAGACCTCAGTGCACGGGTAACTGCACAGGTAAGTGACATGTGCACTACCCGTGCAATCCACCAGACCAGGGAGCAAAGCCTCAGGCAAGAATCAACTGCACGGATCACTTACCCTGTGCATAACCTATGCACATTGTACAAATCAGGCAGGAAAATGAAGACTGCACGGGTACCCTACCCGTGACCGGTGCTATACACGTGCTATACGAGCATCAGGCACGTCCACATCAGCATTTTGACCTATTTTTAGAGAGGGAATATAAGGAACCACATCTGATTTTTCAAAGACGACCATACACCCATCTTGACATCATTTTCTCTCTCTAAATCTCAAAATCCATTCTCTCCCAAATCATCCAAAAACCCATCATTATCTTCTTAAATTTGCTACTCAAGAGTACATTGGAGGTGGAATCAAGCTTGAAGATAGAAGGTCTAATATGGGTCTTCTCTATTTCCCTATTTTCTTTCATTTTAATACTTTTGTCATGAGTAGCTAAACCCAATTTGGGGGCTGATGTAATGAATTCATAGATTGTGGGATTTCCACCATTTTGACTATATTAATATTGTTAACGGGAAAATCTACTCAGGGAGCAGAATTCTAGTTAGCACCCTCTGCCTCTACCGGTAGGTGGCAGCGAGGTAGGTGTCTTCGGTACCTAGATGTTGTATTACGTTGAAGATTGAGGGGAGAGAAAGGAGAGAAAATGATGTATAAAGTAGGTACTATTTTATTGATCACTATATTTGTTTACAAGAAGACTGATAATAAGATTACACTATCACTCTCTTTTTTTTCTCTTTTTACACAAGCTAGTGATGGAGTACTCGTTTATGTAGATAAGTGGCTATAAATTCCTCCCAAAGATTGTCTCAAAACTCTCACGGGCTTCAGAGAACTCAAGAGAAGTTTCTGAAGAGATCTCTCTTCTCCTTTTTCTTCGTCCTTCATGGCCGTATTTATAGACATCCAATATTCCTAAAAATCGGGTCTTATTAATGAGAATTATTTGGAGTCCTTTTTTAGGCGTTAAAAGACGTTGAGTGAGGCTAAAGGCACCAGATTTGATCCCTTTAATCACTGTCGTATTTAAACTCTGATTCGGTTGACCGTTTGGTCTTATTTATGGTGCTTTAAATGGTGAAGGAGTCAACTTTTCCTACTTACGTTGCTTGGAGGGATATACTGGTTCCATATCCTGGTGTCACGTTACCCTAGTGTACTAGTCTTCTCTTGCTGGCATGGCGCTTGCTCTGTATCTTACTGGTATGGCGCTTGTTCTATCATGATGGTATCTCCACAGCAATATTCTTCTCGTCGGGCGGGTAGGATGCCCATCTTGGTTGGATTCTGGCTCGATATCAAGGTACTCGGGTACTAGGTAGACGTCGAGGTACTAGAGTACCAGCTAGATGTCCATGGTACGTAGCTGTCAAATAGGAGATGCTGGGTACCTGCGAGGTACTAAACATGTGGTGTCGCGGTACCTGCCCTTTCTTGAGTCTTGGTTATGGCGCTTTGACTACGAAGACAGGTGGGTTAGGAGGTAGCGCTTCCAGCCTTACCAGGTAACGGTTTTTCCTAGATCGCAGTATCGACGCTTTCGGGCACCTAGGAATGGTTCCTACCAGATAGCAACTTGGTGGAAAATTCTTCTTTGGACCCCTGCTAAAAAAAGCTGTTAACAAATATATTTCCATTCAATTTACTTAATTATGTTTGATTGTCCCTAGAATTAAGTAGGAATTACAACTCTTGATTTTGGTGGATTAGTTGAACTTATTAGAGTTATCAAACTTAAATTGAAATCTTTGTGAAGTGGGTAGGCATTCCAACTTCCATATCACATAGTGGTTGATTTTGGTCTTTAATTCATTTAATTTTCACTTTGGGTTGGGTAGGCATTCCAACTCCTAACCCTTTGTAGAGATTGAATTATGTTGTCTTTGTGAGCCAAGTAGGCATTCCAACTCTTGGTTTACATTAGATATCAATCTATATTTTTAACCATCCACACTTAAGGTGTTTACTTAAGCTCAATTGAATTGGAAAAGATATGTTGTGAGCATTCCAATCCACATATCTTGGCTAGGAAAAAGGGTGGATTGTCAGCATTCTAATCCAAGCCATCCCAACTTCACATATCAATCCAAAGCAAAAGTGAAAGGGGTGGATTGTGAGCATTCCAATCCAAGCCACTCTGGAAACTCGAGCTAGGAAGATAAGTCATATGTTAAATCAAGTCGGTCTTCATATGTGAATTCCCACAATTTGTGTCTACATTGCATCAACTCCCATATCTATCGCCATACCTTTCACACACATTTCTATTATCTTAGTTCTATTAGTTTCATTAATTTAGTAGTAATTGCATGTTCATTTAGATTCTATAATCATTTCAAATCACCATTCATTTAGTTTTAGTACTTTCAACACTAGAGTAGTAGTTTAATCACAACTATTTCACGATCTCTGTGGAACGATACCTCTATTTTCCATATACTAGGTTTATTTGTATTAGTGCATTTTGGGATCTTTAAATTTGTTTGGATTGCATTCACGAAAAAAATGCGGGTTCACATTACAAGGTGAAAATTTATAATATGTGCATAAACTAACCTAAGAGGTGGGGGGGATTGAATAGATTTTAATCAAGTTAATTACCAACTTTTCTTGATTAGTCAATATTAAAAATTAACCAAATATATAAAAAAAAATCAATTGACCATTTAAAATAGCGAAAAAACAATAAATGACATGTCCATTGATTTATGTGAGAAACCCTTTAACTGGGCAAAAATCATGGGTTATTCTGCTAGCCACACACGGTCCTTGGGGGGGGGGGGGGGGGGGGGGGGGGGGGGGGGGGATTGAATAGGTTTTAATCAAGTTAATTACCAACTTTTCTTGATTAGTCAATATTAAAAATTAACCAAATAAAAAAAAATCAATTGACCATTTAAAATAGTGAAAAAACAATAAATGACACGTCAATTGATTTATGTGAGAAACCCTTTAACTAGGCAAAAATCATGGGTTATTCTGCTAGCCACACACGGTCCTCAAATCCACTATTTGAATGAAAGTTTACAACCTAGTTTGACCTCAAGTCAAACCATTCTTGGTCACTAACCCTTCCACTCTACCCTATGGGCCTTTAATAGTGATCCTAGACCAAAATGCTTATGCACTAAATCACTTAGACACAAGGCTTAACACACAATGAAGAGATTAACAACATATGCGAATATCAAGAGTATTCTAAATGCATAAATGCTAGGTCAACACATGCAATGCTTATCTAACCATGGATGAACAAGTCAAACAATCATATATATTGTGTTGCTATATGACATACATATAACTTAGTTGTATAAAATAAATGCAATCCTAGATGCAATAGCTATCACAATACAATACCCAACATTCAACACAAAAATCTCAACTTGTAGATAAAACCTTAATCTTGATGCAAACAAGTCATAAAAGAGATTTCATGTTAAGCAATAACACTAAAATGAATAAAGAAGGTGTTCTACTTACCAAGTCATGTGTGTTGATGAAGACCCATGCAAGAACACAACCTAGATGATGCTAGATGATGTTAGATTCGTGAATAGATGATCAGTATTTGGGTTTTGGTCAAGAAATATTGAATCTTGAAGGCTTTTCTTGCAAGGCACTATAAATCACTCAAGAATCTGAAATTTTAAGCTCTTACACGGCCAAGAAGAAAAGACGGAATATATATATTAAACCCTAGACTAAATGACATCATTTTGGAATTTGAAAACTAAAACCCATCAAACCACAGTGTATACCGCGGTACGTACAAGTGCATAGACTGCGGTATATACTGCGTCAAACGCTCTGGAAACTTTTGCGATAGGAACCGCTGCAAAGGCAACATACACCTGACGCGTCATAAGCCGTGGTACACACCAAAGGCTACACAGGACTAAACCACTGTTCACGTAAGGTGAACCAGCCGTGGTACACGCTGCAGCACAAACCGTGGAAAAGAGAAAAGTTCTCTTTTCAACCCAACAACGCACACCTAACCTATATGAATGTTGTGCAAGTGTGAAGTGAGTAAAGAACATGCATGAAGATAGATATAATCATGAATGAGCACTAACATGTAACACACAAAAATATATGAAATAAAAGAATGCATGAGATGTGTGTGTGTGTGTGTGTGTGTGTGTGTGTGTGTGTGTGTGTGTGTGTGTGTGTGCAACTAAAGCTCTTCAAAAGAGTTAAGCATAAGTGATAGACCTTTGAGCTTGAGATCTTGAGAATGCCTTTTGAACCCTGATAACACAAAGAAGGCTTAATCTACCCTTACAAGATAAACCCCAAATGTGGTTTGTCAACAAAATAAGCCAATTAAAAAACCGAGGAACTTACAATCTCTCCTTTAGGCTATTTCGTGACAAAACCACCACTCACAATTGATCCTCACAAATAACAAAAAAAAAGAACTAAAGGTCAACAAAGGATGTTCTACATTACAAAGAGATACCTAACATATATATAGTAGTTGAAGAAAAAAAAGTTTTTTTTAGAGAAAGAATTTTATTCTCTTGCTTTTGAATAAAAAAAAACTTCCAACTCAAGAAAGGGGTGTAGAATTCGGTAAAAGAGAAGAAGAATAAGAACGTTTTGTTTTTGATAGTGTACTAGTAGCTTTTACATAATAAAGCTTTGTGCACAAGATCGAATTAGGGTTCACACGAGTTTTAAATTAAAAGATTGAGAATTCACAAGTGACCAAAAGTTCTTTATTTTCTCTATGAGGATTATTGTGACTAACAAAAGAAAAATGTTAGTTTTTTCCATCCTCAGTTTTACAATTATAAGAAAAGGGAGCCCACACTCCTAGGTGATTCACGTCCGAGATTGGATTGGAAGATCTTGCAGATTCAATTCGAAGCAAGCGGATTCAAATTGACGCAAAATCTATCGTCACATGAAAAAGGTACGATACTTTTACTATATGTTAATTAATCAAGGGTTAAGGTTCTTTCTTTTAAAAGGAAAATTTTTAAAATATACAAACCCAATTTTTCACTTCTACCGCGTGTTTTTCCCTACACCTGCTGCTAGTGAGGAGAAGTCCTCTCAGCCAATGGCTAAGGTTTCAGTTGAGGGGACAGCTTTCCAGCCAATTCACCCTCGGTCTTCTAAAATGGTTTATAGTCTGATAGATAAGACGGTTCAGGAGATCCCGGTTCTCAATGCATTTGCTGCTATTTATCAAGATTTGGAGCCTACATATTCAATGGTGGTTCATCAGTCGGCTGCTTCGGGTCCTTCTTTTATTCCATCCACTGAATCTTGTTTGATTAATTCTTCAAATGATTCTCATTCAGGACCTTCATCCACTGTTGTGGGTTCGATCCCAATTCCTTTACCAGGCTCTCAATATGTTCAGCAGGTTTGTAACGTTTTGCCTCGTAAGGTTCCTCCCCCTTCCTCTGTTGTTGTTTCTTCGGGCTCTCTCCTATTATGAAAGCTATCTCTTTGGGTATTCCTAGTCAGTCTTTAGGTGTCAGAGTTTTGGTTGCTTCATATGGTTCGACTATTTAGGATGATCAACGTATTGTGAGGGATGGGAACAATTCTTCTCGGGATATGAGATTGAAGTCCTCTTTGTCGAATTCTCAGGCTCAGCTTCATTTTATTGCTGACTCTTCTTGGGCTAAACAAGTGGAAGCTGATGATTTGGATTCTGATGGTTTGGCTCAGAGGACCATGATGGCCAAATGTAGATTGGAGGCATATAAGTTTGAGTTTCTAACTCCTTCCAGTAGATCCCATGATTAGTATCCTTTATTGGAACTGCCGTGGTATTGGAAATAACTCATCTAAACGAGTTCTCAGTGATTCATGTTGTTCCTATTGGCATTCCTTGGTTTGCATTTTGGAGCCCACGGTGGCTTTTGATTCGATTTCTGCTAGGTTTTAGTCTTCTCCTGGTCTTCATTTGGTGGGTATGAATGATAGGGGTGGATTGATTTCGTCTATTTGGGTATTTGCTTGTGACTCTATTTCAGATCCTCAAATAGTTTTGTGTCACAAGCAGCATTTGACCATCTTCATTTCTATCTGGCTCTGATGCATTGGTACACTTTTGTTTCTGCTAGTACAACTGCCTATGTTCGTCGTGTGCTTTGGCATTCTCTTCGGGAGATGGCTAGTTCTTTTTCTTCCTCTTGGTTGGTAGTTAGTGATTTCAATACAGTGTTTGGTGCTCAAGAGTGTTTGGGTTCTCGTTCTCCCGCTAGGGGTTCTTGTGAGGACTTTAAGTTGATGATTAAGGATTGCAATCTGATTGGTGTTCGATCTCAGGGAGGTCATTTTACTTGGGTTAGGGGTCGTTCTAGTCGCACTAGAGTTGAGCGGAGATTGGACAGGACTTTGGTTTCTGAGGGTTGCACTACCTGTTGGCGAGATATCTCATGTGTGGCTCTTCCCCGTCGGTTTTCTGATCACTGTCTGCTTTGGAGTTGGTTAGCTGAGTCCCAAGTCTCTACATCTAGACCATTTCATTTTCAAAGTATGTGGGTGGATCATCCTAATTTCATGAACCTGGTTCGCAGGGTGTGGAGCATTCCTTGTGATGGTCGACCTCCTCATGTAATTATTGGTAAGATAAAAATTCTAAAAAAGGCTCTCAAGTTTTGGAATTGGGAGGTTTTCGGTGATCTCAATGCTAACATCTCTAGGAAATCAACTGAGCTTCGGTCCGTTCAGAGCCAAATGTCTGATTTAAGTTTTTCTAAAGAGCTTTTTTAACTGAGTCGCACATTCATCATGATCTTGACGTGCTTTTACGTAGACAGGAGTGCTTTTTTCGTGATAGATCCAGCGTGAAACGGTTGCAGGATGGGGATCGTAATTCATCCTTTTTTCATTCTTCAATCAAGCATAAGCAATATCAGAGTGTTTTGTCCTCACTTTCAACTGATAGGGTTATTTCGGTTGATCAGACTGTCGGGTTTTATGTGGATTTATTCTCTTCTGATTCGGATCTAATTGATCAGGATCTTTCTATTGTGGATGACATTGTTCCCTCTTTAGTTTCCTAAGAGGAGAACTCCCTTTTAGTGGCTATTCTTTCTGCTGATGTTATCCATGATGCGGTGTTTGCCATGGATGCTCTTTCGGTACCTAGGCCTGATGGTTTCTCCAGTCGTTTCTTTCACCGTTATTGGGAGATTGTGGTTAGAGATGTGATTCTTGCGGTTCAGGATTTCTTCCATTCTGGAATGGTTACCCCGGGTTTGAATTCTAATTTTATCGTTCTTCTTCTGAATATGAGGGATTCAATCACAATTGATCAATTTCGTCCTATCGTGCTTGGTAATTTTCTTTTCAAGGCTTTTTCCAAAATCTTGGCTGACAGGTTAGCTTAGATAGCTGCTAGGATTGTCTCTCCGCAACAATTTGGTTTCATCAGAGATCTGCAAGTTTAGGATTGTATTGCCCTCGCATCTGGTTGTGTTAATATGCTTCATGAGAAATGTATGGGGGTAATACAGCTATGAAAATAGACATCCATAAGGCTTTTGATACTCTTGATTGGAAGTTCCTTTGTCAAGTTCTTAGGGTTTTTGGTTTTTCTCAAACCTTCATGGATTGGATTGTTAGCAGTATAGGCTTTTCGAAACTGTCTGTTTTGATTAATGGATCTCCAACTGGTTATTTTGGTTACTCGAGAGAGGTTAGACAGGGGGATCCTCTTTCTCCTCTTCTTTTTGGTATCATTGAGGATTTTCTCAGTAGGTTACTGTAGGGAAAAATTAACTAAAACCGCAGCGGAAGACGAAAAGTAGATTTTCGTATAGTTTAAAATTTTTCTAAAGATTTGAACTTTAACCCTTTAATTAATTAAACACAAATATACGGTTAGAGTTAAATACCTCTTGTTGCGTGATCCGATTGACTTACGTCGATGGTAATCCGTAAGATCTTCAATCCTAGCACGTACGTGAATCACCTAAGAGCGTGGTCTCCCTTTTTTCTTTGAATTGCTTACCTGAGAATGGATGTATGGAACTTCTGATCCTGATCTTCAATCCCAAAACACCAAGAGCCTAGAAAAATAGTTCCGGTCACTTTTGAATTCACAATCGATATGATTGGAACTCGCGTAACCCTAAATCGAAAGTGTGCACAAAACCTTTTGATGTTAAATGCTTGCAAGTGCACTATCGAATGAGAACTTATTTTTCTTTTTCTCTCTTGGCCGAAATTCTATGTGTATTGAGTAAGATTTTTATTTTTCAAAGAAAACAAAAATCTCTCTCACTCAAGCTTTTAGGTGGCCGAAATTTTATCACCTTATATTTATAAGGTGACCGAAATTTCTCCTTCTCAAAATAGGGTTGGCCAAATTCTTTGTGTAGGAAATCTAGGGTTGGCCAATTTCCTTACTTGAAAAGGAATTGTGCTTTTCCCTAATTCCTATCAATTTAAGAATTCTAACCCTTATAGGACTAGGGTGGCCGAATTCTTTATGTGGTATGGAGTGTATGTGGACTGAATCCTTACCACATTAGGACTCCTATCACTTAAAAGAATTATAACCCTAATCCAACACATAGTATTTTATTTACTGATCAGGAAAAGATTTTGATTTAAACTATTAATTAATTAAATAATTAATTAATTTCCATTTAATCAAAACAATAAAATAAAATAATATCTTTGGCTATTTTATTAGCCTTGCCGCCCACACCATATATACATGGGCCTAATATTATTTTTCTTATTTTATTTAATCCATTAGACTTTAAATAAAAACCCACATGTGAACCAGATTTATTCTTACTAAAAGAAACAAGCCCACATGTCTCCTTTTAATATATTAATATAATAGAGCAGCCCATTAAATAAATAATAGACATATTATATTCTTAATATATTAAATGCAATTCTAGATGGACCCATAAATTTGTCCGGTAGAATATATCAAGTGATCCATGCAAGTATGTGTGGTTTGTGGATCTTGGCGGGCTATCTAAATTTAAGCTTCAATAGACATAACCTAATCACAATCAACAAATGATTCACTTAGGTCCGATCTATTAATTTTAACTCATTCCACTAAAGAGCTAAAATTGAACTCTTAAATAAAGATAGAATAAGGAGATGTTTCTCATTCATACCCTAGACAATCTTATAGGAGATGGTGTATCCTCGTGAATAGTATCAGTAATCGCCAAGAGCTCATAGACCGCCTATAGCTCTCCAAGTTACCATATTTCCTCATATGACCACATTTTGAACTTGGATATTTTGACTTGTCCAGAAGCCATGTCTTCAATAATCATTATTGAAAACTCAACGTTGAGATTTAATATCCAATACCTCAAAACATCCATATGATGATATTATACTCTTATTTAATAAATGGAGCCACGATGTCCATATCTATAAATGAAGTTCTCTATCGATTAACAAATGAATACCACCAAACTATCGAGGATAGACTATGATATATAATCGTACTCATTGATAGCTCAAATGATAACACTTGCAACCATAAGTCCATCATTTATCTCAGGATTAAGATCGACTCTCCGATTGTCCTAATAATGAAAAGACTTATATCTAGTGACGGTTCTAAATAAAGTATTTCATTGTGATCCTGTTCAATGCACCCAGTGCACTAGATTCTTTTACTCGAAAATCTTTCGATGATTTTAGACTCATCATAACTCATTTGATCCCACTCAAATGCTAGTAAAAGAATTCTACAACTTTATCAAGATAGAGGTGCCCTACCTTTAACTTAAGTTGTGAACGTTATTCAAGACTAACTAAAGAATTGTGTCTACCTCACACATATCCGGATGTATGAACAATTCTTCATTTCTCATAGTCTTTTGACCTTATGATTATTTACCTTGACAATTATAATAATAAATGCTATAATTATTTGTAAGAATCAGAAAACACTTTATTAATATGAAAAGATTGTCAATTACAATATTACACTCTTGCTATTGAGCATAATCCTAACAGTTACTTTCAAGGATGGTGGCGTCGGACCAGCTTTTGCCTATCTCTTCTCCGAGGGGTTTTTCTGCTCCCACTCATTTGTTGTATGTCTATGATGTTCTGATCTTTTGTAAGGGCACGATCAGAAACCTGAGAAGGGTTGAGCATGCTTTCAAAGTTTATGGTAGCATTTCGGGTCAACTTTTTAACTGGAGTAAGTCTTCCATCTTTTTTTGGTCTTTAGTTTCTTCAGCTAGGATTAGTTCTCTTCGGTCCTTAGTTGGGATGCAGATTGGTCGGCTTCCATTTTCTTACCTGGGGGTTCCTCTTTTCCGAGGTAAGCCTAGGAAATCAGTTTTGATGCCCTTTAAGGATAAGATCTTGTCTAAATTTGCCAAGTGGAAAGGTAAGTCCTTTTCTTTGGCTGGTCAGGCTACTTTGATTCACTCGGTGATTACTGGCTCCTTTGTTCACTCTTTTATGGTTTATAAGTGGCCAATTTCCTTAATTACGATGGTTACTAAGAAGATCATAAATTTCTTATGGACTGGTTCTTGTGAGAAGACTAAGTTGATCCGTGTTTCCTGGAAGCGTTGTTGTAGACCTTAGGCTCTTGGTGGTCTTGGTTTGAAAGATCTGGCCTTGTTGAACGATTCTTTACTTCGAAAGCTCACTTGAAAGTTTATAACTTTGAACAGTTTTGCTTTCACTTTTTTACGCGAGAGGTATATTCGGCCGCTGCAGAAACTGTATGGAGGTTACATCACCTCTTCCATATGGAATTCTTTTAGGACTAACTATGTTGAGCTCATTAAGGATGGTATCTGGCTCATCGGGGAAAACTCTCAGAGGGATTTTTGGCGTGATAACTGGCTTGGGTTGCCCATTTTGGATCTCCTTGGGATTCCTGATTTCCTAGCCACGTATCTTCATGCTAGGGTTTCTGACTTCATTCGGGATAGTAGATGGATTTTGGATTATCGCTTTCGAGCTCGGTTTCCAGATCTCTGCTTTCGAATTGGTAGAATTGCTATTTCTCCGTTAACATATTATTTGGTATGGCCTCACTCTATGGAAGGTAGTGTTTCTTGTAAGGCGGCTTACTCTAGGATGTTTCATGACATCCCGCAGGTCCCTTGGTGGAGGGACATCTGGTCTCGCTATATCCCCCCCTCTCGTTCAATTCTGTCTCGGCGGGTTTTGCTTGATAGGCTCCACATCGAAGATCGTTTGTGCAGGTTCGGGTTTCAATTAGCTTCCAGATGTAGTGTTTGTAGTGCTAGTTCGGAATCAGTGGATCATCTTTTTCTAAAGTGCCCTCTTGCTACAGCTCTTTGGGAGACGATTTTCTTCCCGTTTCAGAGGCATGTCTCCGCTAACACTTGGGGTTCTTTTTTCAGGCAGGCCAGGTCTGTTTCTTTCAGTGATTAGATTAGGGTTTTGTGGAGAGCTGCTATTCATGCTGTGGTTTGGAGTGTGTGGTATTCCCATAACCAGTGGATTTTTGAAAGAAAATATGTTGATTTCAGGGCTGCTTTATCTCTAGTGTGGCGCTCTGTTTATGACGCGAATCATTTGGGGATCGGCTGTATGCATAACTGTGTTGATGATCTGCTGATTCTTCGCGAGTTTGGTCTCAGTGGTCGACCTGGTAAAGCTCCTGCTATTAGTAGTGTGGTTTGGTGGCCCTCAGCTCCAGGGGTGGATAAAGGTTAACACGGATGGTGCAGCTTTGGGTTCGCCAGGTGTGGGAGGTTGTGGTGATGTTCGGACTTGTAGATCTTTTGTTAAGGCCTGTTTCGCGGTCCCCTTTGGTCAGGTTTTTGCTTTTGAGGCTGAGCTCCTTACGGCTTCTTTAGCCATTAATTATGCTTGGAATTTGGGTTGGCATAAGATCTGGCTCGAGAGTGATTCTTCTTATGTTGTGCAGCTTTTTTCTATTAGGTCTGATCAGGTTACCTGGCGTGTTCGTCAACCCAAATTCATCAGGCCTAATTCCATCTGATCAGACCTAATAGAAATAAGCTGCACAACATAAGATCTGATGAATGCAGCACTTGGAATTTATTTAGTGCTGCATTCATCAGATCTCTCATATGGAGTTCCAGGTTTCTCATAAATTCAGGTAAGGTAATCAGGTGGTGGATGCTCTCTCTAAACACGCTTTGGGTCTTTCTTCTGATTCCTAGTGGTCTTCCACTCCTTCGTTTTGTTCTTCGCTTGTTGGTAATGACTGTGTGGGTAGAGAGTCGTTTAGGTTTTCCTAGCTTTGTTTTTCTTGTGTGGCTTGAGTGCCTCTGGTTATTTTGGGGTTGCGTCCTCTGGTTTGTGATGTATTGCTATTACTATTTTTCTTTATTAATATATTTCTGGATATTGCCTAGGGGTTTTTCAGCATATAATCGTTTGTGATGCTTTTTCCTTTTAGGTCAGTCCAATTTAAAAAAAAAGTCTATGTCTTAGTTATGTTAATATATCTATATATATTTATAACTAGATACAAATCTTTTTCTAAATATATCTCCATATATTAAAAGGGTAATTAATATTTAAGTGTCCTAGGTAAAGTAGGATTATAACTCCCACATTACCCTAGTTGACTTAAACTTAAATACTAGACTAAGTAAAGAATAAAATAATCTAATTATTTTATCTTTATCTCATTCATGATTTGAACCTGCAAGCTGCAACCTCCTTTAATAATTCATAATTATTAATTCATTAATTAAATAATCTAATTATTTATTTAATTAATTATTAATATATAAATTAAATAATCTCGTTATTCGGTTAATCTCTGAATAAATGTGTGTCACTTTCGTAGCACAATTAATTGGACAATCCAATTAATTAATCGTGACACTTGTTACCTTTAATCAATCAGGCTAGTAAAGGGACCTAATGGACTCACAGTTTTGAGCTCCAATAATACTTAGAAATAATTAATTAAATTCTTTAATTAATATTTCATGATTTTTAACCTCGGAGTTATGCCACTAAAAACCAGAGGCGGCACTCTCGCAACTGTGGATGTATTACACAAACCGAAATTACAATTGTCCATCGATATAGCTATTGCATACGGTATGATCTTTCACAAAAAAGTTCATAATTAGAGCTAGGTCATAAAGTCTGTTATACCCCTCTAATTATATCTTTTCCATTAAATACCATTGATTCTCTAATGAACAATAAATACTAACTTCCTTTATGGAAGAAAAAGATAGCTTATATTATTTAAACCTCGAATCAACCCTTAAGGGAACTACTATCTACTTCTTTCAAGAATGAGTGGATTCCACTATTGTGTACAGACCATCCCAGCCACAAGCCAAACCGTGATTCCAACATACAAAATTATTGACCGGGAAAACAGCTCTGATCTCACCTATGGTATATCAAAAACCACGATCTAACCTGAAGGAGTCGACAAGACACTCAAGATTAAGATCACCCATTTATAGCCATCATTTGTTGATATATATAAATCTCATCATGTAACTGATCTTGGTGAGAGATTCATATAGATCATGGCTCAGTCATATATGATCACATCATATAAGGTGCCTCCATTCTCATATATCACCATATGAATAGTCTAGGTTAAGACTATTATACATTATGGAATTGACCGCAGCTGTACATTAACCACAAATAAAGTACACAACTTTATTTACTATCTACGGACTCTTTTGATTGCTAATCTCAACTGAATTCATCTATATATGACACTCATATACTCAGTAAAATATTACATCCGGCAATCTTGGATGTTTAGTACATTTATAGAATGAATAAACTACTTCTATTATTAATGTTTCATTCACATTTACAAATTACAAGCTTTAAGGCATAACCCCCAACACATTTTGCATCCATTTTTGAGTTGACCGTCAATCCTCATGGTCAAATGATCGTTTTATCCTTCAGTTCCCTCTGATAGTGTACAGTAGATTAAAAGATAATTTTTCCCTTCAATGCCATTTAGAAAAATACCATTTAGCCCTCAAAATATTTATTAAATAAAAAATATATTTAAGAAAAAGAAAATAAAAATCATAAATAAATAAATATATATGGATCTCCACCGTCCATCTTTGAGATGGATGGTGGAGATATCTTTTATTATTTTTATTTAATTTTAAAAACATAAATTAGAAACAAAACAATATTTTTTTTTTAAATATTGTAGCTCTTGGATCTCCACCAAAATCATCAACATCAATTTTTTTTATCCCAAGTCCATCACGAAACCACACCATCAACTTCATCAGTCATCACCAAACAACCAACCATTCACCAGCCCTCATTCTAGATTCAAACACAAAACCAGTTCAAGATTCAAACAACCTTCATGAATTTTTCTAGAAAATACATGAATTTTTTCAGAAAAAAAGCTTCAAATTGACAAAAGCTCCAATCCCAACCACCACCACCCGAAATTGAAACCAAAATCCAAATCAAAACCAAACCCAAAGATCGAGTGTGGTTTGACATGTGGCCTGATTTGTTGGGTTCTTTGTTGAGCGAGAGAGAGAGATTGTCGTGATGAAAGAGAAATGAGATCGAGAGAAAGATGAATTTGGTGGTGATGATTTGGTGATGGTGATTTGGTAGAGAAGATGATGATCATGATGAGAGAGAGACATAAATAGTTATATGGGGAGAGAGAGAGAGAGAGTTGTTTGGTGTGGTGGTGGTGACGATGATGGAGAGTTGTTTAAGAGAGATTGTTTTTAATTTTTTTAATTTTTAAAATTTGACGCTTTTACAATATTACTCCTTCAATTTTAATGGTCAACTCAAAAATGGATAAAAAAAAGGTAACAGAAGGGGCATTTTAACGTTTCTTTGTTTTTGGGGGGAAAACGGTCAATATAGCGAAATTCTATCCTCATCTTAACAATATGGCAAAAGTCGGGAGGAAAATGATACTTTCCCAAAAAAAAGAAAAAAAAAACTGGCAGCACAAGAGTGGAGAGTCACATCACGATTCACAGAGACAAAGTCTTCTCATCAAGCAAAAGCCAAAGAATATTATATGCCAATCCAATCCAAATCAAAATCCAACAATTTAAATCAAATCCATAAAATAAAAAAAAAACAATTTAAATCAAATCCATAAAAAAAAAAAAAAAAATTCTTATTATAACCACAAATACAATATTCCAAAATTCTTCCTCACCCTCCTTTTGCATTCCTTTTCCTTCTTCATCATCATCGTAGTGATCATCAAGGGTCATCATGAAATTCGGGAAAGAATTCAGGACCCACCTGGAGGAGACTCTCCCTGAGTGGAGGGACAAGTTCCTCTGTTATAAGCCCCTCAAAAAGCTCCTCAAACACTTCGCACCACCACCGCCATCGCCAGAGGCACCTTTGCAAGGCTGGTTTGTTAAGATTCTCAATGACGAGCTCGAAAAGTTCAATGATTTCTACGTTGACAAGGAGGAGGACTTCGTTATTCGCTTTCAGGTAACATTCTAAACCTTTCAAATATCTGTTCTTGTTGTTATCGATGGATTGATTTCATGTGGACCCATGAAACCATGATATCTCAATGTTTCTATCTTATACTTTCTTTTTTTAGTTCATTTGAATGTTTGTAAACAAATGAATTTTATAGGCAGAATCAATGTCTTGAATGTGTTAAGTAACTGATTAGATTCATGTTGTTGCACGTGCTGCTTTCTTGATTCCTACGTGCGAGAAACTCAGTCCAAGAAGAGAAAAAAAAAAGATGGAATATTGAAGGTTGTAGATTAGGAGACATCTAAAAGTTGACCTTCTTTTTGATTTTTTGGTGGTATATTGGATTGATTAGTTATAAGAGAGGGAGATTGAAGAGGGTATTGCACAAGGGTACATGAATCCAGCAGCTGATAGAATTTAGGTGGAAGTGAGTGCTTGTAAGAGAGGAATGTGGAATGGTGTGACTAAAGTTTAAGGGGCAAGCGAAAGATCGGTGTTTAACTTCAGTTGTCTATTTAGCAACTTGGAATCTCAGACATGAATTTATGAGGCCACAAAAACACCATGTCTGTGTCTGTCATCCTTCATATCTTTCTTATTTTTCAATTTATCCTGCAAGTGAGACATCTTAAGCAGCCAGACAGTATATTATTGAATCTTCTGTAGCTTGAACTGCTAAAAGAGCATTGAGACCTGAGGTTGTTAGTGATGCTTTTCTAATCTCTGAATGGCGAATTTGAAGGTCTCAAAAATTATTAGCTGTATGGTTGTTTAATGTCTGCCATATCCCACCTAATATTGTTGGTAGATTGAAAGTTTTCTATCAAGTAAGCTGACTCCAAGGGGCTTGAAGAAGATCAAGAGACAGATTTCGTGATCAATTAGTACTATTCATTTACTGGTTGCACTGGTTATCCTGTGTAGCATCAGTTGAAGTTGGGGGAGGGTTGAAATGTTGTTAAGAGTAATAATGGAGGGTGACTACACGATTTAACTACCATATTATTGTTGTCAATGAGTCCCTGGTAATAAAGCAAAGGGGATTGAACATGTTATCGATCCTTCAATCTAAATGGGTTAGCTGTGATCCATTGATTTTTTTTTTCTTTTCAAGATTTCATTTATCATGGGCTTGTGTCTAGAGACAGGCTCCTTATTATTGTGGCCTCTCCTAATAACGTTGCTCTTTTACTTTTTCCTTAGTGGATAATAATAGTATTGTGCTCCTTCTGACAGAAACTTTGTGAAAAAGATTCTGTCATTTGAGAAGTGTGATGACAATCAACATTATAGTAGTTTATCAGTAGTCTTATAATCAGTAAAATTTATTTTTACTTAGTATTATTACTTGCTGTGTTCAATTTCAGATGATAGATGTAAGTACCTGGAAGTCTTTGGTGGGAAGCTGGTGGGGCCTGCAATGTAGTGAATTACATGAAGTAGATAATAAGGATAATTAATTGTTGTATTTTGTTGGATGAACGGTTTTGCAGTTCTCGCTATTTTTCTTCATCTACATTTGAAGTGTATTTCTCCTTTTTAGGTTTTTGTTTGATGTTTCTCCCTGATTGAATCCAATGGGTGGTCCATGAAGAATCCTATGGGTTGCAAATTATGTTACTGTGGCCATTTATCTATTTTTTGTCTGTTTTTTTTGTGTGTGGTTATAATAGGAGCTGAAAGAAAGAATAGAGCGAGTTAAGGAGAAGAGCAGTGGTGTTTTTACCTCAGACAGTGAATTTAGTGAAGAGACGATGGAGATACGCAAGGACTTTGTCACCATCCATGGGGAGATGGTGCTCCTAAAAAGTTATAGTTCCCTAAATTTTGCAGGTATGTAGCTACTTCATTTATAATTTCATATTGCTGATGAGAACACTAGTCATCATGTTGCGCAGAGTAATTATACCATCGATTTCCATTTTACTATTTCTGATATAGGTTGGTAAAAAGCAGATGGTTTTCAGCTTCTAAACTTATTTCCATATTTTTCGTTTTCAACAGGGCTAGTTAAAATTTTGAAGAAGTACGATAAAAGAACTGGGGGACTGTTGTGCCTACCCTTTACACAACTTGCCCTTCATCAGCCTTTCTTTACTACAGAATCTCTCACGAGGCTAGTCCGCGAGTGTGAAGCTAATCTTGAGCTTCTCTTCCCATTGGAAGCAGAAGTCATTGAATCTACTCCTGCTGCACGAGATGAATCAAATCCACCATTGAATAACACTACAAATATCCAACCTGATACTTCATCAAATGTTGCGGAGGAAACCTCTGATGTATATCGAAGCACCCTTGCTGCAATGAAAGCCATACATGGTCTTCAAAAAGCTAGCTCCACCTATAATCCATTTTCCTTCTCATCTCGCCAGGATGATGACAGTGGTGGTGCTGTAACTGCCGAAAACTCTGATTCAAACTCTTCAACTGCATCTCATAATGGGGAGGATGATCAAGATGATACACACTGTATGTGACAGAACCAGTCTGTTATTATTGCACTTTTACCTTCTTTTTGCCCCCATTCTATGAATTCCTTGTAACAGCACGAAACTGTAGAATAGTAGAGGTTTAACATCAATGTTTATAGTACTCGGATCAAATTGCTGCCCATGTATGATTTTTGCAAAACAGTAACACGTGCTCTTCTTCGTAAACGAAAATTTCCCTTGTTGATTGAAAAGCCGTTATTCAATTAATTGACAAATAATTTAGTAGTGCTAAAAGTACTTCGAAGTCTGGACATTGGTAGATTATTTTTGATGCAATGAACTCCATTTGCTCTGTTCTTTTGGAAAATTTTCTACCTTTTCTCTTACACGATCCGTTAAAAAAATATTGTTCATGCAGTTCAGGAGGGTTATAACAATTATTAGATCGAGTCCCTATTGATTCCAATTGCTGTAGCTAAATAGTTTTGTTAAACTTTTAGGATACTTGTCTACATTGTTAAAGCTTAGAGATGTGGCACTCTACTGTGTTGTATTGACATTTTTGTGTACATTAATCCTTTCTTTTCCTTTCAAACTACTTTACATACACTTACACTGACTTTAAAAAATCAACAAATGAATGAAGGTAACAGCAAAAAAGAAAGAACATATGTGTATAGTTATCTGCTAAAATTCAATCTCCCATCATCTCTCTTCTCCATGTTTATACACTCTTGTCCTCATCATCATCTTCGTAGTTAAAAGGAAACGGTACTGATTTGAATGCCCGATACTTCCCTACGTTGTTTAAGTGTTCATTCTCCAACCTGATCAATCAAAAATCCTTTGTCAGTACACAATTCAGCATTGCAGTTGAATTCTTTTCTTGTTATTTCTTGCTTTTACATGTTAACGTTTTCTTCTGCTACAAATAAGTAGTGCTAGAGCATACCTGAAGAAATTCCATATGCCTCGGCGGATGATCTCCAAGCTGGCAAATACTGCAATCAATGCTGTTCTATGCAGGAAAGGTGCTTCTCTGAAGCCTAACACTGTCTGCATCCAAGCAAGTCTCAGTATAATGTTCAACACCTGCATGTCACCCAACAAAGTCAAGATTGTATCAATTTTAAATCCTTAGGACCTGACAAAAAACTTCAAGGCCAGACTGGACTAGAGAATTATTCTTTATATATATATATAAATATATATATATTTATATAAATATATATATATATAAATATATATATATAAATTTTCAAGTCAGTACGTATTGATATAACATTATCAGTACGTTGGATGTTGACCATTAGATTTACATACTTTGATTCAAAGTGTATTCACTTGTCAAAACTTCTCCATAATCAATGATCCATATGCAACGCACTGATATAAGTTATATCAATGCGTACTGAGTAGATAGGAACTGATATATATATATATATATATATATATATATATATATCTCAAATTGTCAAGGCAATATAAATGGTAGAAGGAAGGAAGTCATATATTCCGTTACCATGGCTATGAAGTAAACACTTTTGTTTGGTATAATCAGTTTGTCTCTCAACCAATGATTTCTTGAGCTTCGCCTCATAAGACCCCAATCGATGACAATATCCCAATACGTATTAGCAATTGTTGCAACAACTGAACTGGCTATGGCCACAATCAGCAAAGTTTGCCCTGTCCTGAGCTCATAGATGGTCCTTGTTGAAACAGCAACAATGGTCGAGAAGTATTTCAGTACATTTAGAAAATGCATTCCATCTTTCTCTTCAAACAAGCGTCTAACACACTAGAATAACAAAATATGAATGTCAGTTGTTAAAATCCATCGAACAACTGATAGTTGAGAGAACGTAAATTACCTGCAGGAAGCGGAACCAATATGGTATGATTGCAACAACCAAGTAAAAAATATCAAAAAGATCACTTCCTCTGCACCTGTTTGATCTCCTTTTGAAGTCTCCCCAACCGTAATAGCAAACATAGAATTCCAAACTTCTCAAAGCTTGCACCTGAAATGTACTTCATGTTAGTAAATCAATTTACAATTACAAGTGCCAATATGATGTATGCCATTACTACTGTAATGTCTGAATAATTCTCTAGTCAAGTCTGATCAAGTTTTTTGTCAGGACCAAACGATTATCACCTGTGATAATCCTTGTGTTCTGATGAAAAACTTCAGGACCAGACTAGAGAGAGACCCATAATGCCTAACCTGACTAGTGAGCTGATCTGCCAAGAAGAAATCTGGAAGAGTAACCTACACGCACCCAAATGAAAAAACATATAAAGATGAAAATTTTACAGTCAATATGAAATTCACTCATATCTTTCTATGTTCAAGTTTTTTTAGTCTTGGTACCTTATAAAGAGGTGCAAAAATACAGTGAAATACACATTGGATAAGGAAGAATCGACTTGAACGATATATGATATTGAATGGACAGAATGTTATGAGAATCACAACCTGCAATAGACATCACCAATTTAAAAAGGTCAAACGCTACTTTGTGAGTTTGTAGAGTAGAAACTGACAAATTATGAAACTTACAACTAGTAGAGCCAGAGGGACTATTTCAGTTATGGCTTCAAAGTTTCTGGTTCTTGGATCCATTTCCATATCCAAATTCGAAAGAATACCACCAAACGTAAGTACAGCAAGGGCTGAACTAACAAGGAGGACTTCTCTATACCCCAACTCAGTTCCTTGCTTGAAGCCAAAGATGAATGAATAGTTTACGCGATAACGCTTCCAAAAGTATATGTTTCCAGCATACATGAGCAAATGAAGGAAAATATATCCAAAAAAACTGTATAGTGGGAATATGTTATCCATGTACCGATGACGCCCGGGACTATTAAGAACATCTCTTGCATGGATACTCAAAATAACAGCAACTAGAAGCGCGATTGAACAGCCAAAGAAGGTACCTGCACATGTAACAACGTCAATTTTTTTGTTTGGACGCATCAAATTACAACGACATGTACACTTTATGACAAGAAGAGATTTATACCTAAGAAAAATGTAATTGTATGTCTTTCCCTCTTAGCTTTTGGTCTCAATGTGCTCATTCCTTTTCTATGATTTCCATTTGCAAAGTGTTTAACAAATGTAGCCTCCACTCTTTCTATGAGCTTGGTGACCTGCAAACAAGGAGAGTTAAATTTGGCAGCAAAAGGACACACACTGTAACACTCCACTGTACTGATCGAAAAGGACTCTCATCAATCTACAACTGACCTCATCAGAACTTCCAAGATAAGAATTATCCACCATCTGTAAGTAAGCTTTTGATGCATTCCGCGAAGTGACCTGCATATTTTGTGTAACTTAGTCCAACTGAAGCCATATTAAATTTTGGACAAGCAAAGAAATGCACCTTGTCGTACTTCTTCAAGATCTTGGAGAATGCCAATTGATTCAAAAAGCTGATATATACATCAAATTAAACCAGAAAAACACTTCAAATTGTGTTGTGAGCAGTAGAATTGGACAACAACAACAACAATAAAACCATGTAATTACCAGTAGCTTCTCAGAAGCCGAAGCTTCTGATAGAACACTACAAATGCCTGTGTCATCAGTTCCTCTGCTTTCTTTAGCTCAAATTTGCTGAATGTTATGTCTGAAATTGAACCCGAGAGAACACCCCTTAATGTCGATACAGGAGTTTCAGGCTCAATTTTGATCTTAACATGATCCAGGACATCCAATGAAGCCGGTCTGAAGCTCTTTAATGTTCCCTTTCTTCCGTTTTCATAGCCTCTTGTGCTCTCCTCCTTCAAGTGTCCTTCACTGCTCATCTCAACTTCTTCAATCGTACCCATCCGTGACTGCCCTTCATGATGCAAACACACTATAAACTCTTGAGAGATTGTTTAATCTAGAGACTTCAACATTAACATACCATATAAGATACCAATTCATTACTAATCAAGAATGAAATGAGGGGGAATCAAGTTACATAAGAAAGAGAATCAGGAAAGGTCACTAATTAGTAAACGCACCCAAAATGTAAAGAACAATAAAATTAACATCATGAACAATAAACTTAATGATTGCTCTCTCTTTCTCTACGATCTATGAACATGAGTAGATGACAATTTGAAGAAATTGGTTTCCATTACCTGGTTTTCTAGCACTGATGGGATGAACTGAACCCGAAGAAGAGGAAACACCATTACTTGCAAGAGAACCCAAAAGCACAGGATCATCAACTTTGATCCTGAGAGCAATCAAAGCATCCATTTGCTTACTCAATTCATCAGCTTCGGAGACCACTTCCTCCACTTTGTTCTTGTAAAAGCTGACAACTTTATTGAACTCATCATCAAGTCTTCTAAAAAACACAAGCTCATGTTCTCCTCCTTGATCAGCAGACATCAAAAACATAGTCTGATACTGCCCATCTGCTTCCACAGCATCCACCAGAATGGCTTCATCTTCGTTAGTCCTCGGAGAGTCTTTGTACCTGCCGCCTGTGCTCGTTAGACCACTAAAAGCTCTATAGAGTGAGACCCTCCTCTTCAAAGCTCCCTTAGTGGTTGCTGCCAATGGAGATATTGGTGCATTTTTTTGCTTGGAACGCAAGACATCTTTCAGGATTGTCTTCAAGAAGTTGTAATCCATGTATGCGTCTCTCCATTCTTGCACCAACTGTGCTGCAAACTCTTTCCCGAATTTCATCTTTTTCTTTCAAATCAAAACAATAACAAAATGCTTTCTCTTTTGTCTCTCTAGATGATTATAATGAGACCCGCACACCCTTTTAAAAACTTGACTACTCTCTTGTTGTTCTTCATTTGTGTCAAAGAGAAAAAGTCTTAGTCCAGCACACCACTATTGTTCTTATTTGAGACCCACAAACCATGTTTTTTTTTTTTTTTTTTTTTAATAGAGTTAAGTATATATATCGTGAAGACCATTTCCTCGATCTGCAACAAATCTTTGTATTATATGTTTAGTCACCTAACCAGCGTAATAAAATTAAGCGTATACACTGTACGGCCTTGAATCTCCTTCAAAATTTGCTGTTTGTCAATTAAGTAAAAAAATTGTCTGGAATTACACTGTCATGAAAGTGACAATCTTTTTTTTTCTCTGGCAATTCCATCAAATTTCAAAATTTGCTGTTTGTCAATCAAGTAATACAAATATACAATTGTCTGGAACTGCAGTCATGAAAGTGACAATTTTTTTTCTGGCAATTCTATCAAAGGAAGGAAGTAAATAAATATATATATTCCATCCAAATATAAAAAATATAATATCTAGATATTTTAAGGATATTAAGCATATTTTAGATATTTTCACCGAAATTAAAGTTCGGAGTTGGAAAAGAGGAGGCCAAGATTATCTCTATCTTATTATACCAATTTTTACATAAATTATTAGTATTAAAAGAGCATTTTGGAAGAATATGTTTAAACCAAATATTTTTCTACCTTAATGTTTCATACCAAATTTTACACCAAAAGAATATCTTTAAATAATATTCTTCTAATAAATCTTTAAATTATTATAAAATTTTTAATTGATTAAATATATAATTAATAAGTAAATTAATTAAATTATATATATATAATAATATTTGTGTCATTTTAAAGATCTCAACGAGATCTTTTCAACGATATATTTTTTAAAAATATATATTGTTATAATTAAGTATGATAGAATTAAATTAATAATCGTAAAAATAAAAATAGATTGATGTGACATTTAAAAATATAAAATAAAATAAAGAAAGAATTTGGTGTTTGGTGTGCACTTTAACTGCACCAATTTTTTTGACTTCGTTTTAGTGTGTAGATCAGAAAAGATTTTTACACCAATTTGGTGTTTTTTTTTTTTGAGTGAATGGTATATTGGTTGAACTAACATATAACTTTAAAGATTATGCTCAAAATGTAATTTAAATCTTATTTTTTGTTCTGGTAGCAAATCTGAAATATCACAAATTTATGAAAAGATAAAATTGTAAATTCCTCAAAATATGCAAAGTTTTGTAATTTAGCAATATAAATGCTTAATATCAATTTTAGGATAAGTCATACACATAACACATGGATAATAGGCGTGGTGCATCACATTATGCTACCTAAAACATTGAAGTCGTGTTGCAAGACACTTAGGTTGTGTTTGGTGCATATGATATGATTGAACTATTTTTAAGAAATGAGATTGGATTGGATTGGAATAATTATAGTGTTTTCCATGTTTGGTGCAGTATGGAATTAGGTTAAAAATAATCCAATCATGTGTTTGGATAATGATGGGATTGGATAAAATAAATAATTTATCTTTAAAAAAAAATCCAGATCCACTTTCTCTCTCTTCTTTCTTCTCTTTCTCTGCTTTCTTTCTCTTCTTTTTCAGACAACTCCAATCAACACAATTTTCTTTCACAAAATAATCAACGCCATCTCCATCTTAATATCAATACAATTGCTCATTTTACATCGCCAAAATTAGTCAATAAAAACACAAAAGTTTTCTCATAATAAAATCATTATCAGATCCACCCACCCACAAAAAAAAACCCCATCAATTTCTGGGTAGAAGTCCAGAAACCAAAATCAATCGAACCACCCACCCATAGTAATTTTGCATCTCTGTTCTCTCTGTTACATCTTGATCGATCAAACCCACCCACCCACTGTCATTTTGCTCACTGAACTAGCGATGCTCGCCGGAGCCGCCGATGCCCTTTAATTGCCCACCACTTGGAAAGAAAAACCATGGAATCTCTGCTCTGTTTCGTCTCTCAGGGCTGCCTCTCACAAGCCATTTCTTCGCTCGATTCACTAGCGAAAAAGGGTCTTCGCTTACCTTCTCAAACGTGAGAAATAGCAGTGATGATGGGATAAATATAATCCCGCTAAGTTGGAGAGGTTTATTTTATCCTCTTCTAACGGGATAAAATCAGACTTGGGATAAAATGGTCCCTTGTTGTTTTCATTCACCAAACATGGGATTGGGTTATTTTTAGTCCAATCCCAAGCAACAAACATACCCTTAGAACTTGTTTTTTTTTTTTTTTTAAAAGAACTTGTTTGTTTCCTTGTATCATATAATATAAGAGAATTAAAATGTATTATACAATACAATACAATACATATGTTTGGTAAGATAAATTGTATTGTACTAAATAATGTTAATAGTGCTTCTAATACAACCAACATTGTATTAGATAATACATAATGAAAATGTGGGTTTTGTTGTATTAAGCTTGTAGGTTTATTTTATTTTTTTTCCAAATAAAATTATATAAAGGATTAAAATAATTATATAAATATTAAAATTATATAAAATATTAAAAATTTAAAAGTAATTAAAATTAAATTTTGAAAATTAAATTTTATAATAAAAATATTATTTAAAAACTATAATACAACCAATATATACTTTATAATATTATTTTTTATTTAAAAAATATATTAATTGTATTTGTATACAAAATATTTGGAAACAAAAATTATATCAAAATATTGTATAACTTAATACAATCTAATATGAAATATCATCAAATACAGAATTGTATAATAATAATACAATCAAATGCAATATTATCAAATACAATCTAATCCAATACAATTTGATACTATGTAATACAGTCCAGTACTATATAATATAGTGTGTCAAACATACCCTTAAACCATAAAGAATTTTGCGAAGACAAATATGTGATTAGACATGTGGATAAAAAAAATGCTTGATAATAATTCTAGAGTAAATAATTAAAAGAAAAAGTATGACTAAAAATTGACATTATGATAGAAACAAGGACAAATTGCACTGAAACCCTTGAGGTTTGGGTAAGTTACAATTAAATGGAAAAATTTCTTTATTATACACTAACACCCCTAAAACTTAAATTTGATTTTAAAAATACCTAAAATGCCCCTAGTTATATTATTTTATACTTTATTTGTTTATCTTTTAACCAAAAACATTTTTTTATATTTTAACCAAAAATTTATAAACTTTAATAAAAATAAAAAAATTAAATAAAAAATATGATTCATTAAAATAAAAAAATAAATAATCTAAAAAAAATATTTAAAAAAATAAAAATAAATAAGTTTGGATATTTAGAGTTTTTATTGTCCCTATTAATGGATATTCTTAAAAAAAATTAATGTTTTAAATTTTTTTCATTTATTTATTAATTTTTGAAACTATTTATTTATTTAATTTTTCAAACTATTTATTTATTTAATGAATCATATTTTTTATTTAATTTTTTTATTTTTATTAAAGTTTATAAAGTTTTGGTTAAAAGATAAAAAAAATAAAGTATAAAATAATATAATTAGGGGTATTTTAGATATTTTTAAAGTCAAATATAAGTTTTGGGGTGTTAGTGTATAATAAAGAAATATTTCCATTTCAGTGTAATTTATTCAAACCTCAAGGGATTCAATATAATTTGATCTAGAAACAACACGCAATATTAATTATGGGGACCGGGGAGACAAAACAAAAGCCAATTATTGATAGTGTGATGTGACTCTTTATCAGCCGAAAAGTGAAAGAAATTCAATAATATGCAAGTAGGACCGACTTGTTCTGATATTAAATTTCCATGAAATGAATGGTTGCTAGCTTGTCTAATTTTTCACATACTGTAATTTGTCAAACTTATGATTCAACATCTTAAAATATTGTAATTCTATTAAATACAAGAAATCAGCAAACCCAGGGTTTTTGATTAATTTAAGAGCCAGCGCCGACAGGCCTTCAACAGAAAGATACGTACTTTCAAAGGAATCTTCAACCGCCAAAGTGATTTCCACAACGAGTTTGCACCCAACGAATGCGAGCAACTGGGACCAGGGCTACTATGCAAACCCATACCTACTTTATACCTATTTTTGACAGTAAACCCACCATTAGATGTATACTGCCAATATAAAGTATCCTCCAACTCAGACGAGCTAATAGGGATAGAAAGAATAGCTACAGAATCTGCTTGAATAAACAAATCCTTAATTAATGATGTATTTCAGGCACCCGTCTCCGTCCGCAACTGACTCACAAGGACCACATCGTCTCTGATTTAAAGTTAAAGGGGAGACAACCTTGAAGCTCCATGGCCAAGGAATCCACATGTCACCATAAATCGAGATAAAGGATCCTGAACCAACATGTCATCTAGAACCAGCCTCAATCACACCAGGCCACCATAACAAACTCCTCCAAAGATGTGACCCTTTTTTTATTTTTTTAGGATTATGTTTAATATCAAGAGTGGATGATGTATTTGACAATCTTTTTCATATTAATAAAATGATTTCTAGTTTAACAAATCTTATAGCATTTATAGTTTAATTATTATAATTGTCAAAAGTAAATAATTATAAGGTCAAAAGACTATGAGAGATAAAGAATTATTAGTACATCTGGATATGTAGGAGGTAGACACAATTCTTTAGTTAGTCTTGAACAATGTTCACAACTTAAGATAAATGTTGGGCGTCTTTACCTTGTTAAAGTTGTAGATTCTTTTGCTAACATTTGAGTGAGATCAAATGTGTTATGATGAGTCTAAAATCATCAAAGTGTAGTGTCTTTGGGCAAAAGAATCTAGTGCACTAGGGGCATTGAATAAGATCACAGTGAAATATTTTATCCAGAGCCGTCAATGGATAAAAGTTTTCACTTGAGGACAATCGGAGAGTCTATCTCAATCTTGAGATAAATGATGGACTTATTGTTACAAGTGTTATCATTTGAGCTATCAATGAGTACGATTATATAGCATAGTCTATCATTGATAGTTTGGTGGTATTCATTTGTTAATCGATAGATGACTTCATTTATAGATATGGACATCGTGGCTCTATTTATTAAATGTGAATAGAATATCATCATATGGATATTTTGAGGTATTGGATATTAAATCTTAACGTTAAGTTTTCAATAGTTTCTATTGAAACATGGCTTCTAGACAAGTCAAAATATCCAAGTTCAAAATGTGGTCATATGAGTAAATATGGTAACTAGGAGAGCTATAGGCGGTCTATGAGCTCTTAGCGATTACTGATATTCTCCACGATGATACACTATCTCCAATAAGATTGTCTATGGTACGAATGAGAAATATTATCTAATTCTATCTTTATTTAAGAGTTCAATTTTAGCTCCTTAGTGTAATGAGCTAAAATTAATAGATTGGGCCTAAGTGAATCATATGTTGATTGTGATTAGGTTATGTCTATTGAAGCTTAAATTAGATGGCCAGCCAAGATCCCCAATCCGCACGAACTTGCATGAATCACTTGATATATTCTACTGGACCAATTTCTGGGTCCATCTAGAATTGTTTTTAGATTTCAAAATCCAAAGTTTTGGAGAGGTATGGTCAAGTGTGATCAAGACACGCTGTAACTCTTCAAAAAGCCCTGGAATGGGCATCCAAGGGTGTAGGAATCCTAGGGTTGCCCTAATGGGTGCGTTTAGCATTCCATTAATACATTAAGAATATAATTTGCACATTTTAATTAACTGGGCTGCTAGATTATATTAATGTATTAAATTTAAGGCATGTGGACTTGTTTCTTTTATGGTAAGAATAGATCTAGTTCACATGTGGACTTTTTATTAAAGTCCAATGGATTTAATAAAATGCAAAATAATATATTGCACAAGCATTTACTTGAGCGGCAAGGCTAAATTAATTAGTCTAATATATTGTTTTATTTTATTTTAATAATCAAATGGAAATTAATTAATTAATTGTTTGATTAAAAGTCAAAATCTTTTTCTAACTAGGAGAAGGATTCCTAGTGTCATACTATTGTTGGTAGTATGATAAGTATCAAAGACTATATTTGATAATAGATAAATAAAAGTATTTTATTTATCTAGTCAAATTAGGAAGTTTTTGATATAGTCACAATATTATATTCAATAATTTACTATTGGTGTTAACATGGTTTTCTGGCAAGGGACCAAAGGAGAATTTTCCAACAAGGAGCTACCTATGAAGATTCATCCAGATATTCAAGGTAACCAGCGAGATCGGTACCACTACCTAGACGGAGCCGATACTTGACAAGGTCGGGACCTCGACTACCTATCTATCTAGATAGGACATCAGCTCTGCGAGCTAACGAAGGCATGTACCTCGTCCTACTGAAGCTCCTAATACCGACTTAAGACCAGTACGATGATAAACTTGCACGCCCAGCACCACGACATCAATCAAGGCACCCAGTACCTCGATACCCACATTGATACTGCCTCGACTTCCACCTGGTACCTAGTACCTCGACTTCCACCGGATTGAGGTGCAAGCAGATATTAAAGCGTATGAAGAAGGAAGGAAAGCAAAAAGGAAGGATCTGATGGAGCAGATCCATATTGTCAACACCATCAGTGGGGGTCCCACCTTGGCAGGAACATCCAACAATGCTCGAAAGAACCATGCCAGGAAAGTCCAGAGTAGAAGCGGGCCAGAATGTTTTCAAGGTTGCTAGAGGATCACCTCAGTCTCCTCCTGCTGCACAGATCATCTTCACAGAAGAGGACGTATACAACACCGTGCAGCCCCATGATGATCCCATGGTCATCACTGTGCAAATAGCCAACAACTTGGTCCATCGTGTTTTGATTGACACAGGTAGCAGCGTTGATATTCTCTTCAAGAGCGCTTTGGAGCAATTCAACCTAAAGAGACCTTGTTACAACAGCTGCACTACCCCATTGTATGGGTTCACGGGGAGATTCGATTATTCCCACCGGGTCTATGATCTTACCAGTGATAGTAGGAACAATGCCACTCTAGCAGAACCTGATGACAGACTTCGTTGTAGTAGACACCCCGTCCGCCTACAATGCCATCCTGGGAAGACCCTACCTGTCTGCCCTTAAATGGGTCTTGTCAATATACCATAACGTCATAAAATTCCCGGTAGGAGACAAGGTGGGCGAAGTACGAGGGGATCAGCAGGCCGCACGCAAGTGTTATGCAGTATCTACCAACTCAGCAGCACTGGCCAAGCAGTGCGTGCAGATAACCATTAATCAAGATCGACAGTTCTCGGAGGAAGATTTGAAGGCGAAACGAACTCAGTTGGAAAAGGATCCATGCCAGAACTCCCCGAGATAGAGATCAAGGAGGAGGAAGAGAAGGGATGGGCCAATGGCCATTCTGCAGAAGAGTTAGAAGAGATACCTATCAGGAAGGACGATCCTTCCAAGGTAGTCAGGATAGGTTCAACGTTGAAGGCAGAGGTAAAGGAGGATCTGATAAAGCTTTTACAAGAATATAATGACATCTTTGCATGGAGTCATGAGGAGATGCCGGGGATACCGGTTACCTTCGCAGCTCATAGGTTAGCGGTAGACCCCACCTTCATGCCAGTCAAACAGAAGAGAAGACATTTCAACCAAGCAAGAAATGATATGGTACAGGATGAGGTAAACAAACTACTAAAGGCAGAATTCATCAAGGAGTCTAGGTACCCCGAATGGATTGCCAACGTAGTCATGGTGACCAAAGCAAACGGGAAGTGGCGCATGTACAATGACTACACGGATCTCAATCGCGCCTGCCCGAAAGACAGCTTCCCGCTACCAAAAACTGACCAATTGGTAGATTCAACCGCGGGTAACAAGCTCTTAAGCTTTATGGATGCCTTCTCAGGATATAACCAGATTATGATGCACCCAGCTGAGCAGGACAAAACCAGTTTTATAACCGGGCAAGGCCTGTACTGCTACAAGGTCATGCCCTTCAGACTCAAAAACGCTGGGGCTACCTACGAGCGCCTGGTCAACCGTTTATACAGGGGACTGATAGGAAAGTCAATGGAGGTATACATCGATGATATGATATCAAAGTCTCAGGTAGTTGAACATCACCAAGACCACCTCCGCCAGACTTTCCAGATAGTCTAAAAAAATTAGATGCGGCTGAATCCTACTAAATGTGCCTTCGGAGTTATAGCCGGGAAATTTCTCGGGTTCATGGTCCATGAGAGAGGGATTGAAGCTAATCCTGAGAAGATCAAAGCCATCCTAGATCTTGAGTCTCCCACCTCACTCAAACAAGTGCAAGGTTTGACTGGACGAATTGCAGCTCTGAACCGCTTCATATCACGATCCACTGACAAGTGTATCCCGTTCTTCAAGGCAATCAAAAAAAAGGAAGAACATGAAATGGGACCAGGACAGCGAGCTGGCTTTCCAATCTTTGAGGAGGTACCTCACTAGCCCACCTCTGCTAGCTAGCCCTGTACCAGAAGAAGAATTATAGTTATACCTGGCGGTATCTGAAACCGCTGTCAGCGGAGCATTAGTAAAAGAATACAGAGATGGGGTCCAGCGCCCTGTCTCCTATGTGAGCCGAGCCCTAACCAAATCAGAAAAGAACTACATTCTCCTAGAGAAGCTCGCCTTCACATTGGTAGTTGCTGCCAGGAAGCTCCGCCCTTATTTCCTTGCTCACACGGTCATGGTAGTCACCGATCAACCTCTGCGTAAATTTCTACAAAGGTCGGATGTATCGGGAAGACTTGTGCTGTGGGCCCTCGAGCTCACCCAGTTCGACATTAAGTATAAAGCTAGGACTACCATCAAGGCCCAGGCTTTGGTGGATTTCGTGGTAGAATTCAGTGCAATCCCCTATCAGGATGCTACCCCGAGCCTGAATCAAGCTCCTCAAAAAGAGCAAGAGCCTGCAGATTGGCCTACCAATCGAGAAATCTGGATCTTACATACCGATGGGGCATCCAATCAAGCAGGAAGCGGAGGTGGGATCATTCTAGCCGACCCAAGAAAAGTCAAGTGCTGTCACTGTTTCAGATTCGAGTTTAGTACCACCAACAATGAGGCTGAATATGAAGCCTTGTTAGTAAGAATGAGAACAGCAGTAGAGCTAGGGGCTGATTACCTCCTTGCCAAATGTGACTCGCAGCTGGTAGTTAATCAAAAATAGGTCTATACCAGGCCAAATGGGATAACATGGCAACCTACCTCGAGAAGGTCCAGGAGTTGTTACCCCGCTTCAAAGGCTTCAGGATTGAGCAGATACCTAGACAGCATAATCATCGAGCTGACGGCCTAGCCAAGGTAGCTGCAAGTGGAGGACAAGCACTGCCGAAAGGATTACCGCTCCAGGTAATCACTACATCAAGCATAGCTGAAGGTAAGGAAGTCAACCCCGTGGAACGACTTCCATGCTAGATGGATCCCATCGTGGATTATCTTCAGTCAAGAAAGCTCCCTGAAAACCCTGATCGAGCTCGCAAGGTTAAAAGAACCTCGGTCCGATACTACTTGGTAGAGGGGCACCTTTACTACAGAGGTAGGTCACTCCCTTTGCTCAGATGCCTACATCCCGATGATGCTAACAGGGCTCTAAGAGAAGTGCATTCAGGAGACTGTGGAAATCATGTCGGGGGAGAAGCACTGGCTTACCAGGTGCTACGCATGGCATATTTCTGGCCAACCTTGCACCATGATGCAAGGCAGTTCGTATAGTCTTGTGAACTGTGTCAGAAAACGGCCAACCTGCATCACCTACCTCCAGAACGATTATCTACCATCAGCTCGCCGTATCCGTTTGCCTTCTGGGGAGTAGATCTGATTGGACCTCTCCCAACCACGCCAGGTCAGCAGAAGCATGTGATCGTGGCTATAGATTACTTCACAAGGTGGGTGGAAGCAGAACCCCTCTCCAGAATTACTGAAGCAAATACAATAGAATTCATCAAGAAAAATATGGTTTGCCGGTTTGGTACCCCGATGGTCATCATCACAGATCTGGGTAAGCAGTTTCATAACACCAGATTTCCGGAATTCTGTAAGATTCTGGGGATTGAACTTCGCTTCGCATCTGTAGCACATCCTCAGACCAATGGCCTGGTAGAAGCCACAAATAAGACTATCAAGAGGCTCCTGAAGAAGAAACTTCAACAAAAGAAAGGGAGATGGGCAGATGAACTCCCAGACGTGCTATGGGCTTACCGCACCACCAAAAGGACTGCTACTGGAGAGACCCCCTACTCACTAGCTTTCGGGGTAGAAGCTATCCTTCCTATAGAGCATAAGCTCACTTTTTCCCGGGTTCAGCATTTTGACCTCGATGGGAATGAAGACAAGCTGAGGGCCAACCTGGACCTCGTAGAGGAGAAACAAGACATGGTTGCAGAAAGGTAGCAGTTTACCAGAACCGGATTGCTCGTTACTGCAACAGGAAAGTAAAAGCCCGAAGCTTTAAAGAAGGGGACTTGGTTCTCAGGAAGGTCACTCAGAATACCCGGTAGAGGTCGAACAGAGTACTGTCACCTAATTGGGAAGGTCCCTACCTAATCAGAATGGTGATCCAAGGTAGGGCCTATAAGTTGGATGACATGAATGGACATCCGGTAGACCACACTTGGAATGCTGATCACCTCTAGAGGTTTTACCCATGAGTCATGCAGTGGAAATCAGCCGGGATCCTTCCGAAACGAATGTTATAAGATATTAGTAGTCGTGAGTGCTTGTATTCTCTTTTTTGATCATCAATAAAGAAGGATTCTTTCTCCATCTACTTTTGTCTACATTTATCTACATCTATCTGCTTTATGTCGCCAATTGAATTCGCCATGATCACCGCCTTAAGACCAGGAGAGCTACATAGCACTCTTGAGGCCCTAGACCGGATAAAACCCTCTAAGAGGATCGCCTTAAAACAAGAAGAGATACATAGCACTTCTAATGCCATGGACCGAATTGATCCCTCCAGGAGGATCTCCTCAAGACCGGGATAAGCAGTATGGCATTCCTGATGCCCTGGCCGAGCACCATCCTCCGCTAGGAAGGATCCGGTATGTAAGTGCATAGTTGCCCGACGGATCAAACCTCGGCCGGTTACCACCCCCCGTTGAGAAGGGTCTGGATAATAAGTGCATAATTACCAGCTAGATCAAGGCCTTGGCCGGGCACCACCCCCCGCTAAGAAAGACTTGGTGCTAAAGTTGCCTTAGTTGCCTACCAAGATCTTGTTGCCAGTAAGATCGCCTTATTTTCACCAATGATTGCCTCAAGACCATATATGACCGTATGGCCTTCCTGCTGCCTTGGCTGGGTACCACCCCCCGCTAGGAAGAGTCTGTTTAGTAAGGGCATAGTCACCTGCCAGATAAAGGCCTTGGCCGGGCGCTACCCCTCGCTAAGAAAGATCTGGTACGAAAGGGGCCTTAGTCGCCTACCAGGATCTTGCTGCCAACACATTCTCCCTCATGTTAGCCATGGTACCAAGATTCCTAGAGCAGAAATGCGAGGTACCCTAATGCACCAAATTTGCTCACCAAGGCACCAAGATTCCTACAAACAGGAATGCAAGGTGCCCGGTTTCGCCAGAATATTTCACCTACAGACCTAGGTTCCTTGAAACAGGAAGGCTAGGTACCAAGTTATTCGTTGAGGTACCAAGATCCCTGCAAACAGAAATGCTAGGTACCCAGATTCGCCAGGTCCATTCGCTACGATACCAATATTCTTAGAACGGAAGTGCAAGGTATCTAGTTTCGCCAAAATATTTGCCATGGTACCAAGATTCCTAAAATAGGAATGCAAGGTACCTAGACTGCAAGATTATTCGCCGGTACATTCACCATCATCAAGGAACCAAGATTCCTAGAACTGGAGTGCGAGGTACCCGAATTTTATAGATTTCTCCACTAAAGTACCTGGATCCTCAGAAAAATGAGGATCTCCAGCACCCAGACTACTTTCGACTAAATTTCTGCCAGGCTACCAAGGGTCCTGAGATTTTTTGACTAGGTACCATGGTACTAGTCACCTTCTGTTTCTCTACTTTTACTCTTATCAGGTTCCTCGCGTTACTAGGTATTGATTAAGTTAAGTTTATACTGGGGACTATTGCTTGAATTTATGCTACAATCAAAAGCGTGCAATGGAATTCAGTCAACTGATATAGATGGAAATGGTTTTCCTTTTCATTGATCAAATTAGGGGACCCAGCCATTATTTTAAGCTACATACAAAATACAAGAGAGAAAATGACAAGAAAATAAACTGGAAGTTTAGAAACGCCAGCTTCCTCTTTAACTTCTCACCTACTTTCTTGATCTACCTACCTAGCGATATCGATCTTAATTAGAACTTATGTTGGCGATGCTGCCATAAACCCCGGAGGTAGGAATAGAGGCCGTGTTGGAGTCAGCACAAATAAGGGGAGCATAAGGACAGTCCTGAAACCCCCCACGTCCAAGATGCAATAGGTCACAAAGCTGCCGGGTAATGTCTACACCATTGGCAAGGCTGCAGCACCAGAGCCCACCATTCATCATGATCCTGGGAATCGCCACCATTCCTGTTCCCCTGGTAGTTTAGTCCATCGAACACAGCTCCTCCCACAATACCAAGCATCCTGCCAATCACAGAGCTTACATCTCCTCCTCCTCTCACAGTGTTAACTAACACGGCGATCATTGATCGATACACTGAGAGTTGCTGCTCCACTAAAAGAGTAAAGAGGTGGCATGAAAAACTATCAGGCATGTAGAAGTATTTATAGAAGGAGATATTGAGTAACGGGAATGAGAGGATAAGGCCATTAATGGGACACGACATCCAGTATAGCGTGCACCTCCGAAATTTAATGCTTAGGACAATCAAACTTGTCCTGAACTGACAATTGGAAGAGCAGCTGAATACAGAAATCGATCCAATAATTCCTACGCAGGAATTCTTAAAAAAATATAGAAGGTTTTTAATCAGGGTAACTAAGAAGATAGCATGGACTGTGGCAATCTCGATTACCAGATACCACGATCCATATCCGGTTGATGCCTTGGTACCCCTCCCGGACCAATCACTTTATCAACTACACTAAATCGGGCCTAATAAAGGATAGATCGCTGAATCTACACCTATGTACCAGGATTCATCCGAGGAAAAGTATCTATGGGACCAAAATTACATTAGGGACCCTACTTTAGATTAAGGCGAGGTTCAAAGAAGATTTTAACAAACTACACATGCATGAATTTAAGGAAAAATTAAAAAGTTCTCTTTACTAAAACCGGGGAGCCCATCCCCCGATCGCGGGCTACAAGGAAATAAGGTTGACAGAGTATAACTGGGTAAGGGATCAAACTGGATCATGCATCCTCCTGCTCCATATTGGCCATTTTCTCTCCAGCTCCGCCAGTTAGAGCTTCTCCCTCTTCAGCACTAGATGGAACCCCGCATGCTTCCTGGGTACCCACCGTAACCAGAAGCTCCACCTGAGATAGATCACCCCGAAGTTCCCCTACTGCTGCTCGGTCAGAATTTCCTCTAACTTCCTTGGTCGAAGCAGCCTAATCCTTCTCTACCTGGCCAGGGTCAGAAGATGAGATAAGCAGGGCAGATTCTCCATCATTAGTAGTGGGCTGATCCCCTACCTCCTTGAAGAACTCTGACGGAGAACTAGAAGGGGCAGAAACTCCTCCTTCGGCTTGAGCCACTCCAGCTTCAGGAGCCTTCAAATGGGGATCTGCTCCAACATGTCTTCGTGGAGGAAGGGAGATGGAACTCTGATCTTCATCTCCTGCCACTTCACCAGCCATATCGGAAGGCATTGCCCCAGCCAATTCAGCAGCCTTCACTATAATTTCCTCCCGGTTCCACCCCGCGATAATGCTCAGGTCGAACGGATGAGGGAAGACTAAAGCCACCTGGTAGCCAGCAAAGAAGTATCCATCCCCAAAGGCGGTGTCTACTTGAGCATCGAGGTTGGCTATGCTATCACAAAGGGACTTAACCTCCTTATCCAGCTTCACTGCTCTATCCTTCGCGATCTCCCTCTTCTCCTTACGGTGAAGGGACTTGAGTATTTCAGTATCCAAGGCATGCTGCATCCGCTTCCTGTCAGCTTTCGCCTCATCCGCCTCCTTCTTAGCATTATCCAGAGACTGGTTCAAAGCTTCCACTCCTCTAGCAGCCTTGGCAAGCTCCTCCCTAGATCTCTCCAGCTCAATAGTAGCACCTCTAACTTGCTCCAAGAGGGAGCCGACCTGCTGACTCGGTGATACATTAAACTTAAACGCCTGCCAAGAACAAAACATTAGTCAGGATATGTCCAATACTTGACCAGGATGAAGAATAAAATGAGACAGCTTACCTCAGCCAAAAGAGCATATCCCCTTCTAATTAGAAGCTCAGTGGGTATGGCCGTCATGAAATCCAAGCTCCCACCTAGGCAGGATGCAACAAAGTGGGCCAAGACTTCATCCTGGCTGCTATCCTTCGACCTCAATCACGGCCTATCCCGAGGGCCCCCTCCCACCGGCTAGCCATAACAGGCTCAGAACTCTTCTCGACCTGTTTAGAGCAACCGGTAGCCACAACGGGGGAGGCAGAGGGGGCTAAAGCATCAACATCAGTAACAACTGCAACATTAACTGGCTCGATGAGTGATGTATCCTACACCCAACGAGGAGTACCTCAGTACCTCCCCACTCTGGCTGTAAAAGCCTCCAACGACCTAACCGAGATCGGATAAGGGGGAGCCTACAATCCGGATACCCCGACCGAGGTCTCACCAGATCCAACAGATATGCCAACCCCTGCATCAAGACTAGAACTAGTTGGAAGCCTTACAGGGGAAATTGGAGGGGAATCAACGGTACCACCAGCTTGGTTGAGCTCCACCTCAAGAACCGATGGAGATACTACCGAAACTGCAAAGATAACTAGAGTCAATATCTACAGAATCAATGAAGCAATTTAGTAGAAGCAAAGTCAGAGATTTCGTTACTTGGGAGAGCATCGAAAATGCGGAGGTAGCGATCAACCCTCTTTGCTTCAAAGGCCTCCATGATAGGATATTCCATATTAATATAATTTTGGGCCATGATGGCCTTCAAGATCTTCTCTGATGCAGCGGAGAGATTACTCTTCTCCAACACGGGTTTCCCGCTAAAACAAGTAGGAACCTTGAACTCAGTTCCTCCAATGTGGACCGAATTACCCCACTCGCCTCTGACGATGACCCACTCCTCCTTCTAAGAGGTATCCTTCTTAGTGGCCCCTGGCACCATGAACTACAGACTATTCTTAGCAGGAGCATAAAATTACCCCTTTGGACCCGAGGCGTTGGCAGCAATCTGGAACACGTACCCGAGCTCGCATGGCCCCGACTCCCGGTCAATGTTATCTCTATCGTACTGCTCTCTCCACAGTACCAAGAACCCCACTAGGTGCCTCCAGAAACCCGACGTTAGTTGAAGAGGGGCAAGCTGCAGAGCATACAACGCCCTATGCAAGGTAGGATGGAGAGGTAGACTGACTCCGCTGTCGAAGGCCGCCGTATGAATCGGGAGTTCACCAGGATTGGGAGTATACACATCATACCCAAGTGGGGAATGACAGTCGAGATATCCATACGGATCTTAAAATCCCTTCGCAAGAGCCCTATAGTATCCAAAGAGCTAGTCGAGTTGGGAATGCATCTATACTCGTAAGGAAAGGCGAGTACCCTCCCCACGATGTTTGTGACTTCACCGGCCTGGTCTCTACCTACCCAGATGGTAGCTCCTGTTTCTCCACTCGACTCTCGGTTAACATCAACCGGAGCATCGAGATTGTTTGAAAAGCCCGTCCCGATTGCAACGTTACGGTTTGAACATCGACGCTGAAAAGGAATATCATCCCCGCTATCGCTATCAATGCGAGCCCTTTTCCTAGGGGCGAGGCTCCTGTTGGCCACCACATCGCCATCGAATAGCTGCTCAATACTGTCGCCGTTCGGTGAAGACATATTCACAGATTCGAGGTTTAGTTTCTCGAAAAAGGGAAAGTCAAAGTTTTAAAGATTGAAGCTAGGTTTTTCTTGAAACTCTTGTTCGGGAAAGTTTGCTTAGGTGAACATAATGTGAAGAAGCTGGGTTTATATAGGGATAGTTACTTGAAACGGTCAGAGAAGGTAATCAATGTCACATGACAATCGGTGACGTGGAGGGAACGGTTTCGAGAAACGTGCACCCCCAAAAAATTTCCTTTTTTGAATTTGGCCTACCCTGGTCAGCCACGTGGAAGACTCATTTAAATCAGCGTGCAAAGAGAATATTCCCTCCTACGAGACGGTTGCGAAAAATTCTCCAAGTGCTATCTATCCTGACTCTAACCCCGACCTGATACCGGTGTTCAAGTCAAGAGGGACTTCTATTAACAGTGTTTTCTAGCATGGGACCAAAAGAGAATTTTCCAACAAGGAGCTACCTAGGAAGATTCATCCAGATATTCTAGGTAACTAGCGAGATCGGTACCACTACCTAGACGGATCCGATACTTGACAAGGTCGGGACCTCGACTGCCTATCTATCTAGATAGAACATCAGCTCTGCGAGCTAACGAAGGCATGTACCTCGTGCTACTGAAGCTCCTAATACCGACTTAAGACCAGTATGATTATAAACTTGCACGCCCAGCACCCCGCAAGCACCCCGACATAAATCAAGGCACCCAGTACCTCGATACCCGCCTTGGTACTGCCTCGACTTCCACCTGGTACCTAGTACCTCGATGTATATCTGGAGCCCCTCCAAGGCAGATACTTTACCTGCCAAGCAATACGAAGAAGATTGTGAAGACACAAGCACCATTCCATCAAGAAATAGAACAAGCTCCATCAGACTAATATACTAGCACCTCATTCTGCCAGAGTCCAGAATGTCCCTCCAAGCTCCACGAAGAAAGAAAGTTGACTCTATCGCCAAAATAAAGCGCCATTAATGGGACCAAATAGTTAGCTAAATCAGAACCTGAATACGACAGTGATTAACAGGATCAAATCCAGCGCCTTCAGCCCCACACAATGCCTGTCATCACCTAAAATATAACTCTCAATAATCCTCATTAATACGACCATATTTTGAGAGGATTCTTAGGAGTACTATATATACGGTTTTGAAGGGAAAATGAAAGGGGGATTCAAGTGTTTTTTATCGCCTAAGACAAAGAGATTTATTTCCGGTAGAATTTCCTCTGAAATTCTCTGAAGCCAGTGAAAGTCTATTGACGTTCTTAGGAGGAATATATCCACTTATTAACGTAAACGTTTTCTCCACCACCACCTTGTGTAAAAGAGTGAGAAGCGAGAGAAGAGTGTATGTTGTGTAACTTTGTTATAGTATTATTTAATAAAACAGTGTCCTTCTATATCTCCCGGTCCTTTTTTGTTTCTTCTCCATCATATTATTTCTTGCTTTGGATTATAAAAAGGGACCCCGATACCGGAGGTACCTATCCCGCTACAGCTACCGATAGTGGGTGAGGGTGCTAACTGAAATTTCACTCCCCGAGTGGATTTTTCAGTTAACAATTGGATAATACACTCATGAGTTGGAATATGGTTAAAACTCAAAGTTAATAGGAGACTTGGTGAAAAAGTAATCCTAATTGTGTGAGGATTTGACTACATGGTAGATGTTAACGGAAAAATCCACTCAGGGAGCAAAATTTCGATTAAAACCTTCGTCCACTACCGGTAGGCGATAGCGGGGTAGATACCTTCAGTACCGAGGTTCGTTTCTATACCGGAGATTAATATGGAAAAATATAAAGGAACCAAGAAGATATGAACAAATACCGTTTTATTGAATAAACACTCGTGTAAAGGTTACAACACTCTTTCTTCACTCTCTCTAACATAAAATGGAGATGGAGAATTCTGTTTATGTCGATAAGTGACTATTATCTACCCAGTGATCGTTTATATACTCTCACTGGCTTCAGAGAGCTCTCATGGAGTTACTCTGGGTACAGAAATCTCTTTTCTTTGGCGAAAAAAACAAGATCTCGGATCCCCATCTTTGTCTTTCAAGGCTGTATATATAAATCTCCAATATTTCCCAGGATCTGGTCGCATTTATGAGGATTATTTGGAGTCCTATTTTAGATGTTGAAAGGAGTTGAATGAGGCTAAAGGCGCTGGATTTGATCCCGTTAATCATTGTCGTATATTAATTCTGGTTGATTGTTAAGTCTCATTTATGGTGCTTTAAATGGCGGTGGAGTCAACTCTTCCTACTTGCGTTGTTTGGAGGAGAATACTGGTCTGACTTTGTTGTCATGGTGCTTGTTTTAATCATATTGGCGACCTTGTAGTGATATTAGTCTTGCTGGACAAATGGGATGTCTGTCTTGATTGGATTATGGGCTGGTGTCGAAATGCTCTGGGATATCAGGTACATGTCGAGGTACCAGGGTACTAGGTAGGAAATACCGGATACTTGTGAGGTACTGGGAACGCAATATCACAATACCCACTCCATTAGGTGTCGGCGTAAATATACAGCGTGGTACCTGTCCTTTCTGGATCATACCTCTGGCGCCTTGTCTAGGTGGATAGGTAGCTGAGGTCCTGGCTTGTTAGGTAGTGACTCCTTCGAGGTTGCGGTATTGGTCCTACTAGGTGCCTGGGAGCCGGGCTGGTTCCTACCAGGTGGTTGCTTGCTGGAAAATTCTCTTTTGGACCCTTGCCAAAAAACCTTGTTAACAGAAGTCCCCCATAATTTGAACACCAGTGACTGGTTGGGGTTGGAGTCAGGATTTAGTACACATGGAAAATTTTCTGTAAATGTCTCGTAGAATGGAATCTTTCTCTTGCACGCTGACTTAAAGGGGCCTTCCACATGGCTGGTTGGAGTAGGTCAAATTCAAAACAGGAAATATCCCGGAGGCACGAGTTTCTCGAAACCGTTTTCCCCAAGTAACTGATTATCCCGCGACATTGATTACCTCCTCTACCCATTACAAGTAGCTACCTCTTCTTCTATATAAGCCTCTCTCTTCCATAACACACTCACTCTTTTTTCAAGCAACTTCTTAAACTTTTCACACCTGTGCTAACCCTAATCTTCTTCTTCATCCTTTATCCCCGATTCCTTCTATTTCAAAAAGTTCTTGCTTTGGTTCTGCTATAATGTCTTCTCCAGACAATTACAATATCGAACAATTCTTCATCGGTGACGTGTCTGCCAGCAGGAACCTCGCCCATAGAAAAAAGGATTCGCGTTGATGATGACAGTGGAGACGATGTCCCTCTTCTACAACGCCGCTTGTCAAATAGGAATGTCACAATTGGGATAGGTTTCACCAACGATCCTAGTGCTCCGGTTGACGTAGACCGGGAATCCAGTGGAGAGTCGGGAGCTACCAGTGCTGGTGGAGATCTTACTAGTCAAGTCACAGACACTGTGAGGAGTGTGCTCGCCCTTCCTTACGAATATAGGTGTATCCCTGATTCTACTAGCACCAACGACACTATCAGGCGCTAGCAAAGAGATTTTAGGATCCCTAAGGATATTACTTTCTCCATACCCCGAAATGGGTATGATATGTATACTCCCAATCTTGGCGAGCTTTCGATTCACATGACCACTTTCGATAGTGGAGTCAAGCTACCTCTCCACCCTACCTTGCGTAGGGCGCTGCATGCCTTGTAGCTCGGCACCCTTCAGCTCACACCAAGGTTCTAGAGGCACCTGGTAGGGTTCTTGGTACTGTGGAAAGAACAGTGCGAGAGAGATAACGTCAACCGTGAACCAGGGCCGAACAAGCTCGGGTACGTGTTTCAGATTGCTGCTAATTCTCCCGGCCCAAATGGGCAATTTTATGCTCGAGCTAAGAACAACTTGAAATTCGTGGTACTATGGGCCATGAAGAAAGATACCTCATGGAGGGAGGAATGGGTCATCATCAAAGGCAAATGGGGCAGCTCAGTTCATATTGGAGGAACTGAATTCAAGGTTCCTACCTGTTTTAGCGGGAAGCCCTCGTTAGAGAAGAACAAACTCTCAACTGAGTCGGAGAAAGTCTTGAGAGCTATCATGACTCGCAATTATACCAACCTGAAGTATCCTACCTTAGATACCTTTGAGGCTGGTAGGGTTGAATTCTTCCTCCGCGTTTCCAGTGCATCCCCAAGTAAATAATTTCTCTGGTCCCTTCTTGGTAACTTTTCTCATTGATTATGCATGTGCTAACTCTTTGGTGCTGACAGTCTCTGCAGTGCTTCCAGCCGTTCCAGAGGGGGAGCTTAACCGGGCTGGTGGCTGAGATGATTCCCCACTGCCCTCCCCTATCAGGCTTACTGCTGGTTCTGAACATGAAGGAGGGGTGGGTACCCCCGTTGGATATGGTAGGAACCCGACCGAGGTACTTGGGGCTTCAGTTCCGCTTTTTGTCAGATCACTAGAAACTTTTACAGCTAGAGTGGGGAGGTACAGAGGTACTCTTAGTCAGGTGCAAGATGTGCCACCCATCGCCCCAGTTACTGCCATTGCTGCTACTGCTTCTGATCAACCAGTTTCCTCTGCCTCTCCTGATGTGGCAATCGATCGATCTACTATGGTCGAGAGAGATTCTGATCCTCAACTGCTAGCCAGGTGGTACCTTGTGATAGGCCCCGATCGAGGTCAAGAGATGGCAGCCAGGATGAAGTCTTGGCTAGGTTTGCAGCTTCCTGCCCATGTGGGGGTTTGGAGGCCATGACTTCTATGCCTATTGACTACCTAGTCTGCAAAGGATCTGCTTTTCTGGCTGAGGTAAGCCATCTTGTTTGGTCTTTGATCTTGATTTCATAACTGGCCATATTCCAACTCATGTTTCATACTTGGCAGGCCTTCAAATTCAACATAGCTATAAACCATCAGGTTACCTCCTTCTGGAACCAGGTTAAAGAAGCTAATGTTGAGCTAGAAAAGGCCAATGAGGAGCTCGCTAAGGCTGCTGAGGGCGTGGTAGTTCTTAACCAGTCTCTAACTAAAGCTTAGAAGGAAGTGAATGTGGTGAAGGTAGATAGGGAGCGGATGTAGAACGCTTTAGACACTGAGAGGCTCAGTCCCTCCGTCGCAGAGAGGAGAGGGAGATTGCGAAGGATAAAGTAGCGGAGCTAGAAAAGGAGGCTCAAGTTCTTCGTGAGAGCATGGCCAGCTTAGAGGCTCAGGTGGATACTGCCTTTGGGTATGTCTACTCCTTCGCTGGCTACCATGTCGCTCTAGCTTTCCCTCCTCCATTTGACATAAGGGTCATCGAGGGATGGAACAGGGAGGAGATTATGGCAAAAGCTGTCGAATTGGCTGTGGTTGCTCCCTCTGATGTAGCTGGACCTTCTCGGGTTGCTAGAGTAAGTGGAGTGGTAGGTGGTGTAGATCAGAGACCTATCTCTCTTCCTCCATCAGGCAGTGTTGAAGTAGATCCTAATCTAAAGGATCCTGAAGTTGGAGTGGCTCAAGTTAGAGGTGGGGTTTTTGACCCACCTGTCTCTCCGCTCATATCTGTCAATGAGGTAGGGGACCAGCCTGCTACTAAGGATGGGGGGTTCGACGTACCAGTCCCCTTACTGGGTCCTAATGAGAAGGTGGAGGATCAAGCTACCTCAACCAAGGAAATGGGGGAATCCTCTGGTAGGGTGACGTATGAGCTCCAGGCTGGACCTGCTCAAGTGGAGATCCCAAGGGTAGTAGGGGTCCAGGTAGCAAGTTAGGCTTTAGCCGAGATGGTGGTGCAAGTAACTGGTGAGCTCCCCATTGGACCTGTGCACTAGCATGCACATCGCCCTACACTGCGTTGTTATCAAGACGGTGCACTGCTATGTGTACCGCAGTTTGGACACTTGCCTGCGACGCGGTCCACCAAGCGGTATTGACGGGTTTCTGTGCCCTATGTTCAAAACGATGCAGTTTTGACTAGGGCTCCCATATATATATTCTCTCTTCTTTCTTGCTCATTTTTGTGAGTTCAAGAAGCCATTTTTAAGAGGCCAAGCTTCCTTTAGAGAGACAAACTCCCAAGAACTCATCTTTATTCAACCAAACACAAATCCATGTGCATCTAACATCTTACAAGCATCATCTCATCATGGATTCTTCTTGCTTTCATTGACTAGGTAACTTGAACATGCCTTAAATCTCATTGTATTTATTTATGTTCTTGTTTGCCTAGGGTTAGCTCTTTTATATGATTTTATTGCATATCTTTATGTTTATTGGCATTTATAACATGTTTGAGTTGTTGTTTATTGGTTGAGAGCTTTGTTCATTGATAGCTAGCATTTAGGATGATTTTACCCTTCTAGCTAAATCTTCATGCATTTGCATTTAGATATTGATATCTAGGATTTGCATTCATTGACATATTTAAATCCTTAGATAAGCATTTAGTGTTGCCTAGCATTAATTGCATGTTTGAATATCTTTTACATATTCACATAGGTTGTTTAACCTCTTCATTGATTGTTAAGCTTTGTGACTAAGTGGGTTAGTGCACAAGCTTGTGGTATAGAATCACTATTAAAGGCCCGTTGGGTAGAGTAAAAGGGTTAGTGACCAAGTAGGTGTGACTTGAGGTCAACCTAGGTTGTAAACTTTCGTTCAAATAGTGGATTTGAGGACCGTATGTGGCTAGAAGGATAGCCCGTGAGTTTTGCCCAGTTGGAGGGTTTCTCACGTAAATCAATCCTTGTGTTTTTATTGTTTTCCGCATATTTATATTGGATTGATTGATTGCTAATATGGGGTAGGACTATTAAAATTGATTAAGTCAAAAAGTTGGTAATAAATCAACTAAAACCTATTCACCCCCTCTAGGTTGTATTAGACACACTTTGTGTATTTTCACAACTAATGCACAGGCTTTTGGCCACCCTATAGTGAGCCAGGCCGCGCTCGACCAACAAGCGGCAGCCTTCGTGGAAACCTTCCATATCCGCCTACTCGCCGAAGGCATCACACTCCAACCAACAAACCTGAATGATCAGGGAGAATCGAGCAGGTTCGGGGCTAGGCAGCCTGCCTTCTACCGTCTGGGACCTCCTCTTCCAGAGCTAGCTCGAGACAAGACTGGGCCCCAACTTTCGATCTGAGATAGGCGGGACACATGTCTCTAATTCTGAAAAGACCTTCACAATATCAGCCCAGGCGAGTTAAGTCTGCCGCAGATGCCTTGACCCGAGAGCAACGAGAGGTACCTCGCCCAACGACATCGAGGATGAACGCTTGGGCCTAAGAGGAAGAGAATCGACAAATTTCCCGAGTGGATCCTGTTCATGAAGGGGATCGGATAGAGGTCGGCAGTTCATCAGAGGGACTCGACAGTGATGAATCCTAAGTCAATTCAAAGAAACCTGGGAACAAGCGACTGAGGGATCGGTTGGCAAAGCTAGAGAAGGAGGTCCAGCAGATAAGAAAAGGAAAGAACAAGGAGGATAAAAAGGATCCATTGAGCGAGATGAACGCTCCCTTCACTAGGAGGATCCGGGAAGCGGAGCTCCTACCAAAATTTAAAATGCCAGCAGATAAGTTCTCCAGAACAGAAGACCCTCTAAGCCACCTGGAGAGCTTTGTCAAACAGATGGAGGTCCAGAACACTACCAGAGCAGCTATGTGTAGGATGTTTCCAACGACCCTAACCGACTACGCGAAAACTTGGTTCATGAAGCTGCCCGTTGGTTGCGTGGATTCTTTCACGAAATTATCAACAAATTTTTGCTCACAGTTCCAGGGGGTCAAACCTCTTTCGAAGGATCCCATACACCTCAAGTATGTGATATCAGGAAAGAAGTGAGACACTTCGATCTTATGTGGAACGTTTTCACAGAGAGGTAATACAATTGGGAGTCTTCGCCAAGAAAGAGACTCTCACCAATTTCAGGCAGAACCTGTGGGTGGGAAAGCTCTTCCGTTCCTGGGCCAAGAGACCTCCCGAGACTTAATAGGAGGCCTACGATTGGGTTCTTGAGCAGGTTGAGATCAACGAGCAACTCAAAGTCAAGATGGAACACGACGATATGAGAATGGCGAAGCGTTAGAAAAAAGAAGCCCCCAAATCTGAGCCAGCTCAGAGAGCTCAAAATAAACCTCCCAATAGGTCGACCTATCACTTCCCCGCTCCTTAGCATAGGCAAGAAAAATATCCAGCAAGACGAACCCCTCATCGGGCTTCACCACCTCCCAAGACCGTATCCCCCATAATGCGAGGAGAGAAAGGGTATGACTACTACACTCCCTGAATGCTTCCCGGGAAACGGTCTACCTTGCTATACGAGACAAGGGGCTACTCTAAAAGCCTGCTCCCATGAAAGCCCCAGTTGACAGGAGGAACCGGTACAAGTACTGCGACTTCCATGAAGACGTGGGCCACAACACTTCAGAGTGTTATAATTTGCGCAACCAGATTGAAGCCCTGAAAAGGGGGGGATGCTTGATTGAGTTCTTGCAGCAGATCAGAGATAACATTCAGACTGGAAAGGAGGTACAAGCCGAGATCTGCGAGGATGCAGAGAAGAGAAATGGGGAACAGACTGATTTAATGCAACAAATCCAGGTGATACACACCATCAGCGGAGGGCCCACACTGGCTGGCACCTCTAATAATTCCTGAAAAAAACCACGTAAGGAAGATTCCCCGCATAGAAGAAAGCCAGGGAGTCTTCAAGGTCAGCCAAAGCCGGTTGGAGCCCTCCCAGTCAGCACAGATCGTTTTCACTGAAGCAGATGTCTTCAACACCGTGCAACCTCATGATGATCCCATGGTGATCACGATACAAATTGCCAACTGCCTAGTCCATCGCGTGCTCGTAGATACGGGCAGCAGTGTAGATATCCTCTTCAAGCATACTTTGGAAAACTTAAATCTAAAGCAACGGTGTTACAATAGCTGTACAACTCCACTTTATGGGTTCATCGGGGATTCGATCATAGAGGTGGGATCAAAGATACTCCCAGTAATCGTAGGAACCGTACCTCTCCAACAGAATGTCATGACAGACTTTGTTGTGGTTGACACCCCTTCGGCCTACAACGCCATCCTAGAAAGACCATTTCTGTCCTCCTTGAAGAGAGTCTTGTCCATATACCACAATGTCTTGAAGTTCCCGGTGGGAACCAAGGTGAAGGAGGTACGCAGAGACCAGCAAGCAGATAGGAAGTGCTACACAGTGTCTACCAATCCTACGGCTTTAGCAAAACAGTGCGTACAGGTTGCAATAGTCCAGGATGATATGGAGACATCCCAGATAATCCAGGAAGAAATGGAGCCCTCGGAGCATCCAGAGAATGAACCCATAATGCCTTATGAGGAGGAACAAAGCAAGGAATGGCCAGCGGGCAACCCGTAGATAGACTAGAGGAGATACCCATCAGAAATGACGATCCCTTCAAGGTCGTCAAGGTCGAGGCTACCCTCGAGCAAGAAGTGAAAGAAGGCTTAGTTGATCTTCTTAAAGAATTCAGCGACATCTTCGCTTGGAGCCATGATGAAATGCCTGGGATCCCGGTATCATTGGCCGCCCATCGACTAACGGTAGACCCAACGGTCAAGCCTGTCAAACAGAAAAGGCGACACTTTAATGTTGAGAGGAACGCTACGGTGCAGGAAGAAGGAGATAAATTGATCAAGGCAGGGTTTATCAGAAAAGTGCGCTATCCCGAATGGATCGCCAACGTGGTCATGGTTACGAAGGCGAATGGGAAGTGGCGTATGTGTGTTGATTACACCGACCTCAACTGGGCATGTCTAAAAGACAGTTTTCCTTTACCAAAGATCGACCAACTGGTTGACTCCAGGTCCGGAAATAAACTTCTGATTTTTATGGATGCATTCTCAAGATACAACCAAATTAAGATGCACCAGCTGACCAAGACAAGACCAGTTTCATTATTGGGCAGAGCTTGTACTGCTACAAGGTGAAGCCATTCGGTTTGAAGAATGCAGGGGCTACATACTAGCGGCTGGTTAACAAGTTGTTCAAGCCCGAGATCGGAAGGACGATGGAGGTATACATCGATGACATGATCACAAAATCATCAACCGCAGAAGGATATCGGGAAGACCTTCGCAAGACCTTTCTTATACTAAGAGAAACAGGATGTGGTTAAACCCCTCCAAGTGTGCCTTCGGGGTAACAGCGGGGAAGTTTCTAGGTTTCATGGTTCATGAGAGAGGCATAGAGACCAGCCTAGAAAAAATCAAAGCTATCTTGGACCTGGAATCCCCCACATCACTCAAACAAGTACAAATTCTGACTAGGCGTGTAGCGGCCCTCAATAGGTTTATCTCTCGCTCCACTGATAAATGCCTCCCTTTCTTCAAAGCCATCAAACGAGGGAAAAACAAGAAATGGAGCCAAGAGAGCGAGCAAGCTTTCAAAGCCTTGAAAAAAATACCTAACAAGCCCACCGTTGTTAGTCAAGACAGTTCCCGAAAAGGAGCTGCAGATCTACCTGGCCGTCTCAGAAACTGCAATAAGCGGAGCTTTGGCCAAAGAGTGTGGCGGCGGGGTTCAAAGGCCCATATACTATGTGAGTCATGCTTTGACCAAGTCAGAGAAAAATTATATTCTCCTGGAAAAGCTCGCTTATGCTCTGGTGATCTCGGCGAGGAAGCTTCGTCCCTACTTTCAAGCTCATTCAGTAGCAGTGGTGACGAACCAACCTCTCCGCCAATTCTTACAAAGACCAGATGTGTCTGAAAGGCAAGTCTTATGGGCCCTAGAGCTCACTTAGTTCGATTTAAAATATAAGCCCCGGACCACGATTAAGGCACAAGCTTTGGTAGACTTTGTGGCAGAATTTTCAGCGCTCCCAGGTCAGGAGAATCCAGATGCACCAAATGAGATCCCTGAAAGACCTCCGAGATCGACAATTGGCCGAAAGGCTGCAAGTCCTGGACCCTCTATACAGATTGAGCATCCGGACAAGCTGGGGGAGGAGCTGGCATAGTTTTAATAGACCCGGAGGGGACTGAATTCTGTCACTGTTTCAGATTCGAGTTCAAAGCCATAAATAATGAAGCAGAGTATGAAGCCCTCCTAGCTGGGATGAAGGCAGCCATCGAACTAGAGGCCGATTACCTACAAATCAAGAGCGACTTATTGCTTGTTATCAATCAGGTGTCTGGGGTGTATCAGGCAAAGAGAGATAACATGGTTGCCTACTTAGCTGTCATCCAGATCTCGAGACCAAGAAATAGCTAAACAGCCCTCCTGATGCCTTGGTCGGGCTACAACCCCCAAGAAGGGTTTGAGTGCAAGAGCATAGTTTCAATCTGAACCTCGAGACCAGGAAATAGCTAAACAGCTCCTATGATGCCTTGGTCGGGCTACCACCCCCAAGAAGGGTCTGAGTGTAAGAGCATAGCTGCCATCTAGGTCTCGAGACCAGGAAATAGCGAAACAGCCCTCCTGATGCCTTGGTCGGCCTACCACCTCCAAGAAGGGTCTGAGTGTAAGAGCATAGTTGCCATCTAGACCTTCAGACCAGGAAATAGCTAAACAGCCCTCCTGATGCCTCGTTCGGGCTACCTCTCCTAAAACGGTTTTAAATATAAATATTTGTTTTCATTTGCAGGATCAAGATCATCCTGACAAGAATTCCCTACAAAAGTCAAAATGAGGTATGAACAAGTTATCATCAAGGATACAGTTCTGGTTCCTAGTCAGGACCAGAAATAGAATAAGAGTTTCTCAAGCAAATCAGTTTCTCATTAAAGACAAATCTCATTAAAGATAAAAGGAGCCTATCCCCTGGTAAGGCTACATATATCAAACGGGGAGCCTAACCTCCGAATACGGGCTACTAAAAAAACAACTAAACTAATCAAGAGTAAAACAGGAAGCCCACCCCCTTTTCTAGGCGATCAAGGCCAATCATGAATAGTCAGCGTCAAGCTTTGGAGCTCTCTTGATTTTCCTCTATTGATCCTCCTCCCTCACGCTGATCCTCGCCATCAACCCCCCGTTCAGGTGGTTGCCCATCTTGGTGATCCTCGCCATCAACCCCCCCCCCCCCCCCCCCCCCCCCCCCCCCCCCCTTCAGGTGGTTGCCTATCTTGGTTATCCTCGCCAACCATCCCTCCATTCATAGACTCCTCCTGTTGATTAGCAGGATCTTCCTCCAGGACTTCATTAATCACTGCCATAACCTCAGGCGGGATAGCCGCATCGAGAAGGGCAGCCATAGACCCAGTCTGGCTCCTGTCGACCTCCATCTCTATTATAGGGGTTCCTCAGACTAGCCCCAGCTCCTGGCTGATCTCCTTCGGATCACGAGGATAGAACCTTACTTGAAGACTCCCAAGGATTTGAAGCAGTAAAGATAGGAGGAGGAAATGAAGGATCTACCTGGACAGGCTACTTTTCAGCTTCTGCCTGGCTCGAAGGAACCGCCTCGTCATCATCAGGGCGAGACAACTTAGCAGCCTTAATCATTATCTCCCTTCTATCCCAACCGGCAATGGATGATAGATCAAAGGGAAAAGGGAGAGCCTCTGCGACCTGAAAAGAAGTGTAGAAATATCCATCACTAAAGGAGGTCTCCGCGTCAGCTTGCAGCTTGGTCACCTGAGCAGTTAAAGCCTGATTCTCGAGGTCCAATTTCTTAGCCTCAGCTTTCCAAGAATCCCTCTGCCTGGCCCGCCAGGTAGATTGGAGACGTTCTTGATCATAAGACTGCTTCGTCCTCTCATGATCACAACGAAGCTCGGCCAACTCGATCTCAATTTTTCCTTGGTTGGAGGTCATCTCTTCTACTAGGGTCTGAGCCTGCTTGAGCAATCCCATGGCTTTCTTGGCTTTGGCTTCAGCCTTAGTAGCCCGGTCACGAAGGAGGGTTACCTGGTGGCCCATGGCTACATTTAACTTGAAGGCCTGTAAAATACAAAACCATGGTCAAAAATTGAACAAACTGGCATAAGCAGTACGAAGAAAATACAATTACCTCAGCTAAGACAGCAGACCCCTTGGTAAGCAAGACATCCACGGGCATTGAGGCCATCCTGGAGATCCCACCGCCCGAAAAGGATGCATGAATTATTCTGCTCCAACATGTCTTCGTGGAGGAAGGGAGATGGAACTCTGATCTTCATCTCCTGCCACTTCACCAGCCATATCGGAAGGCATTGCCCCAACCAATTCAGCAGCCTTCACTATAATTTCCTCCTGGTTCCACCCCGCGATAATGCTCAGGTCGAACGGATGAGGGAAGACTAAAGCCACCTGGTAGCCAGCAAAGAAGTATCCATCCCCAAAGGCGGTGTCTACTTGAGCATCGAGGTTGGCTATGCTATCACAAAGGGACTTAACCTCCTTATCCAGCTTCACTGCTCTATCCTTCGCGATCTCCCTCTTCTCCTTACGGTGAAGGGACCTGAGTATTTCAGTATCCAAGGCATGCTGCATCCGCTTCCTGTCAGCTTTCACCTCATCCGCCTCCTTCTTAGCATTATCCAGAGACTGGTTCAAAGCTTCCACTCCTCTAGCAGCCTTGGCAAGCTCCTCCCTAGATCTCTCCAGCTCAATAGTAGTACCTCTAACTTGCTCCAAGAGGGAGCCGACCTGCTGACTCGGTGATACATTAAACTTAAACGCCTGCCAAGAACAAAACATTAGTCAGGATATGTCCAATACTTGACCGGGATGAAGAATAAAATGAGACAGCTCACCTCAGCCAAAAGAGCATATCCCCTTCTAATTAGAAGCTCAGTGGGTATGGCCGTCATGAAATCCAAGCTCCCACCTAGGCAGGATGCAACAAAGTGGGCCAAGACTTCATCCTGGCTGCTATCCTTCGACCTCAATCACGGCCTATCCCGAGGGCCCCCCCCACCGGCTAGCCATAACAGGCTCAGAACTCTTCTCGACCTGTTTAGAGCGACCGGTAGCCACAACGGGGGAGGCAGAGGGGGCTAAAGCATCAACATCAGTAACAACTGCAACATTAACTGGCTCGATGAGTGATGTATCCTACACCCAACGAGGAGTACCTCAGTACCTCCCCACTCTGGCTGTAAAAGCCTCCAACGACCTAACCGAGATCGGATAAGGGGGAGCCTACAATCCGGATACCCCGACCGAGGTCTCACCAGATCCAACAGATATGCCAACCCCTGCATCAAGACTAGAACTAGTTGGAAGCCTTACAAGGGAAATTGGAGGGGAATCAACGGTACCACCAGCTTGGTTGAGCTCCACCTCAAGAACCGATGGAGATACTGCCGAAACTGCAAAGATAACTAGAGTCAATATCTACAGAATCAATGAAGCAATATAGTAGAAGCAAAGTCAGAGATTTTGTTACTTGGGAGAGCATCGAAAATGCGGAGGTAGCGATCAACCCTCTTTGCTTCAAAGGCCTCCATGATAGGATATTCCATATTAATATAATTTCGGGCCATGATGGCCTTCAAGATCTTCTCTGATGTAGCGGAGAGCTTACTCTTCTCCAACGCGGGTTTCCCGCTAAAACAAGTAGGAACCTTGAACTCAGTTCCTCCAATGTGGACCGAATTACCCCACTCGCCTCTGACGATGACCCACTCCTCCTTCTAAGAGGTATCCTTCTTAGTGGCCCCTGGCACCATGAACTACAGACTATTCTTAGCAGGAGCATAAAATTACCCCTTTGGACTCGAGGCGTTGGCAGCAATCTGGAACACGTACCCGAGCTCGCATGGCCCCGACTCCCGGTCAATGTTATCTCTATCGTACTGCTCTCTCCACAGTACCAAGAACCCCACTAGGTGCCTCCAGAAACCCGACGTTAGTTGAAGAGGGGCAAGCTGCAGAGCATACAATGCCCTATGCAAGGTAGGATGGAGAGGTAGCCTGACTCCGCTGTCGAAGGCCGCCGTATGAATCGGGAGTTCACCAGGATTGGGAGTATACACATCATACCCAAGTGGGGAATGACAGTCGAGATATCCATACGGATCTTAAAATCCCTTCGCAAGAGCCCTATAGTATCCAAAGAGCTAGTCGAGTTGGGAATGCTTCTATACTCGTAAGGAAAGGCGAGTACCCTCCCCACGGTGTTTGTGACTTCACCGGCCTGGTCTCTACCTACCCAGATGGTAGCTCCTGTTTCTCCACTCGACTCTCGGTTAACATCAACCGGAGCATCGAGATTGTTTGAAAAGCCCGTCCCGATTGCAACGTTACGGTTTGAACATCGACGCTGAAAAGGAATATCATCCCCGCTATCGCTATCAATGCGAGCCCTTTTCCTAGGGGCGAGGCTCCTGTTGGCCACCACATCGCCATCGAATAGCTGCTCAATACTGTCGCCGTTCGGTGAAGACATATTCACAGATTCGAGGTTTAGTTTCTCGAAAAAGGGAAAGTCAAAGTTTTAAAGATTGAAGCTAGGTTTTTCTTGAAACTCTTGTTCGGGAAAGTTTGCTTAGGTGAACATAATGTGAAGAAGCTGGGTTTATATAGGGATAGTTACTTGAAACGGTCAGAGAAGGTAATCAATGTCACATGACAATCGGTGACGTGGAGGGAACGGTTTCGAGAAACGTGCACCCCCAAAAAATTTCCTTTTTTGAATTTGGCCTACCCTGGTCAGCCACGTGGAAGACTCATTTAAATCAGCGTGCAAAGAGAATATTCCCTCCTACGAGACGGTTGCGAAAAATTCTCCAAGTGCTATCTATCCTGACTCTAACCCCGACCTGATACCGGTGTTCAAGTCAAGAGGGACTTCTATTAACAGTGTTTTCTAGCATGGGACCAAAAGAGAATTTTCCAACAAGGAGCTACCTAGGAAGATTCATCCAGATATTCTAGGTAACCAGCGAGATCGGTACCACTACCTAGACGGATCCGATACTTGACAAGGTCGGGACCTCGACTGCCTATCTATCTAGATAGAACATCAGCTCTGCGAGCTAACGAAGGCATGTACCTCGTGCTACTGAAGCTCCTAATACCGACTTAAGACCAGTATGATTATAAACTTGCACGCCCAGCACCCCGCAAGCACCCCGACATAAATCAAGGCACCCAGTACCTCGATACCCGCCTTGGTACTGCCTCGACTTCCACCTGGTACCTAGTACCTCGATGTATATCTGGAGCCCCTCCAAGGCAGATACTTTACCTGCCAAGCAATACGAAGAAGATTGTGAAGACACAAGCACCATTCCATCAAGAAATAGAACAAGCTCCATCAGACTAATATACTAGCACCTCATTCTGCCAGAGTCCAGAATGTCCCTCCAAGCTCCATGAAGAAAGAAAGTTGACTCTATCGCCAAAATAAAGCGCCATTAATGGGACCAAATAGTTAGCTAAATCAGAACCTGAATACGACAGTGATTAACAGGATCAAATCCAGCGCCTTCAGCCCCACACAATGCCTGTCATCACCTAAAATATAACTCTCAATAATCCTCATTAATACGACCATATTTTGAGAGGATTCTTAGGAGTACTATATATACGGTTTTGAAGGGAAAATGAAAGGGGGATTCAAGTGTTTTTTATCGCCTAAGACAAAGAGATTTATTTCCGGTAGAATTTCCTCTGAAATTCTCTGAAGCCAGTGAAAGTCTATTGACGTTCTTAGGAGGAATATATCCACTTATTGACGTAAACGTTTTCTCCACCACCACCTTGTGTAAAAGAGTGAGAAGCGAGAGAAGAGTGTATGTTGTGTAACTTTGTTATAGTATTATTTAATAAAACAGTGTCCTTCTATATCTCCCGGTCCTTTTTTGTTTCTTCTCCATCATATTATTTCTTGCTTTGGATTATAAAAAGGGACCCCGATACCGGAGGTACCTATCCCGCTACAGCTACCGATAGTGGGTGAGGGTGCTAACTGAAATTTCACTCCCCGAGTGGATTTTTCAGTTAACAATTGGATAATACACTCATGAGTTGGAATATGGTTAAAACTCAAAGTTAATAGGAGACTTGGTGAAAAAGTAATCCTAATTGTGTGAGGATTTGACTACAAGGTAGATGTTAACGGAAAAATCCACTCAGGGAGCAAAATTTCGATTAAAACCTTCGTCCACTACCGGTAGGCGATAGCGGGGTAGATACCTTCAGTACCGAGGTTCGTTTCTATACTGGAGATTAATATGGAAAAATATAAAGGAACCAAGAAGATATGAACAAATACCGTTTTATTGAATAAACACTCGTGTAAAGGTTACAACACTCTTTCTTCACTCTCTCTAACATAAAATGGAGATAGAGAATTCTGTTTATGTCGATAAGTGACTATTATCTACCCAGTGATCGTTTATATACTCTCACTGGCTTCAGAGAGCTCTCATGGAGTTACTCTGGGTACAGAAATCTCTTTTCTTTGGTGAAAAAAACAAGATCTCGGATCCCCATCTTTGTCTTTCAAGGCTGTATATATAGATCTCCAATATTTCCCAGGATCTGGTCGCATTTATGAGGATTATTTGGAGTCCTATTTTAGATGTTGAAAGGAGTTGAATGAGGCTAAAGGCGCTGGATTTGATCCCGTTAATCATTGTCGTATATTAATTCGGGTTGATTGTTAAGTCTCATTTATGGTGCTTTAAATGGCGGTGGAGTCAACTCTTCCTACTTGCGTTGTTTGGAGGAGAATACTGGTCTGACTTTGTTGTCATGGTGCTTGTTTTAATCATATTGGCGACCTTGTAGTGATATTAGTCTTGCTGGACAAATGGGATGTCTGTCTTGATTGGATTATGGGCTGGTGTCGAAATGCTCTGGGATATCAGGTACATGTCGAGGTACCAGGGTACTAGGTAGGAAATACCGGATACTTGTGAGGTACTGGGAACGCAATATCACAATACCCACTCCATTAGGTGTCGGCGTAAATATACAGCGTGGTACCTGTCCTTTCTGGATCATACCTCTGGCGCCTTGTCTAGGTGGATAGGTAGCTGAGGTCCTGGCTTGTTAGGTAGTGACTCCTTCGAGGTTGCGGTATTGGTCCTACTAGGTGCCTGGGAGCCGGGCTGGTTCCTACCAGGTGGTTGCTTGCTGGAAAATTCTCTTTTGGACCCTTGCCAAAAAACCTTGTTAACAGAAGTCCCCCATAATTTGAACACCAGTGACTGGTTGGGGTTGGAGTCAGGATTTAGTACACATGGAAAATTTTCTGTAAATGTCTCGTAGAATGGAATCTTTCTCTTGCACGCTGACTTAAAGGGGCCTTCCACATGGCTGGTTGGAGTAGGTCAAATTCAAAACAGGAAATATCCCGGAGGCACGAGTTTCTCGAAACCGTTTTCCCCAAGTAACTGATTATCCCGCGACATTGATTACCTCCTCTACCCATTACAAGTAGCTACCTCTTCTTCTATATAAGCCTCTCTCTTCCATAACACACTCACTCTTTTTTCAAGCAACTTCTCAAACTTTTCACACCTGTGCTAACCCTAATCTTCTTCTTCATCCTTTATCCCCGATTCCTTCTATTTCAAAAAGTTCTTGCTTTGGTTCTGCTATAATGTCTTCTCCAGACAATTACAATATCGAACAATTCTTCATCGGTGACGTGTCTGCCAGCAGGAACCTCGCCCATAGAAAAAAGGATTCGCGTTGATGATGACAGTGGAGACGATGTCCCTCTTCTACAACGCCGCTTGTCAAATAGGAATGTCACAATTGGGATAGGTTTCACCAACGATCCTAGTGCTCCGGTTGACGTAGACCGGGAATCCAGTAGAGAGTCGGGAGCTACCAGTGCTGGTGGAGATCTTACTAGTCAAGTCACAGACACTGTGAGGAGTGTGCTCGCCCTTCCTTACGAATATAGGTGTATCCCTGATTCTACTAGCACCAACGACACTATTAGGCGCTAGCAAAGAGATTTTAGGATCCCTAAGGATATTACTTTCTCCATACCTCGAAATGGGTATGATATGTATACTCCCAATCTTGGCGAGCTTTCGATTCACATGACCGCTTTCGATAGTGGAGTCAAGCTACCTCTCCACCCTACCTTGCGTAGGGCGCTGCATGCCTTGTAGCTCGGCACCCTTCAGCTCACACCAAGGTTCTAGAGGCACCTGGTAGGGTTCTTGGTACTGTGGAAAGAACAGTGCGAGAGAGATAACGTCAACCGTGAACCAGGGCCGAACAAGCTCGGGTACGTGTTTCAGATTGCTGCTAATTCTCCCGGCCCAAATGGGCAATTTTATGCTCGAGCTAAGAACAACTTGAAATTCGTGGTACTATGGGCCATGAAGAAAGATACCTCATGGAGGGAGGAATGGGTCATCATCAAAGGCAAATGGGGCAGCTCAGTTCATATTGGAGGAACTGAATTCAAGGTTCCTACCTGTTTTAGCGGGAAGCCCTCGTTAGAGAAGAACAAACTCTCAACTGAGTCGGAGAAAGTCTTGAGAGCTATCATGACTCGCAATTATACCAACCTGAAGTATCCTACCTTAGATACCTTTGAGGCTGGTAGGGTTGAATTCTTCCTCCGCGTTTCCAGTGCATCCCCAAGTAAATAATTTCTCTGGTCCCTTCTTGGTAACTTTTCTCATTGATTATGCATGTGCTAACTCTTTGGTGCTGACAGTCTCTGCAGTGCTTCCAGCCGTTCCAGAGGGGGAGCTTAACCGGGCTGGTGGCTGAGATGATTCCCCACTGCCCTCCCCTATCAGGCTTACTGCTGGTTCTGAACATGAAGGAGGGGTGGGTACCCCCGTTGGATATGGTAGGAACCCGACCGAGGTACTTGGGGCTTCAGTTCCGCTTTTTGTCAGATCACTAGAAACTTTTACAACTAGAGTGGGGAGGTACAGAGGTACTCTTAGTCGGGTGCAAGATGTGCCACCCATCGCCCCAGTTACTGCCATTGCTGCTACTGCTTCTGATCAACCAGTTTCCTCTGCCTCTCCTGATGTGGCAATCGATCGATCTACTATGGTCGAGAGAGATTCTGATCCTCAACTGCTAGCCAGGTGGTACCTTGTGATAGGCCCCGATCGAGGTCAAGAGATGGCAGCCAGGATGAAGTCTTGGCTAGGTTTGCAGCTTCCTGCCCATGTGGGGGTTTGGAGGCCATGACTTCTATGCCTATTGACTACCTAGTCTGCAAAGGATCTGCTTTTCTGGCTGAGGTAAGCCATCTTGTTTGGTCTTTGATCTTGATTTCATAACTGGCCATATTCCAACTCATGTTTCATACTTGGCAGGCCTTCAAATTCAACATAGCTATAAACCATCAGGTTACCTCCTTCTGGAACCAGGTTAAAGAAGCTAATGTTGAGCTAGAAAAGGCCAATGAGGAGCTCGCTAAGGCTGCTGAGGGCGTGGTAGTTCTTAACCAGTCTCTAACTAAAGCTTAGAAGGAAGTGAATGTGGTGAAGGTAGATAGGGAGCGGATGTAGAACGCTTTAGACACTGAGAGGCTCAGTCCCTCCGTCGCAGAGAGGAGAGGGAGATTGCGAAGGATAAAGTAGCGGAGCTAGAAAAGGAGGCTCAAGTTCTTCGTGAGAGCATGGCCAGCTTAGAGGCTCAGGTGGATACTGCCTTTGGGTATGTCTACTCCTTCGCTGGCTACCATGTCGCTCTAGCTTTCCCTCCTCCATTTGACATAAGGGTCATCGAGGGATGGAACAGGGAGGAGATTATGGCAAAAGCTGTCGAATTGGCTGTGGTTGCTCCCTCTGATGTAGCTGGACCTTCTCGGGTTGCTAGAGTAAGTGGAGTGGTAGGTGGTGTAGATCAGAGACCTATCTCTCTTCCTCCATCAGGCAGTGTTGAAGTAGATCCTAATCTAAAGGATCCTGAAGTTGGAGTGGCTCAAGTTAGAGGTGGGGTTTTTGACCCACCTGTCTCTCCGCTCATATCTGTCAATGAGGTAGGGGACCAGCCTGCTACTAAGGATGGGGGGTTCGACGTACCAGTCCCCTTACTGGGTCCTAATGAGAAGGTGGAGGATCAAGCTACCTCAACCAAGGAAATGGGGGAATCCTCTGGTAGGGTGACGTATGAGCTCCAGGCTGGACCTGCTCAAGTGGAGATCCCAAGGGTAGTAGGGGTCCAGGTAGCAAGTTAGGCTTTAGCCGAGATGGTGGTGCAAGTAACTGGTGAGCTCCCCATTGGACCTGTGCACTAGCATGCACATCGCCCTACACTGCGTTGTTATCAAGACGGTGCACTGCTGTGTGTACCGCAGTTTGGACACTTGCCTGCGACGCGGTCCACCAAGCGGTATTGACGGGTTTCTGTGCCCTATGTTCAAAACGATGCAGTTTTGACTAGGGCTCCCATATATATATTCTCTCTTCTTTCTTGCTCGTTTTTGTGAGTTCAAGAAGCCATTTTTAAGAGGCCAAGCTTCCTTTAGAGAGACAAACTCCCAAGAACTCATCTTTATTCAACCAAACACAAATCCATGTGCATCTAACATCTTACAAGCATCATCTCATCATGGATTCTTCTTGCTTTCATTGACTAGGTAACTTGAACATGCCTTAAATCTCATTGTATTTATTTATGTTCTTGTTTGCCTAGGGTTAGCTCTTTTATATGATTTTATTGCATATCTTTATGTTTATTGGCATTTATAACATGTTTGAGTTGTTGTTTATTGGTTGAGAGCTTTGTTCATTGATAGCTAGCATTTAGGATGATTTTACCCTTCTAGCTAAATCTTCATGCATTTGCATTTAGATATTGATATCTAGGATTTGCATTCATTGACATATTTAAATCCTTAGATAAGCATTTAGTGTTGCCTAGCATTAATTGCATGTTTGAATATCTTTTACATATTCACATAGGTTGTTTAACCTCTTCATTGATTGTTAAGCTTTGTGACTAAGTGGGTTAGTGCACAAGCTTGTGGTATAGAATCACTATTAAAGGCCCGTTGGGTAGAGTGAAAGGGTTAGTGACCAAGTAGGTGTGACTTGAGGTCAACCTAGGTTGTAAACTTTCGTTCAAATAGTGGATTTGAGGACCGTATGTGGCTAGAAGGATAGCCCGTGAGTTTTGCCCAGTTGGAGGGTTTCTCACGTAAATCAATCCTTGTGTTTTTATTGTTTTCCGCATATTTATATTGGATTGATTGATTGCTAATATGGGGTAGGACTATTAAAATTGATTAAGTCAAAAAGTTGGTAATAAATCAACTAAAACCTATTCACCCCCTCTAGGTTGTATTAGACACACTTTGTGTATTTTCACAACTAATGCACAGGCTTTTGGCCACCCTATAGTGAGCCAGGCCGCGCTCGACCAACAAGCGGCAGCCTTCGTGGAAACCTTCCGTATCCGCCTACTCGCCGAAGGCATCACACTCCAACCAACAAACCTGAATGATCAGGGAGAATCGAGCAGGTTCGGGGCTAGGCAGCCTGCCTTCTACCGTCTGGGACCTCCTCTTCCAGAGCTAGCTCGAGACAAGACTGGGCCCCAACTTTCGATCTGAGATAGGCGGGACACATGTCTCTAATTCTGAAAAGACCTTCACAATATCAGCCCAGGCGAGTTAAGTCTGCCGCAGATGCCTTGACCCGAGAGCAACGAGAGGTACCTCGCCCAACGACATCGAGGATGAACGCTTGGGCCTAAGAGGAAGAGAATCGAAAAATTTCCCGAGTGGATCCTGTTCATGAAGGGGATCGGATAGAGGTCGGCAGTTCATCAGAGGGACTCGACAGTGATGAATCCGAAGTCAATTCAAAGAAACCTGGGAACAAGCGACTGAGGGATCGGTTGGCAAAGCTAGAGAAGGAGGTCCAGCAGATAAGAAAAGGAAAGAACAAGGAGGATAAAAAGGATCCATTGAGCGAGATGAACGCTCCCTTCACTAGGAGGATCCGGGAAGCGGAGCTCCTACCAAAATTTAAAATGCTAGCAGATAAGTTCTCCAGAACAGAAGACCCTCTAAGCCACCTGGAGAGCTTTGTCAAACAGATGGAGGTCCAGAACACTACCAGAGCAGCTATGTGTAGGATGTTTCCAACGACCCTAACCGACTACGCGAAAACTTGGTTCATGAAGCTGCCCGTTGGTTGCGTGGATTCTTTCACGAAATTATCAACAAATTTTTGCTCACAGTTCCAGGGGGTCAAACCTCTTTCGAAGGATCCCATACACCTCAAGTATGTGATATCAGGAAAGAAGTGAGACACTTCGATCTTATGTGGAACGTTTTCACAGAGAGGTAATACAATTGGGAGTCTTCGCCAAGAAAGAGACTCTCACCAATTTCAGGCAGAACCTGTGGGTGGGAAAGCTCTTCCGTTCCTGGGCCAAGAGACCTCCCGAGACTTAATAGGAGGCCTACGATTGGGCTCTTGAGCAGGTTGAGATCAACGAGCAACTCAAAGTCAAGATGGAACACGACGATATGAGAATGGCGAAGCGTTAGAAAAAAGAAGCCCCCAAATCTGAGCCAGCTCAGAGAGCTCAAAATAAACCTCCCAATAGGTCGACCTATCACTTCCCCGCTCCTTAGCATAGGCAAGAAAAATATCCAGCAAGACGAACCCCTCATCGGGCTTCACCACCTCCCAAGACCGTATCCCCCATAATGCGAGGAGAGAAAGGGTATGACTACTACACTCCCTGAATGCTTCCCGGGAAACGGTCTACCTTGCTATACGAGACAAGGGGCTACTCTAAAAGCCTGCTCCCATGAAAGCCCCAGTTGACAGGAGGAACCGGTACAAGTACTGCGACTTCCATGAAGACGTGGGCCACAACACTTCAGAGTGTTATAATTTACGCAACCAGATTGAAGCCCTGAAAAGGGGGGATGCTTGATTGAGTTCTTGCAGCAGATCAGAGATAACATTCAGACTGGAAAGGAGGTACAAGCCGAGATCTGCGAGGATGCAGAGAAGAGAAATGGGGAACAGACTGATTTAATGCAACAAATCCAGGTGATACACACCATCAGCGGAGGGCCCACACTGGCTGGCACCTCTAATAATTCCTGAAAAAAACCACGTAAGGAAGATTCCCCGCATAGAAGAAAGCCAGGGAGTCTTCAAGGTCAGCCAAAGTCGGATGGAGCCCTCCCAGTCAGCACAGATCGTTTTCACTGAAGCAGATGTCTTCAACACCGTGCAACCTCATGATGATCCCATGGTGATCACGATACAAATTGCCAACTGCCTAGTCCATCGCGTGCTCGTAGATACGGGCAGCAGTGTAGATATCCTCTTCAAGCATACTTTGGAAAACTTAAATCTAAAGCAATGGTGTTACAATAGCTGTACAACTCCACTTTATGGGTTCATCGGGGATTCGATCATAGCGGTGGGATCAAAGATACTCCCAGTAATCGTAGGAACCGTACCTCTCCAACAGAATGTCATGACAGACTTTGTTGTGGTTGACACCCCTTCGGCCTACAACGCCATCCTAGAAAGACCATTTCTGTCCTCCTTGAAGAGAGTCTTGTCCATATACCACAATGTCTTGAAGTTCCCGGTGGGAACCAAGGTGAAGGAGGTACGCAGAGACCAGCAAGCAGATAGGAAGTGCTATACAGTGTCTACCAATCCTACGGCTTTAGCAAAACAGTGCGTACAGGTTGCAATAGTCCAGGATGATATGGAGACATCCCAGATAATCCAGGAAGAAATGGAGCCCTCGGAGCATCCAGAGAATGAACCCATAATGCCTTATGAGGAGGAACAAAGCAAGGAATGGCCAGCGGGCAACCCGTAGATAGACTAGAGGAGATACCCATCAGAAATGACGATCCCTTCAAGGTCGTCAAGGTCGAGGCTACCCTCGAGCAAGAAGTGAAAGAAGGCTTAGTTGATCTTCTTAAAGAATTCAGCGACATCTTCGCTTGGAGCCATGATGAAATGCCTGGGATCCCGGTATCATTGGCCGCCCATCGACTAACGGTAGACCCAACGGTCAAGCCTGTCAAACAGAAAAGGCGACACTTTAATGTTGAGAGGAACGCTACGGTGCAGGAAGAAGGAGATAAATTGATCAAGGCAGGGTTTATCAGAAAAGTGCGCTATCCCGAATGGATCGCCAACGTGGTCATGGTTACGAAGGCGAATGGGAAGTGGCGTATGTGTGTTGATTACACCGACCTCAACTGGGCATGTCCAAAAGACAGTTTTCCTTTACCAAAGATCGACCAACTTGTTGACTCCACGTCCGGAAATAAACTTCTGATTTTTATGGATGCATTCTCAAGATACAACCAAATTAAGATGCACCCAGCTGACCAAGACAAGACCAGTTTCATTATTGGGCAGAGCTTGTACTGCTACAAGGTGATGCCATTCGGTTTGAAGAATGCAGGGGCTACATACTAGCGGCTGGTTAACAAGTTGTTCAAGCCCGAGATCGGAAGGACGATGGAGGTATACATCGATGACATGATCACAAAATCATCAACCGCAGAAGGATATCGGGAAGACCTTCGCAAGACCTTTCTTATACTAAGAGAAACAGGATGTGGTTAAACCCCTCCAAGTGTGCCTTCGGGGTAACAGCGGGGAAGTTTCTAGGTTTTATGGTTCATGAGAGAGGCATAGAGACCAGCCTAGAAAAAATCAAAGCTATCTTGGACCTGGAATCCCCCACATCACTCAAACAAGTACAAATTCTGACTAGGCGTGTAGCGGCCCTCAATAGGTTTATCTCTCGCTCCACTGATAAATGCCTCCCTTTCTTCAAAGCCATCAAACGAGGGAAAAACAAGAAATGGAGCCAAGAGAGCGAGCAAGCTTTCAAAGCCTTGAAAAAAATACCTAACAAGCCCACCGTTGTTAGTCAAGACAGTTCCCGAAAAGGAGCTGCAGATCTACCTGGCCGTCTCAGAAACTGCAATAAGCGGAGCTTTGGCCAAAGAGTGTGGCGGCGGGGTTCAAAGGCCCATATACTATGTGAGTCATGCTTTGACCAAGTCAGAGAAAAATTATATTCTCCTGGAAAAGCTCGCTTATGCTCTGGTGATCTCGGCGAGGAAGCTTCATCCCTACTTTCAAGCTCATTCAGTAGCAGTGGTGACGAACCAACCTCTCCGCCAATTCTTACAAAGACCAGATGTGTCTGGAAGGCAAGTCTTATGGGCCCTAGAGCTCACTTAGTTCGATTTAAAATATAAGCCCCGGACCACGATTAAGGCACAAGCTTTGGTAGACTTTGTGGCAGAATTTTCAGCGCTCCCAGGTCAGGAGAATCCAGCGGCACCAAATGAGATCCCTGAAAAGACCTCCGAGATCGACAATTGGCCGAAAGGCTGCAAGTCCTGGACCCTCTATACAGATTGAGCATCCGGACAAGCTGGGGGAGGAGCTGGCATAGTTTTAATAGACCCGGAGGGGACTGAATTCTGTCACTGTTTCAGATTCGAGTTCAAAGCCATAAATAATGAAGCAGAGTATGAAGCCCTCCTAGCTGGGATGAAGGCAGCCATCGAACTAGAGGTCGATTACCTACAAATCAAGAGCGACTTATTGCTTGTTATCAATCAGGTGTCTGGGGTGTATCAGGCAAAGAGAGATAACATGGTTGCCTACTTAGCTGTCATCCAGATCTCGAGACCAAGAAATAGCTAAACAGCCCTCCTGATGCCTTGGTCGGGCTACAACCCCCAAGAAGGGTTTGAGTGCAAGAGCATAGTTTCAATCTGAACCTCGAGACCAGGAAATAGCTAAACAGCTCTTATGATGCCTTGGTCGGGCTACCACCCCCAAGAAGGGTCTGAGTGTAAGAGCATAGCTGCCATCTAGGTCTCGAGACCAGGAAATAGCTAAACAGCCCTCCTGATGCCTTGGTCGGGCTACCACCTCCAAGAAGGGTCTGAGTGTAAGAGCATAGTTGCCATCTAGACCTTCAGACCAGGAAATAGCTAAACAGCCCTCCTGATGCCTCGTTCGGGCTACCTCTCCTAAAACGGTTTTAAATATAAATATTTGTTTTCATTTGCAGGATCAAGATCATCCTGACAAGAATTCCCTACAAAAGTCAAAATGAGGTATGAACAAGTTATCATCAAGGATACAGTTCTGGTTCCTAGTCAGGACCAGAAATAGAATAAGAGTTTCTCAAGCAAATCGGTTTCTCATTAAAGACAAATCTCATTAAAGACAAAAGGAGCCTATCCCCTGGTAAGGCTACATATATCAAACGGGGAGCCTAACCTCCGAATACGGGCTACTAAAAAAACAACTAAACTAATCAAGAGTAAAACAGGAAGCCCACCCCCTTTTCCAGGCGATCAAGGCCAATCATGAATAGTCAACGTCAAGCTTTGGAGCTCTCTTGATTTTCCTCTATTGATCCTCCTCCCTCACGCTGATCCTCGCCATCAACCCCCCGTTCAGGTGGTTGCCCATCTTGGTGATCCTCGCCATCAACCCCCCCCCTTCAGGTGGTTGCCTATCTTGGTTATCCTCGCCAACCATCCCTCCATTCATAGACTCCTCCTGTTGATTAGCAGGATCTTCCTCCAGGACTTCATTAATCACTGCCATAACCTCAGGCGGGATAGCCGCATCGAGAAGGGTAGCCATAGACCCAGTCTGGCTCCTGTCGACCTCCATCTCTATTATAGGGGTTCCTCAGACGAGCCCCAGCTCCTGGCTGATCTCCTTCGGATCACGAGGATAGAACCTTACTTGAAGACTCCCAAGGATTTGAAGCAGTAAAGATAGGAGGAGGAAATGAAGGATCTACCTGGACAGGCTACTTTTCAGCTTATGCCTGGCTCGAAGGAACCGCCTCGTCATCATCAGGGCGAGACAACTTAGCAGCCTTAATCATTATCTCCCTTCTATCCCAACCGGCAATGGATGATAGATCAAAGGGAAAAGGGAGAGCCTCTGCGACCTGAAAAGAAGTGTAGAAATATCCATCACTAAAGGAGGTCTCCGCGTCAGCTTGCAGCTTGGTCACCTGAGCAGTTAAAGCCTGATTCTCGAGGTCCAATTTCTTAGCCTCAGCTTTCCAAGAATCCCTCTGCCTGGCCCGCCAGGTAGATTGGAGACGTTCTTGATCATAAGATTGCTTCGTCCTCTCATGATCACAACGAAGCTCGGCCAACTCGATCTCAATTTTTCCTTGGTTGGAGGTCATCTCTTCTACTAGGGTCTGAGCCTGCTTGAGCAATCCCATGGCTTTCTTAGCTTTGGCTTCAGCCTTAGTAGCCTGGTCACGAAGGAGGGTTACCTGGTGGCCCATGGCTACATTTAACTTGAAGGCCTGTAAAATACAAAACCATGGTCAAAAATTGAACAAACTGGCATAAGTAGTACGAAGAAAATACAATTACCTCAGCTAAGACAGCAGACCCCTTGGTAAGCAAGACATCCACGGGCATTGAGGCCATCTTGGAGATCCCACCACCCGAAAAGGATGCATGAATTATTCCAGGACTTCATCCTGCCCCCTCGAGCTCGACTGAGGGCGGGAACAGCTAGGAGGCATCCCTGCGACACCCGTTTTAAAGTCCTCTGAAGCTCGGGGGGTTGGTAGCGTAGCGGAATCAGGAGGACGAATGGAGGGAGTAGCAACTTTAGCAACAACAACAAAAAGGGTAGAAGGGGTTGGACCAACAGCTTGGGGAGCCTTACCCAAAGCCCGAAAAGCCCGCGATGTAAGGTAGGCCATCTTAGACCCAGCTGGGGAGGTAGATTGAGTAGGAGCCGGTGCGACCCTGGCAAAGGGAAGAGGAGTTCGAGCTTGAGGAGAACGTTGGACATCGCGGGAAGCTGGCTCAACAACAAAAACTGTGAGTAAATAAAATAAAAAAGGAAAACGTCATAACCAAGCTAGTCAACAAGACAAAGCAAGACGATTCAGTGACACTTACGAGGAGTAGCATCTGCTATCCGCAGGTATTGATTCACTCTACGAGGATCGAAGGCTTCAGCGGTTGGGAACTTCAGGTTCAAGTAGTTCCTGGCTAGAAAAGCCTTCAAAATAGTTTCAGATTCAGCATGCAGGAAGTCCTGGTCCCATGATGGTTTGTCACTAAAAGCTATGGGAACCTCGAACTCATACCCCCCAATGAAAATTGAGTTTCCCCAATCATCCCCCTTAAGGATCCATTCTTCCTTCCAGGCGGGGTCCTTCTTCGAAGCACCTGGAATAACAAAGTTGAGCTTGTTCTTGGCCTTAGCATAAAACTGACCTCGGGGAGCGCCAGATAGGCTCCCGATTTGGAAAAGATAGGCCAGCTCCTCTGCTCAGGGCTCTCTCGTCACCTTGATCAGCTTGCATTGTTCCCTCTACAGCACGAGGAAGCCAATCAAATGCCTCCAGAATCCGAGCGTCAACTGGAGGGGAGAAAGCTGGATGGCGTTGAGAGCTCGCCGAAGAGTAGGATGAAGGGGACGCCTAACCCCATTCTCGAGAGCTGCCATATGAATTGGAAGCACACGTTTAGAGGGGTTGAAGAACTTATAACCTTTGGGAGGTACTGGCATAGAAACGCTGTCGGGAATGCCGTACTTAGACCTCAAATGATTAATCACGTTCGGATCAACGGTGGAATCAGGGACAACCCTGAAGTCATAGGGAGGAAGCCTCTCCAAAGGGGGGCCGGAAGCAGGGACTCGATGCTCCCCCGCAGAGTCACCGCCAACCTCTTTATCGGAGTCTTCATCGGCTAGATCTAGATGATGGTCGGGATGGTTAGAAAACCCGGTCCCAATGGACACATTCCTGTTCGACCGCCGACGTTGCGGATTGGGCGGAGAATCATCACTGTCTAAGCTCCTCCTTGCCTGCTTTCTAGGGGCAAGGCTAAAGACTTCTTTGTCATCTACCATGGAATCAATGGAATCACGACTGGTTTTCAACATGATGAAGTTGGTGAGGATGAGGAATGAGGAAAAAGATATGCTCGAGAGAAAGTTTATGAGAGAAAGTTTATCTTGGGAAAATTTGAAATTTGAGAGATATGAGGAAGACGTTGAGATAAACAAGTATATATAGGCAAGAGGGCAGCAGCACGAGCTGTCGAGATCTTCGGTTAAGATCACAAAGAATCTCGGAGACTGACGTAACGCAGCCGGATTAACTCGAAAATAAGACAGTCAACTCACGCCACGTCACTTGTGCAGTTAATGAGAAGATTTCCCCAAGATTCTGGTAACGGTAAAGAAGGAAAGATTTCCCAAATAAAATAAAAAATCTGACCCCAACTGTAGGGAAAAATTAACTAAAACCGCAGCGGAAGGCGAAAAGTAGATTTTCGTATAGTTTAAAATTTTTCTAAAGATTTGAACCTTAACCCTTTAATTAATTAAACACAAATATACGGTTAGAGTTAAATACCTCTTGTCGCGTGATTCGATTGACTTACGGCGATGATAATCCGCAAGATCTTCAATCCTAGCACGTACGTGAATCACCTAGGAGCGTGGTCTCCCTTTTTTCTTTGAATTGCTTACCTGAGAATGGATGTATGGAACTTCTGATCCTGATCTTCAATCCCAAAACACCAAGAGCCTAGAAAAATAGTTCCGGACACTTTTGAATTCACAATCGATATGATTGGAACTCGCGTAACCCTAAATCGAAAGTGTGCACAAAACCTTTTGATGTTAAAGGCTTGCAAGTGCACTATCGAATGAGAACTTATTTTTCTTTTTCTCTCTTGGCCGAAATTCTATATGTATTGAGTAAGATTTTTATTTTCAAAGCAAACAAAAATCTCTCTCACTCAAGCTTCTTGGTGGCCGAAATTTATCACCTTATATTTATAAGGTGGCCAAAATTTCTCCTTCTCAAAATAGGGTTGGCCGAATTCTTTGTGTAGGAAATCTAGGGTTGGCCAATTTCCTTACTTGAAAAGGAATTGTGCTTTTCCCTAATTCCTATCAATTTAAGAATCCAAACCCTTATAGGACTAGGGTGGCCGAATTCTTTGTGTGGTATGGAGTGTATGTGGACTTAATCCTTACCACATTAGGACTCCTATCACTTAAAAGAATTCTAACCCTAATCCAACACATAGTATTTTATTTACTGATCAGGAAAAGATTTTGATTTAAACTATTAATTAATTAATTTCCATTTAATCAAAATAATAAAATAAAATAATATCTTGGGCTATTTTATTAGCCTTGCCGCCCACACCATATATATATATGGGCCTAATATTATTTTTCTTATTTTATTTAATCCAATAGACTTTAAATAAAAGCCCACATGTGAACCAGACTTATTCTTACTAAAAGAAACATGCCCACATGTCTCCTTTTAATATATTAATATAATAGAGCAGCCCATTAAATAAATAATAGACATATTATATTCTTAATATATTAAATGCAATTCTAGATGGACCCATAAATTGGTCCGGTAGAATATATCAAGTGATCCAGTACGTGTGGATTATGGATCTTGGCAGGCTATCTAAATTTATGCTTCAATAGACATAACCTAATCACAATCAACAAATGATTCACTTAGGTCCGATCTATTAATTTTAACTCATTTCACTAAAGAGCTAAAATTGAACTCTTAAATAAAGATAGAATAAGGAGATATTTCTCATTCATACCCTAGACAATCTTATAGGAGATGGTGTATCCTTGTGAATAATATCAGTAATCGTCAAGAGCTCATAGACCGCCTATAGCTCTCCAAGTGACCATATTTCCTCATATGACCACATTTTGAACTTGGATATTTTGACTTCTCCGGAAGCCATGTCTTCAATAATCATTATTGAAAACTCAACGTTGAGATTTAATATCCAATATCTCAAAACATCCATATGATGATATTATACTCTCATTTAATAAATGGAGCCACGATGTCCATATCTATAAATGAAGTCCTCTATCGATTAACAAATGAATACCACCAAACTATCGAGGATAGACTATGTTATATAATCGTACTCATTGATAGCTCAAATGATAACACTTGCAACCATAAGTCCATCATTTATCTCAGGATTAAGATCGACTCTTCGATTGTCCTAATAATGAAAAGACTTATATCTAGTGACGGTTCTAGATAAAGTATTTCATTGTGATCCTGTTCAATGCACCCAGTGCACTAGATTCTTTTACTCGAAAACCTTTCGATAATTTTAGACTCATCATAACTCATTTGATCCCACTCAAATGCTAGTAAAAGAATTCTACAACTTTATCAAGATAGAGGTGCCCAACCTCTAACTTAAGTTGTGAACGTTATTCAAGACTAACTAAAGAATTGTGTCTACCTCACACATATCCGGATGTATGAACAATTCTTCATTTCTCATAGTCTTTTGACCTTATGATTATTTACCTTGACAATTATAATAATAAATGCTATAAGTATTTGTAAGAATCAGAAAACACATTATTAATATGAAAAGATTGTCAATTACAATATTACATTCTTGCTATTGAGCATAATCCTAACAAACCCCAAGCTCGACAACCGGTGTTCAAGTCAGAGGGGACTTCTGTTAATAGCCAAATTTGGTTAGGGACTAAAGGGAAATTTTCCACGCTCTAAACCTAGCTCCATGCCCGAGGTCATCCACCAGGAGACCATGTTACCCAAAGTCGAGCTACGATACCACCCTACAAGAATATGGACGGGCTCCAGAAACACCCGGAGTAGAGCCCGGCTCTGTCAGATCGAGCACGCATCACCGAACCTGAAACCAGGAAATCCTCTCGAAGTCGGGATTACCTCGCAATCTCTTCAGAAGCTCGCCTATACCTCGCTGACATAGTATGGTGTCCGTAGGAGGCCGCACCTAGCTCCAAAAGATCAAGGGAGGCCAGACCTTACTCCTGGCTAGACTAAACTCCTGAATATCGGGGCTAAGACACTGATCGACCTCACTATCTGATGTATCTCACCATAATATACACCATATTCAACGACCCCTATGGGGAATCATGCTAAACCTGAAGACACACGGGATCATATTTTAAGACGTTACATACGTACAGAACAAGTAATAGAGTCCAAGTAGGAAACAAATTGATCTCCACCAAGATATTCTCAACTCAGCAATTAACTCAAAGTTAATGACATTTAATTGTAAAATCCCGTCCGATAAGGAGGGAAGGGATGGAGAAAATCGAGGGGAGAATCAATTAGTTTAACCTATGAAGACAATGTATAAAAGAAGGACTTGAGCCTTCAGAAAGAGGAGACTACTTTTTGACAGGCATACGAAAACAACCCTACTACATCCTAGAAAGATTGAGAGCGATTGAGAAATATTTGTAAGCGATACACCATTAATAGGAATAAAGAAAACATTTTCGTTCTCTTTTGTTCATTCTCTTTTGATGGTATTGATAATAGTATTTTTCTTTGTCATTTTTAACTAGCACTGACTAGAATACATTCTACCTTGACCACCACCTCCGTGGCAGTAGTTTTGAGGGTGTTAATTGAGATTTCTCACCCCGAGTAAAATTTTCGTTAACAAATAAAAATTCTTTCTCTCAATTTTTTTTTTAACTCTCATTATTAATTCCGAATTTAATAATATATATAGGTATACAAATCCTTTCCTAAAGAGGATTTACTTGGTGGTCAAGAATCCTATCTCTAGGTGGATTTACTTGGTGACAAAGAATCCTGTTTCAAAAAAGATTTATTTTCCACACCAAGACTCCTAATCGAACTCAAATAGTGTATTTATACAATAACCAATTATTGAATATAATTAAATTGTGACTAAATCAAAAATGTCCTAATAGAAATCAAATACTTCCTAATTTGACTAGATAAATAAATTCCTATTATTTATCTAATTATCAGATATATTATTTGATACTTATCATATTACCAACAATAATATGACTCTAGGAGACCATCTCCTACTAGGAAAAAGATTTTGACTTTCAAATAAATAAATAAATAAATAATTAATTAATTAATTAATTTCCATTTAATTAAATAATAAAATAAAAACAATATATAAGACTAATAAATAGTCCCTTGCCGCCCAAGCCAATATATAAGGGCCAATATTGTTTTTTCTATTTTATTAAATCCATTGGACCTTAATAAAAAGTCCACATGTGAACTAGACCCATTCTTACTAAAAGAAACAAGTCCACATGCCTTAATAAAATTCTAGATGGACACATAAATTGGTCCGGTAGAGTATATCAAGTTATCCATGCAAGTTCGTGTGAATTGGGGATCTTGGCGGGCTATCTAAATTTAAGCTCCAATAGACATAACCTAATCACAATCAACAAATGATTCACTTACGTTCGATCTATTAATTTTAGTTCATTCCACTAAAGAACTAAAATTGAACTCTTAAATAAAGATAGAATAAGTTATTATTGCTCATTCTTACTCTAGACAATCTTAATGGAGATAGTGTATCCTCGTGAAGAATATCAGTAATCGCCAAGAGCTCATAGACCGCATATAGCACTCCAAGTTACCATATTTACCCATATGACCACATTTTGAACTTGGTTATTTTGACTTGTCTAGAAGCCATATTTCAATAGACACTATTGAAAACTTAACGTTAAGATTTAATATCCAATACCTCAAATTATGCATATGATGATATTCTAATCCCATTTAATAAATGGAGCCACGATGTCCATATCTATAAATGAAGTCCTCTATCGATTAACAAATGAATACCACCAAACTATCGAGGATAGACTATGCTATATGATCGTACTCATTGATAGCTCAAATGATAACACTTGCAACCATAAGTCCATCATTTATCTCAGGATTGAGATAGACTCTACGATTGTCTTCAAGTGAAGACTTTTATCCATTGACGGTTCTGGATAAAGTATTTCACTATGATCCTATTCAATGCACCCAGTGCACTAGATTCTTTTGCCCAAAGACACCACACTTTGATGATTTTAGACTCATCATAACACATTTGATCCCACTCAAATGCTAGCAAAAGAATCTACAACTTTAACAAGATAAAGGCGCCCAACCTTTATCTTAAGTTGTGAATATTATTCAAGACTAACTAAAGAATTGTGTCTACCTCATACATATCCAGATGTACGAAAAATTCTTCATCTCTCATAGTCTTTTGACCTTATGATTATTTATTTTTGACAATTATAATAATTAAACTATAAATGCTATAAGATTTGTTAAGCTAGAAATCACTTTATTAATATGAAATATTGTCAAATACTTCATTACACTCTTGCTATTTAGCATACTTCTAACAGTCGCTGACATCCGTCTTGGAAGAGATCAGTGTCATTGGATTAATAAGTCAAGAAAGTGGGCCGAAAATTGGAGAGGAAGCTGGCATGCCTGAGTCTTCAACTTATTTCCTGTTTTTTTTTTCTGTATGTAGCCTGGAAGAAGGGTTGGGCTCCCTGATTTGATCATTGAAGGAACCCTTTTTCCTGTGCTTGTATAGCTATTCTTTATGTTTTCCTTGATTGACTTTTGTTGCATGCTTCTAACTGTGGTATGAAATTCGGGCAAGAACCCCTAGCATGAATCTGCCTTAACCAAAAATTTGGTAAATCGAGGAACTTGATACGAACAGGAGTATAGCGTGATAAGCAACTGGTACCAGAGACCTAGCCAATGGATTTATGGACATCTTTCTAGGTGTAAGCACTCCTTTTGCAAATGGTACCACAAATCTTAGTTGATATCACGATCGAGGTACCCGATATCCTTGCATCGAGGATTCTGGTACATAGGTGAATATACTTGATTGAACCCTGTACCTGGCGCTCTTGCTTTAAGGGTTCTAATACCTAGGCGAACAATCTGGCGAATTTAGGTACCTCACATTCGAACTTTAGGAATCTCGGTATTTAGGTGAACATACTGGTGAAAACTTTATCGAAACTGAGTACCTCGCATTTCTGTTCTAGGAATCTTGGTACTTTGGCGAATAATCTGGCAAATAGTGGCACCTCGCATTCCTTTTTTAGGAATCTTAGTACCATGGAGAACAATTTGGCGAATCTAGGTACCTCGCATTCCTGTTCTAGGAATCTTGGTACTTTTGGCGAAAACAATGGTGAACATATTGGCAACAAGATCCTGGTAGGCAACTAAAGCCACTTTAGCACCAGGTCTTTCTCGGCGTGGGGTGGTATCCGGCCAAAGCCTTGATCTAGGTACCTCATATTCCTATTCTAGGAACCTTAGTACCTTGGTGAAAGGAGGCTAAAGCATTGTCGAATTTGAGTACCTCGTGTTCTTGTACTAAGAACCTCGGTACTTTGGAGAATATAGTGTTACCTAGCCATCCTGTTTGTAGGAACCTAGGCACATTGGTGAAAATAAGGTGAACATATTGGTGACCAGATCCTGGTAGGCAACTAAGGCCACTTTAGCACCAGGTCTTTCTCGGCAGGGGGTGGTATCCGGCCAAGGCCTTGATCTGGCAGGCAACTATGCTCTTACTATCCAGACCCTTCTCAATGGGGGGTTGTGCCCGGCCGAGGTTTGATCTGTTAGGATTATGTTCAATAGTAAGAGTGTAATAATGTGTTTAAAGTCATTTTTGGCAGGGGTCCAAAGAAGAATTTTCCATCCGGAAGGTACCTGGTAGAACCTAGATCGGGACCTGTACCTAGATACCAAGGATGCTCTACACTATGAACCGGAAAGAAGTCAGTACCACGTCTCACAGTCTACCATGTACCAAGCAAGGCTATACCACGATACCTCCTACCTGGCTCCTAGGTACCACGATACCTCCTACCTGGTACTAGGTACCGCGACATCTACCCGGTACCCAAGTACCGCTATATCAGTCCAGGATCTAACCAGAATGTGTATCCTGCCCGCCAAGTAGGAAGAATGTCGCCACAAAGCCACTAGCATGCTAGAACTAGGGCCACGCTAGCGAGAAGAGACTGGTACACCAGATTACCTCGTCTGAAGGGAAGAAGCATGCAATACCATCTAACCTCATTAATGGCCACTCACAACCCTATTAATGAGGGAATCAGTCAACTCCATTAATGGCCATTCACAACACCATTAATGACAGAATCAGTCCACTCTATTAATGGAGATAATCAGCCCCATTATTGAGAAGATCAATCAACTCTTTAATGGCCATTCACAATGCCATTAATGAGGGAATCAGTCAACTCTATTAATGGAGATAATCAGCCCCATTAATGAGAAGATCAGTCAACTCTTTAATGGCCATTCCCAATGCCATTAATGAGAGAATATTCAACTCCATTAATGCCAGGTCAATGTTTCTTTGATTGTGAATTAATTAGTGGAGTGGGCAACAAGAATCAGAACATATAAATATGACCAGGTTCTCTCCAATAAGGGGGTTTGAATGAAAAACATAGTTCACCAGCTCTGGTTAGAACTTTGGCCACCAGCTCTCTCGAATTTCTCCATCTCAAGGGTTCAGACATTTTCTCCAGTCGATTCCCCAACATTTTGATTCCCTGACATTCTCTCCAACGTTCTCCAATAGCCCTCCAACATCTCCATGTCTACAAGATGTCTTCAATCCAAGATTTCATCCATTTCTCCACCATAAATACAGTTCGACACTTTCTACCATTGTATTGACAACTGTACATGTCAAGTTTCTCCATGAATGTATCGGTACCTAGTGGTACCCCTCTAATGGTGACCTACCAGATCCCGGATTGTACTAATGTAAGCTCTCCGGAGCACCCCTCGAGATATATAAATATAGAGAAGGATTTTTCTCCTTCCTACGGATACTGCCTGGGGGTTTTACAGCATGTGATCAATCGTGATGCTTTTTCCCCCCAGGTCAGTCCACCACTACTAAAAGAATTGTCATATCTCCCATCTATTTCCTTTATTATAGATGTATGTGAGCTAGGCACCGACCCCGCTGGTCCTAGCTCTCAAGTACCCCTCCTTGCACGTCATCTAGGTCGGGGAATTATAGAGGGCACCTAGAGAGGTGACCAGGTACCAGGACCAGATACCAAGTCCGGGTACCAGACTATTACACCAGATGGGCGGGATGATATTTCTCCTACCTACTACAGCATCTTACCATTTCACCTTACCAGAATCACGGTACGAAGTACATACACCTGCTGCGGCCTCCGGGGTAGCGGGTTGAGGGTGTTGATTGAGATTTTCACCCTAAGTGGATTTTTTCGTTAACATAATGTATTTGAAAATCATTACATATTAATAAGGTGATTTCTAGTTTAACAAATCTTATAGCATATATAGTTTAATTCTTATAATTGTCAAAAGTAAATAATCATAAGGTCAAAAGACTATGAGAAAAGAAGAATTGTTAGTACATCTGGATATGTATGAGGTAGACACAAGTCTTTAGTTAATTTTGAATAATATTCATAACTTAAGATAAAGGTTGGGCGCCTTTATCTTGTTAAAGTTGTAGATTCTTTTGCTAGCATTTGAGTGAGATCAAATTTGTTATGATGAGTCTAAAATCATCAAAGTGTGGTGTCTATGGGCAAAAGAATCTAGTGCACTGGGTGCATTGAATAGGATCATAGTGAAATACTTTATCTAGAACCGTCAATGGATAAAAGTTTTCACTTGAAGACAATCGGAGAGTCTATCTCAATCCTGAGATAAATGTTGGACTTATAGTTGCAAGTGTTATCATTTGAGCTATCAATGAGTACAATTATATAACATCGTCTATCCTCGATATTTTGGTGGTATTCATTTGTTAATCGAAAGAGGACTTCATTTATAGATATGGACATCGTGGCTCCATTTATTAAATGAGAGTAGAATACCATCATATGAATGTTTTGAGGTATTGGATATTAAATCTTAACGTTATGTTTTTAATAGTGTCTATTGAAATATGGCTTCTGGACAAGTCAAAATATCCAAGTTCAAAATGTGGTCATATGGGTAAATATGGTAACTTGGAGAGTTATAGGCGGTCTATGAGCTCTTGGCGATTACTGGTATTCTTCACGAGGATACACTATCTCCATTAAGATTGTCTAGGGTATGAATAAGCAATATTAACTTATTCTATCTTTATTTATGAGTTCAATTTTAGTTCTTTAGTGGAATGAACTAAAATTAATAGATCAAACCTAAGTGAATCATTTGTTGATTGTGATTTGGTTATGTCTATTGGAGCTTAAATTTAGATAGCCCGCCATGATCCCAAATTCACACAAAGAACTTGCATGGATCATTTGATATATTCTACCGGACCAATTTATGGGTCCTTCTAGAATTGTATTAAGGCATGTGGACTTGTTTCTTTTAGTAAGAATGGGTCTAGTTCACATGTGGACTTTTTATTAAGATTCAATGGATTTAATATTAAAAAAAAAAACAATATTGGCCCTTATATATTGGCTTGGGTGGCAAGGGACTATTTATTAGTCTTATATATTGTTTTTATTTTATTATTTAATTAAATAGAAATTAATTAATTAATTATTTATTTATTTATTTAATTAAAAGTCAAAATCTTTTTCATAGTAGGAGATGGTCTCCTAGAGTCATATTATTGTTGGTAATATGATAAGTATCAAATACTATATTTGATAAGTAGATAAATAATATGAATTTATTTATCTAGTCAAATTAGGAAGTATTTGATTTCTATTAGGAAGTTTTTGATTTAGACACAATTTAATTATATTCAATAATTGGTTATTGTAAAAATACACTATTTGAGTTGGATTAGGAGTCTTGGTGTGGAAAAGAAATCTTTTTTGAAAAAGGATTCTTTGTCACCAAGTAAATCCACCTAGAGATAGGATTCTTGACCACTAAGTAAATCCTCTTTAGAAAAGGATTTGTATACCTATATATACACCAATTAGTTTCGGCCTAAGATATAATTTATTTTTTGTTGAAAATTTCGGCCAAGCTGGAGAATTTTGAGAGAAAAAAAATTAGTTTTTTTTTTGCTCTAGAAAAAATTCGGCCAACTAGTAGATATTGTGTCTTGAATTCGGCCAAAGAGAAGAGAAAAGAGGAACGTTTTGTTTTTGATAAGACACTAGTATCCTTTACATCAAAAGGATTTTGTGTACAAAATCGAATCGGGTTCACTTGAGATTCAATCAAATAGATTGATAATTCACAAGTGACCGGACGTTCTTGGGCTTTCTCTTGGAGGGTTATTGTGACTAACAAAGAAGAAGATTTTGTTTGTTTCATCCTCAGGTATACAATTAAAGAAAGGGAGCCCACACTCCTAGGTGATTCACGTTCGTGATTGGATTGGAAGATCCTACGGATCCAATTCGACGCTAGTTCAATTGTCATGAGAAAAAGGTACGATGCTTTTAATTATATGTCAATTAATCTAGGGTTAAGGTTCTTTCTTTTAAAGGAAATATTTTTTAAATATACCACCTAAATTTTCGCTTCCGCCGCGTTTTGAACCGTTTTTCCCTACATGATCCGTCAGGTAACTATACTCTTATGTACCGGATCCTTCCTAGCGGGGGGTGGTGCTCGGCCAGGGCATCACGAGTGCCATGTGGCATGTCCTGGTTTCGAGGAGATCCTCCTGAAGGGATTAATTCCGTCCAGGGCATCAAGAAAGCTTTGTAGCTATCTTGGTCTTTACGGTGATCCTCCTGGAGGGATTGATCCGGTCCAGGGCATCAGGAAAGCTATGTAGCTATCCTGGTCTTTAATGTGATCCTCCTGGAAGGATTGATCTGGTCCAGGGCATCAGGAAAGCTATGTAGCTATCATGGTCTTAGGGCGAACATGGCGGATTATGGCGATATAGCATAGACAGATGCAGACAAATGTAGATGGAGAAAAATCTTTTTTATTGATGAATCAAGAGGCGATACAAATATTCATGAGCACTAATATTCACTAGTATCTATTTAAAGTGATTCCGGATAGTCTCCATTGTAGGTTATATAGGTAGAACCTCCTCAAATGATTTGCGTTCCAGGTGTGGTCGATGGAGCGTCCTTCCATATCCTCCAACTTGTAGGCCCCATTTCGGAATACCATTTTAACTAGGTAAAGACCTTCCCAATTGAGCGACAGTACCCCATCAGACCTCTTCCGGGTATGCTGGGTTACCTTTCTGAGAACCAAGTCCTCTTCCTTGAAGCTTCAGCTCCTGACTTTCCTGTTGAAGTACCGGGCAATCCGGCTTTGGTAGACTACTACCTTCTCTACGATCTTATCTTGTTTCTCCTCCAGAAGGTCCAGGTTGGCCCTCAATCTTTCTTCGTTTCCTTCTGGATCAAAGTGTTAAACCCGGAAGAATGTGAGTTTATGCTCGATAGAAAGGACGGCTTCTACCCCGAAAGCTAGGGAATAGGGGGTTTCTTCAGTAGCAGTTCTTTTGGTGGTGCTATAGGCCCATAACCTATCCGGGAGTTCCTCTGCCTATTTACACTTCTTCTGTTGGAGCTTCCTCTTTAGGAGTCTCTTGAGAGTCTTGTTTGTGGCCTTTACCAAGCCATTCGTTTAAGGATATGCTAATGATGCAAAACGAAGCTCGATTTCCAAATTCCTGCAGAAGTCTCGGAACCTAGCATTGTCAAACTATTTACCTAAATCCGTTATAATGACTATCGGGGTGTCGAATCGGCAGACTACGTTATTCTTATTGAACTCAGTCGTGTTTGCTTCAGTGATCTTAGTGAGAGGCTCCACTTCCACCCATCTGGTGAAATAGTCAATGGCCACAATCGCGTGCTTCTGTTGACCAGGCACGGTTGGGAGAGGTTCAATTAAGTCTACTCCCCAGTAGGCAAATGGATATGGTGAGCTGGTTGAGGATAGTCGTTCTGGAGGCAAATGGTGCAAACTGGCCGTTTTCTAGCATGGTTCGCATGATTGCATGAACTTCCTCGCATCATGGTGCAAGGTTGGCCAGTAATATCCCATGCGCAGCACCTGGTAAGCTAGCGCTTCTCCTCATGTGTTATTTCCGCAGTCTCCTGAATGTACTTCTTTGAGTGCCCAGTTTGCATCATCGGGATGTAGACATCTGAGTAAGGGGAGAGATCTTCCTCTTTGGTAAAGATGTCCCTCCATCAGGCAGTACTGGACTGAGGTTCTCTTGATCTTGTGAGCTTGATCAGGATCTTCAGGGAGCTTTTCTTTCTGGAAGTAATCTACGATGGGATCCAGCCAACATGGAAATCGTTCCACAGGGTTGACTTTTTTTCCTTGTGCTATGCTAGGTCTAGAGATTATCTAGAGAGGTACCCCTTTTGGCAGCGCCTGTTCTCTGTTTGTAGCTATCTTGGCTAGGACATTGGCCCGTTGATTCTTCTGCCTGGGTACCTGCTCGATCTTGAACCCCTTGAAACTGGATACAAGTTCTTGAACCTTTTTGAAGTAGGCTGCCATGTTATCTCCTTTGGCCTGGTATAAACCTGTTATCTGATTAACTACCAGTTGTGAGTCACACTTAGCAAGGAGGTAATCAACTCCTATCTCTACTGCTGTTCTTATTCCTGCTAACAAAGCTTCATACTCAACTTCGTTGTTGGTAGTGTTAAACTCGAATCTGAAGCAGTGACAACATTCGACTTTTTCCGGATCGGTTAGAATGATTCCACCCCCGCTCCTTGCTTGATTGGATGCCTCATCTGTGTATAAGACCTAGGTTTCTCGATTGATGGTCCAATCTTCAGGTTCTTGCTCCTACTGAGGGGTCAGATTCAAGATCGGGGTGGTATCGTGATCAGGCGTTGTACTGAATTCTACCATAAAATCTACCAAAGCTTGGGCCTTGATGGTAGTTCTAGCTTTATACTTGATGTCGAACTGGGTGAGCTCGAGGGCCCATAGTACAAGTCTTCCTGATACGTTCGGCCTTTGGATAAATTGGTGAAGGGACTGATCGGTGACCACCGCGATTGTATGAGTTAGAGAGTAAGGGCGGAGCTTCCTAGCAGTGGTTATTAATGCAAAAGAGAGCTTCTCTAGGAGAGTGTAATTTTTTTTTTCTGACTTGGTCAGGGCGCGGCTCACATAGTAGACAGCTCGCTGAATTCCACCTCCACATTCTTTTATCAAGGCCCCACTAACAGTTGACTTGGACACAGCCAGGTACAACTGTAACGCTTCTCCTGGTACCAGGTTAGCTAGCAGTGGTGGGCTAGCAAGATATTTCTTTATTGATTAGAAATCTAACTCGCTGGTTTGGTCCCATTTCATATTCTTCCCTTGTTTGATGGCTTTGAAGAAGGGAATGCACTTATCAGTCCATCGTGATATGAAGCGGTTCAAGGCTGTTATCCGTTCGGTTAGGCCTTATACCTGTTAGAGCGAGGTAGGAGATTCGAGGTCCAGGATAGCTTTGATCTTCTCCAGGTTTTCTTCAATCCCTCTCACATGAACCATAAACCTAAGGAATTTCCCGGCTGTAACCCTGAATGCACACTTAGCATGGTTTAACCGCATCTAATTTTCTCTGACTATCTGGAAAGTCTGACGGAGGTGATCCTGGTGCTGCTTGACTACCTGGGACTTCATGATTGTGTCATCGATGTATACCTCTATTGAATTTCCTATCAGATCTTTGAACAAATGGTTGACCAGACGCTGGTAGGTAGCCCCTGCGTTCTTGAGTCTGAAGGGCATGACCTTATAACAATATAAGTCGTGCCCAATTATGAAACTAGTTTTATCCTAATCAACAGGGTGCATCATAATCTGGTTGTACCCCGAGAAGGCATCCTTGAAGCTTATGAGCTTGTTACTCGCAGTCGAATCTACCAGTTAGTCAATTTTTGATAGAAGGAATCTGTCCTTCGGGCAGGCCCGATTGAGATCAGTGTAATCAATGCACATATGCCATTTCTCGTTTTCTTTGGTCACCATGATTATGTTGCCAATCCATTAGGGGTACCGGGACTCCCTGATGAACTTTGCCTTTAGTAGCTTGTTTACCTCTTCTTGTACTGTGGCATTCCTTTCTTGGTTGAAATGCCTCATCTTCTGTTTAACCGATTTGAAGGTAGGATTTACAGCCAACCTGTGAGCTGCCAAGGTAACTGGTATCCCCGGCATCTCTTCGTGACTCCAGGCGAAGATGTCGCCGTATTCTTGTAAGAGTTTCACTAGACCCTCATTCACTCATGTTCCCAACTTTAAACCTATCCTGACAACCTTGGAAGGGTGGTCCTTCCTGATAGATATTTCTTCCATCTCATCTACTAGATGGCCACTAGCCCATCCTTTTTCTTCTTCTTTTCGGTCTTCTTTCTCTAGAACCCCTACCTCGGGTTCCACTACACCCATCTTATCTTCAAAGTCCTCATCTGGTAAGGTCTGATCTTGCATGATAGTTACTTGTGCACACTGATTGGCAAGCGCTGCGGGGTTGGCAGATACTGCGTAACACTTACGTGCTGCCTGTTGGTCTCCCCGTACCTCACCTAGATTGTCCCCCACCAGGAATTTTAGGACATTGTGGTAGAATGACAGGACACCCTTGAGAGCAGATAAGTAAGGTCTCCTAAGGATGGCGTTGTAGGCAGATGGGGTGTCTACCACGACGAAATCTGTCATGAGATTTTACTGGAGCGGTGTTGTCCCCACTATCACTAGTAGGATCATGGACCCGGTGGGGACTATTGAATCCCTAGTGAATCCATACAGTGGTGTGGTGCAGCTGTTGTAGCAGGGATCCTTCAAGTTGAACTGCTCTAAAGCGCCCTGGAATAAAATGTCCACACTGCTACTGGTATCAATCAGGACGCGGTGGACCAAATTGTTAGCTATTTGCACAGTGACAAACATGGGGTCATCATGGGGTTGCACAGTGTTGTACATATCCTCCTCAGTAAAGATAATATGTGTTGAAGGAGGAGATCTGGGTGATTCTCTAGTGACCTTGAAGACATCTTGCCCGCATCTATCCTGGCCACTTTCCTAGCGTGGTTCTTTCTGGAATTGTTGGAGGTTCCCTCCAGGTTGGGACCCCCACTGATGGTGTTGACTATGTGGATTTGCTCTATCAAATCCTTTCCTTTTGCTTTCCTTCTCTCCTCTATTGCTAATTTCTACTTGCATCTCCTTCCCAGTGTGAATGCTATCGCGCACCTGTTGGAGAAACAGTATCGGGCACCCTCCTCTCACCAAAGCTTCAATCTGGTTGTGCAAACTGTAGCATTTTGAGGTATTATGATCCACATCCTTATGGAAATCGCAATACTTATAATGATTCAGCTAATTGGCTGGTGCCTTTATAAGGCCGGGCTTCTTAAGTAGTCCCTTGTCGCGAATGGAGAGATAGATAGTCTCGCGGGATGCGTTCAGAGGGGGTATAATGAGTGTACCCCCTTTCTTCCCTATCTATCCGCGCTACTTCTCTAGGAGGAGGCGTAGCTCTAGGAGGAGTTCGCCTAACTGGGTAACGGTTCCATGGAGGCTGGTAAGATGGCGATCGGTACGTAGATTTGTTGGGAGGTTTGTTATGATTCTTCTTAACTAGTGCGGGCTTAGGCTCCTCCTTCTTTTGGCGCTTGGCGGATCTCATATCGTCATGCTTCATCTTGACTTTGAGCTGATCGCCTATCTCTATCTATTCCAGGGCTCTGTCATAAGCCTTCTGGTATGTCTCTGGCGGATGCTTGGCAAAGGATCTGAATAACCTGCCTACCCATAAATTTCTTCTGAAATTGGCCAAGATCTCCTTCTCCGTGAAGACCCCCATCTGAATTACTTCCTTGTGCAATCTTTCCACATAAGCTCTGAGTGATTCACCCCGCTCATGGATCATGTATTGAAGATGGATGGGATCCTTAGAGCGAGGTTTGATACCCTACAACTGAGAGCAGAAGTCGATAGTCAACTTGGTGAATGAGTCGATGCTCCTTACTGGTAGCTTCCTGAACCATGTCTTGGCATAGTCTGTTAGCGTGGTAGGGAACATCTTGTACATGGCGGCCCTGGTAGCATTTTGGACCTCAATCTGATGAACAAAACTTTTTAGGTGGCTCAGGGGATCTTCAGTCCCTGAATATTTTTCGGTTGGCATATTGAACTTGGGAGGTAGTTCTGCCTCTCTGATCCTCCTATAGAAGGGAGCATTCATCTCTCCCAAGAGGTCTTTGTGGTTTTCGCAGTGCTTGCCCTTCTTTAACTCCTGGATCTCTTTCACCATTCTGGCAACCTGGTCCTAGAGGCGCTTGTTACCATCATTCTCGGATTCTACTTCAGAATCTCTATCATCAGACCTCTCTGATACTACTAAAGTTTCATCCTGGCTCTCTCCCTGGGGAGGTTTTTCTCGGGTGCTTCTAATAGCACCTCCTGCCACTGATCGAGGTTGCCTCCTGGCCGCTTCTAGTTGAGGTCGTCTAGAAGCAGCTTCCGATTGAACCGGGTAGTGGCGCTCCCTAGGGGGAGGTCGATGGCGGATCTCACCTATCGAGGTTGATATCCTTCAGGTTATCCCGGAGTCGGGGGCATGGGCTCGAGTCTATCGCGGACTGTTGGTATCGAGGGCACGGGCCCGAGTCTGTCATGGACCGGTATTGGAGGTGGTGGTCCCAACCTGTCGAAGGAGGGTATCCTCGTACCTTGACGACTTCCCTCTCCCCTGGTATCTGGTACCGCAAGCTGACTGGCTCCACCTTCCGTAACCATTCGGAGGCGGCTGCTTTCTATAAAGGCCTTGACTTGTTGGTCAAGACTAGCTGGGTTAACTGCCGGGTTGGCAGGTAGCTGGGGGGTAGCCCGTGCGGTAGCTGATGGCTTCAGAGCGGGGTTACGACTCTTTTCCCCTTTCTTCTGCTTCTGACCCTTCCAGGTTGAAGCATTTGATTAGTGCCCCGACGGATTGGGAAGATACAGAGAAGATCAGAGTTTCATATTGGTAATGGTATAAGAAAACAAGGCTAACTGGCTTTCTTTGAGGGTATGGTGTTCCCCACAATGGTGCCAAAAAGTGTTAATGAAAAAATTCACTCGGGGAGCGAAATTTTGATTAACACCTTCGTCCACTACCTATAAGCGATAGCAGGGTAGGTACCTTCGGTACCGAGGTTCCTTTCTATGTTAGAGATTGATATGGACAATTATGAAGGAACCAAGAAGATATGAACAAATACTGTTTTATTGAATAAACACTCGTGTAAAGGTTACAACACTCTTTCTTCACTCTCTCTAACACAAAATGGAGACGGATAATTCTGTTTATGTTGATAAGTGGCTATTATCTACCCAGTGATCGTTTATATACTCTCACTGGCTTTAGAGAGCTCTCATGGAGTTACTCTGGGTACATAAATCTCTTTTCCTTGACCAAAAAAACATGGTCTTGGGTCCCCATCTTTATCCTTCAAGGCTGTATATGTACATCTCCAATATTCCCCAGGATCTGGTCGCATTTATAAGGATTATGTGAAGTCCTATTTTAGGCGTTGAAAGGAATTGAATGAGGCTAAAGGTGCGGGATTTGATCCCGTTAATCATTGTCGTATTTAAATTCTGATTCGGTTGACCGTTAGGTCTCATTTATGGCGCTTTAAATGGTAGTGGAGTCAACTCTTCCTGCTTGCGTTTTATGGAGGAGAATACTGGTCTGACTATGTTGTCATGGTGCTTGTTTTAATCATATTGGTGACCTTGTAGTTATATTTGTCTTGCTGGACAGATGGGATGTCTGTCTTGATTGGATTATGGGCTGGTGTCGAAATGCTCTAAGATATCAGGTACATGTTGAGGTACCGGGGTACTAGGTAGGAAGTACCGGATACTTGCGAGGTGCTGAGAACGCAATATCGTGATACCCACTCAATTAGGTGTCGGCGTAAATATACAGCATGGTACATGTCTTTCCTGGATCATACCTCTGGCGCCTTGTCTAGGTGGATAAGTAGTCAAGGTCCTGGCTTGTTAGGTAGTGACTCCTTCGAGGTTGCGCTATTGGTCCTGCTAGGTGCCTGGGAGCCGGTCTGTTTCCTACCAGGTGGTTGTTTGCTGGAAAATTCTCCTTTGGACCCTTGCCAAAAAAACCCTGTTAACAGTGAAAATCCTACTTGTGTGAGGATTTGACTACAAGGTAGAAATCCTACTTGAGTGAGGATTAGGCCATCACCTATATATATATATATATATATATATATATATATATATTATTAAATTCGGAATTAATAATGGTAGTTCAAAGAAGAAGTTTTTTTTTCGAAAATTTTTATTCTCTTGTTTTTGAATAAAAAAAAACTTCCAACTCAAGAAAGGAGTGTAGAATTCAGCCAAAGAGAAGAAGAATAAATAGCGTTTTATTTTCAATAGTGCACTAGAAGCTTTTACATCAAAAGGCTTTATGCATAAGATCGAATTAGGGTTCACACGAGTTCTTGATTAAAAAGATTAAGAATTCACAAGTGACAAAACGTTATTTATTTTCTCTAGGAGGATTATTGTGACTAAAAAAAGAAAAAGATTTGTTTTTTCCATCCTTAGGTTTACAATTCAAAGAAAAGGGAGCCCACACTTCTAGGTGATTCACGTTCGTGATTGGATTGGAATATCTTGCGGATTCAATTCGATGCAAGCAGATTCAAATTGACGCAAAATCAATCGTCACGTGAAAAATGTACGATACTTTTACTATATGTTAATTAATCAAGGGTTAAGATTTTTTTCTTTTAAAATATACAAACCCAATTTTTCCCCTTCCGTTGCATGTTTTTCCCTACAATTGGTATCAGAGCCTGGTTGTACCCTTGATTAATTGATGTATGTATACGTGAATCTATTTCTTTTTATTGTAAGTTTGCATGTTTTAGAAAGAGATGGCACTCTAGGTATTCGCATAAATAATTCATCGGAATGTATGGATATATATGTTTTTATAATATGATTTGTTATTGCTCGATTTTGGTCCTAGAATTTCGATGTAATTTTTGTTTGGAGTTGTAACAAGAAGGGTGATCTATCATCGCCATAATTTCCTTCTTGATAGTTGCTAAGTTATTTTTATTTTATTGTTGTAATAAAAAAATAAAAAATAAAAAACTGTTGTAATATATTCAAGTTTTGAAGATTCGAAGAATTGAAGAATTGAGAGCAGAAAAAGAAGCATCGGAGGAATGCCGCGGCAGCCCGTGCGCACCAAGGCAGCCGCTCAAGCCTTCGGGCGTGTGCCTGGTGCTACGCATGGGGCAGCCTCATATGGATTTTGGAGAGCAAGAGTATTGACGGACCGCCGCTTGATGACTTGATCGCCAAGTTAGGGTTTTCTTGTATTTCAAACAAATGTAATTTTCTTGCTTTTCTAGGATGGACCAAAATTGTGGCTATTTATTATTCGTAAATATTACAATGTTTATCATTGTTTGATAACATGTCATATAGAATAGGAGTGCCACTCATATATCTCTTTTGGTATGAACATGCATTGAATGGTTTAGGTATTTAATTAGCATCTAGATAACTTGGAAAATCATTCGATGGAATTCTATCACACGCCTTAAACAATTGAGTGGGAGAAGGTGTTTTGAACACCTATGGCCTCCAAGATAAGTTGAACTTTATGTTTTGTGTGATAACCCCCCAAGGGGTATCCATGAATGGAATTTAGCAAGATACTTCTTTACAAGGATAGACTAGACAATTGACTCAAACGATATCTACTCTTAAAGGAGGGATTTTCGTGAGGGAAAATATTGAAGGTCGATAACTTGGTAATACACTCAATGTGGTTTTATTGATATCCTCCCAAGAGTTCTTGTCAATATAAATCGCAAGGCTAAATTGAAAATGTTGGTTGTTTTGTTAACAATTAGGTGGGACCTAGTCCAACTAGTAAATGGTGCGAACTCCCAAAGGAGGAGTAACATTTATGGATGTTGGATCACCGTTGAATTTTATGACTGAATTATTTTATTTAATTAAAGATAAATATTCGAAAGTGCTTTATCATGATTGTTTACTTATATAATTTTTGTTTTACTAAGAAATCATGACCCCATCCCTAATCAATATCCTAAAAGATAATACTTTAACCGGAGATAATTATGTCACATGGAAAAGGAAAATTGGACTGTTGTTGCAATATGAAAAGCATAAGTTCATTTTGCCTACTTATAAACCACATGCTCCTACTAATGAATCTACTGGCAGTAAAGAGATGAGTATAAGCAGTGGGAGACCTCTGATGAGATGGCCAAATGTTACATTATTGTCACCATCTCCGACGTGTTGCAACAGCAACATGAAGGAAGGAGTTCTGCTGCCAATATAATGATGTCTCTAGAGGAGATGTTTGCTATGAGGTCCAGGACGACTAAGAGAGAGGCAGTGAATGCTTTCATGAATCTTAGGATGAAACTTGAACAAGCTATGAAAGATCACATGATGAAGGTCATAGCACATCTCAACATTGCTGAACTAAATGATGCTAAGATAGATGGTGAGAAGAAAATTGACATGATTGTCAACTCACTGTCAGATTCCTTTGATCAGTTCAAGTTGGACTACACCTTGAACAATAAGGAATACACCTTGCAGTGCCAGATGCAAGATGTTTAAAGCACTGAGAAGATCCTTGTGAATGGCAAGGGTCAAGAGATTCATATGGTTGGTAAAGTTGGTACTATTAAGACCCATAAGAAGGTCAAGAAACAACAGAAGAAAAGTAACTTGGGCCTACCAAGAAGGGGTTCCATGAAAGGAATAGACTGAATGAGAATGAATTCAAATTGCATTTAGGCAACGGAGCCTTGGTGTCTGCTTATGCATTTGGAGATATTAGAGTTCATTTAGATTCTAGTAGGCATTTAGATTTAATAGACGTTTATTATGTACCTCAATTCAAGAGGAATTTAATTTCAGTTTCTTGTTTAAATAAATTTGGATATTCGGTTACTTTTAATAAAAAAATTATTATTAGTAAGAATGACAAATTTGTTTGCAAAGGTACATTGGAAAACGACTTATTCTATTTGCGTAGAAATATCTCTCACTTGTTAGACACAGAATCAATGGAACCTAATCATAAAAGAATAAAATTATCAAAAGATGAAACTTACCTGTGGCATTTGCGCCTAGGTCATATTAACCTTGATAGGATTAAAAGATTGGTTAGTGATGGACTTTTATATGACTTAAATGTTGATGATCTACCAACTGGTGAATTTTGTTTGAAAGGTAAGATGACCAAAAGGCCGTTCTCGACCAAAGGCACAAGAGCCACTAAATGTTTAGGATTAAGACACACTGATGTGTGTGGTTCTATGATCATTCAAGCTAAAGGTGGATATGAGTACTTCATCACTTTCACGTATGATTACTTGAGATTTGGCTATGTGTATCTCATAAGACATAAGTCAGATGCTTTTGACATGTTCAAAGCATTAAAAGCTGAAGTAGAAAATCAGCTTGAGAAACATATAAAAATCTTGAGATCTGATCGTGGTGAAGAATATCTATCTGGTGAGTTTCAACAATATCTTATTGATAATGGGATTATTTCTCAGCTTTCTGTGCCAGGTACACCTCAACAAAATGGGGTGGCAGAGAGGAGAAATAGGACATGGTTAGGTCTATTTTGAGTTATTCAACACTTCCTACTTCTTTTTGGGGATATGCTTTACAAACTGCTATGTACATTCTAAACGATATACCATCCAAGTCGGTTCCTCAAACACCGCATGAGTTGTGGACTGAGCGAAAGCCTAGTTTACAACACTTAAGGATATTTGGATGTCCTGAGCACATGTTAAAAGGAAAGACAGAAAAGATGGAGTTCCATTCAGAAACATGCATATTTGTGGGGTATCCAAAAGGAACTAAAGGATATTATTTTTATAGTCCATCAGATCTTAAAGTATTTGTTTCGACAAATGCTAAATTTCTGGGAAAGGACTATATGAATGATTTTATGCCTAAAAGTATACTTGTTCTGAACGAGCTTTCAGGAGATACAATTCCACAAGAGGTTTCACAACCTAGCCCAATTGTAAATTCTGCACCATCACAAGATCAACAACCTACCATTCCTCGTCGTAGCGGGAGGGTTAGTATACAACCCGAGAGATACATCAGTCTTGGAGAATCAGTGGAGAATCTCCCGGACGACGATGATCCCTATACATACAAGGAAGCTATAGGGGATGTTGATTGTCGCCATTGACAAAAGGCAATGCAATCAGAAATTAAGTTTATGAATTCAAACAAAGTCTGGTCTCTTGTAGACATGCCTAAAGGGATAAAACCCATTGGGTGCAAGTGGGTATATAAGAGGAAAAGAGGAATGGATGGAAAGGTGGAAACCTTTAAAGCTAGATTGGTAGCTAAAGGTTACACACCAAAGGAATGTATCGATTATGAGGAAACCTTCTCTCATGTGGCCATGCTTAAATCCATTAGGATACTCTTATCCATTGCGGCATCTCTAAACTTAGAGATTTGGCAAATGGACGTCAAGACAGCTTTCCTTAATAGAAGTATTGACGAAAGCATCTATATGATGCAACCAGAAGGATTCATTGAAAAAGGTCAAGAGGAAAGGGTAACCAAGTTGCAAAGATCCATATATGGACTTAAGCAAGCATCCAGATCCTGGAACATAAGGTTCGATCAAACTGTGAAAAGTTTTGGATTTATTCAAAACCTTGACAAATCATGTGTATACAAGAGGATTAATGGCGACAAGTTGGTTTTCCTAGTTCTTTACGTTGATGATATAATACTCATAGGAAACGATGTAGGCGGATTGACATCAGTAAAGAATGGTTAGCAAAATAATTTGATATGAAGGACTTAGGAGAAGCAAGTTATTTTCTTGGTATCCAAGTAATAAGGGATAGAAAGAATAGAATGATTGCATTATCTCAAGCTTCATACAAAGATAAAATCTTGTCTAGGTTCTCCATGCAAGATTCCAAGAAAGGTATGTTACCTTTCAGACATGGAATCAAACTTTCTAAGGAACAAGTTCTTAAGAATGAGCATGAAGAGCAATTCATGAGTAGGCTTCCATATGCCTCGGCAGTTGGAAGACTCATGTATGCAATGTTCTGCACTAGACCAGATATTTGTTTTGCTGTTGGCATCGTTAGCAGGTTTCAATCGAAACCTAGTCTTGATCATTGGACGGCAGTCAAGCATATTTTCAAATATCTCAGGAGAACGAGAGATCATATGCTTGTATACTCTTGAGGGGATTTAATTCCCATTAGGTATACAGATTCTGATTTTCGGTCAGATTCTAATTCTATGAGATCCACATCAGGATCTGTGTTTACTCTTGGAGGAGGGGTAGTCATACAGAGGAGTATCAAGCAATCATGTATTGCTGATTCCATTATGGAAGCTGAGTATGTTGTCGCATGCGAAGCTGCTAAAGAGGCTATCTGGCTCCGCCAATTCTTGATTGACTTGGAAGTTGTTCCTAATGCGAATAAGCAGATCATTATCTACTGTGACAACAGTGGAGCAGTGGCTAATTCAAGAGAACCAAGAAGTCATAAGAAAGGAAAACACATTGAAAGGAAGTATCACCTTCTGAAGGAAATTGTGCATATGGGTGACGTGACGATCAAGAAGATCGCGTCAGCAGAAAATCTAGCAGATCCCTTTACAAAGGCTCTACCACAGAAGAATTTTGATGAGCACCTAAAGAACATGGAAATGAGAGATATGACACACTTGCTATAGCGCAAGTGAGAGATTGTTAGGATTATGCTCAATAGCAAGAGTGTAATGATGTATTTGACAAACTTTTTCATATTAATAAAGTGATTTCTAGTTTAACAAATCTTATAGCATTTATAGTTTAATTATTATAATTGTCAAAAGTAAATATTCATAAGGTCAAAATACTATGAGAGATGAAGAATTGTTCGTACATCTAGATATGTATGAGCTAAACACAATTCTTTAGTTAGTCTTGAACAATGTTCAAAACTTAAGATAATGGTTGTGCGCTTTACCTTGTTAAAGTTGTAGATTCTTTTGCTAGCATTTGAGTGGGATCAAATGTAGGGAAAAATCGATATAAAACGCAGCGGAAGAAACGAAAATAGATTTCGTATGGTTTTAAAATTTTTCTCAAAGTTGAACCGTAACCTTTTAATTAATTAAAGTCAAATATATACGGTTAGAGTTAAATACCTCTTGACGCGTGATCCGATTGACTTACATCGATTGGTAATCCGTAAAATCTTTTCTGATGCCCGTGAACAGTACCCGCGTGAACAGTGATCGTGAACAGTACCCCCGCCGTGAACAGTGATCGTGAACAGTACCGCGAGATCTTCCAATCCAAACACGTACGTGAATCACCTAGGAGCGTGGTCTCCCTTTTTCTTTGAATTGCAAACCTGAGAATGGATGAACAAAGTTTTCTTTTTCTTTTGTTAGTCACAAAACAATCAAAAGAAGACAAAAATTATTCCGGTCACTTTTGAGTTCTCAATCTAATGATCGAAACTCGCGTGAACCTAATTCGATATTGTACACACAAGCTTATTGATGAACAAGCAATCAGTGTACTATCAAAGACTAATCTCTTCTCTCTTTTATGTTTTTTAGAATAAAAATTATCCTTTTCTATGAATTGAGAAGAAGAAAAAAAATTGAGTCATTCAATCAACTATATTGTGGCCGAATTCTATATGTGGTATTATATAGGTGGCTGAAAGTTTGCTTCCTCTTCTATTTAGGATTGCCGAAATCTTCCTCTAAATGGATTAGGGTTGCCGCAAATCACATACCAAAAAGAGTTTGTGTTGCACCCTAATTTCCATCAACCTTTAGACTTCAAAACCTAATCCAACTCATAGATATTTTTATTCTTTTATTGACTAAATAAAAAGACTTCTTATTTGATTAAATAAATAAAATTAATTATTTATTTTCTTATCAAACAAGTCTTTTACTTTTAATATACTACTACCAATAGTAAAACTTTAGGAAATATATTTCCTGATCAGAAAAAGATTTGTTTCTTAATTAAACAATTAATTAATAAATTAACTAATTCTTATTTAATTAAAACAATGAAACAAAATAATATATTAGGTTAATATATACACCTTGCCGCCCCACTTATATAAATGGGCCATATATTATTTTTTTATTTCATTTAATCCATTGGACTTTAAATAAAAGCCCACATGTGAACCAGACCCATTGTTACTAAAAGAAACAAGCCCACATGTCTCCTTTTAATATATTAATATAATAGTGCAGCCCATTAATTAAATAATAGACATATTATATTCTTGATATATTAAAAACAATTCTAGATGGACCCTTAAATCGGCCCGGTAGAATATATCAAGTGATCCATGCAAATACGTGTGGATTGGGGATCTTGGCGGGCTATCTAAATTTAAGCTTCAATAGACACAACCTAATCACAATCAACAAATGATTCACTTAGGTCCAATCTATTAATTTTAACTCATTCTACTAAAGAGCTAAAATTGAACTCTTAAATTAAGATAGAATAAGGAGATGTTTCTCATTCATACCCTAGACAATCTTATAGGAGATGGTGTATCATCGTGAATAATATCAGTAATCACTAAGAGCTCATAGACCGCTTATAGCTCTCCAAGTTACCATATTTCCTCATATGACCACATTTCGAACTTGGATACTTTGACTTGTCCAGAAGCCATGTTTTCAATAATCATTATTGAAAACTCAACGTTGAGATTTAATATCCAATACCTCAAAACATCCATATGATGATATTATACTCTCATTTAATAAATGGAGCCACGATGTCCATATCTATAAATGAAGTCCTCTATCGATTAACAAATGTATACCACCAAACTATCAAGGATAGACTATGCTATATAATCGTACTCATTGATAGCTCTAATGATAACACTTGCAACCATAAGTCCATCATTTATCTTAGGATTAAAATAGACTCTCCGATTGTCCTCTTTAATGAAAAGACTTATATCTAGTGACGGTTCTAGATAAAGTATTTCATTGTGATCCAGTTCAATGCACCTAGTGCACTAGATTCTTTTACTCGAAAACCTTTCGATGATTTTAGACTCATCATATTCATTTGATCCCACTCAAATGCTAGTAAAAGAATTCTACAACTTTAACAAGATAGAGGTGTCCAACCTTTAACTTAAGTTGTGAACGTTATTCAAGACTAACTAAAGAATTGTGTCTACCTCATACATATCCGGATGTATGAACAATTCTTCATGTCTCGTAGTCTTTTGACCTTATGATTATTTACCTTGTCAATTATAATAATAAATGCTATAAGTAATTGTAAGAATCAGAATTCACTTTATTAATATGAGAAGATTGTCAATTACAATATTACACTCTTGCCATTGAGCATAATCCTAACAATCTCCCACTTGCTCTATAGCAAGTGTGTCATATCTCTCATTCCCATGTTCTCTAGATGTCCATCAAAGCTCTTCTAAGGTAGAGCCTTTGTGAAAGGATCTGCTAGATTTTCTGTTGACGCAATTTTGGTGATCGTCACGTCTCCCCTATGAACAATTTCCCTCAAAAGGTGATACTTCCTTTCAATGTGTTTACCTCTCTTATGACTTCTTGGTTCTTTCAAATTAGCCACTGCACCACTGTTGTCATAGTGTATAGTCATCTGCTTATTCGCACTAGGAACCACTTCTAAGTCAATCAAGAATTGGCGGAGCCAAACAGCCTCTTTGGCAGCTTCGCATACAGCAACATACTCAGCTTCCATGGTGGAATCAGCAATACAAGATTGCTTGATACTCCTCCATATGACTGCTCCTCCTCCATATGACTGCTCCTCCTCCAATGGTAAACACAAATCCTGATGTGGATTTTCTGGAGTCAGAATTCGACTGGAAATCAGAATCTGTATACCCAACGGGAATTAAAGCCTTCAGAGTATACAAGCATATAATCTCTAGTTCTCTTGATATACTTGAAAATATGCTTAACTGCCGTCCAATGATCAGGATCGGGTTTCGATTGAAACCTGCTAACTATGCCAACAACAAAACAAATATCTGGTCTAGTACAGAGCATTGCATACATGAGACTTCCAACTGCCGAGGCATATGGAACTCTACTCATGAATTGCTCTTCATGCACATTTTTAGGTGCTTGACCCTTAGAAAGTTTGATTCCATGTCTAAAAGGTAACATACCTTTCTTGGAATCTTGCATAGTGAATCTAGACAAGATTTTATCAATGTATGAAGCTCGGGATAATGCAATCATTCTATTCTTTCTATCCCTTATTACTTGGATACCAAGAATATAACTTGCTTCTCCTAAGTCCTTCATATCAAACTGTTTTGCTAACCATTCTTTCATTGATGTCAATACACCTACATCGTTTCCAATGAGTAGTATATCATCAACATAAAGAATGAGGAAAATCAACTTGTCGCCTTTGATCCTCTTGTATACACAAGGTTCGTCAGGGTTTTGAATAAATCCAAAACCCTTTACAGCTTGATCGAACCTTATGTTCCAGGATCTGGATGCTTGCTTTAGTCCATATATGGACTTTTGCAACTTGCATACTCTTTCTTCTTGGCATTTTTCAATGAATCCCTCTGGTTGCATCATGTAGATGCTCTCGTCAAGACTTCCATTAAGGAAAGTTGTCTTGACGTCCATTTGCCAAATCTCTAGGTCTAGAGATGCTACAATGGATAAGAGTATCCTAATGGATTTAAGCATGGCCACAGGTGAGAAGGTTTCCTCATAATCGATACCTTATTTCTGTGTATAACCTTTAGCAGCTACTAGTCTAGCTTTAAAGGTTTCCACCTTACCATCCATACCTCTTTTCCTCTTGTATACCCACTTGCACCCAATGGGTTTTATCCCTTTAGGCAAGTCTACAAGGGACCAGACTTTGTTATTGAACATCGATTCAATCTCGGATTGCATTGCTTTTCTCCAATGACGACAATCAACATCCTCCATAGCTTCCTTGTACGTGTAGGGATCATCGTCGTCCAGGCGATTCTCAACAGATTCTCCTAAACCGATATATCTTTCGGGTTGTGTTCTAACCCTCCCACTACGACGAGGAATGGTAGGTTGTTGATCTTGTGTTGGAGTGGAACTTACAATTGGGCTGGGTTGTGAAACCTCTTGTGGAATTGTATCACCTGACATCTCATTCAGGACAATTCTACTTTTGGGCACAAAATTATTCATATAGTCCTTTTCTAGAAATGAAGCATTTGTTGAAACAAATACTTTTAGATCAGAAGGACTATAGAAATAATATCCTTTAGTTCCTTTTGGATACCCCACAAATATACATGTTTCCGAACGGGACTCTATCTTTTCTGTCTTTCCTTTCAACACATGTGCAGGACAACCAAATATCCTCGTGTGTTGTAAACTAGGCTTTCGCCCAGTCCACAATTCATGTGGGGTTTTAGGGACAGATTTAGATGGTACATCGTTTAGAATATATATTGCTGTTTGTAGAGCATATCCCCAAAAAGAAATAGGAAGTGTTGAATAACTCAACATTGATCTAACCATCTCTAAAAGAGTCCTATTTCTCCTTTCTGCTACCCCATTTTGTTGAGGTGTACCTGGTGCAGAAAGCTGAGAAACTATCCCATTATCAATAAGATATTGCTGAAACTCTCCAGATAGATATTCTCCACCACGATCAGATCTCAAGATTTTTATATGTTTCTTAAGCTGATTTTGTACTTCAGCTTTGAATGCTTTGAACATATCAAATGCATCCGACTTATGTCTCATGAGATACACATAACCAAATCTTGAGTAATCATCTGTGAAGGTGATGAAGTACTCATATCCACCTCTAGCTTGAAGGCTCATAGGACCACATACTTCAGTGTGTACTAGTCCTAAACATTCAGTGGCTCTTGCACCTTTGGTATTGAACGGCCTTTTGGTCATTTTACCTTCCAAACAAGATTCACAAGTTGGTAGATCATCAACCTTTAAGTCACTTAAAGGTCCGTCACATAGCAATCTTTTAATCCTATTAAGGTTAATGTGACCTAGGCGTAAATGCCAAAGATAGGTTTCATCTTTTGATAATTTTACTCTTTTATGATTAGGTTCCGTTATTTCTGTGTCTAACGAGTGAGAGATATTTCTATGCAAAAAGAATAAACCGTTTTCCAATATACCTTTGCAAACAACTTTGTCATTCTTACTAATAATAAAAGTTTTATTAAAAGTAACCGAATATCCAAACTTATTTAAACAAGAAACTGAAATTATATTCCTGTTGAATTGAGGTACATAATAAACATCTATTAAATCTAAATGCCTACTAGAATCTAAAATAACTCTAATATCTCCCACTGCACTTGCAGACACTAACGTTCCGTTGCCCAAGCGCAAATTGACTTCATCTTCATTCAACCTTCTCTTTTCCTGAAACCCCTGCAAGGAATAACAAACATGATTAGTGGCTCCAGAGTCTATGATCCAAGAATCAGTAGAATCTGCCAGAAAACATGTTTCTAGATAATTAACATTACCTTCTTCCTTCTTTTTCTGGGACTTTGGGCAATCTCTTTTCCAATGTCCCTTTTCACCACAAAGGAAGCATTTCCCTTTGATCTTGGTTACTTTCTTGGTTTCCTTCTTGGTAGGCCCAAGTTGCTTTTTCTTCTATTGTTTTTTGACCTTCTTACGGGTCTTAACAGTAGCAACTTTACCAACCAAATGAATCTCTTGACCTTTGTTTTTCACAAGGATCTTTTCAGCGCTTTGAACATCTTGCATCAAGCCCTGCAAGGTGTATCCCTTTTTGTTCAAGGTGTAGTCCAACTTAAACTGATCAAAGGAATCTGACAGTGAGTTAACTACCATATCAATTTTGGTCTCACCATCAATCTCAGCACCATTTAGTTCAGCAACATTGAGATGTGCTATGACTTTCATCATGTGATAATTCACAGATTGTCCAGGTTTCATCCTAAGATTCATAAAAGCAGTCACTGCCTCTCTCTTAGTCGTCCTAGACCTCATAGCAAACATTTCCTCTAGAGACATCATTATATCAGCAGCGGACTCCATTCCTTCATGTTGCTGTTGCAACACGTCGGAGATAGTGGCCATAATGTAACATTTTGCCATATCATAAGAAGTCTTCCACTGCTCATACTCATATCTTTGCATCACATTAGATTCATTATTAGGAAGGGGTGGTTTAGGAGTGGTCAGAACAAACTTATGTTTTTCACTTTGCAGCAACAACCCAATTTTCCTTTTCCATGTTACGTAGTTATCTCCCGTTAAGGTGTTATCTTTCAGGATGTTCATAAGTGATGGGGTCATGATTTCTGATTAAAACAAAAACATATATAAGTAAATAATCATGATAGTAGCACTTTTAAAAATTTATCTTGAATTAAAATAAATAATTCAATTATAAAAATTCAACGGTGATCCAACACCCATAAATATTACGCCTCCTTTGGGAGTTCACACTATTTACTAGTTAGACTAGGTCCCACCTAATTGTTAACATAACAACCAGCGTTTTTAATTTTAGCCTTGTAATTTTTATTAACAAGAACTCTTGGGAGGATATTAATAAAATTACATTGAGTGTGTTACCAAGATATCGACCCTCAATTTTCTCTCACGAAAATCCCTCCTTGGGGAGTAGATTTCGTTTAAGTCAATTGTCTAGTCTATCCTTATAAGGAAGTATATTGTTAAATTCCATTTATGGACGCCCCTTGGGGGGATTACCAAAAATAATAAAACTCAACTAATCTTAGAGGCCACAAGCGTTCTTGCACACCTTCTCCCACTCAATTATTTAAGGCGTGTGATTAAATCCCAAAGAATGATTTTTACCAAGTTATCTAGATGCCAATTAGATACCTAAATCATTCAATGCATGTTCATACCAAAAGAGAAATGTCATTTATCATACAACAACAAATATTGTAATATCTAAGCAAAAATTAAATAGCAACAATTTTGGCCCATCCTAGAAAAGCAAGTAAATTACAATTGTTAGGAATACAAGATCTTCAAGTGGCCATCAACCATACGCTCATCCCTCGGCCTCCTCCCATGGACGTGCACAGCCCACAACCCTACAAAGGGGCTGCCTTGCGCAGCCCATAAGGCCACACAAGGCTGCCGTGCGCAGCCCACTAAGGATTGGGCTTGCCATGCGCAGCCCAATCCAGTCCTAGGGTGCGCACGGTGCTCGTTCTCGGTTCCGGTTGCTTCGTTTTTCTTCGTGTCTTCGAATTTCCAATACCCGAATACATTACATCATATTACGAATAAATTACTGCAGCAATTTTTTTTTATTTTACTGCAGTAAGATTTACAAAAAAAATACTGCACCTGATTACAAAAATAATACTGCACTTATTTTACATACAAAAAAAAAATAAAACCCTAGTAACTACCAAGAAGGAATTATGGCGATAATAGACCACCCTTCTTGTTACAAATCCGAAACAAAAATTACATTGAAATTCTAGGACCAAAATCGAGCAATAACAATTCACTTTATAAAACATATATAAATCCATACATTCAACATGTAATTATATATGCGAATACCTAGAGTGCCATCTCTTTCTAAAACATGTATAATCACAATCAAAAGAAATAGATTCATGTATATATACGTTAATTAATTAAAAGGTACAACCAAGGCTCTGATACCAATTGTAGGGAAAAATCGATATAAAACGCAGCGGAAGAAACGAAAATAGATTTCGTATGGTTTTAAAATTTTTCTCAAAGTTGAACCGTAACCTTTTAATTAATTAAACTCAAATATATACGGTTAGAGTTAAATACCTCTTGTCGCGTGATCCGATTGACTTACATCGATTGGTAATCCGCAAAATCTTTTCCGATGCATATGAACAGTACCCCCCCCCCCCTTGAAAAGTGATCGTGAACAGTACCGCGAGATCTTCCAATCCGAACACGTACGTGAATCACCTAGAAGCGTGGTCTCCCTTTTTCTTTGAATTGCAAACCTGAGAATGGATGAACAAAGTTTTCTTTTTCTTTTGTTAGTCACAAAACAATCAAAAGAAGACAAAAATTATTCCGGTCACTTTTGAGTTCTCAATCTAATGATCGAAACTCGCGTGAACCTAATTCGATGTTGTACACACAAGCTTATTGATGAACAAGCAATCAGTGTACTATCAAAGAATAATCTCTTCTCTCTTTTATGTTTTTTAGAATAAAAATTATCCTTTTCTATGAATTGAGAAGAAGAAAAAAAATTGAGTCATTCAATCAACTATATTGTGGCCGAATTCTATATGTGGTATTATATAGGTGGCCGAAATTTTGCTTCCTCTTCTATTTAGGATTGCCGAAATCTTCCTCTAAATGGACTAGGGTTGCCGCAAATCACATACCAAAAAGAGTTTGTGTTGCACCCTAATTTCCATCAACCTTTAGACTTCAAAACCTAATTCAACTCATAGATATTTTTATTCTTTTATTGACTAAATAAAAAGACTTCTTATTTGATTAATAAAATAAAATTATTTATTTATTTTCTTATCAAACAAGTCTTTTACTTTTAATATACTACTACCAATAGTATAACTTTAGGAAATATATTTCCTGATCAGAAAAAGATTTGTTTCTTAATTAATAAATTAACTAATTCTTATTTAATTAAAACAATGAAACAAAATAATATATTAGGTTAATATATACACCTTGCCGCCCCACTTATATAAATGGGCCATATGTTATTTTCTTATTTCATTTAATCCATTGGACTTTAAATAAAAGCCCACATGTGAACCAGACCCATTCTTACTAAAAGAAACAAGCCCACATGTCTCCTTTTAATATATTAATATAATAGTGCAGCCCATTAATAAAATAATAGACATATTATATTCTTGATATATTAAAAACAATTCTAGATGGACCCTTAAATTGGCCCGGTAGAATATATCAAGTGATCCATGCAAATACGTGTGGATTGGGGATCTTGGCGGGCTATCTAAATTTAAGCTTCAATAGACACAACCTAATCACAATCAACAAATGATTCACTTAGGTCCAATCTATTAATTTTAACTCATTTCACTAAAGAGCTAAAATTGAACTCTTAAATAAAGATAGAATAAGGAGATGTTTCCCATTCATACCCTAGACAATCTTATAGGAGATGGTGTATCCTAGTGAATAATATCAGTAATCACCAAGAGCTCATAGACCGCCTATAGCTCTCCAAGTTACCATATTTCCTCATATGACCACATTTCGAACTTGGATACTTTGACTTGTCCAGAAGCCATGTTTTCAATAATCATTATTGAAAACTCAACGTTGAGATTTAATATCCAATACCCTAAAACATCCATATGATGATATTATACTCTCATTTAATAAATGGAGCCACGATGTCCATATCTATAAATGAAGTCCTCTATCGATTAACAAATGTATACCACCAAACTATCGAGGATAGACTATGCTATATAATCGTACTCATTGATAGCTCTAATGATAACACTTGCAACCATAAGTCTATCATTTATCTCAGGATTAAGATAGACTCTCCGATTGTCCTCTTTAATGAAAAGACTTATATCTAGTGACGGTTCTAGATAAAGTATTTCATTGTGATCCAGTTCAATGCACCTAGTGCACTAGATTCTTTTACTCGAAAACTTTTCGATGATTTTAGACTCATCATATTCATTTGATCCCACTCAAATGCTAGTAAAAGAATTCTACAACTTTAACAAGATAGAGGTGTCCAACCTTTAACTTAAGTTGTGAACGTTATTCAAGACTAACTAAAGAATTGTGTCTACCTCATACATATCCGGATGTATGAACAATTCTTCATGTCTCGTAGTCTTTTGACCTTATGATTATTTACCTTGACAATTATAATAATAAATGCTATAAGTAATTGTAAGAATCAGAATTCACTTTATTAATATGAGAAGATTGTCAATTACAATATTACACTCTTGTCATTGAGCATAATCCTAACATCAAATGTGTTATGATGAGTCTAAAATCATCAAAGTGTAGTGTCTTTGGGCAAAAGAATCTAGTGCACTAGGTGCATTGAATAGGATCACAGTGAAATACTTTATCTAGAACCGTCAATGGATAAAAGTTTTCACTTGAGGACAATCGGAGAGTCTATCTCAATCCTGAGATAAATGATAGACTTATGGTTACAAGTGTTATCATCTGAGCTATCAATGAGTACGATTATATAGCATAGTCTATCCTCGATAGTTTGGTGGTATTCATTTGTTAATCGATAGAGGACTTCATTTATAGATATGGACTTCATGGCTTTATTTATTAAATGTGAATAGAATATCATCATATGGATATTTTAAGGTATTAGATATTAAATCTTAATGTTAAATTTTCAATAGTGTCTATTGAAACATGGCTTCTGGACAAATCAAAATATCCAAGTTCAAAATGTGGTCATATGAGTAAATATGGTAACTAGGAGAACTATAGGGGGTCTATGAGCTCTTAGCGATTACTGATATTCTTCACGAGGATACACTATCTCCAATAAGATTGTCTAGGGTACGAATGAGAAATATTATCTTATTCTATATTTATTTAAGAGTTCAATTTTAACTCTTTAGTGGAATTAGCTAAAATTAATAGATTGGACCTAAGTGAATCATTTGTTGATTGTGATTAGGTTATGTCTATTGAAGCTTAAATTAGATAGCCCACCAAGATCCCCAATCCGCATGAACTTGCATGGATCACTTGATAAATTCTGCCGGACCAATTTCTGGGTCCATCTAGAATTGTTTTTGGATTTCGGAATCCAAAAGTTTTGGAGAGGTGTGGTCATGTGTGATCAAGACACGCTGTAACTCTTCAAAAAGGCCTGGAATGGGCGGCCAAGGATGTAGGAATCCTAGGATGGTCCTAATGGGGTGCGTTTAGTATTCCATTAATACATTAAGAATATAATTTGCACATTTTAATTAAATGGGCTGCTTGATTATATCAATTTATTAAATTTAAGGCATGTGGACTTATTTCTTTTATAGTAAGAATAGATCTAGTTCACATGTGGACTTTTTATTAAAGTTCAATGGATTTAATAAAATGCAAAAATAATATATTGCATAAGTATTTACTTGTGCGGCAAGGTTAAATTAATTAGTCTAATATATTGTTTTATTTTATTTTATTAATCAAATGGAAATTAATTAATTTATGAATTAATTAATTGTTTGATTAAAAGTCAAAATCTTTTTCTAACTATGAGAAGGATTCCTAGTGTCATACTATTGTTGGTAGTATGATAAGTATCAAAGACTATATTTGATAAGTAGATAAATAAAAGTATTTTATTTATCTAGTCAAATTAGGAAGTTTTTGATATAGTCACAATATTATCTTCAATAATTTATTATTGGATAATACACTGATGAGTTGGAATATGGTTAAAACTCAGTTAATATGAGACTTGGTGTAAAAGTAATCCTACTTGTGTGAGGATTTGGGTACAAGGTAGAAATCCTACTTGTGTGAGGATTTGACTACAAGGTAGAAATCCTACTTGAGTGAGGATTAGGCCATCACCTATATATATATATATATTATTATTATTATTATTATTATTAAATTCGAAATTAATAATGGTAGTTCAAAGAAGAAGTTTTTTTTTAGAAAATTTTTATTCTCTTGTTTTTGAATTAAAAAAAACTTCTAACTCTAGAAAGGGGTATAGAATTCGGCCAAAGAGAAGAAGAACAAGGAGCGTTTTATTTTCAATTGTGCACTAGAAGCTTTTACATCAAAAGAATTTATGTACAAGATCGAATTAGGGTTCACGCAAGTTCTTGATTAAAAAGATTAAGAATTCACAAGTGACAAAACGTTCTTTATTTTCTCTAGGAGGATTATTATGACTAACAAAAGAAAAATGTTTGTTTTTTCCATCTTCAGGTTTTCAATTCAAAGAAAATGGAGCCCACACTTCTAGGTGATTCACATTCATGATTGGATTGGAAGATCTTGCAAATTCAATTCTAAGCAAGCGGATTCAAATTGATGCAAAATCAATCGTCACGCGAAAAAGGTACGACACTTTTGCTATATGTTAATTAATCAAGGGTTAAGGTTCTTTCTTTTAAAAGGTAAAATTTTAAAATATACAAACCCAATTTTTTTCTTTCGCCGCTTGTTTTTCCCTACACTTTTGCAGCCAATGATTCTGGACTCTTTTCCAACCTCTACATTTGCTTTGCTAATAATTCTCTTTTGAATACTTCAAGGTTTCTAAACCCCAAACCCCCATCATCTTTGCTAAACGAAAGCTTTGTCCACACCGCCCAGTGGATCTTTAGGCCTGATTCTGTACTTCCTACACATGACTTGAGTTTTGTTTAACAAACCTGTTAGAAGCCTTAAAAGAGTCATGGAGTAAGTAGTAATAAACTTGAGAATTGCCTTAATAAGGATCTTTTTCCCACCAACAGACAAGAGCCTACCATTCCACCCTCTAACTTTGTTCTAAATATGATCCAACACCTCTTCAAAATGTTGCTTCTTATTTTTCCCTAAAAAAGTAGGCAACCCCAAGTATTTTTAATGGCATCTAACCCGATGAATACCAATACTAGCCGCCAACCTATCACCTGTTTCACGATCTACAGAGCGATTAAAACACATACCAAATTTTTCAAAGTTAACTTACTGACCAGAGGACTTTGAATAAGTATCCAAGATATGATGAATAGTTGATCGAGCCAAAAATGTCATACATTTTGGCCCTCATATCCTTTCTCTTTGTTTTGTTCTTGAGCGGTTTTATGTGTATTTATGGCTCTTTTGGTCCTTATTGCAGGCATTAGGTAAAAAGACATGAAGAGGGGAAAAAAGGACAAATTGGTGCACAAAAGAGATAAAGAAGGCAATAGTGCACGAGTAGCACACCCGTGCACCGGAAGTTAGAATTTGGGAAGATCTCAGTGCACGGGTAACACCCATGAAACCACCGGTGAAACCACCCGTGCAATCCTCCAGACCAGGGAGCAAAGCCTCGGGCAAAGACCAACTGCACGGGTAATGCACGGGTCACCTGCCCGTGCATTAACCCGTGCACATTGCACGAGTCAGGAAGGAAATGAAGATTGCATGGGTAAGTGCACGGGTACCTTACCCGTGCTATACCCGTGCTATACGGGATTCTCAGCTCGCCACATCAGCATTTTAGCCTAATTTTGAAGTGAGTATAAACAGTTTCATATCTGATTTTTCAAAGGGGAGACCCATGACCATACACCCATTCCATTCATTCTTTCTCTCTCTAAATCTCAAAAATATTTCTCTCTCAATTTTCACCAAAAACCCATCATCATCCTCATAGATTGCTACTCACAAGGACATTGCAAGTGGATTTGAGCTTGAGGAAAGAAGGTTTCATATGGATCTTTTCTATTTCCCTTCTTTTTATTTTTGTATTCTATTTGTTATGAGTAGCTAAATCCCATTAAGGGATTGAAGTGATTCACTTGTAAATATGGGTATTTGTAATGAACTCAATTTCTTTTATTGAAATCTATCTAAGTTGTTCTATTCAATGTTTTATTTGATATTTGTGTTTGATTGTACATGACTCTCTTCATGAGTTGTTTGAGAAATTATATGTATTGAGAATTGAGTATACATGATGCTTGGTTCTCTAAGCTCAATTGAATAGGAGGATCAAATAAGGGTACATTACCCAAGTGAGATTCGGACTTATTAGTCTCACATAATTCTAATCTTTCATGGGTAATCAAGACTATACATCCTAGGATTGTTTACATGTGATAGATTAAGCATCAACACTATACATGATAGGTTGGTGATTTTAACAAAGAGATTTGTCCCTTATGTGATAGATGTTCTTTCATTGCCAAACCAATTGTGGGTGGCCAATGCTATACATGATGGTTTGGGCACTCACAAATGGTAAATAATCACTCCTATACATCCTAGGGGGGGTTACATTAGTGTATGACCTTTAATGTGAGTTCATTCTTTACCCATTGTTTGCTAGTTGAATTCATCAATTCCTTAATCCACACACCATATATCATACCTTTTTAGAATAGTACAGTTTAGTTAGCTTTAGCTTAGCTTGCATCTTAGTTTTATTTCCCTTGAAAGCCAAGTCAATTTACTTTTCTTACATTTTTACTTAAGCATTAGTTTAATCATCAATATCGCTCGATCTCTATAGAGCGATCCACATACTTGCCATATACTAGTTTTATATTTGTTTGAGTGCATCTTGGGATTTTATAAATTTATTTGAATATTGCATGCTATGGTAAAATGTACGTTCAAAATGGTGCCGCTGCCGGGGATCAACGTACATAGTTGTGATTAGATTTAATTTAGTTTTAGTTTAGTTATTTGTTATTGAGTTTCTTTTACTTTGTTTGCTTTTGTTGTTTTAATTTTACAGGTGCATAGGTACATGCACGGGAGACGTTCCTTGAGAGGCGAAATAGTACCGGGATTCAACAACATTCATCTGATTGGAAGATTGATCAGACAGTTTAAGAACAACAACCGTGAAGAAGAGATGGCTGAAGAAAATCCACAGAATACACTAGTTGAGGAACAAAGAAGAAATGAGGAACAAGGACCAAATGAGGAAGACTTGAGACTCACGATTGGGGAGTATACCCTTCAGTCAGTTGGGGATGAGCAACCTACAGCTATTGTGTTGGATAATACCGCTAGGTTATAGGAGTTGAAGGGGATGCATGTGAACTTGTTGCCGACTTTTCATGGACTTCCTTCTGAGGATTGTCTTCAATTCATGAAGGAGTATAGCGCAGTGTTAGAGACATTTCCCATAGTAGTCTGAGACAGAGTGTTGACTAGGGCACAGTTGCAGATGCGTTGTTTCCAGTATTGTCTGAAGGATCGTGCCAAACAGTGCTACATGGCATTGAGGCCAGGAACGCTCACATCTTAGCCCCAAGTTTGTAAAGTGTTTTACAACAAATTTTTCCCAACGGAAAATGCAAGAGAATTGAAGATCGAGATTGCCACCTTTAGTGAAGACAACAGGGAACCATTTAATGAAGCATGGGAGAGATTTCATCTTTTACTTGCTCAGGTTCCACCATATACCTATCCTGAAAAATTGAAGGTCACTTCCTTCTACCAGGATCTCTCCACCATTACTCAGATGATGGTGGACAATGCTTGTGGGGGTAGAATCGCTGACAAGAGAGCTCAAGAGGCATATGAAATCATGGAGAAGCTAGCCCAAAATTCACAACAAAGGTCCTCAAACATAAGAAGGGGTGGAAAGATTGAGATTGATGGGAATACCGGAGTAGCCATAGAGATGTCAAGAATGACTAAGGAAATGCAGTCAGTAAAGGAGTTGATAAAGAATATGTTTAAGCCAACAGCTCAGGTGAACCAAATTACAGAAGACACATTCAATGAAGTGGAGGGACAGTTGGAGCATGAAGAAACCCAGATGTTAGGAGGGTTCCAAAGGCAGAGGAATGATCCCTACTCCAACCAATACAACCCAGGGTGGAGGAATCACCCTAATTTCTCATGGAGCAACAACAACTACAACAGTGCAAACAATCAAGGATATCATAATCAGGGGTACAATAGGTACAACAATCAAGGAGGACCAAGCAACAATCAATGGGGAAATTCAAGTAATAACCCACAGGGAAACTTCAACACTTAGGGAAATGCTTATCAGCCGAAGGTCATATCACTTGGAGAAGAGCTTAAAGAATTGAGGGACTTTATCAAGGCAACTGATAAGGCTTCGATAGCCATCAAAAACTCCCAAAGTGTAAATGAGAAAATGTTGAAGAACTACATACAGTCAAATGATCAACGGGCGAATAGCATGGATGCCTCAATCAATGAGATTGGAGACTCAAGTTACTCAAATTGCAGAAGCTTTGCACAAGCAAGACAAAAGGAAATCTTAGAGTAACAATGAGCATATTAAGGTAATGGAGGTACTTCAAGAGAAGAGTGAGAAGTGGGCCTTAGGTGAGGAAACACAAGACACAAAAATGGTTGTTGAGGAGTTTGCAATAGAGAAGATAGATGAGTTAGAAGAAACTAGTTCAGTGAAGCTGGAGGATCCTGGTGATTTCTTCATTCCAGTTACCATTGGAGAGTCAGAAAAAATGGGAGCAGTGCTAGATATGGAGCAAGTGTCAACATGATGCCTATGAAGGTATATAGGCAATTGAAGCTACAGTCAATGAAGGCTACTCCAATCGAAATCAAGATGGCCGACAACTCTCTAAAGACTCCTTGTGGAGTAGTTGAAGACGTACAGTTAGACATCCATGGACTGAAGGTTCCAGTGAATTTCATTGTGTTGGAATTAAAGGATGATGACTCCCATGAGAGGGAATGGAAGCTGCTTCTAGGAAGGTCATTTATGGCCACAACTGGTATGGAAGTAAATGTGGTTTCGAGGCACTTATCTTTTAGCTGTGGCGGGAGCAAAGTTGAATTTTATGTCAACCGACCTGATGAAAGACTTTTTGAATGATGATTGTTTTGGAAGTGCCGAAGGGAAGAAAGAAGAAAAACAGAGTTGGTGACATTGTAAAGGCATTCGAGTTAGCCACAGAGATGGAAGAAGGGCATCAAGATGGTTTTGAAGAGAAGGAAGTCGTAGAAATGGAAGAGGAAATTTTTGATGAGAAAATTCTTAAAGAGATATTTAGACACTTTGAGCAAGAAAAGGTGAAGGAGTTAGAATATGAAAACAAAGAGCTTCATTAAAATATCAAATTTCTGAAGGAGAAGAATAAGTCTTTGAAGAAGAAAGTGCAAGAACTCTCCGATCTCAACAAAAAGATTGAGAAGAAAATTGTGAAGGTGGAGGGCGAAAAGAAGGCTATTTCGCAAGACCTAGTTGAGTTAGTAAGCTCTCGGAGGAGTTTGAAGAAGAATATGCAAGAAAAACTAGGAAACTTTTGATAGAGGTTAAAAAGAAGTCAAATGCTTTGGGAGAGGTGAAGGAAGAGCTCAAAAAGAAGGAGGAGGCTTTGAAGATTGCAAAAGTAAAGGAGTGTGACTACATAGTAGAGTTAGACAAAGTGGAGAAGGAAGTCAAGTCACTCATGGTGCAACACTCAAAGGGACCTCAAAGCGCCAATCAAAGAGGGAGTTTTCCTTCTACGCCCCCCCCCCCCCCCCCCCCCCCCAACTTGTTATTTTTCTTCAAAATTGGGGCACATTAAGGCCCATTGTTACAAGTTTCATGTTGGAACCCCGTTCACTGGTAACGCAGCGGAAATATGTTTTAAAATTTTTAATATAGATCATAAATGATCTGGAACCAGTGAACTTGAGACCGTAATTATTTTTCCGGAACTAATAATACATACAATATGTAAACTCAGGAAATTGTAATCAATATAAAAATATATAGAACCTTACCAACGTTTGGAGGCTCCTTCACTTTATGATATGCTCCTGGTCTGTAACACTGATCTTCCTAGCTATATCCCGGAACTGGTAACTGCGTGTGGGCGCATCACGTACTCAGGAACTTAGGAGGATGTAGAGAGAATATGAAGAAACTATTTCTTCCAAAGAGAAAAAATAACTAGAACAATTCAAGTTCTTAAAAAAATTATTAATAATATATATATATCTTTTTTCAATAGTGCAACAATTGCACAACACCTTTTTCTCTCTTTAATTTTTCTCTCACGCACTGCACAAAAAATTGCACACACAAAATGCAAAACCTTTTTTTTTTTTTGTGTTTCTCTTGTTTTTTAAATATCATGTGTTGATTTTTTTTTTTTTTAAATTCAAAATCAATTTTAATCAAAAACCAATTAATCTAATCTTTTAAGATATCAAATATCTTTAAAGATATTGATTAATATTTATTTTATTTAATATGATTTGAATTCAAACTATTTATATTCAAAATTCAAAATATAATTTAATAAAATAAAATAATCATATTATCTTATTTTATTCAAAAACAAATATCAATAAACATCCTCCATTTAGTGATTAATAACATGATTAAATAATCTTATTATTTAATTTAATTAATCACCATTATTGATTAATCAAATAATCTCATTATTCAATTAATTCCCGAATAAATACGTGTTACTTTCGTAACACAATTAATTGGACAATCCAGTTAATTAACCGTGACCCTTGTTACCTAAATCGATCGGGCTAGCAAAGGGACCTAATGGACCCACAGTATTTTGAGCTCCAATAATCATCGGAATCATTAATTAAACTCTTTAATTAATATTCATTGATTATTAACTCTGGTGTTATTCCACTAAAAACCCGAAGCTGCACTCTCTCAACTGTAGACGCTTTTACACAGACCGATACAACTCGGTGTCCATCGATATAGCTATTACACATGGTGTGATCCTCCACAGTAGTTCATAATTAGAGCTGGGTCATAATGTCCGTTATACCCCTCTGATTACATATATCCTTTAAGTACCGTTGATTCTCTAATGGACAATAAATCCTATTTTCTCACGGAATTAGGAGAGCGCTGATATTGTTCAAGCCCTGAATCAACCCTTAAGGGAAGTACCATCTACTTCTCACAAGAAGGAGTGGATTCCACTATTGTGTACATACCTTCCCAGCTACAAGCCAAACCGCAATCCCAACATACGGAGTATATTGATCAGGAACTGCATCTGACCTCAGCCATGGTATATCAAAGACCACGATCTAACCTGAAGGAGTCGATAAGACACTCAGGATTAAGATCACCCACATATAGCTATCATTAGTTGATATATATGAATCTCATCAGTAAACGGATCTTGGTGAGAGATTCATATAGATCATGGCCGAGTCCTATATGATCACATCACACAAGGTGCCTCCATTCTCATATCTCATATGAATGATTCAGGATAGAATCACTGTACATTACGGAATGGACCGCAGCTATAGATTAACCACAAATAAAGTACCCAGCTTTATTTGCTATCTATGGACTCTTTAGATTGCACTTCTCTTACTGTATCCATCCGTATATGACACTCATATACACAGTTCGAGATTACATCCGGCAATCTAGGATGTTAATATATGCACAAGTTATAAAATAAACAACACAACAAGAATGAATTGAGCTTTTCTTTTTATTTATTTCATAAATCCATTTACAAATTACATCTTTAGGGCATAAACCCCAACATTTCAAAGGGTCAAGAACAATCTAAATAGGTCTAGGAGGAACCAAAGTGAAGTTAGGAAGATATGGGTTAAGAAGGACCTAGTGGATGAAATGAAGGCTAAGGAGAAGGGATATTTATGAAGAACTTTAGCACCTATATGGGTGGTCAAAAGAAATGGATCCCTTCACTCGGTAAAGCCACCCGGGGTTGACCCAAATCCCACCAAATATACTTTACATTGATAAAATTCTTAAAGTATGGTTAGATGTCACAAATTATTTTCTCGTGCATTATGAGTCACCTTGATTGTGAAATATCATTAAATGAATATGATGTTAAAGTTGTCATCTTGTTAAAGTTGTAGAATTCTTTTACTAGCATTTGAGTGGGATCAAATGAATATGATGAGTCTAAAATCATCGAAAGGTTTTCGAGTAAAAGAATCTAGTGCATTAGGTGCATTGAACTGGATCATAATGAAATACTTTATCTAGAACCGTCACTAGATATAAGTCTTTTCATTAAAGAGGACAATCGGAGAGTCTATCTTAATCCTGAGATAAATGATGGACTTATGGTTGCAAGTGTTATCTTTAGAGCTATCAATGAGTACGATTATATAGCATAGTCTATCCTCGATAGTTTGGTGGTATACATTTGTTAATCGATAGAGGACTTCATTTATAGATATGGACATCGTGGCTCCATTTATTAAATGAGAGTATAATACCATCATATGGATGTTTTGAGGTATTGGATATTAAATCTCAACGTTGAGTTTTCAATAATGATTATTGAAAAACAAGGCTTCTGGACAAGTCAAAGTGTCCAAGTTCGAAATGTGGTCATATGAGGAAATATGGTAACTTGGAGAGCTATAGGCGGTTTATGAGCTCTTGGCGATTACTGATATTATTCACGAGGATATACTATCTCCTATAAGATTGTCTAGGGTATGAATGAGAAACATCTCCTTATTCTATCTTTATTTAAGAGTTCAATTTTAGCTCTTTAGTGGAATGAGTTAAAATTAATAGATTGGACCTAGGTGAATCATTTGTTGATTGTGATTAGGTTGTGTCTATTGAAGCTTAAATTTAGATAGCCCGCCAAGATCCCCAATCCACACGTATTTGCATGGATCACTTGATATATTCTACCGGGCCGATTTAAGGGTCCATCTAGAATTGTTTTTAATATATCAAGAATATAATATGTCTATTATTTAATTAATGGGCTGCACTATTATATTAATATATTAAAATGAGACATGTGGGCTTGTTTCTTTTAGTAAGAATGGGTCTGGTTCACATGTGGGCTTTTATTTAAAGTCCAATAGATTAAATGAAATAAGAAAATAATATATGGCTCATTCATATAAGTGGGGCGGCAAGGTGTATATATTAACCTAATATATTATTTTGTTTCATTGTTTTAATTAAATAAGAATTAGTTAATTTATTAATTAATTGTTTAATTAAGAAACAAATCTTTTTCTGATCAGGAAATATATTTCCTAAAGTTATACTATTGGTAGTAGTATATTAAAAGTAAAAGACTTGTTTGATAAGAAAATAAATAATTAATTTTATTTATTTAATCAAATAAGAAGTCTTTTTATTTAGTCAATAAAAGAATAAAAATATCTATGAGTTGGATTAGGTTTTGAAGTCTAAAGGTTGATGGAAATTAGGGTGCAACACAAACTCTTTTTGGTATGTGATTTGCGGCAACCCTAGTCCATTTAAAGGAAGATTTCGGCAATCCTAAATAGAAGAGGAAGCAAAATTTCGGCCACCTATATAATTCCACATATAGAATTCGGCCACCATAGTTGATTGAATGATTCAATTTTTCTTCTTCTTCTTCTCAATTCATAGAAAATGATAATTTTTATTCTACTAAACATAAAAGAGAGAAGAGATTATTCTTTGATAGTACACTGATTTCTTGTTCATCAATAAGCTTGTGTGTACAACATCGAATTAGGTTCACGCGAGTTTCGATCATTAGATTGAGAACTCAAAAGTGACCGGAATAATTTTTGTCTTCTTTTGATTGTTTTGTCACTAACAAAAGAAAAAGAAAACTTTGTTCATCCATTATCAGGTTTGCAATTCAAAGAAAAAGGGAGACCACGCTCCTAGGTGATTCACGTACGTGTTCGAATTGGAAGATCTCACGGTACTGTTCACGGGGGTACTGTTCACTATCACTGTTCACGCGGGTACTGTTCACGATCACTGTTCATGCGGGTAATGTTCACAATCACTGTTCAAGCAGGTACTGTTCACGGGCATCGGAAAAGATTTTGCGGATTACCAATCGACGTAAGTCAATCGGATCACGTGTCAAGAGGTATTTAACTCTAACCGTATATATTTGAGTTTAATTAATTAAAAGGTTAAGGTTCAACTTTGAGAAAAATTTTAAAACCATACGAAATCTATTTTTCGTTTCTTCCGCTGCGTTTTATATCGATTTTTCCCTACATTAACATCCAAGATTGCTAGATGTAATCTCTAACTAAGTATATGAGTGTCATATACAGAGGAATTCGGTTTGAGATGAGCAATCTAAAGAGTCCATGGATAGCAAATAGAGATGGGTACTTTATTTGTGGTTAATCTACAGCTGCGGCCCATTTCGTAATGTACGGTGGTCTTATCCTAGACTATTCATATGGTGATATGAGAATGGAGACACCTTATATGATGTGATTATATAGGACCAGGCCACGATCTATATGAATCTCTCACCAAGATCCGTTATATGATGAGATTCATATATATCGACTAATGATGGCTATTTATGGGTGATCTTAATCATGAGTGTCTTATCGACTCCTTCAGGCTAGATCGTGGTTTTTGATATTCCATAGGCGATACCGAAGTTGCATTCCCAGTCAATAAGTTCGTATGTTGGATTCATGGTTTGGCTTGTGGCTACGAAGGTCTGTACACAATAGTGGAATCTACTCCTTCTTGCGAGAAGTAGATAGTAGTTCCCTTACAGGTTGATTTGGGACTTGAACAATATGAGCGCTCACCTTCTTCCGTAAAGGAAGTTAGGATTTATTATTCATTAGAGAATCAATGGTAATTAATGGAAAAGATATAATTAGAGGGGTATAACGGACTTTATGACCTAGCTCTAATTATGAGCTACTTGTGGAGGATCATACCGTATGCAACAGCTATATCGATGGACAACTTAATTTCTGCTTGTGTAATACATCTATAGTTAGGAGAGTGCAGCCTCGGGTTTTTAGTGGAATAACTCCGAGGTTAATAATCATAAAATATTAATTAAAGAGTTTAATTAATTATTTCTAAGTATTATTGGAGCGTAAAATTGTGGGTCCATTAGGTCTCCTTACTAGCCTGATTGATTAAAGGTAACAAGGGTCACGGTTAATTAATTTGATTGTCCAATTAATTGTGTTACGAAAGTGACACGTATTTATTCGGGGATTAATTGAATAATGGGATTGTTTAATTAATATATTAATAATCAAATTAATTAAATAATTAGATTATTTAATTAATGAATTATTAATTAATTATTAATTAGAGGTTGCAGGTTCTAATCGTGGCTGAGACAAAGATAAAATAATTAGATTATTTTATTCTTTACTAAGTCTAGTGTTTAAGTTCAAGTCAACTAGGATTATGTGGAAGTTAGAATCCTACTCTATTTAGGACACTTAAATACGAATTATCCTTTTAAATATATGGAGATATATTTGGAAAAGGATATGTATCTAGTTTTAGATATGGGTAAATTGCACTGAACCCCTTGAGGTTTGGACAAGTTACACTTAGATGGAAAAATTTCCTTATTATACATTAACACCCTCAAACCTTAAATTTGACTTTAAAAATACCTAACATGCCCCTAGTTATATTATTTTATACTTTTTTTTTCTTTTAACCAAAAACTTTATAAACTTTAATAAAAATAAAAATATTAAATAAAAAATATGATTCATTAAATACATAAATAGTTAAAAAATTAAATAAATAAATAGTTAAAAAATTAAATAAATAAATAGTTTAAAATTTTAAATAAATAAATAGTTTTAAAAAATCAAATAAATAAATATTTTTAAAAAATTAAATAAATAAATAGTTTCAAAAAATAAATAAATAAATGAAAAAAAATTAAAACATTAATTTTTTTAAGGATATCCTTTAATAGGGATAAGAAAAGCTCTAAATATCCAAACTTAGTTATTTATATTTTTTTTAAATATTTTTTTAGAATATTTTTTTTTATTTTAATAAATCATATTTTTTATTTAATATTTTTATTTTTAATAAAGTTTATAAAGTTTTTGGTTAAAAGATAAAAAAAAATAAAGTATAAAATAATATAACTATGGGCATTTTAGGTATTTTTATAGTCAAATTGAGTTTTGGGGGTGTTAGTGTTAAATAAAGAAACTTTTCCATCGCAGTGTAACTTGCTCAAACCTCAAGGGTCTCAGTGTAACTTGCTCAAACCTCAAGGGGTTCAGTGCAATTTACCCTTTAGATATATATATATATATATTTTTACATAACTAGAAGACTACATGAAATAGGTGATTTCATTGAACCAAAAACACACACATAAATAATGTTGAAAAAACAACAAAAGAAAAAGAAAGTAACAAGGTTGGGGCGCGGCCAAAGAGAAAAAAAAAAAGTTTTTTATTTTATTTTATTTCATTTAAGGTTGCTCGGATTCTCCATACACAAAGCAAGAGTTGTCTTGTGTTGTTTCTACCACCTCCATTCAACCTCCTAAAACCCGTGACACGTGCACACGCAGTTGTCGAAACCCGAGAGATAACGAGGAAGATCCGGTGGTACAAATCGGAAAGCGATATCAAAAATAGAAAGAGTGAAGGAGTTAGCCTGTAGGTATGATTTTGAATCCTACCTTTTATTTATTCTTATATATCGTACACGGTTTTAAAGTCGTTTAAAAATTATTTTTTTCAAGAATAAAAGTTTTAAGATTCCTTCCGCTGCGCGACTCTAGGGCTTACAATGAATGCATTCAAATCCAATCATAGCGTAGTCAAAAATGAGCCTCCTCGGGATAAAGGCACTTTGTTAGCTAAAGCTTTCGCCACTATTTTGTAAACTACATTACATAAACTTATTGGCCAAAATTCAGACACCCGTTGCGCCGATCGAACCTTTGGAATCAGGCATACAAACATATCATTCACCGGTTGCAACGAAGCACCATTATTCAAACAATTCAAGCATGCTTCAGTTATACTCCCCCTGATACTATCCCAATATTTCTGGTAGAATAGAGCCGGTAAACCATCCAGGCCCGGTGCCTTTGATGGTGCCATCACAAAAACAGCCACCCGAATCTCTTCTATAGTAAATGGACCATCCAAGAAATTTATCAATTGCTGCGAGCGACTTGACTGAACACAAGCTAGCATCCTATCAATATCCTCCTCATGTGGTTCATAAAACGTAAATAAATTCGTGAAATATTCCGCCACTACTAGCTCCACCTCACTATCACCTTCACACCAATTGCCATTCGCGTCATAAAGCCCCAGCACTTCATTCCGCATCCTCCTCGCCTTAGCTTTCCAGTGAAAGTATTTGGTGTTCTGGTCACCTTGCTTCAACCATTCAACTCTAGAACGCTGGCGCCATTATTCTTCCTCATTCTTTAGAAGTCCGTCCAACTTGTTTTCAAGCCTCTGGATCACAAACCAAGAACCTTGCTGAACTAACCAAGGAATAAAATATCGGTATCGATATCGGGCTTTTAAATTTAAGAATATATCGAGGATATTATCGATATCGGTAGATATTCTGTCAAAAATTAAAAAAAATGATAGATATTTACATCTAAATTTAGAATTTTTTTGTGAAATTTTAGGACAAGCTTAAACAAGTAATTATACATCAAATAAATCATATTTCAAAGATAAATTAGTATAGTTATGAGTTTATTATAAAGTATAACATAGATAGAGTCTGTCTGTATTTAATTTTTAAAATTGAGTATTTAATAGAATAATATTTTGTTTCACTTTTACAATATTATATACAATATAAAGAGATTGAATATTTAATAAACAAAATTATCATTAAAATACAATATAAAGAGATTGTTTCACTTCTTCTCTAATCATTTGTTCAACATTTATTCCCATGTCTCGAGCGTGAAAAGCAACATGTGGATCAGGATTTCCCTCATCATCATCCAAGGAGGTAGGTCTAACCAAGTCAAAAATAGGATTCTTATTATCGTCTTCTGTTTCAGTAGCTACTTGAAGTAGATCCATAAAATCAGTTTCATTTACTTTATATTTTTCAGTTGTCATATCCTTAAGTTTCAACTTCATATTATAATAACAGTAAACAAGTTGTTCATATTATAATTGAGTTCTTTAGATTCTCTACAAAAAAAAAAAAAACAATTGTGGGTTTTACACGATTTGCACAAACAATTTTGAGATTCCTTATTTGGAATGTCGGCACAAAGTTATAAAAAAACCAATTCTGCATATTTATAAATTGATTGGTATATATTTAATATTATTTGGAATTAGTTTTACACATTTGAGTTACAAACAAAATTTTTTGTTTTCAGATTGCTTTCACAAAATTTTAGAATACGTTCACTCTTTAATTCTTTGTCCAATTTTACTTCAAGTCCTCAATAATTTTACTATTGCCTATTACGTTAGAAATTTTTATAAATTTGTTAATGCTTCTTCTAAAATAATTTTCAATCTAAATTATTTTAACAATAATTTAATTGTTTAAAATTAAAAAAAATTATTTTAATATTATACAAAATATCCATGGACTTTCGAGGTGAAATTCGTGAAATTTCGGGAATATCGGAAGATTTTTACAGATATTTCGAAATCGGCCGGATATTCTGCAGGATATTGGATATTGGATATTGGATATTTGCCTGTTTCGATATCAGTCCCTCCAAAATACGGATATATCGGTGGATATTTCGGTGTATCTATCGATTTTCAATTCCCTGGAACTACATGAGATGCGCAATGAAGATCTCTCTGGCACTTCTGTATCTCAGCTCTGTTTCTAGTATTCCATCTAGCAAGTTGAATAGTGCAGCTTTTGATTGCATACCTCACCTGATCCCCTAGAAGGGTCCCAAGAGCGATCCTCCAGTTGACAATAATCATCGCGATCCACCCAACACGATTCAAAGTGAAAACGCCAAACATGTTTACCATGTTGTTGCATTCCTCTCTCCCTAACCGTGAGCACCTCAACCAATAACGGCTGATGGTTCGAATTCCACTAGTCGAGGTGACGAACTAACGAATTGGGGAAAATCTGCTGCCAACTGAAGCTGCATACCCCACGATCCAATCGTTCCTGGATCATCTCACTTCCATTCCGTCTGTTACCCCATGTGAAGTCTAGGCCAATGTACCCCATATCACTCAGCTCGCACCAATCCAAAGTTTCCCTAAATTCCTCCATCAGCCTCCTATTCCTTCGCAGACCACCCACCTTCTCATCATCACAGAGAATCTCATTGAAGTTTCTAATGCAGATCCAAGGCAATTGAGATAAACCACACAGCCTTTTTAGCAACGACCATCCATGATGCCGCCGATCCGTCTCTAGGTTACCGTAGAAACCAGTCAATCTCCAATCTTTGTTTACATGCGACAACACCTTCACATCAATATGAAACCGCAAAAAGGACAACAGTTTAACATGCACTTTGCCAGACCAAAACAAACACAAACCCCCACTCCTTCCCACTGCATTAACAACCAGCTTCCCCACAAACCCCAACTTAATTCTTAAACTTTCCATTAAACTAACCCCACCCTTAGTCTCCATTAGAAACACCACATCCGGATCCAAGTCCCGCTTTAATTGCTGCAGGACCCGAGTCGCTCGAGGGCTTCCAAGCCCGCGAGCATTCCACGCCAGAGTCCTTATTGCGTTCGGTCGACCGATGATAACCTAGCCGTTCATATCTGAGCGTTGGATTCCTCACACCCCATAGATGATTTCCTTCTCTTCGCATCTAAAACCATATCTCTGTCATCGTCAACTTCCCTATGCCGTACCAAGCCACCATCTCCAACGACTTCAGAGACCCCCTCAGTTCCACCCTCCTTCGACGACTCCACCTTAGTGCCCACCCTAGCCAATCGCTTCCACCGTCTAGAGATAATTCCTGATTTCTCATTCCCACGTGCCCCGCTTCCCTAACCAAGATCAGAAGATTTTTTATCACTCACCATTAAACAATCCTTGAAAACTCTTCATGTACTGGCCCATTACGAATCTTGGTCTTTCCCTTCCAAGTTTCTTTTACTCTTTCGGTCATTTGGGCCCAATGACCCTGCCCCAACACGTGCGTTATCAGCCGTTTGGAACCGTTACCAATGCTTTTGAAGATGAACGCTTTTGAAAGAGCCATCTCTTCAATTCCCGTATCCGAGCCGTTACTACTATAAATATCTTTACTGCCCATTGGGTAACCTCCAATCATCAGTATTCTCTTCAATAACACCTCTGAACTCCTTCCTCCCATCCCGCCTTAACTCAAGCACCACCATTACAGTTCCTTTCCCCGCTCACCCTCCGACCGCGACATATTTTTCCCCGGTAGAGAGGGCCGGCGCTCAGACAGCGTGGCCTTCAGCCACACACCAAACGGCATCTCTCCCTTATCTAACAGGACGGAGTTATCCAAATTTTCCGAACAATCTTGCGAATTATGACCCAAACGACCACACCTGAAGCAGTGAATTAGGAGCCTTTCATACCTAAGCAGCATTAGCGTTTCTCTCCCATCCCCAAGAACATCCACTTTTAAGCAACGACGCAAAGGTTTCCCAATATCCACTCGCACACGCACCAGCAGAAACTGGCCAGAGCCATCCCACGGAGCCTTAATCTCAACATCTTTCACAGTCCCAATCATTCCACCAAGGAAAAGCCCAATATCAACAGACAAACAAATCAATGGAACACAATGAATTTGTACCCAGAAATCTGAGTGACTAAAGGACATGTCTTCTATCATACCCATCCCAGAGGGCTTATCCAGGGCAATCAAGGCCCCGTCAAATGTCCACGGAGCCCTAGAGAGAACTTGACCGATATCCTCCACACACTTGAAATGAAAAGTGAACAGGTTCTTAAACGCTGCCTCAATCTCAACACCTTCCACTACTCTCCACAACTTGGCAATAACCCCCTTGAAAACTTCTGTTTACTAACTTATTAGATAACACCTTACCTACCAAACTCAATGACAGCCTCTGCATTCTGGTGGATATCATTTCCATATTAAGACGCTGGACAGGGCCTTCCTTCTCCTATCGGGACAAGTTAGCACACAACCAAGCGATATCTTCAGAACTCATGGCTTAGACCGATAACTAAAGACTAAACTTTTACTCTAATGGTCAGAGAAAACCATAGAGACTCTTATTCTGAGTAATTGAAATGATTTTCATGTGTGGAATTGCTATTGATTCTAAAATCATCACTTTTCTTTTCAAGTTGGTACTCTAATTAAATTGCTTGATTCGAGTATTCTCCATGTACATTTTATAAGAATACTTGACGAGTTTTCTAATACCTCAAGTTATTGAAAATTATAGTATCATTCGAAGAACGTATTCAGTATCTAGAAATTATATTTATCCCGAGTTTACCGATGCCTTAAGTTATTTTCAACAACTGCAAGTCATCAGAAAACTATAGAAAAATTATGTATATACTACAAGTCCCGTATATTAACATAATTTTCCTTCATTTCTTACTATTCCTGTTAAATAAATTGTATCTAGAAATCAACATGTCAAATTCCTATGACATAATAATTTTCATTTTCTTGAGATTGAGTACTTGAAAAAAAATTCTTGAGCTGCTTGTGCTCATAAATCATAATTAAGGAAAGATCAAGTTGACATCTAAATGAACAAGAAATCAAAATGTCAAATGGGAACATTTTGTTTGTAAACTAGGATAGGGTTCTCATTGGTTCTATGGGTCAAAAACAAAACTTGAATATAATCAAATGATATATATATATATATATATATATATATATATATATATTTGAAGTTGAATTGAATTTTCAAATGTTGTTAGCGAGAATTGAATTGCTGAGATATTCCCGGTTGCTTCCCCATCGCTATAGTGAAGATGATATCAAGCCCAAACCAATCCAAGGCCTCTTTGACTTTTTGACCTTTAAGCTTATATCAGTTAATTGAATGTTTCTATTTAGGCTGCCTGCTGCTTCTTGTACTTAAATTGAAAAAAAAAATTACAAATGGGTTCACACCTCATCAACAACTACAAATATGTCCCTGATAGTAAATCTCTTGTGAGAGATGAGTCTCCCACGTAGTGTTTTCATAGACAAAGGTAACTAGGTGAGATTCGAACTCCTATCACCAAGGGAGGACCAAGTAGATGACCAAGGATATGACGAACCCTGGCTATAACCAGGTCAGTTTCTTACAATATATATATATAGAGAGAGAGAGAGTTAAAATAATATTATTTTAAATTAGTACTAGTATCATTAATGAAAATTGCCAAAAATAACCTAATCAAAATATGCATTATTGTTTTTAGCTAGATCCATTGTTTTTTTTATTTGTAACTGTTCGATCTTAGTTTATATATGTTTTTCACCCCCTATTTCCTATCTAATAAGCTAGTCTCTTGAGCATTTTAGGTTGTTTAATGTGTTTGTTGAGTATGTGTAGGTCATATTCCTTTAGATGAGGTGTTCAACGATTCTTTCAAGGAAAAGAGCTTAAACGTGAGGAAAAAGGGAAAAACTATCAACAATCGCTGCATAGGTTGCTCTCCATGCATGACATCAACCGCGACACATCCAGCGATACATTCCAGTAAAGTACCCGTGGTTATCGTTCCGCATACCGCTTGCCAGGCATTAACCTCAACCACGGTTCACACCATATTATTTTCCAGATTAGCACTGCTTTGAAGACAGCTGCACATGCAAGGTGTTTGTGCCGCGGTACAAGTAGCGGTCGTATAACAGCCCAGGCCCACCAAGTAGATATTGTCCGCTTTGGACTTCACGCACGTGTCCTTCGCCATCACGGATTTGATTTGGATCATGGGCTTCACGCAAGCATCCTTCCCCCATGGCCCAAAACGCATCTACTTAGTTAGGAGAGATCAAGCCTTATATATAAGCCATGGACCTCACTTGCTAGCGATGTGGGATGTGACAATCTACCCCCCTTCAGACCTCACGTCCTCGTGAGGGTCCAAACACAATCACAAATCCAAATCCACATCCACACAGGGTAGCAAGTCTGCTATGATACCATTTGTAACAGCCCAGGCCCACCAAGTAGATATTGTCCGCTTTGGGCTGCACTCACGCGTCCTTCACCCTCACGGATTTGCTTTGGATCATGGGCTTTACGCAAGCATCCTTCACCCATGGCCCAAAACACGTCTACTTAGTTTGGAGAGACCAAGGCTTATATACAAATCATGGACATCACTTGCTAGAGATGTGGGATGTGACAATCTACCCCCCTTCTGACCTCGAGTCCTCGTGAGGGTCCAAACACAATCACAAATCCAAATCCACATCCACACCGGGTAGCAAGCCTGCTCTGATACCATTTGTAACAGCCCAGACCCACCAAGTAGATATTGTCCGCTTTGGGTTTCATGCACGCGTTCTTCACCCTCACAGATTTGCTTTGGATCATGGGCTTCATGCAAACAACCTTCACCCATGGCCCAAAACGCGTCTACTTAGTTAGGAGAGACCAAGGCTTATAAACAAACCATGGACCTCACTTGCTAGCGATGTGGGATGTGACAATCTACCCCCCCTTCAGACCTCACGTCCTCGTGAGGGTCCAAACACAATCACAAATCCAAATCCACATCCACACAGGGTAGCAAGTCTGCTATGATACCATTTGTAACAGCCCAGGCCCACCAAGTAGATATTGTCCGCTTTGGGCTGCACTCACGCGTCATTCACCCTCACGGATTTGCTTTGGATCATGGGCTTTACGCAAGCATCCTTCACCCATGGCCCAAAACACGTCTACTTAGTTTGGAGAGACCAAGGCTTATATACAAATCATGGACCTCACTTGCTAGAGATGTGGGATGTGACAATCTACCCCCCTTCTGACCTCGCGTCCTCGTGAGGGTCCAAACACAATCACAAATCCAAATCCACATCCACACCAGGTAGCAAGCCTGCTCTGATACCATTTGTAACAGCCCAGACCCACCAAGTAGATATTGTCCGTTTTGGGTTTCATGCACGCGTCCTTCACCCTCACAGATTTGCTTTGGATCATAGGCTTCATGCAAACAACCTTCACCCATGGCCCAAAACGCGTCTACTTAGTTAGGAGAGACCAAGGCTTATAAACAAACCATGGACCTCAGTTGCTAGCGATGTGGGGTGACACTATTTGACTTGAGCTTATTTTTATGAAATGTTGTTAATCATAATCGTACATTAAAAATGCTAGTTTTGCAAGTTTTACTTGCAGTTAAAATGTTACTTTTTTAATTTTAATTGTATCTGAATATTTGAAAATTTATGTACTCTTTAAACGTTATCAAAAATTTCATAAATGTTTTCGATTACGTATTATGTAATACTTATTGAGTTAACAGCTCACCCCTTGTCATTTAACATTTTGTAGACTAAGTATCTTAGAAGCTGACCGCTAGGGCGATAGACTTTCAGGATTTAGAACTTATTGAGATTTTATGTAATGTTTTTTCTTTGTTTTGTCACCTAGAATTTGAATTTAGGTGCTCGGTATTGTTTTAATTTCCTTTAGAGTGTTTTGAACTTTATTATTGGATTTATTTGGAGATATTTAATGATTAGTAGTTTCTTTTGGGTGAAGTAATTAATGATTTATGACTTAACATTCCGAATCAAAGTGTTTAATAACTCTTTGAGTTTTGAGGTGTTACAACTTGGTATCAAAGCATGCTTGCTACCCGGTGTGGATGTGGATTTGGATTTGTGATTGTGTTTGGACCCTCACGAGGACGCGAGGTCTGAAGGGGGGTAGATTGTCACACTATCTCTCTTGTTTCTCCTTTTTGTGTTACACACAATATGAGTTTGTATCATATACAAACACTTGTGTATATTCTTTGTGTGCTATATTTTTGTTATCAATATATATCATATATATATTATTATAACTAAAACTCTTTAATTGATATCTCTTTAGATTTTAAAAGATAATTAAATATTTATTTTGAATTTAAACATTTTAAATTCAATTTCAAATATTTAATTTAATAAAATAAAATAATCATATTATCTTATTCTATTTAAAATCAAATATCAACTAACATCCTCAATTTAGTGATTAATAACAAAATTAAATAATCTTATTATTTAATTTATTTAATCACCATTATTCATTAATTAAATAATCTCATTATTCAATTATTTCCCGAATAAATACGTGTCACTTTCGTAACACAATTAATTGGACAATCCAATTAATTAACCGTGACCCTTGTTACCTAAATCGATCAGGCTAGCAAGGGGACCTAATGGACCTACAGTATTTTGAGCTCCAATAATCCTCGGAATTATTAATTAAACTCTTTAATTAATATTCTTTGATTATTAACTCCGGTGTTATTCCATTAAAAACCCGAAGCTGCACTCTCTCAACTGCAGACGTTTTTACACAGACCGATACAACTCGGTGTCCATCGATATAGCTATTACACATGGTGTGATCCTCCACAGTAGTTCATAATTAGAGCTGGGTCATAATGTCCGTTATACCCCTCCAATTACATATATCCTTTAAGTACCATTGATTCTCTAATGAACAATAAATCATATTTCCTCACGGAATTAAGAGAGCGCTCATATTGTCCAAGCCCCAAATCAACCCTTAAGGGAACTACCATCTACTTCTCACAAGAAGGAGTGGATTCCACTATTGTGTACATACCTTCCCAGCCACAAGCCAAACCGCAATCCCAACATACGGAGTATATTGATCAAGAATTGCATCTGACCTCACCCATGGTATATCAAAGACCACGATATAACCTGAAGGAGTCGATAAGATACTCAAGATTAAGATCACCCACATATAGCCATCATTAGTTGATATATATGAATCTCATCTGTAAACGGATCTTGGTGAGAGATTCATATAGATCATGGCCCAGTCCTATATGATCACATCATACAAGGTGCCTTCATTCCCATATCTCATATGAATGATTCAGGAAAGAATCACCGTACATTACGGAATGGACCGCAGCTATAAATTAACCACAAATAAAGTACACAGCTTTATTTGTTATCTATGGACTCTTTAGATTGCACGTCTCTTACTGTATCCATCCGTATATGACACTCATATACACAGTTCGAGATTACATCCGGCAATCTAGGATATTAATATATGCACAAGTTATAAAATAAACAACACAACAATAATGAATTGAACTTTTCTTTTTATTTATTTCATAAATCCATTTACAAAATACATCTTTAGGGCATAAACCCCAATAAGAAACATTGTTTTCTTAGGGTTGTTCTTCTTCATTAAACATTTTCATGCATCATGTTTAATTTTATGATGAACATTCGCACATGTTTTGAATGTATGACTGAATGAATTCTTAATTTATGTTTTTCAGCTATGTCCTCTGCACTGTTACAAATCCTTGCCAATGACAAATTAACTGGTGATAACTACACTAAATGGAAACATAGCATAAATGAAATCTTGGTCACCAAGGGTCTAAAGTTTGTGCTTATGGAGGAATGTCCTCTAGTGCCTACTGCCAATACTGCACGAATTTTTCGTGAGGCATATCAAAAATGGGTCTCATCATATGAGAAAGCCCAAACATATCTGTTAGCCAGTATGACAGACGTGCTTGTCACTAAGCACGAAGCAATGTGTACTGCATTTGAAATAATGAAGTCATTGCAGGCTATGTTCGGGCAACCCTTAGAGCAAAAGCGGCACAAAGCTATTCGTTCTGCAATGCTTGCTCGGATGAAAGATGGCGTATCTATTCGAGAACATGTCCTGAACATGATGTCCTATTTTAACACAACAGAGATCAATGGCGGGGCCATTGATGAACCCAGTCCGGTGAGCATTATAATGACTACTCTTTCGAAGAGTTTTGATCAGTTCAAGAGTAACTATGAGATGAACAAGCTAAAGTTCAGTCTCACTCAGTTGCTCAATAAGCTCACTACTTTTGAGTTATTGACTAATGACATCAAAAGTAAGACCGGTGAGGCAAATGTTGCCGAACCATCTTCCTCTATAAATAAAAAGAGGAAGAGTTCTGCTGGGAAGGCAAAGGGTAAGCCCAAGCCCAAGAAATCTCAAGGCAAGAAGAAGGGCGCCTCCACCAACCAAGGCAAAGGAAAATGTTTCCATTACAACAAGGTTGGACACCGGTAGAGGAACTATCCTCAGTATCTAGATGAGGTTTCCAAGAAGAAGAAAACGAAAGGTAAATATGATTTACTTGTTCTTGAGTCATGTTTAGTGGAAGACGATTCTTCACCCTGGATAGTTGATTCGGGGGCCACTAACCATGTTTGTTCTTCTATGCAGTGGGCTGATTCTTGGACACAGCTTGAGGAATGAGCCTTCTCTATGCGTGTTGGGTCAGGGGATATCGTGTCAGCAAGAGCGGTAGGTGTAGTTACACTACATTTTGGGAGTTGTTTCATTGTTTTGAATCATGTATTTTTAATTCCTGGATTTACTCAAAATTTGATTTCAGTTTCAAAATTGTTGGAACAATTATATTCTGTTTCTTTTAATAATAAATCTGTTATTATTGCAAATAATGGTTTGAATATATGTTCAGGATTAAACGAAAACAACTTGTATGTTTTAAGGCTATTAATACATATTACACTGCTCAACGCTGAAATGTTTAAAGTTGAAAAACCAAAAACAAAACGACAAAAGATTTCTCTAGAAAATGAAACATATCTGTGGCATCTAAGACTTGGCCACATTAACCTTGACAGGATAGATAGACTAGTTAAAAGTGGACCTTTAAGTGAGTTAAAAAGTGGCACCTTACATATATGTGAATCCTGTTTAGAAGGTAAAATGACCAAGGAACCTTTTACTAGAAAAGGGCTTAGAGCCAAAGAACCACTAAAGCTTATACATTTAGACGTCTGTGGACCGATGAATGTTAAAGCAAATGGTGCTTATGTCGCCTTTATAGATGACTACTCGAGATACAGATATGTCTACCTAATGCAACGGAAGTTAGAAACTTTTGAAAAGTTCAAAGAATTCTGAGCTGAAGTTGAGAACTAGTTATGAAATACTATCAAATGTCTACGATCGGATCATAGAGGTGAGTACCTTGACCAAGAGTTTAAAGACTTTATGATCGAGTATGTGATAATGTCCCAACTCACAGCTCCTGGTACACCACAACAGAATGGTGTCGCGGAGAGGAGAAATGGAACCCTAATGGAAATTGTAAGATCTATGATAAGTTTCTCATCATTACCAAATTCCTTTTGAGGATATGCGTTACAAACTGTGGCATACATTTTGAATGTAGTGCCATCCAAATCTGTTCCTAAGACTCTCTTAGAGTTGTGGAATGGTTGTAAAGCTAGTTTACAACATTTCCATATACGGGGGTGTCCAGCACATGTTTTGAAGAACAGAAGTGGAAAGATGGACCCCAAGTCTGTGGTCTGCTTGTTTGTAGGATATTCCAAGGAGACCAGAGGTGGATACTTCTATAGTCCTAAAGAGAACAAAGTGTTTGTATCGACAAATGCAACGTTTCTTGAGGATAGCTATATTAGTGATCATAAACCTTGTAGTAAGATTGTATTGAATGAAATGGAGCTTGGTACGACCAGTGCTCAATTAACAAGAGTTGTTGATCCATTGACATCTGAGAGTTAGATGATTCTTAGTCAGGACACACTACCACCTAGACGTAGTGGGAGGGTTGTACGACAGCCTGAACTCTATTTGGATATAGGTGAGGGACAAGGTGTTATCTCTACTAATAGTGTGGATGATCCATTGACATTTAAGAATGCAATGGAAGATCCTGACAAAAAGGAATGGCTTAAAGCCATGAATCTCGAGATGAAGTCTATGTACTCTAACTCAGTCAGGGAACTTGTAGACTTACCGGATGTGGTAAAACCCATAGGCTATAAGTGGATCTACAAGAGAAAGAGAGGAGTAGACGTGAAGGTAGAGACTTTCAAGGCAAGGCTAGTGGCTAAGGGTTATACCCAAAAAGAGGGGTCAATTATGAAGAGACTTTCTCGCCAGTAGCCATGTTTAAGTCTATTCAGATTCTCTTATCCATTGCTGCCCATTTCGATTACAAAATTTGGTAAATGGACGTTAAGACTGTATTCTTGAATGGCAATCATGATGAGAGCATCTACATGATGCAACCAGAGGGATTTGTGTCTCCAGATCAAGAGTAAAAGGTTTGCAAGCTGCAAAGGTCCATTTATGGATTAAAGCTAGCATCTAGATCTTGGAACATAAGGTTTGATGATGTAATCAAAACCTATGGCTTCGAGCAAAATATTGATGAGCCTTGTGTCTACAAGCGCATCATTGACAAGAAAGTAGTTTTCTTAGTCCTATACGTAGATGATATCCCACTCATTGGGAATGATGTAGGGGTAGTATCGAAAGGAAAGGGTTGGTTGGCTAGGCAATTCCAAATGAAAGATTTGGGAGAGGCGAGTTATGTTCTAGGGATCCAACTCTTAAGGGATCGTAAGAACAAACTCCTAGCATTGTCTCAGGCATCGTATATCGACAAGATTCTTATGCGATTTTTGATGTAGAACTCCAAGAAAGGTAATTTGCTTTCCAGGAATGGAGTTCACTTGTCTAAGGAACAGTGTCCTAAGACACCTTAAGAAATTGAGGATATGAGACGTGTTCCCTATGTGTCAGCAGTAGGTAGTCTCATGTATGCTATGTTATGCATGAGACCGGACATCTGCTTCGCAGTGGGAGTAGCCAGCAGATACCAGTCCAACCCAGGATTAGATCATTGGGTTGTTGTCAAGACTATTCTCAAGTATCTTCGGAGAACGAGAAACTATATGCTAGTGTGTTATAGACAGGATTTGACCCCGTTAAGTTAGTTGGACCTCGGCTCGGGCAAGCTGTTCAGACCGCGTTACACATAGCAGTGCACTGTCTGGACAAAATCACTGCGGGGACCGTTGTGCATGCAAGAGCACAGGCTCCGGTCTAGGCAGCAGGGGCCTACTGATGTATATCGCGGCATTGACCGATGTGCATACAAGTGCACAGACCGCGGTCCTCAAAGCATGCACCATCTTGAACCAACCGATGTTGGGACCGCGGTGGAGGCAGGTGCCTAGCCGGGTGACCTGCACCGCGGTGAAGAGGAAAATCCTTTTTTCCAGGAAAACTCAACACACTTATCTAATATGCAAAATTTGCAAGTGTGACGAGTGCATTTTTGTCGTTAAAAAAAGCCCGTCAAAAGTAATTTATAAAAACCTCAAATGCCTCAAATTATTTACAAAACAAGTGCAATGGCAAGTAAGGGTATCGTTCCTCAGGGATTATGGGAGTATATGATTAGATTAGGATTAATAATATTAAAATGCATAAAAGTAAAGTGTCATGGTTTGTTTGAAAAGGTTAACAATTAAAATGCAAATAAACTATGTTATACTAAATGCAACTAGGTTAGAATGAATGCAAACTAATGATATTGAGATGAGTGGGAGTCAATGCAATCATACACGAATAGTGGGCAATCCCATCAATCAATTAAGAACCGATTCATTCTATTTGGGCTAAATCCACCTTTAAGCGTGATTCTAAGATCGCTCAACTCTCCCCACATAGCAATGATTGGTGTACTCTATTGAGTGTAGAGAGGGTTTCTCATGAAGCCTAGATTGATTAAGGTAGTCAGGATGGCTTGGATTGGAATGCTCACAATCCATCCCTTCCACACTTTTAGCCGAGATGTGTAAAATTAGTGTGCTCACAACACATCCCTCCCATTCAAATTAGTTTGTTTAGTCACCTAAATGTGTGTATCTCAAATTAGATTGAGAGTTGGAATGCCTACTCAATCCAAAGAGATCCTTAATCCAATATGTTAATAGCCAAAATTGGCTAAGGACCAAAGGAAAATTTTCCACCTCCCAGACCTGGCTCCATACCCGAGAGTTTCCACCAGGAGACCATTCTATCCAGAGTCGAGCTACGATACCACCCCATGAACAAGGACGGGCTCAGGAAACATCTAGGATAGAGCCCAGAATGATCAGATCTAGCCCGCATCACCAAAACTAGAAATTCCCGGAAGTTGAGGTCACCTTGCAATTGCTCCAGAGACTCACCTATACCTCGCTGACATAGGAGAATGTCCCTAGGAAGCTGCACCTAGCTTCGAAAGGTCAGGGGAAGCCGCACCTAGCTTTGAAAAGGTCAAGGGAAGCCAGATCTGGCTCATAGCTGGATGAAACTTCTCAGATATCGAGGTCGGAACACTGATCGACCTCACTAGTTGATGCACCACACCATGCCATATTCAACGACCTCTATAAAGGATCATGCTGTGAAGATACGAAGATGCACTGGATCATATCTGGAAACGTTACCTACATGTAGAACAAGTAATAGAGTCCAAAGAGGAAACAAACTGATCTCCACCAAGATATTCTCAATTCGGCTATTAACTCAAAGTCAATGACATTTTTCAAGGAGAAATCTCGCCCGATAAGAAGGGGAGAGACTGAGAAAATCAAGGGGAGAATCAGTTGATTTAACCTACAAAACTATGTATAAATAGAAAGAAAGAAAAAGAAAAGAAGAGACTACTATTCGACAGGCATACGACAAATACTCGACCATACCCTAGAGAGAATTGAGAGCAAAAATAAAGAAATTTGTATTTGTATACCATGCACGTTCAATAAAGAAAATATTCTTGCTTTCTTTTGGGTGATGAATTGTATCATTATTCCTTGTAATTTTATAAATAATTGCTACACATACGATCAATCTTAGCCACCACCTACGTGGTAGTGGTCTCGAGGGTGTTAACTGAGATTTCTCATCTCGAGCAAAATTTCCGTTAATACAATACCAACTTGAACTGGGAGTTGGAATGCCTACCCAATCAAGGAGATACAAAATTCAAATTAATAAACATTCAAGATATTCAATATCAACCAATAAACCAATGGTTGGAATTCCTACTTAATTCAAAGAGATGTTACATACATTAAGAACATTTGAATAGAACTAAAATAGATCAAATATTCATAATATGTTGGAAAGGCCAAAATTAAAGTTTAATTACATCATCTCCCACAAAGGGGATTATCTACTCATGCTAAATGCAAAATAAAATCTAAGAGATGAGAGATAGGGAAGACCCATGTAGAGAAACTCTTCATTTCTTGAAGCTTGATTCCAACCTCCTAATAGCCTCCTTGAGTAGAGATGGTGAGGATGATGGTTAGATTTGGTGAGGAATGATTCCTAAATCTAGGTTAGTGGTTAGGGTTTAGAAATGGGAGAAATTTCATTCTTGGAAGAGGGTGGAAGATTTGAAGTGTGTAAAAGAGTCCGTTTTCAATAAGAAAATGGTGTATTTATAGGCTTGGGAGGTTAGGGCACGATCTGAGCTTGAAAATACATCATTGCCTCTCTAAAAATTGCTTAAAACCTATCATTTTTGGTGGTGGAAAGTGCAGTGCACGGGTTACTGCACGGGCAAGGTACCTGTGCAGTTGCCTCAGGCCCGAGTGATCAAATTTCGAGTTTTTGATGAATTGCACGGGTAGTGCACGGGTATTACCCGTGCAGTTACCCATGCACTGAGGTGCAATAGACACTAAAATGGCTATAACTTCCTCTAGAAGACTCGGAATCACAATCCGTAAAAACCACTGGAAACTAGACTCCTCTGGCTTTCTGAATATGTATAATCCGAAACATGGTTCCATCTGAAGAGGGAGAAATGGCTCTCCAAAGTTGGATATGCTGCACAAGCTTTTCACAATTTCTATCAATTTTCCTATCATATCTCACTTTTAGCTAATTTTTGCCTCCTAAACTCCTTTTTGCCCATAAAATGCCTGTATTGACAAGAATAGAGCCATTAAACACAAAAACACACTCGAAAACAAGCTAAATGATATGAAATTGAGGGCCAAAATGTATAACAGTTTTGGTGCGATCAAAGTGTGGAGTGTGATGAATGGAATACAATGCATCATTCAAAAACATGTAAACAAGAATATAATGCATGCAAGTGAGTGTGTAACTACATATCTTCAAAGAGTTAGCGGGTAATATACCTTTTTGAAGCACTTTAGGACGTCTGGAAGCCTGTCAATCATAAACACCTAAGATACCTGTTACATAACAATCCCAATGTAGTTTTGTCAATGAAATAGCCAATCATAAAGTGAGGCACTTACAAGATCGATTGGGAAGGAGCCTCACATCATGCATCTGGAATTGTCCTCTGAATCTGCTTTGGTAACCCTTCATACTAATGAGAAAGCTGACTCTTCAGGTAAGAAGGTTGACATTGGGACTCTACTTGATGTGGACTACTCCTCTTTCATGATTGACGACCAGGATGATATCAGTTGGCCGGACTTTGGGGATCTGAATAAGGGCTATGAAGATGCCCTGCTTGATGGCCCATCTGGTAGCTCTCATCCTGATTCAGTGCCTGGTGGTCCCTCTAGCACACCAAAAGCTTAAGCTTAATGCATCTCTCCCCATTATTTCCAATCTTTGCCATTCTTTGTAAAAGACCTAATGAATATAATACAAGTTTCTTCATCATTTGTATTTTATTTTCCTTGTTGTATTAAGCTGAATAATTCTTTTGACCATGCCGATCGGTCAACCGATTAACTATCACTAAGCTAGAATTACTTATTGGCTTAAACCGTACATACAACAAAGTGACTGCCTAATTCAACCATCTCATCATGTTAATTATTTTAAACATAAGTGATTGATTGTTACAATCATCTCATCACTTTATTAAAATAAAAGTGGTTGATTGATCCATCACCTAAAACTGGTCAGTTATCTTACTAGATGTTGTTTTTGACCTGGTCAGTTATCATTTTAACTTACCGAACATGGTCTAATCATTTATCTTATTGACCGACCATGTTTGATCCGACCAGCTTTTTTAACTAATCATCTTTGACCCGATCGGTCATCTTATCAGCTAACCGGTCCATTTCATTGACTGATAGCCCCTAGTTGCCTGCTCGAGCAATCTTTGACTCTTTTTGCCTGAGCTACTCACGACAAATCTCAAATTCTTGCCAAGTGTTGTTCTTTTGTGAACCATTCGCATGGTATCTAATTTATATACTCTTATTTTTTATCTGGCAACTAAGTCGTTGGGACGTCTCCCAATAGTCTGTTACTCAAGATTCGTTGCAATGGGGATGTCTTATATCTCATTATCTTGACTTATCTTGGCGCAGTATCTTATTAACCAGCATTTCAGCTTGAGTATTTTATTACCCCGTTAACTTTTTGCACATCCAATCGGGTATCTATGATCTGAAAGTGCTCAAACAGTGCTTATGTGCACCCAGTTAGTTTCTGTGAGTATGCATTGTATTTGCAACTTCTACTTTCGGCCTCCTCACTAGGCCCCCCAAGCCCCCATTTGGTGTTGGCAATCTCAGGTGCTACAAGGTTGTCTTTGTGAACGAAGACAACATTAGAACACTTTTCTTGGTCTTTTTGGAATTTTTTCCTCAAAGGGATTTTTATTGATGACTCCATTTTTATTGATGACTCCATGTTTATTGATGACAATTTATTAGAAAGATATAATCAAAACTCATGTCAATTCTAATGCTTAACTAAAAAACAAAAAAAGTAACCGCAAAGAAAATCCTTTAGGAATAAAATATCTTCAAATACTGGGCTTGCATGGTCGGGGCAACTCTCCCCCTTCTGGTTGGGTAAAGTGATATGCTCCATGCCTAGCTAGCCTGACCACATGATAGGGTCCTTCCCACTTATCTACCAAGGATCCAGCTATTTTTTCCTTTGTGTTCGAGGACACTCTCCTAAGGACCAAGTCCCCGAGCTGTTTATAGGTTGCGTTCCTTACTCTTGCTAAGTCCCTTTTTTCTTTTAGCTCATCCAGGTTTTGTTCCAACATATCCACATTTGCACCAGGCTGGTATAACTTGACTCTTGAGGAGGCGTGGACTATTTGGACGGGGATAACTGCATCAGTTCTGAATGCTAAAGAGTAGGGAGTTTCTCCTGTTGAAGTTCTTTCGGTTGTCCGGTAAGCCCAGAGCACCTCATGGAACTTGTCTACCAGTTCCCATTTTTAGTTTCTAGCTTGGCTTTTAAAGTATGCTTGATGATCTTGTTCACAGCCTCGGTTTACCCTTTTATTTGACGATGGGCTAGTGTGGCGTAGTAGTTCTTGATACGGTACTCCTGGCACATCTCCCTAACGTTATCGCTATCAAATTGGGTCCCATTATCAGTAATGATTGTATCCGAGATCCTAAACTGGTAAATGATATTCTTCTTCACGAAGCTGGTTATGTTAGCCTCAGTATGTGCACCAGTGCCTCTACCTCAGCCCATTTTGTGAAATAATCCACTACCACTATGGCATGCTTATCACCCCTTTTAGTTGCTATTCGCATCGGGCCAATCAGATCCAACCCTCTTAATGCAAACGGCTAGGGCGAAGTCAAATTCCTTAAGTGCTCGGGTGGCTGCCAGATATTGTTCGCGATCCTCTGGCAAGTTTCACAATTCTCCACAATTGATTGTGCATCCTGGAATAGGGTTGGCCTATAAAAACATTGCCTAAGGGTCTTATGAGTCAACTTTTACCCCCTGTGTGATTTCCACACACCCCGCTGTGTATACTCAATAGAATCCTGTTGGCTTCAACCGGGCCTACACATCTTTGTAGGGCTTTTGAGAACCCCCTTCTGTAGAGTTCTCTTCTAACCATCGAATACTGGGTAACCCTGTACCTGATACATTTTGCTTCAACCAAGTCCTCAAGGAGCGTATCACCTTCCAGTTACTCTCTGATCGACGTCATCCAGGTGACCTGCCCTTCTTCAATTACTTCAACCATCAGCGTTTCCTCTTCCTTGATGCTGGGCTTCCTGAGTTGGGCCACCGTGATTATTTTAGACCAAATGACAGTGGTTGCTGATGCAAATCTTGATAAGGCGTCAGTCTTCTCATTCTACTCTCTCGGGATCTTAGTGATTATGTAAGTCTTGAATCTCCGAGTAAACCTTAGCTATCTCTAGATAGGCTGCCATATTTTTGTCCTTTGCCTTGTATTTATCTAGAACCTGATTAACCATGACATGTGAGTCACTGAACATTTCTAGCTCATCCGCACCCAAAGCTATACAAACCTTGAGTCCTGCCAGCAACACCTCATATTTAGTCATGTTGTTTGTAGCCTTGACGTCCAACAGTAAGGCACACTCTACCTGATCACCTTCCGGGGTGGATACCAATATGCCTGCCCCGCTGCCATGCTTGTTTGATGATCCGTCGAGGTGCAACTGCCAATGGAAAACTTGCCTTTCTCTTTCTCTAAGCATTTTGATCACCTCACTATTTGGTTCAGTGAACTTGATGATGGAGTTGGCCACAGCTTGAACTCGAGGCCCTTGGTGAGTAGGTGATATCGAACTTGCTCAACTTGACTGCCCATTTTTTCAGTCTTTCCGACACGTCTTGCTTGGACAGAATTTGCTTAAGAGGGTAGTCTATGTATACTTCGATTATGTATGCCTAGAAGTAAGACATCAGTTTTCTTGCTACAGTTACCAAAGTTAACGCCATCTGTTCGACAGCCGAGTACCTTATCTCTGCTGGCAGTAAGGCCTTGCCGGTAAAATATATTGGTTTCTGCACTCCCTCATCCAGCCTTACTAAAACTGACCCCGTAGCCACTGCCGTGACTGATAGGTACACATATAATACTTCCTTATCCTGCAGTTTTAATAGGATCGGGGCCTTACCAAGATATTCTTTGATCTTCTGGATGGCCTTCTCGCATTCTTCATTCCATTCCACCGTTTTACCTTTTCTTATGGCCTTAAAGAAAGGTAGGCATTTATCTGTCGACCTATTGATGAACTGGTTCTATGAGGCCAAGCAGCCAGCCAACCTCTGAATGTCTTTCAAGGTAGCAGGTGACCTCATATCTTTTAGTGCTTTTATCTTTTGGAGGTTCACCTCAATTCCCCTTTGGTGGACTTGGAAGCCAAGGAACTTCCCTGAAGGCACCCCTAAGACACACTTTTTTGGGTTTAGTTTCATCCCGTACCTCTTTAGTACCTCAAATGTTTCCTTTAGGTCAATCGCATGTCTCTCGGTAATGGTGCTCTTTGTCAACATGTCATCCACATATACCTCTATATTCCTGCCAATTTGTTTGGCAAACATCTTGTTTACCAACCTTTGGTAGGTTGCCCTGGCGTTCTTGAGACCGAAGGGCATCACCTTGTAGCAGTATAACCCTTGGTAGGTTGTGAATACGGTATTTTCTTCTTCTAGCTCAAACACTCTGATTTTTTTGTAACCCTAGTAGGAGTCCATGAAACTTAACAGTTTGTGCCCTACAGTTGCATCAACCAACTGATCTATTCGGGGTAAGGGAAAACTGTCATTCGAGCATGCTTTGTTCAGGTCCGTAAAATCTATACACATCCTCCATCGCCCGTTCTTTTTCTTTACCAACATGACGTTGGTGACCCATTCCGAGTACGACACTTCTCTGATCGACCTTGTTGTCAAAAGTTTTTCAACTTCTTCTTTAATCACTTTACTTCTCTCCGGATTAAATCCTCGACTCTTCTAAACAACCGGCCTACGATCGGGGTCGATTGCCAAGTAGTGAGAGATTACCTTGGTGTCTATCCCTGGCATGTCCTCATGTTTCCATACGAACACATCTTTGAACTTCTTCAGTAGGCCGATAAAATCATTTTTGACTTGCTCTGTCAGTTGGGCCCCTAACTTGATCGTTTGGTAGGGACTACCTTAATCGAGCACGACCTCAAGGGTTGGTTCTTCCGCTTGATCTTTTCCCTGCACCGGAGATGTCTCCCTAGGGTCCAAGTCAAATTGGGTCGGTGTTTCTGCTCGGGCTTCTCCCTCATCGATTTTAGGACAAGCCTTACCTTCTAACTAGTCTATTTGCATCACATCTGACTCCGTCTTTTCTCTGTATACTGCCAGATTTGCTACCTCGCCCATTCCTACTAGCTATTCAGAATACCTACTCCCACCTCTATCTGGAATTTGATTGTCAAGGCATAGGTTGCCGTGACAGCCTTTGATTTATTCAGGAAAGGTCTTCCCAACAAGGCATTGTAGGGGCAATTTTTGGTGTCTACCACAACGAAATTGAGGAGCACAGTTTTCTGGCAAGGGTAAGTTCCAATTTCGACTGGTAGCTTAACTGTGCCTAAGGACCTCACTTCTGCTCTAGCGATCCCTCTCAGCGGGACTGCCAGCGGTTCAAATCTTTTCTTTGTAGCCCTAGCTGATAAATATCATGACACTCCAGATGTCTGCTGAGCTCTTGTTGTGAATTAACACTCTTCTCACTTGCCTATGACCATTGCGAACCATCACCACGATAGCATCATTTGGCATGACTTCGAGCCAGTGTGCATCAGCTTCAGAAAACATGATTGGGTCTTAGCCTTGTTTTGCTTTTTTCTGGTCGGGTCCGACTGAGTTTACCTACACAGTTCTTTGGCCATCTATTGCCTCACGGACTTCAATCATTGTTTCTCAGCTGCTCTTTCTCATGTAAGGTCCTCTGAAGATTGTGTTGATGGCTCCCCCATCCGCACTTCTCTTAGGACTATCTCCTTTGTCTTAGTCATTCTTCTGAAGGTCCTTTTACCGGTCATCGCTGTCGTTCAGGACCATATCTTTCAAGTGTCCTTCTCTGATCAACTTTTCGATGTAATCCCTCAGCTGGTAGCATTTTGAGGTCTCGTGACCATTTTCTAGGTGGAATCGGTAATACTTGGAGGTATCCCTCCTTGCAAAGTTGGATTGTTTGGGGGGTTTCTTATACAGATTTTTGTCCTCTATCACAACCAAAACTTCTTTTTTTTTTTTTTGGCTAAGGGAGTATAATTGATGTATTGCCTTTTGAAGCACTTATTACCTTTTTTATCATCCTCTTTGCGGCCTTCCTTACCCTTTCCTAAATTGTTATTCTTCTGGTCCCACTTTTGGTTTCCTTTTTATCTGTTATTTTTAGGCTTTTGTCCCTCTTCCGGTCGGCCACCATGTATGAATTCTACCCCATGGGCTATCTGCTCTTCTTCCGCCATCGCATATCCTCTCACGTCATCTACTAAGTGCACTTAAGTGGTCGGTCCCTTTTGCCTTAATCCGAGTGACAGTTGGCTATGTTGCAAACTATTTACAAAGGTTGAAATTACCGCGTCATCATTAGGATCCTACACCTTCGATACTTCTTGAGAGAATCTTGTCAGGTAGTCTTTCAATTTCTCATCATTTCTTTGTTTCAAGGTTGAAAGGACGGGTCCTGCACAAGAGTGCATCATCATAATCACACTGCGCCATCATACTCTGGTATCTTCTGACTTGCTTTTGAGGGTCGATGTTGGCCTTAAACTGTTCCACATGTGGCATCCTGAACTTCTCTAAAAAGCGGGTTTGCCTTATGGGGTCTGCGAATGGATTGCCAGAGTTACCGATTAACAGATTCCAGCGACCATGCCTTCGCTCTAGAGCCTCTATCCTTCTTAACAAGACTTCTCGCTTATCCTCTAGTTCCCCGTGTTCATCAAACTTCTGACGGATGGTGAGCCTATAAGGGTCCATAGGTATCCGTCTTATGTCCTAGACCTCGCGAAGGCTATATTTGATTACAGGGTGGTTTCTCGACGTCCTCTAGGTGGTGCTTCCTCGTCGGTTGAGGTTGATACCTCCTCCTATGACCGTCATACCTATCTTCCCTGGTATATTCTGGTCTCCCTCCATCGTATCTTTCTGCATCTCTTTGCAAACTAGATTCCCTGTACTCACTCATGCCTTGGCTGTCCCATCCCTAGTGCCTCTTATGGCCCTGGTTATCTTAGCGATCATCTCTTCTTTGAGACTGTTCCCTTTTTTCTTGACGATCCACCATATCCCTACCAGTTTTACGGGACGCGCCCAAAGTTGCAGCCGCTATCTCTGAACGTACCTTGGGGTCCTGGGCCACCACGAGCATGGACAACTAATACGGTGAGGTCAGATTCATAGTCACTATTATGTTCATTCCTTGTCTTGAGGCGTCTTCAATTACTCTCCGTAAGGACTTTTGAACTTGCTGGAACGCGTCTGGGATAATTCCTAAGGGAATATCCGTGGAGGTTACCTCAGCTGGACCGGTTGAGGTTAGAGTTACGGAGGGAAGGCTTCTCCCATCTATACTAACATTAACTAGACCTGAGTTATTGGCACCACGTGGGGTACCAATGTCATGCGGGAATTGACTTCCATCTCTATTGTTCACCATGTTACTGTCACATAAATTCCTTGAGGTTCTGTACTCTACCCCTTCCTCTAGCGCCAATTTTCGACGGTGATTTTTGGGACTACGTGAAGTAGATTGCTAATAATATTATGGAATGAATGAAAGAGACAAGGCTTGCAAACACACAATTTTACATGGTCAAACCCTGGGTTGGGGAAACGTCCACGGTTGACGGTGACGGCGAGAAGGAAAATTCACTATGAGTCAACGATTACACACTCTTGTTATCTCCTTAAGTAAAGTTTTCACTAACTCTCATGCTTACTTGTTAGGGTTTATTTATAAATATATAGAACCCTAATTCTTGACACACAAGTAAGGAAAGTTGTTAAGTTTTAATGAGACTCTGACTTGTTAGAGTCGTTGTAACCCTCTTTCTTGTTCTACTTGTTTTCTTTCCTAATCTGGACTCTGATATCTCTAAGGAAGTTTGGTTCCTTATATAATGTGCTTCGTGACACCTTATTTGTGTTAGTGTTATGCTCAATAGCAAGAGTGTAATAATGTATTTAACAATCTTTTCATATTAATAAAGTGATTTCTAGTTTAACAAAACTTATAGCATTTATAGTTTAATTATTATAATTGTCAAAAGTAAATAATCATAACATCAAAATATTATGAGAGATGAAGAATTGTTCTTACATCTGGATATGTATGAGGAAGACAAAATTCTTTAGTTAGTCTTGAACAATATTCACAACTTAAGATAAAGGTTGGGCTCATTTACCTTGTTAAAGTTGTAGATTCTTTTGCTAGCATTTGAGTGGGATCAAATATGTTATGATGAGTCTAAAATCATCAAAGTGTAGTGTCTTTGGGCAAAAGAATCTAGTGCACTTGGTGCATTGATTAGGATCATAGTGAAATACTTTATCTAGAATCGTCAATGGATAAAAGTTTTCTCTTGAGGACAATCGGAGAGTCTATCTCAATCCTTGAGATAAATGATAGACTTATGGTTACAAGTGTTATCATTTGAGCTATCAATGAGTATGATTATACAGCATAATCTATCCTCGATGGTTTGGTGGTATTCATTTGTTAATCGATAGAGGACTTCATTTATAGATATGGACATCGTGGCTCCATTTATTAAATGTGAGTAGAATATCATCATATGGATATTTTGAGGTATTGGATATTAAATCTTAACATGAAGTTTTCGATAGTGTCTATTGAAACATGGCTTCTGGACAAATTAAAATATCCAAGTTTAAAATACGGTCATATGAGTAAATATGGTAACTAGGAGAGCTATAGACGATCTATGAGCTCTTGGCGATTACTGATATTTTTCATGAGGATACACTATCTCCAATAAGGTTGTCTAGGGTACGAATGAGAAATATTAACTTATTCTATCTTTATTTAAGAGTTCAGTTTTAGCTTTTTAGTGGAATGAGCTAAAATTAATAGATCGAACCTAAGTGAATCATTTGTTGATTGTAATTAGGTTATGTATATTGAAGCTTAAATTTAGATAGCCCGCCAAGATCCCCAATCTGTACGAACTTGCATGGATCACTTGATATATTCTACCGGACTAATTTCTGGGTCCATCTAGAATTGTTTTTGGATTTCGGAAACCAAAAGTTTTGGAGAAGTGCGGTCATGTGTGATCAAGACACACAGTAACTTTTCAAATGCCTGGAATGGGCGTCCATGGATGTGGGAATCCTTGGGAGGCCCTAATGGGGTGCAATTAGCATTCCATTAATACATTAAGAATATAATTTGCACATTTTTATTAAATGAGCTGTTAAATTATATTAATGTATTAATTTAAGGCATATGGACTATTTTTTAGTAACTAAGAATGGATCTAGTTCACATGTGGACTTTTTATTAAAGTCCAATGGATTTAATAAAATGGAAAAACAATAGATTGCCCATGTATATGCTTGGGCGGCAAGGCTAAAAGTATTAGCTTAATATATTTTTATTTTATTTTATTACTTAATGAAATGGAAATTAATTAATTAATTATTTGATTAAAAGTAAAAATATTTTTCTAACTAGGAGTAGGACTCTTAGTGTCATACTATTGCTACTAGTATGGTAAGTATCAAATACCTTATTTGATAAGTAGATAAATAAAAATGTTTTATTTATCTAGTCAAATTAGGAAGTATTTGATATCTATCAAAACTTTATTTGATAAGTAGATAAACAAGAGGATTTATTTATCTAGTCAAATTAAGAAGTTATTGATAAATTCACAATTTTAAATTGATATTCAATTATTAGATATTACTCTCATGAGTTGGAATAGGTTTTAACTACTAACTTGACAAGAGTTTTGGTGAAACAGAAATCCTCCATATAGTAGGAGAATTCGGGCCACCATAAAAGAGATCAAGAAGAATTCAGCCACTATTATTATTATGATAGAGAATTCGGTCATATAGTTTTTCAAGAAGAATTTTGTTTTTATTCTCTTGCTTCAATTAAAAAAAGAACTCCAACTCATAGAGAATTCGGCCAAGAGAGAAAAAGAAAAGGAGTGTTTTGTTTTCAATAGTGTACTAGTAGCTTTTATATCAAAAAGCTTTGTGCACAACATCGAATTACGGTTCACGCGAGTTTTCGATTAATAGATTGAGAATTCACAAGTGACCAGGATTGAGAATTCACAAGTGACCAAATGTTCTTTGTTTTTCTCTAGGAGGATTATTGTGACTAATATAAGAAAAATGTTTGTTTTCCATCCTCAGGTATACAATTTTGTTTTTCTCTAGGAGGATTATTGTGACTAACAAAAGAAAAAGGTTTGTTTTCCATCCTCAGGTATACAATTCAAATAAAGGGATCCTATACTCCTAGGTGATTCACGTTCGTGATTAGATTGGAAGATCTTACGGATTCAAATCGACGCAATATCAATCATCACGTGAAAAGGTATGATACTTTTAATTATATGTTAATTAATCAAGGGTTAAGGTTCTTTCTTTTAAAAGGAAGATTTTTGAAACATACCAATCTAATTTTTCGCTTCCGCCTCGTGTTTTTTCCTACAATTTGAGTAAGACTTTTTCTTTGCGTATTTGAGTCATGATTGTATTGAATTCAACATTGTCCATGTGTTGCTCAACCGACCATCTACCAGGCCCGACCAAACCTCATTCTCCCAGACCAGTTATATGATCCCGACCGGAAGCCTTGACCCGACCATATTAATAATCCCGATCGGATCATCTTTACTTGGTCAATCTAATTACCTTAGTTGAGTTATTTCCACCGACCATCTAGGTAACCCTAATCGAGTATTGTGATGTCATCTTTGGTCAACTCAGGTTGGTTCAGTCTAGTTGACTTTTGGTGACATGGCATCTTTAATCTCAGTAAATTCTGGTAATCATGCTGACTTGTCATCCTTCCAAATTTTACCAATAACAAGTTGTATTTATATATTGTAGGTTTTTGGATATTTGTGGTTGATGATTTAGTTTGAGGATAATCTTCAGAGATATATTTGCGTGGTTGATATCTTTTTGGTTAGATGTTTGACTTTTGGTGACATGGCGTCTTTAATCTCAGTGAATTCTGGTAATCATGCTGACTTGTAATCCTTCCAGATTTTACCAATAACAAGTTGTATTTAGATATTTTAGGTTTTTGGATATTTGTGGTTGATGACTTAGTTTGAGGATAATCTTTTGAGATATATTTGCGTGGTTGATATCTTTTTGGTTAGATGTTTGGTCTTAAGGCTATGTTCTTCATCTCTTGGAATAGACACACCAACAACTTGCAAGTCTTTGAGGGACTAGCAATCCAAGAGTGCTAATAAAATGAGCCAGAACCTAATCCAATCTAGGATGCAAGAAAGCAACCACCTCGGTTTCATTTCTTCATCTCAATGTTGAACTTTTAATTTTTCCTATCTTTTATTTTCATGGAATAATTGTGAATATTTGTGTATATGGAATAATTTTGTGTGGATGATCTTATTCATTGACTATATTTTATGGAAATATTTTGATGATGTGGATGGATACATTTTTGTGAACATATTGATCATATACTTGAATTTTTGCATTGATTGATTCATTTTTGATGAGATGATCCAAAGACTAATTTTCAATACATATGTGAATGTATAGGTTAAATTTGAATATATATCCCCATTTGGTTTAGGGGTTGTTTTTGCATACTCACAATTTTGCTATCTGTGCATATAGTTAGATTCGGTTTGGGGGTCATCATGCCCCCATTCCAGCAATTTTGTTTATGGAAATGCTTGATGTCGGTTTGTACTTAATGCCATATTGCATCTTATTGCTTATCATATTTTGAGCCTTATTTGAGTCGTTTTGTTTTTGTGGGCATTGATTGTGCATGATTAGTGCCTAGGGTCAGTTTTGAGTCAGTTAGGTGCGCGTCTTTAGGCCAGTATCTCTTGTCTTCAACATTGAGGACAATGTTGGGTTTTGGTTTTGGGGTGTATACGCCTTTGTTGAGTCATTTTTTTATGTTTTGAGTCATTTTCGTGGTCTTTGAGTCGTTTTTGTCCAAAAATTTTCAAATTTATCGCATTGGCCAAAATTTTCAAGCTTTAAATAGCTTGGGTGTGATTCCTTGAGCGTGTGCTTTTGGCAAGTGTGTGCTTGTACTTTGAGCTTGTGTAGTAGCTAGTTGTCACTCTAGGGTCTCACTTGCACGTCATGGGCTAGTCCCATCCTTTTTGTGCTTAGGTTGAGGGGACTCGGTGCTCTTGCGCCTTGTTATAATAGTGGAGACTAGCCGATAGTTCACAAACAAAAGCCTATGAAAAAAGCGCATTGCGTGTTACAATTTTTTCTATTCTAAAACACTTCTCTTGTCATATGCGTCACATGCCATAGGACATACATCTCATACATATATTAGATTGCTTGATGGATGCTTTTATTCCCTTGATAGACAAATTATGGAAATGATCTTAGGCAATGTGTGTGCATTAACTACTTAAAAAGCCTAAACACATTCCTGAATCCCTTATGTGTGCTCAACAGCCAAATTTTGAGGTCAAACACTTACCTTCCATTTGGAACCATAATGAACCATATAGCCATAAGCCAAACACAAACCAACCCTTCAATTGCCAATCATGTGGGGCGTGTGTGTATGTGTGATGTGGTTGAAAGGTGTAAGCTCTTAAATGAAATAACGTGAAATTAGGCAATGATGTAAATGTGCAAGCATGAGCTCAAAAAGTTAAAGTGCAAAAAAAAATTGCACTTAGAACCAAATTGTTTATGTAAAGCGTGCAATATGCAAAAAGAAAAAGCAAAGTAAAAAAAATTAGTGCAAAAGAAAAGGCAAAGAAATAAAAAAATGGCAAAGCAAGAGCCTTGAAATTTAATGGTTAAGTACTCACAAAATTGAGTACAATTGTCTAGCACAAATGTGTATGTTATTAAATGCCTAGACGTTAGTACGTAAATTGTTGATTAGTTGAGCCTAGTATAGGGTGTAAGCATGTGAGAGTTATAGCATGATTGATGATCTTTGAACTCCCAATTTTTCCTGTTTTTTGTTCACCACATCTAACCCCATGGCCCCATTACAACCAAATGGAAAAGACCTTTTTGATCCCTTATGAGTCTTGATTAGGAATGTTTGCTAAAGCCTGATCTTCCACTTTCATGGCAGAGTGAATCCTTCCTAAGCTAGTTCACAGACATTACGGACTTTAAATTTACATGTATGCAATGCATTAGAATCCTTTGCATAAATTCCATCTTTGCATACCTAGTTGAGTGTGAACTTAGGACTCTGAGCGGAAAAGAAGAGAGCGACTCCACGTGAGGATTATAGTCGAAGTAAATTATGCTCAAAGTGTGGGAGTGAGTAGTTCCAGATACAAGATCACTCTTAGGTGTGGGATTCATGATTGTGTGAGTTTCCCATTAGTGCCTTCTAGTTGCTTTAAAACATTTTGCATGTCTACTTCTCTCTATCACACATCCTTGCATCTCATCACCGGTTGGACATGTGGCTATTTAAATTGTTTGATTTGAGTCTAGGAAATTTTAGGTCGAGTCATTCTTTGTTGTCATTTTTTTTTCTTCTTTCTTGTCTTGAGTTTGCTCGAGGATGAGCAAAGGTTTGGTTTGGGGGTATTTGATCGATCAAAAATTGTGCTATATTTTGGCCGGCATTCTTTGTCCTTTGTCTTGTTTTCGAGCATGTTTTCATGTCTCATAGGCTCTTTTAATATGTTTACAGGCAAAAGGGGCAATTCTGGTCTTGAAGAAGGAAAGCGGAAATTTCGGGTACAAAATTAGCCAAAAGAAGCAAGAAAGAAGGATGCAGTTCACTGGTAGATGCGCAGGTCCCTACCCACGCATTGCCCACATAGTCCAAGCCCTAGACCTTTGTCGGTCCATACCAGCATCAACCCGCGAACCGAAGAACAAAAATCCTCTAGAAAATACCAAGCTGCCTAGATCGATGGTACTGCACGGGTCCCTACCCGAGTAATTACCAGCGAACCAAAGAATGGTGCGCCGACCATCATTAGTGCCCTGGTCCCTACCCACGCATTACCAGTGCACCGCGTGCATCAGGATTTTGCCACATCAACAAATCAGATCTATTTTTGGAATCCTATATATAGATTCGTGTCTGACTTCAGCCACATGCCCACACACCTATTTCCATCACATTTTCTCTCTCTAGATCTAGGAATCCTTTTCTCCCAAAATCATCCAAACCCATACACTAATTCTTAGATTTTCTATTCATCTAGGACACTTGGAGATTGGAATTGAGCTTGAAAAAAGGAGGTCTCTACATGGGTTCTCTCTATCTCTTTTCTCTTTGTTATTTGTTTATAATTGTCATGAGTAACTAAGCCCAAATTGGGAGTTGATGTAATTAATTCATGGATTGTGGGCTTTCCACTTTTTATCTATAATTTGATCTATTATTTCCATTCATTGTTCTTCATGAATTTGATATCTCTTTGGATTAAGTACGCATATCAACTCTTAGTTCATTGTTTGATGTTGAATTTCTTGATTGTATTAAAAATGGGTATAAACATCTCCTTGGATTGAGTAGGCATCCCAACTCTCAATCTAAATGGAGATACACACTTTTAGGTGACAAACTAGCTATCTTGAATGGGAGGGATGAGTTGTGAGCATACCGATCCAACATATCCCGGCAAAAAGAGTGGAAGGGGCGAATTGTGAGCATACCAATCCAATCCATCTCAACTACTCTAAATCTATCTAGGCTTAATTGGAAACCCTCTCTACAGTCAATCGAGCATACCAATCATTGGTGTGTAGAGAGAGTTAAGTGATCTTAGAATAACATCTAAAGATTGATTTGCTATAATAAATCGAATTTGTTCATAATTGATAAATGGAATGCCCACCATTTGTGTAAAGATTGCATTAACTCCCACATCACCCTATCATATCTCTATCTACCCATTTCACATTCTTGTAGTCTTGCATGCTAGTTTAGTTAATCGTAGTTTGCATCGTAGTTGTTAATTTCAAACCAATATTTATATTTTATTTATGTTACATTTTTAGTGCTAGAGTTTGATTTGATCATAGCTAGTTAGATAGATCACAGTGGAATGATACCCGACTTGCCACTATAACTTGTTTTCATACATTTTTTAATGCAATTTGGGATTTATAAATTTTGTTTGACGATCACTTTTAAGTACAAACGACGCTTTGTCAGGCTTGAGTCAGCTCTGTAAATTACAAGATTATTGCTGAAGGTTTTTTTTTATGATGGGGAGCATTCAATTAGGGGGAGCAAAATTTTGAATGGACATCCATACATTATACTCTTTTTCCTTATTCCGGATTTTGTCCCACTGAGTTTTTCCGAAAAGGTTGTTGTGAGACAATTTTGAGAATGTCTAACCCCACTAGTTCTAGAAGATCATTGTATATATTTTGCATATGTTTTGTCCTATAGGGTTTTTCCTAGAAAATTAAAATACAAATGGTGGAAATCAAAGGGAGAGTGTTATAATACATGTGGCCTTCCACTGATTGAAGCACTCCACCTCTTGAATAGAAATCCACTTGATAGAGTTATTGCTTCACCTCTGAGTAATGATGCATGTGGCCATGTAGCTTTGAAAAACTCTATATATAAATATATATATATATTGATCTCTCATTTTGTAAATCGGATTAGCTGAAGTTTCAATACAAATCTTTGATAGTTAATACTCTCTCTCTCATCTCTCTTCTTTATTGTTACTCTCATCTCTCTTTTCTTTTATTATCTCATTTTATTTACAACAAACATATTCATTTTTTTAAAGATTAGAACTATTATAATAGGACTGTTGGGACCTACCAAAATCAGACAATACCTGTGCGGTTCGGATAACTACTCCCACAAATTGGGAGAAAAACTCCTCACACATACTTCTAAAATGTACATAGTGGGACTCGAACCCCTGACCACCAATGTGGAAGGGAGGTGCAGAACCACCCGTGTTAAGAGGTGATGTGCAAATATAACATATTCGTTTAATAGATTTCATTGGTCACTTACCTAAGTTCCCGATTCGTAAAAATAAATACAAAATAGTGAAAACGTCACTTTTTGTTCAATAAAAGAGTCAAATGCATATTTTGTTTTTCTTATTTTTTTTCAAAAATTTGAAATGAATTTTTGAATTATCTAGCATTAATGATATTATAGTTATGAATTTATACTAATACTAAAATGATGCTGTAAACCAAATGTGTAGTAAATTTCCCAATATGACAATCAAATCCCTATTCAACTTTATATTTTCCTATTAAACTCTCAAATTATATCACCGTTCGTTCAATATGATTTGGTGATCAAGTGAGCTCTTCGGATGCAAGTGATATATAATAAAAGAAAATGTCAAATTACAATAGTCAGATTTGCAATGTTTAAAAATGTCGTATAACTATAATATCATTAATGCTAGATTTACAATAGTTGATAAGTTTTTTCATAATAAACAAGATTTCTAAAAAAGTCTTTCCTCTGTTTCTTTGGAAACTAGAGTGAAAGTAGCGGGGTAAAAGCTCTTCTTTGTCTTGATTCTATCTTGTCTCCTTCCAAACTGGTTTCGCGGTCCCTTTGCCTTTTTCCGTTTCTTTCTTTTCTTTCTGGTTGTACCTTTAATTCGGGTTCTTGTTATCCCTTTGGTCTGTTTTGTTCCTTTCTCCTGGTTCCGGATCCGTGGAGACGGATGCCGAGGATATTGCGGCGACGTGTGCTTCGCTCTCGCTTAGTGAACATGAACGTGAAAGTGAGGGGCCAGTCCAATGCCTAGAAGGAAATCTCAAGACTGCTGCCATGCACAGAATGTCATTATGTGTGGTGGGAAAAGTTCTCTCAAACAAAAAAGTTAATAGGGAAGCTTTTATGAGAGTTATCAGAAGGATTTGGCAGGTGGATGATGGCTTGGATATCGAATCAGTTACCGCAAACATGTTCACATTCCACTTTAGAGACGAGGATGATATGAGTCGAGTTATCTCCGGGAGTCCTTGGAGCTTTGATGATGCACTTATTGCATTGGAGAGACCGTCGGGAAAGGGTACTGTGGAGTCTTTGGGTTTCAACTGGGCAGATTTCTGGGTGCAAATACACCAAGTGCCCCTTCTTTGCATGTCAAATGATATCAGATGGTTCTTAGGTGGCATGATTGGGGATGTTATGAATGTGGATGGAGGTGCTGCAGGGGATTGTGTGGGGAAATTCATGCGCGTAAGGGTTAGCATTGATATCAAAAAGTCGCTAAAGAGATGGCTACGTGTAGATGTCCTGGGTGATGGAAGCGAAACAGTCATGGTGCTTAGATACGAGAGGCTTCCTAACCATTGTTTCAAATGTGGAATGGTAAACCATGTGACAAATGAATGTGCGAATAAAGAACCGCTACCAGTCGTCAATGGGGTAGAAAAACCCCCTTTTGGACTATGGCTTAGGGCCGCCGGAACCTTCCGTAAGACCCACCATCGTCAAAGAACGGAAACCTTCTTTCATTCAGCTCAACCAAGAAATAACTAGAGGATGGGGAATGATGACAAGTGGAAACCGGGAATGGAGATGGGTGGAAAGATGCCGATTCCGACGGGTAAAGAAAAAGAAGAGGGGGAAGGCCAGACTAACCCTAGACTAATAATGATTGAGGCTAGGAAAGAAGGCGTCATGCAGGAGGATATTTCGATGATCGAGGGGAATGAGCTAATCCCTTCGGAGGATAGTACTGAAATGGTCGTTGCTGGAGTGGTGCCCAAGAAGGCAATGACGTCTATTAATGATGTAAGGCACGTGGAGATGGTTGAGTGCTACAATGAAGAGTCAGATACAATTAATGTTGTATCAAGTGGAGAGTCCCTACACAATCCTACTAGGCCTGACCCAACCACTAGGGATAACAAAATTGTGAAGGAAAGCGATACTCATCAGTTTTCGTCTAATGGGCCTAACCCAAGCAGCTATGGGGAAAGGCGTATGCCCAAAAGTTTATCTGGGCCCAACTCTACAGAATTAAAGGGTGGGAACTATGGGAAAAAGATGGAGGGTTCAGATGGACCAAACTTAAACAGAAACTGAATAGTAGGAAAAGTGTGGGTAAAGAAGCCTAGGGCTAATCAATTGGGGATCTCTGGGAACGTTGAGAAATTGAAAATTGGGAAACGCAATAGAGCTTCGATTGAAGATGCGAAGGAGCGGGGTGACAAAATAGCAAAGAAAGGAAGCGAGAATAACGATTCAATTGAAGGAAAATTAGCTGTCTTAGTGGGGTCTTGTAACGTCCAACCATATCACAATGAATCAGATGTGGAAACAAAGGTTAATCAGGAAATCTCTGGGGTTGATTTTGCATCTTGTATTACCGATCCTGGGGGTCTACCTATAGCAATTGAACATGCAGAAGCAGAAGTATCGGCCGACTGGTCTCTACCGGTCCGCCGCTCACAATGAAAACCGTATCTTGGAACGTTCGGGGGCTTGGAAGTCCTCGAGCGTTCAATATCTTGCATTGTTTGGTACAGGAGATCAAGCCGGACATGATGTTTCTTTTGGAAACAAAGTCTGACCAGAATAGATTGGAGAGTTTGCGTTTGAAACTTGGTTTTTCAGGAAAATTGGTTGTCAATAGCATTGGTAGATCGGGAGGCTTATGCTTGTTTTGGACTTATGAGGTTCAGGTAAGTTTGCTAAGCTACTCTACTGCTCATATTGATATTCGTGTGGATCCGATTCCAAAGCAGTGGTGGCGTTTCACGGGATTCTACGGTAATCTCGATTCGAAACAAAGAGCTCACTCTTGGACTCTCCTGAAGCGACTTGGGGGAATGTTAGTGTTACCATGGCTATGTTTAGGAGACTTCAACGAAGTAATGGAAGACTCTGAAAAATTTGGGGGAGCTACCAAGGACTGGAGACTGATGTCAAAATTCCGTGAAGCGCTGGATGATTGTGGCTTGGATGACTTAGGCTTCACAGGACCACAATTCACCTGGTGCAACAAAAGAGAGGGGAATGAGATGATTCTAGAAAGACTGGACAGATGTACCAGCACCCCTCCATGGAAACTCCTTTTCCCTATTTTTAGAGTAAATCACTTAGAATTTTGGAAGTCTGACCACAGGCCAATCTTGCAGGAATTTTGTGAAAGAGTTGGTGTTAGGAATTGTGGAAAGAATCGAAGAAGTTTCCACTTTGAGGAGTGCTGGGTGGACAACCAGGAGTGTCAAAATCTAATCTCTTATTGAAAATACACTCTTAATGTGTGTCTACAACCTAGAGGGGGGTGAATGGGTTGTTAATCGATTGTTACCAACTTTTCGATTAGTCAATATTAAACACAATTAACTCAATAGAACCATACATACAAAATCAAGTAAAGTGCGGAAATATAAAGAACACTTGATTTTGACGTGGAAACCCTTTGACAAGGGAAAAACCACGGGCTATCCTTCTAGCCACAGACGATCACGGAAATCCACTATATGAGTAAAAGATTATACCCTCAAGTGATACTCAGACTCTCACTCTCGATAACCTCAGGCTATGGACACTACCACTCGCCACTCTTGGTTCAATCCCTAGTGATATCCCCTGATACACTACTCTTGGTGTGCGCACCTCCTACTCTACCCCACAGGCCTTTTACAGGGGCTCTTGACCGATGCTTGCCAACCACACCTTGGTTGCAAGACTTCAATGCTTGTGCAACTTCACCCCGAAGCCACAAGACTTTGACTCAAGAAGAGTATAAAAGTCTAAGTGTGTATATGACAATATACTCAATGCAATAATGTGCAAGACTAAACACAAAATGTTTAACTAGATGTTATAATGCAATTGAACACCCTAGTTATCAAACAATGCCTACATGTACATACATGAGGTCTCAATTAGTTGTAGAGAAATTCTAACAACCTAATTGTCAATTAAATTCACATAAACATTCATAAACTTGACTAGATGCACAAAGTCAACCTAATCATCAATTAAGCATACATGAACATTTATGGATTAGCTATTTAGGCATATATGACCTAATAATGCAAGCTATCACAAACAAACCCAATCAAATATTCATGAACATTAACTAGTTGATTAAAACACAATTTCTCAACCTAATTATCAATAAATCACACATGAATATTTATAACCTAGCTTTTAGGCAAAATTGACGTAATCAATTTAGCTATCAAAATACAAACCCAATCATGTTATCAAGACTCATAAATATGCAATAAAATAGAGTCTAGGTATTTAATCATGCAATAAATACCTAATCTAGTGTAAGAAGAACAATAAATGATATTCAAGGAAGTTCTTGCTTACCTAGTCATGAAACAATGAAGACCCATGCTCATATGATGTTGAATGATGCAAGATGGAGATGGGTTTTGGGTTTGGAGAGTCAAAGATGCTTTCTTGAAGCTTTCTCTCTCTATGGAAGCTCTTTCTCTCACTATGAATGTAAATTTTAGAGCTCTAGGTCTGATTGGGGAAGAAGATGATGTATTTATATGATCCAAGTGAAGCCACGTCATTTTGGATAAGGAAAAACTGATTTCTGGCATCAAAAGGCGACTTGTCAGGCGACATGCACAGGTGGCCTTGCATGTCGCCTAACACACTGGACAGCACAACAGCTATGGTTTCGAGCGACCCAAAACATGACCAAACCATATCGAAACCTTTCAAATAATATACCGTTAGAAAGGTATGGAAGTATAATTTCTAATACTTTTTATAGAATCAGATTTTGATCTCTATAAAAAATGTTATGGTCATTGGAGTGACCAAAGGTCAAAAACGGATAACAGCAGAGATGCTCTGTTTCAGCGGTCTCTTTGGAGACTTCAAAACCAAACCAAACGGTCATGAAATATTACGAATAATATACCATTGGAAATATATGGAAGTCTACTTTCTACTCCAATTAACAAGATAAGATTTGGATTACTGTAGAAAGAGTTATGATCAAAAGAGTTACCAAAGGTCAGAATGGGTCAATAACAAAAATCCCCAAGCTCATGGTATAAGACCATGTAACCAAATACCAATCCAACAGAGCACAAATGGAGCCTCTCTATGGTCACAAATTGCGCTAAGACTGAAGCACACTAACGTGCTAGCGCGGACACAACACAAGCACACCATCGTGCGAGTGAGGACGTTTCCAAACACACAATGAAAACGTAAAACAAAACAACCACATAAAGACAAACAAAGACGTGCTTGTGTGAGTTGTGTAACGGATGCACACATATACACAATAAAGAACACAAATGCAAGATGAACAAAGCATGCATGAAGTGTGTGTGTGCACCTAAACTCTTCAAGAGACAAAGTCAAGTAAGTATACCTTTTGCTTTTGAAGTCATGGAGATGCTTGGAAGCTTGCCGATAAGGACCTAAGCTACCCATTACACAATCATCCCCAATGTAGTGTGGTTTGTCATGAAATAAACCAATCATAAAATCGAGGTCCTTACAATCTCCCCCTTTGGCTATTTCATGACAAAACAACTACTCACAAACAATCCTCACAAAATAAAACAAAGCTATTGTCCATGAGATTAATTGTACATTACAAAAGAGATACCTAGAATCTAAAACTTCAATATCTTCAATCTCTTTGTAGAATTATCATTGTACCTACACATAATAGCAAGAAGTACTTTCCAAGAACAAGTGCAAGTGAGGTGAACAAATAAAAATAAGCATTGCACTCAATAACAAATAAAGCAATACAAAGTAATGCATGTGCAATGCTCCCCCTAAAAGGTTACTCTCTCTCATGATTTCTCCTCCAAAGCATAAACAATGCTCCCCCTATAACTCTCAAGACTTCTCCCCCTTTATGTCATGAGATAGGCAAAGGAGCTTCCCCTATTGGGTTGCTTTAGCAAAGAGAGCTATTCACACAAATACATTGCATAATCATATACACAAACTTTATGCAACTTAAATAATTGAGAGAGATTCAAGGAGTTTTATTTAACAAAAAAATGTGTCAATTTGTTGCTTTGCATGCAAGACATATAGCATTCAAGTTCAAGCAATGGTATTTGGCAAAGCAAACATCAAAAGGGTTTCCAAAAGAATTCAAACCAATTTGTACCCTTTTGTCAAGAGCAAACAAGATATAGTTTTTCAAAATGAATTTCAATTTAAAGAGCAACTATATCAAACTTTATAAGCGAAACAAGACATGAGTGACTTTTGCACCCTTTTTGATTTTTCCGGGTAGGATACCCGTATGATAGTAGCCTTGTTCAACTAATAAAGAGAGAGAGAAGACTAAATTTGGAGGAGACATCCTTATTTATTGATTGGAAAAAGGTCCTTATTGAGTTTAGTCTTCTCATTTGCTTTCACACATATTTTGCATATTAAGCAATCAAAAGCATTTCATGCATATCATTTTAAAGCATGTCATTAAAAGTTCTCATGTCATGGAGTTAAATTATGGGTAATTCAAATGTACTTTCACAATCAAAATCTCCTAGTCCAAAAATGCATTATTGAACTAAAATATGACATGGATTGCAAGTAAAGCAATGTTGCACACTTATTAAGAAAATAACATATAAGCATATGTACAACCAATCATCTCAAGCAATTATAAGAGAGCATAAAATTAATCAACTTTTTGTATATGGCAAATTATGCAAGTTCGCTCTCTTTGCTTGAGCTCCCCTCATGGGGTCAATTCCAACCAAGTCAATGGGAGGCATGAGCCCCTATAGACCTACCAAGTCCAATGGACCTAGTTGCATCTACGGGTGTCACATGGGCACTAAGGCAAGCAGGTTCATTCTTTCTAACCCACCTAGGTTCCACTTTAACAATTTTAGTGGTCATAGACATGTTTCTAGGTTCCCTAGGTTTATGCAAACTTGCCCCATTTTTCGACCGTTTTTCTTTCATGCTCTCTAACCTACACATCTTAATGTATTTAAAGCAATTTGGTCTTAAATGACCAATCATACCACAAAAATGACAAGTAGGTATAAAAGAAGAATTTATACCATTGCAATGTGATCTCATCAAGGCGTTGCCATGTTGATGAGGTTGTCTTTGATAATGCACCGGTTGGCTTGTCCTTGGAACTCGAGCCGATTGGTGATGCATTTGTGGTTGAGCTTGTTGAGATGGTTGAGCCAGTTGAACTTGCCTCTTTTGATCACCTCCTTTCTTCGTAATTGGTTTGTTGGAGGAGGTGATTGACTTCTCAAGGACTTGTCTTTTCTTCTTGAATTGCCTAGGCTTTAGTTGGGTTGCCAAGGCTTGTGTGGACTTCCCTTGAGTTGAAGGTTGCTTGGATATGGCTTTGCTCTTGCCTTGAGCTTGAGGTTGTTTGACCTTGGCCACCTTCAAATCTTGAAGATACCTCATCTCTTTATCCTCGACAATCTTCAAGGAATTTTCTTTGTTGGCAAGTTCATCCTTCATTGCCTTCATCCTTTGGTTGCAATCTTTAATCTCTTTTTCGTACTTGGACACATCAATCATGTCCGTCTTTGAGGAGTCATCTAACTTGGGCTTTAATTGAAGATTTTCCTTCTTCAACAAATCTTCACTTTCCTTGACTCTCCTTACTTCATCATCCAAGTGAGTCACTTTGGCTTTTAGTTGAAGATTATCCTTTTCCAATCTAAGGATATCATTTTCCGTCTCCTTCAAAGTCTTTTGAAGAGAATCAACCAACTCTTGATAATCCACCTTATTATCACAAGAGTTCTCGGAGTATGAGCCATCACTATCAAAGCTTCTCCTACTTGTGCTTGTGAGAGTCATTTCATCAAGACTTGCTTCACTCAAGCATGATCCACTTCGGTTTCCAAACTCCAAGTCACCAATCTTGAACTCTTCAAGTGACACACATTTGGTGATGGCTTGTGTTTCTTCATGGAAGGAAACCGGAAATGCGAAGTAATTGTTCACACATTCACCCGAGCTTATGGAACAACTTTCAACCACTTCAACTTCACTATCACATCGATTAGCGATCATGTCAACTCCTCCATTCTTGTACTTCAAGTTACCACACTTGGAGGCAATGTGGCCAATTCCACCACACTCAAGGCAAGGGTCACTTTTCCTTGACATTTTCCTTTCCTCGTTAATTTTAGAGGTCATACACTTCTCCTCCTTCACTTTGGAGGTCAAACCCTTCTTTTGAGATTTCACAAATCTCCTAAATCTCTCCACCATGAGAGTCATCTCCTCATCGGAGTCATCTATCTTCCTCTCAACATTAGAGGTCACCGAAGCAAATCTCACTCTAAGTGTTTCACTCTCACACATGGTGTATAGGTGAAATGAGTGAAAGAATGCAAATGAAATGCAAAGAACAAAATGCACACAAATGCAAGACACACAAACAAGGAGCAAGGATCACCTAATTATGTCTAGGAACCCGCTCTGATACCAATTGAAAATACACTCTTGACGTGTGACTACAACCTAGAGGGGGGTGAATGGGTTGTTAATCGATTGTTACCAACTTTTCGATTAGTCAATATTAAACACAATTAACCCAATAGAACCATACATACAAAATCAAGTAAAGTGCGGAAATATAAAGAACACTTGATTTTGACGTGGAAACCCTTCGACAAGGGAAAAACCACGGGCTATCCTTCTAGCCACAGACGATCATGGAAATCCACTATATGAGTAAAATATTACACCCTCAAGTGATACTCAGACTCTCACTCTCGATAACCTCAGGCTATGGACACTACCACTCGCCACTCTTGGTTCAATCCCTAGTGATATCCCCTGATACACTACTCTTGGTGTGAGCACCTCCTACTCTACCCCACGGGCCTTTTACAGTGGCTATTGACCGATGCTTGCCAACCACACCTTGGTTACAAGACTTCAATGCTTGTGCAACTTCACCCCGAAGCCACAAGACTTTGACTCAAGAAGAGTATAAAAGTCTAAGTGTGTATATGACAATATACTCAATGCAATAATGTGCAAGACTAAACACAAAATGTTTAACTAGATGTTATAATGCAATTGAACACTCTAGTTATCAAACAATGCCTACATGTACATACATGAGGTCTCAATTAGTTGTAGAGAAATTCTAACAACCTAATTGTCAATTAAATTCACATAAACATTCATAAACTTGACTAGATGCACAAAGTCAACCTAATCATCAATTAAGCATACATGAACATTTATGGATTAGCTGTTTAGGCATATATGACCTAATAATGCAAGCTATCACAAACAAACCCAATCAAATATTCATGAACATTAACTAGTTGATTAAAACACAATTTCTCAACCTAATTATCAATAAATCACACATGAATATTTATAACCTAGCTTTTAGGCAAAATTGACCTAATCAATTTAGCTATCAAAATACAAACTCAATCATGTTATCAAGACTCATAAATATGCAATAAAATAGAGTCTAGGTATTTAATCATGCAATAAATACCTAATCTAGTGTAAGAAGAACAATAAATGATATTCAAGGAAGTTCTTGCTTACCTAGTCATGAAACAATGAAGACCCATGCTCATATGATGTTGAATGATGCAAGATGGAGATGGGTTTTGGGTTTGGAGAGTCAAAGATGCTTTCTTGAAGCTTTCTCTCTCTATGGAAGCTCTTTCTCTCACTATGAATGTAAATTTCAGAGCTCTAGGTCTGATTGGGGAAGAAGATGATGTATTTATATGATCCAAGTGAAGCCACATCATTTTGGATAAGGAAAAACTGATTTCTGGCATCAAAAGGCGACTTGTCAGGCGACATGCATAGGTGGCCTTGCTTGTCGCCTAACACACTGGACAGCACAACAGCTCTGGTTTCGAGCGACCCAAAACATGACCAAACGATATCGAAACCTTTCAAATAATATACCGTTGAAAAGGTATGGAAGTATAATTTCTAATACTTTTTATAGAATCAGATTTTGATCTCTATAAAAAATGTTATGGTCATTTGAGTGACCAAAGGTCAAAAACGGATAACAGCAGAGATGCTCTGTTTCAGCGGTCTCTTTGGAGACTTCAAAAACAAACCAAACGGTCATGAAATATTACGAATAATATACCATTGGAAATATATGGAAGTCTACTTTCTACTCCAATTAACAAGATATGATTTGGATTACTGTAGAAAGAGTTATGATCAAAAGAGTGACCAAAGGTCAGAATGGGTCAATAACAAAAATCCCCAAGCTCATGGTATAAGACCATGTAACCAAATACCAATCCAACAAAGCACAAATGGAGCCTCTCTATGGTCACAAATCGCGCTAAGACTGAAGCACACCAACGTGCTAGCGCGGACACAACACAAGCACACCATCGTGCGAGTGAGGACGTTTCCAAACACACAATGGAAACGTAAAACAAAACAACCACATAAAGACAAACAAAGACGTGCTCGTGTGAGTTGTGTAATGGATGCACATATATACATAATAAAGAACACAAATGCAAGATGAACAAAGCATGCATGAAGTGTGTGTGTGCACCTAAACTCTTCAAGAGACAAAGTCAAGTAAGTATACCTTTTGCTCTTGAAGTCATGGAGATGCTTGGAAGCTTGCCGACAAGGACCTAAGCTACCCATTACACAATCATCCCCAATGTAGTGTGGTTTTTCATGAAATAAGCCAATCATAAAATCGAGGTCCTTACACTTATGCTTGGAACAGAGGTAATATGGGAAATGAGGTAGACGTGATCCTTAATAAAATCAAAGCTTGTGAAGGAAAGCTTGCAACCTGGAATAGCCATTGTAGACAACAACTCCGTCGGGATATTTCTAAAAAGAAAAAAGAGCTTCAGGAGGAAAATATAAATATCAACTTGGGCTATGGTAATTGGGAGAGAATTCGGAGGATTGAGAATCAGCTGGATTGTGCTCTGGAAACTGAGGAACCTGTATTGGAGGCAGAGATCGAGGATTGAGTGGCTCAAATGTGGGGACCGAAACACTCGATTCTTTCACATGAACGCTAATGGAAGACGAGCTCGCAACATAATCAAAGGTCTAATGGGTGATGATGGGAGATGGTATGACACTAAACCTGGTATGGAAAAAATTATTCAAGACTACTTTAGCACTATCTTCCAAACCACCAATCCAACACAAATGGCTCTTGAGAATGTTCTTAATAAGGTGCATCCCAAACTTTCTCCCTGTATGAAATAGTATTTGGACTCTCCTTTTTCGGGGGAAGAGGTTAGAAAAGCTGTCTTCGACATGGGTCCGTTAAAAGCCCCTGGAAGAGATGGGCTCTCAGCAATCTTCTATCAGAAATTTTGGAGCACTGTGGGTCAGGATGTGGTTGTTGCGTGCTTAAAGTGTCTATGGGGGTGCTTCCTTAGATAACATGAATGAGACTTTAATTATTATGATCCCAAAAGTTAGGGTGGCAGATACAGTTTCAGATACAGTTTCGAAATTCAGACCGATTAGCCTGTGTAATGTCCTCTACAAGATCATTGCCAAAGTGTTAGCGAACCGATTATGACGGGCAATGGGTGAAGTTATCTCAGAGTCTCAGAGCGCCTTTATACCTGGTAGGCTTATCTCTGATAACATCATTATTGGTTTTGAATGCATGCACAAAATTAAGAGAAGGAAAAGAAAGCGTGGGTCGATGGCGATTAAATTGGACATGTCTAAGGCCTACGACCGAGTGTAATGGATTTTTGTTGAGAAAATGATGCGGAAATTGGGCTTCTCAGAGCTTTGGATTAATCTGATCACTGGGTGCATTTCGTCTGTGTCTTACTCTTTTGTGCTGAATGGTGAAATTTGTGGTTCTATCAAGCCCACTCATGGTTTAAGACAGGGTGATCCGTTGTCACCATATTTATTCTTGTTAAGTGCGGAAGGACTCTCTTGCTTGGTGAATCAGGCTGTTCGGAACAAAGAAATCACAGGCTTTAAATGTAGCAGTACATGGCCTATCATTTCCCACCTTCTTTTTGTGGATGATAGCCTCCTATTTGCTGAGGCCACACCATCCAATTGTGTGTCTATTCATCGCATTCTGGACTGCTACACAAAAGCCTCAGGTCAGGAGGTCAACTACACTAAATCGGCTATGTGTGTTAGCCTTTCTCTTACGAGCCAGGTTAGTGCTCACTTAGCTGCTATTGTTGGGGTGAGGGCGGTGGAATGTCACGAGAAATATCTGGGGCTACCTTGCTTCACAGGGAGGCATAAACGGAAAGTATTTACTGATATTTCAAAGAGAGTTTGGGACAAGATAAAGGGTTGGCGTGATAAATTTTTATCAGCAGGGGGCAAAGAGGTTTTCATAAAAGCGGTAATACAGTCGATTCCTTCCTACACTATGAGTCTCTTTAAGCTGCCAAAAAACCTGGTGAACGAAATTTATAGACTCAGTGCTCGGTTCTAGTGGGGGAGCAGCCAAGATAAACAGAAAATTCACTGGTGCAAGTGGTCTCGGTTATGTGACTCTAAAGGTAAAGGTGGCTTGGGTTTCAAGGACCTGGGAATTTTCAATAAGGCTCTTTTAGCAAAACAATGATGGAGAATCCGTAAGAACAAAAAATCGTCGGCAGCCAGAGTTCTCAAAGGATGATATTTCTCTGATAGGGAGTTCATGGAGGTAGAGATAAAGCCTACAGGCTTATTTATCTGGAAGAGCCTGGGTTGGGGGAGAGAAATTATTGCTGCTGGTTCGCGTTGGAGAGTGGGGAATGGTTCAAAAATCAGAATCTACAAGGATCGTTGGATTCCCCGCCCCACCACATTTAGACCCCTCTCGCCTCCCATTGGTGATGAAAATGCACTGGTTTCACATTTAATTACTCCCTCGGGTGGTTGGAATATTGAGAAGATTAGAAATAATTTTAGTGTTGAAGATGTTGAAGCTGTCCTAAGCATCCCCCTCAGCAGAAGCTCGTGGAAAGACTCCATCATTTGGCACTATGATCAAAAAGGAATCTACACGGTTAAAAACGGGTACTGGGTGGGACGGTCCCAGAATTCTGACCCTGAGTCTTCTGGTGAAGGGGGTGTCGCTAGCATTATCAACGCCTTTTGGAAAGGTTTATGGAAAATTCCTATTCCTGGAAAAATAAAATTATTCATGTGGAGGGCTTGTAATGATTTTCTCCCTACGAATTTGTGTCTGGCGAAACAGAAAATTCCTATTGACCTGAAGTGCCCTTTATGCAAGTGCAAGGATGAGACAATTCTTCACACCTTATAGGGGTGTCGGTTTCTAAAGGTTGCTAGGTCAAGGTGGACGGCTCAGAAAGAGGACTGGTATAAGGGAAACTCTCATTTCTTCGATTTCATTCTCCAATGCTTCTCTTTTCTTAACTCTGATGAGAGGGGATTGCTCTGTGTGGTCCTATGGAGAACTTGGTCCAACAGGAATGCTGTTGTGCATGGTCTTCCTTTTGATGCCGGTGAAGATATTTTTGAATAGGCTAATCTCTTTGTCAGGAATGGTAATACTGCTAGTTCGGTTTTGAATACCATTGATGGGCAGGTAAATAAGCAGAGCAAGATCTGGAAACCTCCAACCCAGGGCTTGTACAAAATAAATTGTGATGCCGCGATTGATCTAGCTGGTTGTCTGATGGGTTGTGGTGTGGTAATTCGCAATGAAGAGGGTCTCATAATGGCTGCTAGCTCTCAAAGAATGATGGCCTCCTTTCCGCCTCATATTGCTGAAGCTACTGCGATCCTTTGTGGTATCCAGCTAGCAATCGACTTAGGCCTGAATCCTGTCATTGTCGAATCGGATGCGGCTATGGTGGTGGAGTGGATTAATGGTGGGGATATCTTGTACTCGGAGATTGGTGTCATCATTTGTGACATTAAAAATCTGTTGCAACAGATTCATTGTGCCGCAGTTGCCTTCGTTCCCAGATCAGCCAACCAGGTGGCTTATTGTCTAGCATAATATGCCCTCTCTTGCAATGAGGATAGATATTGGTTAGAGGAGGTCCCCATTTGTGTTAACAAGCTTGTTATGGCTGAATGCCGAACTTCTTTGTAGTTTTCTCCCTGCTGTTTTACTTTAAAAAAAAAAAATGTTTTATGTCACATGTCACTTGCATAGTTGTATAGATGACATGGAATGATTTGTTATGTGATTGGCTTATCGAACAAAAAAAATTGATATACAGTTAAAAATTTATCACCACGTAATTTCAAGACAAACATTAAACAAACAAAAACAAGAAACAGATACAGATCTCTCCACCTTATGCGACTTAAAAAAAAAAAAACAATTCCCGAACTGGTTGATCCAAATAAACGAAACCCCACTTCACAAAATCAAAGATTTGGTCCAAAACCAACAATGTCTGAATCAAAAATCATCATAAAAGTGTTTATAATAGTTGGGTTGTTGTCAATAACTGGACAGGCAATGAGATTCGAACTCAAATCAGGCCACACAAAATGCATATCAGAGGACATAAAGAGCAACGCAATGACTATTGGAAAATACAGCCTTATAAACCCTAATGAGGGATATCCTCTGCCTGATAATCACAAGGTCACTGTCAAGGTAATTTTTTTTTGTTTTTTTTTTTGTTTTTGGTTTGTTTCCTGTTAAAACCTAGTTTTTTTTTTTAAAATATTTGATTTTGATTTGTAATTTGCTATTTTCTGTTTTTTACTAATGCTTTTTCATTTGGGAGATTAATGCAAGCTTACTCCAAAATAGAATATAAAAATTGAATCTTGAAGTTGGAAGTTGTTCTAATTGTGCGAATTCTTTTAGATGGTAGTTGGATCAAAGTTGAAATCTAGGATAGAGCAAATATTTGGACAATAAAATGCATGAAAAGAGACAACATTAGAGCTTGAAATCCACATGTGAAAGTTTTGAATTGGCATAACATGAATAATTTTGAGCTATCATCATTGCAGGTGTAAGTAAATTTGGAAGTTTTGGATGTTTCTTTTTCTGATTATATTGCAAATGTGTTAGTAATGTTTCGAGTGTTTTTGGTTTCCAAGTGATTTATTTGACGAAGATGGGGGGTTAATATTGCTATAGGTGACATCACCTCATGGGAATAGTTATCATTCAGGGGATAATGTGGAATCTGGTAATTTTGCGTTCACCGCAGCTGAAGCTGGTGACTATAGTGCTTGCTTCTGGGCACTTGAGGACAAGAATGCATTCACACTGACGATTGATTTTGAATGGAAAACTGGTGTTGCTGCTAAAGATTGGTCTAAGATTGCTAAGAAAGGGCAAGTTGATGTAAGTTGTTTTCGAATCGGTTCTTTTGTATATTCTCATTCCGTGTTTGTATTTTTTGGTTTTGTTCAAGATGATTTGGTATGCCAAAAACTACTTTTTAGGTTAATGCCCGTTACATCTTACATTGCAAAAACTTTTAGTTGTGTTAATTATAGCATCATAATTTTTTCTGTTAAATAATATTGATGTAGAGGTCTCTATAAAATATTATAATATTTGTCAAAAGTTGTTTTACATATGTTAACTTCATTTGTGTTGCTCTGTTAAATACTTTTTTACCAGTCAATATTAAGTTCTTAGCTATGCAATTCATACTTTGATTAAAAAAAAAAAAAGGTACAAATTTACTCATTTTGTTGTTAATGGAACATCAAACTCTTTTCTGTCAAATTTTAGTTTAACAAGTATCTTTTGGTAAAAGAAATGGTCTTCAAGTAAAGCAATTAATTTAATAATTGAATTTTCTTTGACATTAAAATTATAAAAGAACCACTTATTCATCGACATGAAAAAACAAAAATATTTATTACAAAGGCCAATTATAGTAAAATCTTCTTTACAATAGAACTTGCTAGATTTGCTAAAATAGAACTTTTCTTGGGTACAGATTGCTCTCCTATCATAACTACTCATGAATGGATACTTAAATTTAAATTAAATCAACCTTGTCAATTCATAGCTGCGAGTCAAAATACTAATGAAATAAAGAGGCAAAGATAATTCAAGTGTCATCTATTGGCCTCTGATCGATTTTTTCTTTATCGGCAATTTGGCCATTGGATATACTATCCATATCGCTCACTCCATGTTTTATGTAAATCTGATTTTAGTTTTACTGTGAGCAGTGTAAGCCAGTTTGGTTGTGATGAGATGATAACTCTAAGAAAAGAACCTAAAAATCTCTTTTTTTACAAATTGGAATCTTGGGATGTTCTTTGTAAACTTTTACTTTCCTAAAAGTTTACACAGGATAATTAAAGTTCGTCAACCTTTTGCTAAGCAATTTTTGTTTTCAATGGTGAACTGGTACAACTTAATGTCTGTTATTTGTTTGCTCATGCAAAATTTGAAAATGATTATATAATTACCTGTAATTTGAAAAGAATAAGATTTCTTTGTATTAACAAGAAAAAGTTATATACTTATGGTAAAAACACGTTAGTGACCAGACAGATGGTTTGACCAATTGCAAAAGCAACTCTGGCAAGTTGCAATTAAAACCTTTGAATAGAAGATTAGGTGTTCTGGGCCTTTGTATAATAGATACTGGATTTTTTTGGATGACATATTTTCCCTTTGTCGTGGAAGTACTTTGATAGCTTTTGATGGGGGCTCTCTTATTTCATCTATAGAGCATATGTTTAAACTTTAAACTACTTCTGGGAATCAGCTTAGAAGAAAGAAATGTTTATTAAAATGCTGCCGCATTGCTGTCGGTATATAGGTTATAAACTTTTATGTTACACTGCATTTTCCTGTAATTTTTGGTTAATATTGGTGGGAACATTCTAAACTTTCTGGTAATTTTGGTAACCCCCATGCTTTACTTTATTATCTCTTATTCTTTGATTTTGTGCTTGATATTGTTGTGTATAAGATCTCTCTATTGTTTTAAAAAAAATGTGATGTCATATGGGATTTAATATATATTATCTTCATTGATGCATTGGTATATCTGTTGTGCTAGACAATGGAACTGGAGTTGCAAAAGTTGTATGACACAGTTTCATCCATCCATGAAGAGATGTTTTATCTTCGTGAAAGGTATAAAATAAATCTTTGTGCATAAGAATTTTCTGATGATTTTGTAGGTGTTTGTTTTAGTGTAAATTACCCGTTAATGTGTTGTATGAGTGATTTTTATCAGAATGGTCTTAATTTACTCATATTTCCTGCATAGATAACTACTCATAGAGAATCGTTTTGCCTTAAGTTGCTTTACACATTCCAAAAGACATTACTGGTTGGATATAACTTTGTCTGAGTGTGTGTGATTGATGGTAACCGCAAACGGTTCCATGATCTCAAAAATCAAACTTCATGGTGATTGTCATAAATACCTTCGAATTGGTAACGAAATCTTCTATGCGTATCCAATACACCGACTCCCAATAGAGAAAAACTTAAATAACTTTGGTCTGAAGCAAATTCTACTTTTTCCTGATCCCTTGTTTGAAAATTGACATTCCAATTATTGAAGGACAATAATTTTATTTCTTTTCCTAGCTTTTGATGCAAACCGCCTCATATTCAACATATATCAACCGTTGCCTTATGTATTTGATACATCATATTTTTTACTTTTATGATCTAAATACTTACGCATCAGTCATTATCAATGCCCCTATGATTGCCTCCTTTCTCTTTTATCTGTTCTCCATTAAAACAGACTACTAAGTTGCACTCGACTCAATGTCGAGATAGAGGCTTTTGTTTCATTAACATCTTATCCTATTCCAGAGCAAAATTTGAAGATAAATTGAGCATACATTCTACTCTTTTAGTTTTCTAAATGAACACAAGTTGGAAATTTCTGCGTTCTGAGATAACTCCAAATCTAATAAACAATGAGTTGGTTATTGTTGACATTATCCTGCTTTTATAAGATCTGACTTTTTTTATTTCTTTTTTCTTATGTTGTGGTTAGAGAGGAAGAAATGCAACAGCTGAATAGACAAACAAATTCAAGAATGGCCATTCTTAGTTTCTTTTCACTCATAGTTTGCTTATCGGTTGCTGGATTGCAACTATGGCATCTGAAGACATTCTTTGAGAGGAAGAAACTCCTCTAGATTTTACTATGGAAGTTTCCACTAAGTTCCGGTTTCACTTCTTTACTTTTTGCTGAGTATTATCAAGTATTCCATTTTGATCTTCATATGAAACCGAATTTATAGTTTACAGTGCTGAGAAGTTGATGCCAAAATATAATTCCTCTTATTGCATATTCAATCTATAATTTATACCGTGGATGTGCTCCTGAAATTATATCACGAAAGATCGTTTGATATGCCCTAGGTAAACTCTAAAATTGACTGCAGAAAATTGAGTAGTATTGTCGTTTTGTTTTCCGGTTTGCAAGTTATATTTTATACATTAGTTTCTTGGAATGCAATGGTTTTTGACTTTCTGTGTCTTTGCGAGGTGTTCAATTCATTAATCAAACACAGGAACTGCAAAACTGCTAAAGCAGTTTGATTTGCTAAAAGTAGTGACATATTTAAAAAAGATTTTGTTCTTGATTTGTTTAATTGGTAGGAGCTATAAACCAACCTAATTTGTTACTCTTAGATCAAAAGCAAATGAATCGATCGATATTGAAGTTAAAAAATTTAAGTTGGAGTGATGCTATTGTTGGAGTGATGTTATTGACACCCATACATTGATCTAATAAAATCTCACTTTTAAGAATTAAATGTATTCTTAAAAATTATAATCATTTATGTCCTAAATTACCCTTCCACTCATCCCTCATATTTAAAAATTATAATCATTGGCTTCTGGCTTCCTTCTATATATTATCATTTTTCTTATCTCATTCACACTTTTTAATATCTTTTTTTTCTTTAGTTCTAAATTGAATATAATTTTAGTTTGGAAAAAAAATTCTCCCTCAATCACTTTTATATGTTTCGACCTAAATTGGAGTTATGTCTTTTAATTTTATTAAGTTGTTTCTTTTGTGATATTCTGTATATATGGAAGAAACAATTATTTTTTAGATTATTATTTATTGAAAAACAAAGAATTTAGGGTCTATAATGTTAAAAGAACTTTTCTGAAACAACATAATTATGTGTATACATGAAATAAACAAATATACTTTATTTTAATTTTTATTGAAAATAAAGAATTTAGGGTTTATAATATTAAAGAAGTTTACCGGTTGTAGGATTTAATCTAAACCAAGTTGTTAAGTTAGTAGAGTCAGTATTGTCTGTTAGTCAGCCATTTTGTGCTTGTCTGTAATCAAACAAAGTGTGCTGATAATGTTAGGCTGTTTAGTTAGGCAGCATACAAATCTTTAAGTAATGTTCACACTTAATAGTTGTCAGGATTCCAACCTATAAGGGTTGATCCGGTTTGTTTTTAATTAACTCAATTCAATACAAAGTAGTGCATTCTACAAATTGATTGTTGTTCACATTTGGTATCAGAGCTTGAGAGCTCAGAGGTGAGTGTGGTAGAGACTGTGAGTGTGAGAGATACACTGTGAGGGAGTGATCTGAGCTAGATTCCAGTTAGGAATTGGATAGCCGGAAAAACTCACCAGTGCCGGATTTGAACCAAGGGAGGTTCAGAGGCATTTTTTTTCGGAACCGAACGAAGAAGGTTCAGACGAAAAAAAAAACTCAGAAGTTACCGGAGCTAGTCATCGCCACCACCACCAGCCGTCAACCGCCGGGAGAGTGGGCTGACACCACCAACATCAGAAGGTGCAGCAAGTGACCACCTTTCAATTATTCCAAAGAACCATTGTCAACGGAGGACCTTTTGGAGGTCAAATCGGCATCCTAAGATAGGGTTTTTTTTTTCTGTTTGGGTTGAAAGAGGGAGGAGTTTTTTTTTTGGTATCTGATCTGTTTTGATCAGAGGAGAGAGTGGGAGCAGAGAGAGAGAGAGAGAGAGAGGTCTGTTTTTTTAAGAAAAAAAAATTGAAAGCAGGCGTGATTAAAAAAAAAAGGAAAGAAAGTAAATGCAAATTAAAAAAAAAGTGAAAAGCAAATTTTTTTTAGTGTTTTGTGAAGGGACACACCGAAAGCTTTCTTGGATTTATGTATTGTGTGTCAAATTACACATAATACCCCTCTCTGGTAAATTTATAAATAGTCCCTCTTATTTGGTAAATTACAAATGACTACCTCTAATTTTGGAAATAATATAATTCAGCTCCAAATACCCAAATTTGAAGGAAAGATAAATTTTGAGTATTAGAGGGTCCAGATGCAACTTTTGTTCGAATACAAGAAGTTGTGGACTGTTGTTTCCGAGGGTATTGTTAGTCCAACAGATGCTGCAACAACTAGGAAGGATCTGAAGGCGAGGTTTTTCATCAACCAGTCGCTGGATCCAATAATTTTTGAGAAAATCGCACATGCCACTTCAGCAAAAGGAACATGGGATATTATAATGAACACGTACAAATGAGTTGAAAAGGTGAAGAAAGTTCGCCTGCAGACTATGGGAAAGCAGCTGGAGCTTCTTCAAATGACGAAAACAGAGAAGTAGGAGATTATTTCTCACGGACATTGGTACTTGTTAATCAAATGAAGTCCAATGGTGAGACGATTTCAGATGTTCGGGTCATAGAGAAGATTCTCCGAACACTGAATTTAAAGTTTGAGTACAAGGTGACTGCCATTGAGGAGTCTAAAGATCTTCAGACGATGACGTTAGATGAGTTGATGGGCTCACTCCAAGCCCATGAACAACGTCTGGATGAGAAGTCAGAAATTGAGGTATATGAGGCTTTACAAAGCCAGTTAAGTCTTAAGAGAGACAAATATGAGACTTAGAGGAATTCTAAGTCTAGACAGTAGGGTCAGAACTCGAAAAACAGAAGAGGAGGTGCTTCCAGTTCTAGCCAGGGAACAGGCAAAGGGAGCAACTGTAGGGAAAAATTGCTTAAAACCGCAGCGGAAGGCGATAAAATAATTTTCGTATAGTTTAAATTTTTTCTAAAGATTTGAACCTTAACCCTTTAATTAATTAAACTCAAATATACGGTTAGAGTTAAATACCTCTTGTTGCGTGATCCGATTGACTTACGTCGATGGTAATCCGCAAGATCTTCAATCCTAGCACGTACGTGAATCACCTAGGAGCGTGGTCTCCCTTTTTATTTGAATTGCTTACCTTAGAATGAATGTATGGAATTTCTGATCTTGATCTTCAATAGTAAAACACCAAGAGCCTAAAAAAATAGTTCCAGTCACTTTTGAATTCACAATCAATATGATTGAAACTCGCGTAACCCTAAATCGAAAGTGTGCACAAAACCTTTTGATGTTAAAGGCTTGTAAGTGCACTATCGAATGAGAACTTATTTTCTTTTTCTCTCTTGGCCGAAAATCTATGTGTATAGAGTAGGATTTTTTATTTTCAAAACAAACAAAAAACTCTCTCTATTTTGCTTCTTCGTGGCCGAAAATTCATAACCTTATATTTATAGGTTGGCCGAATTTTCTCCTTCACCAAGTAGGGTTGGCCGAATTCATTGAATAGGAAATCTAGGGTTGGTTAATTTCCTTACTTGAAAAGGAATTGTCATTTTCCCTAATTCCTATCAATTCAAGAATCCTAACCCTTGTAGGACTAGTGGTGGCCAAATTCTTTGTATAATAAGGAGTGTATGTGGACTTAATCCTTACCACATTAGGACTCCTATCACTTAAAAGAATTCCAACCATAATCCAACACATAGTATTTAATTTACTGATCAGGAAAAGATTTTGATTTAAACTATTAATTAATTAAATAATTAATTAATTCCCATTTAATCAAAACAATAAAATAAAATAATATCTTGAGCTATTTTATTTAGCCTTGCCGCCCACACCATGTATATATGGGCCAAATATTATTTTTCTTATTTTATTTAATCCATTAGACTTTAAATAAAAGCCCACATGTGAACCAGACTTATTCTTACTAAAAGAAACAAGCCTACATGTCTCCTTTTAATATATTAATATAATAGTGCAGCCCATTAAATAAATAATAGACATATTATATTCTTAATATATTAAATGCAATTCTAGATGGACCCATAAATTTATCCGGTAGAATATATCAAGTGATCCATGCAAGTATGTGCGGATTGTGGATTTTGGCGGGCTATCTAAAATTAAGCTTCAATAGACATAACCTAATCACAATCAACAAATGATTCACTTAAGTCCGATCTATTAATTTTAACTCATTCCACTAAAGAGCTAAAATTGAACTCTTAAATAAAGATAGAATAAGTAGATGTTTCTCATTCATACCCTAGACAATCTTATAGGAGATGGTGTATCCTCGTGAATAATAACAGTAATCGCCAAGAGCTCATAGACCGCCTATAGCTCTCCAAGTTACCATATTTCCTCATATGACCACATTTTGAACTTGGATATTTTGACTTGTCCAGAAGCCATGTCTTCAATAATCATTATTGGAAACTCAACGTTGAGATTTAGTATCCAATACATCAAAACATCCATATGATGATATTATACTCTCATTTAATAAATGGAGCCACGATGTCCATATCTATAAATGAAATCCTCTATCGATTAACAAATGAATACCATCAAACTATCGAGGATAGACTATGCTATATAATCGTACTCATTGATAGCTCAAATGATAACACTTGCAACCATAAGTCCATCATTTATCTCAGGATTTAGATAGACTCTCCGATTGTCCTGATAATGAAAAGACTTATATCTAGTGACGGTTCTAGATAAAGTATTTCATTGTGATCCAGTTCAATGCACCCAGTGCACTAGATTCTTTTACTCGAAAACCTTTCGATGATTTTAGACTCATCATAACTCATTTGATCCCACTCAAATGCTAGTAAAAGAATTCTACAACTTTATCAAGATAGAGGTGCCCAACCTTTAACTTAAGTTGTGAACGTTATTCAAGACTAACTAAAGAATTGTGTCTACCTCATACATATCCGGATGTACAAACAATTCTTCATATCTCATAGTCTTTTGACCTTATGATTATTTACCATGACAATTATAATTATAAATGCTATAAGATTTTGCAGAATCAGAAATCACTTTATTTATATGAAAAGATTGTCAATTACAATATTATACTCTTGCTATTGAGCATAATCCTAACAATCTCCCACTTGCACTATAGCAAATGTGTCATATCTCTCATTCCCATGTTCTCTAGGTGCCCATCAAAACTCTTCTGAGGTAGAGCCTTTGTGAAGGGATCTGCTAGATTTTCTGCCGACGCGATTTTGGTAATTGTCACGTCTCCCCTATGAACAATCTCCCTTAAAAGATGATACTTTCTTTCAATGTGTTTTCCTCTCTTATGACTTCTTGGTTCTTTCGAATTAGCCACTGCTCCACTGTTGTCACAGTAGATAGTGATCTGCTTATTCGCACTAGGAACTACTTCTAAGTCAATCAAGAATTGGTGAAGCCAAACAGCCTCCTTGGCAGCTTCGCATGCAGCTACATACTCTGCTTCCATGGTGGAGTCAGCAATACAAGATTGCTTGATACTCTTCCAAATGACTGCTCCTCCTCCAAGAGTAAACACAGATCCTGATGTGGATTTTCTAGTGTCAGAATCCGATTGGAAATCAGAATCTGTATACCCAACGGGGATTAAATCCCCTCCAGAGTATACAAGCATATTATCTTTCGTTCTCCTAAGATACTTGAAAATATGCTTGACTGCCGTCCAGTGATCAGGACCAGGTTTCGATTGAAACCTGCTAACTATGCCAACAGCAAAACAAATATCTGGTCTAGTACAGATCATTGCATACATGAGACTTCCAACTGCCGAGGCATATGGAATTCTACTCATGAATTGCTCTTCATGCTCATTCTTAGGAATTTGTTCCTTAGAAAGTTTGATTCCATGCCTAAAAGGTAACATACCTTTCTTGGAATCTTGCATGGAAAACCTAGACAAGATTTTGTCTATATATGAAGCTTGGGATAGTGCAATCGTTTTATTCTTTCTATCCCTTATTACTTGGATACCTAGAATAAAACTTGTTTCTCCTAAGTCCTTCATATCAAATTGTTTTGCTAACCATTCTTTTACTGATGTCAATACTCCCACATCGTTTCCAATGAGTAAAATATCATCTACGTAAGGAATAAGGAAAACCAACTTGTCACCTTTGATCCTTTTGTATACACAAGGTTCTTCAAGGTTCTGTAAAAATCCAAAACCTTTTACAGCTTGGTCGAACCTTATGTTTCAGGATCTGGATGCTTGCTTTAATCCATAAATTGATTTCTGCAACTTGCATACCTTTTCCATTTGGCCCTTTTCAATGAATCTTTCTGGTTGCATCATATAGATGCTTTCGTCAAGACTTCCATTAAGGAAAGCTGTCTTGACGTCCATTTGCCAAATCTCTAAATCTAAAGATATTGCAATGGATAAGAGTATCCTAATGGATTTAAGCATGGCCACAAGAGAGAAGGTTTCCTCGTAATCGATACCTTCTTTCTGTGTGTAACCTTTAGCTACCAATCTAGCTTTAAAAGTTTCCACCTTTCCATCCATACCTCTTTTCCTCTTGTATACCCACTTGCACCCAATGGGTTTTATCCCTTTAGGCAAGTCTACAAGGGACCAGAATTTGTTATCGAACATGGATTCAATCTTAGATTGCATTGCCTTTTGCCAATGGTGACAATCAACATCCTCCATTGCTTCCTTGTACATGTAGGGATCATCGTTGCCAGGGAGATTCTCAACAGATTCTCCTAGACCGATGTATCTTTCAGGTTGGGTTCTAACCCTCCCACTACGACGAGGAATGGTAGGTTGTTGATTTTGTGTTGGAGTGGAAATTACAATTGGGTTAGGTTGTGAAACCTCTTGTGGAATTGTATCTCCTGACATATCATTCAGGACAATTCTACTTTTGGGAACAAAATCATTCATATAATCCTTTTCCAGAAATGTAGCATTTGTTGAAACAAACACTTTTAGATCTGAAGGACTATAGAAATAATATCCTTTAGTTCCTTTTGGATACCCCACAAATACATGTTTCCGAACGGGACTTCATCTTTTCTGTCTTTCCTTTTAACACATGTGCAGGACAACCAAATATCCTTATGTGTTGTAAACTAGGCTTTCGCCCAGTCCACAACTCATATGGTGTTCCAGGAACCGACTTCGATGGTACCACGTTTAGAATATATATTGCAGTTTGTAGAGCATATCCCCAAAAAGAAATAGGAAGTGTTGAATAACTCAACATAGACCTAACCATGTTCAAAAGAGTTCTATTTCTCCTTTCTGCTACCCCATTTTGTTGAGGTGTACCTGGTGCAGAAAACTGAGAAACTATCCCATTATCAATAAGATATTGCTGAAACTCACTAGATAGATATTCTCCACCACGATCAGATCTCAAGATTTTTATGCGTTTCTCAAGCTGATTTTCTACTTCAGCTTTGAATGCTTTGAACATGTCCAAAGCATCCGACTTATGTCTCATGAGATACACATAACCAAATCTTGAGTAATCATCTGTGAAGGTTATGAAGTACTCATATCCACCTTTAGCTTGAATGCTCATAGGGCCACATACATCAGTGTGTATTAGTCCTAAACATTCAGTGGCTCTTGCACCTTTGGTATTGAATGGCCTTTTGGTCATTTTACCTTCCAAACAAGATTCACAAGTTGGTAGATCATCAACCTTTAAGTCACTTAAAGGTCCGTCACTTACCAATCTTTTAATCCTATTAAGGTTAATGTGACCTAGGCGTAAATTCCAAAGGTAGGTTTCATCTTCTGATAATTTTACTCTTTTAAGATTAGGTTTCGTTATTTCTGTGTCTAACGAGTGAGAGATATTTCTATGCAAAAAGAATAGACCGTTTTCCAATGTACCTTTGCAAACAATTTTGTCATTCTTACTAATAATAAAAGCTTTATTAAAAGTAACCGAATATCCAAATTTATTTAAACAAGAAACTGAAATTAAATTCCTCTTGAATTGAGGTACATAATAAACGTCTATTAAATCTAAATGCCTACTAGAATCTATAATAACTCTAATATCTCCCACTGCACTTGCAGACACTAACGATCCGTTGCCCAAGCGCAAATTGATTTAGTTCTTATTCAGCCTTCTCCTTTCTTGGAACCCCTGTAAGGAATAACAAACATGATTAGTGGCTCCAGAGTCTATGATTCAAGAATCTGTAGAATCTGCCAGAAAACATGTTTCAAGATAATTAATATTACCTTCTTCCTTCTTGTTCTGGGACTTTGGGCAATTTCTTTTCCAATGTCCCTTTTCACCATAAAGGAAGCATTTCCCTTTGATCTTGGTTACTTTCTTGGTCTCCTTCTTGGTAGGCCCAAGTTGCTTTTTCTTCTGTTGTTTCTTGACCTTCTGACGGGTCTTAACAGTAGCAACTTTACCAACCATATGAATCTCTTGACCTTTGCTTTTCACAAGGATCTTTTCAACGCTTTGAACATCTTGCATCAGGCCCTGCAAGGTGTATTCCTTTTTGTTTAAGGTGTAGTCCAACTTGAACTGATCAAAGGAATCTGATAGTGAGTTGACAACCATGTCAATTTTGGTCTCACCATTTATCTCAGCGCCATTTAATTCTGCAATATTTAGATGTGCTATGACTTTCATCATGTGATCTTTCACAGCCTGTCCAGGTTTCATCCTAAGATTCATAAAAGCAGTCACTGCCTCTCTCTTAGTCGTCCTATACCTCATAGCAAACATCTCTTCCAGAGACATCATAATATCAGCAGCAGACCCCATTCCTTCATGCTGCTGTTGCAACACGTCGGAGATAGTAGCCATAATGTAACATTTGGCCATATCATCTGAGGTCTTCCACTGCTCATACTCATCTCTTTGCATCACACTAGATTCATTATTAGGAAGGGGTGGTTTAGGAGTAGTCAGAACAAATTTATGTTTTTCACTTTGCAGCAACAACCCAATTTTCCTTTTCCATGAGACATAATTATCTCCAGTTAAAGTGTTATCTTTCAGGATGTTCATAAGTGATGGGGTCATGATTTCTGAATAAAACAAAAAGCATATATAAGTAAATAATCATGATAAAGCACTTTCAAATATTTATCTTGAATTAATTAAATAACTCAATCGTGAAAAATTCAACGGTGATCCAACACCCATAAATGTTACGCCTCCTTCGGGAGTTCGCACCATTTACTAGTTGGACTAGGTCCCACCTAATTGTTAACATAACAACCAGCGTTTTCAATTTTAGCCTTGCAATTTTATTAACAAGAACTCTCGGGAGGATATTAATAAAATTACATTGAGTGTGTTACCAAGATATAGACCCTCAATTTTCTCTCACGAAAATCCCTCCTCTGGGAGTAGATCTCGTTTAAGTCAATTGTCTAGTCTATCCTTGTAAGGAAGTATTTTGCTAAATTCCATTTATGGATGCCCCTCGGGGGGATTACCAATAAATAATAAAGCTCAACTAACCTTGGAGGCCATAGGTGTTCTAACACACCTTCTCCCACTCAATTATTTAAGGCGTGTGATTAAATTCCAAAGAATGATTTTACCAAGTTATCTAGATGCCAATTAGATACCTAAATCATTCAATGCATGTTCATACCAAAAGAGATATATGAGTGGCACTCCTATTCTATATGACATGTTATCATACAATAACAAATATTGTAATATTTATACATAAAAATAAATAGCCACAATTTTGGTCCATCCTAGAAAAGCATGTAAATTACAATTGTACGGAATACAAAAAACTCATTTCTTGGCGAACAAGACTTCAAGCGACCATCTCGCGCACGTAACTCGCGCGCCCGAAGATCACCAAGCAGCCCATGCGCACGCCTTGCCCATGCAAGGGCATGAGCTGCCGCATGGCCAGCCCATGCATGGGTCGCGCGCGCTGCTGCACCGCAACAAGCGTAGCTGCACGCTTGGTTGTGTGCGCGCTTGTTGTCTCGGTGCGCGCGGGTGCCAAGCTCGGTTCCGGATGCTCCAATTTCTTCAAATCTTCGAGTCTTCGAATCTTGAATATATTACAATTTATTTTATACAATAAAATACTGCAGAAATATATTTATATATATATATATATATATATTTATTTAAACTACTGCAGTATTTTTTTTTTACAAATAAAAAACTGCACTTATTTTTTAGTACAATAAAAAACTGCACTAAATTTTAATACAATAAAAAACTGCAGTATTTTTACAATGAAATTAATAAGAACTTAGCAACTACCAAGAAGGAATTATGGCGATAATAGACTACCCTTCTTGTTACAATTCTGAAACAAAAAATACATTGAAATTCTAGGACCAAAATCGAGCAATAACAATTCACTTTATAACAACATATATAAATCCATACATTCCACATGTAATTATATATGCGAATACCTAGAGTTCCATCTCTTTCTAAAACATGCATAATCACAATAAAAAGAAATAGGTTCACGTATATATACTTTAATTAATTAAAGGGTACAACCAAGGCTTTAATACCAATTGTAGGGAAAAATTGCTTAAAACCGCAGCGGAAGGCGAAAAATTAATTTTCGTATAGTTTAAAATTTTTCTAAAGATTTGAACCTTAACCCTTTAATTAATTAAACTCAAATATACGGTTAGAGTTAAATACCTCTTGTCGCGTGATCCGATTGACTTACGTCGATGGTAATCCGCAAGATCTTCAATCCTAGCACGTATGTGAATCACCTAGGAGCGTGGTCTCCCTTTTTCTTTGAATTGCTTACCTTAGAATGGATGTATGGAATTTCTGATCTTGATCTTCAATAGTAAAACACCAAGAGCCTAAAAAAATAGTTCCGGTCACTTTTGAATTCACAATCAATATGATTGAAACTTGCGTAACCCTAAATCGAAAGTGTGCACAAAACCTTTTGATGTCAAAAGCTTGTAAGTGCACTATCAAATGAGAACTTATTTTCTTTTTCTCTCTTGGCCGAAAATCTATGTGTATAGAGTAGGATTTTTTATTTTCAAAACAAACAAAAAACTCTCTCTATTTTGCTTCTTCGTGGCCGAAAATTCATAACCTTATATTTATAAGTTGGCCGAATTTTCTCCTTCACCAAGTAGGGTTGGCCAAATTCATTGAATAGGAAATCTAGGGTTGGTTAATTTCCTTACTTGAAAAGGAATTGTCCTTTTCACTAATTCCTATCAATTCAAGAATCCTAACCCTTGTAGGACTAGTGGTGGCCGAATTCTTTGTATAATAAGGAGTGTATGTGGACTTAATCCTTACCACATTAGGACTCCTATCACTTAAAAGAATTCCAACCCTAATCCAACACATAGTATTTAATTTACTGATCAGGAAAAGATTTTGATTTAAACTATTAATTAATTAAATAATTAATTAATTCCCATTTAATCAAAACAATAAAATAAAATAATATCTTGGGCTATTTTATTTAGCCTTGCCGCCCACACCATGTATATATGGGCCAAATATTATTTTTCTTATTTTATTTAATCCATTAGACTTTAAATAAAAGCCCACATGTGAACCAGACTTATTCTTACTAAAAGAAACAAGCCTACATGTCTCCTTTTAATATATTAATATAATAGTGCAGCCCATTAAATAAATAATAGACATATTATATTCTTAATATATTAAATGCAATTCTAGATGGACCCATAAATTGGTCCGGTAGAATATATCAAGTGATCCATGCAAGTATGTGTGGATTGTGGGTCTTGACGGGCTATCTAAATTTAAGCTTCAATAGACATAACCAAATCACAATCAACAAATGATTTGTTTAGGTCCGATCTATTAATTTTAACTCATTCCACTAAAGAGCTAAAATTGAACTCTTAAATAAAGATAGAATAAGTAGATGTTTCTCATTCATACCCTAGACAATCTTATAGAAGATGGTGTATCCTCGTGAATAATATCAGTAATCGCCAAGAGCTCATAGACCGCCTATAGCTCTCCAAGTTACCATATTTCCTCATATGACCACATTTTGAACTTGGATATTTTGACTTGTCCAGAAGCCATGTCTTCAATAATCATTATTGAAAACTCAACGTTGAGATTTAGTATCCAATACCTCAAAACATCCATATGATGATATTATACTCTCATTTAATAAATGGAGCCACGATGTCCATATCTATAAATGAAGTCCTCTATCGATTAACAAATGAATACCACCAAACTATCGAGGATAGACTATGCTATATAATCGTACTCATTGATAGCTCAAATGATAACACTTGCAACCATAAGTCCATCATTTATCTCAGGATTTAGATAGACTCTCCGATTGTCCTGATAATGAAAAGACTTATATCTAGTGACGGTTCTAGATAAAGTATTTCATTGTGATCCAGTTCAATGCACCCAGTGCACTAGATTCTTTTACTCAAAAACCTTTCGATGATTTTAGACTCATCATAACTCATTTGATCCCACTCAAATGCTAGTAAAAGAATTCTACAACTTTATCAAGATAGAGGTGCCCAACCTTTAACTTAAGTTGTGAACGTTATTCAAGACTAACTAAAGAATTGTGTCTACCTCATACATATTTGATAGATATGGTTCAATCCGAGGAGAGAGATATGGCCCTTTGAAGTTTGACAATCTGCACACACTATTTTTACAATTTCAACCTTTTTCCACCAATTCTCACTTTTTGTGTCTTCTGGTCTGGGCAATGTGCACGGGTGAATGCACGGGTGATCCCGTGCAGTTACCCGTGAACTAAGCTCTTCTAGAAATCCATCTTCCGGTGCACGGGTAGCTGCACGGGTGGTGCACGGGTATGCTACCCGTGCACTATGGCCTTTAATACCCCCATTTTTGCACCACTTGTCTTCTTTTGATCCCGCTTCTTGAATTTTCACCTAATGCCTTCAATATCAACAAAAGAGCCATACATACACATAAAAATAACCAAGAACAAGGCAAAGAGAAAGGATATGAGGGTCAAAATATATGACATTTTTGGCTCGATCAAATACCCCCAAACCACACCTTTGCTCGTCCTCGAGCAAACTCAAAACAAAACAAAGACATAAGACTAAACAAGCATGACTCGATCTAAAAATTCCTAGACTGAAACAAATAATTCAAACTTCCACATGTCCAATCGGTGATGAGATGCAAGGATGTGTGATAGAGAGAAGTATACATATGCAATATAATCTAAAGCAACTCGAATGCACTAAAGGGAAACTCGCACAATCACGAATCCAACACCTAAGAGTACTCTCGTATCAAGAACTACTCACTCTCACACCTCGAGCGTAATTCACTTCGACACTAGCCTCTCATGGAGTCTCTCTTTTCTTTCCGCTTAGAGTCCTAAGTTCACACTCAAACAAGGTATGCAAAGATGGAATTTATGCATAGAAATCTAAAACATTGCATACATGTAAATTGAAAAACGGATAATGTCTGTTAACTAGCCTAGGAAGGATTCACTTATGCCATGAATGTGGAAGATCATGCTTCGATAAACATTCCCAATCTAGACTCATCATGGATCAAAGAGGACTTTCCCTTTGGTTGTAATGGGGCCATGGGGTATAATGTGGTGAACAAAGGAATAGGGAAATTTTGAGTTCAAAAATCACCAATCATAATTTACACTTACTCACACACCCCATACTTTTAGCTCTACTTAACATCAATGACATTCTAGCACTAGGCATTCACTTACATACACATTTGTTCTACAAATTGTTGTACTCCACATTGTGAGTACCTTACAATTATTTCACAAGGCTCATTCTCTTTTTTTCTTTTCCTTTTGCACTGATTTTTCTTTTCTTTTCTTTTTGCTTTTTGCCTTTTTCTTTCTTTCATTGTTTTGCACAACAACATCTAACAATTTGACACTTTGGCTCTAAGTGCACTTTTTGGCACTTTTACATTTTTGAGCTATTTCTTGCACAATTACATCATTACCTAATTACACGATATTTCATATAAGAGCTTTACACTTTCCAACCACTTAACACATAGACAACCCACATGATTGGCAATTAAAGGGTTGGTTTATGTTTGGTCTATGGCTATATGGTTTATTGTTGTTCCAAAAGAAAAGGTAAGTGTTTGGCCTCAAAATTGGCTATGGCGCACACATAAGGGACATGGGAATGTGTTTAGGCTATTTAAATAGTTAATCGCACACACATTGCCTAAGACCATTTCCAAAACAAGTCTATCAAGGGAATGAAAGCATCCATCATGCAGTCCACTATATATGTATGAGATGTATGTTATATGGCATGTGACACATGACGAGAAAAGTATTTAAAGAATAGAAGAAAATGTATACTCAATGCGCTTTTTAAATAGGCTTGTGTTTGTGAACTCACGGGTGTCTCCACTATTAGAACAAGGTGCAAGAGCACCGAGTCCCCTCAACTTAAGCACAAAAAAGATGGAACTAACCCAAGACATGCAAGTGAGGGAAAGTTTGACAAGAAGTTACAGCTCACTAAAAAGGAATTAGAAGGCAAGGAGACCTTAGAAAAAAAAGGAAGAATGAGCTTCAAGAGTTAAACAAGAAACTCTTACTTGAAGTAAAGATGCTCCAAGTGGAAAATAGTACACTCCAGAAGAAAAATGGAGAAGTCTCAGACAAGAATAAAGAATTTGAAGCACAAATTGTGAGACTTGAAGCTAAAAAGAATATGGCACTGAAAGACTTGGTGGACTTAGCGAAGATCTCGACGGAATTTGAAGATGACATAGCTCGCAAGTCAAAGAAGATGCAAATGGAAGTTGTACAAAAGGACAATGCTCTCAAAGAGGTGAAAGAGGAACTTAGAAAGAAAGAGGAAGCTCCCAAGATAGAGCAAGAGAAAGAGTGTAACTTCATTGCTCAGCTAGACAAAGTCGAGAAGGAGGTCGAGTCACTACAACTTAAGCAAATCCAAAGACCTCAAAGTCACTTAGAAAAAGGGAGTTCCTCTAACTCAATTTCTATTTGCAGTATTTGTACAAGGAGAGAGCATGTTAGAGCTAAAAATTACAAATTTGATAGGCATATGAGAACAAGAGGTCCTAGGAATAGGAAAAGCCCACCTAAGATAAAAACAATTATGGGTAAGAAAAGATGTGATTAACCAAGTAAGAATCATGGGATTTGAAACAAATGGAAACTTACCTAAATTTGTTTGGATTTCAAAGAAGAAAGAGTTTCCCAACATGGTTAAGCCACCCTTAGCATCACATTGAACATTTTTGATGCATGATTGAAATTGCACAATCTATTTTGTCTTTGACTTTGTGTTGTCCTTGTATTTTTTATTTTAATTTGCTAGTCATTGTTTGGGTGGATACAAGTTTAGAAAAAAATATATTGTGAGATTTCCTTAAATATTTTTAGTTTTATTTTAAGGATAGCTTGCTTAGTTTTTAGTAGTAGAGTTTGTGGATGCTTTGGTGGGAGAAATATTTTGGCTTGAGTATACTTTGTGGTTGATATATTTTGGATAAATATTTGTGCTTTAATGCTAGGTTATTTATCTCTTGGATTAAACACACCGGCCCCTTGCAAGTCTTGGAAGGACGAGCAAGCCAAGAGTGCTCATACAACGGGTGAGAACCTACCCAATTTGAGGCAACAAGAAAACAACCACCTCTGTCTAATCTTTTCATCTCAAACTCATGCATTTTATTTCGATTTATCTATGTTTATAGACATGTGTGTATAGTTGTGAATGAATGAAATTTTGGATTTCTAAATTTAACATTTATTGAGGTATGCATTTTTGATATGAGTGAGCCGAAGGCTCTTGTGGATACATATGTGAGTGTGCAGGTTCATATTATGAATATATAGCCCCATTCGGTTCGGGGGTTGTTTTTGATTACTCACATTTTGAATACGTCTTGTGCATATAGTGATACTTAGTTTGGGGGTCATCATGCCCCCACTCCATCATTTTTGCTTAAAGAAATGCATGGTGTTGATTTGTGCATAAATGTCAACATTACATGATTGCCTTATTTTATGATTGAGCCATGTTTGAGTCTTTTTATTTTGTTGGGCATTGATTGTGCATGACTAGTGCCTAGGTTTGTTGTGTTTTGAGTCTAGTCAGGTGCGCGCCGCTAGGCCAGACTCTCTTGTCTTCAACATTGAGGACAATGTTGGGTTTTGGTTTGGGGGTGTAGACGCCTTGTTGAGTCATTTTTTAAGTCGTTTTTAGTGTTTTTGGTATAAAATTTTCAAAATTGTTGCAATGGCCAAAAATTCTGAGCTTTAAATAGCTTGGTTGTGATGCCTTGAGCGTGTGCTTTTGGCAAGTTTATGTATACATGTTGAGCTTGTGTAGCAGCTAGTTGTCATTCATGTATGCAAAAAAGATGTATACATAAGATTTCTCCAGATAATGACACGTATCTTTGGCATCTAAGGCTTGGTCATATCAACCTTGACCGGATAGACAGACTAGTAAAAAGTGGACCTTTAAGTGAGTTAAAGGTTGGCACCTTACCTGTTTGTGAATCCTGTTTAGAAAGTAAGATGACTAAGAGACCTTTTACTGGAAAAGGGCTTAGAGTTATAGAGCCACTAGAACTCATACATACAGACGTCTGCGGACCGATGAATGTTAGAGCTAGGGGCGGCTATGAGTATTATGTCACCTTTATAGATGACTACTCAAGATACGGATATGTCTACCTAATGCAACGAAAGTCGGAAACATTTGAAAAGTTCAAAGAATTCCGAGCTGAAGTTGAGAATCAATTAGGTAGGACTATCAAGTCACTACGATCAAATCATGGAGGTGAGTACCTTGACCAAGAGTTTGAAGACTTCATGGTCGAGCATGGGATAGTTTCCCAACTCACAGCTCCTGGTACACCTCAGCAAAATGGTTTAACGGAGAGGAGAAATAGAACCCTGATGGAAATGGTGAGATCTATGATTAGTTTCTCATCATTACCAAATTCCTTCCGGGGATATGCGTTACAAACAGGGGCATACATTTTGAATGTAGTGCCATCCAAATCTGTTTCTAAGACTCCCCTAGAGTTGTGGAATGGTCGTAAAGCAAGTTTGCGACATTTCCGCGTATGGGGGTGTCCAGCACACGTGCTGAAAAACAGAAGTGGAAAGTTAGACTCCAAGCTTATGGTCTGCCTGTTTGTAGCATACTCCAAGGAGACCAGAGGTGGACACTTCTATAGTCCCGAAGATAACAAAGTATTTGTATCGACAAATGCAACGTTTCTTGAGGACAATTATATTAGTGACCATAAACCTCGTTCTAAGATTGTATTGAATGAGTTGGAGCCTGGTGAGACTAGTGATTCATCAACAAGAGTTGTTGATCCACAAATATCTGAGAGTCAGATGGTTCCTGATCAGGATACACTATCACCTAGACGTAGTGGGAGGGTTGTAAGACAACCTGAACGCTATTTAGGTATAGGTGAGGGACTAAGTGTTGTCTCTGCTGATAGTGTGGATGATCCATTGACATTTAAGAATGCAATGGAAGATCCTGATAAAGAGGAATGGCTTAAAGCCATGAATCTCGAGATGGAGTCCATGTACTCTAACTCAGTCTCGGATCTTGTAGACTTACCGGATGGGGTAAAACCCATAGGATGTAACTGGATCTTCAAGAGAAAGAGAGGAGTAGATGGGAAGGTAGAGACCTTCAAAGCAAGGCTAGTGGCTAAGGGTTATACCCAGAAAGAGGGGGTTGATTATGAAGAGACCTTCTCGCTAGTAGCCATGTTTAAGTCTATTAGGATTCTCTTATCCATTGCTGCCTATTTCGATTATGAAATTTGGCAAATGGACCTCAAGACTGCATTCTTGAATGGCAATCTTGACGAGAGCATCTATATGATGCAACCAGAGGGATTCGTGTCCCCAGATCAAGAGCAAAAGGTTTGCAAGTTGCAAAGGTCCATCTATGGACTTAAGCAAGCATCTAGATCTTGGAACATCAGGTTTGATGATGTGATCCAAACCTATGGCTTTGAGCAGAACGTCGATGAGCCTTGTGTCTACAAGCGCATCATTGACAAAAAGGTAGTTTTCTTGGTCCTATACGTGGACGACATCCTACTCATTGGGAAAGAAGTGGGAGTGTTATTTGATGTAAAAGGCTGGCTGGCTAGCCAATTCCAAATGAAAGATTTGGGAGGGGCGAGTTATGTTCTAGGGATCCAACTTATAAGGGATCGTAAGAACAAACTCATAGCATTGTCTCAGGCATCATATATCGACAAGATTCTTGTGCGATTTTCGATGCAAAACTCCAAGAAAGGTAATTTACCTTCTAGACATGGGGTTCACTTGTCTAAGGAACAGTGTCCCAAGACACCTCAAGAAGTTGAGGATATGAGATGTGTGCCATATGCATCAGCAGTAGGTAGTCTCATGTATGCTATGTTATGCACGAGACCGGACATCTGCTATGTAATGGGAGTAGTCAGCAGGTACCAGTCCAACCAAGGATTAGATCATTAGGTTGCTGTTAAGACTATTCTCAAGTATCTTCGGAGAACGAGAAACTATATGCTAGTGTATTTCGGACATGATTTGATCCCGTTAGGATACACAGATTCTGATTTTCAGTCAGACAGGGATTCTAGAAAATCCACGTCTGGATCAGTATTCACCCTAGGTGGTGGAGCCATTGTGTGGAGAAGTATAAAGCAATCTTGCATTGCTGACTCCACCATGGAAGCCGAATATGTAGCCGCTTGTGAAGCTGCTAAAGAGGCTGTTTGGCTCCGTAAGTTCTTGAGTGATCTGGAAGTTGTTCCAGATCTGGATAAGCCCATCACACTTTATTGTGATAACAGTGGTGCTGTGGCTAATTCCAAAGAACCAAGAAGCCACAAGAGAGGGAAGCATATAGAGAGAAAGTATCATCTCATTAGAGAGATAGTGCAGAGAGGAGATGTGATCGTCACCAAGATAGCCTCACAAGACAATCATGCTGATCCATTTACGAAGACCTTACCGGCTAAAGTGTTTTCGGGTCACCTAGATGGTCTAGGGTTACGAGACATGCCTCACATGCTTTAGTGCAAGTGGGAGATTGTTGGGGTTTATGCCCTAAAGATGTATTTTGTAAATGGATTTATGAAATAAATAAAAAGAAAAGTTCAATTCATTCTTGTTGTGTTGTTTATTTTATAACTTGTGCATATATTAACATCCTAGATTGCCGGATGTAATCTCGAACTGTGTATATGAGTGTCATATATGGATGGATACAGTAAGAGACGTGCAATCTAAAGAGTCCATAGATAACAAATAAAGCTGGGTACTTTATTTGTGGTTAATCTATAGCTGCGGTCCATTCCGTAATGTACGGTGATTCTATCCTGAATCATTCATATGAGATATGGGAATGAAGGCACCTTGTATGATGTGATCATATAGGACTGGGCCATGATCTATATGAATCTCTCACCAAGATCCGTTTACAGATGAGATTCATATATATCAACTAATGATGGCTATATGTGGGTGATCTTAATCTTGAGTGTCTTATCGACTCCTTTAGGTTAGATCGTGGTCTTTGATATACCATGGGTGAGGTCAGATGCAATTCCTGATCAATATACTCTGTATGCTGGGATTGCGGTTTGGCTTGTGGCTGGGAAGGTATGTACACATTAGTGGAATCCACTCCTTCTTGTGAGAAGTAGATGGTAGTTCCCTTAAGGGTTGATTCGGGGCTTGGACAATATGAGCGCTCTCCTAATTCCGTGAGGAAATAGGATTTATTGTTCATTAGAGAATCAATGGTACTTAAAGGATATATGTAATTAGAGGGGTATAACGGACATTATGACCCAGCTCTAATTATGAACTACTGTGGAGGATCACACCATGTGTAATAGCTATATCGATGGACACCGAGTTGTATCGGTCTGTGTAAAAGCGTCTGCAGTTGAGAGAGTGCAGCTTCGGGTTTTTAGTGGAATAATACCGGAGATAATAATCAAGGAATATTAATTAAAGAGTTTAATTAATGATTCCAATAATTATTGGAGCTCAAAATACTGTGGGTCCATTAGGTCCCCTTGCTAGCCCGATCGATTTAGGTAACAAGGGTCACGGTTAATTAATTGGATTGTCCAATTAATTGTGTTACGAAAGTGACACGTATTTATTCGGGAAATAATTGAATAATGAGATTATTTAATTAATGAATAATGATGATTAAATAAATTAAATAATAAGATTATTTAATTTTGTTATTAATCACTAAATGGAGGATGTTCGTTGATATTTGATTTTAAATAGAATAAGATAATATGATTATTTTATTTTATTAAATTAAATATTTGAAATTGAATTTAAAATGTTTAAATTCAAAATAAATATTTAATTATCTTTTAAAATCTAAAGAGATATCAATTAAAGAGTTTTAGTTATAATAATATATATATGATATATATTGATAACAAAAACATAGCACACAAAGGATATACACAAGTGTTTGTATATGATACAAACTCATTATGCATAAAGAAAAACAAAAGAGAAACAAGTGATTGGTGTGCGTGAATCAATGAAAGAAAAAAAAAAGCAAATAGTACGGGTACTATTGAAACAAAGAAAAATAAAATTTAATATATTTTTTTTTCTCTTAAACAATTAGAATTGTTCTAGTTTGTGTATTCTTTTGGAAGAAAAAGTTTCTTCTTCGTTTCTCTACATCCTTCTAAGTTCCTGAGTACGTGACGCGCCCACACGCAGTTACCAGTTCCGGGAATATCTAGGAAGATCAGTGGCACAGATCAAGAGCATATCGTGAAGTGAAGGAGCCTCCAAACGTTGGTAAGGTTCTAAATATTTTTTTAATATATTGATTACAATTTCCTGTATTTACATATTATATGTGTTAGTTTCGCAAAAAGAATTGCGATCCTAAGTTCACTGGTTCCAGATCGTTTATGATCTGTATAAAATTTTTAAAACCTATTTCCGCTGCGTTACCAGTGAACGGGGTTCCAACAGGCACCAGCTGATGTGTGGAGTCGCTACAAGTATTGTGACTTCCATGAGGATGTGGGACATAACACCTCGGAGTGCTACAGCCTGCACAACCAGATTAAGGCACCGGTAAGAAGAGGTTGCTTGGTAGAGTTTCTACAATAGGTGCGAGACAACATCTAGACTGGAAAGGAGGTACAAGCAGATATCAGAGCAGTTGAGGAGAAGAGGAAAGCAAAAGTAAAGGATCTGATGTAGCAGATCCATACAGTCCATACCATCAGTGAAGGTCCCACCATGGCAGGAACCTCCAACAATTCCAGAAAGAACAACGCCAAGAAGGTGCCTATACTAGATGTAAGACAGGATGTCCCTAGGGTTATCAGTGGATCACCGAGATCTCTTCCTTCTGCACAGATTATCTTCATTGAGGATGACATGTACAACACGATTCAGTCTCATGATGACCCCATGGTTGTCACTGTGCAGATAGCCAACTGCCTGGTTCACTGTGTCCTCATTGATACTGGCAGCAACGTTGACATCCTCTTCAAAGGCGCACTGAAACAATTCAACTTGAAAAATCCTTGCTACAACAGCTGCACAGCCCCACTATATGGGTTCACTGGGGACTCGCTGGTACCTACAGGATCCATGATTCTACCTATGATAGTAGGAATAACGCCGCTCCAACAGAACCTCATGACGGAGTTCGTTGTGGTTGACACCCTATTTGCCTACAACACCATCCTTGGGAGACCTTTTCTATCTGCCATCAAGGGCGTTCTATCAATCTACCATAACATCCTAAAGTTTCTAGTAGAGGACAAGGGGGAGCGCGCAAATGTTATGCAGTATCTGCCAACCCAGCTGTACTTGCCAAGCAATGTGTGCAAATAACTGTCATGCAGGACCATGAATTATTAGGGAAGAACCCTGAGGACCAAGATGCTAAAGACAAGATCGAGGCAGTAGATATGGAACCCAAGGTAGAGGTTCCAGCTATTGAAAACATGGAAGAGGAAGACAAAGGGTGGGCCAGCGGCTGCCCTATAGATGATTTGGAAGAAATACCAATAAGAAAGGATGATCTTTCAAAGGTGATCAAGATAAAAGCAACATTGGAAGCAGGAGTGAATGAGGGTTTGATAAAACTCCTATAGGAATACAGAGACATCTTCGTCTGGAGCCACGAGAAGATGGCGGGATTTCCTGTCACCTTGGAGACTCACAGATTGACAGTCGATCCCACCTTTATGCCAGTCAAACAGAAGAGGAGGCATTTCAACCCAGAAAGGAGTGCTGCGGTACAAGAGGAGGTAGACAAGCTACTGAGGGCCAAGTTCATCTGGGAGTCCCGGTACCCTGAATGGATTGCAAACGTGGTCATGGTAACCAAAGCCAACGGAAAATGGCGCATGTGTGTTGATTACTATTAACTGAAAATTTACTTGGGATGAGAAATATCAGTTAACACCCTCAAGACCACTGCCACGGAGGTGATGGCCGGGGGTTGATTGTTTAAATGATTTGCTCGAACCACGACTACTCATACAAGACGAAGAAGAACAAATTGGCTTTATTATTTATAGTGTGTAACGTACAAAAATATCTCAAAATACTCTCGATCTCTCTGGGTACAGTAGGGTGGTAGTCTCATGCCTGTCGAAAAGTAGTCTCCCTTTTTTGAGGCCAAAACCCTCCATTTATGCATAGTCTTGATAGGTTAAATTCACGATTCTCCAACCATGATTCTCTCAATCCTGCCCCTTCTTATCGGGCGGGATCTTTCATTTAAAGGTCATTGACTTTGGATTAATAACGGATTCGAGAATATCTTAGGCGGAGATGAGTTTGTTTCCTTTATGGATTCAATCACTTGTTCCACACGTACTGTTTCAATATTACAGATGTGATCCCATGTACCTTCATGGTGCTACTCCTCATAGAGGTCGTTAATTAGGGCGTTTATTGTTTCTTGGAGCGAGGTGGATTCATGCCATGGTCTGGGTACTGAGAGCTTGGTCCTGCTTTCCCAAGTTTCTTGTAGCTTTAAATGCCCCCTTTGGGCGTTCTTTGGTAGCAACAGACTTCGACGAGCTTCCTCCTACTTATCCAAGTAGGCCCGAAACTTCCCTTGGTGAGATGGTGAAATATTGCAGTGTAGGTTTGATGCCTAATAGGTTCTTCCCTGAACTTGGAAGGAATGGCGGGTTTCTAGGTAAGCTACCAGGCAGTCTTGGCTTCGGGGAGCTTAGATCGTCATGCGTCTGGCTCTCCCCGAAATTTTGTTTTAGTGTTACGGGCTCTACCTGACCGTGTCAAGCTTCATCTCGGGCGTTTCCTAAGCTCGACGTCCTTACCTTGCTTCTGCGGGGTGGCTCTGCGGTTCAACCCCGGGACCTACGGTTCCATGGAGGGTAATCCTGGGCCTGGACTTCGGGCTAGGAAGGTGGAGAATTTACGTTTGATCCCAAGCCAAATTTGGCTATTAACAATTACACAGACCTCAACCGCACCTGCCCAAAGGATAGCTTCCCACTACCGAAGATCGACCAGTTGGAAGATTCGACCGCCGACAACAAGCTCCTAAGCTTTATGGACTCATTCTCGGGGTACAATCAGATCATGATGCACCTCACTGATCAGGATAAGAGTAGTTTCATCACTAGATAGGGCATATATTGCTACAAGGTAATGCCCTTCAGTCTAAAGAATGCAGGGGCTACCTACCAGCTTTGGTCAACAGACTGTTCAAACAGTAGAGAGGGAAGATAATGGAGGTGTACATTGAAGACATGATCACCAAGTCCTAGGTATCCGAGTAGCACTAAGACCACCTCTGCAAAATTTCCCGATAGTCAGAGAGAACAAGATGCGGTTGAACCCTGCTAAATGTGCCTTTAGAGTAGCGGCTGGAAAATTTCTTGGATTCATGGTCCATGAAAGGGGTATAGAGGCCAACCCGAAAAAGATTAAGGCCATCCTGGATCTGGAATCTCCAACCTCTCTGAAACAGGTTCAAAGCTTAACTGGGTGGATATCAGCCCTCAACCGTTTCATAGTGCAATCCACTGACAAATGCATTTCCTTATTCAAAGCTATCAAGCAGGAAAGAATATGAAATGGGATCAAAACAGCAAGCTAGCTTTCCAATCACTGAAGGAGTACCTAGCCAGCCCACCACTACTGGTCAAGCCGGTACCAGGAGACGAGCTACAACTATACCTGGCAGTATCCGAGACAGCTGTTAGCGGGGCTATGGTCAAAGCATGTGAGCCACGCCCTGACCAAATCAGAGAAAAATTATACCCTCCTAGAGAAGCTCGCCTTCGCACTGGTGACCACTGCCTAAAAGCTCCACCCCTACTTCCAAGCCCATTCAATCCTAGTGCTTACTGATCAGCCTCTGCGTCAATTTCTCAAAAGACCGAACATATTAGGGAGACAGGTATTGTGGGCCCTCAAGATCACCATTACGACATCAGGTGCAAGGCTAGAACTACCATCAAGGACTTGGCTCTGGCAGATTTTGTGGCTGAATTCATCGGGCTACCTGACCCAGTACCTGCCCAAGTCCGGACTTGATCCCCTAGAAAGAACAAAAACCTACAGATTGGCCCACCGATCGAGAAATCTGGACCTTATATACAGATTGGGCATCCAATCAAGCATGAAATGGAAGAGAAATCGTCCTAACCTATCCAGAAAAGGTCGAATGCTGTCACTGTCTCAGGTTTGAGTTCAGCACCATGAACAACGAGGCTGAATATGAGGCCTTGTTAGCAGGAATAAAAGTGGCAGCAGATCTTGGAGCAAATCACCGCCTTGTTAAGTGTGACTCACAACTGGTAGTCAACCAGGTAACGGAATTATACCAGGCCAAGGGAGACAGCATGGCCGCATACCTTAGAAAAGTTCTAGAGCTTGTGACTTAGTTCAAAGGATTCAAGATCGAGCAGGTACCTAGGTAGTAGAATCATCGGGCTGATGTCTTTGCTAAGATAGCTACAAATGGAGGATAGGCGCTGCCAAAAGGGGTACCTCACCAAGTGATTTCCAAGTCAAGCGTAGCAGAGAGGAAGAAAGTTAGCCCTGTGGAGTGCCTTCCATGCTGAATGGATCCGATCATAGACTACCTCCAAGAAGAGAAGCTCCCTAAAAATCCTGATCAAGCTCGTAAGATTAGTGGAGGGACACCTTTACCGCAGGGGAAGATCCATCCCCTTATGATCGAGCCAAAAATGTCATACATTTTGGCCCTTATATCCTTTCTCTTTGTCTCGTTCTTGGGTCTTTTTATGTGTATTTATGGATCTTTTGTTGATATTGCAGGCATTAGGTGAAAAAAGCAAGAAGCGGGATCAAAAGGAGGGAATTGGCGACAAAAGGGTAGAAATTATAAAAACAGTGTGTGCAGATCACCTAACTTCACAGGGTCATATCTCTCTCCTCAGATTGAACCATGTTTCGAATTGCATATATTCGGAAAGACTCGGGAGTCTAGTATCCAGTAGTTTTTATGGATTGTGCTTTTGATTTTTCTAGAGGAAGTTATATTCATTTTAGTAATTGTTGCGTGGCTGTTCATAGGAACTGCACGGGTACTGCACGGATAACCTACCCGTGCATTACCTGTGCAATACCAATTTTGTTACCAGTGCACTACCCATGCACCGCATCTTCCAAAACCAAAAATGAAGGGTTTTAAGCAATTTTTTGAGAAGTAATGATGTCCTTTCATTCTCAGATCATGCCCTAACCTCCCAAGCCTATAAATACACCATTTTCTTAGTGAAAACTCTTTTCTTCACACTACAAATCTTCCACCCTCTTCCAAGAACAAATTCTCTCCCATTTTCATCTCTAATAACTAACCCTTGATCTAGGAATCCTTTCCCCACAAAATCTTAACCTTCTAACATCATCCTCACCATCTCTACTCAAGGAGGGTACTAGGAGGTCGGATTCCTGCTTCAAGAAGGAGGAGTTCTTCATGGGTCTTCTGTATCTCTTATCTCCTAGCATTCATTTTGTATCTAGCATGAGTAGGTAATCTCCTTTGTGGGAGTTGATCTAATTAAACTTGAATTTTAGGCTTTCCAACATATTATGAATATTTGATCTATTTTAGTTCCATTCAATTGTTCTTAATGTATTTAACATCTCTTTAAATTAAGTAGGCATTCCAACTCTCAGTTTATTGATTGATGTTGAATATCTTGGATGTTTATTCATTTGAATTTGGTATCTCCTTGATTAGGTAGGCATTCCAACTCCCAATTCAAGTTGGTATCGGATTAAGGATCTCCTTGGATTGAGTAGGCATTCCAACTCTCAATCTAAGTTGAGATACACACATTTAGGTGACTAAACAAGCTAATTTGAATGGGAGGGATGTGTTGTGAGCACACCAATCCGACACATCCCGGCTAAAAGTGTGGAAGAGGTGGGTTATGAGCATTCCAATCCAAGCCATCCCGACTACCTTAATCTATCTAGGCTTCATGAGAAACCCTCTCTACACTCAATAGAGTACACCAATCATTGTTGTGTGGGGAGAGTTGAGTGATCTTAGAATCATGCCTAAAGGTGGATTTAGCCCAAATAGATTGAAACGGTTCTTAATTGATTGATATGATTTCCCACTATTCGTGTATGATTGCATTGACTCCCACTCATCTCACTATCATTAGTTTGCATTCATTCTAACCTAGTTGCATTTAGTATAACCTAGTTTAATTGCATTTTAATTGTTAACCTTTTCAAACCAACCATGACATTTTACTTTTATGCATTTTCGTATTATTAATCCTAATCTAATCATACACGCCCCCAATCCCTGAGGATCGATCCCTGAGGAACGATACCCTTACTTGCCATTGCACTTGTTTAGTAACATTTTGAGGCATTTGAGGTTTTTATAAATTACTTTTGATGGGCACTTTTTAACGACAAAATCGCTCTCGTCAAAATGGTGTCGCTGCCGGGGATTGGTGAGCGTAGTAGTGCTTAGATTAGTTTTAATATTACTTGTTTCTTAGTTAGTGTTTTTAGTCTTTTTGTTTCTTTTTACTTCTTTTGGTATTTTTGTTTTTCTTTGTGTTAGGACTCTATGGGATTCTTTATGCAAGATTCAAGGCCAAGCTACCTACCTATGAGTTGATCATCTGAAGATGAGATGAGAGAGCTCATGTGGGATGGGTGTCGTATCAACAAGGAAATTATAGCATCTCATAAGGCAGCCGAGTAGAACTTCAACAGATATGTGCTACCTAGCTGGCTGAACCAAGGAATGAAGTCTAGTTTTGATGGAAATTTTAACACCTCCAAGATGGCATCAAGTCAAGACTACAAGACCATCTCATACCTACCAAGGGACGAGCCACAAAGGACCCTTGAGGAAGATAATAGCATAATGACGGTAGAGATGTGAAAGGAGATGATGGATGCTGGAAAAGAATTAGTGGCATTAATGGAGTTGTTGAAGAAGGAAAATGATGCACTTCAAGTAAAGGTAGAAGAAGTCTCCCGAGAAAAAGAGGATATGAGGGAGGATTTTGAGAAGAAAGTGCAATTGTTGAAGAAGATGCTAGAAGGCAAAGAGGCTTTAGAAGTGTCAAAGGTAGAAAAGCTCAAAGAGCTAAACAAAAAGCTCGTACTTGAGGTGAAATCGCTCAGAGCGGATAATAGTACTCTCATGAAGAAAAATGGCGAAGTCTATAACAAAAATAAGGAATTAGAGAAACAAGTTGAGAGACTAGAAGTCGCAAAGAGTACAAGATTGGAAGAACTCTTAAACTTTGCAAGGGCATCAAAGGAGTTTGAAGACAAGGCAGCTCACCAGTTAAAAGAAATGCAAGTGGAAATTGAGCTGAAGGTCACCGCCCTGGATGAAGTCAAGGATGCACTAAACAAGAAAGAAGAAGCTCTCAAAATAGCTGAGGCAAGAGAAGGTGACTACATGATGAAGTTGGGAAGAGTGGAACATGCTGTCAAGGCCATATCAATGAATTTTCACTCAAAGCCACCAAGTCACCAATTGAAAGGGAGAATTCCTAACTCTTCCCTCGTGGGTTATTTTTGTCCTAAGAGAGAGCATTTTAAAAATGAATATTATACAATGCATAAGAATAGGAAAAGGGGAGGTGCTAGGAGTAGGAAAAATACTCCTAAAGTTAAGAAGATTTGGGTAAGGAAAGACCAAATACACTTAGTGAGAAATATGAAAAAGGAAAAGATAAACATTCCACCTAAGTTTATTTGGGTTGAAAAGAAGAAGAAATTCCAAAACTTGGTAAAACCACCCTTAAAGGACCCTAGCCCCTCACCTAGTGCATCCAATTGAAATTTGTTTTGAAGCACATGTAGATTGCACAATTTATTTTCTCTTTTTAATCTCATTGTTGCCTATTTAATTTGATTGACTTGTGCTTGTCATTGTATGGGTAAAATTAGGTTTGGGGAAGAAAATGTATTGTGGAATCTATTTTAATTTTGTTTTTTGTTTTTATGTTTTAGTTGCTAATAATTTAATAATTAGTTTGCTTCTAGTTGCTTTTGTTAGTTTGATATAATAATTCTTGGTGGATGTTAGATGCTTTTGGGATTGTGGAGAGTGATTTATTTTGAGGATATGCATTTGAGATATACATTTGTATGGTTGCTAAATTTTTGGTTAGATGTTGTGCTTAATGATTAGGTTCTTCATCTTTTGGATTTGACATACCGGCCACTTGCAAGTCTAGGATGGACAAGCAAGCAAGAGTGCTCATAAAACGGGCTAGAACCTACCCATTTTGAGAACCACAACCAAGCAATCACATCGGTTTAATCTTTTCAACTCAAATTCATGCACTTTATTTTCTATACCTATGTTTATAGATAATTGTGGATGATTGGTGAATGTGAATATACTTGGTAAATATCAATTTTGGTTGATTGTGTGGATAATTGTTAATGAGAGAATATGCTTTTAATTGTGGATACAATTTTGATTTACAAGTGGTGAATTTAATTCATTTTTGATTGGATGAGCCGAAGGCTCATGTGAATATTGCACATGAATCTATAGATTTTCATTTCATATAGCCCAACTCAGTTTGGGGGTTTAGAATTCATGCATATACTTGTACAGGAATGAGCATATAGTAGGAATCGGTTTGGGGGTCATTATCCTCATACCGTTAATTTTTTTAATGAATGCATATGTGGTTGAACTATGAGATTAATTGCCATGTTTACTTAATTGCCTTATTTTATTATGAGCCTATTTTGAGTCTTTTTGTTTGTTTGGCATTGATTGTGCATGATTAGTGCCTAGGTTGTTGTGTTTTGAGCCAAGTTAGGTGCGCGCCGCTAGGCCAGGCTCTCTTGTCTTTAACATTGAAGACAATGTTGGGTTTTGGTTTGGGGGTGTAGATGCCTTGTTGAGTCGTCTTTTTGTTTTTGAATTTTTGAGTTGTTATTTGTCATTTTTGGTCCAAATTTTTCAAATTTGTCGCATTGGCCAAAATTTTTGAGCTTTAACTAGCTTGGATGTGATGCTTTGAGCGTGTGCTTTTGGCGAGTGTATGAATGCATTTTGTGCTTGTGTAACAAATCTTTGTCACTCTTGGGTTTCACTTGCATGCCATGGGTTAGTTCCATCCTTTGTGTGTTTAATTTGAGGGGACTCGGTGCTCTTGCGCCTTGTTCTAATAGTGGAGACCACCCTTGAGTGCACAAACACAAGCCTATTTAAAAAGCGCATTGAGTGTTTTAATTGTTCTATTCTTTAAACATTTTTCTCATCATATGTGTCACATGCATAGAGCATACATTACATAGATTGTGGATTGCTTGTCGGATGCATTTATTCCCTTGATAGATTAATCGTGGAAAAGATCTTAGGCAATGTGTGTGCATTGAACTATTAAATTAAGCCTAAACACATTCCTAGTCCCTTATGTGTGCTCAAAAGCCAATTTTGTGGCGAAACACTTACCCTTTCTTTTGGAACCACAAATAACCATATAGCCATAAGACAAACACAAACCAACCCTTTAATTGCCAATCACGTGGGTTGTGTGTGTGTGTGTGTGTGTGTGTGTGTGTGTGTGTGTGTGTGTGTGTGTGTGTGTGTGTGTGTGTGTGTGTGTAAGTGGTGGGAAAGGTGCAAGCTTTAATGTGAAAATAGCATGTATTTAGGCAATTGTGTAAATTGTGCAAGAAATGGCTCAAAAATGTAAAAGTGCTAAAATTGCACGTAGAGCTAAATTGTCAAATGTGTATGTGCAAAGGCAGTAGCATTAAGAAAAGAAAAGAAAAATAAAAGAAAGAAAAAGAAAAAAATAGCAATGCAAATGAGAAAAGAAAAGACCCTTTGTGATGAAATGTAAGTACTCACAAAGTGAGAACAATTGTGTAGCACAAATGTGTGTTTAATTGAATGCCTAAACTCTACTTTGTGAATGTTAAGTAGAACTTGGTAGGGGGTGTGTGAGTGTGTGTAAACATGATTGGTGATTTTTGAACGTAAATTTTCCTATTTCTTTGTTCACCATATTTAACCCCATGGCCCCATTACAACCAATGGGAAAGACCTATTTGATCTATGATATGTCTTGATTGGGAATGTTTGTTGAAGCATGATCTTCCATGTTCATGGCATAAGTGAATCCTTCCTAGGCTAGTTCACAGACATTATTGGTCTTTCAATTACATGTATGCAATGTATTAGATTTTTATGCATAAACTCCATATTTGCATACCTTGTTGAGTGTGAACTTAGAAATTTGAGCGGAAAGAAAAGAGAGACTCCACGAGTGAGAGTGAGAGGCTAGAGTCAAAGAGAATTATGCTCAAGGAGTGAGAGTGAGTAGTTCCCGATATGCGAGTGCTCTTAGGAGTGGGATTCGTGATATTGCGAGTTTCCCTCTAGTGCCTTCGAGTTGTTTTAGAACTTTTTGCATATGTCTATTTCTCTCTATCACACATCCTTGTATCTCATCAGCGGTTAGACATGAGATAGTTTGATTTGTTTGTTGTTGAGTCTAGGAAAATTTTAGGTAGAGTCATGTTGTTATGTCGTGTATTTTTGTTATTTCTCTTGAGTTGCTCGAGGACGAGCAAAGGTTTGGTTTGGGGGTATTTGATCAAGCCAAAAATTTCATACATTTTGGCCCTTATATCCTTTCTCTTTGTCTCGTTATTGGTGTTTTTATGTTTATTTATGGCTCTTTTGTTGATAATGCAGGCATTAGGTGAAAAAAGCAAGAAGTGGGATCAAAAGGAGGCAATTGGTGACAAAAGGGCATAAATTGTAAAAATAGTGTGTACAGATTATCCAACTTCAAAGGGTCATATCTCTCTCCTTGGATTTAACCATGTTTCGAATTGCATATATTAGGAAATCCCTGGGAGTCTAGTTTGCAGCAGTTTTTACGGATTGCAATTTTAAGTTTTCTAGAGAAAGTTATCACCATTATAGTAACTGTTGCGCGGCTGTCCACGGGAACTGCACGGGTACCGTACGGGTAACCTACCCGTGCACTACCCCTGCAATACCATATTTTTCACGAGTGCACTACCCGTGCACCGCACCTTCCACCAAAAAACAATGAAGGGTTTTAGGCAATTTATAGAAGGGTAATGATGTCCTTTCATGCCCAGATCATGCCCTAACCTCCCAAACCTATAAATACACCATTTTCTTATTAAAAACTCTTTTTTTTTTCATACTTCAAATCTTCCACCTTCTTTCAAGAACGAATTTTCTCCCATTTTTATCTTTAATTACTAATCCTAGATCTAGGAATCCTTTCCCCATAAAATCTTAACCTTCTAACATCATCCTCACCATCTCTACTCAAGAAGGCTACTAGGAGGTTGGATTCCTGCTTCAAGAAGGAGGAGTTCTTCATGGGTCTTCTGTATCTCTTATCTTCTAGCATTCATTTTGCATCTAGCATGAGTAGGTAATCCCCTTTGTGGGAGTTGATGTAATTAAACTTGAATTTTAGGCTTTCCAACATATTATGAATATTTGATCTATTTTAGTTCCATTCAATTTCTCTTAATGTATTTAACTTCTTGTTAATAGCCAAATTCGGCTAGGGACCAAAGGGAAATTGTCCACCCTCTAAACCTGGCTCCATGCCCGAGGTCATCCACCAGGAGACCATGTTACCCAAAGCCAAGCTACAATACCGCCCCACAGGAATAAGGACTGGCTCCAGGAACACCCGGAATAGAGCCCGGCTCGGTCAGATCTAGCCCGCATCACCGAACCCGAAACCAGGAAATCCCCCTGAAGTCGGGATTACCTCACAATTTCTCCAGAAGCTCGCCTATACCTCGCTGACATAGTGGGGTGTCCGAAAGAGGCCGCACCTAGCTCCAAAAGGTCAAGGGAGGCCAGACCTAACTCCTAGCTAGACGAAACTCCTGAATATCGGGGCTAGGACACTGATCGACCTCACTATCTGATGTACCTCACCATAATATACACCATATTCAACGATCCCTATGGGGGATCAGGCTTAACCTGAAGACACACAGGATCACATCTTGAAATGTTACATACGTACAGAACAAGTAATAGAGTCCAACTAGGAAACAAATTGATCTCTACCAAGATATCCTCAACTCAGCAATTAACTCAAAGTCAATGACATTTAAATATAAAATCCCGTCAGATAAGGAGTGAAGGGATGGAGAAAATCAAGGGGAGAATCAATTAGTTTAACCTATGAAGATAATGTATAAAAGAAGGACTTCGGCCTTCTGAAAGAGGAGACTACTTTTCGACAGGCATACGACAAGTACCCGACTACACCCTAGAGAAAATTGAGAGCAATTTGAGAGAGATTTGTATATCACACACTATCAATAAAGAAAGTATTTTTGATTCTTATGGGTGGTTAATAGTATCAATGTTCCTTATCATTTTATTAGGCACTGTTACACATACATTCAACCTTGGGCACCACCTACGTGGTAGTGGTCTCGAGGGTGCTAACTAAGATTTCTCGTCCTGAGCAAAATTTCTGTTAACACTTCTCTTTGAATTAAGTAGGCATTCCAACTCTCGGTTTATTAATTGATGTTGAATATCTTGGATGTTTATTAATTTGAATTTGGTATCTCCTAGATTAGGTAGGCATTCCAACTCCCAATTCAAGTTGGTATTGGATTAAAGATCTCCTTGGATTGAGTAGGCATTCCAACTCTCAATCTAAGTTGAGATACAAACATTTATGTGACTAAACAAGCTAATTTGAATGGGAGGGATGTGTTCTGAGCACACCAATCCAACACATCCCGGCTAAAAGTGTGGAAGGGGTGGATTATGAGCATTCCAATCCAAGCCATCCTGACTACCTTAATCTATCTAGGCTTCATGAGAAACCCTCTCTACACTCAATAGAGTACACCAATCATTGTTGTGTGGGGAGAGTTGAGTGATCTTAGAATCACGCCTAAAGGTGGATTTAGCCCACATAGATTGAACCGGTTCTTAATTGATTGATAGGATTGCCCACTATTCGTGTATGATTGCATTGACTCCCACTTATCTCACTATCATTAGTTTGCATTCATTCTAACCTAGTTGCATTTAGTATAACCTAGTTTAATTGTATTTTAATTGTTAACCTTTTCAAACCAACCATGACATTTTACTTTTATGCATTTTAGTATTATTAATTCTAATCTAATCATATACTCCCCTAATCTCTGAGGACTGATCCCTAAGGAACGATACAGTTAATTGCCATTGCTTTTATTTAGTAACATTTTGAGGCATTTGAGGTTTTTATAAATTACTTTTGATGGGCATTTTTTAATGACAAAAACGCTCTCGCCACCTTACTCAGATGCCTACACCCTGATGATGCGAGTTGGGCACTCAGAGAGGTGCATTCAGGGGACTATAGAAATCATATAGGAGGAGAAGCGCTAGCTTACCAGGTACTTCGCCTGGGATATTACTGGCCAACTTTGCACCACCATGCGAGGCAGTTTGTATAATCTTGTGAACCATGCCAGAAGACAGCCAACCTGAATCACCTTCCACCAGAACGCCTGTCCTCTATCAGCTCGCCATATCCATTTTCCTTTTAGGCAGTCGATTTAATCGGACCACTCCCAGCCGTGCCTGGTCAATAGAAACACGCTATAGTGGCCATTGATTATTTTACCAGGTGGGTGGAAGCAAAACCCCTTTCCAAGATCACGGAGGAAAACACAACAGAATTCATTAGGAAGAACGTGGTCTGCCGGTTTGGTACCCCAATGGTTATCAACACGGATCTGGGTAAGCAGTTTGATAATGCTAGATTTCAGATTTCTGTGAGAACCTAAGAATAGAGCTTCACTTCACATCAGTAGAGCATTCTCAGACCAACGGCCTGGTAGAGGCCACCAACAAGACCATTAAGAGACTCATAAAAAAGAAACTCCAGCAGAAGAAGGGTAGATGGGCAGAAGAGCTCTCTGAGGTATTATCGGCATATCGTACTACTAAAAAGGACTGCTACTAGAGAAACCCCTTATTCATTAGCTTTTGGGGTAGAAGCTATCCTTCATACCGAGCATAAACTTACGTCCTTCCGGGTTCAGCATTTCGAGCCAGAACGCAACGAAGACAAGCTGAGGGCCAACTTAGACCTCTTGGAGGAAAAACAAGATAAGATTGTGGAAAGGGTAGCAGTCTACCAAAGCCGAATTTCCCGATACTTTAATAGGAATGTCAGGAACCGAAGCTTCAAAAAAGGGGACTTGGTCCTCAGGAAAGTTACCCAGAACACCATGAAAAGGTCATACGAGGTACTAGCACTAAACTGAAAAGGTCTCTACCTAGTCAGAATGGTAATCCAAAATGGGCCTTACAAGTTGGAAGACATGAAGGGACATCCCATTGACCACACATGGAATGCAGACCATTTGAAGAAGTTTTACCCGTAGAAGAGCTAAGTGAGGGTTTATCAGTACCGGCCTGGATAGGTACTAGCAAATGCTTGTACCTCATAAATATTTGTACTGCTATTTGATCTATCAATAAAGAAGGATCTTTTTTTTTTGCTCTATCTGTATTTGTCATTTGTCTATATTCTATCATCAGTGTTCGCCATAATTTGTCATGTAAATTCGCCTATGATCAAGACCAGGAAAGCCAAATGGCATTCCTGCTGCCCTAGCCGGGCACCACCCCTCGGTAGGAAGGATCTGGTTCGTAAGAGCATAGTTGCCCTCTAGATCAAGACCTTAGCCAGGCACCACCCCCCGCTGAGAAGGGTCTGGATTCATAAGAGCATAGTTTCCCACCGGATCAAGACCTTGGCTGGGCACCACCCCCTACCAAGAAGTGTCTGGATTGTAAGAGCATAGTTGCCTGCTAGACCAAGGTCGCAAAGTTGTGGCCTTGGTTGCCCGTTGCTTCCTCAAGACCAGGACAAGCCAAATGGCCCTCCTCCTGCCTTGGCCAGGTACCACCCCCCGCCAGGAAGGACCTAGATGGCATAGTTTCCTATAAGGATCATTATCGCCTATGTACCCAGATTCCTGAAAAATGGAAGGCTAGGTACCACTATTCGCTAGAATTATCACCTATATACCCAGATTCCTGAAAAATGGAACGCTAGGTACCATGATTCACCAGAATTATCACCTATGTACCAAGATTCATGAAACATGGAAGGCTAGGTACCGCGATTCGCCAGTATTATCAACTAAATACCGAGATTCCTTGAAATAGGAAGGCTAGGTACTGGTATTCGCCATAGATTTCCACCTAAGTACTAGGATTCATGGAAAAGGAATGCCTGGTACCTCGATCCTCCTGGATGGAATGATCAGTGCTGATGATGTATCTTAGAAAGACGCTATAAGACTCATTGACTAAGTACACTAGTAACCTGGTACCAGTCACCTATCACGTCGTGTTCCTGTTTTTATCAGGTTTTCAATCTTCCTCATATTACCAGGTATTGGTTAAGTCATGTTTCAGCTGGGGACTGTTTCTCATATTCATGATACATCGAAGTTAGAAACATGCAATAGAATTTAACCCAAGGGGTCATCATGAAGGTTAGCCAGACATATACAACAAAGTAAAAAGAGAAGAAATGCCTCACTGATCAAATCAGGGAGCCCAACCCTTCTATCAGGCTACATTCAAAACAAAAATCTTTAAAAAGTCTGAGCATTCTGTTTTCCTCTCCAACTTCTTGACCACCCTTCTAGCATCAAGCTAGATGTTGACAATGTCGTTATGATCACCGGAGTTAGGAACATGGACCGTTTTGGAACCATCAAAAACAAAGGGGAACATAAGGATAGCTCTGAAACCATCCACGTTCAAGATGCAACTGGACTCGAGGTTACAACTCATCTAAGTAATGTGTACACCATCGGTAAGGGTACAAAGCCATGAGCCACCACTCCACCAGGTTCCGGGAATCATAAATCTGTCCAGACATGGTTCTCTGGTAACTTGGCCCATCTCGCACTGCTCCCTCCACAACACCACGCATCCTGCCAGTCAGAGAAATCACACCCCTCTTCCTCTCATATTGCCTGCCACGATGATGAAACCATCACCGGTTTTGTTGCATGGAGATGTAGGGTCTTTTTTGAAATTTGCCCCGACAGTCATCAATTGACTTGATGAAATGCTCTCTTTCATTGAAAAGTAAGAAGCATTGTGAGGAACAAATAAAAAGAACAAGGTATTTATAGAAAAAAAATATGGGTATCGGCAACAGGAGGAAAAGATCATTAATAAGGCATGATACCTGGAGTATGGGAAATGGCAGTTTTGAGGGACGTGCACCGCCAATATTGTCTGGTTTTGACATAAACGAACCTCTCCTGAATTAGCACTTGAAATGGCAAAATATGACATATATACAGAAGATTCCCCTATCAGGATCCCAAGAAGAGATTTCTTTCACCAGGATGACTCGAGATAGGGTTTGGACCTCGACCATCTTGGTACCCCGATACCAGGAAACATCGACATTATGATCTATTAGAGATTTGATGCCACGTTACGCCTTGGCTCTGGTATAAAAAGAAGACTAGTACCATGGATCATGTTTACCCTAAACCCTGGTACCACGATATCTGCACTAAAACAATCCTATTAACTACCGTTCTTGGTAGCAATTCGGAGAAGAATCCTCCACCAAGTCAACACCTAGGTACCAAGATTCCATAAGGAACGAGTATCCCTAGTACCTGGATTCTTTCGACTAAATTTTCACCTAAGTGCCAGGATTCTCAGAGCAGGAATGCCGGGTACCTTGATTCTCCCAAATTAGATCGGTTACTAACAATGCTCCTCGGGAATACTATTGAAATTCCTAGGCTAAGTGCCAGAAGACCCTCGTACCGGCTATAAGTTGTGCCACGCATTCCAATCTTGACAAATTTCAAAGTTTCTTCTATTACCAGGAAATTATTAAGTCAGGTTTTGCGCTGGGGACTGCTCCTTAGATCAAGGCATGATTCAACTAGGAAATCAGTAAACAGGACATACATTGCTAGAGAAAAGAAAGGGAATGTTTCATTGCTTAAAATTGGGGAGCCCATCCCCAGATACGGGCTACAAAAATAAAATAAAATGAAAGACAACTGATAAATTGTCGAGCTGGGTCTTGCGTCCACTTGACCTTGGTTAGCCACCTCCTATACAATGCCTACTGAAACACTATCTCTTGGACCAGCCGGGGCCTCGCCTACTACCTGGGCACCTACCTCGGTAAGGGCCTCCATCGGAGATGGATCAGCCTGAAGCTCATCTGCTGCCACCAACTCAGATTGTTCCCTTACCTTCTCCCACTTCCTCGATATGACCAGAATGAGGGATAGGCATGTCAGACTCCCAATCCTTCGACACAAGTTGATCCTCCACTTCCCTGATGGATCTAGATGGAAAAGTAGGTGAATCAAGAGCTCCCCCATCCTTAGAAACAAGCTGGACCTCTACCTTCCAGACAGATTCAGATGTGGAAGTAGGCAGATTGAGAGCTCCACTTTCAGCATGGACCACTGTAACATCAAGAATCTTCAAACCAGGATCTACCCAAGCCTAACCTAGTAGAAAAGAGGAGATAGGTCGATGGTCTTCACCATCCACCTTTTCACTTGCCCAAGCAGCCCGAGAAGGACCAACCTCATCAGACGGAGCAGTCTTAGCTAGCTTGGCAGCTTTAGCCATGATCTCCTCCTTGTTCCACCCGTCGATGACGGTCATGTCAAACAGAGGAGGGAGAGCCTGGGCTACCTGGTAGCCTGCAAAGAAGTAGCTATCCCTAAAGAAGATATCCATCTAAGCCGCTAGGCCAGCATTGCTAGTGCGCAGAGCTTGAACCTCCTTCTCCAGCACCGCTACCTTCTTCTTCATGGCATTCCTTTCGATTTTATGGCACATAGACCTGAGCTGATCCGTGTCTAAAGCGCGCTGTATTCACTCCATATATGTCTTCGCCTCATCCGCTACCTTCTCAGCTTTCTCCAAGGACTGGTGCAGAATTACCACGCCCTAGACCGCCTTGGCTAGCTCCTCCCTGGCCTTCTCCAGTTTGATGGTAGCATCTTTAACCTGCTTCTAGAGAGAGCTGACCTAGTGGCTGATCGCAACATTAAATTTGAAGGCCTGCCAGATGCACAATACATGTTAGTCATAGAATAAACAAAAAAGGGGCAGATTGAAGCAACTTACCTCAGCTAGTAGAGCAGACCCCTTGGAGATCAAAACATCAGTAGGAATGGAGGTCATGGATTCTAGACTCCCACCTAGGCACGAAGCGACGAACCTTGTCTTGGCTGCTATCCCTCGACCGAGATTGAGACCAACCATGAGGAACGACCAGAGCAATAATGGCAGAATCAGAACCCCTCTCAACCCTAGTAGATCGCTCAACCCCCATGGCAAGCGAGGGTGAGGGGACTGGTTGAGCAACAACGACAATAGCAGTAGTAGTAACAAGGATAGTAGGTGTCTGACCTTGCACCTGGCCAGAAGTACCCCCAACCTTAGCCATTCTAGCTGCAAGGCTCGCCATATGAGATCTAGCTGAGGCGGGGTCAGGGTGAGTTGATGATCTGGTAGGGGAGGCCGATGGAAATGCCCTGAGTACCTCGGCCGAGATCGATACGCTCATACTAGACCCAGTAGAGGTACTAGCTCCACATCGGGGTAAGAGTGAGTTGAAGGTCTGGTGAAGAAGTGATCGAGCCAAAAATGTCATACATTTTGGCCCTCATAACCTTTCTCTTTATGTCATTCTTGGGTACTTTTATGTGTATTTATGGCTCTTTTGGTTTTTATTGCAGGTATTAGGTGAAAAGGCATGATGAGGGGCAAAAAGGACAAATTGGTGCACAAATGAGCTGAAGAAGGTAATAGTGCACGGGTAGCACACATGTGCACTTCCCATGCAATCACTAGTGCATCGGAAGATGGAATTTGGAAAGATCTTAGTGCACTGGTAACTGCACGGGTATTACCCGTGCACTACCAGTGCAATCCACCAGACCAGGGAGCAGAGTCTTGGGCAAGGATGAATTGTACGGGTACTGCACGAGTCACCTACTCATGCAATAACCTGTGCACATTATACAAACTTGAAGGGAAATAAAAATTGCATGGGTAACTGTACGGGTACCTTACCCGTGCTATAGGTGATTCTAAGCTCGCCACATCAGCATTTTGGCCAAGTTTTTGGAGGAACTATAAATAGTTTCATATCTGATTTTTCAAGAAGAGAGACCCACGACCATACACCCATTCACTTCAATCTTTCTCTCTCTAAATCTCAAAAACATCTTGTTAACGAAAAAATTCACTCGGGGTGAAAATCTCAGTTAACACCCTCATCCACTACCGGTAGCAGCAGCGGGGTAGGTACCTTCGGTACCGGGGTCCCTCTTTTAGTATGATCGAGGTCGACTGACCAAAGAATGGATAAAGGACACAAAGGGACCAGGAGATGTAAAAACGAACACTGTTTTATTTAATCAACTTGTTAACGAAAATTTTGCTCGGGATGAGAAATCTAAGTTAACGCCCTCGAGACCACTACCACGTAGGTGATGGCCAAGATTTATTGTATATGTAACAGTAATTTATAAAAAGACAAGTAAGCCAGAACGTTTGTATTGAATGTGCATGGTGTACAGATACAGAGATTCTTTTCTCTTTGCTCTCAACTCTCTCTAGAGAATGGTTGATTATTTGTCGTATGCCTGTCGAATAGTAGTCTCTCCATTTTTTTATTTCTTTTCTTTTCTATTTATACATAGTTTGTAGGTCAACAGACTGATTCTCCCTTAATTTTCTCAGTCTCCTCCTTATCGGGCGGGATTTCTTGCTTTAATGTCATTGACTTTTGGATTGACGTCCGAATTGAGAGTATTATGGTGGAGATCAGTTTGTTTCCTTTTTGGATTTTATTACTTGTTCTGCATGTAGGTAACGTTTCCAGATATGATTCCATGCATTCCTCGTATCCTTTCAGTATGATCCTTTATAGAGGTCGTTGGATATGACGATATGGTGTGGTGCATCAACCAGGGAGGTTGATTAGTATTTCGACCTTGATATCTGAGAAGTTTCATCCAGCTTGGAGCCAGATCTGGCTTCCCTTGACCTTTTCGAAACTAGGTATGGCCTCGACTGACCTTTTGAAGCTAGGTGTGGCCTCGACTGACCTTTTGAAGCTAGGTGTGGCTTCGACTGACCTCATGGCCTTTTAGGGACGTTCTTCTGTGTTAATCGAGGTACAAATGAGTCTCTGGAGCATTTGCGAGATGACCTCGACTTCGGGGAGCTTCTAGCTTTGGTGATGCGGGCTAGATCTGATCGTTCCGGGCTCTATCCCAGATGTTTCCGGAGCCCGTTCTTATTCCTGGGGTGGTATTGCAGTTCGGCTCTGGATAGAGAGGTCTCCTGGTGGAAGCTCTCAGGTCCGGGCTCTATCCCGGATGTTTTCGGAGCCCACCCTTGTTTCTGGGATGGTATAGTAGTTCGGCTATGGATTGAGAGGTCTCCTGGTGAAACTCTCGGGTATGGAACCAGGTCTGGGAGGTGGAAAATTTCCTTTTGTTCCTTAGCCAATTTTGGCTATTAACAGAAGTCCCCTCTGACTTGAACACCAGACGTCGAGCTCGGGGTTGAGGTCAGATTTTCACTTTATTTGGGAAATTTTCCTCTTTTTACCGTTACCGAAATATTGGGGAAATTTCTTTATTTGAGTGTCGTGTTGCGAGCTGACTAATTTATCTTCGAATTAATCTGATTGTGTTACGGTAGTCCCCGAGATTTTTTACCGTTACTAGAACTTGGGGAGATCTTCCTCTTAACTGCGTAAGTGATGTGGCATGAGATGATTAGCCCGCTTTCGAGTTTAATCCGGTTACGTTACTGTAATCAATTTTTTACCGTTACCAAACGAGTATCTCGGTAACTCGTGCTGTTGCCCTTCTGCCTATATATATGTCTGTTTTCCTCCTCATCTTTCTCACATCTCTTCGATCTAAAAACTTTTTACTGAGAAATATTTCCATAGCTTTTCCTCCGAGCTTGCTTCTTTCTTCATTCTTCGTCTTCTATAATGTCAGAAAATAGTCGTGACTCAACTGATTCCATATTCATCGGCAAGGAGGTCGTCAATCTTACTCTGGGGAAGTGGGATAGGAGGAGTTCTGACGGCGATGATTCCCCGCCCACCTCACAACGTCGGCGGTCAAGTAGGAATGTATCTATCGGGGCTGGGTTCTCCAACCATCCCGACCACCCTTTAGATATCGTCGATGATGACATCGACAAAGAAGCGGCCAGTGGCGCTACGGGGGAGCTTCGGGTCTTGGCTCCTGGTCCCCTTGGGGAGAGGCTCCCCCTACGATTTCTGGGTTGTCCCAGATTCCACCGTTGACCCGGTGTCGATTGATCTCTTGAGGTCAAAGTTTGGCATCCCCGACAGCGTATACATCTCGGTTCCTCCCAAAAATTACGAGTTTTTCAACCCCCCTAAAGGCGTGCTTCCGATTCATGTGGCTGCTCTTGAGAACGGGGGGCTTCCAGTCGGGTGCAAGAGGTTTCACCCCTCAGACCAGTTAATGTTGCAGCAGCCATTGATGCTGGTGCCTCAGCTTCTTCTGCTTCTCCCGTTGAGGCATCCGGTCAGCCTAAACTGGTCGAGAAGAGTTCTGACTCTGCTATGAAGAAGCAGGTGGTACCTCGAGATAAGGCTCGGTCGAGGTCGAAGGACAGCAACCAGGATGAAGTTCTGGCCCACTTCGCGGCTTCCTGCCTAGGTGAGGGTCTAGATGTCATGACCGCCATGCTGAATGAGCTTCTAATTAGAAAGGGGTCTGCCCTTCTAGCTGAGGTAAGCTGTCTTATTTTAATCCTTTGTTCAGGTAAGAGGTTAAGAATATTCTGACAAGGGCATTGTTTTTGTCAAGCTTTTAAATTCAATGTGGCCATGAGCCAACAGGTTGGCCTCCTTCTGGAGCAAGGCAGGGGTGCTACAATGAAGCTGGAGAGGTCTAAAGAGAAGCTTGCTAAGGCTGCTCAGGGAATGGAAGTTCTGAACCAGTCGCTGGCGAATACCCAAAAGGAAGCCGACGAGGCGAAGGTTGACAGGGAGAGGATGCAGCACGCCCTGGATATGGAGAAGCTCAGGTCCCTCCGTCACAAGGAGGAGAGGGATATTGGGAAGGAGAGAGTAGTAGAGCTGGAGAAAAAAATCCAGTCCCTTCGAAGCAGCGTGACCACCCTAGATGCCCAGGTAGACACCGCCTTCGAGGATAGTTACTTTTTTGCTGGTTACCAGGTGGCACTGGCTCTCCCTCATCCCTTTAATTTAGGTGACATCGCTAGGTGGAACCGGGAGGAGATCATGGCAAAGGCTGCTGAGCTAGCTAGGGCAGCACCTTCTAATGTGGCTGGGTGCTCCCAGGTTATTGGAGATAGTGGAGTAGTAGGAGGACCGGACCAAGGCTCTATCTCTCTTCCTCTACCAAACAATGCTGGGTCAGCTCCAAATCTGCAGGATCCTGAGTTTGGTGTGTCACAAGCTGGAGGAGGGGTTTCTACCTCTTTTGCTTCTCCAGGAGAGTCTGGCAAGGAGGTAGGAGATCAGCCTGCTACTGATGATGGAGAAGCTGTCCTGCCTGTCTCATCATCTGACCCTGCCCAGGAAAAGGAAAGTCAGGCTGCTCTGATCGAGGAAGTTGGAGGGGAGCTTCAAGGAGATCCATCTCTAATGGAAATTCTGGTTGCTGTAGGTGCCCAGGAAGCAGTCGGGGCTCCATCCAGTATTGAAGGAGGGGAAACCATAACTGATGGAGCTGATGAGGAGACGGCCACTCAGGAGCAGGAGGATGCTTGATCCAGCTTGGTCCCTTATTCAGTAGCACCTAGATAGTGTTATCTTTTGTAGCCTGTGACCGGGGGATGGGCTCCCCGGTTTTAGTAATGAGAACTTCTTTGTTTATCTTGATTTCATGCGTGTATAGTTTATCACATCCCAGGTCGAAATGCTTGTTCCGGGATGATCCTTAGTACCCAGGTGGGAATTTGGTGATCCGAAAGTTATTACCGCGAATGGTCCGGGAAAAGTACCAAGACCTCAACCTATCATAAATCGGGGCGCTTCATTTTTTGTGGGTTTCCACGTAGGCATTATTGGTTTAGATTTTGTATTCAACTGTCCTTCCAGATGTTGATCTAGGATAGGTTCGATTATCCCAATCATTAAGCCTTGGGGGGAAAACACACTCCGCGAGGCTTCCCTTTCCCGTGTATCGAACGTTGTGTACATAAATGACTTTATCCTCTCATTTTCTATATTCGATCTTTCCCTCTATAAATACCCCTTATCTGTTAGGTGGGTCTTCAAACAATCCCTTTTTCCTTTGTAGCAGGCAGTCTCCATAGGTTGACCGATCATCGTCGTATCACCTGACATTGTGGGAGGAGGAGGAGATGTCGGCTCTGTGACTAGAGGGATGCTTGGTATTGTGGAAGGAGCTGTACTTGGTGGATTTAATTACCAGAGGAACATGGAAAGTAGAGATTCCCAGGATCAGGATAAATGGTGGGCTCTGACGCTGCGGCCTTGCCAATGGTGTAGGCATTACCTGGTCGAGCCACGGCTTTGTGCCCCGTTGCATCTTGGACGTGGGGGGAACTCCTTATTTCCTTCCTATTCTTACTGATCCCAACACGACTTCTGCTCCTACCTCCGGGGTTCGTGGCATCCCAACACGGCCTCTGCTCCTACCTCCGGGGTTCGTGGCAGCACCGTCAATTATAGATTCTGATTTAAATCAATGTTGCTAGGTAGGCAGATCTAGTAAGTAGGTGAGAAGTTAGAGAGGGAACTGGCTGTTTCACACCTCCAGTTTATTTTCTTGTCTCTTATTTTCTTGTATCTTGTATGTTGCTTAAAATAAGGGCAGGGTTCCCTGATTTGATCAATGAAAAGAAAAACTCACTTCCACATATATCTATCAATTTAATTTAGTCACCTGCTTCTGATTGTAGCATAGACTCGGGCAAGAGTCCCCAGCATAAACTTGACTTAATCAAAACTAGGTAACTCATAAAATCTGATGAGAATAAAACAGTTGATAGGTACCATGGTACCTCACACTCCAGTTCTGAGAGTCTTGGCAGTATGGCGTGTAGTCTGGCAAGACTAGGAACCTCGTCGAATGATTGAGTACCTAGCTTTCCAGTTCATGGAACCTAGGTCTCCAGGGAAGTATTCTGGCGAAACTGGGTACCTCGCTCCTTTATTTGTAGGAGCTTTCGTGCCTTGGAGAATCAAAAATTTGGTGAATCTCAGTACCTCGCCTTCCTGTTTTAGGAATCTTGGTACTCTGGCAAAAACGGTGGCGTATGAGGTACCTCGCACTCCTGTTTGTAGGAGTCGTGGTATCCTGGCGAAAGCAATTGGCGAATAAACACTGCCAGCAAGTTCCAGGTAGGCAACTAAGGCCACTTTAGCACCTGGTCTTTCTCGGCGGGGGGTGGTGCCCGGCCAATCCCTTGATCTAGCTGGCAACTATGCTCTTACTATCCATATCCTTCTCAGCGGGGGGTGGTGCCCGGCTAAGGTCTGATCCATCAGGCAAATATGCTCTTACGTACTGGGGTCCTTCCTAGCGAGGGGTGGTTCCCGGCCAGGGCAGCAGGAAGGCCACATGGTCCTTCATGGTCTTGAGGCGAACCTTCTAAATGGACTGATTTGATCTTGGGTATCAGAAGTGCTATGCAGCTTTCCAGGTTTTATGGCGATCCTTCTGGAGGGATCTATCCAGTCCAGGGCATGAGGAATGCTATGTAGCTCTCCTGGTCTTAAAACGACAATCATGGGGAATTCAATTGGCGACATAAAGCAGGTGGATGTAGATAAATGTAGGCAGGAACAAATGGAGAAAGAAACCTTCTTTATTGATGATCAAAAAAAAAAAAGAATACAAGTACTCACGACTACTAATATCTTTTGACAGTCATTTAGGAATAATCCTGGCCGACTTGCCTTGCAGAATTTATAGGTAGAATCTCTTGAAATGATCAACATTCCAAGTGTGGTTTACTGGATGTCTATCCATATCATTTAACTTGTAGGCCCCACACTGGATCACCATTTTGATTAGGTAAGGACCTTCCCAATTAGGTGATAGCACTCAGTCCGATCACTTCCGGGTATTCTGGGTTACCTTTCTGAGCACCATATCCCCTTCCTTGAAGCTTTGACTTCTCACTTTCTTGTTAAAGTAACGAGCAATCTGGTTCTGGTAAACTGCTACTCTTTCGGCTATCCTGTCCTGCTTCTCCTCTAGGCGGTCTAAGCTGGCCCTCAACTTGTCCTCATTTCCATCAGAGTCAAAATGTTGCACCTGGAAGAAGACGAGCTTGTGTTCTATAGGAAGGACTGATTCTTCCCCGAAAGCTTGATAACCGTTCTGGAGGTAGGTGATACAGGTTGGCCGTTTTCTGACATTGTTCACAAGACTGTATGAACTGCTTTGAGTCATGGTGCAGAATCGGCCAGAAATATCCCATGCGTAGCACCTGGTAAGCCAATGCTTCTCCTCCGATATGATTTCCACAGTCTCCGGAATGCACTTCCCTCAACGCCCAACTCGCATCCTCAGGATGTAGGCATCTGAGCAAGGGGAGTGATCTACCTCTACGGTAAAGGTGCCCCTCTATCAAGCAGTATCAAACCAAGGTTCTTTTGATCTTGCGAGCTTGATCGAGGTTTTCTGGGAGCTTTTCTAATTGAAGGTATTCCATGATAGGATCCATCCAGCATGGAAATCATTCCACGGGGTTTACTTCCTTGCCTTTAGAAATGCTTGATACAGTGATTACCAGGAGCGGAACTCCTTTCGGCAGTGCTTGTCCTCCATTGGCAGCTATCTTGGATAGGACGTCAGCTCGATGATTCTACTGCCTAGGTATCTGTTCGATCCTAAAACCCTTGAAGCGAGGCAACAACTCTTGCACTTTTTCAAGATAGGCTATCATGTTATCCCCCTTGTCCTGGTATAAACCAGTTATTTGGTTGACTACCAGCTGTGAATCGCATTTGGCAAAGAGGTAATCAGCTTCCAGCTCTACTGCAGCTCTCATCCCTGCTAACAAGGCCTCATATTCAGCCTCATTATTGGTGGTGTTAAACCCGAATCTGAAACAATGGCAGCACTCGACTTTCTCTGGGTCTGTTAGAATAACCCCACCTCCACTTCCTACTTGATTTAATGCTCCATCGGTATACAGGATCCAGATGTTTTGATCGGTGGGCCAATCTGCAGGCTCTTGATCCTTCGAAGGAGCTCGAATCAGGCTCGGGGGAGCACCCTGATCGGGGATCGCACTGAATTCTACCACAAAATCTGCCAAAGCCTGGGCCTTGATGGTAGTCCTGGCTTTGTATTTCATGTCGAACTGGGTAAGCTCAAGGGCCCACAACACGAGTCTTCCTGATACATCCGGCCTTTGGAGAAATTGTCGCAAAGGTTGATCAGTGACTACCACGATGGTGTGAGCAAGGAAATAAGGGCAGAGCTTCCTGGCTGCTACTACCAGTGCAAAGGCGAGCTTCTCCAGAAGAGTGTAATTCCTTTCTGATTTGGTTAGGGCGTGGCTCACATAGTAGATAGGGCGCTGGGCTCCATCTCTGCATTCTTTCACTAAAGCTCCACTGGCGGCGGTTTCAGACACTACCAAGTATAACTGTAGTTCTTCTCCTGGTACCAAGCTAGCTAGCATTGGCGGGCTAGCAAGGTACTCTTTTAATGACTGGAAAGCTCGCTCGCTGCCTTGGTCCCATTTCATGTTCTTCCTCTGTTTAATTGCCTTGAAGAAGGGGATGCACTTGTCAGTGGACCGCGATATGAGACGGTTCATGGCTGCGATTCGCCCGGTCAAACCCTGCACTTGTCTGAGTGAGGTGGGAGATTCAAGATCCAGGATAGCTTTGATCTTTTCGAGATTAGCTTCAATTCCTCTTTCGTGGACCAAGAATCTGAGAAATTTCCCGGTTGAAACCCCAAAGGTGCATTTAGCCGGATTCAGATGCATCTGAGTTTCCCTGACTATCTGGAAAGTTTGGCGGAGGTGGTCTTGGTGATGTTCAGCTATCGGAGACTTCGTGATCATATCATCGATATATACCTCCATCGACTTTCCTATCAGTCCCCTGAATAAGCGGTTGACCAGGCGCTGGTAGGTAGCTCCAGCGTTCTTGAGCCCGAAGGGCATAACTCTGTAGTAGTACAGGCCTTGCCCGGTTATGAAACTGGTCTTCTCCTGGTCATCTGGGTGCATCGGGATCTGGTTGTATCTTGAGAAGGAGTCCCTAAAGCTTAGGAGCTTGTTGCCCGCGGTTGAATCTACCAGTTGGTCGATCTTCGGTAGCGGGAAGCTATCCTTCTGGCAGGCGTGGTTGAGATCTGTGTAGTCAACACACATGCGCCACTTCCCGTTTGCTTTGGTTCCCATGACTACGTTGGCAATCCATTCGGGGTACCGAGACTCCCTGATGAACTATGCCTTTAGTAGTTTGTGTACCTCCTCTTGCATCGCAGCATTTCTTGCTTGGTTGAAATGCCTTCTCTTCTGCTTGACTGGCTTGAAGGTGGGATCCACCGCTAACCTATGTGTTGCTAAGGCAATGGGTATTCCCGGCATCTTCTCATGACTCCATGCAAAGATGTCGTTATATTCTAGCAGCAGCATTATTAGACCCTCTTTTACCTTTGTCTCCAAAGCAGAACCTATCCTGACAACCTTGGAAGTATCGGCCTCGCTGATAGGTACCTCTTCTAACTCTTCTGCAGGATGGCTACTGGCCCATCCTTTTCCTTCTTCTTCCCTGATTTCTATGTCGGGGAGCTCTGGCTTAGATCCCATTTCAATCAAATCTGTTTCACCTTTGACATCTTCCTTTGGCAACTAGCGACCTTGGTTGACGGTTACCTGTACGCATTGCTTAGCCAGCGCCGCTGGATTGGTAGATACTGCATAACACTTGCGTGCAACCTATTGATCTCCTCTCACTTAACCCACCTTGTCTCCTACTGGAAATTTCAAGACGTTATGATATATCGACCCAGTTATCCGGATCCTTCGAGAAACTAGTCCCGTTAGCAAAATTCCTGTTTGAATGACGATGCTGGAGAGCGGGAATGTTGTCTCCACCATCGTCATCTCTACGAGCTCTCTTCCTAGGAATAAGGTCCTCGCTGTCGACGGTGTCATCGCCAAAAATATGGTCCAGGCTATTAGAAGCTGAAGAAGACATGGTAGCAGTATTGAATAGCTAGTGAGAATAAGAGAGTTTTGAAGATTGAAGAAGAGGAAGAGGGCTGAAGAATAAGGATGGAGGAAAGTTGTGGTTTAGGAAAGTTGAAGAATTTTATGAGTACTGGAAAGACAATTTGAAAGAACAATGCCAAGAAGGAAAAAGGGTCAGAGTATAAATATAGAAAGAAGCGGTAACCTGCAACGGGTAAGGCCATTAATGACGCGGGATACTCGGAGAGTGGGAAAATGGTTTCGAGAAACGCATACCATAAAATATTTATTTTTTTTGAATTCAGCATATCCTGACAAGACACGTGGAGAACCCATTAAATCAAAGTGCAAGGGGAAGATTTCGTTCTACAAAACGGTTATAGAAAATTCTCCAAGCGTTATGAATCCTGACTCCAACCCCGATATTGTACTGGTGTTAAAGTTAGAGGGGACTTCTGTTAACAGCCTTTTCTGGCAGGGATCCAAAGGAGAATTTTTCCCCAAGTTATTACCTGGTAAGAACCATTCCTAGCTCCTAGGTACCCTGCAGCATCGATACCGCAAGAATCGATACCTGGTAGGACCAAAAACCATGACTGCTTTGTCTACCTATCTATCTAGAAGGAGCACCAGAATTATGAGCCAAGTGGAACAGATACCGCACCAAACTTACACTCTTGGTACAACGCAAAGCCAATACAAAGTAGCACCATGTACCCAGTACCTCGCATGTACTTGGTACCTCCTACCTTGCACCTCCTACCTGGCACCTAAGTACTGCGACATGTACCTAGTACCCGAGTACCTCGATATCATCCCAGAATCCAACCAAATGGACATCCTACCCGCCTAACAAGAAGAATGTTGCTGTGAAGATACCAGCATGCTAGAACAAGCATCACACCAACAAGATATAAACTAAGCGCCACGCCAGCAAAAGCAGACCGGTACCCCAACGTATCTTGACTCTAGGATACAGAGTCGGTCTCTCATTGTAGACAATAGAGGAGGGGAGAGTTGACTTCTTCGCCATTCAAACCGCCATAAATAAGACCAAATGATCAACCAAATCAAAGCTTAAATACGACAGTGATTAGAGGGATCAAATCCCGTGCATTTAGCCTCACTCAACGTCTTTCAACACCTAAATAAGGACTCCAAATAATTCTCATTAATACAACCGGATTCTGAGGGATATTGGATGTCTATAAATACAGCCATGAAGGACGAAGAGGTGGGGATGGGGAGACCTTTTGTCCAGAAACTTTCTTTTGAGTTTTCTGAAGTTAGTAAGAGGTTCAGAACCACTACTGTGAGGATTTTAGCCACTTATCAACACGCACGATTTCGCCATCACCAATCTATGTAGAGAGAAAAGAGAGAGTGACATATCATACTATTATCAAAACTATTCTTCTTGTAAACAATTCTTTGATCAATAAAATAGTACTGTTAACGGAAATTTTGCTCGGGATGAGAAATCTCAGTTAACGCCCTCAAGACCACTACCACGTAGGTGGTGGCCAAAATTCATTGTATATGTAACAGTGATTTATAAAGTGACAAGTAAGCAAGAATGTTTTTATTGAATATGCATGGTATACAAATACAAATGTTCTTCTCTCTTTTCTCTTAACTCTCTCTAGGGAATGGTCGATTGTTAGTCGTATGCTTGTCGAATAGTAGTCTCTTCTTTTCCCTTTCTTTTATTTTCTATTTATACATAGTTTATAGGTCAACAGATTGATTCTCCCTTGATTTTCTCAGTCTCCTCCTTATCGGGCAGGATTTCTTACTTTAATGTCATTGACTTTTGAATTGACGTCCGAATTGAGAGTATCGTGGTGGAGATCAGTTTGTTTCCTTTTTGGATTTTATTACTTGTTCTGCATGTAGGTAACGTTTCCAGATATGATTCAATGCATTCCTCGTATCCTTTCAGCATGATCCTTTATGGATGTCGTTGGATATGACGATATGGTGTGGTGCATCAACCAGGGAGGTTGATTAGTATTTCGACCTTGATATCTGAGAAGTTTCATCCAGCTTTGAGCCAAATCTGGCTTCCCTTGACCTTTTTGAAGCTAGGTGTGGCCTCGACTGACCTTTTGAAGCTAGGTGTGGCTTCGACTGACCCCGCGGCCTTTTAGGGACATTCTTCTGTGTCAATCGAGGTACAGACGAGTCTCTGGAGCACTTGTGAGATGACCTTGACTTCGGGGAGCTTCTAGTTTTGGTGATGCGGGCTAGATCTGATCGTTCCAGGCTTTATCCCGGATGTTTCCGGAGCCCGTCCTTGTTCCTGGGGTGGTATCGCAGTTTGGCTCTAGACAGAGAGATCTCCTGGTGGAAGCTCTTGGGTCCGAGCTCTATCCCAGATGTTTCTGGAGCCCGCCCTTGTTTCTGGGGTGGTATAGTAGCTCGGCTCTGGATTGAGAGGTCTCCTGGTGAAACTCTCGGGTATGGAACCAGGTCTGGGAGGTGGAAAATTTCTCTTTGGTCCTTAGCCAATTTTGGCTATTAACAGAAGTCCTCTCTGACTTGAACACCAGACGTCGAGCTCGGGGTTGAGGTCAGATTTTCACTTTATTTGGGAAATCTTCCTTTTTTTACCGTTACCGAAATATTAGGGAAATTTCTTCATTTGAATGACGTATTGCGAACCGACTAATTTATCTTCGAATTAATCTGATTGCGTTACGACAGTCCCCGAGATTTTTTACCGCTACCAGAATCTTGGGGAGATCATCCTCTTAACTGTGTAAGTGATGTGGCATGAGATGATTAGCCCGCTTTCGAGTTTAATCCGGTTGTGTTACCGTAATCGATTTTTTATCGTTACCAGACGAGTATCTCGGTGCTGTTGCCCTTCTGCCTATATATATATGTCTGTTTTCCTCCTCATCTTCCTCACATCTCTTCGAGCTAAAAACTTTTTGTTGAGAAATATTTCCATAGCTTTTCCTTTGAGCTTGCTTCTTTTTCATTCTTCGTCTTCTATAATGTCGAAAAACAGTCGTGACTCAACTGATTCCATATTCGACGGCGAGGAGGTCGTCAGTCTTATTCTGGGAAAGCGAGCTAGGAGGAGTTCTGACGGCGACGATTCTCCGCCCACCTCGCAACGTCGGCGGTCGAGTAGGAATGTATCTATCAGGACTGGGTTCTCCAACAATCCCGACCACCCTTTAGATATCGTCGATGATGACTCCGACAAAGAAGCGGCCGGTGGCGCTGCGGGGGAGCGTCGGGTCTCGGCTCCTGGTCCCTTTGGGGAGAGGCTCCCTTCCTACGATTTTCGGGTTGTCCCAGATTCCACCGTTGACCCGGTGTCGATTGATCGCTTGAGGTCAAAGTTTGGCATCCCCGACAGCGTATCCATCTCGGTACCACCCAAAAATTACGAGTTTTTCAACCCCCCTAAAGGCGTGCTTCAGATTCATGTGGCCGCTTTTGAGAACAAGGTCAGGCTTCCCCTCCATCCAACCCTTCGGCGGGCTCTCAATGCCATCCAACTCGCTCCCCTCCAGTTGACGCCTGGCTTCTGGAGGCATCTGATTGGTTTCCTTGTCTTATGGAGGGAACAATGCCAGATGAGTAAAGTGACGAGGGAGCCAAGTGCAGAGGAGCTGGCTTATCTCTTCCAGATTGGGAGCTTGTCTGGGGCTCCTCGAGGCCAGTTCTATTCCAAGGCAAAGAATAGGCTTAATTTCATCATTCCTGGTGCCTCGAAGAAGGCTCCCGCGTGGAAAGAAGAATTGATCCTGGTGGGGGATGACTGGGGGAGCTCGATTTTCATCAGAGGGCATGAATTCGAGGTTCCTACGGCTTTCAGTGACAAGCCCTCCTGGAACCGGGACTCTCTGCCTTCCGAGTCTGAAGCCGTCTTAAAGACTATTCTAGCCTAGAATTATCTGACTCCGAAGTTCCCTACTGCTGAAGCTTTAGACCCTCGTAGGGTGAACAAGTATTTGCGGATTTCAGACGCTATTCCTCGTAAGTATCCTTGTGTTGCTTTGCTTCGCTTTATTACTTAGCTTGGTTCTAACATTTTCTTTTTTAATCTGTTTATTCTCAGTTTTTATCGTGGAGCCGGCCACCTATCACGTCTCACGCTCTCCTCAAGGTGGAGCTTCTCTTCCCTCCTCTAGGGTCGAACCTGCCCTGGCTTCGTCTATCTCTCCGGCTGGGTCTAAGATGGCCACTCTTGCCTCACGGGCTTTCCGGGCTTTGGGTAAAGCCCCCCAGGTGGTTGGCTCTGCTGCTTCAGCCCCCTCGGCCGTGGCCGCTAAAGTTGCGACCCCTTCGACTTAAACACCTGATTACGCTGCGCTTCCAACAACCAAAGCCTCAGATGTTTCTGGGAAAGGTGTTGCTTCTGGGAAAGGTGTCGCGAATGTTCCTTCCAGTCGCTCCCGGCCCCAGCCGAGCTCGACAGGGCGGGATGAGGTCCTGGAGCTGTTCATAGCGTTCTGTCCGGGTGGTGGGATCTCAAATATGGCTTCTATGCCTGTGGACGTTCTTATAACCAAAGGATCTGCTATCTTAGCTGAGGTAATTGCACTTCCTTCGCGCTACTTTTGTTAATTCGTTCAGTTTCTAACTCGAGTTCTGTAATTTGTAGGCCTTTAAGGTTAATGTCGCGATGGGCCAGCAGGTAGCCCTCCTTCGTGATCGGGTTGCAAAAGCCGAGGCTGAAGCTGAGAAAGCCGGGGAACTGCTCAAGCAGGCTCGGTCTTTAGTGGAAGAGGTGACTTCCAGCCAGGTAAAAATCGAGCTCGAGATGGCTGAGCTTCGCTGCGATCATGAGAGGATGAAGCAATCTTTCGATCAGGAGCGTCTTCAATCTCTCTGGCAGGCTAGGCAGTGGGATTCCTGGAGATCTGAGGCTAAGAAGCTGGACCTGGAGAACCAGCCTTGATTACTCAGGTGGCCAAGCTGTAAGCTGATGCGGAGACCTCCTTCAGTGACGAGTATTTTTATGCTTCTTTTTAGGCCGCGGAAGCTCTTCCTCCTCCCTTTGATTTATCGTCTATTGCGGGCTGGGACAAACAGAAAATAATGCTCAAAGCTGCTGAGTTATCTCGCCCAGAGGGCGACAAGGTGGTCCCTTCTAGCCCAGCAGGAACTGGGAAGCAGCCCGCTCAGTCAGATCCCTCATTCCATCTTCCTTCCTTTATCACCTCGGGTCCTGGGGAGTCTTCCAGCAAAGTGATGTCTTCTCGATCCGAGGAGGACCAATCGGGAGCCGGTGAAGAGGTTAGGAGCCCATCTGAGGATCCCCTTTAACAGAGATGGAGGTCGACAGGAGCCAGATGGGGTCCTTGGCTGCCCTTCTTGACGCGGCTGTCCCTCCTGAGGTTATGGACGTAATTAATGAAGTTTTGGAGGAAGATCCAACTGATCATCCGATGGAGCCTCTAGATGAAAGAGCGGTTGGCGAGGGTAACCCAGATGGACAGCTACCGGTAAGGGGGTTGATGCCGAGGATCAGTAGGAAGGAGGAGGGCCAGCGGAAGGGAGCCATGAGAGTCCCAAAGCTTGAAGCGGATGGCTTGTTTTTGATTGCCCGGAAAAGGGGGTGGGCACCCTGTTTTGCCATTATTAATTTTTCATTTTTCTTCTTCTTGCTGTAGCCCGAGTTCGGGGGTTTGGCTCCTCATTTAGATGTAGCCTTATCGGGGGATAGGCTCCCCTTGCCCTTAATGATAAATCGAAGCGTTTTTTTGAGAACTTTTATTCTTTTTCTGGTTTTGAATGGTATCCAGAGTAGCATCTGTAGCAGCAATTAAGATTCGTGTCGGGAATTATGGTGATTCTGATCCTGCAAACGAAAGCAAACATTATATATATATATATATATCTATTTATGTATATATACATATATATATATATATTTTTTATAGGGTGATAACCCAACCAAGACATTAGGAGGGTTATTTAGCTATTTCCTAGTCTTGGAGATCTGGAGAGCAACTATGCTCTTACACCCAGATCCTTCTTGGAGGTGGTAGCCCGACCAAGGCATTATGAGGGCTATCGAGCTATTTCCTGGTCTCGAGATCTGGAGGGCAACTATGCTCTTACACTCAGATCCTTCTTGGGGGTAGTAGCCCGACCAAGGCATCAGGAAGGTTATCGAGCTATTTCCTGGTCTCGAGATCTGGAGGGCAACTATGCTCTTACACTCAGATCCTTCTTGGGGGTGGTAGCCCGACCAAGGCATCAGGAGGGCTATCGATCTATTTCCTGATCTCGAGATCTGGAGGGCAACTATGCTCTTACACTCAGATCCTTCTTGGGGGTGGCAGCCCGACCAAGGCATCAGAAGGGCTATCGAGCTATTTCCTGGTCTTGAGATCTGGAGGGCAACTATGCTCTTACACTCAGATCCTTCTTGGGGGTGGTAGCCCGACCAAGGCATCAGGAGGGCTATCGAGCTATTTCCTGGTCTCAAGATCTGGAGGGCAACTATGCTCTTACACTCAGATCCTTCTTGGGGGTGGTAGCCCGACCAAGGCATCATGAGGGCTATCGAGCTATTTCCTAGTCTTGAGAGGTTTATGTCGAATTCCCATACAAAGGTGTAGTCACTAACGTTGAACATAGTTGGAGACAAAAATGGAAGAGAAAAGGAAAATGACTTTATTGATGATTGAGATGTATTACATCTTTATTAGGACCTGTAATGAAAATTAAGTGGGGGTAGTCTTCTTGAGTACTCCTTTCAAGGGTAGAATTTCTTCAAATGATCTGCATTCCAAGTGTGGTTGATGGATCGTCCGTCCATGTCTTCGAGTTTATAAGCTCCATTGCGAACAACTAGCTTTATCAAATATGGCCCATCCCAATTTGGACTTAAGATTCCATCCGACCTTTTCCGAGTGTTCAGGGTCACTTTCCTATGTACCAGATCCCCTTCCTTTAATTTCCGGGTTCTAACCTTTTGGTTGAAGTATCTAGCGATCTTGCTCTAGTAGATCGCTACTTTCTCTGTTACCCGATCTTGCTTTTCTTCTAGGAGGTCTAGACTAGCCCGGAGCTTGACTTCGTTACTTTCGAGCTCAAAGTGTTGTACCCTGAACGAGGTTAATTTATGCTCAATGGGGAGGACTGCTTCAACCCCGAAAGCCAGGGAGTAAGGTGTCTCTCCGGTAGCTGTTCTTTTTGTAGTCCGGTATGCCCAAAGGACTTCTGGTAGCTTTTCGGCCCATTTACCTTTCTTCTGCTGAAGTTTCTTTTTCAGGAGTTTCTTGATTGTCTTGTTTGTGGATTCTACCAGCCCGTTAGTCTGGGGATGAGCCACTGAAGCGAGCCTGAGGTCAATCCCCAATCCTTTGCAGAAGTTTTTGAATCGGGCAATGTCGAATTGCTTTCCTAGGTCAGCTATAATGATGAGAGAAGTCCCGAACCTGCATACTACGTTAGTCTTGATGAACTTGGTTGTATTCTTTTCTGATATTCGAGAAAGAGGTCCTGCCTCGACCCATCTTGTAAAGTAGTCGATAGCCACAATGGCATGTTTCATCTGTCCAGGAGCGGTAGAAAGTGGCCCAATTAGGTCGATTCCCCATATGGCAAAGGGGTAAGGTGAACTGAGGGACGACAGTCGCTCGGGTGGCTGGTGGTTCAAGTTTGAGGTTCTTTGACAAGGTTCGCAGGATTGCACAAAACTCTTTGCATCTTGATGGATGGTCGGCCAATAGTACCCCATACGAAGCACCTGATAGGCTAGAGCTTCCCCACCTATGTGGTTCCCACAGTCCCTAGAATGGACTTCTCTCAATGCCCACTTAGCATCATCGGGATGCAAGCACCTAAGTAAGGGGAGGGATCTGCCCCTCCTGTAGAGGTATCCATACACCATACACCATACAGTATCGAACTGAGAGTCTCTTAACTCTTCGGGCTTAGTCGGGCTCTTCAGGAAGCTCTTCTTCAAAGAGGTAGGCGACAATTGGGTCCATCCAGTAAGGTAGGCGATCCAGGGAACAAATTTCTCCATTTGTGGCTATGCTTGGCTGGGTGTTTACTTGGAGGGGGAATTCCCCTTGGTAGGGATTGGCCTCCGTTCGCCGCTATTTTAGCCAGAACATCTGCGCGACGGTTTTGGTGTCGAGGCACCTGATCGATCTTGAGTCCCTTAAATTTGCTTTTCAGCAACCGAGCAAGATTTAGGTAGGCGACCATATTATCTCCCTTTGCCTGGTAGACCCCAGTCACCTAGTTTACAACAAGCAATGAATCGCTCTTGATCTACAGGTAGCCAGCCTTTAGTTAGATGGCTACCTTCATCCCGGCTATGAGGGCTTCATATTCCGCTTCGTTTTTAGTAGCTTTAAACTCGAATCTGAAACAGTGACAGAATTCAGTCCCCTTCGGATCTATCAAAACTATGCCAGCTCCTCCCTCAGCTCGTCCGGATGCTCCGTTTGAAAAGAGGATCCATGGCTTGCAGCCTTCCGGCCAATTTTTGACCTCGGATATCTTCTCAGAGACCTCGTCTGATACTGAGGGATCATCTGGATCTGGGATCGCAGAGAATTTTGCCACGAAGTCGGCCAAAGCCTGTGCCTTAATTGTAGTCCGGGGCTTATACTTTAGGATGAACTGAGTGAGCTCTAGTGCCCATAAAACTAGCCTTCCTGACACGTCTGGTCTTTGCAAGAATTGACGGAGGGGTTGGTCTTTCACCACTGCTATTGTGTGAGCTTGAAAATAGGGACGGAGTTTCCTCGCTGAGATCACCAGAGTATAAGCGAGCTTCTCCAGGAGAATGTAGTTTCTTTCTGATTTGGTCAAGGCATGACTCACATAGTATATGGGCCTTTAAAAACCGTCGCTACAATCCTTGGCCAAAGCCCCGCTTACTGCAGTTTCTGATACAGCCAGGTAAATCTGCAACTCATCTCCGAGAATCGGCTTGACTAACAAATGGGGGCTTGTTAGGTACTCTTTCAAAGCTTGAAATGCCTGCTCGCTTTCCTGGCTCCATTTCATGTTCTTTCCTTGTTTGATGGCCTTGAAGAAAGGGAGACATTTATCGGTGGAGCGAGAGATAAACCTGTTGAGTGCCGCCACCCGTCCAGTCAGAATCTGTACTTGCTTGAGCGAGGTCAAGGATTCCAGGTCCAAGATAGCTTTGATTTTTTCTGGGTTGGCTTTTATACCTCTCTCATGAACCATGAAGCCGAGAAACTTCCCTACCGTTACCCCAAAGGCACATTTGGAGGGGTTCAAACGCATCTGGTTTTCCCTCAGTATGAGGAAGGTTTTGCGAAGGTCTTCCTGATGTTCCTTTGTGGTTAGGGATTTTGTGATCATGTCATCGACATATACTTCCATCGTCCTTCCTATCTCGGGCTTGAACAGTTTGTTAACCAGCCACTAGTATGTGGCCCCTGCATTCTTCAAACCAAACGGCATCACCTTGTAGCAATATAAGCCCTGCCCAGTGATGAAACTGATCTTATCTTGGTCAGCCGGGTGCATTTTAATTTTGTTGTATCCTGAGAATGCGTCCATAAAACTCAAAAGTTTATTTCCGGATGTGGAGTCAACCAGCTGGTTGATCTTTGGTAGAGGAAAACTGTCTTTCGGACAAGCCTGGTTGGGGTCGGTGAAGTCGACACACATACGCCATTTCCCACTCGCCTTCGTGACCATGACCACGTTGGCGATCCATTCGGGGTAACGTACCTCTCTGACGTACCCCGCTTTGATCAATTTATCAACCTCTTCCTGCATCGCCGCGTTCCTATTAGCGTTGAAGTGACGCCTCTTTGCTTGATGGGCTTGACCATTGGATTTACTGCTAGCCGGTGGGTGGCCAACGATGCCGGAATTCCAGGCATTTCATCATGGTTCCAGGCGAAGATGTCGCTGAATTCCCTAAGAAGATCAATCAGTCCTCTTTTTACTTCTGGGTCAAGGGTGGCTCCGACCTTGACGACCTTGGAGGGATCGTCATTCCTGACGGATATTTCTTCTAGTTTGTCCATGGGCTGCCCGCTGGCCAGTTCCTTACTCCATTCTTCCTCGTAGGGCATGATAGGTTCATCCTCTAGATGCCCAGGATGTTCCGTGGGCTCCTTCTCCTCCTGGATTATCCGGGACGTATCCTTGTCTTCCTGGATCAATGTCACCTGTACACACTGCTTCGCTAAGACTGTAGGATTGGCAGATACTGGGTAACATTTCCTGGCTGCCTGCTGGTCTCCGTGTACCTCTCCTACTTTGGTTCCAACCGGGAATTTCAAGACGTTGTGGTATATGGACAAGACTCCCTTCAAGGAGGACAGGAAAGGTCTCCCTAAGATGGCGTTGTAGGCCGATGGGGTGTCCACCACAACAAAATCGGTCATTACATTCTGCTAAAGCGGGGTGACCCTGATGATTACTGGGAGGATCATTGACCAAACTGGTATGATTGAGTCCCCAGTGAAACCGTAAAGCGGAGTGGTACAGCTGTTGTAACAACGTTGCTTCAGATTCAATTTTTCCAGGGTATCCTTAAAGAGGATATCTACACTGCTACCTGTGTCCACGAGCACGCGATGGACCAGACAGTTGGCGATCTGTATCGTGATGACCATAGGATCATTATGAGGTTGCACAGTATTGAAGACATCTTCTTCGGTGAATACGATCTAAGCTGACTGGGAGGGCTCTGTCGGGCTCTGGCTGACTTCGAAGATCCCTCGGCTCTCTCCGAGGCGGGGAACCTTTCTTGCGTGGTTTTTCCTGGAGTTATTGGAAACGCCGGCCAATGTAGGACCTCCGTTGATAGTGTGTATAACCTGGATCTGTTGCATTAAGTCAGCCTGCTCCCCTTTCCTCTTTTCTGCGTCCTCGCGGATTTCAGCTTGTACCTCCCTTCCTGTCCTGATATTATCTCTGACCTATTGTAAGAACTCGATCAGGCATCCTCCCCTTATCAGGGCCTCAATCTGGTTGTGCAAGTTATAGCACTCCGAAGTGTTGTGGCCCACGTCTTCATGAAAGTCGCTGTACTTGTACCGGTTTTTCCTGTCAGCTGGGACCTTCATGGGAGTGGGCTTCTGGAGTAACCCTTTATCTCGTATGGCAAGATAGACTATTTCCCTGGAAGCATTCAAAGGGGTGTAGTAGTCATACCCTTTTTCCCCTTGCATTACTGGAGCCACGGTCCTGGGAGGCGGCGAAGCCAGGGGAGGGGTTCGTTTTGCTGGATATCTTTCTTGCCTATGCAGAGGGGCAGAGAGGTGGTAGGTCGACCTGTTGGGAGGTTTATTCTGAGCTTTCTGCACTGGCTCAAATTTGGGGGCTTCTTTCTTCAGATGCTTTGCCGTTCTCATGTCGTCATGTTCTATCTTGACCTTGAGTTGTTCGTCGATCTCGACCTGCTCAAGAGCCCGGTCATAGGCCTCCTGGTAAGTCTCGGGAGGTCTCTTGGCGAAAGAACGGAAAAGCTTTCATACCCAGAGGTTTCGCCTGAAGTTGGCGAGGGTTTCTTTTTCAGTGAAAACTCCAATTTGTATGACCTCCTTGTGAAATCGCTCCACATATGATCGAAGAGTTTCACTCTATTCCTGGATCACATATTGGAGGTGTATGGGATCTTTCGGGCGAGGTTTAACTACTTGGAATTGTGAGCAAAAATCGGTTGATAATTTTGTGAAAGAATCCACGCTTCCAACGGGTAGTTTCCTGAACCAGGTTTTAGCGTAGTCGGTCAAGGTCCTGCCTCGACCCATCTTGTGAAGTAGTCGATAGCCACGATAGAATGTTTCATCTGTCCGGGAGCGGTAGGGAGTGGCCCAATTAGATCGATTCCCTACATGGCAAAGGGGTAAGGTGAACTTAGGGACGACAGTCGCTCGGGTGGCTGGTGGTTCAAGTTTGAAGTTCTTTGACAAGGTTAGCAAGATTGCACAAAACTCTTTGCATCTTGGTGGATGGTCGGCCAATAGTACCCCATACGAAGCACCTGATAGGCTAGAGCTTCCCCACCTATGTGGTTCCCACAGTCCCTAGAGTGGACCTCTTTCAATGCCCACTTAGCGTCATCGGGATGCAAGCACCTAAGTAAGGGGAGGGATCTGCCCCTCCTGTAGAGGTACAAGTCCACCAAACAGTATCGGACTGAGAGTCTCTTAATTCTTCGGGCTTGGTCGGGCCCTTCGGGAAGCTCTACTTTAAGGAGGTAGGCGACAATTGGGTCCATCCAGCAAGGCAGGCGATCCAGGGAACAAATTTCTCCATTTGTGGCTATGTTTGGCTGGGTGATTACTTGGAGGGGAATTCCCCTTGGTAGGGACTGGCCTCCGTTCGCCGCTATTTCAGCTAGAACATCTGTGCGATGGTTTTGGTGTCGAGGCACTTGATAGATCTTGAGTCCCTTAAATTTGCTTTTTAGCAACTGAGCTAGCTTTAGGTAGGCAGCCATATTATCTCCCTTTGCCTGGTAGACCCCAGTCACCTGGTTTACAACAAGCAATGAATCGCTCTAGATTTATAGGTAATCGGCCTTTAGTTCAATGGCTACCTTCATCCCGGCTAGGAGGGCTTCATATTCCGCTTCGTTATTGGTAGCTTTAAACTCGAATCTGAAATAGTGACAAAATTCTGTCCCCTTCGGATCTATTGAAACTATGCCAGCTCCTCCCCCGGCTTGCCCGAACGCTCCATCTGTAAAGAGGGTCCATGGCTTGCAGCCTTCCGACCAATTATCAACCTCAGATATATTCTCAGGGATCTCATTTGATACTGAGTGATAATCTTGATCTGGGATCGCTGAGAATTCTGCCACGAAGTCGGCCAAAGCCTGTGCCTTAATCGTAGTCCGGGGGTTATACTTTAGGTCGAACTGAGTGAGCTCTAGGGCCCATAAGACTAGCCTTCCAGACACGTCTGGTCTTTGCAAGAATTGGCGGAGGGGTTGGTCCATCACCACTGCTATTGTGTGAGCTTGAAAATAGGGACGGAGTTTCCTCGCTGAGATCACCAGAGCATAAGCGAGCTTTTCCAGGAGAATGTAATTCCTTTCTGATTTGGTCAAAGCATAACTTATATAGTATATGGGTGTTTGAAAACCGTCGCTACAATCCTTGGCCAAAGCCCCGCTTACTGCAGTTTCTGATACGGCCAGGTAGATCTGCAACTCATCTCCGAGAACCGGCTTGACTAACAATGGGGGGCTTGTTAGGTATTCTTTCAAAGCTTGAAACCCGTTCGCTCTCCTGGCTTCACTTCATGTTTTTCCCTTGTTTGATGGCCTTGAAGAAAGGGAGACATTTATCGGTGGAGCGAGAAATAAACCTGTTGAGTGCCGCCATCTGTCCAGTCAGAATCTGTACTTGCTTGAGCGAGGTTGGGGATTCCAGGTCCAAGATAACTTTGATTTTTTTCTGGGTTGGCTTCTATACCTCTCTCATGAACCATGAAGCCCAGAAACTTCCCCGCCGTTACCCCAAAGGCATATTTGGAGAGGTTCAAACGCATCTGGTTTTCCTTTAGTATAAGGAAGGTTTTGCGAAGGTCTTCCTGATGTCTTTTTGCGGTTGGGGATTTCGTGATCATGTCGTCGATATATACTTCCATCGTCCTTCCTATCTCGGGCTTGAACAGTTTGTTAACCAGCCGCTGGTATGTGGCCCCCGCATTCTTCTAACCAAACGGCATCACCTTGTAGCAGTATTAGCCCTGGCCAGTAATGAAACTGGTTTTATCTTGGTCAGCCGGGTGCATTTTAATTTGGTTGTATCCTGAGAATGCATCCATAAAACTCAAAAGTTTATTTCCGGACTTGGAGTCAACCAGCTGGTCGATCTTTGGTAAAGGAAAACTGTCTTTCGGACAAGTCCAGTTGAGGTCGGTGTAATCGAGATACAACCGCCACTTCCCATTCGCCTTCGTAACCATGACCACGTTGGCGATCCTTTCGGGGTAACGTACTTCTCTGATGAACCCTACTTTGATCAATTTATCAACCTCTTCCTGCACCGCAGCGTTCCTATCAGCGTTGAAGTGACGCCTCTTCTGCTTGACGGGCTTGATTGTTGGATCTACCGCTAGTCGGTGGGTGGCCAATGATGCCGGGATTCCAGGCATTTCATCATGGTTCCAGGTGAAGATGTCGCTGAACTCCTTGAGAAGGTCAATTAGTCCTCTTTTTACTTCCGGATCAAGGGTGGCTCCGACCTTGAAGACCTTGGAGGGATCGTCATTTCTGATGGGTACCTCTTCTAGTTTATCAACAGGCTGCCCGCTGGCCCATTCCTTACTCCGTTCTTCCTCGTAGGGCATAATAGGTTCGCTCTCCGAATGCCCAGGATGTTCCGCGGGCTCCCTCTCCTCTTGGATTATCCAGGATGTATTCTTGTCTTCCTGGATTAATGTCACCTGTACACACTGTTTCGCTAGGGCTGCAGGATTGGAAGATACTGCGTAGCATTTCCTGGCTGCATACTGGTCCCCGCGTACCTCTCCTACTTTTGTTCCAACCGGGAATTTCAGGACGTCATGGTATATGGACAAGACTCCCTTCAAGGAGGACAGGAAAGGTCTCCCTAGGATGGCGTTGTAGGCCGATGGGGTGTCCACCACAACAAAGTCGGTCATAACATTCTGTTAGAGAGGGGTGATTCCGATGATTACTGGGAGGATCATCGACCCCACTGGTATGATCGAATCTCCAGTGAACCCGTAAAGCGGAGTGGTACATCTGTTGTAACAACGTTGTTTCAGGTTTAATTTTTCCAGGGTATCCTTGAAGAGGATATCTACACTGCTACCTGTATCCACGAGCACGCGATGGACCAGACAGTTGGCGATCTGTATCGTGATTACCATGGGATCATCATGAGGTTGCACAATGTTGAAGACATCTGCTTCGGTGAAAACGATATGCGCTGACTGGGAGGGCTCTGGCAGGCTCTGGCTGACTTCGAAGATCCTCCGACTTTCTTCGATGCGGGGAATCTTTCTCCCGTGGTTTTTTCAGGAGTTATTGGAAACGCTAGCCAGTGTAGGACCTCCGCTGATAGTGTGTATCACCTGGATCTGTTGCATTAAGTCAGCCTGTTCCCCTTTCCTCTTTTCTACGTCTTCACGGATTTCAGCTTGTACCTCCCTTCCAGTCCTAGTGTTATCTCTCACCTGTTGTAAGAACTCAATCAGGCATCCTCCCCTTATCAGGGCTTCAATCTGGCTGCGCAAATTATTGCACTCTGAGGTGTTGTGGCCCATGTCTTCGTGGAAGTCGCAGTAATTGTACCGGTTTCTCATGTCAACTGGGGTCTTCATGGGAGCGGGCTTTTGGAGCAACCATTTATCTCTTATGGCAGGTAGACTGTTTCCCTGGAAGCATTCAAAGGGGTGTAGTAGTCATACCCTTTTTCCCCTTGCATTACTGGAGCCACAGTCCTGGGAGGCGACGAAGCCCGGGGAGGGGTTCGTTTTACTGGATATCTTTCTTGCCTATGCAGAGGAGCAGGGATGCAATAGGTCGACCTATTGGGAGGTTTATTCTGAGTTTTCTGTACTGGCTCAAATTTAGGGGCTTCTTTCTTCACACGCTTTGCTGTTCTCATGTCGTCGTGTTCCATATTGACCTTGAGTTGTTCGTCGATCTCGACCTGCTCAAGAGCCCGGTCATAGGCCTCCTGGTAAGTCTCGGGAGGTCTTTTGGCGAAGGAACAGAAAAGCTTTCCTGCCCATAGGTTCCGCCTGAAGTTGGCGAGGGTTTCTTTTTCGGAGAAAACTTCCATTTGTATGACCTCCTTGTGAAATCGTTCCACGTACGGCCGAAGAGTCTCACTCCGTTCCTGAATCACATATTGAAGGTGTATGGGATCTTTCGAACGAGGTTTGACCCCAAGGAATTGTGAGCAAAAATCTGTTGATAATTTCGTGAAAGAATCCACGCTGCCAACGGGCAGTTTCCTGAACCAGGTTTTCGCGTAGTCGGTTAGGGTCGTTGGAAACATTCTGCACATAGCTGCTCTAGTAGTGTTCTGGACCTCCATCTGTTGAACGAAGCTCTCTAGGTGGCTTAAAGGATCTTCCGTTCCGGAGAACTTATCTGCTGGCATTTTGAATTTTAGGGGGAGCTCCGCTTCCCGGATCCTCCTAGTGAAGGGAGCGTTCATCTCGCTGAGGGGATCCTTTTTGTCCTCCTTATTCTTTCCCTTTCTTATTTGCTGGACCTCTTTTTGTAGCTTTGCCAGCTGATCCCTCAGTCGCTTGTTCCCAGGCCTCTTCGAGTTAACCTCAGATTCTTCACTGTCGAGTCTTTTCGATGAACTGGCAATTTCTATCCGGTCCTCCTCCTGGATAGGATTCATTCGAGGAGTTTGTCTACTTTCCTCCTCTAGGGCCCTGGCGGTCCTCTTAGATGTAGTTGGATGAGATTGCTCTCGTGGCTTCCGGGTAAAAGCATCCGCGGCAGACTTAACTCGCCTGGGTTGATGTTGTGAAGGCCTTTTCGAAACTGACGGCATGGGTCCCAGTCTATCCCGGATCGAACGTTGGGGCCCTGACCTATCTCGAGCCAGCTCTGGAAGAGGAGGTCCTAGGCGATCGAAAGCAGGTGGCCTAGCTCCGAGCCTGCTCGGCTCTCTCTGATCATTTAGGTTGGTTGGCTGGATTGTGATGCCTTCAGCGAGCAGGCGGACGCGGATGGATTCTACGAAGGCCGCCGCTTGTTGGTCGAGCGCGGCCTGGCTCACTATAGGGTGGCCAGTAGCCCGCGCATTGGTTGTTTGGACCGGAGCCTGACTACTATATCCAAACTTTCTCCCCTTTCTTGGGGCCTTTCGTCTTAGCCTCGCTGGAGGTTGCTCCGAAACTCTATGTTGGCCTTGGGAGGAGCGGAGCCTCATAGTCCCTGTAAAACAACGAAAATGTAAATGCAAATAATTGGTTAATCGAGTGTAAGGTTGTTCCCACAGACGGCGCAAGAAAGTGTTAACGGAAATTTTACTCGGGACGAGAAATCTCAGTTAACACCCTCGAGACCACTACCACGTAGGTGGTGGCCAAGATTGATCGTATGTGTAGCAATGATTTATAAAATGACAAGGAATAATGATACAATTCATCACCCAAAAGAAAGCAAGAATATTTTCTTTATTGAACGTGCATGGTATACAAATACAAATTTCTTTATTTTTGCTCTCAATTCTCTCTAGGGTATGGTTGAGTATCTGTCGTATGCCTGTCGAATAGTAGTCTCTTCTTTTCTTTTTCTTTCTTTCTATTTATACATAGTTTTGTAGGTTAAATCAACTGATTCTCCCCTTGATTTTCTCAGTCTCTCCCCTCGTTATCGGGCGGGATTTCTCCTTGAAAAATGTCATTGACTTTGAGTTAATAGCCGAATTGAGAATATCTTGGTGGAGATCAGTTTGTTTCCTCTTTGGACTCTATTACTTGTTCTGAATGTAGGTAACGTTTCCAGATATGATCCAGTGCATCTTCGTATCTTCACAGCATGATCTTTTATATAGGTCGTTGAATATGGCATGGTGTGGTGCATCAACTAGTGAGGTCTATCAGTGTTCCGACCTCGATATCTGAGAAGTTTCATCCAGCTAGGAGCTAGATCCGGGTTCCCCTGACCTTTCAAAGCTAGGTGCGGCTTCCTAGGGACATTCTCCTGTGTCAGCGAGATATAGGTGAGTGTCTGGAGAAATTGCGAGGTGACCTCGACTTCGGGGAATTTTTTGTTTTGGTGATGCGGGCTATATCTGATCGTTCTGGGCTTTATCCCAGATTTTTCCGTAGCCCGTTCTTGTTCCTAAGGTTGTATTGTAGCTCGGCTCTGGATAGAATGGTCTCCTGGTGGAAACTCTCAGGTATGGAGCCAGGTCTGGGAGGTGGAAAATTTTCCTTTAGTCCTTAGCCAATTTTGGCTATTAACAGATCCTGGTACCTGATCACCTTTCTAGGTGCCCTCTATAATTCCCCGGCTAATATATCGTGCAAGGAGGGGTACATGAGAGCTAGGACCAGTAGGGGTCGGTGCCTAGTTACAATCCGGTACCTGGTTGATCACCATTAGAGGGGTACCACTATGTACTGATACATTCATGGAGAAAAATGACATGTACAGTAGTCGACACAATGGTAGAAAATGTCGAACTATATTTCTGGTGGAGAAGTGGGCAAAATCTGGGATCGGAGACACCTTGGAGATATGGAGATGTTGGAGAGAGCTGGTGGCGAAGTCTACCAGAGCTGGTTAACTGTGTTTATTTTTCGAACTCCCTTCATGGAGAGAACTTGGTCATGTTTATATGTTCTGATTCTTGTTGCCCACTCCACTAATTAATTCGCAATCAAAGGAAAGTTGACCTGACATTAATGGAGTTGAATATTCTCTCATTAATGGTGTTGGGAATGGCCATTAAAGAGTTGACTGATCTTCTCATTAATGAGGTTGATTATCTCCATTAATAGAGTTGACTGATTCCCTCATTAATGGCATTGTGAATGGCCATTAAAGAGTTGACTGATCTTCTCATCAATGGGGCAGATTATCTCCATTAATAGAGTTGACTGCTTCCTTCATTAATGTGGTTGTGAATGGCCATTAATAGAGTTGACTGATTCCCTCATTAAAGGAGTTGTGAATGGCCATTAATGAGGTCAGATGGTGTTGCATGCTTCTTCCCTTCAGATGAGGTACTCTGGTGTACCATTCCCTTATCGCTGGCGTGGCGCTTGTTCCAGCATGCTAGTGGCTTCGTGGCGACATTCTTCCTGCTTGGCGAGTAGGATACCTGTCTATGGTGGATACCGGGTATATGTGAGGTACTAGGTGCATGGTATCGCGGTACCAGCTTCACAAGGTGTCGGGGTAGATATACCTGCTCTTCTTGGTTCGTATTTCTAGTTCCTCATATAGGTAGATAGGCAATTGAGGTTCTGGCCCTACCAGGTATCGATTCTTCTAAGGTCGCGGTATCGATCTTGCTGTGTACCTGGGAGCTGGGAATGGTCCCTACCAGGTGGTTACTTGGTGGAAAATTCTTCTTTGGACCCCTGCCAAAAAACCCTATTAACAGAAGTTCCTTCTAACTTGAACACCGATATTAACTTGGGGTTGGAGTCAGGATCTGTAATGCTTGAAGAATTTGTTAACAGATTTTTCTGGCAAGGGACCAAAGGAGAATTTTCCAAACAGTGATCTATCCAGGAAGATTCATCCGGATACTCCAAGAGACCTGCGAGATCGGTACCTTCACCTAGATGGAGTCGATATCCGACGAGGTTTGAACCTCGACTATCCATCTATCTAGATAGGATATCAGCTCTAAAAGCATGTATCTCGACCTACTGAAGCTCCTGATACCAGTTCAAGACCAGTACGATGATAGCTTGCACACCCAGAACCCCGCAAGCATCTCGACGTTGATCAAGGTACCAGGTACCTCGATACCTACCTCGGTTCCACCTCGATGTCTGCCTTGGTGCCACTCTGACTCCCACCTGGTACTTAGTATGCTTATCTAGAGCTCCTTCAAGGCAAGTATCCTACCCCCCCAGGCAATACGATTAGGGTACACGAAGACATAAGCACCATTCCAACAGGAGGCAGAACAAGCCCATCAAAATGAGGTACCAGCACTACCCTCTATCAGAACTCAAAGTCAGAATTTCCCTCCAAGCTCCACGAAGAAAGAAAGTTGACTCCATCGCCATCAATCTCCATGAAGAAGGAAAGTTGACTCCATCACCATCAAGCTCCATGAAGAAGGAAAGTTGACTCTATCGCCAAAATAAAGCTTCATTAATAACCCAATGGTCGACCGAAACATAATTTGAATTCGCCATTGATTAACGGGATCTAATCCCGCGCCTTCAGCTCCACGCAAATGCCTTTCAATGCTTAAAATATGACTCTCTATAATCTTCCTTAAGGGAACCGGATTTTGGGGAGATTCTGGAGAGTACTATATAGACGGCATTGAAGGGTAAAGGAAAAGGGGGAGTTCTTCGAGTATTCTTGATCGCCAGAACCAGAGAGAGATCCCGGAAGCCAGTGAGAGTCCATTGACAATCATTAGAGGAAAACTATCCACTTCCCGGATCCCGGGAGATTCTCGGAAGCCAGTGAGAGTCCATCTCCATCTTGTGTAAATGAGTGAAAATATAGAAAAATATGCATGTATACATATTGTAATTCTACCGTAGTGATTGACGGAATAAAACATTGTTCATTTTACATCTCCCAGTCCCTTTGTGTTATTTCTCCATTCATTTGATCTATCGATCTCGATCATACCAAAAAGAGGGACCCCGGTACCGAAGGTACCTACCCCGCTGCTGCTACCGGTAGAGGGTGAGGGTGTTAACCGAGATTTTCATCCCGAGTGAATTTTGTAGGGAAAAATCGATATAAAACGCAGCAGAAGAAACGAAAAATAGATTTCGTATGGTTTAAAAATTTTTCTCAAAGTTGAACCTTAACCTTTTAATTAATTAAACTCAAATATATACAGTTAGAGTTAAATACCTCTTGACGCGTGGTCCGATTGACTTACGTCGATTGGTTATCCGCAAAATCTTTTTCGATGCCCGTGAACAGTACCCGCATGAACAGTGATCGTGAACAGTACCCCCCGCCGTGAACAGTGATCATGAACAGTACCGCGAGATCTTCCAATCCGAACACGTACGTGAATCACCTAGAAGCGTGGTCTCCCTTTTTCTTTGAATTGCAAACCTGAGAATGGATGAACAAAGTTTTCTTTTTCTTTTGTTAGTCACAAAACAATCAAAAGAAGACAAAAATTATTCCGGTCACTTTTGAGTTCTCAATCTAATGATCGAAACTCGCGTGAACCTAATTCGATATTGTACACACAAGCTTATTGATGAACAAGCAATCAGTGTACTATCAAAGAATAATCTCTTCTCTCTTTTATGTTTAGTAGAATAAAAATTATCCTTTTCTATGAATTGAGAAGAAGAAGAAAAATTGAATCATTCAATCAACTATGGTGGCCGAATTCTATATGTGGAATTATATAGGTGGCCGAAATTTTGCTTCCTCTTCTATTTAGGATTGCCGAAATCTTCCTCTAAATGGACTAGGGTTGCCGCAAATCACATACCAAAAAGAGTTTGTGTTGCACCCTAATTTCCATCAACCTTTAGACTTCAAAACCTAATCCAACTCATAGATATTTTTATTCTTTTATTGACAAAATAAAAAGACTTCTTATTTGATTAAATAAATAAAATTAATTATTTATTTTCTTATCAAACAAGTCTTTTACTTTTAATATACTACTACCAATAGTATAACTTTAGGAAATATATTTCCTGATCAGAAAAAGATTTGTTTCTTAATTAAACAATTAATTAATAAATTAACTAATTCTTATTTAATTAAAACAATGAAACAAAATAATATATTAGGTTAATATATACACCTTGCCGCCCCACTTATATAAATGGGCCATATATTATTTTCTTATTTCATTTAATCCATTGGACTTTAAATAAAAGCCCACATGTGAACCAGACCCATTCTTACTAAAAGAAACAAGCCCACATGTCTCCTTTTAATATATTAATATAATAGTGCAGCCCATTAATTACCAGTTAGACTAGGTCCCACCTAATTGTTAACATAACAACCAGCGTTTTTAATTTTAGCCTTGTAATTTTTATTAACAAGAACTCTTGGGAGGATATTAATAAAATTACATTGAGTATGTTACCAAGATATCGACCCTCAATTTTCTCTCACGAAAATCCCTCCTTGGGGAGTAGATTTCTTTTAAGTCAATTGTCTAGTCTATCCTTGTAAGGAAGTATATTGTTAAATTCCATTTATGGACGCCCCTTGGGGGGATTACCAAAAATAATAAAACTCAACTAATCTTGGAGGCCATAGGCGTTCTTGCACACCTTCTCCCACTCAATTATTTAAGGCGTGTGATTAAATCCCAAAGAATGATTTTTACCAAGTTATCTAGATGCCAATTAGATACATAAATCATTCAATGCATGTTCATACCAAAAGAGATATATGAGTGGCACTCCTATTCTAAAATGTCATGTTATCATACAACAACAAATATTGTAATATTTAAGCAAAAATTAAATAGCAACAATTTTGGCCCATCCTAGAAAAGCAAGTAAATTACAATTGTTAGGAATACAAGATCTTCAGGTGGCCATCAACCATATGATCATCCCTCGGCCTCCTCCCATGGACGTGCACAGCCCACAACCCCACAAAGGGGCTGCCTTGCGCAGCCCATAAGGCCACATAAGGCTGCCGTGCGCAGCCCACCAAGGATTGGGCTTGCCATGCGCAGCCCAATCCAGTCCTAGGGTGCGCACGGTGCTCGTTCTCGGTTCCGGTTGCTTCATTTTTCTTCGTGTCTTCGAATTTTCAATACCCGAATACATTACATCATATTACGAATAAATTACTGCAGCAAAATTTTTTATTATTTTTTTATTTTACTGCAGTAAGATTTACAAAAACAAATATTGCACCTGATTACAAAAAAAAATACTGCACTTATTTTACATACAAAAAAAAAATAAAACCCTAGCAACTACCAAGAAGGAATTATGGCGATAATAGACCACCCTTCTTGTTACAAATCCTAAACAAAAATTACATTGAAATTCTAGGACCAAAATCGAGCAATAACAATTCACTTTATAAAACATATATAAATCCATACATTCAACATGTAATTATATATGCGAATACCTAGAGTGCCATCTCTTTCTAAAACATGTATAATCACAATAAAAAAGAAATAGATTCACGTATATATACGTTAATTAATTAAAAGGTACAACAAAGGCTCTGATACCAATTGTAGGGAAAAATCGATATAAAACGCAGCGGAAGAAACGAAAAATAGATTTCGTATGGTTTTAAAATTTTTCTCAAAGTTGAACCTTAACCTTTTAATTAATGAAACTCAAATATATACGGTTAGAGTTAAATACCTCTTGACACGTGATCCGATTGACTTACGTCGATTGGTAATCCGCAAAATCTTTTCTGATGCCCGTGAACAGTACCCGCGTGAACAGTGATTGTGAACAGTACGCGTGAACAGTGGTCGTGAACATTACCCGTGTGAACAGTGATCGTGAACAGTACCCCCGCCGTGAACAGTGATCATGAACAGTACCACGAGATCTTCCAATCCGAACACGTATGTGAATCATCTAGGAGCTGGTCTCCCTTTTTCTTTGAATTGCAAACCTGAGAATGGATGAACAAAGTTTTCTTTTTCTTTTGTTAGTCACAAAACAATCAAAAGAAGACAAAAATTATTCCGGTCACTTTTGAGTTCTCAATCTAATGATCGAAACTCGCGTGAACCTAATTCGATGTTGTACACACAAGCTTATTGATGAACAATCAATCAGTGTACTATCAAAGAATAATCTCTTCTCTCTTTTATGTTTAGTAGAATAAAAATTACCCTTTTCTATGAATTGACAAGAAGAATAAAAATTGAATCATTCAATCAACTATGGTGGCCGAATTCTATATGTGGAATTATATAGGTGGCCGAAATTTTGCTTCCTCTTCTATTTAGGATTGCTGAAATCTTCCTCTAAATGGACTAGGGTTGCCGCAAATCACATACCAAAAAGAGTTTGTGTTGCACCCTAATTTCCATCAACCTTTAGACTTCAAAACCTAATCCAACTCATAGAAATTTTTATTCTTTTACTGACTAAATAAAAAGACTTCTTATTTGATTAAATAAATACAATTAATTATTTATTTTCTTATCAAACAAGTCTTTTACTTTTAATATACTACTACCAATAGTATAACTTTAGGAAATATATTTCCTGATCAGAAAAAGATTTGTTTCTTAATTAAACAATTAATTAATAAATTAACTAATTCTTATTTAATTAAAACAATGAAACAAAATAATATATTAGGTTAATATATACACCTTGCCGCCCCACTTACATAAATGGGCCATATATTATTTTCTTATTTCATTTAATCCATTGGACTTTAAATAAAAGCCCACATGTGAACCAGACCCATTCTTACTAAAAGAAACAAGCCCACATGTCTCCTTTTAATATATTATTATAATAGTGCAGCCCATTAATTAAATAATAGACATATTATATTCTTGATATATTAAAAACAATTCTAGATGGACCCTTAAATCGGCCCCGGTAGAATATATTAAGTGATCCATGCAAATACGTGTGGATTGGGGATCTTGGCGGGTATCTAAATTTAAGCTTCAATAGACACAACCTAATCACAGTCAACAAATGATTCACTTAGGTCCAATCTATTGATTTTAACTCATTCCACTAAAGAGCTAAAATTGAACTCTCAAATAAAGAGCTAAAATTGATCTCTTAAATAAAGATAGAATAAGGAGATGTTTCTCATTCATACCCTAGACAATCTTATAGGAGATGGTGTATCCTCGTGAATAATATCAGTAATCGCCAAGAGCTCATAGACCACCTATAGCTCTCCAAGTTACCATATTTCCTCATATGACCACATTTCGAACTTGGATACTTTGACTTGTCCAGAAGCCATGTTTTCAATAATCATTATTGAAAACTCAACGTTGAGATTTAACATCCAATACCTCAAAACATCCATATGATGATATTATACTCTCATTTAATAAATGGAGCCACGATGTCCATATCTATAAATGAAGTCCTCTATCGATTAACAAATGTATACCACCAAACTATCAAGGATAGACTATGCTATATAATCGTACTCATTGATAGCTCTAATGATAACACTTGCAACCATAAGTCCATCATTTATCTCAGGATTAAGATAGACTCTTCGATTGTCCTCTTTAATGAAAAGACTTATATCTAGTGACGGTTCTAGATAAAGTATTTCATTGTGATCCAGTTCAAAGCACCTAGTGCACTAGATTCTTTTACTCGAAAACCTCTCGATGATTTTAGACTCATCATATTCATTTGATCCCACTCAAATACTAGTAAAAGAATTCTACAACTTTAACAAGATAGAGGTGCCCAACCTTAAACTGAAGTTGTGAACATTATTCAAGACTAACTAAAGAATTGTGTCTACCTCATACAAATCCGGATGTATGAACAATTCTTCATGTCTCATAGTCTTTCGACCTTATGATTATTAACCTTGACAATTATAATAATAAATGCTATAAGTAATTGTAAGAATCAGAATTCACTTTATTAATATGAGAAGATTGTCAATTACAATATTACACTCTTGCCATTGAGCATAATCCTAACAAATTTTTCCATTAACACTTTTTGGCGCCGTCTGTGGGAAAACCACACCTTCAAAAGAAAGCCTGTGTGTCTCGTTTTCTTGCTAGATTATCAGAATGAAGCTCCGATCCTAACAGGATCATCCTAACCCGTCAGGATATCAGTCGAGCGCTTCAACCCGAAAGGGTCAGAAGCCGAAGAAGGGGGGAAAAGGTCGCAAACCCACCCCAAAGCCGTCAGCTACCGCACGGATTACCCCCCAGGTACCTGCTACCCCAGCAGCTGGACCTGCCGATCTAGACCAACAGGTCGTGGCCTTTATAGAGAGCATTCACCTCTGAATGGTTGCCAAAAGCAGTACCTGCCAACCTGCGGTACCAGATCCTAGGGGAGATGCCAATATGCAAGGTACCAGGATACCTCCCTTCGACAGGTTGGGACCACCACCTCCTGTACCAGTCCATGATAGACTCAGGCACATGCCCCCAATACCATCGGTCCATGATAGACTCGGACCAGTACCCCCGGTTCCAGGAGATCCCACAGGTTTGCATTCTGAGGAGTGGACCTAATTGGACCTCTTCTAACCGCGCCAGGTCAGCAGATTCATGCAATCGTGGCTATTAATTACTTCACCAGGTGGGTGGAAGCAGAACCCCTCTCTAGAATTACTGAAGCAAATACAACAGAGTTTATCAAGAAAAATATGGTTTGCCGATTCGGGACTCCGATGGTCATCATCACGGATCTGGGTAAGCAGTTCGACAACGCCTGATTCTAGGAATTCTGTGGAAGTTTGGGGATTGAACTCTGCTTCGAGTCTGTGGTGCACCCCCGGACTAATGGCCTAGTGGAGGCCATAAACAAAACTATCAAGAGGCTCCTCAAGAAAATACTTCGGCAGAAGAAAAGAAGATGGGCTGATGAACTCCCGGACGTACTATGGGCATATCGCACCACCAAGAGGACCGCTACGGGAGAAACCCCCTACTCGCTAGCTTTTAGGGTAGAAGCCGTCCTTCCTATAGAGCACAAGCTCATCTCCTTCCGAGTGCAACATTTTGACCCCGATGGAAATGAGGACAAGCTGAGGGCCAGCCTGGACCTCCTAGAGGAGAAGCTGGACAGGATAGCCGAAAGAGTAGCATTTTACCAGAACCGGATTGCTCGTTACTTTAACAAGAAAGTGAGAAGTCAAAGCTTCAAAGAAGAGGATCTGGTGCTTAGAAAGGTTACCCAGAATACCTGGAATAGGTAAGATAGAGTACTATCACCTAACCGGGAATGTCCTTACATAATCAAAGTGGTAATCCAGGGTGGGGCCTACAAGTTGAATGATATGGACGGACATCCAGTAGACCACACTTGGAATGCTGATCACCTCAAGAGGTTCTACCCATAAGTCCTGTAATGTAAATCGGCCAGGATCACTCCTACACAACTGTTAGAAGATGTTAGTAGTCGTGAGTGCTTGTATTCCTTTTTCTTTGATCATCAATAAAAAAAGTTTCTTTCTCCATTTGTTCCTGCCTACATTTGTCTATATCTACCTACTTTATATCACCAATTGAATCCCCCATTTTTGTCACTCTAAGACCAGGAGAGCTACATAGCACTCCTGATGCCCTGGACTGGGTAGATCCCTCTAGGAGGATCGCCATAAATACGGGAGAGCTACATAGCACTCCTGATGCCCTAGATCGGATTAGACCATCTAGGAGGATCACCTCAAGAGCAGAAAGGACCGTATGGCCTTCTTGCTGCCCTTGCCGGGTACCACCCCCCGCTAGGAAGGATCCAGTACGTAAGAGCATAGTTGCCCGATGGATCAGACCTTGGCCGGGCACCACCCCCCGCTAAGAAGGATCTGGATAGTAAGAGCATAGTTGCAAGCCAGATCAAGGCCTTGGCTGGGTACCAACCCCCGCTCAGAAAGACCAGGTGCTAAAGTGGTCTTAGTTGCCTACCTAGATCTTGCTGCCAGTATGTATTTGCCATTGTTTTCGCCAGAGTACCACGATTCCTACAAATAGGAAGGCGAGGTACCTTGTCCGCCATTGTTTCTCGCCGGAGTACCACGATTCCTACAAACAGGATTGCGAGGTACCTTATCCGCCACTGTTTTCGCCAGAGTACCAAGATTCCTAAAACAGGAAGGTGAGGTACCGAGATTCACCAATTTTTTGATTCGCCAAGGCACCAAAGCTCTTACAAACAAAGGACCGAGGTACCCGGTTTCGCCAGAGTAACCATCTAGAGACCTGGGTTCCATAAAACATGAAAGCTAGGTACTCAATCATTCGGCAATGTTTCTAGTTTCGGCGGACTACTCGCCTTGCTACCGAGGTTCCTAGAATGGAAATGCAAGGTACCTGGAGTGCGAGATTATCCACCGGTATGCTCACCATCGTCAAGGAACCAGGATTTTGAGATTATCCACCGGTATGCTCACCATCGTCAAGGAACCAGGATTCCTGAAACTGAAAATATAAGGATCTCCAGTACCCGACTACTCTCGGCTAAATTTCTATGTGGCAATTAAAGGGGCCCAAGTTCCTTTGGCGAGGTACCATGGTATCAGTCACCCGCAGATTTCTCTATGCGTTTCTTCTTATCAGGTTCCTTACATTACCAAGTAATGATTAAGTCAGATTTTATGCTGGGGACTAGTGCTCGAAGTGATGCTACAATCAGAAAATGGGCGACAGAATTCTATCAGCAGATATAAATGAAAAGGGATTTTCCCTTCACTGATCAAATCAGGATTCGTCCGAGAATAAGTATCTATGCAATCAAAATCACATTGGGGATCTCACTTCAGATTAAAGCGAGGTTCGGTCAAGAGTTTTAATTACTACACATATGCGAAGCTAAGAAAAAAAAAACCAAAAAAGTTCTCATTTGTGAAGCTGGGGAGCCCATTCCCCGATCACGGGCTACAAAAGAAACAAAAAATAATAATAATAAGACTGAATAAGGGATCAAGCTGGATCAAGCATCCTCCTGCTCCTGAGTGGCCGTCTCCTCGCCAGCTTCACCAGTTATGGTTTCTTCTTCTTCAATACTGGATGGAGCCCCGCCTGCATCCTGGGCACCTACAGCAACCAAAATTTCCAATGGAGATGGATCTCCTTAAAGCTCCCCTCCAACTTCCTGGATCAGAGCAGCTTGACCTTCCTTTTCATAGGTAGGGTCAGACGATAAGATAGGCAGGGCAGCTTCTCCATCATCAGTGGCAGGCCGATCTCCTACCTCCTTGACAAATTCTGCTAGAGGAGCAGAAGAGGCAGGAACCTTTCCTCCAGCCTGAGCCACATCAGTCTCATGATCCTTCAAACTGGAAGTTGATCCAGCATTACTTGGTGGAAGAAGAGAGATAGAACTCAGGTCTGCCCCTCCAACCACTCCATTGGTTCCAGCAACCTGGAAGGGTCCAGCCACATATGAAGGCGCTGCCCTAGCTAGTTCAGCAGCCTTTGCCATGATCTCCTCCTGGTTCCATCCAGCGATGTCACCTAGATCAAATGGAGGAGGGAGAGCTAGAGCCATCTTGTAGCCAGTAAAAAAGTAACCGTCCCAGAAGGCGGTGTCTACCTGGGCATCTAGATTGGCCATGCTACCCCGAATGGACTGTACTTATTTCTCCATCTCCACTATTCTCTCCTTCGCAATATCCCTCTCCTCTTTGCGATGGAGGGACTTGAGCTTCTCCATATCCTGAGCATGCTGCATCCTCTCTCTGTCAACCATAGCCTCGTCAGCTTCCTTTTGGGTATTTGCCAGTGACTAGTTCAGAACTTCCATTCCCAGAGCAGCCTTAGCAAACTCCTCTTTAGACCTCTCTAGCTCCGTTGTAGCACCCCTGACTTGCTCCAAAAGGGGGCCGACCTGTTGGCTGATGGCTACATTGAACTTAAATGCCTGACAAAAAAAAATAATGCACTTGTCAAAATATTCTTAATCTTTTACCTAGTTAGAGGATTAAAGTAAGACAGCTTACCTCAGCCAGAAGGGCAGATCCCATTTTAATTAGAAGCTCAGTGGGCATGGCGGTCATGACATCTAGACTCCCACCTGGGTAGGAGGCAACGAAATGGGCCAGAACTTCATCCTGGCTGCTGTCCTTCGACCTCGACCGAGCCTTATCTCGAGGTACCACCCGCTTCTTCATAGCAGAGTTAGAACTTTTCTCGACTGGTTTAGGCTGACCAGTTGCCATAACGGGAGAAGTAGAAGGAGCTGAGGCACCGGCATCAATGGCAGCTGCAACATTGATTGGTCTAAGAGGCGAAACATCTTGCACCCGGCTAGAAGCATCTCAGTACCTCTCCAATCTGGCTGTAAAAGCCTCCAGCGACCTAGCCGAGGTAGGAAGAGGGGGAGCTGGCAATCCTGATACCTCGATCGGAATCCTATCAGAGCCAGTAGCTACATTAACCCCTGTATCAGGATCGAAACTGGCTGGAAGCCTGACATGGGAAGTTGGAGGAGAATCAACAGTACCGCCAGCTTGGTGGGGCTCCACCTCAGGAACCAATGGAGATACTGCTGAAACTATAAAGATAGCCAGAGTCAATATTCACAGAATCAATAAAGCAAGGTAATAGGAGCGAAGTCAGAAAAGTTTTCTACCTGGAGAAGCTCTGGAAATGCAAAGGTAGTGATCTACCCTCTTTGCCTCGAAGGCCTCCGTGATGGGAAACCTCGTGTTAACATAATGACTGGCCATGATAGTCCGAAAGATTTTCTCTAATTCTCCAGATAGCCTGCTCTTCTCTAATGCGGGTCTGCCACTGAAAATAGTGGGAACTCGGAACTCAGACCCTCCGATATGAACCAAACTTCCCCATTCACCTCCAAGGATGATCCATTCCTCCTTCTAGGATCTATCCTTTTTCATGGCCCCCGGTACCACAAATTGCAAGTTGTTTTTTGCGTGCGCATAGAATTGCCCCTTTTGGACCTGGTGTTGGGGTTTATGCCCTAAAGATGTAATTTGTAAATGGATTTATGAAATAAATAAAAAGAAAAGTTCAATTCATTCTTGTTGTGTTGTTTATTTTATAATTGTGCATATATTAACATCCTAGATTGCCGGATGTAATCTCGAACTGTGTATATGACTGTCATATACGGATGGATACAGTAAGAGACGTGCAATCTAAAGAGTCCATAGATGAAAAATAAAGCAGGGTACTTTATTTGTGGTTAATTTATAGCTGCGGTCCATTCCGTAATGTACGGTGATTCTATCCTGAATCAGTCATATGAGATTTGGGAATGGAGGCACCTTGTATGATGTGATCATATAGGACTGGGCCATGATCTATATGAATCTCTCACCAAGATCCGTTTACTGATGAGATTCATATATATATATATATCAACTAATGATGGTTATATGTGGGTGATCTTAATCCTGAGTGTCTTATCGACTCCTTCAGGTTAGATTCTGGTCTTTGATATACCATGGTTGAGGTCAGATGCAGTTCCTGATCAATATACTCTGTATGTTGGGATTGCGGTTTGGCTTGTGGCTGGGAAGGTATGTACACAATAGTGGAATCACTCCTTCTTGTGAGAAGTAGATGGTAGTTCCCTTAAGGGTTGATTCGGGGCTTGGACAATATGAGCGCTCTCCTAATTCCGTGAGGAAATAGGATTTATTATCCATTAGAGAATCAACCATACGTAAAGGATATATGTAATTAGAGGGGTATAACGAACATTATGACCCAGCTTTAATTATGAACTACTGTGAAGGATCACACCATGTGTAATAGCTATATCGATGGACACCGAGTTGTATCGGTCTGTGTAAAAACGTCTGCAGTTGAGAGAGTGTAGCTTCGAGTTTGTAGTTGAATAACACCGAAGTTAATAATCAAGGAATATTAATTAAATAGTTTAATTAATGATTCCAAAAATTATTGGAGCACAAAATATTGTGGGTCCATTAGGTCCCCTTGCTAGCCCGATCGATTTAGGTAACAAGGGTCACGGATAATTAATTGGAAAGTCCAATTAATTGTGTTACGAAAATGACACATATTTATTCGGGAATTAATTGAATAATGAGATTATTTAAGTAATGAATAATGGTGATTAAATAAATTAAATAATAGGATTATTTAATCATGTTATTAATCACTAAATGGAGGATGTTTGTTGATATTTGTTTTTTGAATAAATAAGATTATATGATTATTTTATTTTATTAAATTAAATTTGGAATTTTGAATTTAAGTAGTTTGAATTCAAATCATATTAAATAAAATAAATATTAATCAATATCTTTACAGATATTTGATATCTTAAAAGATTAGATTGATTTGTTTTTTGATTAAAATTGATTTTGAATTTAAAAAAAAAAACAAAACAAAAAAAAAAACGCATGCATCAATAGAGAGCAATTGGTGGCATGCGTGAGCATACAACAAAAAGAGAGAAAAAAGAGAGCTGTGCGTGGGTGCACAATTTGATACAAATATATATATATATATATATATATAAGATATTTTTTTTTTAACAACTAGAATTGTTCTAGTTTTGGTTTTCTCTTTGGAAGAAACAGTTTCTTCTTCTTTTCTCAACATCCTTCTAAGTTCCTGAGTACATAACGTGCCCAATCGCAGTTATCAGTTTCGGGAATAGTTAGGAAGATCAGTGGTACAGACCAGGAGCATATCGTAAAGTGAAGGAGCCTCCAAACGTTGGTAAGGTTCTAAATTTTCTTTTAATATATTGATTACAATTTCCTGTGTTTACATATTGTATGTATTAAATCCTAAAAAATAATTACGGTCTCAAGTTCACTGGTTCCAGATCGTTTATGATCTGTATTAAAAATTTAAAACATATTTCCGCTGCGTTACCAATGAACGGGGTTTCAACAATTGGTATCAAAGCCAATATTTTTTTTTTGGAACAGGAAATTGTTTTCGATGCTCCTGTATGTATGATTGTGTAGGCACTATTTAAATTGATTGTATGTTGTTTTTGTATGTATATTAAATTTGTTAATTTACAAAAACATGATTGATCGTTAATTATATGGTACTGTGGATTTGGGTTCATGGGTTGTATAATTTTTTTTTATTATATTTTTTTTCTGTTATTGTAATATAAAAAAATATGTAACCTATACTGAAAAACCTGGCAAAATTGAGAATTCAGAAGGGCGAAATCGGAAATATGCGTGACAGGTACTGTTCACACGGTACTGTTCACCATCACTGTTCATGCGGGGGGGGGGGGGGGGGGGGGGGTGTATTGTTCACGCGGACGTTGACATTGTTGGGCACTGTTCACATATTTCTGCACGGTTTCGTTGGCAAGTGTTGCCTAGTGCGTTCCTTGCGGATATCCTATTTCGGATTCTTGAGATGAATCGAAGTGACCTGAAGAGACTGGAAGACTCGAAAATTACAAGAAGACCAAGGAATGCCTTGGGGATATTTCTGTAATTTTAGATTCCTATTGTTTTTAGGTTAAATAATCCACAGTACTCGGTCAATTCATGTATGCTTTATATTATGTGATGATAAAAGCATTGTCATACATACGTATGTCATTTAGATTAGATTTGCCTACACAAATATATTTGATATGTCATACATGCATCATAGCCTATTTTTTATGTACTATTTTTTAATATGATTAAAATCAGTAAATACATTATTGGCTATGAAAATGAGATTAGTTTTTTAATTGTTAGAAAACTTGTTAATTCTCATTAATATTAATCTGGTTATTAAAGTGTTTAATAAGTTAGATTAATAGGGTCATTTATTGTAATTAGTATTAATATGATTAATGACGAAATAATAAATGAACCGTATAAAGTGTTAGAGTTTTAATAGCTAAAACTTGGTAAATACTATCATAATAATCAGAGCTTAATAAATAGTTTACAAAAGCTTAGATTATTCACTAATAGATTAGATTTTTAATAATTAAAAATCATTAATAATTTATTAGTTAATTAGAATTTATTTCTAATAATGAATTTGTTAATGCGCTAGATAACTTGATTAAAGTTAGCCATTTGATCCAATAGAGTCTAGGTGCATTAACGGATAATAGAAAACCCTAATTTTTAAATAGTGAGTGGGAGAGGGATATATGACATATATATCCCACAGTCTCCATCATTAGTTCAACACTGTGAGATCCGAGTGGGGCCTCGTGACAACTTTGCTTTCGTTCTCCCTAAGGAGGGTTTCCACAAAGACCAATACCAAGGTTGACTTCCTAACGGATAGGATTTCTGAGGGTATTTCGGGATTGACCGACCCTAAGGCAGCAATTCTCGAGTTAAGCTCGTGAGATCTGAAATAGTGGGTTGCACTCACGAAGGTTTTGATTAAGTTTTGTTAATTAAAAACCTGACTGAATAAATGATGGTTGAATGATATGGAATAAGAGTTATTCTAGAATATCATTTGATTGAAAATGTCTCGGTCCAACATGCAAAGACTTGACGGACCCATCCTAAGGCGGCACTTCTTTGTGGTATGTTGGATTGTCGTGGTATCGTAACTGTTTTTCGGTAATTCTAGTTCGTTAAACATGTTCCTGCATCATGTTTAAATTTATGTCAAAGCACTCGCACTTGTTTTAATAAATAACTGAATGAATGTTTTATTTATTTCAGCAATTATGTCTTCTGCATTACTTCAAATTCTCGCAAACGACAAATTAACTGGTGATAACTACACTAAGTGGAAACTTAATATTAATGCAATATTGGTCACCAAAGATCTCAAGTTTGTGCTTACGGAGGAATGTCCTCCGGTGCCTACTGCCAATGCCACACGAACTGTTCGTGAGGCAAACCAGCGATGGGTCTCATCTGATGAGAAGGCCCTAACATATCTGTTAGCTTCTATGATAGACGTGCTTGTCACAAAGCACGAAGCAATGACTACAGCATTCGAAATTATGGAGTCATTGCAAGCTATGTTCGGGCAGCCGTCCGAGCAAAAGCGACACGAAGCTGTTCGTTTTGCTATGCTCGCTCGGATGAAGGAAGGTACATCAGTTCGGGAACATGTCCTGAGCATGATGTCCTACTTCAACACGGCAGAAGTCAATGGCAGGGCCATTGACGAACCCAGTCAAGTAAGCATCATACTGACGACTCTTCCGAAGAGTTTTGATCAGTTTAAGAGCAACTACAGGATGAAAAAGTTAAGGTTTAGTCTCACACAGTTGCTCAATGAGCTTGCTACTTTTGAGTCCTTGACTGAGGGCAGCAAAAGTAAGACCGGTGAGGCAAATGTTGCCGAACCATCTTCCTCCAGTAATAAGAAGAGGAAGAGGTCTGCTGGAAAGGCGAAAGGTAAGCCGAAACCCAAGAAGGCCCAAAGAAAAAAGAAGGGCACCTCCACCGACCAAGACAAAGGAAAATGTTTCCATTGTAACAAGGTCGGGCACTGGAAGAGGAACTGTCCTCAGTACCTGGAGGAGGTAGCCAAGAAGAAGAAGAAGAAGAAAGGTAAATATGATTTACTTGTTCTTGAATCTTGTTTAGTGGAAGATGATTCTTCACCCTGGATTGTTGATTCGGGGGCCACTAACCATGTTTGTTCTTCTTTGCAGTAGACTGATTCTTGGACACAGCTAGAGGAGGGAGCCTTCTCCATGCGTGTGGGGTCGGGGGATGTCGTGTCGGTCAAAACAGTGGGAGCAATAAGATTGTAATTTTGTAATAATAATAGTTTTTTATTATTGAACAATGTTTTTTTTATATTCCTGGATTTACACGGAATTTGATTTCCGTTTCTAAGTTGTTAGAACAATTATAATCTGTTTCTTTTAATATTAAGTTTGTTATTATTGGAAAGAATGGTCTGAACGACATAAGATTTCTCCAGATAATGACACGTATCTCTGGCATCTAAGGCTTGGTCGTATCAACCTTGACCGGATAGATAGACCAGTAAAAAGTGGACATTTAAGTGAGTTAAAGGTTGGCACCTTACCTGTCTGCGAATCCTGTTTAGAAGGTAAGATGACTAAGAGACCTTTTACTGGAAAAGGGCTTAGAGCTATAGAGCCACTAGAACTCATACATACAGATGTCTGTTGACCGATGAATTTTAGAGCTAGGGGCGGCTATGAGTATTATGTCACATTTATAGATGACTACTCAAGATACGGATATGTCTACCTGATGCAACGAAAGTTGGAAACATTTGAAAAGTTCAAGGAATTCCGAGCTCAAGTTGAGAATCAATTAGGTAGGACTATCAAGTCACTACGATCAGATCGTGGAGGTGAGTACCTTGCCCAAAAGTTTGAAGACTTCATGGTCGAGCATGGGATAGTTTCCCAACTCACAGCTCCTGGTACACCTCAGCAAAATGGTGTAGCGGAGAGGAGAAATAGAACCCTGATGGAAATGGTGAGATCTATGATTAGTTTCTCATTATTACCAAATTCCTTCTGGGGATATGCGTTACAAACAGCGGCATACATTTTGAATGTAGTTCCATTCAAATCTGTTCCTAAGACTCCTCTAGAGTTGTGGAATGGTCGTAAAGCTAGTTTGTGATATTTCGGTGTATGGGGTGTCCAGCACACGTGCTAAAAAATAGAAGTGGAAAGCTAGACTCCAAGTCTGTGGTCTGCCTGTTTGTAGAATACTCCAAGGAGACCAGAGGTCGACACTTCTATAGTTCCGAAGATAACAAAGTATTTGTATCGACAAATGCAACGTTTCTTGAGGACAATTATATTAGTGACCATAAACCTCGTTCTAAGATTGTATTGAATGAGTTGGAGCCTGGTGAGACTAGTGCTTCATCAACAAGAGTTGTTGATCCACAAACATCTGAGAGTCAGATGGTTCCTGATCAAGTTACACTATCACCTAGACGTAGTGGGAGGGTTATAAGACAACCTGGACTCTATTTAGGTATAGGTGAGGGACAAAGTGTTGTCTCTGCTGATAGTGTGGATGATCCATTGACATTTAAGAATGCAACGGAAGATCCTGATAAAGAGGAATGGCTTAAAGCCATGAATCTCGAGATGGAGTCCATGTACTCTAACTCAGTCTGGGATCTTGTAGACTTACTAGATGGGGTAAAACCCATAGGATGTAAGTGAATCTACAAGAGAAAGAGAGGAGTAAACGGGAAGGTAGAGACCTTCAAAGCAAGCTAGTGGCTAAGGGTTATACCTAGAAAGTGGGGGTTGATTATGAAGAGACCTTCTCGCCAGTAGCCATGTTTAAGTCTAGTAGGATTCTCTTATCCATTGCTGCCTATTTCGATTATGAAATTTAGCAAATGGACGTCAAGACTGCATTCTTGAATGGCAATCTTGACGAGAGCATCTATATGATGCAACCAGAGGGATTCGTGTCTCCTGATCAAGAGCAAAAGGTTTGCAAGTTGTAAAGGTCAATGTATGGACTTAAGCAAGCATCTAGATCTTGGAACATCAGGTTTGATGATGTGATCAAAACCTATGGCTTTGAGCAGAACATCGATGAGCTTTGTGTTTACAAGCGCGTCATTGACAAAAAGGTAGTATTCTTAGACCTATACATGGACGACATCCTACTCATTGGGAATGATATCTGATGTAAAGGGCTGGCTGGCTAGCCAATTCCAAATGAAAGATTTGGGAGAGGCGAGTTATGTTCTAGAAATCCAACTTAAAAGGGATCGTAAGAACAAACTCATAGCATTGTCTCAGGCATCGTATATCGACAAGATTCTTGTGCGTTTTTCGATGTAGAACTCCAAGAAAGGTAATTTACCTTCTAGGCATAGAGTTCACTTGTCTAAGGAACAGTGTCATAAGACACCTCAAGAAGTTGAGGATATGAGATGTGTACCCTATGCATCAGCAGTAGGTAGCCTCATGTATGCTATGTTATGCACGAGACCGGACAGCAGGTACCAGTCCAACCCAGGATTGTATCATTGGGTTGCTGTTAAGACTATTCTCAAGTATCTTCGAAGAACGAGAAACTATATGCTAGTGTATTCCGGACAGGATTTGATCCTGTTAGGATACACAGATTTTGATTTTCAATCAGACAGGGATTCTAGAAAATCCACGTTTGGATCAGTTTTCACCCTAGGTGGTAGAGCCATTGTGTGGAGAAGTATAAAGCAATCTTGCATTGCTGACTCCACCATGGAAGCCGAATATGTAGCCACTTGTGAAGCTGCTAAAGAGGCTGTTTGGCTCCGTAAATTCTTGAGTGATCTGGAAGTTGTTCCAGATATGGATAAGCCTATCACACTTTATTGTGATAATAGTGGTGCTGTGGCTAATTCCAAAGAACCAAGAAGCCACAAGAGAGGGAAGCATATAGAGAGAAAGTATCATCTCATTAGAGAGATAGTGCAGAGAGGAGATATGATCATCACCAAGATAGCCTCACAAGACAATCATGCTGATCCATTTACGAAGACCTTACCGACTAAAGTGTTTTTGGGTCACCTAGATTGTCTAGGGTTACGAGACATACCTCACATGCTTTAGTGCAAGTGGGAGATTGTTGGGGTTTATACCCTAAATATGTAATTTGTAAATGGATTTATGAAATAAATAAAAAGAAAAGTTCAATTCATTCTTGTTGTGTTGTTTATTTTATAACTTGTGCATGTATTAACATCCTAGATTGCCGGATGTAATCTCGAACTGTGTATATGAGTGTCATATACGGATGGATACAGTAAGAGACGTGCAATCTAAAGAGTCCATAGATAACAAATAAAGCTGGGTACTTTATTTGTGGTTAATCTAAAGCTGCAGTCCATTCCATAATGTACGGTGATTGTATCCTGAATCATTCATATGAGATATGAGAATGGAGGCACCTTGTATGATGTGATCATATAGGACTGGGCCATGATCTATATGAATCTCTCACCAAGATCTGTTTACTGATGAGATTCATATATATCAACTAATGATAGCTATATGTGGGTGATCTTAATCCTGAGTGTCTTATCGACTCCTTCAGGTTAGATTCTGGTCTTTGATATACCATGGGTGAGGTCAGATGCAATTCCTGATCAATATACTCTGTATGTTGGGATTGCGGTTTGGCTTGTGGCTGGGAAGGTATGTACACAATAGTGGAATCCACTCCTTCTTATGAGAAGTAGATGGTAGTTCCCTTAAGGGTTGATTCGGGGCTTGGACAATATGAGCGCTCTCTCCTAATTCCTTGAGGAAATATGATTTATTGTCCATTAGAGAATCAACGGTACTTAAAGGATATATGTAATTAGAGGGGTATAACGGACATTATGACCCGGCTTTAATTATGAACTACTGTGGTGGATCACACCATGTGTAATAGCTATATCGATGGACACCGAGTTGTATCGGTCTGTGTAAAAACGCCTGCAGTTGAAAGAGTGCAGCTTCGGGTTTTTAGTGGAATAACACCGGAGTTAATAATCAAAGAATATTAATTAAAGAGTTTAATTAATGATTCCAAAAATTATTGGAGCTCAAAATACTGTGGGTCCATTAGGTCCCCTTGCTAGCCCGATCGATTTAGGTAACAAGGGTCAAGGATAATTAATTGTGCTACGAAAGTGACACGTATTTATTCAGGAATTAATTGAATAATGAGATTATTTAATTAATGAATAATGGTGATTAAATAAATTAAATAATAAGATTATTTAATTATGTTATTAATCACTAAATGGAGGATGTTTGTTGATATTTGTTTTTTGAATAAATAAGATTATATGATTATTTTATTTTATTAAATTAAATATTGAATTTTGAATTTAAGTAGTTTGAATTCAAATCATATTAAATAAAATAAATATTAATCAATATCTTTAAAAATATTTAATATCTCAAAAGATTAGATTGATTTGTTTTTTGATTAAAATTGATTTTGAATTTAAAAAAAAAAAAATGCATGCATCAATAGAGAGCAATTGGTGGCATGCGTGAGCATACAACAAAAAGAGAGAAAAAAGAGAGCTGTGCGTGGGTGCACAATTTGATACAAATATATATATATATATATATATATATATATAAGATATATTTTTTTAACAACTAGAATTGTGCTAGTTCTAGTTTTCTCTTTGGAAGAAATAGTTTCTTCTTCTTTTCTCAACATCCTCCTAAGTTCCTGAATACGTGACGCGCCCACACGCAGTTACCAGTTCCTGGAATAGCTAGGAAGATTAGTGGTACAGACCAGGAGCATATCGTAAAATGAAGGAGCCTCCAAACGTTGGTAAGGTTCTAAATTTTCTTTTAATATATTGATTACAATTTCATGTGTTTACATATTGTATGTATTAGTTCCGGAAAAATAATTACGGTCTCAAGTTCACTGGTTCCAGATCGTTTATGATCTGTATTAAAAATTTTAAAACATATTTCCGATGCGTTACCAGTGAACGGGGTTCCAACACCTGGGGCATTAGCAGCAATCTGAAACACATATCCAATCTAATCTGGACCTGGTTCCCGATCGATGTTATCCTTCTGGCATTGCTCCCTCCACAACATGAGGAACCCCACCAAATGCCTCCAAAATCTTGGTGTCAACTGGAGGGGTGAAGGGGTAGCCTGACTCCAAAATCGAAGGCTGCCGTATGTATCGAGACCTCGCCAGCAGAAGGAGAATACATATCATACTCCCATGGAGGGACGGCGATAGTGAGCTCTTTGGGGATCTTGAAATCTCTCCGTAAACGTTTGATGGTTTCCGGAGTACTAGTAGAAGGAGGGATGCATCAGTACTAATACGAAATGGCCAGTACCCTTCCAGTAGTATCAGTAACTTCACCGACCCGGCTCCCACCAATCCCGATGCACATACTTCTTCACTCGACTCCTGGTCGACATCAACCGGAGTCTCAGGATTGTTCGAGAAACCTGTCCCGATTACTTGTATAGGGATGATACGAATCACTTGCGAAGGCACCAGAGTTTATATAGGGATGATTACTTGTAACGGGCAGAAAAGGTAATTAATTCCGTGGTAAAATTGGTGACGTGGAGGGATCGATTTCGAGAAACATGCACCCCCAAAATATTTTCTTTTTTGAATTCGGCTTACCCTGATCAGCCACGTGGAATTTAAATCAGCGTGCAAAGAGAAGATTCCCTCCTATGAGACGATACAAAAAATCCTCCAAGCGCTATCTATCCTGACTCCAACCCCAACCTGATATAGGTGTTCAAGTCAGGGGGGACTTCTGTTAACAGATTTTTCTGGCATGGGACCAAGGGAGAATTTTCCAAACAGTGATCTATCAAGGAAGATTCATCCAGATACTCCAAGAGACATGCGAGATCGGTACCTTTACCTAAATGGAGTCGATATCCGATGAGGTTGGAACCTCGACTATCTATCTATCAAGATAGGATATCAACTCCGAAAGCATGTATCTCGCCCTACTGAAGCTCATGATACCAGTTCAAGACCAATACGATGATAGCTTACACGCCCAGAACCCCGCAAGCATCTCGACGTTGATCAAGGTACCAAGGTACCAGGTACCTCGATACCTACCTCGGTACCACATCGATGTCTGCCTTGGTGCCACCCTGACTCCCGCCTGGTACTTAGTATGCTTATCCAGAGCTCCTTCAAGGCAAGTATCCTACCCCGCCCTAGGCAATACGATTAGGGTACACGAAGACACAAGCACCATTCCAGCGAGAGGCAGAACAAGCCCGTCAAAATGAGGTACCAGTACTACCCTCCATCAGAACTTGTTAACAGAAGTTTTGCTCGGGATGAGAAATCTCAGTTAACGCCCTCGAGACCACTACCACGTAGGTGGTGGCCAAAATTCATTGTATATGTAACAGTGATTTATAAAGTGACAAGTAAGTAAGAATGTTTTTATTGAACATGCATGGTATACAAATACAGAGGTTCTTCTCTCTTTTTTCTCAACTCTCTCTAGGGAATGGTCGATTGTTAGTCATATGCCTGTCGAATAGTAGCCTCTTCTTTTTCATTTCTTTTCTTTTCTATTTATACATAGTTTGTAGGTCAACAGATTGATTCTCCCTTGATTTTCTCAGTCTCCTCCTTATCGGGCGGGATTTCTTACTTTAATGTCATTGACTTTTGGATTGACGTCCGAATTGAGAGTATCGTGGTGGAGATCAGTTTGTTTCCTTTTTGGATTTTATTACTTGTTCTGCATGTAGGTAACGTTTCCAGATATGGTTCAATGCATTCCTCGTATCCTTTCAGTATGATCCTTTATGGAGGTCGTTGGATATGACGATATGGTGTGGTGCATCAACCAGGGAGGTTGATTAGTATTTCGACCTTGATATCTGAGAAGTTTCATCCAGCTTGGAGCCAAATCTGGCTTCCCTTGACCTTTTGAAGCTAGGTGTGGCCTCAACTGACCTTTTGAAGCTAGGTGTGGCTTTGACTGACCTCGCGGCCTTTTAGGGACATTCTTCTATGTCAATCGAGGTACAGACGAGTCTCTGGAGCACTTGCGAGATGACCTCGACTTCGGGGAGCTTCTAGTTTTGGTGATGCCGGCTAGATCTGATCGTTCCGGGCTTTATCCCGGATGTTTCCGGAGCCCATCCTTATTCTTGGGGTGGTATCACAGTTTGGCTCTGGACAGAGAGGTCTCCTGGTTGAAACTCTCGGGTCCGGGCTCTATCCCGGATGTTTCCGGAGCCCGCCCTTATTTCTGGGATGGTATAGTTGCTCGGCTTTGGATTGAGAGGTCTCCTGGTGAAACTCTCGGGTATGGAACCAGGTCTGGGAGGTGGAAAACTTCCCTTTGGTCCTTAGCCAATTTTGGCTATTAACAGAAGTTCCCTCTGACTTGAACACCAGACGTCGAGCTCAGGGTTGAGGTCAGATTCTTACTTTATTTGGGAAATCTTCCTCTTTTTACCGTTACCGAAATATTGGGGAAATTTCTTCATTTGAATGACGTGTTACGAACCGACTAATTTATCTTTGAATTAATCTGATTGCGTTATGGCAGTCCCCGAGATTTTTTACCGTTACCAAAATCTTGGGGAGATCATCCTCTTGACTGCGTAAGTGATGTGGCATGAGATGATTAGCCCGCTTTCGAGTTTAATCCATTTACGTTACTGTTATCGATTTTTTACCGTTACCAGACGAGTATCTCGGTTCTGTTGCCTTTCTGCCTATATATGTCTGTTTTCCTCCTCATCTTCCTCACATCTCTTCGAGCTAAAAAACTTTTTACTAAGAAATATTTCCATAGCTTTTCCTCTGAGCTAGCTTCTTTCTTCATTCTTCGTCATTTATGATGTCGAAAAACAATCGTGACTTAGCTGATTCCATATTCGACGGCGAGGAGGTCGTCAGTCTTATTCTGGGAAGCGGGCTAGGAGGAGCTCTAACGGCGATGATTCCCCACCCACCTCACAACGTCGGCGGTCAAGTAGGAATGTATCTATCCGGACTGGGTTCTCCAACCATCCCGACCACCCTTTAGATATCGTCGATGATGACTCTGATAGAGAAGCGGCCGGTGGCATTGCTGGGGAGCGTAGGGTCTCAGCTCCTGGTCCCCTTGGGGAGAGGCTACCTCCCTACGATTTCCGGGTTGTCCCAGATTCCACCGTTGACCCGGTGTCGATTGACCGTTTGAGGTCAAAGTTTGGCATCCCTGACAGCCTATCCATCTCGGTGCCTCCCAAAAATTACGAGTTTTTCAACCCCCCTAAAGGCGTGCATCTGATTCATGTGGCCGCTCTTGAGAACTGGGTAAGGCTTCCCCTCCATCCAACCCTTCGACGGGCTCTCAACGCCATCTAGCTCACTCCCCTCCAGTTGACGCCTGGCTTCCAGAGGCATCTGATTGGTTTCCTTGTGTTATGGAGGGAATAATACCAGATGAGTAAAGTAACGAGGGAGCCAGGTGCAAAGGAGCTGGCTTATCTCTTCCAGATTGGGAACTTGTCTGGGGCTCCTCGAGGCCAGTTCTATGCCAAGGCCAAGAATAAGCTCAACTTCATCGTTCCTGGTGCCTCGAAGAAGGACCCCTCATGGAAAGAGGAATGGATCCTGGTGAGGGATGACTGGGGGAGCTCTATTTTCATCGGAGGGCATGAATTCGAGGTTCCTACGGCTTTCAGTGACAAGCCCTCTTGGGACCGGGACTCCCTACCTTCTGAGTCCGAAGCCGTCTTAAAGGCTATTCTAGCCCGGAATTATCTGAATCCGAAGTTCCCTACTGCTGAAGCTTTTGATCCTCGTAGGGTGAACAAGTATTTGCGGATTTCAGATGCTATTCCTCGTAAGTGTCATTGAGTTGCTTCCCCTTTTTACTTGGCTTGGTTCTAACAATTTTTTTTTTTTACAGTTTTTGTCGTGGAGCCGGCCACCTGTCACGTCTCATGCTCTCCTCAAGGTGGAGCTTCTCTTCCCTCCTCTGGGGTCGAACCTGCCCTGGCTTCGTCTATCTCTCCGGCTGGGTCTAAGATGGCCACCCTTGCCTCGCGGGCTTTTCGGGCTTTGGGTAAAGCTCCCCAGGTGGTTAGCACGGCTGCTTCTGCCCCCTTGGCTATGGCAGCTAAAGTCGCTAACCCTTCGACTCAAACACCTGATTCCGTTGCGCTTCCAACAACCAAAGCCTCGGAGCTTTCTGGGAAAGGTGTTGCTTCTGGGAAAGGTGTCGCGAAGGTTCCTCCCAGTCGCTCCCGGCCTCAGTCGAGCTCGACGGGGCGGGATGAGGTCCTGGAACACTTCATAGCGTCCTATCCGGGTGGTGGGATCTCCAAGATAGCTTCTATGCCTATGGACGTCCTTATAACCAAAGGGGTCTGCTATTTTAGCTGAGGTGATTGTATTTCCTTCACGCTACTTTTGTTAATTCGTTTAGTTTCTAACTCGGGTTCTGTATTTTGTAGGCCTTTAAGGTTAATGTCGCGATGGGCCAGCCGGTAGCCCTCCTTCGTGATCGGGCTACAAAAGCCGAGGCTGAAGCTGAGAATGCCGGGGAACTGCTCTAGCAGGCTCGGTCTTTAGTGGAAGAGGTGACTTCTAGCCAGGGAAAAATCGAGCTCGAAATGGCTGAGCTTCGCTGCGATCATGAGAGGATGCAGCAATCTTTTGATCAGGAGCGTCTTCAATCTCTCCGGCGGGCTAGGCTACGGGATTCCTGGAGATCTGAGGCTAAGAAACTGGACCTCGAGAACCGGTCAATGATTACTCAGGTGGCCAAGCTGCAAGCTGATACGGAGACCTCCTTCAGTGACGGGTATTTTTATGCTTCCTTTCAGGCCGCGGAAGCTCTTCCTCTTCCCTTTGATTTATCGTCTATTACGGGCTGGGACAGACAGGAAATAATGCTCAAAGCTGCCGAGTTATCTCCCCCTGAGGGCGACAAGGTGGTCCCTTCTAGCCCAGCAGGAACTGGGAAGCAGCCTGCTCAGTCAGATCCCTCATTCCATCTTCCTTCCTTTATCACCTCTGAAAATACACAAAGTGTGTCTAATACAACCTAGAGGGGGGGTGAATAGGTTTTAGTTGATATATTACCAACTTTTCGACTTAATTAATTTCGATAATCCTACTCCATATTAACAATCAATCAATCCAATATAAATATGCGGAAAATAATAAAAACACAAGGATTGATTTACGTGAGAAACCCTCCAACTGGGCAAAACTCACGGGCTATCTTTCTAGCCACAAACGGTCCTCAAATCCACTATTTGAACGAAAGTTTACAACCTAGGTTGACCTCAAGTCACACCTACTTGGTCACTTACCCTTTCAATCTACCCAACGGGCCTTTAATAGTGATTCTTGACCACAAGCTTGTGCACTAACTCACTTAGTCACAAAGCTTAACAATCAATGAAGAGGTTAAACAACCTAAGTGAATATGTAAAAGATATTCAAGTATGCAATTAATGCTAGGCAACAATAAATGCTTATCTAAGGATTTAAGGATGACAATAAGTGTAAATCCTAGATATCAATATCTAAATGCAAATGCATGAAGATTTAGCTAGAAGGGTAAAATCGTCCTAAATGCTAGCTATTAATGAACAAGTCTCTCAACCAACACACAACAACTCAATCATGTTATAAATGCCAATAAACATAAAGATATGCAATAAAATCACATAAAAGAGCTAACCCTAGGCAAACAAGAACATAAATAAATACAAAGAGATTTAGGGCATGTTCAAGTTACCTAGTCAATGAAAGCAAGAAGAATCCATGATGAGATGATGCTTGAAGATGTTAGATGCACATGGATTTGTGTTTGGTTGAGTAAAGATGAGTTCTTGGGAGTTTCTCTCTCTAAGGAAAGCTTGGCCTATCAAAAATGGCTTCTTCAACTCATAGAAACGAGCAAGGAAGAAGATAGAGCATATATATAGGAGCCCTAGTTGAAACAGCGTCGTTTTGAACTTAGGGCACGAAATCCCGTCAATACCGCTAGCTGGACCGCGTCGCAGGTAAGTGTCCAGACCGCGGTACACACAGCAGTGCACCGTCTGGACAACAACGCGGTGCAGGTCGCTGTGCATGCAGGTGTACAGGCCGCGGTATGGGCAACAGAGGCTTACTGGACAACACCGCGACTTGGGTCGCTTTGCGAGCAAGTGTACAGGAAGCGGTACACGAAGCATGACACTGCTGAGATATACCGCTCTGTGTGCCGCGGTGCAAGCAAGTCTTGCCAAGCGGTCTAGGCCGCGCTAAGAGAAGAAATTGTCTTTTCTGGGCAAACTCAACACACTAAGTGATGTGCAAAATGTGCAAGTGTGGAGAGTGAAAAGAGGCATACAATACATCATTCAATGATATGAAGATAAGAACAATAATGCATGCAAGTGAGTGTGTGCAACTAGATCTCTTCAAAGAAAGTTAAACTGATGAGATACCTTTGAAGTGCTCTTTGAGAGAGATGATGTCCTTGGAGCTTGATCACACTCAAGAGGCCTAAATTACCCTTACAAAGAATAATCCCCAATGTGGTTTGTCAACGAAATAAGCCAATCAAAATATGAGGAACTTACAATCTCCCCCTTTGGCTATTTCGTGACAAAACCACCACTCAAAAATCATCCTCACAAAAAATAAAAACTAAAGGTCAACAAATAGATATTCTACATTACAAAAAGATACCTAGATACTACGTCTTCAAAACTTCAAGCTCTTGTAGAATAGCCATCCCTACAAAACACAGAGACTACACTTTCCAAGACAAGTGTATGTGAGGTGATCAAGAGAGATAGATAAATAAGAGCAATTTGCATAATAAAAGAAAACTTCAACATGCAACATGCAAATGCTCTCCCCCTATATAGGTTACTCCCCCTCAATGGGACAATCTCTCCAAATATGCAATCCCCTTAAATAAAACCATTTCTCCCCCTTTTTGTCATGAGATAGGCAAAGGAGTATTCCCCAACCGGGCCACTTTAGCAAAGAGAGCTATTTGCAAGATAAGTGCATAATCATATACAACAACGTTATGCAACTCAATTAATTGAGAGAGAATCATTGAGGGTTTTATTGTTTAGAAGAAGATGTGTGACTTAATTGCTTTGGATGTAAGACATGTAACTTCATGGTTCAAGCAAATGGTATTTGGCAAAGCAAACATCAAAAGGGTTTCCAAAAGAATTCAAACCAATTTATACCCTTTTGTTATAAGCAAACAAGATATAGTTTTTCAAAATGAATTTCAATTTAAAGAGCAACTATATCAAACCTTATGAGCAAAACAAGACATGAGTGACTTTTGTACCCTTTTTGATTTTTCCGGGTGGGATACCCGTATGATAGTAGTCTTGTTCAACTAATAAAGAGAGAGAGAAGACTAAATTTGGATGAGATATCCTTGTTTATTGCATGGATACTAGATCTTTATTTGGTTTAGTCTTCTCATTTGCGTTAACACATATTTTGCACTAGAGCAAACAAAAAACATTTCATGCATATTATTTTAAGCATGTCATTAAAGGTTCTCATGTCATGGAGTTAAATTATGGGTCATTCAAGTGTACTTTCCCAATCAAAATCTCCTAGTCCAAAAATGCATTTTTGAACATAGAGGTGACATGGATTACAAATCAAGCAAGGCACACTTATTAAATAAAAAGCCATATAAGAATATATATAAGCACAACCAAGAATACTCAAGCAATTAATAAAGAAGCATAAAGTTGATCAAGTTTTTGCTTATTCCAACATGCAAGGTTGCTCTCTTTGCTTGAGTTCCCCATTAGGGTCAATCACCAAAACACATCAAGGCATATGACAAATCTCAATAGACCTACTAAGTGACTTGAACCTAGTTGAGTCTAAGGGCTTTGTAAATAAATCCGCTAGTTGATCATTAGTGCCCACATGCTCAAGTGCAATGCATTTGTTTTCAACTAGTTCCCTAATGAAATGATGCCTAATGTCTATATGCTTTGTCCTAGAGTGCTGAACAGGGTTCTTTGAAATGTTAATTGCACTCATGTTATCATAATAAAGGGTAAGAATACCTTGATCAAAGCCGTAATCCACAAGCATTTGTTTCATCCAAAGGAGTTGTGTGCAAGCACTCCCGGCGGCTATGTATTCCGCTTCAGCTGTGGATAGAGAGATGGAATTTTGCTTCTTGCAAAACCATGAGACCAAGTTGTTGCCTAGGAAGAAGCAACCGCCCGATGTACTCTTCCTATCATCACAATTTCCTGCCCAATCTGCATCACTAAAGCCAACTAAGCTAGCATTAGTGTCAAAAGAGTACCATATCCCATAGTTGGATGTCCCATTCACATACCGAATGATTCTTTTTACGGAGGAGAGATGGGATTCCTTGGGATCTGCTTGGTACCTAGCACACACACCCACACTAAAGGCTATATCGGGTCTACTTGCGGTCAAGTAAAGCAAGCTACCAATCATACCATGATAAAGACTTTGTTCCACACTCTTGCCACTAGCATCCTTGCTTAGTTTCAAGGTGGTACTCATGGGTGTGTCACAATGTTTGGCATTCTCAAGGCCAAACTTCTTCACTAGGTTCTTAGCATACTTAGCTTGGGATATGAAAATCCCATCATGCAATTGCTTGATTTGCAAACCTAGGAAGTAATTGAGCTCCCCAACAAGACTCATCTCAAACTCATGAGACATGACATCAACAAATTTTTGGACTTTGGATTTGTTGGTGGAGCCAAAAACAATATCATCAACATAAATTTGAGCTATGAAAAGCTCATCTTTGTTCCTCTTGATGAATAAGGTTTTGTCAACACTACCCCTAGTGTAGTCATTGTCAACAAGAAATTGAGTGAGGCGCTCATACCAAGCCCTAGGTGCTTGTTTCAACCCATATAAAGCCTTCTTGAGGCTATAGACATGATTGGGGTGGTGTGGATCCACAAACCCCTTGGGTTGCTCAACAAACACCTCCTCATGCAAGAGACCATTTAGGAAGGCACTCTTAACATCCATTTGATGCAATTTGAACTTGTGCACACATGATATGGACAAAAGAAGCCTTATGGACTCAAGACGGGCAACCGGAGCAAAGGTCTCCTCAAAGTCAATACCCTCAATTTGAGAGTATCCTTGTGCTACAAGTCTAGCCTTGTTGCGCACAATGTTGCCATTCTCATCCGACTTATTCCTATAAACCCATTTGGTGCCTATGACATTAGTATTCTTGGGTCTAGGAACAAGAGTCCAAACCTCATTTCTTTCAAATTGGTTTAGCTCTTCTTGCATGGCAAGAACCCAAAACTCATCATTCAAGGCTTCATCAACCTTTTTGGGTTCAATTTGAGAGGTGTAACAAGTGTAGCTAATTTGATTAGCTATTTGACGCCTAGTCCTACCACCCTCATTCATATCTCCAAGAATGTCATTCTTATTGTGGAGATGTCTAACCCATGGAGCGGGTTCTTTAGAGTCCAAAGATGGATCTCTATCAAGAGGTTGGATGACCTCTTCATCAAGACTTGACTTCACATCAATTGAAGTCTCAACATTCTTCTCCAAGAAAGGATCATCAAGCACAATGACCTCCTCATCATGGTCTCGAGTCTTAGGCCTACAATCATCTATGACGACATTAGTTGATTCCATGACACTTCAAGTTTTTAAATTGAAAACTCTATAGGCCTTACTATTAAGGGCATAGCCAATAAAAATCCCCTCATCACTCTTGGCATCAAACTTGCCAAGTTGATCTCGGTCATTTAGAATATAGCATTTGCTCCCAAATGAGTGGAAGTAGCTAATATTTGGCTTCCTACCCTTCCATAATTCATAGGAGGTTTGCCTAGTACCGGGCCTTAGGAAGACTCTATTTCCTATGCAGCAAGCCGTATTGACGGCCTCGGCCCAAAGGTTCCTAGGGACATTGTTGCTAAGCAACATCACACGGCCCATCTCTTGAAGGACCCTGTTCTTCCTCTCAACAACCCCATTTTGTTGAGGAGTTCTAGGAGCCGAAAACTCATGGGAAATGCCTAAGCTATTGCAATAGCTTTCAAAACAAGCATTTTCAAATTCCCTCCCATGATCACTCCTAATTCTTTTAATGCTTTTAATGTGTGAGTTCTTTTCATTTTGAATTTTAGTGCAAAGCATTTTAAATTTTTCAAAAGTTTCAGATTTTTCTCTAAGAAAATATGTCCAAGTAAATCTAGAAAAATCATCAACACAAACAAAAATGTATCTCTTGCCACCGAGACTCTCGGTTTGCATGGGACCCATAAGGTCCATATGTAGAAGTTCTAATGGCTCTTTGGTGGCGAGATACTTGCCTTTCTTGTGCATACTTTTGGTTTGTTTCCCTTGTTGACAAGGTCCACAAACGCCATCGACTTTCTTCCCAAGCTTAGGGAGGCCACGCACAACCTTGAACTTATCTAAGATCCTCAGATCTCTATAGTTCATGTGGCCAAGTCTTTGATGCCATAACTCAATTTCCTCACATTTGGACATATTGCAAGAGATAGCACTAGCTTCAAGACAATAGCAATTGTCACTAGATCTCTTTCCTTTTAGCAAGGTTTTTCCATTTGGCATTAAAATAGAGCAATCATTTTTGTTAAACAAGACAGAGAGTCCGTCATCATTAAGATGAGAAATGCTTATAAGATTGGCTTGTAAGCCATCAACAAGTAAAGCATTGGACAAGGAGGGTAAATCGGGAATGGAGATGGTTCCTTTCCCTATGACTTTCTTTCTAGATCCATCACCAAAGGTGACAAATCCTCCATCCTCCAAGACAAGGGATTTAAAGAAGCTCTTGTTCCCCGTCATATGCCTAGAACACCCACTATCCAAATACCAAGTGTTAGAGGCATTTGCCTTCAAGGCAATTTGAGCCACATAGCAAGAATAGTTATCCTTTCTAATCCACCTAGGTGTAATGTTCTCATTCCTAGTGGTATTAGTCACATTGACTCTAGATTTTCTAGGATCATGCAAATTTGCTCTGGGTTTCCTAGGAACATGCATTCTAGCTCTAGCTCTATTTCTTTCAATCATGCTCTTGATTCTACACATTTCAATGTATTTAAAGCAATTTGGTCTAATGTGACCATCAACACCACAAAAGTGACACGTGGGAATAAAATAAGAAGACATACCATGCCCTTGTGAGTACAGAGGGGCTTTCCCATGCATTTGAGCTTGTCTTTTGTGTTGGATTGGTTCTCTTCTTCTTTGTTGTTGAGTTGGAACGAATTGCTTCCTTGGTTGCCCTTGCATGAATTGCTTTTTGGCTTGATGGTATTTCGGTTGAGGGAAACTTGCTTGATGCACCCTTGTTGATTGAGCTTGAGCTTGTTTCCCTTGTGCTACCTTGACTTGAGGATCTTTAGAGCACTCTTCTAGTTCGATCTTCTTCCTAGGATATTGTGGGGGGAGAGGCTCTTTGTTATCCAAACCCTTAACAAACACAATTTTGCTTGAGGATGAGGTCTCCTTGTCATTTTCATAGCCAAGACCTTTCTTATCACTTGGCCTCTTGCCAACTCCCAACATGTGGTCAAGTTTATTCGTGCTTGAAGTCATCTTAGCAATGATCTCTCTAGCTTCTTCAAGCTCCTTTTCCATCAATTCCTCATTCCTTTTGGCTATCTTCACTTCTTTATTTAAGTGAGTAGCTTCGGTGGATAGCTTGAGATTCTCCCCTTTTAGCCTTTGAATCTCCTTCTTCATCTTCAATCTTGAGCTTTGAAAATGCTCAATGAAGCCTTCAAGATCCATTCCTCCTACATCCATATTTGTTGAATGGGATGAAGAGTCACCATAGCTAGAGTCATCTTCACTTTGTTTCTCTACCTCTTCATCATCTATTGCTTCCTTACTCTTGAGAGAAGATGCGAAGGCAATAAAGTTTGCCACATGATCCTCATCATCTGAGGATTCTCCTTCTTCTTCCAAGTCATCACCATCGCTCCACGTGGCGGCCATGGCCTTTCCTTTCTTCTTATTTTTCAAATTTCCACAATCAGTGGAGATGTGTCCGAAGCCTCCACATTCAAAGCATTGAATCCCTTTTCTTGTGGGCTTGTCTTCACTTGACTCAAACTTCTTGAAAGGAGTCTTCTTCTTTATTTCCTTTCCTTTGGATCCAAATCCCCTCTTCTCAAAATTGATGAACTTCTTGAATCTTTTCACCATGAGGGCCATTTCTTCATCTGAGTCTTCTTCCTCCTTCTCAACCTTAGAAGTCTTCAGAGCAATGCTCTTTTGCTTCTTTTGAGGTGTAGGTGTGGGAGTCCATCTAGACTCATATGCTAGAAGCCTTCCAATAACTTCACTTGGCTTCATATTCTTGTAGTCAATATTCTCCTCAAGAGCCGTCACCTTTGACTCAAATCTTGCTGGAAGCGACCTCATAATTTTTTGCTTGATCCTCCTATCCGAATAGGGATCACCAAGTTGATGGCTTTGATTGACTATGTCCATCATTTTCACTTGAAAGTCGTTGAAGCACTCATCCTCCTCCATCCTAATTTGCTCGAATTGTGTTTGGAGGACTTGAAGCTTGGAGTCCTTGACCACCTCGGTTCCCTCATGGGCCGTCTCTAGAATCTCCCATGCCTCTTTTGCAATTCTTGTTGTTTGGATCAATTTGTACTGATTGTCATCCGTAGCACAAAGAATAGCATGCATAGCCTTGTTGTTCCACTTGGATGCTTCAAATTCTTGAGTTGACCATTCCGACTTTGGCTTGGGAACTACACTTTCGTCTTCAAGAGTCTTTTCCGGAAGAGCGTAGCCATCTTCAATTGCCATCCATGCTCGGTCATTTATTTGGCAAATGTAAGACTCCATCTTACCTTTCCAAGAGGCATAGTTTATTCCGGTGAGCAAAGGGGGTCTTGTGCTAGAGGCTCCCTCATTACCACTCCAGTTTCCACTCATAGTGTTTGGGTATGAATGAGATGAATGTTTATGATGCAACAAACACAAGCAAAATGCAAGACACACAACGAGCAAGGATCACCTGAGTGTATCTAGGAACCCGCTCTGATACCAATTGAAAATACACAAAGTGTGTCTAATACAACCTAGAGGGGGGGTGAATAGGTTTTAGTTGATATATTACCAACTTTTTCACTTAATCAATTTCGATAATCCTACTCCATATTAACAATCAATCAATCCAATATAAATATGCGGAAAATAATAAAAACACAAGGATTGATTTACGTGAGAAACCCTCCAACTGGGCAAAACTCACGGGCTATCTTTCTAGCCACAAACGGTCCTCAAATCCACTGTTTGAACGAAAGTTTACAACCTAGGTTGACCTCAAGTCACACCTACTTGGTCACTAACCCTTTCAATCTACCCAACGGGCCTTTAATAGTGATTCTTGACCACAAGCTTGTGCACTAACTCACTTAGTCACAAAGCTTAACAATCAATGAAGAGGTTAAACAACCTAAGTGAATATGTAAAAGATATTCAAGTATGCAATTAATGCTAGGCAACAATAAATGCTTATCTAAGGATTTAAGGATGACAATAAGTGTAAATCCTAGATATCAATATCTAAATGCAAATGCATGAAGATTTAGCTAGAAGGGTAAAATCGTCCTAAATGCTAGCTATTAATGAACAAGTCTCTCAACCAACACACAACAACTCAATCATGTTATAAATGCCAATAAACATAAAGATATGCAATAAAATCACATAAAAGAGCTAACCCTAGGCAAACAAGAACATAAATAAATACAAAGAGATTTAGGGCATGTTCAAGTTACCTAGTCAATGAAAGCAAGAAGAATCCATGATGAGATGATGCTTGAAGATGTTAGATGCACATGGATTTGTGTTTGGTTGAGTAAAGATGAGTTCTTGGGAGTTTCTCTCTCTAAGGAAAGCTTGGCCTATCAAAAATGGCTTCTTCAACTCATAGAAACGAGCAAGGAAGAAGATAGAGCATATATATAGGAGCCCTAGTTGAAACAGCGTCGTTTTGAACTTAGGGCACGAAATCCCGTCAATACCGCTAGCTGGACCGCGTCGCAGGCAAGTGTCCAGACCGCGGTACACACAGCAGTGCACCGTCTGGACAACAACGCGGTGCAGGTCGCTGTGCATGCAGGTGTACAGGCCGCGGTATGGGCAACAGAGGCTTACTGGACAACACCGCGACTTGGGTCGCTTTGCGAGCAAGTGTACAGGAAGCGGTACACGAAGCATGACACTGCTGAGATATACCGCTCTGTGTGCCGCGGTGCAAGCAAGTCTTGCCAAGCGGTCTAGGCCGCGCTAAGAGAAGAAATTGTCTTTTCTGGGCAAACTCAACACACTAAGTGATGTGCAAAATGTGCAAGTGTGGAGAGTGAAAAGAGGCATACAATACATCATTCAATGATATGAAGATAAGAACAATAATGCATGCAAGTGAGTGTGTGCAACTAGATCTCTTCAAAGAAAGTTAAACTGGTGAGATACCTTTGAAGTGCTCTTTGAGAGAGATGATGTCCTTGGAGCTTGATCACACTCAAAAGGCCTAAATTACCCTTACAAAGAATAATCCCCAATGTGTTTTGTCAACGAAATAAGCCAATCAAAATATGAGAAACTTACAACCTCGAGTCCTGGGGAGTCTTCCAGCAAAGTGATGTCTTCTCGATCTGAGGAGGACAAATCGGAAGCTGGTGAAGAGGTTAGGAGCCCATCTGAGGATCCCCCTTTAACAGAGATGGAGGTCGACAGGAGCCAGATGGGGTCCTTGGCTACCCTTCTTGACGCGGCTGTCCCTCCTGAGGTTATGGACGTAATTAATGAAGTTTTGGAGGAAGATCCAGCTGATCATCCGATGGAGCCTCTAGATGGAAGAGCAGTCGGTGAGGATAACCCAGATGGACAGCTACCTGTAGAGGAGGTTGATGCCGAGGATCAGCAGAAAGGAGGAGGGCCAGCGGAGGGGAGCCATGAGAGTCCCAAAGCTTGAAGCGGATGACTTGTTTTTGATTGCCAGGAAAAGGGGGTGGGCACCCTGTTTTGCCATTATCAACTTTTCATTTTTCTTCTTCTTTTTGTAGCCCGAGTTCGGGGGTTGGGCTCCTCATTTGGATGTAGCCTTATCGGGGGATAGGCTCCCCTTCTCCTTAATGATAAATAGAAGCGCGTTTTTGAGAACTTTTATTTTATTACTTGTCTTGAATGGTATCCAGAGTAGCATCTGTAGCAACAATTAAGATTCGTGTAGGGAATGATGATGATTTTGATCCTGCACACGAAAGCAAAATTATATATATATATATATATATTTTATGGGGTGATAACCCAACCAAGACATCAGGAGGGCTATCGAGCTATTTCCTGGTCTCGAGATCTGGAGGGCAACTATGCTCTTACACTCAGATCCTTCTTGGGGGTTGTAGCCCGACCAAGGCTTTATGAGGGCTATCGAGCTATTTCCTGGTCTCGAGATCTGGGGGGCAACTATGCTCTTACACTCAGATCCTTCTTGGGGATGGTAGCCGGACCAAGGCATCAGGAGGGCTATCGAGCTATTTCCTGGTCTCGAGATCTGGGGGGCAACTATGCTCTTACACTCAGATCCTTCTTGGGGGTGGTAGCCCGACCAAGGCATCAAGATGGCTATCGAGCTATTTCCTGGTCTCAAGATCTGGAAGGCAACTATGCTCTTACACTCAGATCCTTCTTGGGGGTGGTAGCCCGACCATGGCATCAGGAGGGCTATCGAGCTATTTCCTAGTCTCGAGATCTGGAGGGCAACTATGCTCTTACACTCTGATCCTTCTTGGGGGTGGTTGCCCGACCAAGGCATCATGAGGGCTATCGAGCTATTTCCTGGTCTCAAGATCTAGAGGGAAACTATGCTCTTACACTCAGATCCTTCTTGGGGGTGGTAGCCCGACCAAGGCATCAGAAGGGCTATCGTGCTATTTCCTGGTCTCGAGATCTGGAGGGCAACTATGCTCTTACACTCAGATCCTTCTTGGGGGTGGTAGCCCTACCAAGTCATCAGGAGGGCTATCGAGCTATTTCCTGGTCTCGAGAGGTTTATGTCGAATTTCCATACAAGGGTATAGTCACTAATGTTGAACATAGTTGGAGACAAAGATGGAAGAGAAAAGGAAAATGACTTTATTGAAGATTGAGATGTAGTACATCTTTATTCGGACCTGTAATGAAAACTAAGTGGGGGTAGTCTGCTTGAGAACTCCTTTCAAGGGTAGAATTTCTTCAAATGATCTGCATTCCAAGTGTGGTTGATGGATCGTCCGTCCATGTCTTCGAGTTTATAAGCTCCATTGCGAACAACTAGCTTTATCAAATATGGCCCTTCCCAATTTGTACTTAAGACTCCATCCGACCTTTTCCGATTGTTCAGTGTCACTTTCCTAAGTACCAGATCCCCTTCCTTGAATTTTCGGGCTTTAACCTTTTGGTTGAAGTATCTAGCGATCTTGCTCTGGTAGATCGCTACTTTCTCTGCTACCCGGTCTTGCTTTTCTTTTAAGAGGTCTAGACTAGCCCGGAGCTTGACTTTGTTACTTTCAGGCTCAAAGTGCTGTACCTTGAACGAGGTTCATTTATGCTCGATGGGGAGGACTGCTTCAACCCCGAAAGCCAGGGAGTAAGGTGTCTTTCTGGTAGCTGTTCTTTTTGTAGTCCGGTATGCCCAGAGGACTTCTGGTAGCTCTTCGGCCCATTTACCTTTTTTCTGTTGAAGCTTCTTTTTCAAAAGTTTCTTGATTGTCTTGTTGGTGGATTCTACCAGCCCGTTAGTCTGGGGATGAGCCACTGAAACGAGCCTGAGGTCGATCCCCAATCCCTTACAGAAGTCCTTGAATCGGGCATTGTCGAATTGCTTTCCTAGGTCGGCTATAATGATGAGAGGGGTCCCGAACATGCATACCACGTTAGTCTTGATGAACTTGGTTGTATTCTTTTCTGATATTCGAGAAAGAGGTCCTGCCTCGACCCATCTTGTGAAGTAGTCGATAGCCACGATAGCATGTTTCATCTGTCCAGGAGCGGTAGGAAGTGACCCAATTAGGTCGATTCCCCACATGGTAAAGGGATAAGGTGAACTAAGGGACGACAGTCGCTCGGGTGGCTGGTGGTTCAGGTTTGAAGTTCTTTGACAAGGTTCGCAGGATTGCACAAAACTCTTTGCATCTTGATGGATGGTCGGCCAATAGTACCCCATACGAAGCACCTGATAGGCTAGAGCTTCCCCACCTATGTGGTTCCCACAGTCCTCGGAGTGGACATCTCTCAAAGCCCACTTAGCATCATCGGGATGCAAGCACCTAAGTAAGGGGAGGGATCTGCCCCTCCTGTAGAGGTATCCGTCCACCATACAGTATCGAACTGAGAGTCTCTTAATTCTTTGGGCTTGGTCGGGCTCTTCAGGAAGCTCTCCTTCAAGGAGGTAGGCGACAATTGGGTCCATCCAGAAAGGCAGGCGATCCAGGGAACAAATTTCTCCATTTGCGGCTATGCTTGGCTGGGTGATAACTTGGAGGGGAATTCCCCTTGGTATGGACTGGCCTCCGTTCGCTGCTATTTTAGCCAGAACATCTGCGCAGTTGTTTTGGTGTCGAGGCACCTGATCAATCTTGAGTCCCTTAAATTTGCCTTTTAGCAGCCGAGCTAGATTTAGGTAGGCAACCATATTATCTCCCTTTGCCTGGTAGACCCAAGTTACCTGGTTTACAACAAGCAACGAATCGCTCTTGATCTGCAGGTAGTCGGCCTTTAGTTCAATGGCTACCTTCATCCTTGCTAGGAGGGCTTCATATTCCGCTTCGTTGTTGGTAGCTTTAAACTCGAATCTGAAACAGTGACAGAATTCAGTCCCCTCCGGATCTATCAAAACTATGCCAGCTCCTCCCCCGGCTCGTCCGGATGCTCCATTTGAAAAAAGGATCCATGGCTTGCAGCCTTCCGGCCAATTTTCAACCTCGGATATCTTCTCAGAGACCTCGTTTGATACTGAGAGGTCATCTGGATCTAGGATCGCTGAGAATTCTGCCACGAAGTTGGCCAAAGCCTGCGCCTTAATCGTAGTTCGGGGCTTATACTTTAGGTCAAACTGAGTGAGCTCTAGTGCCCATAAAACTAGCCTTCCTGACACGTCTGGCCTTTGGAAGAATTGGCGGAGGGGTTGGTCTGTCACCACTGCTATTGTGTAAGCTTGAAAATAGGGACGGAGTTTCCTCGCTGAGATCACCAGAGCATAAACGAGCTTCTCCAGGAGAATGTAATTCCTTTCTGATTTGGTCAAAGCATGACTCACATAGTATATCGGTCTTTGAAAACCATCGCTACAATCATTGGCCAAAGCCCCGCTTACTGCGGTTTCTGATACAGCCAGGTAGATCTGTAACTCGTCTCCATGAACCAGCTTGACTAACAATGGGGGGCTTGTTAGGTACTCTTTCAAAGCTTGAAACGCCTGCTCGCTTTCCTGGCTCCATTTCATGTTCTTCCCTTGTTTGATAGCCTTGAAGAACGGGAGACATTTATCGGTGGAGCGAGAGATAAACCTGTTGAGTGCCGCCACCTGTCCAGCCAGAATCTGTACTTGCTTGAGCGAGGTCAGGGATTCCAGGTCCAAGATAGCTTTGATTTTTTCTGGATTGGCTTCTATACCTCTTTCATGAACCATGAAGCCCAGAAACTTCCCTACCATTACCCCAAAGGCACATTTGGAGGGGTTCAAACGCATCTGGTCTTCCTGATGTCCCCTTGTGGTTGGGGATTTCGTGATCATGTCATCGATATACATTTCCATCGTCCTTCCTATCTCGGGCTTGAACAGTTTGTTAACCAGCCGCTGGTATGTGGCCCCTGCATTCTTCAGACCAAACGGCATCACCTTGTAGCAGTATAAGCCCTGCCCAGTAATGAAACTGGTTTTATCTTAGTCAGCTGGGTGCATTTTAATTTGGTTGTATCCTGAGAATGCGTCCATAAAACTCAAAAGTTTATTTCCGGACGTGGAGTCAACCAGCTGGTCGATCTTTGGTAAAGGAAAACTGTCTTTCAGACAAGCCCGGTTGAGGTCGGTGTAGTCGACACACATACGCCATTTCCCATTCGCCTTCGTGACCATGGCCACGTTGGCGACCCATTCGGGGTAACGTACCTCTCTGACGAACCCCGCTTTGATCAATTTATCAACCTCTTCCTGCACCGCCGCGTTCCTATCAGCGTTGAAGTGATGCCTCTTCTGCTTGACGGGCTTGACTATTGGATCTACTGCTAGCCAGTGGGTAGCCAACGATACCGGAATTCCAGGCATTTCATCATGGTTCCAGGCGAAGATGTCACTGAATTCCCTGAGAAGGTCAATCAGTCCTCTTTTTACTTCTGGATCAAGGGTGGCTCCGACCTTGACGACCTTGGAGGGATCATCATTCCTGACGGATATCTCTTCTAGTTTGTCCACGGGCTGCACGCTGGCCCATTCCTTACTCCCTTCTTCCTCGTAGGGCATGATAGATTCATCCTTCGGATGCCCAGGGTGTTCCGCGGGCTCCTTCTCCTCCTAGATTATCCGGGATGTATCCATGTCTTCCTGGATTAATGTCACCTGCACACACTTCTTCACTAGGGCTGTAGGATTGGCAGATACAGCATTTCCTGGCTGCCTGCTGGTCTCCGCGTACCTCTCCTACTTTTGTTCCAACCGGGAATTTCAAGACGTTGTGGTATATGGACAAGACTCCCTTCAACGAGGACAGGAAAGGTCTCCCTAGGATGGCGCTGTAGGCCGATGAGGTGTCCACCACAACAAAGTCGGTCATTACATTCTGTTTGAGTGGGGTGACCCCGATGATTACTGGGAGGATCATTGACCCCACTGGTATGATCGAGTCCCAGTGAAACTGTAAAGTGGAGTGGTACAGCTGTTGTAGCAACGTTGCTTCAGGTTCAATTTTTCCAGGGTATCCTTGAAGAGGATATCTACACTGCTACCTGTATCCACGAGCACGCGATGGACCAGACAGTTGGCGATCTGTATCGTGATTACCATAGGATCATCATGAGGGTGCACAGTGTTGAAGACATCTGCTTCGGTGAATACAATCTGAGCTGACTGGAAGGGCTCTGTCGGGCTCTGGCTGACTTCAAAGATCCCTCGGCTCTCTCCGAGGTGGGCAACCTTTCTTGCGTGGTTTTTTCCAGAGTTATTGGAAAAGTCGGCTAATGTAGGACCTCCGTTGATAGTGTGTATCACTTGGATCTGTTACATTAAGTCAGCCTGCTCCCCTTTCCTCTTTTCTGCGTCCTCGCAGATTGCAGCTTGTACCTCCCCTCCAGTCTTGATATTATCTCTGACCTGTTGTAAGAACTCAATCAGGCATCCTCCCCTTATCAGGGCCTCAATCTGGTTGCGCAAGTTATAGCACTCCGAAGTGTTGTGGCCCACGTCTTCGTGAAAGTCGCAGTACTTGTACCGGTTTCTCCTGTCAGCTGGGGCCTTCATGGGAGGGAGTGGGCTTTTGGAGCAACCCTTTATCTCGTATGGCAAGGTAGACTGTTTCCCTGGAAGCATTCAAAGGGGTGTAGTAGTCATACCCTTTTTCCCCTTGCATTACTGGAGCCACGGTCCTGGGAGGCGGCGAAGCCCGGGGAGGGGGGTTTCGTTTTGCTGGATATCTTTCTTGCCTATGCGGAGGAGCAGGGAGGCGATAGGTCGACCTGTTGGGAGGTTTATTCTGAGCTTTCTGCACTGGCTCAAATTTGGGGGCTTCTTTCTTCAGACGCTTTGTCGTTCTCATGTCGTCATGTTCTATCTTGACCTTGAGTTGTTCGTCGATCTCGACCTGCTCCAGAGCCCGGTCATAGGCCTCCTGGTAAGTCTCGGGAGGTCTCTTGGCGAAAGAACGGAAAAGCTTTCCTGCCCAGAGGTTTTGCCTGAAGTTGGCGAGGGTTTCTTTGTCAGTGAAAACTCCCATTTGTATGACCTCCTTGTGAAATCGCTCTACATATGATCGAAGAGTTTCACTCCGTTCCTGGATCATATATTGGAGGTGTATGGGATCTTTCAGGCGAGGTTTAACTCCTTGGAATTGTGAGCAAAAATCAGTTGATAATTTTGTGAAAGAGTCCACGCTCCCAACGGGTAGTTTCCTGAACCAGTTTTTAGCGTAGTCAATCAAAGTCGTTGGGAACATTCTGCACATAGCTGCTCTGGTAGTGTTCTGGACCTCCATCTGTTGAACGAAGCTCTCTAGATGGCTTAGAGGATCTTCTGTTCCAGAGAACTTATCTGCTGGCATTTTGAATTTTGGGGGGAGCTCTGCTTCCCGGATCCTCCTAGTGAAGGGAGCGTTTATCTCGCTCAAGGGATTCTTTTTGTCCTCCTTACTCTTTCCCTTCGTTATCTGCTGGACCTCTTTTTGTAGCTTTGCCAGCTGATCTCTCAGTCGCTTGTTCCCAGGTCTCTTCGAGTTAACCTCAGATTCCTCACTGTCGAATCTTTCTGATGAACTGGCAATTTCTATCTAGTCCTTCTCCTGGACATGATCTACTCGGGGAGTTTGTCTACTTTCCTCTTCTAGGGCCCGGGTAGTTCTCCTAGATGTAGTTAGATGAGATAGCCCTCGAGGCTTCCGGATAAAAGCATCCGCGGCAGACTTAACTAGCCGGGGTTGATATTGTGAAAGTCTTCTCGGAGCTGGGGGCATGGGTCCCGGCCTATCCCGGATTGAACGTTGGGGCCCTAATCTATCTCGAGCCGGCTCTGGAGGAGGAGGTCCTAGGCGATCGAAAGCAGGTGGCCTAGCTTCGAGCCTGCTCGGCTCTCCCTAATCATTCAGGTTGGTTGGCTGGATTGTGATGCCTTCAGCGAGGAGGCGGACGCGGACTGATTCTACAAAGGCCGCCGCTTGTTTGTCGAGTGCTGCCTGGCTCACTATGGGGTGGCCAGTAGCCCGGGTATTGGTTGTCTGGATCGGAGCTTGACTACCATATCCAGACTTTCTCCCCCTTCCTGGGGCTTTTCGGGTTGGCCTCACCGGAGATTGCTCCGAGACTCTATGTTGGCCTTGGGAGAAGTGGAGCCTCATAGTTACTGTAAAACAATGAAAATATAAATGCAAACGATTGGTTAATTGGGTGTAAGTTTACTACAGACGGCGCCAGAAAGTATTAATGGAAATTTTGCTCGGGATGAGAAATCTCAGTTAACGCCCTCAAGACCACTACCACGTAGGTGGTGACCAAAATTCATTGTATATGTAACAGTGATTTATAAAGTGACAAGTAAGCAAGAATGTTTTTATTGAACATGCATGGTATACAAATACAGAGGTTCTTCTCTCTTTTTTCTCAACCCTCTCTAGGGAATGGTCGATTGTTAGTCGTATGCCTGTCGAATAGTAGCCTCTTCTTTTTCATTTCTTTTCTTGTCTATTTATACATATTTTGTAGGTCAACAGATTGATTCTCCCTTGATTTTCTCAGTCTCCTCCTTATCGGGCGGGATTTCTTACTTTAATGTCATTGACTTTTGGATTGACGTCCGAATTGAGAGTATCGTGGTGGAGATCAGTTTGTTTCCTTTTTGGATTTTATTACTTGTTCTGCATGTAGGTAACGTTTCCAGATATGGTTCAATGCATTCCTTGTATCCTTTCAGTATGATCTTTTATGAAGGTCGTTGGATATGACGATATGGTGTGGTGCATCAACCAGGGAGGTTGATTAGTATTTTGACCTTGATATCTGAGAAGTTTCATCCAGCTTGGAGCCAAATCTGGCTTCCCTTGACCTTTTTGAAGCTAGGTGTGGCCTCGACTGACCTTTTGAAGCTAGGTGTGGCTTCGATTGAACTCGCGGCTTTTTAGGGACATTCTTCTGTGTCAATCGAGGTACAGACGAGTCTCTGGAGCACTTGCGAGATAACCTCGACTTCGGGGAGCTTCTAGTTTCGGTGATGCGGGCTAGATCTGATCGTTCCGGGCTTTATCCCGGATGTTTCCGGAGCCCATCCTTGTTCCGGGGGTGGTATCGCAGTTTGGCTCTGGACAGAGAGGTCTCCTGGTGGAAACTCTCGGGTCCGGGCTCTATCCCGGATGTTTCCGGAGCCCGCCCTTGTTTCTGGGATGGTATAGTAGCTCGGCTCTGGATTGAGAGGTCTCCTGGTGAAACTCTCGGGTATGGAACCGGGTATGGGAGGTGGAAAATTTCCCTTTGGTCCTTAGCCAATTTTGGCTATTAACAGAACTCAAAGTCAGAATTTCCCTCCAAGCTCCACGAAGAAGGAAAGTTGACGCTATCACTATCAAGCTCCATGAAGAAGGAAAGTTGACTCCATCGCCATCAAGCTCTATGAAGAAGGAAAGTTGACTCTATCGCCAAAATAAAGCGTCATTAATGACCCAATGGTCGACCAAATCATAATTTGAATTTGCCATTGATTAACGGGATCTAATCCCACGCCTTCAGCTCAACGTTAATGTCTTTCAACTCTTCTGTTAATAGCCAAAATTAGCTAAGGACCAAAGGGAAATTTTCCACCCTCCAGGCCTGGCTCCATGCCCGAGATCATCCACCAGGAGACCATGTTACCCAAAGCCGGGCTATGGTACCGCCCCGTAGGAACAAGGACGGGCTCCAGAAACATCCGGAATAGAGCCATGAATGATTAGATCAAGCCCGCATCACCGAACCTGAAAACAGGAAATCCCCCCCCCCCTAAGTCGGGATTACCTCGTAACTTCTCCAGAAGCTCGCCAGTACCTCGCTGACATAGTAAGGTGTCCGCAGGAGGCCGCACATGGCTTCAAGAGGCCAAGGAAGGATAGACCTAGCTTCTGATTAGACGAAATTCCTTTATATCAGGGCTAGAACACTGATCGACCTCACTACCTGATGTACCCCGCCACATTACATGCCATATTCAACGATCCCTACGGGAGAACATGCTAGACCTGAAGACACACAGGATCATATCTTAAGACATTACATGCGTACAGAATAAATTATAGAGTCCAAGTAGGAAACAAATTGATCTCCGCCAAGATATCCATGATTCAGCGATTAACTCAAAGTCAATAACATTTAAAATGAAAATCCCATTCCGATAAGCAGGGGAGAGATGGAGAAACTCAAGGGAAGAATCAATTAGTTTAACCTACGAGGACATTGTATGAAGGAGGGACTTCCTTTTTCTGAAAAGAGGAGACGACTATTCGACATGCACACAACAAGTACCCAACTGCACCCTAGAGAAAAGTGAGATTAATTTGAGAGAGAGAGAGATGTATATCACATATTATCAATAGAGGAAGCCTTTTTTGATTCTTTTGAGTAGCTAATAATATCGTTGTTTCCTTGTCATTTCATTAGGCAGTGTTATATATATACGTTCTACCTTGGTCATCACCTACGTGGTAATGATCTCGAGGGTGCTAACTGAGATTTATTGCCCCAAGCTAAATTTCCGTTAACAGCTTAAAATAGGACTCTCTATAATCTTCATTAAGGGAACCCGATTTTGGGGAGATTCTGGAGAGTACTATATAGACGGCATTGAAGGGTAAAGGAAAAAGGAGAGTTCTTCGAGTATTCTTGATCGCCAAAACCAGAGAGAGATCCCGGGAGATTCCCGGAAGCCAGTGAGAGTCCATTGACAATCACTTGAGGAAAAATATCCACTTATCGACATGAACGTTTTCTCCATCTCCATCCTGTGTAAAAGAGTGAAAATATAGAAAACTATGCATGTATACATATTGTAATTCTACTGTAGTGATTGACTGAATAAAACAGTGTTCATTTTACATCTCCCAGTCCCTTTGTGTTCTTTCTCCATTCATTTGATCTATCGATCTCGATCATATAAAAAAGAGGGACCCCGGTACCGAAGGTACCTACCCCGCTGCTGCTACTGGTAATGGGTGAGGGTGTTAACCGAGATTTTACTCCCTTGTGAATTTTTCCGTTAACAGAATTTTAATCATCATTTCTTTCTGGTAACCGTTACTTGAAACTAGAAAATGCTCTCAGCATTCTTGGCTTCAGTGAATTGTGGTAATTGGCATTCCTGTTCAAGGGATCCTGGTACTTAGGTGAACACAAGGCGAATACACTGGTGAATCTGGGTACCTGTTATTCCTTTTATAGGAATCTTGGTACATAGACGGATATGATCATGGTAGAAAACTATGCTATTCTGATCCATCCTGGCGAGGGGTAGTACCCGGCCAAGACAGTAGGAGGGCCATCTGGCTTTTCCTTGTATTTTGGTGAAAACAAGTAGGCGAACACATTTAGGTACCTCGCATTCCTATTTTAGGAATCTTGGTACCTTGGCAAAAACAAGACGAACATATTTAGGTACCTCGTATTCCAGTTCTAGGAATCTTGGTACCTTGGTGAGAACGAGGTGAACACATTGGCAACAAGATCCTGGTAGGCAACTAAGGCCACTTTAGCACCAGGTCATTATTGGCAGGGGGTGGTACCCGACCAATTATGGAGAATCGTGGTGCCTAGCCTTCCGTTTTTCAGGAATCTGGGTACATAGGCGTAAACAATGGTAAATATACTGGCAACAAGATTCTGGTGGGCAACTAAGGCCACTTTAGCACCAGGTCTTTCCTGGCAGGGGGTGGTGCCGGCCAAGGCCTTGATCTGTCAGGTAACTATGCTCTTACGATCTAGATCCTTCCTAACGGGAGGTGGTACCAGGCCAGGGCAGCAGGAGTGCCATATGGCATTTCCTGGTCTTAAGGCGATCCTCCTGGAGGGATTAATCCAGTCGAAGGCATCAGGAGTGTTGTGTAGCTCTCCTAGCTTTAAGGCGATCCTCATGGAGGGATTAATCTGGTCCAGGGCATCAGAAGTGCGATGTAGCTCTCCTGGTTTTATGGCGATTCTCCTGGATGGATTAATCTGGTCCAGGGCATCAGGAGTGATGTGTAGCTCTCCTTGTTTTATGGTGATCCTCCTGGAGGGATTAATCCGGTCCAGGGCATCATGAGTGCTGTGTAGCTCTCCTAGTTTTATGGTGATCCTCCTAGAGGGATTAATCCGGTCCAGGGCATCAGGATTGCCATGCGGCTTTCCTGGTCTCGATCATAGGTGAAAGGTGATCATGTGAGAACTACCAAGGCGATCATAAGAGACCTACCAAGTCGATCATAGTCAAGGCGATACTGGTTAATGCTCACCCCGCATGCTTCATTGGTAAAACCTTCTGAGGTGATCCGTGTTCCAGGTATAAGTAATAGAGTGACGTTCCGCAAAGGAGCTTTTATCGTCAACCTATCATTATGAAAACTCTTTCCATGTTGAGGTCACTACCACTCCCACAGGAATACTAGGGAGAATGGTGAGCTTGTAGCCCCCAAGTGATGTAGTTGGTTCAGGGACCTACTTGGAGTAGCTGAGCATCTTTAACAATCGTAATGTCCTTCGAGACTTTGCTTGAACTAACCTAGACCTCGGTAGCTTGCTGGGGGAGCTGGGTAGCCCAGTAAAAAAAATCAAGAACCGCTAATCTTGCAGTTGTGGTCTAGGTAGCTCACATGGGCGCTGTGAAAGGCCCAATACGATAAGTGAGGAACTTCTGATCTTGCAGCAGTGCTGCTGCTCCAGAAGCTTACTTAGGCATGTAGGAGGCCTCAGTAATGTGCAAAGCCTCTAAGCTCTACCGGAGCAGATCGGGACATAGGTGGCTCACTAGGGCGTTAAAGGGCCCGGTACAAGAGGTAGGGAGCCAAATGCATGATACTGGTCCAGTGGCATGCATGAGACCCTAGAAGTCCCCAGCAACTGAAATGTGGCTCTGGACCATCCTGGAATGAATCAGGCCACAGTGGCTCACTTAGGTGTTGACTAGCCCAGTAAAAGAAGTGAGGAGCCGCTAGGCCATGCAGCTAGGCTGCTGCTCCAAAGGTATGTATGAGGCCTCAGCAATGTGGGAAGCCTCTGAGCTCTACCCGAACGGTTCAGGACATATGTGGCTCACTAGGGCGTTGAAGGGCCCGGTACAAGAGGTCAGGAGCCACCTGCATGATACTGATCCAAAGGCATGCTTAGGATCCTAGAAGTCCCCAGCAACTGAAATGTGGCTCTGGACCATCCTGAATGAATCGGGACACAGTGGCTCACTTGGGCGTTGTCCAGCCCGATAGAAGAAGTGAGGAGCCACTAGGCCATGCAGCTAGGCAGCTGCTCAGAGGCGTGCTTGGGCATGTATGAGGCCTCAGCAATGTGGGAAAACTCTGAGCTCTACCCGAACCGGTCGGGACATAGGTGGCTCACTAGGGCGTTAAAGGGCCCGGTACAAAAGGTTGGGAGCCACCTTCATGATACTGGTCCAGAGGCATGCGTGGGATCCTAGAAGTCCCCGGCAACTAAAATGTGGCTCTGGACCATCCTGAATGAATCGGGACATAGTGGCTCACTTGGTGTTGTCCAGACTGATAGTAGAAGTGAGGAGCCACTGGGCCATGTAGCTAGAATGCTGCTCCATAGGCTTGCTTAGGCATGTAGGAGGCCTCAGCAATGTGGGAAGCCTCTGAGCTCTACAAGAACGGATCGGGACATAGGTGGCTCACTAGGACGTTGAATGGCCCGGTGCAAGAGGTACGGAGCCACCTGCATGAGACTGGTCTAGAGGCATGCTTGGGATCCTAGAAGTCCCTAGTAACTGAAATGTGGCTCTGTACCATCCTGAATGAATCAGGACATAGAGATACCGGCCAATGTGGGACCTCCGCTGATGGTATGTATCACCTGTATCCGTTGTATTAAATCAATTTGTTCCCCCTTTCTCTTCTCTACATGTTCACGAATCTCGGCTTGTACCTCTTTTCCAGTCTGAATATTGTCTCTAACCTGCTGCAAGAACTCAATCAAACATCCTCCCCTTATCAGGGCTTCGATCTGGTTGCGCAAATTATAATACTCTGACGTGTTGTGGCCTACATCTTCATGGAAGTCACAGTACTTGTACCGGTTCCTCCTGTCCACGGGGGCTTTCATGGGTGCGGGCTTTTGGAGTAGCCCCTTATCTCGTATAGCAAGGTAGACTATTTCCCGGGAGGTGTTCATGGGGGTGTAATAATCATACCCCTTCTCCCCTCGCATCATGGGGGCTACGGTCCTAGGAGGCGAAGCTCGTGGAGGGGTTTGTCTAGCTGGATATCTTTCTTGCCTGAGCTGAGCAGTGGGGAATCGGTATGTCGATCTATTGGGAGGTTTATTCTGATTTTTCTGAGCTGGCTCAGATTTAGGGAGCTTCTTTTTTCTGACTCTTTGCCGTTCTCATATCATCGTGTTCCATCTTGACTTTGAGCTGTTCATCAATCTCGACCTGCTCAAGAGCCTGATCGTAGGCCTCCTGGTAAGTCTCTGGAGGTCTCTTGGTGAAGGAACGGAAAAGCTTTCCCGCCCATAGGTTTAGCCTGAAATTGGCGAGAGTCTCTTTCTCGGCGAAGACTCCCATCTGTATGACTTCTTTTTGAAAACGTTCCACATACGAACGAAGTGTTTCACCCCGCTCCTGAATTACATATTGGAGGTGTATGGGATCTTTTGGACGAGGTTTGACTCCTTGGAACTGTGAGCAAAAATCCGTTGATAACTTTATGAAAAAATCCACGCTACCAGCAGGCAGCTTCCTGAACCAGGTCTTCGCGTAGTCGGTTAGGGTCATTGGAAACATCCTACACATAGATAAACTGGTGGTATTCTGGACCTCCATCTGTTGGACGAAGCTCTCCAAGTGACTAAAAGAGTCCTCCGTTTCGGAGAACTTATCTGTTGGCATTTTAAATTTTGGTGGGAGCTCCGCTTCCCGGATCCTCCTTGTGAAGGGAGCATTCATCTCGCTTAATGGATCCTTCTTATCCTCCTTGTTCTTTTCCTTTCTTATCTGCTGGACCACTTTCTGTAGCTTTGCCAGCTGATCCCTCAGTCGCTTGTTCTCGGGTTTCTTTGAATTGACCTCAGATTCTTCGTTGTCGGATCCCTCCGATGAACTGGTGACCTCTACCCGATCCTCTTTATAGGCGGGATCCACACGGGAGGTTCGTCGGCTTCCTTCCTCTTGGGCTCTGGCTTCTCTTCTTGAGACCATCGGGCGAGGTGCCTCTCGTTGCTCCCAGGTTAATGCATATGCTGCAGACTTAACTAGCTTGGGCTGGTATTGTAAAGGTCTTCTCAGAACTGGAGGCATTGGTCCTAGCCTATGCCAGATTGAAGTTTGGGGCCCAGTCCTATCTCGAGCTGGCTCTGGAGGAGGAGGAGGTCCCAGGCGGTCGAAAGTAGGTTGTCTGGTCCCGAGCCTGCTCGGCTCTCCCTGATCATTTGGGTTTGTTGGTCGGATTGTGATGCCTTCGGCAAGCAAGCGGAGGTGAATGGTTTGCACGAAGGCTGTCGCTTGTTGGTAGAGCGCGGCCTGGCTTATCATCGGGTGGCCAAAAGCCCGCGCCTTAGTCGTCTGGATCGGAGCTTGACTGCAATGTTAAGACTTTTTCCCCTTTCTTGGGGCCTTTCGTGTTGGCATCGCCGAAGGTTGTTCCGAAGCTCCGTGCTGTCCTAGGGAGGAGCGGAGCCTCATGGTTCCTGTTGAACAAATGAAAATGCAAATGGTTGATTTGATTTATGAGGTGTGGGTGCTTCCTACAGACGGCGCTAGAAAGTTTTAACAGAAAATTTGTTCGGGGTGAGAAATCTCAATTAACACCCTCAAGACCACTACCACAGAGGTGGTGGCCAAGGTAGAATGTATTCTAGTCAGTGTTAGTTAAAAATGACAAAGAAAAATACTATTATCAATACCATCAAAAGAGAATGAACAAAAGTGTTAACGGAAATTTTGCTCGGGACGAGAAATCTCAGTTAACACCCTCGAGACCACTACCACGTAGGTGGTGGCCAAGATTGATCGTATGTGTAGCAATGATTTATAAAATGACAAGGAATAATGATACAATTCACCACCTAAAAGAAAGCAAGAATATTTTCTTTATTAAACCTGCATGTTATACAAATAGAAATTTCTTTATTTTTGCTCTCAATTCTCTCTAGGGTATGGTCGAGTATTTGTCGTATGCCTGTCGAATAGTAGTCTCTTCTTTTTCCTTTTTCTTTCTTTCTATTTATACATAGTTTTGTAGGTTAAATCAACTGATTCTCCCCTTGATTTTCTCAGTCTCTCCCCTCCTTATCGGGCGGGATTTCTCCTTGAAAAATGTCATTGACTTTGAGTTAATAGCCGAATTGAGAATATCTTGGTAGAGATCAGTTTGTTTCCTCTTTGGACTCTATTACTTGTTCTGCATGTAGGTAACGTTTCCAGATATGATCTAGTGCATCTTCGTATCTTCACATCATGATCCTTTATAGAGGTCGTTGAATATGGCATGGTGTGGTGCATCAACTAGTGAGGTCGATCAGTGTTCCGACCTCGATATCTGAGAAGTTTCATCCAGCTAGGAGCCAGATCTGGCTTCCCTTGACCTTTTCGAAGCTAGGTGCGGCTTCCTATGGACATTCTCCTGTGTCAGCGAGGTATAGGTGAGTCTCTGGAGCAATTGCGAGGTGACCTCAACTTCGGGGAATTTCTAGTTTTGGTTATGCGGGCTAGATCTGATCGTTCCGGGCTCTATCCCGGATGTTTCTGGAGCCCGTCCTTGTTCCTGGGGTTGTATCGTAGCTCGGCTCTGGATAGAATGGTCTCCTGGTGGAAACTCTCGGGTATGGAGCCAGGTTTGGGAGGTGGAAAATTTTCCTTTGGTCCTTAGCCAATTTTGGTTTTTAACAGAAGTCCCCTCTGACTTGAACACCAGACGTCGAGCTTGGGGTTGGGGTCAAATTTTTACTTTATTTGGGAAATCTTCCTCTTTTTACCGTTACCGAAATATTGGGGAAATCTCCTCATTAGAGTGACGTGATACGAACCGACTAATTTATCTCCGAATTAATCTGATTGCGTTATGGCAGTCCCCGGGATTTTTTACCGTTACCAGAATCTTGGGGAGATCTCCATCTTAACTGCGTAAGTGATGTGGCGTGAGATAATTAGCCTACTTCTGAGTTAATCCGGTTACGTTACGGTAGTCCCCGAGATTCTTTTCCGTTACCAAATGAGGATCTCGATAGCTCGTGCTGTTGCCCTTCTGCCAATATATATATATATATATATATATCTATTTTTCTCCTCGTCTTCCTCACATCTCTCGAACTAAAATTTTTGCTAAGAAATATTTTCTCTCATAGCCTTTCCTCCAAGCTTGCCTTTTTCTTCATTCTTCATCCTTATTGGCTTTTACTTTGTCGAAAACCAGTCGGGATTCAGTTGACTCCATAATTGATAGCGAGGAGGTCATCAGTCTTACTCTGGGGAAACGGGCTAGGAGGAGTTCTGACAGCGACAATTCCCCGCCCACCTCGCAACGTCGGCGGTCAAGTAGGAATGTATCCATTGGGACTGGGTTCTCCAACCATCCTGACCATCCTTTGGATATCATCGACGAAGATTCCGACAAAGAAGTGGGCAGTGACGCCACGAGAGAGCATCGGGTCTCGGCTCCTGGTCCCATTTTGGAGAGGCTCCCTCCTTATGATTTCTGGGTTGTCCCAGATTCCGTCGACCCGGTTTCGATTGACCGCTTGAGGTCAAACTTTGGCATCCCCGACAGCGTATCCATCTTGGTGCCTCCCAAAAATTACGAGTTCTTCAACCCCCCTAAAGGCGTGCTTCCGATTCATATGGCCGCTCTCCAGAACGGAGTCAGGCTTCCCCTTCATCCGACTCTTCGGCGAGCTCTTAACGCCATCCAGCTCGCTCCCCTCCAGTTGACGCCTGGCTTCTGGAGGCATCTGATTGGTTTCCTTGCACTATTGAGGGAACAATGTTAGATAAGTAAGGTGACGAGGGAGCCGGGTGCAGAGGAGCTGGCCTATCTCTTCCAGATTGAGAGCCTGGCTGGCGCTCCTCGAGGCCAGTTCTATGCCAAGGACAAGAACAAGCTCAACTTCATCATTCCCGGTGCTTCGAAGAAGGACCCCGCTTGGAAAGAAGAATGGATCCTTGCGGGGGATGACTAGGGGAGCTCTATTTTCATTGGAGGGCATGAATTCGAGGTTCCCACGGCTTTCAGTGACAAACCCTCATGGGACCTAGACTCCCTACCTTCTGAGTCTGAAGCCATCTTGAAGGCTATTCTAGCCCAGAATTATTTGAACCTGAAGTTCCCTACTGCTGAAGCCTTTGATCTCAGATATTTGCGGATCTCAGACGCTATTCCTCGTAAGTGTCATGAGTTGCTTTACCTTATTACTCAGCTTGGTTCTAACATTTTCCTTTTTAATCAGCTTATTCACAGTTTTTGTCGTGGAACCGGCCACCCGCCACGTCTCACGCTCTCATCAAGGTAGAGTTTCTCTTCCCTCCACTAGGGTCGAACCTGCTCTTGCTTCATCTATCTATCCGGCTGGGTCCAAGATGGCCACTCTTGCTTCGCGGACTTTCCGGGCTTTGGGTAAAGCTCCCCAAGTGGTTGGTCCGGCTGCTTCTGTCCCTTCGGCTGTGGTCCCTAAAGTTGCGACCCCCTCAACTCGACCTCCTGATTCCGCTGCGCTTCCAACAACCAAAGCTTCAGAGTTTTCTAGGAAATGTGTCGCGAGGGTTCCTTCCAGCCGCTCCCGGCCTCAGTCGAGCTCGACAGGGTGGGATGAAGTCCTGGAGCAATTCATACCGTCTTGTCAGGGGGGTGGGATCTCCAAGATGGCTTCCATGCCTGTGGACGTCCTTATTACCAAGGAGTCTGCTAATTTAGCTGAGGTAATTGTATTTCCTTCGTGCTACTCTTGTTAATTCGTTCAGTTTCTAACTTGGGTTCTGTATTTTGTAGGCCTTCAAGTTTAATGTTGTGATGGGCAAGCAGGTAGCCTCCTCCGCGACCGGGCTGCAAAAGCGGAAGCCGCAGCAGAGAAAGCCAGGGAATTGCTCAAGCAGGCTCATTCTTTAGTGGAAGAGATGACTTCCAGCCAGGGAAAGGTCGAGCTCGAGATGGCTAAGCTTCGCTGCGATCATGAGAGGATGAAGCAATCTTATGATCAGGAGCGTCTTCAATCTCTCCGGCGGGCTAGACAGCGGGATTCATGGAGATCTGAGGCTAAAAAGTTGGACCTTGAGAATCAGTCTCTGATTACTCAGGTGACCAAGCTGCAAGCTGACGCGGATACCTCCTTCAGCGACGGATATTTCTATGCTTCCTTTCAGGCCTCGAAAGCTCTTCCTCCTCCCTTTGATTTGTCATCTATTGCCGGCTGGGATAGATAGGAAATAATGCTCAAGGCTGCCGAGCTATCTCGCCCTGAAGGCGACAAGGTGGTCCCTTCGAGCCAAGCAGGAGCAGGGAAACAGCCCGCCCAGACAGATCCTCTATTCCCTCTTCCTACCTTTACTACCTCAGGTCCCGGGGAGTCTTCCAGTAAAGTGTTGTCCTCTCGATCCGAGGAGGACCAGTCGGGAGCTTGTGACGAGGTTAGGAGCCCGTCTGAGAATTCTCCTTTAACAGAGATGGAGGTCGACAGGAGCCAGACGGGGTCTATGGCTGCCCTTCTCGATGCGGCTATCCCGCCTGAGGTTATGGACGTGATTAATGAGGTTTTGGAGGAAGATCCTGCTGATCAACCGATGGAGCCTCTAAATGGAGGAGCGGTCAGCGAGGATAACCAAGATGGATAGCTATCTGTAGATGGGGTTGATGGCAAAGATCAGTAAGAAGGAAGAGGGCCAGCGGAGGAGAGCCAAGAGAGTCCCAAAGCTTGAAGCAGTTCATCATGACTTGTTTTTGATTGCCCGAAAAAAGGGGGGGCATCCCGTTTTGCCCTTATTAGCTTTCTCTTTTTTTTATAGCCCGAGCTCGGGGGTTGGGCTCCCCGTTTGGTGGATGTAGCCTTATCTGGGGATAGGCTCCCCTTGTCCTTAATCAGTGTAGGGAATTATGATGATTTTGATCCTGCACACGAAAACAAACATTTTATTTATATATATATATTTATTTTTTTTGGACGATAGCCCGACCAAGGCATCAGGAGGGCTACTTAACTATTTCCTGGTCTTTGAGATCTGGAGGGAAACTATGCTCTTACACTCGGACCCTTCTTGGGGGTGGTAGCCCGACCAAGGCATCAGGAGGGCTACTGAGCTATTTCCTGGTCTCGAGATCTGGAGGGCAACTATGCTCTTACACTCACACCCTTCTTGGGGGTGGTAGCCCGACCAAGGCATCAGGAGGGCTATTGAGCTATTTCCTTGTCTGGAGATCTGGAGGGCAACTATGCTTTTACACTCAGATCCTTCTTGGGGGTGGTAGCCCGACCAAGGCATCAGGAGGGCTATTGAGCTATTTCCTAGTCTCGAAATCTGGAGGGCAACTATGCTCTTACACTTAGACCCTTCTTGGGGGTGGTAGCCCGACCAAGGCATCAGGAGGGCTATTGAGTTATTTCCTGGTCTCGAGATCTGGAGGGCAAATATGCTCTTACACTCAGATCCTTCTTGGGGTGGTAGCCCAACCAAGGCATTAGGAGGGCTATTGAGCTGTTTCCTGGTCTCGAAAGCTGGAGGGCAACTATGCTCTTACAATCAGACACTTCTTGGGGGTGGTAGCCCGACCAAGGCATCAGAAGGGCTATTGAGCTATTTCCTGGTCTCGAAGTGTTTATGTTGAGTTCCCATACAAGGGTATAGTCACTAATGTTGAACATAGTTGGAGACAAAGATAGAAGAGAAAAGGAAAATGACTTTATTGATGATCGAGATGTAGTACATCTTTATTAGGGTCTGTAATGAAAACTAAATGGGGGTAGTCTGCTTGAGAATTCTCTTCAAGGGTAGAATTTCCTCAAATGATCTGCATTCCAAGTGTGGTCTATGGATCGTCCGTCCATGTCTTCGAGTTTATAAGCTCCATTGCGAACAACTAGTTTTATCAAATATGGCCTTTCCCAATTGGGACTTAAGACTCCATCCGACCTTTTCCGATTGTTCAGGGTCACTTTCCTATGTACCAGATCCCCTTCTTTGAATTCTCGGGCTCTGACCTTTTGGTTGAACTATCTAGCGATCTTGCTCTAGTAGATCGCTACTTTCTCTGCTACCCGGTCTTGTTTTTCTTCTGCTGTAGCTTCTTCTTCTGAAGTTTCTTGATAGTCTTGTTGGTGGATTCTACCAACCCGTTAGTCTGGGGATGAGCCACTGAAGTGAGCCTGAGGTCGATCCCCAATCCTTTGTAGAAGTCTTTGAACCCGGCGTTGTCGAATTGCTTCCCTAGGTCAGCTATAATGATGAGAGGGGTCCCAAATCTGCATACCACGTTAGTCTTGATGAACTTGGTTGTATTCTTTTCTGATATTCGAGAAAGAGGTCCTGCCTCGACCCATCTTGTGAAGTAGTCGATAGCCACGATAGCATGTTTCATCTGTCCGGGAGCGGTAGGAAGTGGCTCAATTAGGTCGATTCCCCACATGGCAAATGGGTAAGGTGAACTGAGGGACGACAGTCGCTCGGGTGGCTGGTGGTTCAAGTTTGAAGTTCTTTGACAAGGTTCGCAAGATTGCACAAAACTCTTTGCGTCTTGGTGGATGGTCGGCCAATAGTACCCCATACGAAGCACCTGATAGGTTAGAGCTTCCCCACCTATGTGGTTCCCACGGTCCCCAGAGTGGACCTCTCTTAATGCCCACTTAGCATCATCGGGATGCAAGCACCTAAGTAAGGGGAGGGATCTGCCCCTCTTGTAGAGTTACCGGTCCACCATACAGTATCCGACTGAGAGTCTCTTAATTCTTCGGGCTTGGTCGGGCCCTTCGGGAAGCTCTCTTTCATGGAGGTAGGCGACAATTGGGTCCATCCAGAAAGGCGGACGATCCAGGGAACAAATTTCTCCATTTGTGGCTATGCTTGGTTGGGTGATCACTTGGAGGGGAATTCCCCGTGGTAGGGATTGGCCTCCGTTCGCTGCTATTTTAGCCAGAACATCTGCGCGATGGTTTTGGTGTCGAGGCACCTGATGTATCTTGAGTCCCTTAAATTTGCTTTTTAGCAGCTGAGCTAGCTTTAGGTAGGCAGCCATATTATCTCCCTTTGCCTGGTAGACCCCAGTCACCAGGTTTACAACAAGCAATGAATCGCTCTTGATTTGTAGATAATCGGCCTTTAGTTCAATGGCTACCTTCATCCCGGCTAGGAGGGCTTCATATTCCGCTTCGTTATTGGTAGCTTTAAACTCGAATCTAAAACAGTGACAGAATTTAGACCCTTTCGGATCTATTAAAACTTTGCCAGCTCTTCCCCCGGCTTGCCCGAACACTCCATCTATAAAGAGAGTCCATGGCTTGCTGCTTTCCGGCCAATTGTCGACCTCGGATATCTTCTCAGGGATCTCATTTGATACTGAGGGATCATCTTGATATGGGATCGCTGAAAATTCTGCCATGAAGTCGGCCAAAGCCTGTGCCTTAATCGTAGTCTGGGGCTTATACTTTAGGTCGAACTGATTGAGCTCTAGGGCCCATAAGACTAGCCTTCCAGATACGTCTGGTCTTTGCAAGAATTGGCGGAGGGGTTGGTCTGTCACCACTGCTATTATGTGAGCTTGAACATAGGGACGGAGCTTCCTCGCTGAGATCACCAAAGCATAAGCGAGCTTTTCCAGAAGAATGGAATTTCTTTCTGATTTGGTCAAAGCATGACTCACATAGTATATGGGTCTTTGAAAACCGTCGCTACAATCCTTGGCCAATGCCCCGCTTACTGCAGTTTCTGATACGGCCAGGTAGATCTGCAACTCATCTCCGAGAACCGGCTTGACTAACAATCGGAGGCTTGTTAGGTATTCTTTCAAAGCTTGAAAAGCCCGTTCGATCTCCTGGCTCCACTTCATGTTTTTCCCTTGTTTAATGGCCTTGAAGAAAGGGAGACATTTATTGGTGGAGCGAGAAATAAACCTGTTGAGTGCCGCCACCCGTCCAGTCAGAATCTATACTTGCTTGAGCGAGGTTGGGGATTCCAGGTCCAAGATAGCTTTGATTTTTTCTGGGTTGGCTTCTATACCTCTCTCACGAACCATGAAGCCCAGAAACTTCCCCGCCGTTACCCTAAAGGCACATTTGGAGGGGTTCAAACGCATCTGGTTTTCCCTCAGTATGAGGAAGGTTTTGCGAAGGTCTTCCTGATGTCCTTTTGCGGTTGGGGATTTCGTGATCATGTTGTCGATATATACTGATCGTGCCTAAATTGTTATATATTTCGGCCCTCATTCCTAGTCATTTGTCTCGTTCTTGTATGTATTTTCTATATATTTTATGTCTAATAGGCTCGTTTGTGCTAATTGCAGGCAATAGATGTAATTCTGGTGTTAGAAGCTAATTGCAGTGGTTTCGGGAGAAAAGGGGCAAAAGGAAAGACAAAGGATCATAAGCAACTCTACAGTGCGGGTCAAGTGCGGGTCGCAACCGCACTCCAACCGCACTCCTTCCCACAGCCGGGACCTGAATCATGAAAGAAAGATAAAGTGCGGGTAAAGTGCGGGTCATCCAACTGCACTCCACCCGCACTATTGCTCAAGACAGAGGAGCTGATTTGCACTTGACAGTAAAGTGCGGGTAAGGAGCGGGTAATCCAACCGCACTCTACCCGCACTGTTGCTCAAGATAGAGGAGCTGATTTGCACCTGACACTAACGTGCGGGTAAAGTGCGGGTAATCCAACCGCACTCCACCCGCACTGTTGCTTAAGACAGAGGAGTGGATTTACACCTGACACCAGAGTGGGAGTACAGTGCGGGTAAAGTGCGGGTAATCCAACCGCACTCCACTTGCACTGTTGCCCAGATCAGAAAACTGAAGATGAAGAAAACCCATATAGTGGGGGTATAGTGCGGGTAATTCACCCGCACTCCACCCACACTCTGGGCGCGACAGTTTCTGGTTTCAAGCTTAAGTGACCTATTTTTCCATCCTCTATAAATAGAAAAGGATGGGAACGAACCAAAATATCACCATATCTCCCAACACTTGTATTCTAAGCTAGTAACACATCTCCCTATCATCCAAACCATCTTTACTCAATCAAAGGCAACTAGGAGACTTGGATTCAAGCTTCAAGGAAGGAGATCAATCTTCAAGGGTTCTCTCTACACTCTCTCTTAGTTTATTTGTTTGTAATAGAACATGAGTAGCTAAAATACCCCACTAAGGGGTTGATGTTATTTGTTTGATGGATATTTGGGCTTTGTAAATAAACTCTATATGTTATATTTATTCTATCTCTTTGTTTTATTCCATTGCTTTAATTGATTTCCATTATTGATTTGCTTGGATATACCCTCTTTGCATGATTGATTTGGATTACTTGAGTAGGCAATTAGGTTGTCTAATGCTCAATTGAATGGAAGGATTTCCTAAAATTTGGCTCTACAACCATGCCCTTAATCTAATCTTGAATTAGTGGCTTTCACTATACATCCTAGGTTAGCCACTTGTGAGAGAATTAGAAGCCTCCACTATACACCCTAGGTTGGCTACTTTAGTGATTCTACGAGAACTAACCTTCGAGTAGAATTCAGTTGATAACCTAAAGCCTCATCCAATCTCAAACGGGTGGCCTTCACTATACATCCTAGGTCGGCCACTTGTGAGAGAATTGGAAGCTATCACTGTACATCCTAGGATGGCTACATTAGTAATAGGTTGAGCCATAGATAGATAGATGAGCATTCATGGAACAAGTCCCAATTGAGTAACTAGCCACTGTTGGTTGCTTAGGAGGGATTAATCTCTAGTAGGAGGTCTTCGCTATACACCCTAGGTTGACCTCTTGCTATAGATATATACCAACACTATACACCCTAGGTTGGTTACATTTGTCAAAACGTGATTAATTGAGAGTTCGTTGCAAGTGCCCTAATATTCACTTACGAGTACATCAACTCTGTAGTTCCATCATCATTCATTCATCACTCCATTGTCATCCCATTTTATTTGCTTTCATAGTTTAGTTTATATTGTATCTTAATTCACCATCACTTTACTTTTATGCATGCTAGTTATATTAATCCTAATCTTATCACCGCTACCCCGATCTCAGTGGACGACACCCGTGCTTACTGCTTTACTTGTATTCTACTTGTGAACGCATCGCATAGGTTTTATAAATTGTTTTGACGGACGGTTTTCTGACTGTAAAAACCTTCTCATCATATACTTCCATCGTCCTTCCTATCTCGGGCTTGAACAGTTTGTTAACCAGCCGCTGGTATGTGGCCCCCGCATTCTTCAAACCAAACGGCATCACCTTGTAGCAATATAAGCCCTGCCCAGTAATGAAACTGGTTTTATCTTGGTCAGCCGAGTGCATTTTAATTTGGTTGTATCCTGAGAATGCGTCCATAAAACTCAAAAGTTTATTTCCGGACGTGGAGTCAACCAACTGGTCGATCTTTGGTAAAGGAAAACTATCTTTCGGACAAGCCCGGTTGAGGTCGGTGTAATCGACACATAAACGCCACTTCCTATTCGCCTTCGTAACCATGACCACGTTGGCGATCCATTCGGGGTAACGTACTTCTCTGATGAACCATGCTTTGATCAATTTATCAACCTTTTCCTGCACCGCAGCGTTCCTATCAGCGTTGAAGTGACGCCTCTTCTGCTTTACGGGCTTGACTGTTGGATCTACCACTAGTCGGTAGGCGGCCAATGTTGCCGGGATTCCAGGCATTTCATCATGGTTCCAGGTGAAGATGTCGCTGAACTCCCTGAGAAGGTCAATTAGTCCTCTTTTTACTTCTGGATTAATGGTGGCTCCGACCTTGATGACCTTGGAGGGATCGTCATTTCTGATGGGTATCTCTTCTAGTTTATCTACGGGTTGCCCGCTGGCCCATTCCTTACTCTGTTCTTCCTCGTAAGGCATAATAGGTTCGCTCTCCGGATGCCCAGGATGTTCCGCGGGCTCTTTCTCCTTCTGGATTATCCAGGATGTATCCATGTCTTCCTGGATTAATGTCACATGTACACACTGTTTCGCTAGGGCTGCAGGATTGGCAGATACTGCGTAGCATTTCCTGATTGCATGTTGGTCCCCGCGTACCTCTCCTACTTTTGGTCCAATGGAAATTTCAGGACGTTGTGGTATATGGACAAGACTCCTTTCAAAAAGGACAGGAAAGGTCTCCCTAGGATGGAGTTGTAGGCCGATAGGGTGTCCACCACAACAAAGTCGGTCATAACATTTTGTTGGAGAGGGGTGATTCTGATGATTACTGGGAGGATCATCGACCCCACTGGTATGATTGAATCTCTAGTGAACCCGTAAAGTGAAGTGGTACAGCTGTTGTAACAACGTTGCTTCAGGTTTAATTTTTCCAGGGTATCCTTGAAGAGGATATCTACACTACTACCTGTATCCACGAGCACGCGATGGACCAGACAGTTGGCGATCTGTATCGTGATTACCATGGGATCATCATGAGGTTACACAGTGTTGAAGACATCTACTTCGGTGAAAACGATCTGTGCTGACTGGGAGGGCTCTGTCGGTCTCTGGCTGACTTCGAAGATCCCCCGGCTTTCTCCGATGCGGGGAATCTTTCTCGCATGGTTTTTTCGGGAGTTATTGGAAACGCCAGCCAGTGTATGACCTCCGCTGATAGTGTGTATCACCTGGATCTGTTGCATTAAGTCAGCCTGTTCCCCTTTCCTCTTTTCTGCGTCTTCACGGATTTCAGCTTGTACCTCCCTTACAGTCCTAATGTTATCTCTAACATGTTGTAAGAACTCAATCAGGCATCCTTCCCTTATCAGGGCTTCAATCTGGTTGCGCAAATTATAGCACTTTGAGGTGTTGTGGCCCACGTCTTCTTGGAAGTCGCAGTACTTGTACCGGTTTCTCATGTCAGCTGGGGCCTTCATGGGAGGGGCTTTTGGAGCAACCCTTTATCTCGTATGGCAAGGTAGACTGTTTCCCTGGAAGCATTCAAAGGGGTGTAGTAGTCATACCCTTTTTCCCCTTGCATTACTAGAGCCACGGTCCTGGGAAGCGGCGAAGCCCGGGAGGGGTTCGTTATGCTGGATATCTTTCTTGCCTATACAGAGGAGCAAGGATGCTATAGGTCGACCTGTTGGGAGGTTTATTCTGAGTTTTCTGTACTGGCTCAAATTTGGGGGCTTCTTTCTTCAGACGCTTTGTCGTTCTCATGTCGTCGTGTTCCATCTTGACCTTGAGTTGTTCTTCGACCTCGACTTGCTCAAGATTCCGGTCGTAGGCCTCCTGGTAAGTCTCGGGAGGTCTCTTGGCAAAGGAAGGGAAAAGCTTTCCTGCCCATAGGTTCCGCATGAAATTGGCGAGGGTTTCTTTTTCGATGAAAACTCCCATTTGTATGACCTCCTTGTGAAATCGTTCCAAGTACGACCGAAGAGTCTCACTCCGTTCCTGAATCACATATTGGATTTGTATAGGATCTTTCGGACGAGGTTTGACCCCTTGGAATTGCGAGCAAAAATCTGTTGATAATTTCGTGAAAGAATCCACGCTGCCAATGGGCAGTTTCCTGAACCAGGTTTTCGTGTAGTCGGTTAGGGTCGTTGGAAACATTCTGCACATAGCTGCTCTAGTAGTGTTCTTAACCTCCATCTGTTGAATGAAGCTCTCTAGGTGGCTTAGAGGATCTTCCATTCTGGAGAACTTATCTGCTGGCATTTTGAATTTTGAGGGGAGCTCCGCTTCCCGGATCCTCCTAGTGAAGGGAGCGTTCATCTCGCTCAAGGGATCCTTTTTGTCCTCCTTATTCTTTCCGTTTCTTATCTGCTGGACCTCTTTTTGTAGCTTTGCCAGCTGATCCCTCAGTCGCTTGTTCCCAGGCCTCTTCGAGTTAACCTCAGATTCTTCACTGTCGAGTCTTTCAGATGAACTTGCAATTTCTATCCGGTCCTCCTCCCGGATAGGATCCACTCAGGGAGTTTGTCTACTTTCCTCCTCTAGGGCGCGGGCGGTCCTCCTAGATGTAGTTGGATGAGATAGCTCTCGTGGCTTCTGGGTAAAAGCATCCGCGGCAGACTTAACATGCCTGGGTTGATATTCTGAAGGTCTTTTCAGAACTGGGGGCATGGGTCCCAGCCTATCCCAGATCAAACATTCGGGCCCTGACCTATCTCGAGCCGCCTCTGGAAGAGGAGGTCCTAGGCGATCTAAAGCAGGTGACCGAGCTACAAGCCTGCTCGGCTCTCCCTGATCATTCAGGTTGGTTGGCTGGATTGTGATGCCTTCAGCGAGCAGGCGGACGCGGATGGATTCTACGAAGGCCGCCGCTTGTTGGTCGAGCGCGGCCTGGGTCACTATAGGGTGGCCAGTAGCCCGCGCATTGGTTGTTTGGACCGGAGCTTGACTACCATATCCAGACTTTCTCCCCTTTCTTGGGGCCTTTCTATAGGGAAAAATCGATATAAAACGCAACGGAAGAAACGAAAAATAGATTTCGTATGGTTTTAAAATTTTTCTCAAAGTTGAACCTTAACCTTTTAATTAATTAAACTCAAATATATACGGTTAGAGTTAAATACCTCTTGACGTGTGATCCAATTGACTTAAGTCGATTAGTAATCCACAAAATCTTTTCCGATACCCGTGAACAGTACCCGCGTGAACAGTGATTGTGAACAGTACCGGCATGAACAGTACCGCGTGAACATTGATCGTGAACAGTACCCCCGTGAACAGTGATCGTGAACAGTACCGCGAGATCTTCCAATCCAAACACGTACGTGAATCACCTAGGAGCGTGGTCTCCCTTTTTCTTTGAATTGCAAACCTGAGAATGGATGAACAAAGTTTTCTTTTTCTTTTGTTAGTCACAAAACAATCAAAAGAAGACAAAAATTATTCCGATCACTTTTGAGTTCTCAATCTAATGATCGAAACTCGCGTGAACCTAATTCGATGTTGTACACACAAGCTTATTGATGAACAAGCAATCAGTGTACTATCAAAGAATAATCTCTTCTCTCTTTTATGTTTAGTAGAATAAAAATTATCCTTTTCTATGAATTGAGAAGAAGAAGAAAAATTGAATCATTCAATCAACTATGGTGGCCGAATTCTATATGTGGAATTATATAGGTGGCCGAAATTTTGCTTCCTCTTCTATTTAGGATTGCCGAAATCTTCCTCTAAATGGACTAGGGTTGCCGCAAATCACATACCAAAAAGTGTTTGTGTTGCACCCTAATTTCCATCAACCTTTAGACTTCAAAACCTAATCCAACTCATAGATATTTTTATTCTTTTATTGACTAAATAAAAAGACTTCTTATTTGATTAAATAAATAAAATTAATTATTTATTTTCTTATCAAACAAGTCTTTTACTTTTAATATACTACTACCAATAGTATAACTTTAGGAAATATATTTCCTGATCAGAAAAAGATTTGTTTCTTAATTAAACAATTAATTAATAAATTAACTAATTCTTATTTAATTAAAACAATGAAACAAAATAATATATTAGGTTAATATATACACCTTGCCGCCCCACTTATATAAATGGGCCATATATTATTTTCTTATTTCATTTAATCCATTGGACTTTAAATAAAAGCCCACATGTGAACCAGACCCATTCTTACTAAAAGAAACAAGCCCACATGTCTCCTTTTAATATATTAATATAATAGTGCAGCCCATTAATTAAATAATAGACATATTATATTCTTGATATATTAAAAACAATTCTAGATGGACCCTTAAATCGGCCCGGTAGAATATATCAAGTGATCCATGCAAATACATGTGGATTGGGGATCTTGGCGGGCTATCTAAATTTAAGCTTCAATAGACACAACCTAATCACAATCAACAAATGATTCACTTAGATCCAATCTATTAATTTTAACTCATTCCACTAAAGAGCTAAAATTGAACTCTTAAATAAAGATAGAATAAGGAGATGTTTCTCATTCATACCCTAGACAATCTTATAGGAGATGGTGTATCCTCGTGAATAATATCAGTAATCGCCAAGAGCTCATAGACCGCCTATAGCTCTCCAAGTTACCATATTTCCTCATATGACCACATTTCGAACTTGGATACTTTGACTTGTCCAGAAGCCATGTTTTCAATAATCATTATTGAAAACTCAACGTTGAGATTTAATATCCAATACCTCAAAACATCCATATGATGATATTATACTCTCATTTAATAAATGGAGCCACGATGTCCATATCTATAAATAAAGTCCTCTATCGATTAACAAATGTATACCACCAAACTATCGAGGATAGACTATGCTATATAATCGTACTCACTGATAGCTCTAATGGTAACACTTGCAACCATAAGTCCATCATTTATCTCAGGATTAAGATAGACTCTCTGATTGTCCTCTTTAATGAAAAGACTTATATCTAGTGACGGTTCTAGATAAAGTATTTCATTGTGATCCAGTTCAATGCACCTAGTGCGCTAGATTCTTTTACTCGAAAACCTTTCGATGATTTTAGACTCGTCATATTCATTTGATCCCACTCAAATGCTAGTAAAAGAATTCTACAACTTTAACAAGATAGAGGTGCCCAACCTTTAACTTAAGTTGTGAACGTTATTCAAGACTAACTAAAGAATTGTGTCTACCTCATACATATCCGGATGTATGAACAATTCTTCATGTCTCATAGTCTTTTGACCTTATGATTATTTACCTTGACAATTATAATAATAAATGCTATAAGTAATTGTAAGAATCAGAATTCACTTTATTAATATGAGAAGATTGTCAATTACAATATTACACTCTTGCCATTGAGCATAATCCTAACACTTTCGTGCTAGCCTCGCCGGAGGTTGCTCCGAAACTCTATGTTGGCCTTGGGAGGAGCGGAGCCTCATAGTCCTTATTAAACAACGAAAATGTAAATGCAAATAATTGGTTAATTGAGTGTAAGGTTTTTTCCCACAGACGGCGCCAAAAAGTATTAACGAAAATTTTGCTCGAAACCACTACCACGTAGGTGGTGGCCAAGATTGATCGTATGTGTAGCAATGATTTATAAAATGACAATGAATAATGATACAATTCACCACCCAAAAGAAAGCAAGAATATTTTCTTTATTGAATGTGCATGGTATACAAATACAAATTTCTTTATTTTTGCTCTCAATTCTCTCTAGGGTATGGTCGAGTATTTGTCATATGCCTATCGAATAGTAGTCTCTTCTTTTTTCTTTTTCTTTCTTTCTATTTATACATAGTTTTGTAGGTTAAATCAACTGATTCTCCCCTTGATTTTCTCAGTCTCTCCCCTCCTTATCGGGCGGGATTTCTCCTTGAAAAATGTCATTGACTTTGAGTTAATAGCCTAATTGAGAATATCTTGGTGGAGATCAGTTTGTTTCCTCTTTGGACTCTATTACTTGTTTTGCATGTAGGTAACGTTTCCACATATGATCCAGTGCATCTTTGTATCTTTACAACATGATCCTTTATAGAGGTCGTTGAATATGGCATGGTATGGTGCATCAACTAGTGAGGTCGATCAGTGTTCCGACCTCGATATATGAGAAGTTTCATCCAGCTAGGACCCAGATCTGGCTTCCCTTGACCTTTTCGAAGCTAGGTGCGGCTTCCCCTGACCTTTCGAAGCTAGGTGCGGCTTCCTATGGACATTCTCCTGTGTCAGCGAGGTATAGGTGAGTCTCTGGAGCAATTGTGAGGTGTCCTCGACTTCGGGGAATTTCTAGTTTTGGTGATGCGGGCTAGATCTGATCGTTCCGGGCTCTATCCCGGATATTTCCGGAGCCCGTCCTTGTTCCTGGGGTGGTATCATAGCTCGGCTCTGGATAGAATGGTCTCTTGGTGGAAACTCTCGGGTATGGAGCCAGGTTTGGGAGGTGGAAAATTTTCCTTTGGTCCTTAGCCAATTTTGGCTATTAACATAAAGAGAACGAAAATGTTTTCTTTATTCTTATTAATGGTGTATCGTTTACAAGTATTTCTCAATCGCTCTCAATCTCTCTAAGGTGTAGTAGGGTTGTTGTCGTATGTCTGTCAAAAAGTAGTCCATTTCCTTTATACATAGTTTTTGTAGGTTAAATCAATTGATTCTCCCCTTGATTTTCTTAGTCTCTACCTTCCTTACCGGGCGGAATTCCTTGTTTAAATGTCATTGACTTTTAGTTAATAGCTGAATAGAGAATATCTTGGGGGAGATCAATTTGTTTCCTCTTTGGACTCTAATACTTGTCCTGCATGTACATAATGTTTCCAGATATGATCCAGTGTATCTTTGTATCTTCATAGCATGATCCTTCATAGAGGTCGTTGAATATGGTATGTATGGCGAGGTAGATTAATGTCTTGGTTCAGATATTCAAGTGCTTAATCTAGCCAGGAGCTCGATCTGACCTCCCTTGATTTCTCAGAGCTTGATGCGACCCCCTGCGGATACTCCTCTATGACAGCGGGGTTTAGGCGAGCTTCTGGAGAGGTTGCGAGGTAATCTCGACCTCGGGGGGCTTCATGATTTTAGGTTTGGTGACTCGGGTTTGATCTGATCTCGTCGGGTTCTATTCCGGGTGTTTCTGGAGCTCGCCTTTATTTCTGTGGGGTGGTACTGTAGCTCGACTTTGGAAAGCGTGGTCTCCTGGTGGATGACCTCGGGCCTGGAGTCAGACTAGGAGGGTGAAAAATTTCCCTTTGGTCCCTAGCCAAATTTGGCTATTAACAATATTAATAAATCATCAAATCTCATTCACATATTATTCTTCCCTAATCTTGGTCATTGAGTGATTGCTTATAACCATAGTTATATTCAATCCCACATCCCACATTGGATAAATAAAAGAAGTGAAGAGTGGCCTACCCTATATAAAAAGAAGAATGTAAAGGAAAATGTATCTACTTGGATAAGGGTTATGGGCAACGGCCCAATACTCTACAATATCCATTCTTTTTTAAACATTTTATTTTTATAAATAAAGTGTTATTTTTTTAATAATTTTTTAATTAAAAAAAAACTGTTGGAACCGCCGGTTTTATCCAGTTTGAACCGGGTGGTTCCTAAAAAGTTGGAACCGTAACCGGAACCACCCTGGTTTTTGTTCAGATTCTGTTTTTTCAGGTTCGGTTCGCCGGTTTCTAACCGAATCGGCACCATGTTTACCCACACCAGGCATACATGCCCATTGTACTTATATCATTCATATCAATAACAGTAGTATGTATGAAAAAAAAAAGAAACTAAATTGTAATCCAGAATCTTGATTTCTTATGTGCTTTTTATAGATCCAATATGCATTTGTGTCTATTAAAATAAAAAAGTTAAAAAAATTTATTAAAGTCATACTAGCCCATGCCTCAAAGGGCTCTAGCTCATCAAGAGACAAACCCAAGAACCCCAAACACAAAGCCCATCGTTACTGCAATAGGTTTATGTATTATGCCCAATTGGGAAGCGTATTGTTCATTGTATGAGCATTACTTTACTACTTATAAACAATTTTAATCCCTTTTCTTTTTTCGATATGGGATTCGCATTACACAGTTTTTCAATAAAACCTTTCCATCATCTACAACGAGTGATATTTACATAATTATGTTGTGATTATATTAAAGAATTTGCGATTACACAAAATATTTTAAGTTAAAAAACCTTATTAAAGTCAGATTAACCCATGCCTCAATGGGCTTTAGCTCGTTAAGAGACAAGCCCAAGAATCTCAATACCCAAACCCCATCGTTACTTCAATAGGTTTATATGGTAGGCTCAGTTAGAAGACCTATTTTTCATTGCATAGGCATTACTTTACTACTTATAAACCATTTTAATCCCTTTTCCTTTTTCAAAGTGGGATTTGTATTACACAGTTTTTCAGTAAAACTTTTCCACCGTCTACAACGAGTGATATTTACACAATTACATTGTGACTGCATTAAAAAATTTACGATTACATAAAATATTTTAAGTTAAAAAACCTTATCATCGTAAGACTAGCTCAGGCCTCAAAGAGCTCTAGCTTGTAGAGAGACAAGCCTAAGAACCCCAAGACCCAAAGCCCATTGTTACTTCAATAGGTTTATATGCTAGGCCCAGTTGGGAGGCCTATTGTTCATTGTATGGGCATTACTTTAATAGTTATAAACCATTTTAATTCCTTTTCTTTTTTCGATGTGGGATTCGCATTACTTAGTTTTTCAATAAAACTTTTCCACCGTCTACATAGAGTAATATTTACATAATTACGTTGTGATTGTTGTAAGTGACTCACTTTATGATTGGCTTATTTCATTGACAAATCACAATTGGGTTTCAAATTGTAAGGGTAGCTTAGGTTCGAAGTTTCCCTTTATCAATGCTATTGGACATCAAGTGCTTCTAAGAAGGTAGTTATCTTGTATCTACTATTAATTGAAGAGATTTAGTTGCACACACACACACTTGCATGCATATTCTGTTATCTTGCATTTGAGTATCCTTGACATGTGCATCTATGTTTTTCATCACACTTCACACTTGCACATCACTCTTCACACTTGCACAACATTCATAAAGGATAGGTTGTTTGAAAGTCTGTTTCAATGTCTGGAAAAGAGATTTATCTCTTCACCGCGGTACAGGTCGCTGTCCACGCACCTGCCTAAACCGCGGTCCTAAAAGCGGTTGGTTCCAGATTGTTTCACGCATAGGGTACCATGGTTGCTGCCATGCCTACACAACGGTTCTTACCGCAATCTTCTCTAGTAGGTCTCTCACTGATTGCACCGCGGTTGGTGCTATTGTCTATCCAGCAGTCCAAACTGTGAAGTTCTCCAGAAGTGACACACTATGTTCACCGCCGTCTGGACAACTTGCCTGAACCGCGGTATACACAGAGGTATTGACAGGTTTTTGATGTCCAAGCATAAAATGTCATCATTTTTCCTAGGGCTTCATATAAATAGATCATTTCCTCTTCTTGGCCAGGCCAGAGCTTCAGATTTCAAACTACCTCATTTAGCTCAAGAGTGCCTTATAAGAAAAGTCATCAAGATTCAATAGTTCTTGACCAAAATCCAAATACCCCTCATCGATTTATGAATCAAACATCATCTAACATCATCTAGCAACATCTAGATTGTGTTCTTGCATGGGTCTTCATCAACACACATGACTTGGTAAGTAGAACACCATCTACATTCATTTTAGTGTTCTTGCTTAACAAGAAATCTCTTTTATGACTTGTTTGCAACAAGATTTAGTTTTTATCTACAAGTTGAGATTTTTGTGTTGAATGTTGGGTTTTGTATTGTGATAGCTATTGCATCTAGGTTTTCATTTATTCTAAATAGCTAAGTTATATGTATGTCATATAGCAACATGATATCTAGGATTGTTTGACTTGTTCATCCACGGTTAGATAAGCATTACTTGTGTTGACCTAGCATTTATACATTTAGAATATTCTTGATATTCACATTAGGTTGCATATCTCTCTTGAGAGTTAAGTCTTGTATGTACCGTGGGTGGTGTACAAGCAAGAGCCTAAAATCACTATTAAAGGCCCATCGGGTAGCAAGAGTGGATTATTAACCGATTGGGTGTGATGTGGTCAACCTAGGTTGTAATCGTTTTTGCAAATAGTGGATTTGAGGATTTGATTGGCAATTAGGCATGTGAGTTTTTTACCTTATTGAGGTTTTCTCACGTAAAACAAATCATTGTATCATTCTTTTATATTCCGCATTTATCTTTATAATGATTGTTTGTATTAGAGATTAGGGGTTTTTGAGATTAATATTGACTAACCAAAAAGATGGCGATTAATTTGGTTAAAACTTAGCCCAAGCCTCAAAAGGCTCTAGCTCGTCAAGAGACAAGCCCAAGAACCCCAAAGACTCAAAGCCCATCGTTACGTTAATAGGTTGTATGCTATGCCCAGTTGGGAGGCCTATTGTTCATTGTATGGGTATTACTTTACTATTTATAAACCATTTTAATCGCTTTTATTTTTTTGATGTGAGATTCGCATTACACAGTTTTTCAATAAAACCTTTCCACCCTTTACAGAGAGTGGTATTTACATAATTATGTTGTGATTGTATTAAAAAATTTGCGATTATGTAAAATATTTTATATGGATTATAATTTACAGTTTTACAGAAAAGGTAGTCATGGATCTATCAATGCAAATCTACATATATCAATACGTTTTAACATGTGATTACACATTTTATGTAGAAATATATTCGTCTTCACAAAAATGTAATATAAATTCTAATTGATATTTTAACAGAAAAGGTTTTCAAGCATTTATGAATCAAAATATTCATATATCGATACTCTATATAATATGATTATACTTTTTACGTAGTGATTATATAAATAAATATTCAATAACAAAAGTTATATAATATGGATTCTATTTGAAACTGTTACAGAAATGATTGTCATACATTGATAAATGCGAATTTGTTTATATCAACTCTTTTAGCTGTAATTATACATATTACATTGTGATTGTAACAATATATATGCAATCACACAACATATATAATATGTATTCTAATTGATATTTTTACAGAAAAGGTTGTTATGCATTTATCAATACAAATCTTCGTATATCAACACTCTTTAAAATATGATTATATATCTTAAACTGTAATTTTAAAACTGATATTCGATCACAAAAAATACATAATATGGATTCTTATTGTAATTGATCCAGAAAGGGTCGTCATGCATTTATCAGTGCAAATCTACATATATTAATACTTTTTAACATGTGATTACACATTTTACATTGTGATTATATAAAACTAATATTTGATTTCACAAAGATATAATATAAATTCTAATTGATATTTTTACTAAAAAAGGTTGTCATGCAGTTATGAATCCAAATCTTCATATATCAATACTCTATATAATATGATTATATTGTTTACGTAGTGATTATATAAATAAATATTCAATCACACAAGCTATATATAATATGGATTCTAATTGAAATTGTTACATAAATGGTTGTCATGCATTTATCAATGCAAATTTGTTTACATCGACTCTTTTAGCTATAAATATACATATTATTTTGTGATTGTAATGACATGTTAGGATTATGCTCAATAGCAAGAGTGTAATATTGTAATTGACAATCTTTTCATATTAATAAAGTGTTTTCTGATTCTTACAAATACTTATAGCATTTATTATTATAATTGTCAAGGTAAATAATCATAAGGTCAAAAGACTATGAGAAATGAAGAATTGTTCATACATCCGGATATGTGTGAGGTAGACACAATTCTTTAGTTAGTCTTGAATAACGTTCACAACTTAAGTTAAAGGTTGGGCACCTCTATCTTGATAAAGTTGTAGAATTCTTTTCCTAGCATTTGAGTGGAATCAAATGAGTTATGATGAGTCTAAAATCATCGAAAGGTTTTCGAGTAAAAGAATCTAGTGCACTGGGTGCATTGAACAGGATCACAATGAAATACTTTATCTAGAACAGTCACTAGATATAAGTCTTTTTTCATTATTAGGACAATCGGAGAGTCGATCTTAATCCTGAGATAAATGATGGACTTATGGTTGCAAGTGTTATCATTTGAGCTATCAATGAGTACGATTATATAGCATAGTCTATCCTTGATAGTTTGGTGGTATTCATTTGTTAATCGATAGAGGACTTCATTTATAGATATGGACATCGTGGCTCCATTTATTAATGAGAGTATAATATCATCATATGGATGTTTTGAGGTATTGGATATTAAATCTCAACGTTGAGTTTTCAATAATGATTATTGAAGACATGGCTTCTGGACAAGTCAAACTATCCAAGTTCAAAATGTGGTCATATGAGGAAATATGGTAACTTGGGGAGCTATAGGCGGTCTATGAGCTCTTGGCGATTACTGATATTATTCACGAGGATACACCATCTCCTATAAGATTGTCTAGGGTATGAATGAGAAACATCTCCTTATTCTATCTTTATTTAAGAGTTCAATTTTAGCTCTTTAGTGGAATGAGTTAAAATTAATAGATCGGACCTAAGTGAATCATTTGTTAATTATGATTAGGTTATGTCTATTGAAGCTTAAATTTAGATAGCCCGCCAAGATCCACAATCCACGCGTACTTGCATGGATCACTTGATATATTCTACCGGACCAATTTATGGGTCCATCTAGAATTGCATTTAATATATTAAGAATATAATATGTCTATTATTTATTTAATGGGCTGCTCTATTATATTAATATATTAAAAGGAGACATGTGGGCTTGTTTCTTTTAATAAGAATAAGTCTGGTTCACATGTGGGCTTTTATTTAAAGTTTAATGGATTAAATAAAATAAGAAAAATAATATTAGGCCCATGTATAAATGGTGTGGGCGGCAAGGCTAATAAAATAGCCCAAGATATTATTTTATTTTATTGTTTTGATTAAATGGAAATTAATTAATTATTTAATTAATTAATAGTTTAAATCAAAATCTTTTCCTGATCAGTAAATAAAATATTGTGTGTTGGATTAGGGTTAGAATTCTTTTAAGTGATAGGAGTCCTAATGTGGTAAGGATTAAGTCCACATACACTCCATACCACACAAAGAATTCGGCCACCCTAGTCCTATAAGGGTTAGGATTCTTAAATTGATAGGAATTAGGGAAAAGCACAATTCCTTTTCAAGTAAGGAAATTGGCCAACCCTAGATTTTCTACACAAAGAATTCGGCCAACCCTATTTTGAGAAGGAGAAATTTCGGTCACCTTATAAATATAAGGTGATAAATTTCGGCCACCTAGAAGCTTGAGTGAGAGAGATTTTTGTTTGCTTTGGAAAATAAAAATCTTACTCAATACACATAGAATTTCAGCTAAGAGAGAAAAAGAAAAATAAGTTCTCATTCGATAGTGCACTTGCAAGCCTTTAACATAAAAAGGTTTTGTGCACACTTTCGATTTAGTGTTACGCGAGTTCCAATCATATTGATTGTGAATTCAAAAGTGACCGGAACTATTTTTCTAGGCTCTTCGTGTTTTGGGATTGAAGATTAGGATAAGAAGTTCCATACATCCATTCTCAAGTAAGCAATTCAAAGAAAAAAGGAAGACCACGCTCCTAGGTGATTCACGTACGTGCTAGGATTGAAGATCTTGCGGATTACCATCGACGTAAGTCAATCGGATCACGCGACAAGAGGTATTTAACTCTAACCATATATTTGTGTTTAATTAATTAAAGGGTTAAGGTTCAAATCTTTAGAAAAATTTTAAACTATACGAAAATCTACTTTTCGCCTTCCGCTGCGGTTTTAGTTAATTTTTCCCTACAATTGGTATCAGAGCCCAGGTTGTACCCTTTAATTAATTAACGTATATATACGTGAATCTATTTCTTTTTATTGTGATTATGCATGTTTTAGAAAGAGATGGCACTCTAGGTATTCGCATATATAATTACATGTCGAATGTATGGATTTATATATGTTGTTATAAAGTGAATTGTTATTGCTCAATTTTGGTCCTAGATTTTCCATGTAATTTTTGTTTCAGAATTGTAACAAGAAGGGTGGCCTATTATCGTCACAAGTTCCTTCTTGATAGTTGCTTTTTTTTTGTTATATAAAATAGTGCATTTTTTTTAATGTATTAAAAATACTGCAGTTTTTTTAGTGCAGTTTTTTATTTGTAAAAAAAAATACTGCAGTGGTTAATAAAAAAAAATTACTGCAGTATTTTATTGTATAAAATAAGCTGTAATATATTCAAGATTCGAAGACTAGAAGATTTGAAGAAATTGGAGCATCCGGAACCCGTCTTGGCACCCGCACGCACTAAGACAATAAGCGCGCACGCAACCAAGCATGCAGCTGCGCTTGTTGCGGTGCAGCAGCGCGCGACCCATGCATAGGCTGGCCGTGTGGCAGCTCATGCCCTTGCATGGGCTAGGAGTGCGCATGGGCTGCTGTGGTGATCTTTGGGCGCGCGAGTTTCGTGCGTGAGATGGTCGCTTGAAGTCTTGTCCGCCAAGAAAGGAGTTTTTGTATTCCGTACAACTGTAATTTACATGCTTTTCTAGGATGGACCAAAATTGTGGCTATTTATTTTTTATGTATAAATATTACAATATTTGTTATTATATGGAATAGGAGTGCCACTCATATATCTGTTTTGGTATGAACATGCACTGAATGATTTAGGTATCTAATTGGCATCTAGATAACTTGGTACAATCATTATTTTGAATTTAATCACACGCCTTAAATAATTGAGTGGGAGAAGGTGTGTTAGAATGCCTATGGCCTCCAAGGTTTGTTGAGTTTTATTATTTTTGGTAATCCCCCCAAGGGGCGTCCATAAATGGAATTTAACAAAATACTTCCTTACAATGATAGACTGGACAATTGACTTAAACGAAATCTACTCCCCAAGGAAGGATTCTCGTGAGAGAAAATTGAGGGTCGATATCTTGGTAACACACTCAATGTAATTTTATTAATATCCTCCCAAGAGTTCTTGTTAATAAAATTGCAAGGCTAAAATTGAAAACGCTGGTTGTTATGTTAACAATTAGGTGGGACCTAGTCCAACTAGTAAATAGTACGAACTCCCAAATGAGGCGTAAGATTTATGGGTGTTGGATAACCGTTGAATTTTTACGATAAAATTATTTATTTAATTCAAGATAAATATTTAAAAGTGCTTTATCATGATTATTTAATTATATATGTTTTTGTTTTAATCAGAAATCATGACCCCATCACTTATGAACATCTTGAAAGATAACACCTTAACTGGAGATAATTATGTCACATGGAAAAGGAAAATTAGGTTGTTACTGCAAAGTGAAATACATCAATTTATTCTAACTACTCCTAAACCACCCCTTCCTAATAATGAATCTAGTGTGATGCAAAGAGATGAGTATGAGCAGTGGAAGACTTCTGATGATATGGCAAAATGTTATATTATGGCCACTATCTTCGACGTGTTGCAACAGCAACATGAAGGAATGGAGTCCGCTGCTGATATAATGATGTCTCTAGAGGAAATGTTTGCTATGAGGTCTAGGACGACTAAGAGAGAGGCAGTGACTGCTTTTATGAATCTTAGGATGAAACCTGGACAATCTGTGAAAGATCACATGATGAAAGTCATAGCACATCTCAATATTGCTGAACTAAATGGTGCTGAGATTGATGGTGAGACCAAAATTGATATGGTAGTTAACTCGCTATCAGATTCCTTTGATCAGTTCAAGTTGGACTACACCTTGAACATAAAGGAATACACCTTGCAGGGCCTGATGCAAGATGTTCAAAGCGCTGAAAAGATCCTTGTGAAAAACAAAGGTAAAGAGATTCATTTGGTTGGTAAAGTTGCTACTGTTAAGACCCGTAAGAAGGTCAAGAAACAACAGAAGAAAAAGCAACTTGGACCTACCAAGAAGGAAACTAAGAAAGTAACCAAGATCAAAAGGAAAGGCTTCCTTTGTGGTGAAAAGGGACATTGGAAAAGAGATTGCCCAAAGTCACAGAATAAGAAGGAAGAAGGTAATATTAATTATCTTGAAACATGTTTTCTGGCAGATTCTACTGATTCTTGGATCATAGACTCTGGAGCCACTAATCATGTTTGTTATTCCTTGCAGGGGTTCCAAGAAAGGAGAAGGCTGAATGAAGATGAAGTCAACTTGCGCTTGGGCAACGGAACGTTAGTGTCTGCAAGTGCAATGGGAGATATTAGAGTTATTTTAGATTTTAGTAGGCATTTAGATTTAATAGACGTTTATTATGTACTTCAATTCAAGAGGAATTTAATTTCAGTTTCTTGTTTAAACAAATTTGGATATTCGGTTACTTTTAATAAAGCTTTTATTATTAGTAAGAATGACAAAATTGTTTGCAAAGGTACATTGGAAAACGGTCTATTCTTTTTGCATAGAAATATCTCTCACTCGTTAGACATAGAAATAACGGAACCTAATCATAAAATAGTAAAATTATCAAAAGATGAAACCTACCTTTGGCATTTACGCCTAGGTCACATTAACCTTAATAGGATTAAAAGTTTGGTATGTGACGGACCTTTAAGTGACTTAAAGGTTGATGATCTACCAACTTGTGAATCTTGTTTGGAAGGTAAAATGACCAAAAGGCCGTTCAATACCAAAGGTGCAAGAGCCACTGAATGTTTAGGACTAATACACACTGATGTATGTGGTCCTATAAGCATTCAAGCTAGAGGTGGATATGAGTACTTCATCACCTTCACAGATGATTACTCAAGATTTGGTTATGTGTATCTCATGAGACATAAGTCTGATGCTTTTGACATGTTCAAAGCATTCAAAGCTGAAGTAGAAAATCAGCTTGAGAAACATATAAAAATCTTGAGATCTGATCGTGGTGGAGAATATCTATCTGGAGAGTTTCAGCAATATCTTATTGATAATGGGATAGTTTCTCAGTTTTCTGCACCAAGTAAACCTCAACAAAATGGGGTAGCAGAAAGGAGAAATAGAACTCTTTTAGAGATGGTTAGGTCAATGTTGAGTTATTCAACACTTCATATTTCTTTTTGGAGATATTCAACAAACAGCAATATACATTCTAAACGATGTACCATCTAAATCTATCCCTAAAACCCCACATGAATTATGGACTGGGCGAAAACCTAGTTTACAACACATGAGGATATTTGGTTGTCCTGCACATGTGTTGAAAGGAAAGACAGAAAAGATGGAGTCTCGTTCAGAAACATGTATATTTGTGGGGAATCCAAAAGGAACTAAAGGATATTATTTCTATAGTCCTAATGATCTAAAAGTATTTGTTTCAACAAATGCTTCATTTCTAGAAAAGGACTATATGAATAATTTTGTGCCCAAAAGTAGAATTGTCCTGAATGAAATGTCAGGATATACAATTCCACAAGAGGTTTCTCAACCTAGCCCAATTGTAAGTTCCACTCCAACATAAAATCAACAACCTACCATTCCTCGTCGTAGTGGGAGGGTTATAACACAACCCGAAAGATACATCGGTCTAGGAGAATCTGTGGAGAATCTCCCGGACGACGATGATCCCTACACATACAAGGAAGCAATGGAGGATGTTGATTGTCGTCATTGGCAAAAGGCAATGCAATTTGAGATTGAATCGATGTTCAATAACAAATTCTGGTCCCTTGTAGACTTGCCTAAAGGGATAAAACCCATTGGGTGTAAGTGGGTATACAAGAGGAAAAGAGGTATGGATGGTAAGGTGGAAACCTTTAAAGCTAGACTGGTAGCTAAAGGTTATACACAGAAAGAAGGTATCGATTACGAGGAAACTTTCTCTCATGTGGCCATGCTTAAATCTATTAGGATACTCTTATCCATTGCAGCATCTCTAGACCTAGAGATTTGGCAAATGGACGTCAAGACAGCTTTCCTTAATGGAAGTCTTGACGAGAGCATCTACATGATGCAACCAGAAGGATTCATTAAAAAGGGCCAAGAGGAAAGAGTATGCAAATTGCAAAAGTCCATATATGGACTGAAGCAAGCATCCAGATCCTGGAACATAAGGTTCGATCAAGCTGTGAAAGGTTTTGGATATATTCAAAACCCTGACGAACCTTGTGTATACAAAAGGATTAAAGGCGACAAGTTTGTTTTCCTCATTCTTTATGTTGATGATATACTACTCATTAGAAACGATGTAGGTTTATTGACATCAGTAAAAGAATGGTTAGCAAAACAATTTGATATGAAGGACTTAGGAGAAGCAAGTTATATTCTTGGTATCCAAGTAATAAGGGATAGAAAGAATAGAACGATTGCATTATCCCAAGCTTCATACATTGATAAAATCTTGTCTAGATTTTCCATGCAAGATTCCAAGAAAGGTATGTTACCTTTTAGACATGGAATCAAACTTTCTAAGGAACGGGTTCCTAAGAATGAGCATGAAGAGCAATTCATGAGTAGAGTTCCATATGCCTTGGCAGTTGGAAGTCTCATGTATGCAATGCTCTGTACTAGACCAGATATTTGTTTTGCTGTTGGCATAGTTAGCAGGTTTCAATCGAAACCTGGTCCTGATCATTGGACGGCAGTCAAACATATTTTCAAGTATCTTAAAAGAACTAGAGATTATATGCTTGTATACTCTGGAGGGGATTTAATTCCCGTTGGGTATACATATTCTGATTTCCAGTCTGATTCTGACTCTAGAAAATCCACATCAGGATCAGTGTTTACCATTGGAGGAGGAGCAGTCATATGGAGGAGTATTAAGCAATCTTGTATTGTTGATTCCACCATGGAAGCTGAGTATGTTGCTGCATGCGAAGCTGCAAAAGAGACTGTTTGGCTCCGCCAATTCTTGATTGACTTGGAAGTGGTTCCTAATGTGAATAAGCAGATCACTATACACTGTGACAACAGTGGAGCAGTGGCTAATTCGAGAGAACCAAGAAGTCATAAGAGAGGTAAACACATAGAAAGGAAATATCACCTTATAAGGGAAATTGTTCATAGGGGAGACGTGACGATCACCAAAATCACGTCAGCAGAAAATCTAGCGGATCCTTTCACAAAGGCTCTACCTCATAAGAGTTTTGATAGGCACCTAGAGAATATGGGAATGAGAGATATGACACACTTGCTATAGCGCAAGTGGGAGATTGTTAGGATTATGCTCAATAGCAAGAGTATAATATTGTAATTGACAATCTTTTCATATTAATAAAGTGTTTTCTGATTCTTACAAATACTTATAGCATTTATTATTATAATTGTCAAGGTAAATAATCATAAGGTCAAAAGACTATGAGAAATGAAGAATTGTTCATACATCCGGATATGTGTGAGGTAGACACAATTCTTTAGTTAGTCTTGAATAACGTTCACAACTTAAGTTAAAGGTTGGGCACCTCTATCTTGATAAAGTTGTAGAATTCTTTTACTAGCATTTGAGTGGGATCAAATGAGTTATGATGAGTCTAAAATCATCGAAAGGTTTTCGAGTAAAAGAATCTAGTGCACTGGGTGCATTGAACAGGATCACAATGAAATACTTTATCTAGAACCGTCACTAGATATAAGTCTTTTCATTATTAGGACAATCGGAGAGTCGATCTTAATCCTGAGATAAATGATGGACTTATGGTTGCAAGTGTTATCATTTGAGCTATCAATGAGTACGATTATATAGCATAGTCTATCCTCGATAGTTTGGTGGTATTCATTTGTTAATCGATAGAGGACTTCATTTATAGATATGGACATCGTGGCTCCATTTATTAAATGAGAGTATAATATCATCATATGGATGTTTTGAGGTATTGGATATTAAATCTCAACGTTGAGTTTTCAATAATGATTATTGAAGACATGGCTTCTGGACAAGTCAAAATATCCAAGTTCAAAATGTGGTCATATGAGGAAATATGGTAACTTGGGGAGCTATAGGCGGTCTATGAGCTCTTGGCGATTACTGATATTATTTACGAGGATACACCATCTCCTATAAGATTGTCTAGGGTATGAATGAGAAACATCTCCTTATTCTATCTTTATTTAAGAGTTCAATTTTAGCTCTTTAGTGGAATGAGTTAAAATTAATAGATCGGACCTAAGTGAATCATTTGTTGATTGTGATTAGGTTATGTCTATTGAAGCTTAAATTTAGATAGCCCGCCAAGATCCACAATCCACGCGTACTTGCATGGATCACTTGATATATTCTACCGGACCAATTTATGGGTCCATCTAGAATTGCATTTAATATATTAAGAATATAATATGTCTATTATTTATTTAATGGGCTGCTCTATTATATTAATATATTAAAATGAGACATGTGGGCTTGTTTCTTTTAGTAAGAATAAGTCTGGTTCACATGTGGGCTTTTATTTAAAGTCTAATGGAGTAAATAAAATAAGAAAAATAATATTAGGCCCATGTATAAATGTTGTGGGCGGCAAGGCTAATAAAATAGCCCAAGATATTATTTTATTTTATTGTTTTGATTAAATGGAAATTAATTAATTAATTAATTAATTAATAGTTTAAATCAAAATCTTTTCCTGATCAGTAAATAAAATACTATGTGTTGGATTAGGGTTAGAATTCTTTTAAGTGATAGAAGTCCTAATGTGGTAAGGATTAAGTCCACATACACTCCATACCACACAAAGAATTCGGCCACCCTAGTCCTATAAGGGTTAGGATTCTTAAATTGATAGGAATTAGGGAAAAGCACAATTCCTTTTCAAGTAAGGAAATTGGCCAACCCTAGATTTCCTACACAAAGAATTCGGCCAACCCTATTTTGAGAAAGAGAAATTTCGATCACCTTATAAATATAAGGTGATAAATTTCGGCCACCTAGAAGCTTGACTGAGAGAGATTTTTGTTTGCTTTGAAAAATAAAAATCTTACTCAATACACATAGAATTTCGGCCAAGAGAGAAAAAGAAAAATAAGTTCTCATTCGATAGTGCACTTGCAAGCCTTTAACATCAAAAGGTTTTGTGTACACTTTCGATTTAGGGTTACGCGAGTTCAAATCATATCGATTGTGAATTCAAAAGTGACCGGAACTATTTTTCTAGGCTCTTGGTGTTTTGGGATCGAAGATCAGGATCAGAAGTTCCATACATCCATTCTCAGGTAAGCAATTCAAAGAAAAAAGGGAGACCACACTCCTAGGTGATTCACGTACGTGCTAGGATTCAAGATCTTACGGATTACCATCGACGTAAGTCAATCGGATCACGCGACAAGAGGTATTTAACTCTAACCGTATATTTGTGTTTAATTAATTAAAGGGTTAAGGTTCAAATCTTTAGAAAAATTTTAAACTATACGAAAATCTACTTTTCGCCTTCCGCTGCGGTTTTAGTTAATTTTTCCCTACAATTGGTATCAGAGCCTGGTTGTACCCTTTAGTTAATTAACGTATATATACGTGAATCTATTTCTTTTTATTGTGATTATGCATGTTTTAGAAAGAGATGGCACTCTAGGTATTCGCATATATAATTACATGTCGAATGTATGGATTTATATATGTTGTTATAAAGTGTATTGTTATTGCTCAATTTTGGTCCTAGATTTTCCATGTAATTTTTGTTTCGGAATTGTAACAAGAAGGGTGGCCTATTATCGTCACAAGTTCCTTCTTGATAGTTGCTTAATTTTTTTTATGTTGTATAAAATAGTGCAGTTTTTTAATGTATTAAAAATACTGCAGTTTTTTTAATAAAAAAAAACACCAAAATATACTTTTCGCCTTCCGCTGCAGTTTTAGTTAATTTTTTCCTACATGACATATATGCAATCACACAACATATATAATATGTATTCTAATTGATACTTTTATAGAAAAGGTTGTCATGCATTTATCAATACAAGTCTTCGTATATCAACATTCTTTAAAATTTGATTATGTATCTTAAACTGTAATTTTAAAACCGATATTCGATCACAAAACATATGTAATATGGATTCTTATTGTAATTGATACAGAAAGGGTTGTCATGCATTTATCAATGTAAATATTATATATCAAATACCTTTTAAATGAGATTACATATGTCTAGAAAGGGTTATCACAGACACTATTTTTTAATGAAATTGATAATATTTTTATACAAAAGGCTTTCATGCATTTGGTAATGCAAATCTTAATATATCAATACACTTTTAAAACATATTATGTGATCACATAAATTAGTTAATATGGATTCTAATTGATAATTTTAAAATAAAGTTTTTCATGCATTTAACAATGCAAATCTTCACATACCAATACTTTTTTATATGTGATTATATGTTTAACGTTTTAATTATACAAACAATTATTCGATCACATAAAATATATAATACAGATTCTAACTGATATTTCCACACGGATATGATTCTTCCTAACACCCTGAATTAATAAAGGTTGCATTTTCTTTTCACCATTTTTCATGATATTAAGTATCAAATCCCTAAGAACACTAATTTTTAAAATTTTACAAAGAATAAGACATACACACAAAATTTCTAAGTGACTATGAAATTATGTTTAATGCGTTATAAAGAACATACATTTATTGAAATATAAACAATTATTAACTGAATCACAATGCTTGTACAATGTCGATATGTTTTTTTTAATAAAACAATGTCAGTATGTTATAATTAAAAAACAATAAACGAGAATTCTAACCAAAACCAAATAACAATAGTCATCATACAAGAATGATTGCCAATAAAACATAAATATGGGGACCAAACATTATCCACTGAAACATGTTCAAGCTAATTTGTTTTCATTTTCAAAACTTGCATGCCGAAGGTAATCATGTTCATATTGAACCATTGCAATCATATCTAACATTGACCATTGAACAAACAGGTACTATCACTATAAACCATTCATCAAACACATAGCAGATCAAAGAATAAGTAATGCAAATGAATGCTCTTCGAAGAGTTAGGGATTCTGATAGTACAATTATGTGTTTAGTGTGTGCAAAAATAGTTTTCAAACATGAATTATCACAATAAACCTTTAAACAAACATATGCAGAGATTGTAAAACCAATCAAAACACCTTCAATCGTGTGAATACAAAAGCTTGCAAAAACCTAAAAAAAATCATTGATGCGAAAATATAAACATTTACAAAGATCAGACCGCGCGATTTTCACAAACCTCTTAGGCTTGTGAATCTGATCACATAAACCTTTCGTTAACAGAAGAATAGCTGTGTGATGGACATTGTTTCGGGAAAGGAACAACAGCAGCGTGATGAAAAGAGTTTTATTCAGGGTTTCAATTGTGAATCGAAGACATAGAGAGGCTAAATGTCTTTTGAAGTTAAAAAAAGTGGAAAAATGAAATTGTATTTCAGCTTTACATTTGAAATTGTATTAATAATAAATTTCAGGTTCTGCATGCATTACATATGGCTTTGTTTTAAATTTGAACAAACCCTTGTCAACTAAGACTACCAATAGAAAGGAAATATTTTAAAATTTTGTATATGAAGAGGTTGAAGTTAAGAGATTCCTAATCTAGATCAATGATTACAATCTATCTTATTACAAAATTAAATATCAAATAGGAAACAAAAATTTCATTGAAGAACGTAAGAGGTGTGGATAAACTTGTATCCCAATTGGCAAATCTTATTAAAATGAAAATAATAACCAGCCACATATTCATGCATGCACAACAAAGTCTAAATCAGAAGCCCTACATCTTTATATATTTGGGAAGCCCTAAATTCTTCACATATTTTACGCCCTAAATCACTGTCTTGCATAATTGGTATGTACACACTTAAATACAAAATCCTGTTATAGGGGGGATAAGCCTGCTATATTTATTCATTGGAAAGTGTAAACAACATTTTGTTTTTGAAATATACTTGTATAACCTCATTTCATATTGATCTCAGTCGTTTCTCTTAAAAAAGAAGATTGATCTCAACCATTGGTTTGTTTAATCCAATGATTGTAGTTTGACCCTAGTTGCAATAAATGATTACCATCAATCTTACGAAAAACAAAATAACAAATAGCCCAACAAATTAGCATGGAAAAACGTAAGAGATGTCAAATAACTAGCCACCCTAAACATAATGATTAATGATTGATAATTACTATAAACTAATAAAACCTTCTATGTACTCTACCTCTCCGTCCCAATTACTACATTCTAAACCAGAAGCACAAAATCCTTCAGATTTTTTAAATCTCCAAATTCTTCATTCTTTGGAAGCCCTTAAACACTGACCTCCCGTGAAGAAATCCTAGGTTATTGGCAAACTTGGTGTAGCCTCATAAAGTTTCGTCAAGTAGTGGACAATTTAATTGCAGAACAAAGAGAATGCGTTGAGGATATGGGATTCGGGATCTTAATGTACATTAGTTGTGTTCAGTTATACGGTCCTTTATGCAATATGTTGCTTAAAGACATTCAACCTGGCACACAGTTTGTAGTGCTCCACGGTAAGTGGATCTTAATAAGGGGGTTAGATTTTTCTAAGTTGATGGGCTTGCTGACGGCATCGATGAAGTCAACTGTGACTCCGAAGAGTTTGGCGAAACTTGTATTCGACACTTCTATAAAGCAGTACTTTTAAGGACACGATTACACTCTCTTCCAAGTAGAAAAAAGTACATAATATAAAGGCCGCAGATGATGATTTCAAGATTTCGTTTGTTTTGTTTACTATTTCAATACTTTTATGCCCACCTGAATCACCAAATGTTGACGAATCATTGCTGACCCAACTGAAGAATCCGAAATTAATCAGACACAAGAAATAGGCAACATTTTCTTTTCAATATCTAATGGAATGTGTGAGGAACTTCATAAACGGAGGTACAAAATTTTCCAAGGGTGCCTCCGTTTCTCTAGATCTTTTATTAGGGTTTAATTTCACAGAATAAAGTGCACGTGAATAGGCTCCAAGTACCTTTGGTTTCTTAGACCCCAAACAAGGTTGAAGCACTCAATAGGTTGGTGGAAAATGAAGACGTTATAGGTGCTTACTACAGTGCCACCGTAGAGATTGACGAGCCATATTGGTTTGTCATCCACTGGGGTTTGGAAGAAAGGGTAGAAAAAATGAAAGAAAATGTCGATTCCATCGAAGTTTCGCTCGATTATTTTAAAGTAATCGAAGTACCTGACCTAGTGAAAAAAACGGTCGCACCCTTACTGGAGAGTTTCAAGCTTGACATTTGAAATTGCTGGAAAACTAAGAAATGAGAGCTGAGCATGTCCATTGCAACGATATAGTATGGTTACTTACTTTTTTAACATTTCACTCTACTTGTTTTAATAAACCCCCCATAGTTATTGTTTTTTGATATTAATTGACAACATAAATCACTTAGGGAGATTGCAAAAACATTTAAATAATCACCTCGAGTATGGAGTCTTTCTCACAAAGGATGATTGTAACTATACTAAAGAGTCGGCAGGCAAGATCCGCTGCAACGGAAGAAGGTTCAGCTTGTAAAACTAAGGTTGACCCCCCTTTGAGACCAAATATCAGATCTTCGAGTAGAACACTAGGCTTTCCCCCAAATTTCCATCTCCCGTCTTTTTTCAGATGACGACCTTCATTTATTGAACATTTTATTCAATCACCCAACAACAAAGAATGGAAGGTAAAACTATTATCACATTGTTGTTGATTACGTTCCTCTGTATTAATCTATTATTCTTTATGACTTATATGTGTGGTTTTACTTAGTATTTAACATTAAGAAAATCGTATAGCGATCACAATTTTATTATAGAAATCATAATATATGTGTCCCATTTCAGTTAATTGTTTTTCCTTTCAGTCTCTTCATCATTAGTAATGACCATCTGCATCTAAATCGCAATGATATGACCAATCTTTTACCTAAACAAACAATAATGAAAGTAACTAACAGTCAAGAAAATAAAAAAAGGATGATTTATAAAACAACAAACAACCCAACGACAAAATCCAAATCCATCACAAATCCAATCACTAATGAAAATTGACTAACAATCTGATTCTTTTTTTGGACAATGACGCCAGTAATGCCCAAAATTGTGGCAAATACGACACTAATTTTGTCATTTACGCTTCTGCTACTTGGTTGCTGGTGTGGTAGGTGTAGTTGGGCTAGTGGGTCTGCCTTTGTTTTTCACAACATTATGATCTTTTAAAATTTGGCTCTTTGAATCGGAATCATCACCATTTTTGTTGCAATTATTTTAAAACTCGTCATCTAACCCTTGCACAATATTTCACAAAATATTGAGTTCCCTTTTGATCAAATTGAATCCTTCTTTTGTTTGGCTCCCTTGGTGACAGAGATAGTTGCATTATGCACTCAATTAAATGAATCGGGCAATATCAAAACTCTTTGAAAAGTCATTGTCGGGTTGGAGCTGGATACGAATGTCATCTACAGCTGACTTCGTTCACCTCTTAAATATCAAGGACTCTGGAATCTTTGTAATGTTTTCCATTCTCATAACATAAAACATATGACAATAGGGAATTTCTTTATATTATAACAACTAACAACTTGCATTCACATGAAAGTACTAGCAGATTGTGCTTTGATGAATTCCAATCACTATCCTCAATGACTTGCTGAAACTCAATTCTGTACTTATGGTAAAAAACACTCATAGTCTTTTTATATGAAGAATCATATTCGGTGAGAATGTATATGACTTCATTCTCTTCATTCCATGGTGCAAAATGTGAATACTTTATTGAATCATTAATCTGTTTAGTAATATCATTGTAAATACGATAAGTGTAGATGGAAGATACATGCTTCTCCAACTACTTGAGGTGGCTTAAGATCACTGCTCTCTTACTTTTGAAGCATATTATTCAGTAAAGAAATTTTTTTCTTAACCTCATGAGTGCCCTATCGATTTGAAGGAATAAGTCAAAAAATTTCTCACGGCTGCAACATATTCGTTCATGTAATTATTCATTAACTCGAATCTTCGAGTGTTGCACATTCCGACAAGAAAATGGCCATTGGAATATGTTTATGCCCATCTAGGCCTCATTTTGTACATCATATTAACCCAATCGTTGTCTTCGAGAGCGTGTTGTTTTATCATTTCTTTCCAACATTCATCGAATTTGTCCTTGGTTATGTTGTCAAAGATGAAAGATCTAAATGTTGAAGTTTGCTAAGTTTGTTTCTTTTTAATAAAGAGGTGGTGTAGTAAACCTTGGTTGGGTAAGGGCATGTATTCAGAAAAATATATTTGCCTGAACTTTCTAATGTGTGTTTTAGTGTGGCAGATAATCTAAAGCTTCTAGAGGAAGCAGTTTTTGCAGCTTGTGTGTTGATGATAGGCTCTTTAACTGTTGGTAGGAAACAATGAGAACCTACACGTCTTGGAGGGACAAGAAGACCAAGAGTGCTCATAAAAAGAGCAAGAGCCTTATCTTCATAGGAGAAGCTTGCAAGGAAGCAACCACCCTTAGTTTTGATTTCTTAAATTCATTTTTAAATTCTGAACTTTTCTTGCTTTTAGTTTACTTTCTTCCGTTGAATAATTTTTTTGTGATATGGGATAGTTTGTGTGGAGAGATATTTGGATGAAATGAGTTGATTTATTTTGTAGATATCTTGATTATATTTTTGATTTTGAATTGATTGATCATTTATGGATGAATGAGCCTAAGGCTCATATGGATGATTGTAAATGATTGCACATGTTCTTTTTTGCCGTATATTGCCCTACTAGGTTTGTGGATTTTATGCATTACATATTTTTATACAGGGTTTTGATCTTTTAGTTTGATTCAGTTTGGGGGTTGTTACGCCCCCATTCCTCCATTTTGAGTGAATGCTTGATGTTAAGCTTTTATGAAAAGTCTGTGTGCTTTGTGCTTAATTGCAATATTGCATTGTTTGCCTTTTTATACTTTGAGCCTTAGTTTGGTAATCTTTGTGTGTAGGCATTGATTGTGTTTGATTAGTGCCTAGGTTTGTTTTGTTTTGTGTTGTGTTAGGTGCGCACTGCTAGGCCATGCTCTCTTGACTTCAACATTGAGGACAATGTTGGGTTTTGGTTTAAGGTTGTAAACTCCTTGTTGAGTCGTCTTTTGTGTATTTGAGTAACTTTTGTGTAAAAAATTTCAAAAATTTCTGCTATGGTCAAAATTTTTGGGCTTATTCGAACTTGGTGAGACACCTTGAGCAAGTGTTTTTGACGAATTTGTGTATGCCAAGTGTTCTAATTTAGTAGCTCTTTATCACTTTAGGGGTCTCACTTGCACTTCATTGGTTAGTCCCATCTTTTAATGTCTAAGTTGAGGGGACTCGGTGCTCAAGCGCCTTGTTCTAATAATGGAGACCTCCATTGAGAGTTTCACAAACACAAGCCAAAAGTGCGTAATTCGGGGGAAAATGTTTTTCAAATCTTTAAACACTTTTTAAACACCATGCATTGTCTCATTACACCAACTTCAACATGTGTCATAGAACATGCATCATATTAATGAACTACTTGACAGAAACTTTTATTCCCCTGATAGATGGAATCTTTGAAGTGAAATTAGGCAATATGTGTTTTAGCCACCTAAACGCCCAAATACTTCCCATTCCCATAATGTGTGTGATCCCAAGCCGATTTTGAAGCCTTGATTGTGTAAAATCGTGTTATAAAATACTCACTCACAAGTGCACGAATCGTGAAGATAAGTACAGTAGCAAATAAGGATCGTTCCACGAGGAAAAGTGGTTTATTAATTAAAACTAATTCTAATTAAAGTTAAACTAAAAGTAACCAAGATATTGTTTGAGAATTAATTAAACTAAAGCTAAATTAAATTAAACTAAGAAAACAATTAAAAAGAACATGGTTTGTGATCAAGAGAAGAAGAAATAGGTAACCAATGCTCCCCATATATGATACTCAATGTTCATCAATTAACTCCATTAACAAGATTCAATCCAAATTAGGGTTCATTCTTATATTAATTATGGTATTACCGTTATTCCTACTCGGGTTTAACCACGTGCTTTCAACCACTACTCACCCTTTTCAAAGGTGTGAGCAAAAACCAAAAACCCATTACGTGCAAGAATTAGTAAACCAAAATTGTCTCACATATTCCTATGTCAAGAAAAATTATACTCATTCAATTGAAAAGTAATTAAGACTACCAATATTCCTATAGCGCAATCTCAAATTATAAATTATCAAAACCCTAGACTAGCATCAATTAATTTCCATAGATCAACACAAGTCAAGAATAAGATATAAAATGAATTGAATAAATCTAAATTCGAATTGATGAATAATTATAGAATTAAATCAAAACAAGAGCATCACATAGGTTCACATCAATTTCCTAGTATGGAATTAATTACACATGAAAAGTTTAAAAGAAGAGGAGAAAGAGTTGATAAAACCCATGAATGTCTTCTTCAAGCTTCCAAGTGCAACAATGGTGGTGGTGTTATGGGGGACGGCCCCCTTGGAGGCTTGGGACCTCCCTTGGCTTCTCCATCACGAAATTAGGGTTCAAAGGGGTTTAAATAGGCTTTAGATGCTAAGCCAAGTCCTTAAACAACAAGGAAACCAATTCCCTTTTAGAACTCAACCTTTTTGGAATTTTATTTCTTTCCTAATCCATTAAAATTGATTACTTATTGAAAGAAGATAAGGATTAGGTGTCAAATTATTTTCCAAGACTCACACTCATGTCCAAGAAGGAAATATTTCCCATTCCGACAACTTGCAAAATAAATCCCGTCACTATTCACGGAATTATGACTGATCTGACCATCGGGTACTAAAATAGGCATAACTTCTTCTAGAAAAATCATAATTGCAATCCGAAAAGTGCACCGGAAACTAGACTTCTGAAGCTTTCCGTCCATAGGTAGTAGGATACATAATGCAATCGGAGCTGAGAGATATGGTCTCCGCAATCTAGCTCTTCTGCACTGGCCGAAAATTGTCTTTCCTGGAATGTTGTGCAGCGTAGACCGCGGTTGAGGTTGATGCCTAGGAAGCGGTATGGACCACGAAAAAGAACAGAAATCCTACTGTAATGAAGGAAGAAATCATTATCTTACTTATTAAAGGAAGATAAGGATTAGGTGTCAAATTATTTTCCAAGACTCACACTCATGTCCAAGAAGGAAATATTTCCCATTCCGACAACTTGCAAAATAAATCCCGTCACTATTCACGGAATTATGACGGATCTGACCATCGGGGTACTAAAACAGGTATAACTTCTTCTAGAAAAATCAGAATTGCAATCCGAAAAGTGCACTGGAAACTAGACTTCCGAAGCTTTCCATCCATAGGTGGTAGGATATACAATGCAATTGGAGCTGAGAGATATTGTCTCTGCAATCTGGCTGTTCTGCACTGGCCGAAAACTGTCTTTCCCGGAGTGTTGTGCGGTGTAGACCGCGGTTGAGGTTGATGCCTGGGAAGCGGTATGGACCACGAAAAAGAACAGAAATCCTACTGTAATGACCGCTGGATGTACCGCGGTTGAGGGCATGCATGGAGAACGACCTACACAGCGGTTGTTGACAGTTTTGCCCTTTTTCTTCTTGTTTAAGCTCTTTTCCATGAAAATAACATCAAACACTTCATCTAAGGAATGTGACCCACACATGCTCAACAAACACATAAAATATCTAATTTCACCTCAGAACAAAGCACAAATAATAGGAAATGGGGACCTAAAACATGTATAGAAATAGACTGATCAAGCCAAACACATTTAGACTTGTTCATTCTATCACTACATTATCCATAACCCAAGCAACCTAAACACTAAGTGAACCCTCACTTAATTGATCTTGTTGAGGCTTATAATTGAATGTAAAATGTGTTCTAATTGTCAAATGGCGTGTACCTAGGCAATGACTGATGAATTGTGAAAATGTGCAAAGTCAAAGGCAAGGAAATAAATAAATAAAAAATGAAGTAAAAAGAAAGAAACAAAGAACAGCAAAAGAAAATGAAAAAGAGAAAAAAAAGATGCTTCAATTGCCTTGTTTAAAGTGTCAAAGTTACTCAAAAATGGTAACACGAGTTAGATGTTGCACTTCAAATTTGTGTAAGCCTAGACGCCATATTGTATTTTGAAGTGGTATTGCATGGGCAAATAAATGCCAAAATTCTCATTATTGTTTGAAAATACACTCTAAGCGTGTGTCTAATAACCTAAAGTTCATTACCAATTTTCCTTGATTAGTCAATATTAAAAATTCACCCAATAAACAAACAATATAAAATCATGTATAAATGTGGAAATTAAAAGACACTTGATTTTTACGTGGAAACCCTTCAACAAGGGAAAAAACCACTGGCTATCCTTATAGCCACACCGATCCTCAAATCCACTATTGTAATGATGTTTACAACCTAGGTTGACCTCTAGTCACACCATTCTCGGTCACTAACGCACCAGTACTACCCAACGGGTCTTTATAGTGAATCCTTGATAACTTTGCTTGCCAACCACAACACGGTTGCAAGACTTCACTTGCTTGTGCACTACACCTTGTACTCACAAGACTTAACTCTCAAGAAGAGATAAACAACCTAAGTGAATATATGAATATATCCTAAATGCAATTAATGCTAGGCAACACTAAATGCTTATCTAGAGATTTAAAGATGTCAATAAGAACAAATCCTATATATCAAGGTCTCTATGAATGCACATAAAGACTTAACTAGATATAGATATGCAAGCCTACAATCTAGTCATCAAGCAAAGCTATATCAACCCAAGTTGTCACACAAAATGGCAAGGACAATAAATGCAATTAGCAAATACAAACCCAATCATGTAAAGGAACTTATAACAAGATGTAATAAATGAAGTCCTAGAATTTAATCAACTAATAAATGCAATAAAAACATCATCTTGGAAAGTTTAAACAAATAACAAAGATGGGATTTTTTTTTAACTTACCAAGTCAACTTAATGATGAAGAACCATGCAAGAAAACATCTTAGATAAAGCTAGAAGATGTTTGATTCATGAATGAATGATGGGTTTTGGGTTTGGAGAGGTAAAGAACAAGTCTTAGAGCTTCTCTCACTAAGGGAACTCTTCCTCTCTCAATAAATAGGTTTTAAAGCTCTTAAAAAATGAAGTTGGAGAGAAAGAACATATATAAAGAAGCCCTAAGTGAAACTATGATGTTTTAATAAAATTGCCCAGTGCATGGGTAACTGCACAGGTAAGGGACCCGTGCACAACCCGTGCAGTTGACAAAACCGAGTGCATTTTTCGAAAGTACACTAGTAACTACATGGGTATGAGACCAGTGCACAACCCGTGCAGAGTGAAGACCCAAGGATACCCATCCTCAGTGCACCGGTAACTGCACAGATAAGGGAATCATGCGCAACCCGTGCAAAAGAGAGACCTGAAAAACAAGGGACCCAAAACATGACCAAACGACATCCAAACCTTTCGAATAGTATACCGATGGAAAGGTATGGAAGTCTACTTTCTACTCCAATTAATAAAACATGATTTGGATGAATGTATAAAGAGTTATGGTCAAATGAGAGACCAAAGGTAAGATTTGGATAATAACAAGAATGCCCAAACTCATGGAAAAAACAATGTGACAAAAAACCAAAACAAGAGAAGAATGGGACCTTCTCAAATGGTCACTGAATGTGCTAAAACAAGCAAACCATCGTGCAAGTGCAGACACAACACAAAACCACACTTAAATCTAGAGATGAAGTGCAAGTGTGATTGTGAAGGAATGCACACATGAGCAATAAGAAACAAATGCATAACAGCTCAAGTGCATGTAAGTGTGAGTGTGTGCAACGACAAATGCATGTCAACATAAATGCGTGAGATGTGTGTGTATGCAACTAAACCTCTTCAAAGAGAATTAAGCACAAGTGAACTACCTCTTGAAGCTCATGAGATGACTGGAAGCATGTCTTCAAGAAAACCACACTTGGAGAACATATGCTACCCGTTACACAAACATCACCAATGTGATTTGTCATGAAATAAGCCAATCATACAAATGAGGTTCTTACGATCTCCCATTTTGGCTATTTCATGACAAAATCACCACTCACAAAATAAGCTTCACAAAATAGTAAATAAAGTTATTGGTCAACAAAGTATATTCTTCGTTACAATAAGAGAAACCTAAGATCTAAGTCTTCAATGTCTTCAATCTCTTCGTAGATAATCATACCTGCACACAATAGCAAGAAAACACTTTCCAAGAGTAAGTGCATGTGAGGTGAGCTAAAACAAGCATTTGCATTAAGAAATTAATACAATCAATATAATGTAGTGCAATGCAATGCCCCCCCTAAATAGGTTACTCTCTCCCAAGACTTCTCCCAAAATCATAACAATGCTCCCCTTATATCTCTCAAGACGTCTCCCCATTTTTGTCATGAGATAGGCAAAGGAGCTCGCCATATCGGGTTTCTATAGCAAAGAAAGATATTCGCACAAAAGATGATGGCATAATCATATACATAAACTTTATGCAGCTTGAATAATTGAGAGAGATTCAAGGAGTTTTATTTTAACTAAAATGTGTGAAGGTGTTGCTTTGCATGCAAGACATATAACATAAAAGTTCAAGCAATGGTATTTGGCAAAGCAAACATCAAAAGGTTTCCATAAGAGTTCAAACCAATTTATACCCTTTCTTAATAAGCTAACATGATATAGTTTTTTGGAAAAAAAAATCAACATACAAACAACTATATCGATCCTTAAAGGCAAACCAAGACATTGGATCTAGAGATCCTATCAGATTTTTCTAGATAAATATCCGTATGATAGTAGTCTTCTTTAACCATTAAGAAGAGAGAGAAGACTAATTTGGATATAAAATCCTTATTGATTGCATGGATACAAGATCCTTATTGATTAGTCTTCTCATTTGCATTCACACACATTTGCATTAAAGCAATCAAAAGCATTTCATGCATATCATTTAAAGCATGTCATAATCAAGTTCACATATCATGGAGATAAATTATAGGTCATTCAAATGACCAACAATGCATTGTTGAACCAAAATATGACATGGATTACAAGCAAAGCAAGGTTACACACTTATCGAACAAAAATACCATATAATCATATATGTGCAACCTAGTAGCTCAACCAATTAATAAAGAGGCATAAATTATATCAAATTTTTGCACATTTCAAAAATGCAAGTTCACTCTCTCTACTTGAGCTCCCCAAACGGGGTTAAATCCAACCAAGTCAACGGGAGGCAAGAGCCCATATAGACCTACCAAGTCCATTAGACCTAGTTCAGTCTATGGATGACATGTTCGCACAATAGCATGTGGGTTCATTTTTCTAATCCACTTAGGTGACACATTTTCATTCCTAGTGGTCATAGTCATCGTATTACTTGATTTCCTAGGATCAATTTCTCTAGATTTCCTAGGCACGTGCATATTGGCTCTTCTCAGTTTATTCCTCTCCATCATGCTCTCAACCCTACATTTTTTAATGTACCTATGACAATTTGGCCTAATATGCCCTCCAACACAACAAAAATGACAAGTAGGTTTAAAATTAGGAGTCATACCATATCCTTGTGAGGTCTTTGGAGACTTGTCATGCATTTGATGTTGCCTTTCGTGTTGAACCGGTTCTCTCCTTCTTTGTTATTGAACATGATTTCTATGCTTCCTTGGTTGATTTTGTTTAGCTTGCCTTCTTGGTTGAGGGAAGCTTGGAAGTGGAGCTCTTGGTTGTTGAGGTTTAGCTCTATTCTTAGTTGGCATCTTCACTTGGCCACTCTTGGATAACTCTCCAAGATCAATTTTCCTCCTAGGATGTTAAGGAGGTGAAGCTTTGCTTTTGCCTTAAGCTTGAGGGTGCTTGATCTTGTCCTTCTTCAAGTCTTGAATGTACCTAATCTCTTTATCCTTGACAATCTTCAAGGAATTCTCTTTATTGGCAAGTTCATCCTTCATTGCCTTCATCATTTAGTGGCAATCTTCAATCTTCTTCTCATATTTGGACACATCAACCATGTCCAACTTCAAGGAGTCATCTAACTTGGCCTTTAGTTGAAGGTTTTCCTTCTTCAACAAGTCTTCACTTTCCTTGACTCTCTTCACTTCATCATTCAAGTGAGTCACCTTGGTTGAAAGCTTGAGATTCTTCTCCATAAACTTTTGAATCTCTCTTTTCTTTTTCAACCTAGAGTCTTCAAAGTACTTGATGAAGTCTTTAAGGTCTATGCCTTTACAAATCCCTTCATTTGAGTGGGGATGAAAGACTTTCATCACTAAAGTCATCACTATTGTCACTTGTTGTCACATCAACAACATCTCCACAAGTAGCTTCATCAATCACACCTCTAGCTACTTTATCTTTAATCTCTCCTTTAGAGTCACAACTTAAGGCCGTGTTGCCTTTTTCTACATCTTCCACATAGGAGGCTCCAAATTCCATGTAGTTAATTGCAAGTTCTTCATCACTCGAAGAAACTTCTACACTCTCACTATCACTTGATAAGGTGGCCATCGCCTTTCCCTTTCTTTTCACCTTCAAGTTACCACAATCCATTGAGATATGTCCAAAACCTCCACATTCAAAGCATTGAATGCCTTTTCTTGTAGGATTCTCTTGGCTTGGCTCAATCTTCTTGAAGTGGGTCTCCTTCTTCTAGTCATTTTTGTGAAGCTTTATAAATTTCTTGAATTTCTTCACCATTAGAGCCTTGTTTTCATTCGAGTCGTCATCCTCCTTCACAATCTTGGAGGTCTTCAAAGCCAACTTATTTTGCTTCTTGGGAGGTGTGGAGGTAGAAGCCTATCTAGATTCATAAGCAAGTAGCCTTCCAATCACTTCACTTGGCTTCATAGTCTTGAAGTCCTTGTTTTCTTCAAGAACCGTCACTTTGGATTCGAATCTAGCTGGAAGTGACCTCATGATCTTTTGCTTGATCCTCCTATCCGAGTACGGGTCACCTAGTTGATGGCTTTGATTCATGATGTCCATCAGCTTCACTTGGAAGTCATTAAAACATTCATGCTCCTTCATCTTGATCATTTTAAATTGTGCTTGAAAGACTTGGAGCTTGGAATCCTTAACCAATTCAATTCCCTCATGTGCCGTCTCTAGGATCTTCTAAACTTCTTGTGCATTTTTGGTAATTTGGGTGAGTTTGTATTGACTCTCATCCATTGCACAAATCAAAGCATGCATTGCCTTGTTATTCCACTTCCAAGCTTCAAATTCTTCGGAACTCCATTGAGCCTTAGGCTTGGAGACTTCACTTCCATCTTCGGGGGTCATAGTTGGAGGAGTGTAGTTATCTTCAATTGCCTTCCATCTATGGTCATCTATTTGGCAAATATAGGACTTCATCTTTCCTTTCCATAAGGCATAATTGTCCCCTTGAGAAGTGGTGGTCCCACACTCGACGCTCCCTCTTTACTCACCCTAAAGTCACTCATAGTGTTTGGGTCAATGTATGCAAATGAATGCAACAAAAAGCAACAATCAAAAAGCACATAAATGCACGACACACAATCAAGAGCAAGGATCACCTAAGTATATCTAGGAACCCGCTCTAATATCAATTGAAAATACACTCTAAGCGTGTGTCTAATAACCTAACGGGGGGGGGTGAATAGGTTTTAATCAAGTTGATTACCAATTTTCCTTGATTAGTCAATATTAAAAATTCACCCAATAAACAAACAATATAAAATCAATATAAATGTCGAAATTAAAAGACACTTGATTTTTACGTGGAAACCCTTCAACAAGGGAAAAAGCCACGGGCCATCCTTCTAGCCACACCGATCCTTAAATCCACTATTGTAATGATGTTTACAACCTAGGTTGACCTCTAGTCATATCAATCTCAGTCACTAATCCACCACTACTACCCAACGGGTCTTTATAGTGAATCCTTGATCACTTTGCTTGCCAACCACACCACAATTGCAAGACTTCACTTGCTTGTGCACTACACCTTGTAGTCACAAGACTTAACTCTCAAGAAGAGATAAACAACCTAAGTGAATATATGAATATACCATAAATGCAATTAATTCTAGGCAACACTAAATGCTTATCTAGAGATTTAAAGATGTCAATAATTACAAATCCTAGATATCAAGGTCTATATGAATGCACATAAAGACTCAGCTGGATATAAATATGCAAGCCTACAATCTAGTCATCAAGCAAAGCCATATCAACCCAAATTGTCACACAAAATGGAAAGGAAAATAAATGCAATTAACAAATGCAATCAATGAGACCAAATTAGCTAGAGGGCAAATATGTCATAAATGCAAGCTATCACAATACAAACCCAATCACGCAAATGAATTTAGAACAAGATGTAATAAAGTCCTAACATTTAATCAACTAATAAATGCAATAAAAACATCATCTTGGAAAGTTTAAACAAATAACAAAGATGTGATTTTTGTTCAATTACCAAGTCAACTTAATGATGAAGACTCATGCAAGAAAACATCTTAAATGAAGCTAGAAGATGTTTGATTCATGAATGAATGATGGGTTTTGGATTTGGAGAGGTAAAAAACAAGTCTTCGAGCTTCTCTCACTAAGGGAACTCTTCCTCTCTCAAAAAATAGGTTTTAACGCTCTAAAAAAATGAAGTGGGAGAGAAAGGAACATATATAAAGAAGCCTTAAGTGAAACTACGATGTTTTAAAAAATTGCCCAGTGCACGGGTAACTACACGGGTAAGGGACTCGCGCACAACCCGTGCAGTTGACAAAACCAAGTGCGTTTTTAAAAGGTGCATGGGTAACTGCATGGGTATGAGACCATGCACAACTCATGCAGAGTTAAGACCTGAGGATACTCATCCTCAGTGCACGGGTAAGGGACCCGTGCACAACCCGTGCAAAAGAGAGACCCGAAAAACAAGGGACTTGAAACATGACCAAACGACATCCAAACCTTTAGAATAGTATACCGATGGAAAGGTATAAAAGCCTAATTTCTACTCAAGTTAATAAAACATGATTTAGATGACGGTAGAAAGAGTTATGGTCAAATGAATGACCAAAGGTCATATTTGGACAATAACAAGAATGCCCAAACTCATGGAAAAAACCATTTGACGTAAGACCAAAACAAGAGAAGAATGGGATCTTCTTAAATGGTCACTTAATGTAGTAAAACAAGCACACCATCGTGCAAGTGCAGACACAACACAAAACAACACTTTAATCTAGAGATGAAGTGCAAGAGTGATTGTGATGGAATGCACACATGAGCAATAAGAAACAAATACATAACTGAGTGTGTGCAACGACAAATGCATATCAATACAAATGCATGAGATGTGAGTGTGTGCAACTAAACCTCTTCAAAGAGAATTAAGCACAAGTGAACTACCTCTTGAAGCTCATGAGATCACCGGAAGCATGTCTTTGAGAAAACCCCACTTGGAGAACTTATGCTACCCATTACACAAACATCCCCAATGTGATTTGTCATGACATAAGCCAATAATAAAACTGAGGTTCTTACATTGTTAATCACCAATCACCTTGGCCCTATTACAACCAAATGGAAAAGACCTAGTTGATCATAGGGGAAGTTTAACTTGGGAATTTAAGTTGATGCATGCTCTTTCCACGTTCATGGCACTTGATTCTTTCAAGAGACTCATTCAATAAAAAGAGCGTTTCTTTGATTGTGCCAAAATTGTTATATATTTTGGCCCTCATTCTGTATTCCTTAGTCTTGTTTTCGGGTGTTTTAGTGTGTCTTATGGCTCTTTTTATCACATTTGTCGGCAATAGGTGAAATTCAAGTCTTGGAGAAGAAAATTGAAAATTCGGGCGGAGAACGGGTGAAATAAAGCAAGAAGATAGTAGCAATGCGCTGGTGTGTGTGTGTGGGTCCCCACTGGTGCATGTATATCCTCGCACTCCTAAGTTTCAGAACTTCACTTGTCATACCAGTGCATCAACCCATGAACCGGAGACCAGAAATCTTACAGAAAATGAACAAGTGCCCAGTTTGCTGCTACTGCACGGGTATTACCAGCGCAGTTACCAACGAACCGAAGGATTTTGCAATAAAAGAGGATATGCATGGGTGCCTACCCGCGCACATGTACCCGCACACTACGAGCAGATTGCCCGCCACATCAGCATTTTGGACCTAATCTTGAGAGCCTATATATACATCTTGTTCCCATTACGAAAATGGAGCTCTTCTCTGGAAAAATCATCATCTTTCTCACTCTAATCTCTTCTACCTTAATCCCTAACCACTAAACTTAGACCTAACATCATCCTTACCATCTCTACTCAAGAAGGCTACTATGAGATTGGATTCAAGCTTCAAGAAGGAGGAGTTCTTAATGGGTCTTCTCTATCTCTTATCTCTTAGCATTCATTTTGTATCTAGTATGAGTAGACAATCCCCTTGTGGGAGTTGATGTAATTAAACTTGAATTTTGGGATTTCCAATATAATTTGAATATTGAATCTATTTTAGTTCCATTCATTTGTTCTTAATGTATTTAACATCTCTTTGAATTAAGTAGGTACACCAACTCTTGGTTTATTGATTGATGTTGAATATCTTGAATGATTATTAATTTGAATTTGGTATCCTCTTGATTGGGTAGGTACACCACATCCCAATTCAAGTTGGTATCGGATTAAGAATCTGCTTGGGTTGGTACACTCCTAATCTAAGTTGAGATACACATATTTAGTTTACTAAACAAGCTAATTTGAATGGGAGGGATGTGTTGTGAGTACGCCAATCCGACACATCCCGGCTAAAAGAGTGGAAAGGGTGGATTGTGAGTACACCAATCCAAGCCATCTCGACTACCTTAATCTATCTAGGCTTCATGAGAAACCCTCCCTACACTCAATAGAGTACACCAATCACTGTTGTGTGGGGAGAGTTGAGTGATCTTAGAATCACGCCTAAAGGTAGATTTAGCCCAAATAGATTGAATAGATTCTTAAAGGATTAATTGAATTGCCCATGATTTGTGTATGATTGCATTAACTCCCACTCATCTCACCATCATTTAATTGCATTCATTCTAACCTAGTTGCATTTAGCCTAGATTAACTTAATTGCATCTTAGTTTTTAATCTTCCAAACAAACCATGACATTTACTTTTATGCACTTTAGTATTATTAATCCTAATCTAATCATATACTCCCCCAATCCCTGAGGAACGATACCCTTGATTTCCATTGCGATTGTTTTGTAACATTTTAGGGCAATTGAGGATTTTATAAATTACTTTTGACTGGCATTTTCTAACGACAAAAACGCTCTATCAAAATGGTGCCGCTGCAGGTGAAAGAAGAGCTCAAGAAGAAGAAGGAGGCCTTGAAAATTGCAAAAGTAAAGCAGTGTGACTACATAGTGGAGTTAGACAAAGTGGAGATGGAAGTCAAGTCACCAAGGGTGCAACACTCAAAGGGACCTCAAAGGTTGGATAAAAGAGGGAGTTTTCCTTATATTCTTCCAACTTGTTATTTTTGTTCAAAGCTGGGGCACATTAAGGCCCATTGCTACAAGTTTCAAAGGGGTAAGAACAATCAAAATAGGTCTAGGAGGAACCCAAGTGACGTTCAGAAGATATGGGTTAGGAAGAACTTTGCCACCCATATGGGTGGTCAAGAGAAATGGATCACTTCATTTGGTCAAACCCCCGTGGTTGACCCAAATTCCACCAAACATACTTTACATTGATAAAAATTTTAAAGTATCGTTGGATGTCACAAATTATTTTCTCATGCATTATGAGTCACCTTGATTGTGAAATATCCTCATGAGCATTTAGGTGTATGTGGTTTTTAGTCTAGATAAAATTTGTTGCGAAATCCTTGAGTGATTTAAATAATGGAATTTGATAGTGTGAATATGATAAATAAGGCAAGTAGTTCATAAACATGGTTTTCATGTGCAAGAAATCTGATCAGGGCATAGAAATTTAAGAAGGCAAGAAAAAGTACAGGAGGGTGACAAACAGAGTCATTGCACGGGTAGGACACTCGTGTACTACCCGTGCATGAACCCATGTATCGGGAAAGGAGTTGAACTTGAAGGAATTTGCACAAGTAGCTGCACGGGTAACACACCAGTGTTATACACGTGCTACAAAGAGGATACAGGCAGATTTGAGGCATTTGCACGGGTAACAGCACAGGTAATAGCACGGGTACCATACCCTTGCTATACCCTTGCTATACCCGTGCTATCGTAAGTATATATAAGACATCTTTTTTCATGTAGGGCTCACAACTCAAAATCAAAAATATATCTCTCCCTCTTCTCTTGAGAACCCTAAGGTAATCCGTGAGTCTCACGTTTCTATTTTTACAAGAAAGGTACGGATGCTTGCTCTTGAATTGTTTTTCATTGATTGAGTATAGATTGTATGATTCTCTCCTCTCCTCCAAACACTCTAATAGGCATGAATTACAAACTTATGAACAACCCACAACAATTTTTAAGTGTTGATGCATATTATTCGATGACTTACAATGGGTTGTGTGAATATCGCATGTAGGAGTGTTATGAATGAGTTTGTAATGTAGTAGGGCCACTCTTTGCATAAAATTGGACACGCTAGGGTTTGTCTTAGTTGAGTCTATTGAATACCATGAATGTAGGTTAAGGGTGCCATAATATGTGCTAATAGTGTTTGAAAATGTTTTGGTTAATCACTTGGATAATTGGAATGTTTTGAATGCATGAAAATGGTAGTTTGTCGAAGCAAAATTGCAAATTCCAGTAACTGCATGGGTAACTGCATAGGTACCTACCCGTGTTATGCCCGTGCACTGAAAGAAATTACTATTGATGTGATGAATGCCAGCCTGATAGTACAGATCAAAGAAAACCGAGACAGTATTGAAGATTTGTGGGCCAACATCACCGAAATACGTAAGGATTTGGATTTGATGCCGTATCAGAGGAGGAAGAAGAAAGCTGCACCGACAATGTACTAGAGAGGTCCAGTGATAGATGCCTATACAACAATATATCAGGCAGCACTGGAGCATTCTAGGCGTGAGTTCGAGGAGAGGGCCAAGGCTGAGCTTGATCCGAAAGGCAAGGGGCCTATGGTGGATGATGGAGCAGAGTCTTTGGACGAGGACTGATCGTGCATGTTTTCATTTCAGTTATCTTTTTACTTGCCATTTTTATTTTTGTTTAGTGAACTTTGTTTACTTTATTTTCAACACTTTTAGTTTTGGTTGTTTAATAACTCTTGGTGGATGTTAGATGCTTTTGGGACCAGTGGAGAGTGATTAATGTTAAGGAGATGCATTTGAGATTTATATTTTTGTGGTTACTAAATGTTTGGTTAGATGTTTGTACTTAGGACTAGGTTCTTCATCTCTTGGAATTGACACACCGGCCACTTGCGAGTCTTGGAGGGACGAGCAAGCCATGAGTGCTCATAAAATGGGCGGGAACCTATTCCAATCTTATAGCATTTATAGTTTAATTATTATAATTGTCAAAAGTAAATAATCATAAGGTCAAAAGACTATGAGAAAAGAAGAATTGTTCGTACATCTGATATGTATGAGGTAGACACAATTCTTTAAGTTAGTCTTGAATAATATTCACAACTTAAGATAAAGGTTGGGCCCCTTTATCTTGTTAAAGTTGTTGATTCGTTTGCTAGCATTTGAGTGGGATCAAATGTTTTATGATGAGTCTAAAATCATCAAAGTTTGGTGTCCTTGAGTAAAAGAATCTAGTGCACTGGGTGCATTAAATAGGATCATAGTGAAATACAATATCCAGAACCGTCAATGGATAAAAGTTTTCACTTGAAGACAATCAGAGAGTCTATCTCAATCCTGAGATAAATGATGGACTTATGGTTGCAAGTGTTATCATTGGAGCTATCAATGAGTACAATTATATAGCATAGTCTATCCTTGATAGTTTGGTGGTATTCATTTGTTAATCGATAGAGGGCTTCATTTATAGATATGGACATCGTGGCTCCATTTATTAAATGAGAGTAGAATATCATCATATGGATGTTTTGAGGTATTGGATATTAAATCTTAACGTTAAGTTTTCAATAGTGTCTATTGAACTATGGCTTCTGGACAAGTCAAAATATCCAAGTTCAAAATGTGGTCATATGGGTAAATATGGTAACTTGGAGAGCTATAGGTGGTCTATGACCTCTTGGCGATTACTGGTATTCTTCACGAGGATACACTCTCTCCATTAAGATTGTCTAGGGTATGAATGAGCAATATTAACTTACTATCTTTATTTAAGAGTTTAATTTTAGTTCTTTAGTGGAATGAACTAAAATTAATAGATCGAATCTAAGTGAATCATTTATTAATTGTGATTAGGTTATGTCTATTGGAACTTAAATTTAGATAGCCCGCCAAGATCCCCAATTCACACGAACTTGCATGGATCACTTGATATATTCTACCGGACCAATTTATGGGTCCATCTAAAATTGTATTAAGGCATGTAGACTGGTTTCTTTTATAGTAAGAATAGATCTAGTTCATGTGGACTTTTTATTAAAGTCCAATGGATTTAATAAAATGGAAAAATAATATATTGCACAAGTATTAAATTGGGCGGCAAGGCTAAATTAATTAGTCCAATATATTGTTTTATTTTATTTTATTAATCAAATGGAAAGTAATTAATTTATTAATTAATTAATTGTTTGATTAAAAGTTAAAATCTTTTTCTAACTAGGAGTAGGACTCTTAGTGTCATACTATTGTTGGTAATATGGTAAATATCAAAGACTATGTTTGATAAGTAGATAAATAAAAGTATTTTATTTATCTGGTCAAATTAGGAAGTTTTTGATATAGTCACAATTTTAATATTCAATAATTTATTATTGGATAATACACTCATGAGTTGGAATAGGGTTAAAACTCAAAATTGATAGTAGACTTGGAGAAGAAGTAATCCTACTTGTGTGAGGATTTGACTACAAGGTTGAAATCCTACTTGTGTGAGGATTTAATTACAAGGTAGAAATCCTACTTTAATGAGAATTTTGGCCACCCTATGTATATATATATTATTAAATTCAGAATTGATAATGTGAGTTAAAAAAAAGTTTTTTTTTGAAAGAAAGAATTTTTATTCTCTTGCTTTTGAATAAAAAAAACTTCCAACTCGAGAAAGGGGTGTAGAATTCGGCCATAGAGAAGAAGAATAAGGAGGGTTTTATTTTCGATAGTACATTAGAAGCTTTTACATCAAAAGGCTTAATGTACAAGATCGAATTAGGGTTCACGCGAGTTTTCGATTAAAAGATTGAGAATTCACAAGTGACCAAACGTTCTTTATTTTCTCTATGAGGATTATTGTGACTAACAAAAAAAAAAAGATTTGTGTTTCCATCCTCATGTTTACATTTCAAATAAAGGGAGCCCACACTCCTAGGTGATTCACGTTCGTGATTGGATTGGAAGATCTTGCGGATTCAAATCGACGCAATATCAATCGTCACGTGAAAAAGGTACGAGACTTTTAATTATATGTCAATTAATCTAGGGTTTCGGTTCCTTCTTTTAAAGGTAAAATTTTTAAAATATACCACCCAATTTTTCGCTTCCGCTGCGTTTTGATCCATTTTTCCCTACAATTGGTATCGGAGCCTAGTTGAACCCTTGATTAATTGATATATATATATATATATATATATATATATATATACGTGAATCTTTTTCTTTTTATTGTATATATGCATGTTTTAGAAAGAGATGACACTCTAGGTATTCACAAATATATTTACATTAGAATGTATGGATATATATATATATATATATATATATATATATGTTTTATATGTGGATTCTTATTGCCTAATTTTGGTCATAGAATTTCAATGTGTTTTTTGTTTTGGGATTGTAACAAGAAGGGTGGCCTATCATCGCCATAATTTCCTTCTTTGTAGTTGCTAAGTTTTTTATTTATTTTGCTATTGTAATAAAAAAAACTGCAGTATTTTATTATTTAAAATTCTTTTGTAATACATTCAAGTATCGAAGACTCGAAGGTTTGAAGAATTGGAAACAATCGGAACAAACGTGCATGCGAATGAACACTCGGCCACAATTGTTATAGCATGGGCTGCACACGCCAGCCCTATGGAAGCCATGGGCTGCGCATGGTAGCCCTTCATGGGGTTGTAGCGTGCGCACGCCCATGGGAGGCAGCCAAAGGGTGTGCAAACGATGGACGCATGAAGACTTGTTAGCCAAGAAAGAAGTTTTTTTTTTTGTATTCCAAATATTGTAATTTACTTGTTCTTCTAGGATGGACCAAAATTGTAGCTGTTTATATTTTCGTAAATATTGCAATGTTTGTCATTGTTTGATAACATGTCATATAGAATAGGAGTACCACTCATATATCTCTTTTGGTATGAACATGCATTTAATGGTTTAGGTAACTAATTGGCATCTAGATAACTTGGTAAATCATTCTATGGAATTCGATCACACACCTTAAATAATTGAGTGGGAGAAGGTGTTATGGAACACCTACGGCCTCCAAGTTTAGTTGAGCTTTATGTTTCGTGTGATAACCCCCAATGGGTATTCATGAATGGAATTTAGTAAGATACTTCCTTGCAAGGATAGACTAGACAATTAACCCAAACGATATCTACTCCCAAAGGAGGGATATTCGTGAGGGAATATATTGAAGGTCGAAATCTTGGTAACACATTCAATGTGATTTTATTAATATCCTCCTAAGAGTTCTTGTTAAAAAAAATTGTAAGGCTAAAATTGAAAACGCTGGTTGTTATGTTAACAATTAGGTGGGACCTAGTCTTACTAGTAAATTGTGCGAACTCCCAAAAGAGGCGTGACATTTACGGATGTTGGATCACCGTTGAATTTTATGATTGAATTACTTAATTTAATTCAAGATAAATATTCGAAAGTGCTTTATCATGATTGTTTACTTATATAATTTTTGTTTTATTCAGAAATCATAACCCCATCCCTAATCAACATCCTGAAAGATAATACATCAACTGGTGATAATTATGTCACATGGAAAAGGAAAATTGGGCTATTGTTGCAATATGAAAAGCATAAGTTCGTTTTGACAACTCCTAAACCACCTGCTTTTACTAATGAATCTACTGAGCATCAAGGAAACGAGTATAAGCAGTGGGAGACCTCAGATGAGATGGCCAAATGTTACATTATGGCCACCATCTTCGACGTGTTGCAACAACAACATGAAGGAATGAGTTCTACTGCCGATATAATGATGTCTCTAGAGGAAATGTTTGCTATGAGGTACAGGACGACTAAGAGAGAGGCAGTGACTGCTTTCATGAATCTTAGGATGAAAACTGGACAGGCTATGAAAGATCACATGATGAAGGTCATAGCACATCTCAACATTGCTGAACTCAATGGTGCTGAGATGGACAGTGAGACGAAAATTGACATGATTGCCAACTCACTATCAGATTCCTTTGATCAGTTCAAGTTGGACTACACCTTGAATAATAAGGAATACACCTTGCAGGGCCTAATGCAAGATGTTCAAAGTACTGAAAAGATCCTTGTGAATAGCAAGGGTCAAGAGATTCATATTGTAGGTAAAGTTGCTACTGTTAAGACCCGTAAGAAGGTCAAGAAACAACAGAAGAAAAAGCAACTAGAACCTACTAAGAATGAGACAAAGAAAGTAACCAAGATCAAAGGGAAGTGTTTCCTTTGTGGTGAAAAGGGACATTGGAAAAGAAATTGCCCAAGTCTCAAGACAAGAAGGAACAAGGTAATATTAATTATCTTGAAACATGTTTTTTGACGGATACTATGGATTCTTGGTGTTATGATTATGCTCAATAGCAAGAGTGTAATATTGTAATTGACAATCTTTTCATATTAATAAAGTGTTTTCTGATTCTTACAAATACTTATAGCATTTATTATTATAATTGTCAAGGTAAATAATCATAAGGTCAAAAGACTATGAGATATGAAGAATTGTTCATACATCCGGATATGTGTGAGGTAGACACAATTCTTTAGTTAGTCTTGAATAACGTTCACAACTTAAGTTAAAGGTTGGGCACCTCTATCTTGATAAAGTTGTAGAATTCTTTTACTAGCATTTGAGTGGGATCAAATGAGTTATGATGAGTCTAAAATCATCGAAATGTTTTCGAGTAAAAGAATCTAGTGCACTGGGTGCATTGAACAGGATCACAATGAAATACTTTATCTAGAACCGTCACTAGATATAAGTCTTTTCATCATTAGGACAATCAGAGAGTCGATCTTAATCTTGAGATAAATGATGGACTTATGGTTGCAAGTGTTATCATTTGAGTTATCAATGAGCACGATTATATAGCATAGTTTATCCTCGATAGTTTGGTGGTATTCATTTGTTAATCGATAGAGGACTTCATTTATAGATATGGACATCGTGGCTCCATTTATTAAATGAGAGTATAATATCATCATATGGATGTTTTGAGGTATTGGATATTAAATCTCAACGTTGAGTTTTCAATAATGATTATTGAAGACATGGCTTATGGCTTCTGGACAAGTCAAAATATCCAAGTTCAAAATGTGGTCATATGAGGAAATATGGTAACTTGGAGAGTTATTGGCGGTCTATGAGCTCTTGGCAATTACTGATATTATTCACGAGAATACACCATCTCCTATAAGATTGTCTAGGGTATGAATGAGAAACATCTCCTTATTCTATCTTTATTTAAGAGTTCAATTTTAGCTCTTTAGTGGAATGAGTTAAAATTAATAGATCGGACCTAAGTGAATCATTTGTTGATTGTGATTAGGTTATGTCTATTGAAGCTTAAATTTAGATAGCCCGCCAAGATCCACAATCCACACGTACTTGCATGGATCACTTGATATATTCTACCGGACCAATTTATGGGTCCATCTAGAATTGCATTTAATATATTAAGAATATAATATGTCTATTATTTATTTAATGGGCTGCACTATTATATTAATATATTAAAAGGAGACATGTGGGCTTGTTTCTTTTAGTAAGAATAAGTCTGGTTCACATGCGGGCTTTTATTTAAAGTCTAATGGATTAAATAAAATAAGAAAAATAATATTGGTGTGGGTGGCAAGGCTAATAAAATAGCTCAAGATATTATTTTATTTTATTGTTTTGATTAAATGGAAATTAATTAATTATTTAATTAATTAATAGTTTAAATCAAAATCTTTTCCTGATCAGTAAATAAAATACTATGTGTTGGATTAGGGTTAGAATTCTTTTAAGTGATAGGAGTCCTAATGTGGTAAGGATTAAGTCCACATACACTCCATACCACACAAAGAATTCGGCCACCCTAGTCCTATAAGGGTTAGGATTCTTAAATTTATAGGAATTAGGGAAAAGCACAATTCCTTTTCAAGTAAGGAAATTGGCCAACCCTAGATTTCCTACACAAAGAATTCGGCCAACCCTATTTTGAGAAGGAGAAATTTTGGTTACCTTATAAATATAAGGTGATAAATTTCGGCCACCAAGAAGCTTGAGTGAGAGAGATTTTTGTTTGCTTTGAAAAATAAAAATCTTACTAAATACACATAGAATTTCGGCCAAGAGAGAAAAAGAAAAATAAGTTCTCATTCGATAGTGCACTTGCAAGCCTTTAACATCAAAAGGTTTTGTGTACACTTTCGATTTAGGGTTACGCGAGTTCCAATCATATCGATTGTGAATTCAAAAGTGACCGGAACTATTTTTTTAGGCTCTTGGTGTTTTGGGATTGAAGATCAGGATCAGAAGTTCCATACATCCATTCTCAGGTAAGCAATTCAAAGAAAAAAGAGAGACCACGCTCTTAGGTGATTCACGTACGTGCTAGGATTGAAGATCTTACGGATTACCATCGACGTAAGTCAATCGGATCACGCGACAAGAGGTATTTAACTCTAACCGTATATTTGTGATTAATTAATTAAAGGGTTAAGGTTCAAATCTTTAGAAAAATTTTAAACTATACAAAAATCTACTTTTCACCTTCTGCTGCGGTTTTAGTTAATTTTTCCCTACACTTGGATCATAGACTCTGGAGCCACTAATCATATTTGTTTTTCTTTACAGGGGTTCAAGGAAAGGAGAAGGCTTAATGAGAACGAATTCAACTTGCATTTAGGCAACGAAGCATTAGTGTCTGCTAGTGTAGTGGGAGATATTAGAGTTAGTTTAGATTCTTATAGGCATTTAGATTTAATAGACGTTTACTATGTACCTCAATTCAAGAGGAATTTAATTTCAGTTTCTTGTTTAAATAAATTTGGATATTCGGTTACTTTTAATAAAGCTTTTATTATTAGCAGGAATAACAAATTTGTTTGCAAAGGTACATTGGAAAACGGTTTATTCTGTTTGCATAGCAATATCTCTCACTTGTTAGACACGGAATCAACGCAACCTAATCATAAAAGAGTAAAATTATCAAAAGATGAAACCTACCTATGGCATTTGGGCCTAGGTCATATTAACCTTGATAGGATCAAAAGATTGGTTAGTGATGGACCTTTACTTAAAGTTCGATGATCTACCAACTTGTGAATCTTGTCTGGAAGGTAAGATGACTAAAAGGTAGTTCACGACCAAAGGCACAAGAGCCACTGAATATTTAGGATTGATACACACTGATGTGTGTGGACCTATGAGCATTCAAGCTAGAAGTGGATATGAGTACTTCATCACTTTCACGGATGATTACTCAAGATTTGGCTATGTGTATCTCATGAGACATAAGTCAGATGCTTTTGACATATTCAAAACATTTAAAGATGAAGTAGAAAATCAGGTTGAGAAACATATAAAAAGCTTGGGGTCTGATCGTGGTGGAGAATATCTATCTGGTGAGTTTCGGCAATATCTTATTGATAATGGGATAATTTCTCAGTTTTCTGTGCTAGGTATGCCTCAACAAAATGGGGTGGCAGAAAGGAGAAATAGAACTCTTTTGGACATGGTTAGGTCTATGTTGAGTTATTCAACGCTCCCTAATTCTTTTGGTCATATGCTTTACAAACCGCTATGTACATTCTAAACGATGTACCATCTAAGTCAGTTCCTAAAACACCGCATGAGTTGTCGACTGGGCGAAAGCCTAGTCTACAACACTTAAGGATATTTGGATGTCCTGCGCACGTGTTAAAAGGAAACACAGAAAAGATGCAGTCTCGTTCAGAAACATGCATATTTGTAGGGTATCCAAAAGGAACCAAAGGATATTATTTCTCTAGCCCTTCAGATCTTAAAATATTTGTTTTGACAAATGCTAAATTTTTGGAAGAGGACTATATGAATAATTTTGTGCCTAAAAGTAAAATTGTCCGGAATGAGCTTTAAGGAGATACAATTCCACAAGAGGTTTCACAACCTAGCCCAATTGTAAGTTCCGCACCAACACAAGATCAACAATCTACCATACCTCGTCGTAGTGGGAGGGTTAATAAACAACCTGAGAGATACATCGGTCTAAAAGAATCTGTAGAGAATCTCCCGGGTGACGATGATCCCTACACGTACAAGGAAGCCATGGAAGATGTTGATTGTCGCCATTGGCAAAAGGAAATGCAATCTGAAATTGAATCTATGTTCAAAAATAAAGTCTGGTCTCTTGTGGACCTGCCTAAAGGGATAAAACCCATTGGGTGCAAGTGGGTATACAAGAGGAAGAGATGAATGGATGGAAATGTGGAAATCTTTAAAGCTAGATCGGTAGCTAAAGGTTACACACAGAAGGAAGGTATCGATTATGAGGAAACCTTCTCCCTTGTGGCCATGCTTAAATCCATTAGGATACTCTTATCCATTGCGGCATCTCTAGACCTAGAGATTTGGCAAATGGACGTCAAGACAGCTTTCCTTAATGGAAATCTGGATGAAAGCATCTATATGATGCAACCAGAAGGATTCATTGAAAAGGGCCAAGAGGAAAGGGTATGCAAGTTGCAAAGATCAATATATGGATTGAATAAAGCATCCGATCCTGGAACATAAGGTTTGATCAAGCCGTGAAAAGTTTTGGATTTATTCAAAACCTTGACGAACCCTGTGTATACAAAAGGATTAAAGGTGACAAGTTGGTTTTCCTAATTCTTTACGTTTATGATATACTACTCATCGAAAACGATGTAGGTGTATAGACATCAATAAAAGAATGGTTAGCAAAACAATTTGATATGAAGGAATTAGGAGAAGCAAGTTATATTCTTGGTATCCAAGTCATAGGGGATAGAAAGAATAGAACGATTGCATTATCCCAAGCTTCATGCATAGATAAAATCTTGTCTAGATTTTCCATGCAAGATTCCAAGAAAGGTATGTTACCTTTCATACATGGAATCAAACTTTCTAAGGAAAAAGTTCCTAAGAATGAGCATGAAGAGCAATTCATGAGTCAATTCCATATGCCTCGGAGGATGTTGATTGTCGTCATTGGCAAAAGGCAATGCAATTTGAGATTGAATCGATGTTCAATAACAAATTCTGGTCCCTTGTAGACTTGCCTAAAGGGATAAAACCCATTGGGTGTAAGTGGGTATACAAGAGGAAAAGAGGTATGGATGGTAAGGTGGAAACCTTTAAAGCTAGACTGGTAGCTAAAGGTTATACACAGAAAGAAGGTATCGATTACGAGGAAACTTTCTCTCATGTGGCCATGCTTAAATCTATTAGGATACTCTTATCCATTGCAGCATCTCTAGACCTAGAGATTTGGCAAATGGACGTCAAGACAGCTTTCCTTAATGGAAGTCTTGACGAGAGCATCTACATGATGCAACCAGAAGGATTCATTGAAAAGGGCCAAGAGGAAAGAGTATGCAAATTGCAAAAGTCCATATATGGACTGAAGCAAGCATCCAGATCCTAGAACATAAGGTTCGATCAAGCTGTGAAAGGTTTTGGATATATTCAAAACCCTGACGAACCTTGTGTATACAAAAGGATTAAAGGCGACAAGTTTGTTTTCCTCATTCTTTATGTTGATGATATACTACTCATTAGAAACGATGTAGGTGTATTGACATCAGTAAAAGAATGGTTAGCAAAACAATTTGATATGAAGGACTTAGGAGAAGCAAGTTATATTCTTGGTATCCAAGTAATAAGGGATAGAAAGAATAGAACGATTGCATTATCCCAAGCTTCATACATTGATAAAATCTTGTCTAGATTTTCCATGCAAGATTCCAAGAAAGGTATGTTACCTTTTAGACATGGAATCAAACTTTCTAAGGAACGGGTTCCTAAGAATGAGCATGAAGAGCAATTCATGAGTAGAGTTCCATATGCCTTGGCAGTTGGAAGTCTCATGTATGCAAGGCTTTGCACTATACCAGATATTTGTTTTGCTATTGGCATAGTTAGCAGATTTCGTTCGAAACCTGGTCCTGATCACTGGACGCCAGTCAAGCATATTTTCAAATATCTCAAGAGAATGAGAGATTAGATCCTTGTATACTCTAGAGGGGATTTAATCCCCGTTGGGTATACAAATTTTGATTTCCAATCAGATTCTGACTCTAGAAGATCAATATCAGGATCTATGTTTAAACCTGAAGGAGGGGTAGTCATATGGAGAAGTATCAAGCAATCTTGTATTGCTGATTCCACCATGGAAGCTGAGTATGTGGCCGCATGCGAAGCTGGTAAAGAGGCTTTTTGGCTCAGCCAATTCTTGATTGACTTGGAAGTGGTTCCTGATGCGAATAAACAGATCACTATCTATTGTGACAATAGTGGAGCAGTGGCTAATTCGAGAGAACCTAGAATGAATAAGACAGGCAAACACATTGAAAGAAAGTATCATCTTCTGAAGGAAATTGTGCATAGGGGTGACGTGACGATTACTAAGATCGCGTCAGCAGAAAATCTAGCAGCTCCCTTCACAAAGGCTCTTCAACAAAAGAGTTTTGATGGGCATTTAGAGAACATGGGGATGAGAGATATGACACATTTGCTATAGAGCAAGTAGGAGATTGTTAGGATTATGCTCAATAGTAAGAGTGTAATAATGTATTTGACAATCTTTTCATATTAATAAAGTGATTTCTAGTTTAACAAATCTTATAGCATTTATAGTTTAATTATTACAACTGTCAAAAGTAAATAATCATAAGGTCAAAAGATTATGAGCAAAGAAGAATTGTTCGTACATCTGATATGTATGAGGTAGACATAATTCTTTAAGTTAGTATTGAATAATATTCACAACTTAAGATAAAGGTTGGGCGCATTTATCTTGTTAAAGTTGTAGATTATTTTGCTAGCATTTGAGGGGGATCAAATGTGCTATGATGAGTCTAAAATCATCAAAGTGTGGTGTCTTTAGGCAAAAGAATCTAGTGCACTGGGTGCATTGAATAGGATCATAGTGACATACTTTATCTAGAACCGTCAATGGATAAAAGTTTTCACTTAAAGACAATCGGAGAGTCTATCTCAATCTTGAGATAAATGATGCACTTATGGTTGCAAGTGTTATCATTTGAGATATCAATGAGTACGATTATATAGCATAGTCTATCCTTGATAGTTTGGTGGCATTCATTTGTTAATCGATAGAAGAATTCATTTATAGATATGGACATCGTGGCTCCATTTATTAAATGAGAGTAGAATATCATCATATGGATGTTTTGAGGTATTGGATATTAAATCTTAACGTTAAGTTTTCAATAGTGTCTATTGAAATATGGCTTCTGGACAAGTCAAAATATTCAAGTTCAAAATGTGGTCATATGGGTATTTATGGTAACTTGGAGAGCTATATGCGGTCTATGGGCTCTTGGCGATTACTGGTATTCTTCACGAGGATACACTATCTCCATTAATATTGTCTAGGGTATGAATGAGCAATATTAACTTATTCTATTTGTATTTAAGAGTTCAATTTTTGTTAACGAAAATTTTACTCGAGGTGAGAAATCTCAACTAACACCCTCAAAACCACTACCACGGAGATAGTGGTCAAGGTAGAATGTATTCTAGTCAGTGCTATTTAAAAATGACAAAGAAAAATACTATTATCAATACCATCAAAAATGAATGAACAAAAAAGAACGAAAATGTTTTCTTTATTCTTATTACTGGTGTATCTTTACAAATATTTCTCAATCGCTCTCAATCTCTCTAGGGTGTAGTAGGGTTGTTGTCGTATGCCTTTCGAAAAGTGGTCTCTTCTTTCTGAAGGGCGAAGTCCTTCTTTTATACATTGTCTTCATAGGTTAAACTAATTGATTCTCCCCTTGATTTTCTCCATCCCTTCCCTCCTTATCGGACGGGATTTTACATTTAAATGTCATTGACTTTGAGTTAATTGCTGAGTTAAGAATATCTTGGTGGAGATCAATTTGTTTCCTACTTGGACTCTATTACTTGTTCTGTACGTATGTAATGTTTTAAGATATGATCCTGTATGTCTTCAGGTTTAGCATGTTCCCCCATAGGGGTCGTTGAATATGGTGTATATTATGGTGAGGTACATCAGATAGTGAGGTCGATCAGTGTCTTAGCCCCGATATTCAAGAGTTTAGTCTAGCCAGGAGCTAGGTCTAGCCTCCCTGACCTTTTGGAGCTAGGTGCGGCCTCCTACGGACACTCCACTATGTCAGCGAGGTATAGGTGAGCTTCTGGAGAGATTGTGAGGTAATCCCGACTTCAGGGGGATTTCCTTGTTTCAGGTTCGGTGATACGGGCTCGATCCAACCTAGCCGGGCTCTACTCCGGGTGTTTCTGGAGCACGTCCTTATTCCTGTGGGGCGGTATTGTAGCTCGGCTTCGGGTAACATGGTCTCCTGGTGGGTGACCTCGGGTATGGAGCCAGGTTTAGAGGGTGGAAAATTTCCCTTTGGTCCCTAACCAAATTTGGCTATTAACTGAAGTCCTCTATGACCTGAACACCGGTTGTCGAGCTTGGGGTTGGGGTCAGATTTTTTATTTTATTTGGGAAATCTTTCCTTCTTTACCGTTACCAGAATCTTGGGGAAATCTTCTCATTAACTATGCAAGTGACGTGGCATGAGCTGACTGACTTATTTTTGAGTTAATCTGGCTGCGTTACGGCAGTCTCCGAGATTCTTTACCGTTACAAGAATCTTGGGGAAATCTTCTCATTAACTGCGCAAGTGACGTGGCGTGAGCTGACCGGCTTATTTTCGAGTTAATCCGGCTGTGTTACGGCAGTCTCTAAAATTCTTTATGATCTTAACCGAAGATCTCGACAGCTCATGCTGCTGTCCTCTTGCCTATATATACTTGTTTATCTCAACGTCTTCCTCATATCTCTCAAATTTCAAATTTTCCCAAGATAAACTTTCTCTCATAAAATTTCTCTCAAGCATATCTTTTTCTTCATTCCTCATCCTCACCGACTTCATCATGTCAAAAACCAGTCACGATTTCGTTGATTCCATGGTTGACGGTGAAAAGGTCTTTAGCCTTGCCCCTGGAAAACGGGTAAGGAGGAGCTTAGACAACGATGATTCTCCGCCCAATCAGTAACGTCGGCGGTCGAACAGGAATGTGTCCATTGGGACCGGGTTTTCTAACCATCTCGACCATCCTCTGGATATAGCCGATGAAGACTCTAATAAAGAGGTTGGCGGCGACGCCGTGATGGAGAATCGAGTCCCGGCTTCCAGCCCCCTTTAGAGAGGCTTCCTCCCTATGACTTCAGGGTTATCTCTGATTCAACCGTTGATCCGAACGTGATTGATCGTTTAAGGTCTAAGTACGGCATTCCCGACCGTGTTTCTATCTCAGTACCTCCCAAGGGTTATGAGTTCTTCAACCCCCCTAAAAGCGTGCTTCCAATTCATGTGGCAGCTTTCGAGAATGGGGTTAGGCTTCCCCTTCATCCTACTCTTCGGTGAGCTCTCAACGCCATCTAGCTTGCTCCCCTCTAGTTGACGTCCGGCTTCTGGAGGCATTTGATTGGCTTCCTCGTGCTGTGGAGGGAACAATGCCAACTGAGCAAGGTGATGAGAGAGCCCGGAGGAGAGGAGCTGGCCTATCTTTTCCAAATCGGGAGCCTATCTGGCGCTCCCCGAGGTCAGTTTTATGCTAAGGCCAATAACAAGCTCAACATTGTTATTCCCAGGGCTTCAAAGAAGGACCCCGCCTGGAAGAAAGAATGGATCCTTACGGGGGATGATTGGGGAAGCTCGATTTTCATTGGGGGGGTATGAGTTCGAGGTTCCCACAGCTTTTAGTGACAAACCATCGTGGGACCGGGACTCCCTGCCTTCTGAATCTGAAACTATTTTGAAGGCTATTATAGCCAGGAACTACTTGAACTTGAAGTTCCCAACCGCTGAAGCCTTCGATCCTCGTAGGGTGAATCAAAACCTGCGGATCTCAGATGCTACTCCTCTTAAGTGTCACTGAATCGTCTTGCTTTGTCTTGTTGACTAGCTTGGTTCTGACGTTTTTTTTTGTTTTGTTTACTCACAGTTTTTGTTGTTGAGCCAGCTTCCCGCGACGTCCTACGTTATCCTCAGGCTCGGACTCCTCTTCGATTTACCGGGGTCACACCGGCTCTTGCTCAATCTACCTCCCCAGCTGGGTCTAAGATGGACAACCTTGCATCGCAGGCTTTTCGGGCTTTGGGTAAGGCTTCCCAAGCTGTTGGTCCAACTGCTTCTGCCCTTTCTGTTGTTCTTGCTAAAGTTGCTACTCCCTCGATTCATCCTCCTGATTCCGCTACACTTCCAACCCCCCAAGCTTTGGAGGACTTTGAAACGGGTGTCGCAGGGATTCCTCCTAGCCGTTCCTGCCCTCAATCGAGCTCGACGGGGCAGGATAAAGTCCTAGAACAATTCATCGCGTAATGTCCGGGCGGTGGGATCTCCAGAATGGCCTCAATGCCCGTGGATGTCTTGCTTACCAAGGGGTCTGCTGTCTTAGCTGAGGTAATTGTATTTTCTTCGCATTGCTTCTGCCAGCTTGTTCAATTTTTAACCCTGGTTTTATATTTTATAGGCCTTCAAGTTAAATGTAGCCATGGGCCACCAGGTAACCCTCCTTCGTGACCGGGCTGCTAAGGCTGAAGCTGAAGCCGAGAAAGCCATGGGATTGCTCAAGCGGGCTCAGACTCTAGTAGAAGAGATGACCTCCAACCAAGGAAAAATTGAGATCGAGCTAGCCGAGCTTCGTTGTGATCATAAGAGGACGAAGCAGTCTTATGATCAAGAACGTCTCCAATCTACCCGGCGGGCTAGGCAGAGGGATTCTTGGAAAGCAAAGGATAAGAAGTTGGACCTCGAGAATCAGGCTTTGACTGCTCAGGTGACCAAGCTGCAAGCTGACGCGGAGACCTCCTTTAGTGATGGATATTTCTATGCTTCCTTTCAGGTCGCAGAGGCTCTCCCTCTTCCTTTTGATCTATCATCCATCACCTGTTGGGATAGAAAGGAGATAATGATTAAGGCTGCTGAGTTGTCTCGCCTTGATGATGATGAGGCGGTTCCTTCGAGCTAAGCAGGAGCTGGAAAGCAGCCCGCCTAGGCAGATCCTCCATTTCCTCCTCTTATCTTTACTACTTCGGGTCCTGGGGAATCTTCAAGTAAGGTTCTGTCCTCACGATCCGAAGGAGATCAGCTAGGAGCTGGGGAAGGGGCTAGGAGCCTGTCTGAGGAACCCCCTATAATGAAGATGGAGGTCGACAGGAGCCAGACGGGGTCTATGGTTGCCCTTCTCGATGCGGCTATCCCGCCTGATGTTATGGCAGTGATTAACGAAGTCCTGGAGGAAGATCATGCTGATCAACAGTAGGAAGATCCTGCTGATCAACAGGAGGAGCCTCTGAATGGAGGGATGGTTGGCGAGGATAACCAAGATGGGCAACTACCTAAAGGGGGAGTTGATGGCGAGGATCAGCATGAGGGATGAGGATCAGCAGAGGAAAATCAAGAAAGTTCCAAAGCTTGACGCAACCTGTTCATGATTGGCCTTGATTGCCTAGAAAAGGGGGTGGGCACCCCGTTTTACTCTTGATTAGTTTAGTTGTTTTTTTTTGTAGCCCGTGCTCGGTGGTTGGGCTCCCCGTTTGATAGATGTAGCCTTACCGAGGGATAGGCTCCTCTTGTCTTTAATGAGACTTGTCTTTAATGAGACTTGTCTTTAATGAGAAACCGATTCACTTGAGAAACTCTTGTTTTATTCCTGGTCCTGACTAGGAATCAGAACTGCATCCCTGATGATAATTTGTTCATACTTCATTTTGACTTTTGTAGGGAATTCTTATTAGGATGATCTTGATCCTGCACTAAAAACAAATATTTATATTTAAATCCGTTTTAGAAGAGGTAGCCCGATCGAGGCATCAGGAGAGTTGTTTAGCTATTTCCTGGTCTCGAGGTCCGGCTGGCAATTATGTTCTTATACTCAAACCCTTATTGGGGGTGGTAGCCCGACCAAGGCATTAGGAGGGTTGTTTAGCTATTTCCTGGTCTTGAGATCCATATGGCAACTATGCTCTTACACTCAGACCCTTCTTGGGGGTGGTAGCCCGACCAAGGCATCAGAAGGGCTATTTAGCTATTTCCTGGTCTCAAGATCCGGATGGCAACTATGCTCTTACACTCAGACCCTTCTTGGGGGTTGTAGCCCGACCAAGGCATCAGAAGAGCTATTTAGCTATTTCCTGGTCTCGAGATCTGGATGGCAGCTATGCTCTTACACTCAGACCCTTTCATGGGGTGGTAGCCCGACCAAGGCATCAGGACGGCTATTTAGCTATTTCTTGGTCTCGAGATCTGGATGGCATTTATGCTCTTACACTCAGACCCTTCTTAGGGGTGGTAGCCCGACCAAGGTATCAGGGGTAGCGAGGGGGCTTCCCCGGCTAGTCACTAGTCTTGAGGTGTCTATGTTGAATTTCCCAGTCAAGGATGTAGATACTAATGTTGAACATAGTCGGAGATAAAGAGGAAAAAAAATGACTTTATTGATGATCGAGATGTAGTACATCTTTATTAGGGATTCTAATGACACCTAAATGGGGGTAATCTGCTTGAAAACTCCCTACTCAAGGGTAAAATTTCCTCAAGTGATATGCGTTCCAAGTGTGGTCGATAGGTCGTCCATCCATGTCTTCGAGTTTGTAGGCTCCATTGCAAGCAACTAACTTTATCAAATATAGCCATTCCCAATTAGGGCTTAGGACTCCATCTGACCTTTTCCGAGTATTCAGGGTCACTTTCCTGAGTACCAGATCCCCTTCTTTGAAATTCCAGGATTTGACCTTTCGGTTGAAATATCTAGCGATCTTGTTCTGGTAGATTGCCACTTTCTCCGCTACCCTGTCTTGTTTCTCTTCTAAGAGGTTTAGATTAGCCCGGAGTTTGACCTCGTTACTTTCGAGTTCAAAATGTTGCACCCTGAATGAGGTTAATTTATGCTTGATGGGAAGGACCGCTTCAACTTCGAAAGCCAGGGAGTAAGGTGTCTCCCCGGTAGCTGTTGTCTTTGCAGTCCGGTATGCCCAAAGGACTTCTGGCAGATCTTCCGCCCATTTGCCTTTTTTCTGCTGTAGTTTCTTCTTCAGAAGCTTTTTGATAGTCTTGTTAGTGGACTCCACCAGCCCGTTAGTCTGGGGATGGGCTACTGAAGCGAGCCTGAGGTCGATCCCTAATCCTTTACAGAAATCTTTGAATCGGGCGTTGTCGAACTGCTTACCCAGGTCGTCTATAATGAAGAGAGGGGTCCCAAATCTACATACCACGTTGGTTTTGATGAACTTGGTTGTATTCTTTTCTGATATCCGAGAAAGAGGCCCTGCCTCGACCCATCTTGTGAAATAGTCGATAGCCACGATAGCATATTTCACATGTCCGGGAGCGGTAGGAAGCGGTCCAATTAGGTCGATCCCCCACATGGAGAAGGGGTAGGGTGAACTGAGAGACGACAGTCACTCAGGTGGCTGGTGGTTCAGGTTTGAAGTCCTTTGACATGGCTCGCAAGATTGTACAAAGCTTCTTGCGTCTTGGTGGATGGTCGGCCAGTAGTACCCCATACGAAGCACTTGATATGCTAGAGCTTCTCCACCGATGTGGTTCCCGCAGTCCCCAGAGTGAACCTCTCTTAGTGCCCATTTTGCATCGTCAGGATGCAAACATCTAAGTAAGGGGAGGGATCTACCCCGTCTGTAGAGGTATGTGTCTACCAAGCAATATCAGACCGAGAGTCTTTTAATTCTTCGGGCTTGATCGGGCTCCTCAGGGAGCTCTCCCTCTAGGAGGTAGGCAACGATCGGGTCCATCCAGCAAGGCTGACGATCTAGGGAGTAGATTTCCTTATTTACGGCTATGCTTGGTTGGGAGATCACTTGTAAGGGAATTCCCCGTGGTAAGGATTGGCCTCCATTTACAGCTATCTTAGCCAGAACATCCGCGCGGTGGTTTTGGTGTCGAGGCACCTGATCGATCTTGAACCCCTTAAACTTATTTTTTAGCAACTGAGCTAGCTTTAAGTAGGCAGCCATGTTATCTCCATTTGCCTGATACACCCCAGACACCTGATTGACAACAAGCAATGAGTCGCTCTTGATTTGTAGGTAATCGGCCTCTAGTTCGATGGCTGCCTTCATCCCAGTTAGGAGGGCTTCATACTCTACTTCATTATTTGTGGCTTTGAACTCGAATCTGAAACAGTGATAGAATTCAGTCCCCTCCGGGTCTATTAAAACTACACCAGCTCCTCCCCCAGCTTGTCTGGATGCTCCATCTGTATAGAGGGTCCAGGACTTGCAGCCTTCCGGCCAATTATCGATCTAGAAGGTCATTTCAGGGATCTCATTCGGTGCTGCGGGATTCTCTTGACCTGGGAGCGCTGAAAATTCTGCCACGAAGTCTGCCAAAGCCTGTGCCTTAATCGTGGTCCGGGGCTTATATTTTAAATCGAACTGAGTGAGCTCTAGGGCCCATAAGACTAGCCTTCCGGACACATCTGGTCTTTATTAGAATTGGCGGAGAGGTAGGTCTGTCACTACTGCTACCGAATGAGCTTGAAAGTAGGGACGGAGCTTTCTCGCCGAGATCACCAGACCATAAGCGAGCTTTTCCAGGAGAATATAATTTTTCTCTGACTTGGTCAAAGCATGACTCACATAGTATATGGGCATTTGAACCCCGTCGCCACACTCCTTGGCCAAAGCTCGGCTTACTGCAGTTTCTGAGACGGCCAGATAAATCTGCAGCTCCTCACCTGGAACTGGCTTGACTAACAACGGTGGGCTTGTTAGATATTTTTTCAAGGCTTGGAAAGCTTGCTCACTCTCCTGGCTCCATTTCATGTTTTTCCCTTGTTTGATGGCTTTGAAGAAAGAGAGACATTTATCAGTGGAGCTAGAGATAAACCTGATGAGCGCCGCTACACGCCCTGTCAGAATATGTACCTGTTTGAGTGATGTGGGGGATTCCAGGTCTAAGATAGCTTTGATTTTTTTTGGGTTGGCCTCTATGCCTCTCTCATGAACCATGAAACCTAGAAACTTCCCCGCTGTTACCCCGAAGGCACACTTGGAGGGGTTCAACTGCATCTGGTTTTCTCTCAGTATAAGAAAGGTCTTGCGAAGGTCTTCCCGATGTCCTTCTGCGGTTGGTGATTTTGTGATCATGTCATTGATGTATACCTCCACCATCCTTCCTATCTCGGGCTTGAACAGCTTATTAACCAGCCGCTGGTATGTAGCCCCTGCATTCTTCAAACCAAATGGCATCACCTTGTAGCAGTACAAGCCCTGCCCAGTAATGAAACTAGTCTTATCTTATTCAGCTGGGTGCATCTTAATTTGGTTGTATCCTGAGAACGCGTCTATAAAACTCAGAAGTTTATTTTCGGATGAGGAGTCAACCAGCTGGTCGATCTTTGGTAAAGGAAAACTGTCTTTTGAACATGCCCGGTTGAGGTCAGTGTAATCGATACACATACGCCACTTCCCATTCGCCTTCGTAACCATGACCACGTTGGCGATCCATTCGGGATAGCGCACTTCTCTGATAAATCCTGCCTTGATCAATTTATCTACTTCTTCCTACACTGCAGCGTTCCTCTTAGCATTGAAGTGACACATTTTCTGTTTGACGGGCTTGACCGTTGGGTCTACCGCTAGTCGATGAGTGGCCAATGATACCGGGATCTCAGGCATTTCATCATGGCTCCAATTGAAGTTGTCGTTGAATTCTCTAAGAAGATCAATTAAGCCTTCTTTCACTTGTGGCTCAAGGGTAGCCCGACCTTGATGACCTTGATGACCTTAAAGGGATCGTCATTTCTGATGGGTTTCTCCTCTAGTCTATCTACAGGTTGCCCGCTGGCCCATTCCTTGCTCTGTTCCTCCTCATAAGGCATTACGGGTTCATTCTCTGGATGCTCCGACAGCTCCATTTCTTCCTGAATTATCTGGGATGTTTCCATATCTTCCTAGACTATTGCGACCTGTACGCACTGTTTTGCTAAAGCCGTAGGATTGGCAGACACTGCGTAGCACTTCCTAGCTGCTTGCTGGTCTCGGCGAACCTCCCCCACCTTGGTTCCCACCGGGAACTTCAGGACATTGTGGTATATGGACAAGACTCCCTTCAATGCGGAAAGGAATGGTCTTCCTAGGATGGCGTTGTAGGCCGATGGGGTGTCAACCACAACGAAGTCTGTCATGACATTCTATTGGAGAGGTGCGGTTCCGACGATTACTGGGAGTATCTTCGATCCCACCGGTATGATCGAATCCCCGGTGAACCCATAAAGTGGAGTTGTACAGCTATTGTAACACCATTGCTTTAGATTTAATTTTTCCAAAGTATCCTTGAAGAGGATATCTATACTGCTGCCCGTATCTACGAGCACGAGATGGACTAGGCAGTTGGCAATTTGTATCATGATCACTATGGGAACATCGTGAGGTTGCACGGTGTTAAAGACAACTACTTCGGTGAAAACGATCTGTGCTGACTGGGAGGGCTCCATCGGGCTTTGGCTGACCTTAAAGACTCCCTTGCTTTCTTCTATGCAGGGAATCTTCCTTGCATGGTTTTTTCGGGAATTATTGGTGGTGCCAGCCAGTGTGGGCCCTCCGCTGATGGTGTGTATCACCTGGATTTGTTGAATTAAATCAGTCTGTTCCCCCTTTCTCTTATCTGTATCCTCACGGATCTCGGCTTGTTCCTCCCTTCCAGTCCGAATGTTATCTCTGATCTGCTGCAAGAACTCAATCAAGCATCCCCCTTTATCAGGGCTTCAATATGGTTGCGCAAATTATAACACTCTGAAGTGTTATGGCCCAGCTCTTCATAGAAGTCACAGTTCTTGTACCGGTTCCTCCTGTCAACTGGGGCTTTCATGGGAGTAGGCTTTTGGGGTAGCCTCTTGTCTCGTATAGCAAGGTAGACTGTTTCCCTGGAAGCGTTCAGGGGAGTGTAGTAGTCATACACTTTCTCCCCTCGCATTACGGGGGCTACGGTCCTAGGAGGTGGTGAAGCTCGAGGAGGGGTTCGTCTTGCTGGATATTTTTCTTGCCTGTGCTGAGGAGCGGGGAAGCGATAGGTCGACCTATTGGGAGGTTTATTCTGAGCTCTCTGAGCTGGCTCAGATTTGGGGGCTTCTTTTTTCTGACGCTTCGCCATTCTCATATCGTCGTGTTCCATCTTGACTTTGAGTTGCTCATCGATCTCAACCTGCTTAAGAGCCCGATCTTAGGCCTCCTGGTAAGTCTTAGGAGGTCTCTTGGCGAAGGAACGGAAAAGCTTGCCCGCCCACAGGTTCCGCCTGAAATTGGCGAGAGTCTCTTTCTCGGTGAAAACTCTCATTTGTATGACCTCTCTGTGAAAACGTTCCACGTACGATCGAAGTGTCTCACTTCATTCCTGAATCACATATTGGAGATGTATGGGATCCTTCGGACGAGGTTTGACCTTTTGGAACTGCGAGCAAAAATCTGTTAATAATTTCTTGAAAGAATCCACGCTACCAGTAGGCAGCTTCCTGAACCAAGTTTTCCCGTAGTCGGTTAGGGTCATTGGAAACATCCTACACATAGCTGCTCTGGTAGTGTTCTGGACCTCCATCTGTTGGACGAAGCTCTCCAGGTGGCTTAGATGGTCTTCTGTTCCGGAGAACTTATATGCTGGCATTTTAAATTTTGGTAGGAGCTCCCCTTCCCGGATCCTCCTAGTGAAGGGAGCGTTCATCTCGCTCAATGGGTCCTTTTTATCCTCCTTGTTCTTTCCTTTTCTTATATGCTGGACATCCTTCTATAGCTTTGCCAGCTGATCCCTCAGTCGCTTATTCCCAGGTTTCTTTGAATTGACCTCGGATTCTTCGCTGTCGAATCCCTCTAATGAACTGGCAACCTCTATCTGATCCCCTTCATGGATAGGATCCACTCGGGAAGTTTGTCGATTCTCTTCCTCTTGGGCCCGGGCGTTCCTACTTGATGCCGTTGGGCGAGGTACCTCTCGTTGCTCCCGGGTCAAGGCATCTGCGGCAGACTTAACTCGCCTGGGCTGATATTGTGAAGGTCTTTTTCTTCTTCTTCTCAATTCATAGAAAAGGATAATTTTTATTCTACTAAACATAAAAGAGAGAAGAGATTATTCTTTGATAGTACACCGATTGCTTGTTCATCAATATGCTTGTGTGTACAATATCGAATAAGGTTCACGCGAGTTCCGATCATTAGATTAAGAACTCAAAAGTGACCGGAATAATTTTTGTCTTCTTTTGATTGTTTTGTGACTAACAAAAGAAAAAGAAAACTTTGTTCATCCATTCTCAGGTTTGCAATTCAAAGAAAAAGGGAGACCACGCTGTGATTCACGTACGTGTTCGGATTGGAAGATCTCACGGTACTGTTCACGATCACTATTCACGACGGGGGTACTGTGTCACGATCACTGTTCACGCGGTACTGTTCACGATCACTGTTCATGGGGGGGGGGGGGGGGGGGGGGGGGGGGGGGGGGGGGGGGGGGGGGGGGACTGTTCACGATTACTGTTCATGCGGGTACTGTTCACGGGCATCGGAAAAGATTTTGCGGATTACCAATCGACGTAAGTCAATCGGATCACGCGACAAGAGGTATTTAACTCTAACCGTATATATTTGAGTTTAATTAATTAAAAGGTTAAGGTTCAACTTTGAGAAAAAATTTAAAACCATACGAAATCTATTTTTCGTTTCTTCCGCTGCGTTTTATATCGATTTTTCCCTACAATTGGTATCAGAGCCTTGGTTGTACCTTTTAATTTATTAACGTATATATACGTGAATCTATTTTTTTTTATTGTGATTATACATGTTTTAGAAAGAGATGGCACTCTAGGTATTCGCATATATAATTACATGTTGAATGTATGGATTTATATATGTTTTATAAAGTGAATTGTTATTGCTCGATTTTGGTCATAGAATTTCAATGTAATTTTTGTTTCGGATTTGTAACAAGAAGGGTGGTCTATTATCGCCATAATTCCTTCTTGGTAGTTGCTAGGGTTTTATTTTTTTTTTTTTGTATGTAAAATAAGTGCAGTATTTTTTTTTTTGTAATCAGGTGCAGTATTTTTTTTGTAAATCTTACTGCAGTAAAATAAAATAAAAAATTGCTGCAGTAATTTATTTGTAACATGATGTAACGTATTCGAGTATTGAAAATTCGAAGACACGAAGAAAAATGAAGCAACCGGAACCGAGAACGAGCATCGTGTGCACCCCTAGGACTGGATTGGGCTGTGCATGGCAAGCCCAATCCTTGGTGGGCTGCGCACGGCAGCCTTGTGTGGCCTTATAGGCTGCGCAAGGTAGCCCCTTTGTGGGGTTGTGGGCTGTGCACGTCCAGGGGAGGAGGCCGAGGGATGAGCGTATAGTTGATGGCCACCTGAAGATCTTGTATTCCTAACAATTGTAATTTACTTGCTTTTCTAGGATGGGCCAAAATTGTTGCTATTTAATTTTTGCTTAAATATTACAATATTTGTTGTTGTATGATAACATGACATTTTAGAATATGAGTGCTACTCATATATCTCTTTCGGTATGAACATGCATTGAATGATTTAGGTATCTAATAGGCATCTAGATAACTTGGTAAAAATCATTCTTTGGGATTTAATCACACGCCTTAAATAATTGAGTGGGAGAAGGTGTGCAAGAACGCCTATGGCCTCCAAGATTAGTTGAGTTTTATTATTTTTGGTAATCCCCCCAAGGGGCGTCCATAATGGAATTTAACAATATACTTCCTTACAAGGATAGACTAGACAATTGACTTAAACGAAATCTACTCCCCAATGAGGGATTTTCGTGAGAGAAAATTGAGGGTCGATATCTTGGTAACACACTCAATGTAATTTTATTAATATCCTCCCAAGAGTTCTTGTTAATAAAAATTACAAGGCTAAAATTAAAAACACTGGTTGTTATGTTAACAATTAGGTGGGACCTAGTCTAACTAGTAAATAGTGTGAACTCCCAAAGGAGGCGTAATATTTATTGGTGTTGGATCACCGTTGAATTTTTATGATTGAATTATTTATTTTAATTCAAGATAAATTTTTAAAAGTGCTATTATCATGATTATTTGCTTATATATGTTTTTGTTTTAATCAGAAATCATGACCCCATCACTTATGAACATCCTGAAAGATAACACATTAACTGGAGATAACTACGTAACATGGAAAAGGAAAATTGGGTTGTTGCTGCAAAGTGAAAAACATAAGTTTGTTCTGACCACTCCTAAACCACCCCTTCCTAATAATGAATCTAATGTGATGTAAAGAGATGAGCATGAGCAGTGGAAGACTTCTGATGATATGGTAAAATGTTACATTATGGCCACTATCTCCGACCTGTTGCAACAGCAACATGAAGGAATGGAGTCCGCTGCTGATATAATGATGTCTCTAGAGGAAATGTTTGCTATGAGGTCTAGGACAACTAAGAGAGAGGCAGTGACTGCTTTTATGAATCTTAGGATGAAACCTGGACAATCTGTGAAAGATCACATGATGAAAGTCATAGCACATCTCAATATTGCAGAACTAAATGGTGCTGAGATTGATGGTGAGACCAAAATTGATATGGTAGTTAACTCACTGTCAGATTCCTTTGATCAGTTCAAGTTGGACTACACCTTGAACAAAAAGGAATACACCTTGCACGGCCTGATGCAAGATGTTCAAAGCGCTGAAAAGATCCTTGTGAAATACAAAGGTCAAGAGATTCATTTGGTTGGTAAAGTTGCTAATGTTAAGACCCGTAAGAAGGTCAAGAAACAACAGAAGAAAAAGCAACTTGGGCCTACCAAGAAAGTAACCAAGATCAAAGGGAAATGCTTCATTTGTGGTGAAAAGGGACATTGGACAAGAGATTGCCCAAAGTCCCAGAAAAAGAAGGAAGAAGGTAATGTTAATTATCTAGAAACATGTTTTCTGGCAGATTCTACTGATTCTTGGATCATAGATTCTGGAGCCACTAATCATGTTTGTTATTCCTTGCAGGGGTTTCAGGAAAAGAGAAGGTTGAATGAAGATGAAGTCAATTTGCGCTTGGGCAACGGAACGTTAGTGTCTGCAAGTGCAGTGGGAGATATTAGAGTTATTTTAGATTCTAGTAGGCATTTAGATTTAATAGACGTTTATTATGTACCTCAATTCAAGAGGAATTTAATTTCAGTTTCTTGTTTAAATAAGTTTGGATATTCGGTTACTTTTAATAAAACTTTTATTATTAGTAAGAATGACAAAGTTGTTTGCGAAGGTACATTGGAAAACGGTTTATTCTTTTTGCATAGAAATATCTATCGCTCGTTAGACACAGAAATAACGGAACCTAATCATAAAAGAGTAAAATTATCAAAAGATGAAACCTATCTTTGGCATTTACGCCTAGGTCACATTAACCTTAATAGGATTAAAAGATTGGTATGTGACGGACCTTTAAGTGACTTAAAGGTTGATGATCTACCAACTTGTGAATCTTGTTTGGAAGGTAAAATAACCAAAAGGCCGTTCAATACCAAAGGTGCAAGAGCCACTGAATGTTTAGGACTAGTACACACTGATGTATGTGGTCCTATGAGCATTCAAGCTAGAGGTGGATATGAGTACTTTATCACCTTCACAGATGATTACTCAAGATTTGGTTATGTGTATCTCATGAGACATAAGTCATATGCATTTGATATGTTCAAAGCATTCAAAGCTGAAGTAGAAAATCAGCTTGAGAAACATATAAAAATCTTGAGATCTGATCGTGGTAGAGAATATCTATCTGGAGAGTTTCAGCAATATCTTATTGATAATGGGATAGTTTCTCAGCTTTCTGCACCAGGTACACCTCAACAAAATGGGGTAGCAGAAAGGAGAAATAGGACTCTTTTAGAGATGGTTAGATCAATGTTGAGTTATTCAACACTTCCTATTTCTTTTTGGGGATATGCTCTACAAACAGCAATATATATTCTAAACGATGTACCATCTAAATCTGTCCCTAAAACCCCACATGAATTGTGGACTGGGCGAAATCCTAGTTTACAACACATGAGGATATTTGGTTGTCCTGCACATGTGTTGAAAGGAAAGACAGAAAAGATGGAGTCCCATTCGGAAACATGTATATTTGTGGGGTATCCAAAAGGAACTAAAGGATATTATTTCTATAGTCCTTCTGATCTAAAAGTATTTGTTTCAACAAATGCTTCATTTCTAGAAAAGGACTATATGAATAATTTTGTGCCCAAAAGTAGAATTGTCCTGAATGAGATGTCAGGAGATACAATTCCACAAGAGGTTTCACAACCCAGCCCAATTGTAAGTTCCACTCCAACACAAGATCAACAACCTACCATTCCTCGTCGTAGTGGGAGGGTTAGAACACAACCCGAAAGATATATCGGTCTAGGAGAATCTGTTGAGAATCTCCCGGACGACGATGATCCCTACACGTACAAGGAAGCTATGGAGGATGTTGATTGTCGTCATTGGCAAAAAGCAATGCAATCCGAGATTGAATCAATGTTCAATAACAAAGTCTGGTCCCTTGTAGACTTGCCTAAAGGGATAAAACCCATTGGGTGCAAGTGGGTATACAAGAGGAAAATAGGTATGGATGGTAAGGTGGAAACCTTTAAAGCTAGACTAGTGGCTAAAGGTTATACACAGAAAGAAGGTATCGATTACGAGGAAACCTTCTCACCTGTGGCCATGCTTAAATCCATTAGGATACTCTTATCCATTGCAGCATCTCTACACCTAGAGATTTGGCAAATGGACGTCAAGACAGCTTTCCTTAATAGAAGTCTTGACAAGAGCATCTACATGATGCAACTAGAGGGATTCATTGAAAAAGGCTAAGAAGAAAGAGTATGTAAGTTGCAAAAGTCCATATATGGACTAAAGCAAGCATCCAGATCCTGGAACATAAGGTTCGATCAAGCTGTAAAGAGTTTTGAATTTATTCAAAACCCTAACGAACCTTGTTTATACAAGAGGATCAAAGGCGACAAGTTGGTTTTCCTCATTCTTTATGTTGATGATATACTACTCATTGGAAACGATGTAGGTGTATTGACATCAGTGAAAGAATGGTTAGCAAAATAATTTGATATGAAGGACTTAGGAGAAGCAAGTTATATTCTTGGTATCCAAGTAATAAGGGATAGAAAGAATAGAACGATTACATTATCCCAAGCTTCATACATTAATAAAATCTTGTCTAGATTCACCATGCAAGATTCCAAGAAAGGTATGTTACCTTTAAGACATGGAATCAAACTTTCTAAGGGTCAAGCACCTAAGAATGTGCATGAAGAGCAATTCATGAGTAGAGTTCCATATGCCTCGGCAGTTGAAAGTCATGTATGCAATGCTCTGTACTAGACCAGATATTTGTTTTGTTGTTGGCATAGTTAGCAGGTTTCAATCGAAACCTGGTCCTGATCATTGGACGGCAGTCAAGCATATTTTCAAGTATCTCAAGAGAACTAGAGATTATATGCTTGTATACTATGGAGGGGATTTAATTCCCGTTGGGTATACAGATTCTGATTTCCAGTCGGATTCTGACTCCAGAAAATCCACATCAGGATCTGTGTTTACCATTGGAGGAGGAGCAGCCATATGGAGGAGTATCAAGCAATCTTGTATTGCTGATTCCACCATGGAAGCTGAGTATGTTGCTGCATGCGAAGCTACCAAAGAGGCTGTTTGGCTCCGCCAATTCTTGATTGACTTAGAAGTGGTTCCTAGTGCGAATAAGCAGATCACTATACACTGTGACAATAGTGGTGCAGTGGCTAATTCGAAAGAACCAAGAAGTCATAAGAGAGGTAAACACATTGAAAGGAAGTATCACCTTTTGAGGGAAATTGTTCATAAGGGAGACGTGACGATCACCAAAATCGCGTCAGCAGAAAATCTAGCGGATCCTTTCAAAAAGGCTCTACCTCAAAAGAGCTTTGATGAACATCTAGAGAACATGGGAATGAGAGATATGACACACTTGCTATAGAGCAAGTGGGAGATTGTTAGGATTATGCTCAATGGCAAGAGTGTAATATTGTAATTGACAATCTTCTCATATTAATAAAGTGAATTCTGATTCTTACAATTACTTATAGCATTTATTATTATAATTGTCAAGGTAAATAATCATAATGTCAAAAGACTATGAGACATGAAGAATTGTTCATACATCCGGATATGTATGAGGTAGACATAATTCTTTATTTAGTCTTGAATAACGTTCACAACTTAAGTTAAAGGTTGGGCACCTCTATCTTGTTAAAGTTGTAGAATTCTTTTACTAGCATTTGAGTGGGATCAAATGAATATGATGAGTCTAAAATCATCGAAAGGTTTTCGAGTAAAAGAATCTAGTGCACTAGGTGCATTGAACTGGATCACAATGAAATACTTTATCTAGAACCGTCACTAGATATAAGTCTTTTCATTAAAGAGGACAATCGGAGAGTCTATCTTAATCCTGAGATAAATGATGGACTTATGGTTGCAAGTGTTATCATTAGAGCTATCAATGAGTACGATTATATAGCATAGTCTATCCTCGATAGTTTGGTGGTATACATTTGTTAATCGATAGAGGACTTCATTTATAGATATGGACATCGTGGCTCCATTTATTAAATGAGAGTATAATATCATCATATGGATGTTTTGAAGTATTGGATATTAAATCTCAACGTTGAGTTTTCAATAATGATTATTGAAAACATGGCTTCTGGACAAGTCAAAGTATCCAAGTTCGAAATGTGGTCATATGAGGAAATATGGTAACTTGGAGAGCTATAGGCGGTCTATGAGCTCTTGGCGATTACTGATATTATTCACGAGGATACACCATCTCCTATAAGATTGTCTAGGGTATGAATGAGAAACATCTCCTTATTCTATCTTTATTTAAGAGTTCAATTTTAGCTCTTTAGTGGAATGAGTTAAAATTAATAGATTGAACCTAAGTGAATCATTTGTTGATTGTGATTAGGTTGTGTCTATTGAAGCTTAAATTTAGATAGCCCGCCAAGATCCCCAATCCACACGTATTTGCATGGATCACTTGATATATTCTACCGGGCCGATTTAAGGGTCCATCTAGAATTGTTTTTAATATATCAAGAATATAATATGTCTATTATTTAATTAATGGGCTGTACTATTATATTAATATATTAAAAGGAGACATGTGGGCTTGTTTCTTTTAGTAAGAATGAGTCTGGTTCACATGTGGGCTTTTATTTAAAGTCCAATGGATTAAATGAAACAAGAAAATAATATATGGCCCATTTATATAAGTGGGGCGGCAAGGTGTATATATTAACCTAATATATTATTTTGTTTCATTGTTTTAATTAAATAAGAATTAGTTAATTTATTAATTAATTGTTTAATTAAGAAACAAATCTTTTTTTGATCAGGAAATATATTTCCTAAAGTTATACTATTGGTAGTAGTATATTAAAAGTAAAAGACTTGTTTGATAAGAAAATAAATAATTAATTTTATTTATTTAATCAAATAAGAAGTCTTTTTATTTAGTCAATAAAAGAATAAAAATATCTATGAGTTGGATTAGGTTTTGAAGTCTAAAGGTTGATGGAAATTAGGGTGCAACACAAACTCTTTTTGGTATGTGATTTGCGGCAACCCTAGTCCATCTAGAGGAAGATTTCGGCAATCCTAAATAGAAGAGGAAGCAAAATTTCGGCCACCTATATAATTCCACATATAGAATTCGGCCACCATAGTTGATTGAATGATTCAATTTTTCTTCTTCTTCTTCTCAATTCATAGAAAAGGATAATTTTTATTCTACTAAACATAAAAGAGAGAAGAGATTATTCTTTGATAGTACACTGATTGCTTGTTCATCAATAAGCTTGTGTGTACAACATCGAATAAGGTTCACGCGAGTTCCGATCATTAGATTGAGAACTCAAAAGTGACCGGAATAATTTTTGTCTTCTTTTGATTGTTTTGTGACTAACAAAAGAAAAAGAAAACTTTGTTCATCCATTCTCAGGTTTGCAATTCAAAGAAAAAGGGAGACCACGCTCCTAGGTGATTCACGTACGTGTTCGGATTGGAAGATCTCGCGGTACTGTTCACGATCACTGTTCACGATCACTGTTCACGTGGTACTATTCACGATCACTGTTCACGCGGGTACTGTTCACGGGCATCTGAAAAGATTTTGTGGATTACCAATCGACGTAAGTCAATCGGATCATGCGTCAAGAGGTATTTAACTCTAACCGTATATATTTGAGTTTAATTAATTAAAAGGTTAAGGTTCAACTTTGAGAAAAATTTTAAAACCATACGAAATCTATTTTTCGTTTCTTCCGCTGCGTTTTATATCGATTTTTCCCTACACAATTCACACGAACTTGCATGGATCACTTGATATATTCTACCGAACCAATTTATGGGTCCATCTAGAATTGTATTAAGGCATGTAGACTTGTTTCTTTTATAGTAAGAATAGATCTAGTTCACATGTGGACTTTTTATTAAAGACCAATGGATTTAATAAAATGGAAAAATAATATATTGCACAAGTATTTACTTAGGCGGCAAGGCTAAATTAATTAGTCTAATATATTGTTTTATTTTATTTTATTAATCAAATGGAATTAATTAATTAATTGTTTGATTAAAAGTTAAAATCTTTTTCTAACTAGGAGTAGGACTCTTAGTGTCATATTATTGTTGGTAGTATGGTAAATATCAAAGACTATATTTGATAAGTAGATAAATAAAAGTATTTTATTTGTCTAGTGAAATTAGGAAGTTTTTGATATAGTCACAATTTTAATATTCAATAATTTATTATTGGATAATACACTCATGAGTTGGAATAGGGTTAAAACTCAAAATCGATAGGAGACTTAGAGAAGAAGTAATCATGCTTGTGTGGGGATTTGACTACAAGGTTGAAATCCTACTTGTGTGACGATTTGACTACAAGGTAGAAATCCTACTTGAGTAAGAATTTTGGCCACCCTATATATATATTATTAAATTCGGAACTAATAATGTGAGTTAAAAAAAATTATAGAAAGAATTTTTATTCTCTTTCTTTTGAATAAAAAAAAACTTCCAACTCAAGAAAGGGGTGTAGAATTCGGCCATAGAGAAGAAGAATAATGAGCGTTTTATTTTTGATAGTACATTAGAAGCTTTTACATCAAAAGGCTTAATGTACAAGATCGAATTACGATTCACGCGAGTTTTCGATTAAAAGATTGCGAATTCACAAGTGACCAAACGTTCTTTAGTTTCTCTACCAGGATTATTGTGACTAACAAAAAGAAAAAGATTTTTGTTTCCACCCTCAGGTTTACAATTCAAAGAAAGGGAGCCCACACTCCTAGGTGATTCACGTTCGTGATTAGATTTGAAGATCTTGCGGATTCAATTCAAAGCAAGCGGATTCAAATCGACTCAATATCAATCGTCATGTGAAAAAGGTACGATACTTTTAATTATATGTCAATTAATCTAGGGTCAAGGTTCTTTCTTTTAAAGGAAAAGTTTTTAAAATATACCACCCAATATTTCCCTTCCTCCGAGTTTTGAACCGTTTTTCCCTACAGTCAGAATCTTCCATTGCATGTTTAAATGAAAATGGATCATCCACACTATCATCAGAGATGACACCATGTGCCTCTCCAATACTTAAATAGTGATCATGTTGACATACAACCCTCCCACTACGTTTAGGTGGTAGTGTGATCTGACTAGAAAATGTCTAACTATCAGACATTAATGGAACAACAAATTTGTCAACAAATTTTGTTGATCGATCACTGGTCGAACCAGGTTCTAATTCATTTAATACAATCTTACTTCGAGCTTATGATCATTCATAAATTTTTCCTTAAGAAACGATGCGTTTTTCGATACAAACACTTTGTTTTCTTGAGGACTATAGAAGTATCCTCCTCTAGTCTCTTTGGAATAACCTACAAACAAGCATACTTGTGAACGAGGTTCCAATTTTCCACATTTGTTCTTCAATACATGTACTGGACACCCCATATGCGAAAAGGTCGCAAACTAGCTTTACGACCATTCCACAACTCTAGAGGAGTCATAGGAACAGATTTGGATGGAACTACATTCAATATACAGGCCGCCGTTTGTAGTGCATATCCCTAAAAATAGTTTGGTAATGATGAGAAACTAATCATAGATCTCACAATTTCCATTAGGGTCCTATTTCTCCTCTCCGCAACACCATTCTGTTGTGGTGTTCCTGGAGCTGTGAGTTGGGATACAATCTCATACTCAACCAAGTGGTCTTCAAACTCTTGGTCAAGATACTCACCTCCATCATCCGATCGCAGAGTTTTGATTGTTTTGCCTAATTGGTTCTCAACTTCATCACAGAATTCTTTAAACTTTTCAAAATTTTCCAATTTATGTTGCATTAGGTAAACATATCCGTTTCTTGAGTAATCATCAATAAAGGTGACATAATACTCATAACCACCCCTAACTTTAACATTCATAGGTCTACAGGCGTCTGAATGTATAAGCTCTAGTGGTTTTGTAGCTCTAAGCCATTTTCCAGTAAAAGGTCTCTTGGTTATCTTACCTTCCAAACAAGATTCGCAGACAGGTTAAGTGCCGATTTTTAACTTATTTAAATGTCCGCCTTTTACTAGTCTATCTATCCTGTCAAGGCCAAGTCTTAGATGCCACATATATAATTCATTATCTGGAGAAACCTTTTGTCATTTTGTTTTAGGTTTTTCAACTTTAAACATTTCAGTATTAAGCAGTGATGTATGAATTAATGGTCTTAAAACATAAAAGTTGTTTTCAATCAAACCAGAACAAATATTCAAACTATTTCTAGAAATAATAATTGATTTACTACTAAAAGAAACCGAAGGAAATCGTTCTAATAACTTGGATACCGAAATCAATTTTTTGGTAAACCCATGAATGTAATAAACACGGTCCAATAAAATAAAACAACTATCAAAAGCTAGTCTAACTGCTCCCACTGCACAAGCTGAAACGACATCCCTTGATCCAACGTTGATCGAGCCAAAATTGTTATATATTTTGGCCCTCATTCCTTGTCCCTTGTCTTGTTTTCAAGCATCTTTTCGTGTCTTATGGGCTCTTTTTATCACATTTGCAGGCAATAGGTGAAATTCCGGTCTTGGAGAAGAAAGTGGAGAATTCAAGTGGAAACCGGATGAAATGAAGCAAGAAAATAGTAGTAGTGCGTTGGTGTGTGCGGGGTACCCTTACCCGCACATAACCCTCGCATTTTCAAGGCTTCAGAACTTTGCTAGTCATATTAGCACATCAACCCACGAACCGGAAATCAGAAATCCTCCAAAAATGACCAAAGTGCCCAGTTTGCTAGTACTGCGGGAGTCCTACCTGCCCAGTCACTAGCGAACTGACGAATGGATTGGCTAGAGATGATGTGCATAGGTACCCGTGTGGGTCCTTGCCCGCGCACTGCGTCATATCAGGTCACCCTATCAGCATTTCAGACCTAATTTTTGGCCACTTATAAATAGATCTTGTAAGTTCCTCATTTTTTATTGGCTTATTTCGTTGACAAACCACAATTGGGGTTTAAATGTGTAAGGGTATATTAGGCCATCTTTGTTCGTGACCAAGCTAAAGAGATCATCAAAGGTATATCACTTGTGCCTATTTCCTTGAAGAGATTCAGTTGCGCACACTCACGCTTTCATACTTTGCTCTTATTGCATTTGTGTGTTTTTTTTTCTCTTCACACTTCACTTGCACTTGTGTGTTTTTTTGGTCTTGTTGAGTTTGTGCGCAGGTCCCCTTACCAGCGTGTAATCCACGCACAGTGCTGGTGGTACTCCTGTCTACGAGCACAACGACAACCGCGCATCATGAGTTGTAGGTGTGCACTGATGGTGCACTTTTCGACCATTGTAATGTCACCCGTGCATCTTGGTAAGTAGGTGTGCGCTGGTGGTGCGCCTGTCGACCAGCGCAATAGCACCCGCGCACAGTGTAATTTCTGGGTATTTTTTTCAAAACGACATAATCTTGTTTTGCCCTATTATATATGTTCTCTCTTCTTCCTTCTTCATTTTTGTGAGCCTAAAATCTGATTTAAGTGAGAGAAAACAATTTTCTTGAGAGAAAAGCTCCCAAGAACTTATCTTTGCTCACCCAAACACAAAACCCATGTGCATCTAGCATCCTTCATGCGTCATCTTCTCATGAGTCTTCATGCTTTCATATCTTGGTAAGTTGAACATGTCCTAGAACTCATATCTTCTTTGTGTGTTCATTCTTGCCTAGGCTTAGCAATTATTTTGTTGATTAATTGCATGTTCTTTTGCTTAAGCATGTTTAGAATGTGTTTGTGGATTTGTTTGTTGGTTTAGTTTGCTTGTTCATTGATAGCTAGCATCTAGGACCATTTTGCCCTCTAGCTAATTTTTCTTGCATTTGCATGTAGATATTGATATCTAGGATTTTCACTTATTATCGTCTTCAATCTCTAGATAAGCATTTAGTGTAGCCTAACATTAATTGCATATTATAATATAGTCATATATTCACATAGGTTGCTTAATCTCTTCATTGATTGTTAAGCATTGTGACTAAGTAGATTAATGCACAAGCTTTTGGTCTAGGATCACTATTAAAGGCCCGTTGGGTAGAGTGAAAGGGTTAGTGACCAAGAATGGTGTGACTAAAGGTCAACCTAGGTTGTAAACATTCATTTAATAGTGAATTTGAGGACCGTGTGTGGCTAGAAGGATAGCCAGTGAGTTTTGCCCAATTTGAGGGTTTCTCACGTAAATCAATCCTTGTGTTTTAATTGTTTTTCACATTTTTATTTTGGATTGATTGATTGCTAATATGGGGTAGCACTATTAAAATTTATTAAGTCAAAAAGTTGATAATAAATCAACTAAAACCTATTCCCCCCCCCCCCCCTAGGTAATTAAACACACGTTTTATAGTATTTTCAATTGGTATCAGAGCTGGTTCCTAGATATACTTAGGTGATCCTTGCTCTTTGTGTGTCTTGCATCTTGCATTTTGTTTGTTGCATTTTGTTCATTGCATTTCATTTGCATTCATTCCATTCAAACCCAAACACCATGAGTGGGAACGGAGGTGGACATGAAAGAGCCTCTAGCACAAGACCTCATTTGCTTACCGGGGTGAACTATGCCTCATGAAAAGGCAAGATGGAGTCGTACATTTTCCAAATAGATGTCCGAGCATGGATGGCCATAGAAGATGGCTACACTCCTCTGAAAACAACTCTTGAAGATGACAGTGTAGTACCCAAGCCAAAGTCGGAATGGTCATCTCAAGAGTTCAAAGCTTCCAAGTGGTACAAAAAGGTGACGAGTGCGTTTTTTCCGTTAGAAAATGCCCGTCAAAAGTAATTTATAAAAACCTCAAATGCCTCAAAATGTTACTAAATAAGTGCAATGGCAAGTAAGGGTATCATTCCTCAGGGATTGGGGGAGTATATGATTAGATTATGATTAATAATACTAAAATGCATAAAAGTAAAATGTCATGGTTCGTTTGAAAAGGTTAACAAGTAAAATGCAATTAAACTAGATTATACTAAATGCAAATAGGTTAGAATGAATGCAAATTAATGATGGTGAGATGAGTGGGAGTCAATGCAATCATACATGAATAGTGGGCAATCCTATCAATCGATTAAGAACCGATTCAATCTTTTTGGGCTAAATCCATCTTTAGCCATGATTCTAAGATCACTCAACTCGCCCCATACAACAATGATTGATGTACTCTATTGAGTGTAGAGAGGGTTTCTCATGAAGCCTAGATAGATTAAGTTAGTTGGGATGGCTTGGATTGGAATACTCACAATCCACCCCTTCCACACTTTTAGTCGGGATGTGTCGGATTGGTTTGCTCACAACACTCCCTCCCATTCAAATTAGCTTGTTTAGTCACCTAAATGTGTGTATCTCAACTTAGATTGAGAGTTGGAATGCCTACTCAACCAAAGGAGATTCTTAATTCGATACCAACTTGAATTGGGAGTTGGAATGCCTACCCAATCAAGAAGATACCAAATTCAAATTTATAAACATTCAAGATACTCAACATCAATCTATAAACCAAGAGTTGGAATGCATACTTAATTCAAAGAGATGTTAAATTCATTGAGAACAAATGAGTGGAACTAAAATAGATTAAATATTCATATTATGTTGGAAAGCCCAAAATTCAAGTTTAATTACATTAACTGCCACGAAATGGGATTAACTACTCATGCTAGATACAAAATATAAACTAAGAGAAAAGGTTAAGAGAAGAGCCATGTAGAGAATCCTCTTTCTTGAAGCTTGATTCCAATCTCCCAGTAGCCTTGAGTAGAAAAGGATGTAGATGATGTAAGAAGGTTAAGATTTGGTGGGGAAAGGATTCCTAGATCTAGGGCTAGTAATTAGAGAAAAAATGGGAGAAAAATCGTTCTTGGAAGAGGGTGGAAGATTTGAAGTGTGATAAAGAGAGTTTTCAGTAAGAAAATGGTGTATTTATAGGCTTGGGAGGTTAGGGCATGATCTAGGCATGAAAAGACATCATTTCCCCTTTAAAAATTACTTAAAACCCATCATTTTTTGGTGTTGGAAAGTGTTGTGCACGGGTAGGTTACCCCGTGCAGTTCTTGTGGACAGCCGCACAACAATGCTTAAAATGGCCATAACTTCCTCTAGAAAACTTGGAATTGTAATTCGTAAACACTTTTAGAAACTAGACTTCCGGGGCTTTCCGAATATATGTAATTTGAAATATGGTTCAATCTGAGGAGGGAGATATGACCCTTTGAAGTTTGATGATCTGCACACACTTTTTTACAATTTCAACCCTTTTGTCACCAAGTCTCGTTTTTCTGCCTGGTCTGCTCCCTGGTTGGACAAGTGCATGGGTTATGCACGGGTAAGGTACCCATGCAGTACATGTGCACTGAGGTCTTCTTTGAATTCCATCCTTCTGTGCATGGGTTGTGCACGGGTAGGTTACCCGTGCACTATGGCCTTTAAGCATCCCTTTTTGCACCACTTTGTCCTTCTTCAATTTCGCTTCTTGATTTTTCAACTAATGCCTGCAATATCAACAAGAGAGCAATAAATACACATAAAACACCCAAGAACAAGGCAAAGGGAAAGGATATGAGGGCCAATATGTATGAAAATTTTGGCTCAATCATAAGGCCATGCATGACATTCTTTGTGCAATGGATGACAATCAATACAAGTTGATTCAAACAACTAGGATTGTAAAAGAGGCATGGTAGATTCTAGAGACGGCCCATGAAGGAACCGAGGTGGTCAAAGACTCCAAGCCTCAAGTCCTTCAAACACAATTCGAGTAAATTAGAATGAAGGATCATGAATGCTTCAATGATTTTCAAGTGAAGTTGATGGACATCGTCAATCAAAGCCATCAACTAGGCGACCCTTACTCGGATAGAAGGATCAAGCAAAAGATAATGAGGTCACTTCCCAAGAGGTTCGAGTCTAAGGTGACGGCACTTGAAGAAAATAGTGACTTCAAGACTATGAAGCCAAGTGAAGTGATTGGAAGGCTTCTAGTGTATGAGTCAATAAAGGATCCTACACCTACACCTCCCAAGAAACAAAAGAGCATAGCCTTGAAGACCTCCAAAGTAGTGAAAGAGGAGGATGACACAGATGAGGAGATGGTCTTCATGTTGAAAAGATTCAAGAAGTTCATCAAGTTTGAAAAGAAGGGGTTTGGCTTCAAAGGAAATGAGGTAAAGAAGAATATTCCTTTCAAGAAGGTTGAGCCAAGTCAAAACTAGCCCACAAGGAAAGGGATCCAATGTTTTGAATGTTGAGGGTTTGGACACATCTCCACGGATTATGGCAATTTGAAGAACAAGAAGAAAGGAAAGGAAATGGCCGCCACGTTGAGCGATAGTGATAACTTGGAAGAGGGAGAAGATTCCTAGGATGATGAAGGCCATGTGGCAAACTTCATTGCCTTCACATCCTCTCTCAGAAGCAAAGAAGCAATAAATGATGAAGAGGAAGAGAAACAAAGTGAAGACAACTTAAGTGATGGTAACTCCTCTTCTCATTCCATTAATAGAGATGTAGAAGGCATGGACCTTGAAGGGTTCATTGAGCACTTTCAAAGCTCAAGGTTTAAAATGAAAAAAGAGATTTGAAGACTCAAAGAAGAGAATCTCAATCTATCAACTGAAGTTACTCACTTGAATGGAGAGGTGAAGATTGCAAAGAGGAATGAGGCATTGATGGAAAAGGATCTTGAAGAAGTACGAGAAATCATTACTAAGATGACTTTAAGCACGAAGAAACTTGACCATATGTTGGGAGTTGGCAAGAAGCCAAGTGATAAGAAGGGTTTTGGTTATGAAGATGACAAGGAGACCTCATCCTCAAGCAAGACCAAGCTTATCTAGAGCATGGACATCAAAGAGTCTTCACCCCCATAACATCCTAGGAAAAGGATTGATCTAAGAGAGTGTTCAAAGAGTGCCCAAGTGAAGATGGCACCAAAAGGTCAAGCTCAAGCTCAACCAGTGGGAGCCCCACAGGCAAGCTTTCCACAACCCAAATCCCACCAAGAAAAAGGACAAGTCATGCATACTCAACCTAGGATGTAAGCTCAACCGGTTCAACAACAAAGAAGAAGAGAACAGATTCAATACCCAAGGCTAACTCAAAGACATGGGAAAGCTCCAATGTACCCTCAAGGAAATGGTATGACTTATTACTTTATTCCCACTTGTCACTTTTGTAGTGTTGATGGTCACATCAGACCATATTGCTTCAAATACATTAAGATGTGTAGAATTAAGAGCATGATTGAAATAAATAGAGCTAGAGCCACAATGCATGTTCCTAGGAAATCTAGAGCCAATTTGCATGATCCTAGAAAATCTAGAGCCAGTGTGACTAAGACCACTAGGAAATAGAATATTTCACCTAGGTGGATTAGAAGAGATGAATATTTTTGCCATGTGGCTCAAATTGCCTTGAAAGCAAATTCCTCTAACACTTGGTATTTGGATAGTGGGTGCTCTAGGTATTTGACGGAGAATAAGAGTTTCTTTGAATCTTCTGTCATAGAGGATGGTGGATTTGTAACATTTGGTGATGGATCTAGAAAGAATTTTTTATTATAGGGAAATGAACCATTTCCATTCCCGATTTACTCTCTTTGTCCAATGCTTTACTTGTTGATGGCTTGCAAGCCAATTTTATGAGCATTTCTCATCTTAATGATGATGGGCTCTCCGTTTTATTCAACAAGAATGATTGCTCTATCTTGAGGCCTAATGGACAAACCTTACTAAAAGAAAAGAGATCTAGTGACAATTGCTATTGTTTTGAAGCTAGTGCTATCTCTTGCAATATGTCCAAGTGTAAGGAAGTTGAGTTGTGGCATCAAAGACTTGGCCACATGAACTATCGAGATTTGAGGATCTTAGATAAGTTCAAGGTTGTGCGTGGCCTTCCCAAGGTTGGGAAGAAAGTCGATGGGGCTTGTGGACCTTGAAAACGAGGGAAATAAGCCAAAAGTATGCACAAGAAGGATAAGTATCTCACCACAAAGGAGCCATTAGAGCTTCTTCACATGGACCTCATGGGTCCCATGCAAATTGAAAGTCTCGGTGGCAAGAGATACATTTTTGTTTGTGTTGATGATTTCTCTAGGTTCATATGGACTTATTTTCTTGTAGAAAAATCTAAAACTTTTGAGAAATTTAAAATGCTTTGCACTAAAATTCAAAATGAAAAGAACTCACATTAAAAGCATCAAAAGAATTAGGAGTGATCATGGGAGAGAATTTGAGAATTCTTGATTTGAAACCTATTGCAATAGCTTAGGCATCTCCCATGAGTTTTCGGCTCCTAGAACTCTTCAACAAAATGGGATTGTTGATAGGAAGAATAAAGTCCTTCAAGAGATGGTCTGTGTGATGTTGCTAAGCAACAATGTCCCTAGGAACCTTTGAGCCAAAGCTATCAATACGGCTTGCTACATAGGAAATAGAGTCTTTTTAACGCCCAATATTAGACAAACCTCCTATGAATTGTGGAATGGTAGGAAGCCAAATGTTAGCTAGTTCCACTCATTTGGAAGCAAATGCTACATCCTTAATGACTGATATCAACTTGGCAAGTTTCATGCCAAGAGTGATGAGGGAATTTTCATTGGCCATGCCCTTAATAGTAAGGCATATAGAGTGTTCAATTTGAAAACTCATAGTGTCATGGAATCATCAAATGTTGTCATAGATGATCATAGGCCTTCAACTAGTGACCATGATGAGGAGGTTAATATGCATGACTCCCATTTAGAGAAGAATGATGAGGCTTCAATTAAGGTAAAGTCCAGTTATGATGAAGAGGTCATTCAACCTCTTGATAGAGATTCATCTTTGAACTCTAAAGAACATGCTCCGTGGGTTAGACATCTCCATAACAAGAATGATATTCTTAGAGATATGAATGAAGGTGTTAGGACTAGGCGTCAAATAGCTAATCAAATTAGCTATACTTGCTACATCTCTCAAATTGAACCCAAAAAGGTTGATGAAGCCTTGAATGATGAGTTTTGGGTTCTTGCTATGCAAGAAGAGCTAAACCAATTTGAAAGAAATAAGGTTTGGACTCTAGTTCCAAGACCCAAGAACACCAATGTCATAGGCACCAAATGGGTGTATAGGAACAAGTCGGATGAGGATGGCAACATTGTGCGCAACAAGGCTAAACTAGTGGCACAAGGATACTCTCAAATTGAAGGAATTGACTTTGAGGAGACATTTGCTCCGGTTGCCTGTCTTGAGTCCATAAGACTTCTCTTGTCCATATCATGTGTGCACAAGTTCAAATTGCACCAAATGGAGGTTAAGAGTGCCTTCCTCAATGGCTTATTGCATGAGAAAGTGTTTGTTGAGCAACCCAAGGGGTTTGTGGATCCACGCCACCCCAACCATGTCTATCACCTCAAGAAAGCTTTATATGGGTTAAAACAAGCACCGAGGGCTTGGTATGAGCGCCTCACTCTCTATCTTGTTGACAATGGCTACTCAAGAGGTAGTGTTGACAAGACTTTGTTCATCAAGGGCAACAAAGATGAGGTTTTCATATCTCTGGATGATATTGTGTTTGGCTCCACCAACAAATCCAAAGTACAACAATATGTTGATGTTATGTCTCATGAATTTGAGATGAGTCTTGTTGGTGAGCTCAGTTACTTCCTAGGTTTGCAAATCAAGCAATTGCATGATGGGATTTTCATTTCCCAAGCTAAGTAAGCAAAAAACCTAGTGAAGAAGTTTGGTCTTGAGAATGCACAATGTGACACACCCATGAGTACCACATTGAAACTAGGCAAGGATGCTAGTGGCAAGAGTGTGGACTGATGAGGCGGTGGTTGGCACCAAACAAAATATACTTTTCTTATTAATTCTACCTCGCAAATGCAACGAGTCAAAGGACTAGTATAGCATGTAAGCAAAGGTTGTTCCCACAGAGAGGTGGTATCCGTCTAACTGTCTCTAGCTAAAGCGTTATTGAAAGCGATGTAAATAGAACATGGAAGTGGTGAGAATAGTGTGTGTGTGTGTGTGTGTGTGTGAAGTGTATGCATAATGCGGAAGGTGTGTGAGGTGTGAATAAACTAAACTAAAATAAATTACACTAAGGATAGAAATGTAACCGGGTGCTTGCCTTTTTAAATCTAGCTACATGGAAATCAATTACACTACAAAGTAATTAAAGTTAGTCTACTCCTATAGGAAAAACACCCTAGCTACGAAAATAAATATGACTTGGAGAGCTGCAAGATAGTGGTTACAATAGGTACATAAGTTCACCGAACACACAAGCTAGTCATATTGATTTTAAACATTCAAGCACCATTCAAACCGGATTCAAGGGCTAGTTCTCTTGATTAAGGATTCCGAAACCAAATCATCTATTATTAAGAATCATGTGTTGATTAAGGAATACCCAAATCAATTCTCATCACTCAACCAAAGGCATGGAATGAGCAATTGTGTCTACGTCTAGACCCATTAAGCACATGAACAATACACCAAACAACCTAATCTAGCATAAGCATGCATAAATCAAGTTCCCTCTAATCAAGAGTTAACAATAAAGATCCATTCACTATTAATCAATCGGAACATGGATGTGGTCTTTTACTCGAATCAATCCATACATATCGATTCCCTTTCGTCACCAACATGCAAACAAGAGTGAGACTCTACTTTTACACTACATCATTTGTTTATACTAAGTTACACTACATCATTGTTTTAATCTATAGTCTCACTTATGCAAACATATCAATTTCTATTCATTCACCAACATACATATTAAGAAAAGAGAGATATAGCAATACTCAAAGAATAGAGTCAAGATCCAAGTTGAATTTAAGTAAATACCATATATAACAAGATCAAGTGTTGGTTTACAAATATTCCCTAATAGGGATTACACATCAAAGAAATAGAAAATAAAACAAAGAGAAGAGTTTAGAAATAACCAATATCTCTATTTCGTTTTCCTCTCCTTTCTCCTTGGATCTGCTTCAAAGATGGATGAAAGAACTTTAGAGGCGGTGGTGGTGAGACAACCATGGAGGAACACCTCCATGGAAGCCTTTGAAGCTCCTCTCTTTTTTGTGGTGTAAGATCTAGGATCTTGGATATTTAAGAGATATTGTAAGATTTGGATATTAGAGATCTGTTTAAAGACCAACAAGGTGGGACATTTATAGTGTTTGAATACTAGGGCATCAATTGGGTGTGAAAAGTCAATTTTACCCTTTAAAATATCGTGATCTGTAAGTGGGTAAAGTTCTTCCGACACAACTCTATGAGTTGGAACTCACAGTTTGAACTCTGCAAATTGAACTCTGCTGGTTGGTACTTGCAGATTCTGATGGCGGTGGGATCTGGGTAACTTCTGCGAGGTGATTCCGCGAGATGGAACTCGCAGATCTAGTAGCCGCCTAATTTCTACTTGCTTGAACTCATAGTTTGAAGTGGCAGTCTCCTCTGGAGTGTTTCTGCGAGTGGGATATGAGAGGTGGAACTCATAGTCTGACGTCGCAATTTTGTTCTAGTGGTTTGAGGTCGCAGTCTGACTTGGTAGTATCTTCTAGACTGTTTCTGCGACTTGGGTCTACGACGTTAAACTCGTAGAGTAAACTAGCAGTCTCATATGGGGAGGATCTGCGACTTGGATCTTCATGCAAATGTCGCAGTCTGAACTAGCAGTCACCTCTGGACAACATCTGTGACTTTGATCTGTGAGGTAGAACTCGTAGATTTCTCTTTGATTCCCAAACTTAGCTCATTTTCCTCCTTTTTGTCTTCAAACCTTCACTTTAAGCTCAAACACCTAGCTTATGGGAAAATGAACCTACACAAGGCTCAAACACATATTATATACAGAAAAATGCTCAAAAACGAGAACAAAAGATAGGAATAAGGAGCCTAAAATAGGTACATAAATGTACCGATCAAATACCCCCAAACTTTGCTCATCCTCGAGCAAAACTAAAAATGAAAAACAACAAATAAGAAATTTAAAACACATAAAAGCAATAAACAAGTAAAAACTAATTAGTCCACTTTTGTGGGAGGAGTTATAGTCTCTTGAGGGTTTGGGGGTACGGTACCTACAAACACAACTCTACAAAGCAAAACATTGAGATGCCACCTTAAACATACCAAGCAAAAACTACATGCATGTTAAAATCTCTATATTAAGACTAATAATATGCCGTTTAAATCAATACATCACGCAATGCATGTATCCAATACTAAAGATGTTTTTGGTTTAGTCAACAACTAAGCTCGAATGCCTAAGATCGAATTCGCCTCGACTTCTAATCCTCACCGAATTACACTAATATTTTCTTTAAGAAACTAGGCGATAACACTCATCAACATATGCGATTTGGAGTTTAGGTACATGGAATCAACATACATTCGCATATTCATATAATTAGAAAGAATGCTTATATAAGTGCAAAAGATCTCATGAACGAATTAAACATTACGAACAAAGATATAGCACATGCAACTTTACAATTAAGCAAGCATTACCAAGAGATCCGCTAGGTCTTTCATGGTTGTAATAGGGCCATGGGTGTAGGCTAAGAAAGAATGGGAAAATGGAAAGCGAAATACCTAAGACCATATCATGGGATTGCTAACCATACACAACGCAATATCAACATCCTAACAACAGATTGTATCATAGGATTGCCGACCATCTACAATGCAATCTCTACATCCTCAAGTCAATCTATTACAAGTATGCATCTAGGCTTCTTTTTTTTTTCTTTTTTATACTCCTTTATTTTTCTTTTGAGTAGATATTCATTTTTTTTTCTTTTCTTTTCGTTCTTACTTTTGAATGACTATACACATATAAACTTTAATGCTTTTCATTCATGCCTTAGTAAATGCAACTGCACTTTACAATTCAACCCAAGAAACTCATTGGTTTCTTCCCAAAATTTGTAGTAATAACAACACACCACAATACTCTACCGACTATATCACTATATGGTCCAAGCTAATTACGTATGGTATCATTATATATGCTTGGTTCTTTGGAAGTGTGGGTAATGAAAGAAAAGGCTATGTGTTTGGTTTCAAATGGGCAATTGGAGCACACACATAGGGTAAGAGTAGTGTTTAGGCCATATAGTAGTTAAAGCACACATTGCCTAGCATCACTTCTCAAGGATCAACCAACGAAAAAGTAAAGCAAAACATGTGATATCATAAAATGATTGTTCTTTAATATCCAATGCAAAACCTATAGAGATCAATCTATAAATTGAAGAACAAGATAAGTGTTTAAGAATAGAAACGAAATACTCCCTCTAAAATGAATGACAATACACAAAATCTCACAAGGGTAGTCTCCACTATTCTCCTAAGCTAAACAAGTATAGCGTCTTATCTACCTCAACATCAAAAGATTGGCATTGTACATATAAATTTAAGTGATGCAACAATTATAGATGGCATGAATTCTAGTCAAAACATAGAGCTAAAAGCATACATGACATATCTCTACCAGAAAGCAAAGATATTATCTCAACCAAAATGGACTTCAATTCCAAAAAATTTCAATTTTGACCAATTTTGTAGAGATTTTAGAAAAAAACAAAACTATAAAAACGACACAAAACACAACAAAGTTTTCCACACCCCCAAACCTAAACCTAACATTGTCCTCAATGTTGCTCCGTAGAACCATCTCCACAAAAAAAATTGGAAAACGCAAGCTATAGTTCAGAAATAAGGGCAACAAAACAATTCACAAAAAAACTAACAAATTAAAAAAACACAACAAATCCTAAGATCTAAGCACAATACAATCCACACTCTTAGATCTAAACAAGAATAAAAAATCACAAAAATAAATAGTGCATTTATATCCTTGAAGCACTAGGCGGTTTCCGCCATAATCAACAACTATATCCACAAGCATATCAATTAAGATCAACAAATGCATTCCACTATACTTGAAGCACAAAAACTAAATTTTATCACAATCGTATTCAACTCCAAACACGAAGGAATCTATTGGGGAAATTTATGTTTAGGAAGCAAGTCTAGAGGATTACCTCTAGTGGCTATGCCCGGCTTCTCTTCTTCTTTTCGCTACTTCGCGGTCCATCCCGCATCCTTGGTTTTCAAACCAATTAAGACTTCACGCATTGCCATTTTACTTGGTGAGTTGTTGTGTGGTCCATGAGTTGTACGGTCCATCCGACCTCAAAGTTTTCTTTTCCTAGCACAAACAACTCAAACAATATCAAATGTATTTGCTTTAAATAAAAAATAAAAACAAGCAAAACAAACATCACAAACTTCATTATTACCAGCTAAAACTAGAGACAACTTAACGAATAAGCCACCTCATCGGCATCGGCACCATTTTTTGATGAGGCGGTCGTTGGCACCTCACAAAAAAGATTTTTCATATTAATTCTACCTCACAAATGCAACGAGTCAAAGGACTAGTATAGCATCTAAGCAAGGGTCGTTCCCATAGAGAGGTGGTATTCGTCTAACTGTCTCTAGCTAAAGCGTTATTGAAAGCGATGTAAATAGAACATGGAAGTGGTGAGAATAGTGTGTGTGTGTGTGTGTGTGTGTGTGTGTGTGTGAAGTGTATGCATAATGCGGAAGGTGTGTGAGGTGTGAATAAACTAAACTAAAATAAATTACACTAAGGATAGAAATGTAACCGGTTGCTTGCCTTTTTAAATCTAGCTACATGGAAATCAATTACACTACAAAGTAATTAAAGTTAGTCTACTCCTATAGGAAAAACACCCTAGCTACGAAAATAAATATGACTTGGAGAGCTGCAAGATAGTGGTTACAATAGGTACATAAGTTCACCGAACACACAAGCTAGTCATATTTATTTTAAACATTCAAGCACCATTCAAAACGGATTCAAGGGCTAGTTCTCTTGATTAAGGATTCCGAAACCAAATCATCTATTATTAAGAATCATGTGTTGATTAAGGAATACCCAAATCAATTCTCATCACTCAACCAAAGGCATGGAATGAGCAATTGTGTCTACGTCTAGACCCATTAAGCACATGAACAATACACCAAACAACCTAATCTAGCATAAGCATGCATAAATCAAGTTCCCTCTATTCAAGAGTTAACAATAAAGATCCATTCACTATTAATCAATCGGAACATGGATGTGGTCTTTTACTCGAATCAATCCATACATATCGATTCCCTTTCGTCACCAACATGCAAACAAGAGTGAGACTCTACTTTTACACTACATCATTTGTTTATACTAAGTTACACTACATCATTGTTTTAATCTATAGTCTCACTTATGCAAACATATCAATTTCTATTCATTCACCAATATACATGTTAAGAAAAGAGAGATATAGCAATACTTAAAGAATAGAGTCAAGATCCAAGTTGAAACTAAGTAAATACCATATATAACAAGCTCAAGTGTTGGTTTACAAATATTCCCTTATGGTGATTACACATCAAAATAATAGAAAATAAAACAAAGAGAAGAGTGTAGAGATAACCAAGATCTCTATTTCGTTTTCCTCTCCTTTCTCATTGGATCTACTTCAAAAATGGATGGAAGAAGTTTAGAGGTGGTGTTGGTGAGACATCCATGTAGGAACACCTCCATGGAAGCCTTTGAAGCTCCTCTCTCTCTTTTATGGTGTAAGATCTAGGATCTAGGACATTTGAGAGATATTGTAAGATTTAGATATTAGAGATCTATTTAAAGACCAACAAGGTGGGATATTTATAGTGTTTAAAGGCTAGGGCATCAATTGGGTGTGAAAAGTCAAGTTTACCCTTAAAAATATCGTGATCTGCAATTGGATTAAGTTCTGCTGACACAACTCTGTGAGTTGGAACTCACAGTTTGAACTCGCAGATTGAACTCTGCTGGTTAGTACTCGCAGATTATGATGGCGGTGGGATCTGGGTAACTTTTACAAGGTGATTCTACGAGATGGAACTCGCAGATCTGGTAGCCGCTTAATTCTTGCTGGCTTGAACTCGCAGTTTGAAGTGGCACTCTCCTTTGGAGTGTTTCTTCCAGTGGGAACTGAGAGGTGGAACTCGCAGTCTGACGTCACATTTCTAGTCTATTGGTTTGAGTTAGCAGTCTGACTTGGCAGTATCTTCTAGACTGTTTCTAGGACTTGGGTCTGTGACGTTGAACTCGCAGAGTAAACTAGCAGTCTCGTTTGGAGAGGATCTGTGACTTGGATCTTCATGCCGATGTCGCAGTCTGAACTAGTAGTCACCTCTTGACGACATCCATGACTTTGATCTATGAGGTAGAACTCGCAGATTTCTCTTTAATTCCCAAACGTTGCTCTTTTTCCTTCTATTAGCCTTCAAACCTGCACTTTAAGCTCAAACACCTAGCTTATGGGAAAATGAACCTACACAAGGATCAAACACATACTATATACACAAAAAATCTTGAAAACGAGAACAAAAGATAGGAATAAGGAGCCTAAAATAGGTACATAAATGTACCAATCATGTACCAAAGACTTTATCGTGGCATGATTTGTAGCTTGCTTTACTTGACTGCAAGTAGACCCGATATTGCTTTTAGTGTGGGTGTGTGTGCTAGGTACCAATCTCGGTTCCCAAGGAATCTCATCTCTCCTCTGTGAAAAGAATCATTCGATATGTGAATGGGACATCCAACTTTGGGATATGGTACTTTTTTGGCAATAATGCTAGCTTAGTTGGCTTTACTGATGCAGATTAGGTAGGACTTTGTGATGATAGGAAGAGTACATCGGAAACTACATCAGAATACCTCCCGGGAAACTATATACCTCACCATCCGGGATAAGGGATTGCTTAGAAAGCCCGATCCCATGAAGCTCCTGGTTTACAAAAGGAACCGCTACAAGTACAGTGACTTTTATGAGGATGTGGGACATAACACATCAGAATGTTATAGCCTCCGCAACCAGATTGAAAATTTGGTAAGGGGAGGTCTTTTAACTGAATTTTTATAGCAGGTGCGGGACAACATCAGGATAGGGAATGAGGTGCAAGAGGAGATTCAAGAAATGGAGGAAAGAAGAAAGGACAAAGGAAATGACCTAATGCAGCAGATCCAAATCATCCATACCATTAGATGAGGTCCAACATTAGCAGGAACCTCCCATAACTCGAGAAAGAACCATGACAGGAAAATACCTCCTCACTACAGATTATGATGTTCTCATAATTGCCAAAGGACCATAGGAACCCTCTCATTCAAGGCAAATCATATTTACGGATGAGGATGTTTATCACACGGTGCAACCACATCCATGGTTGTCACAGTACATATAATCAATTATTAGGTTCACCGCGTTCTGATCGATACCTGGAGTATTGTTGATATCTTTGTTAAGGGAGCACTCGAGAAGTTCAATTTTAAGAACCCCTATTACAACAACTGTACCACACCTTTGAACGGTTTATTGAGGAAGCTCCTCTCCAACAGAACATAATGATAGACTTTGTTATAGTCGATACCCCATCCACCTACAACGTTATCTTGGGGATACCTTTCCTATCAGGAATTAGGGGAGTGTTTTTCATCAATCACAATGTCCTGAAGTTCTCGGTAGGAAGTGAGGTGGGAGAAGTTCGAGGAGATCAGCAAGCAGAGCGCAAGTGCTATACGGTGTCCACCAACCCATACCATTGGCCAAGCAATGCGCGTATGTAACTGTTGTGCCAAGCAAGGAGGTATAGAAGGTAGACCGCGATAACCTGGTATAAGTAGAAGTACCAGGTGTGTTCGAAGAAGAACCAGAAGAAGGAGATCGAGGGTGGGCCAGTGGACACCCAATAGAATAACTAGATGAGGTACCCATCAAGGGAGACGACCCCTCCAAGGTGTTAAAGATAGTAGCAGAATTAGAGAATGAAGTCCAAGAGGGTTTGATTAAACTCTTTCGAGAGTATAATGAAATATTTTCTTGGAGTCATGACGAGATGCCTGGGATTCCCCTTACTTTGGCTGCTCACAGGTTGGCAGTGGATGCAACTTTGAAACTAGCCGAGTAGAAATAAAGGCACTTTAACCCTGAATGGAATCCCATGGTACAGAAAGATGTAGACAAACAGAGAAGTTCCTAAGAGCCAAGTTCATCAGGGAATCTTGATACCCGGAATGGATAGCCAATGTGGTGATGGTGACAAAACAACTAGGAAATGGCGCAAGTGCATGGATTCTACATACCATACTGGGATTACCCAAAAGACAGCTTTCCCCTACCTATGATAGACCAGTTCGTTGACTCCACGGCCGGGAACACGCTCATGAGTTTTATGGATGCTTTTTCAAGGTACAACCAAATCATGATGCACCCCGCTGACCAAGACAATGCCAGTTTCGTTATTGGGCAAGGCCTCTATTGCTACAAGGTAATGCCATTTGGTCTTAAAAAATACAAGTGGCACCTATTAGGGATTGGTGAATAGGTTTTTCAAGGAGTAGATAGGAAGAACCATGGAAGTGTACGTAGGCGACATGATCACCAAGTGCCAAGTAGCAGGCCATCATCATGACCACCTAGGCCAGAATTTTCAGGTGGTTAGGGCAAACCAGATGCGGTTGAACCCTGCTAAATGTACTTTCGGAGTAGCAGCAGTAAAATTCCTTGAATTCATGGTGCATGAAAGAGGGATTGAGGCCAACCCCGAAAAGATCAAGGTCATCCTGGATCTTGAATCCCTTACCACTATCAAGCAGGTACAAGGGTTGACTAGCAGGGTAGCAGCACTGAACCGCTTCATATCTCCGTCCATAAATAAGTGTATTCCTTTCTTTAAAGTCAGTAAATAGGGAAAAAGATGAAGTGGGACCAGGAAAGTGAGCAGGCCTTCCAGTCCTTGCAAGGTTATCTAGCTAGCCCACCATTACTAGCAAAGCCTATGCTGGGAGAAGAATTGCAGTTGTACTTAGCCATATCAGAGACTGCTACCAGCGGAGCCTTGGTAATGGAGTATGGGGATGAGGTCCTGAAGCTCGCCTATGAAAATACCTACAAGGTTATACTAAACAACCTAGAGGGGGGTGAATAGGTTGACACTATTTTTAAACCTTATTCAAGACTTTTGTCAAAACCTTGGTGAGCATACAAATTAACCTTTAACATGACTGTTATGTGTAAACAATTAACACATGTATGCTCAATTCACCACCCTTAGTCTACAAAACATATAACAAGAAACAATGTATCTTATAAACAAATATATTCAATGCAAAGCAAATTCCTCAAGTTGTACTTTGAATATTACACTGTAAATTCACTAAGTGAAACTTTACAACTTGATATAGAATATCACAAGATACAATGTTCAGACGCTTACAAAGATACAAGAGACAAATATTGATTCAACAAATAATGTGTGCACCTCTTTCTCTACAAAAATCTTGTTTACAAAGATGTGAAGAAATGAAGATCTTAAACAAGATATATTGATCATACATATAAATATAAAGAGATAGAGATTGAGAAATTTGACACATTATTTTTACGTGGTAAAACCTCTGGAGAAGAAACATCCACATGTTGAATACAACCATTGGGTACTTTTATTATTTGATAGTAGATAAGATATTCCTCCAAAATGACCAATAAATGACACACTGTATATTGGACTAGACATATACCCAATCCCTATTGGTAGATTGGAAATTCCTCAAAAGTGATCAACAAATAACACACTTTCTATTGGACTCCACTTCTACACAACACTATTGAGAAGTTGGAAATTTCTCAAGAGTGATCAACAAATGACACACTCTCTATTGGACTCCATCGTATCCCAATATCCTGGGTCTACCAATAATATATAGTCTACTTTCTACCCAAGGCACTCTTGCCTCTAGAAAGTCTCCCTTGCTTAACTATCCGGATCTTCCCGATCCTAGTCAAGACTTCTTGCTTGATTATCCAGACCACTTGTCCTAACCAAGAATCCTTGCTTGACTATCCGAAGCCTCACACTCCTAGCCAAAACTTCCACCTTTTGCAAGGCAAATGATCTAAGAGTAATGCAAATGATCCAATCACATGCAATATAGATATATGATCAATACATCCTATGGAAACTAGAAATAATCAATGAGCACACAAAGTATATTTTTCTAGTTTATAATCCAAAAATGACACCACTCAAAATGATGCATGAGCATATGAAATGTATGGATTAGGTACACTCCATGAAGATCTAGACATAGGCAACAAAGTTCACAAAAACAAGATTGTCTAGATCTTATACATGAACAAAAACCTAGAGCATGCCAAATCTCCAAAAACACACTTTAATCCTAGATTTTATTCATGTCACTAAAGCTTGAAATAAACATGTTCATGAAGCACATATCCAAGACTTTATAACTAAAACAAAAATGCTAGAAACACAAGATATGATCAAACAAATCTCTAGAAATTATTTAGAGCATATATTTACAAAATAATCAATTAAATCCTAATAGGCTCTAAATATAAAATCAAATGTGCTAATCCTAGATTTATTCAACTAACGAGTCTTAGCACATAATAAGGCTATTAATCATGAAAATAAAGTCTAACCAAACACAAATAGCCTTGGATAAAAAGCTAGCACACAACTCACAATCATGTGAAAACATAGGTTTTTAATAAATCCTAACTCACATTCAAGTTTCTAATTAGGCACAACTAGCTTATAATTGAAGATCTATCACTCATCAATATATGTTCAAGTCACATACATAAAAACAGGAAGAAGACTCAAGGTAATTGAACATTTAAAAGTGCAAATCACAAAAGATAATCAACTACCTTGTTAAATCCCGTGCAGTCAAAAAATGGTATAGAACCACCAAAATACTTGAACAAAATACTTCAAGGATGCTTGGAGATGATAGAGGACTTCAAGACGAAACTTTTCCAACTTGAATCACTCAAATCGAATAAGAAGTGAGAGATATGGTGATTCAAAATTGAGAGAAAAATCTGGAAATTTTTTGCACTCAATCTTCTTCAAATTCGAAAATGAGAGGGAATGAGGTATTTAAAGGAGAGGTAAAGTGAGGGAATGGGGCAGCCAATGGCCACGTGCCACCTCAGTGATCGTGCCAAAATTGTTCTATATTTTGGCCCTCAATTCCATATCCTTAGCTTATTTTCGAGTGTGTTTTTATGTCTAATGGCTCAATTCTAGTCAATGCAGGCATTTTCAGGCAAAAAGAAGTTTGGGAGGCAAAAATTAGCAAAAAATGGGATTTGTTAGAAAAATGGGCTGAAATTGTGAAAAGCTTGTGCAGCACATAAAACTTTGGAGGGTTATATCTCCCTACTCAGATTGAACCATGTTTTAGATTACATATATTAGGAAAGCCCTGAGAGTCTTCTTTCTAGTGGTTTTTATGGATTATGATTTTGAGTTTTCTAGAGGAAGTTATGGTCATTTTAGTAACTATACGCGGCACTGCACGGGTACTGCATAAGTACCTTACCCGTGCACTAACCAGTGCACTACCCATGCACCGCACTTTCCAGCACAAAACACGATATGTTTCAGGCAATTTGTAGAGGGGTAATGATGTCCTTTCATGCCCAGACCATGCCCTAACCTCCCAAGCCTATAAATACACCATTTTCTTATTGAAAACCCTCTCTTCCACACTTCCAATCTTCCACCCTCTTCCAAGAACGAATTTTCTCTCATTTTATATCTCTAATTACTAACCGTATATCTAGGAATGTTTCCTGACCAAATATAACCATCATTTTCATCATCTACTCAACAAATGACACTTGGAGATTGGATTGAAGGTTGAAGTAAAGAGAATCTCTACATGGGACTTCTCTATCTCTTTTCTCGTAGTTATTTTCCAGTATTTGTCATGATTAGTTAAATATACCACTAAGAGATTGGTGTGAAACACTTGTGAACTTTGGGTTTTGTAATGAACTCTATCTTTATTAAATCTATCAATTATGTTTCATTCATTGTTTTAATTGCTTCCCTGAATTTGTTTGTCTTTGAGTGTACACTCCTCTCTTTTCTAATTGAATGAGGAAATTAATTGAATAGTTGACTAGGTATACACTATATTTGGTCTTCTTAATCTCATTTGAATGGAAGGGTCAAACAAGAGTACACTCCTCAAGTGAGATCCGACTCAAGTGAGATCCGGACTTAACAATCTCAATTTTTATCTAATCTCAAATGGGTAATCAATTCTATACACTCTAGGTTGATGACTTGTGAAAGATTAAGCACCAATACTATACAGTATAGATTGGTGATTTTATAAAGAGATTGGTTTCTTAATTTGATGGATGTGCATTCATGGAAAATCCTTAGTGAGTGGTTGATCACTTATGGAGGATAATCTCAAGTGAGTTACCAGAACTATACACTCTAGGTTTGTCATTTATGAGGGATAAATAATCAACACTATACACTCTACTTTAGGTTGATTACATAAGATTAATCTACACTCATGAGAGTTCATGATTTGGCCATTATTCACTTGTTGGATCCACCAATACCTTAGTTCTCACTATCATATTTTAACATTAGTTGCATGTTAGATTAACTTGTTTAACTATAGTTTGCATCGTATCTATTAACTTTCAAAACATTGATCTTTACTTATTTATGCTTTGTTTTAGTTTAATAGTAGTTAACTCATTTTAGCTATTTAGTTTCCCTTTCCCTATGGACGATACCCTTACCTGCCACCATACTTGTTTTGTATACATTTTGAGGCATTGCTAAGGTTTTATAAATTCTTTGACGGACATTTTATAATGACAAAAATGCATTCATCAAATGGCGCCGCTGCCGGGGAAAAGTGCTAATTAGGTGGCTAATCCTAGTTTTCTAGCTAGTTTCTTAGTTATTCTTAGTTTTTTTTGTTCTTTTTTTATGCTTTGGTAGTTTTTGTTTTTCCTTGTTTAAGGTTCAATGGATTTCTTCTTGTAACACACGAGGCCAAGCTACCGACCTATGAGCAGATCATTCAAGGATGAGATGAGAGAGCTCATGCGAGATGGTTGTCATATCAATGAGGAAATTATAGCATCTCATTAGGCAGTCGAGCAAAACTTCAACAAATTTGTGCTACCTAGCTGGCCTGACCAAACAATAGAACCCATTTTTGAAGAATGTTTCAACAACCCCATCAAAGCCACAAATCAAAGCCATAAGGAAGTCTCATACCACTCTAGGGAAGAAGAACTACTAACAAAATGATGGAAGAGGTGTGCAAAGAGATGATGAACGTTGGAAAAGAGCTAATGTCATGTATGGAGTTGTTGAAGAAAGAAACTGCAGCGCTTCATGTGAAGGTAGAAGAAGTCTCCCGAGAAAAAAGATGACATGAGGGAAGGCTATGAGAAAAACATATAACTCTTGAAGAATGAGCTAGAAGACAAGGAAGCCTTAGAAATGTCAAAGATAGACTAGCTCCAAGAGCTAAACAAGTAGCCCATGCTTGAAGTGAAATCACTCAGAGTAGAAAATAGTACACTCATGAAGAAGAATGAAGAAGTCTTCGACAAGAACAAGGAATTCGAAGAGCAAATCGAGAGACTTGAATTTGAATTAGATAAAGCATTGGAGGCATTGAACGAATTAGCAAGGCATTCAGAATAATTTAAAGAAGAGAAAGCTCGCAAATCAAGGAACATGCAATTGGAGATCGAGCTAAAAGCTAATGCTTTTGAGGTAGTCAGAGAAGCTCTTAGCAAGAAAGAGGAGGCCCTCAAGATAGCAAGGGTGAAAGAGTGTGACTTCATAGCTCAACTAGATAAGGTAGAGAAGGAGGTCAGAGCGTTACAAGTAAAGCAAATCCGATGGCCTCAAAGTCATTCATAGAGAGGGAGTCCTTCTAATTCAAATCCTATTTTTTATTCAAAAAGAGAGCATGTAAGAGCTAAAAATTACAAGTTTAATCAACATAGGAAAATGAGAGGTCTTCGGAATAGGAGGAGTCCACCTAGGATAAAGAAAATATGGGTGAGGAAAGATTTAATAAACCAAGTGAGAATCATGGGCAAGGAAAAGATAGTGAAGCCATCTACACTTGTTTGGGTTGTGAAAAAGCGTAAATTTCCAAACTTGGTTAAGCCACCCTTAGATGATCATAAACCCCTCTCCAGTTTATAATGTTGAAAATCTTATTGCATTTTATTTTTATGCTTTATTTTGTTAAAAAAAAATTGCACAATCTATTTTTCCTTCTTTAATCTAGTATTTCTCTTTATGTATGAAATAGTGCACGGTAATTGAAAGGAGAGAAAGAACTAGGTTTGGGGGTAAAATTTATCGTGGAATTTGTTTAGCTTGTTTCGTTTGTTTCTTTTCAATAAGAAGTGGTGTTGCAAGTTTTGGTTGGGCAACTGCATCTATTGAGAAAAATCTAGGTTGCCTGAACTTTTTAATACTTGTTTTAGTGTGGCAGATAATCTATAGCTTCTAGAGGAAGCGAATTTTTGCAACTTAGACGTTAAAGCAAGACTCTTTATCTCTTGGGAGGAAACAATGACAACCTGCGCGCCTAGGTGGGACAAGCAGGCCAAGAGTGCTTATAAAAAGAGGAGAGCCATATCTTCTTAGGAGAAGCTTGCGAGGAGGCAACCACCATTGGTTTTGAATTCTTAAATTCATTTTAAAATTATGAACTTTTCTTGCTTTTAGTTTACTTCCTTTCGTTGAATAATTTTTGTGTTGTGGAGTAGTTTGTGTGGAGAGATATTTGGATGATATATGTTTGTGGACATATTGATCATATACTTGAATTTTTGAATTGATTGATTTATTCATTCTTGTTGAGATGAGCCGAAGGCTCTTGGGATTATATGTGAGTGTACAAGTTTTTAATTTTGAATATATAGCCCCATTTAGTTTGGGAATGGTTTTTGATTACTCACATTTTGTATAGGTCTTGTGCATATAGTGATATTCGGTTTGGGGTCATCATATCCTCACTCCATAATTTTTTATTGAAAGAAAATGATTGATAGTGGTCGAACATGAATTTAGGTGCTTGTGCTTAAATGTCATATTGCACTGCTTGCCTTATTTTATATTGCTCAGTGTTTGAGTCTTTTTATATTTTGTTGGCCACTGATTACACTTGATTATTGCCTAGGTTGTTGAATTTTGAGTCAGTTAGGTGCATGCCGTTAGGCCGGACTCTCTTGTCTTCAACATTAAGGACAATGTTGGGTTTTTGTTTGGGGGTGTTGAGGCCTTTTTGAGTCGTCTTGTTGTTTTTGAGTCATTTTTTGTGTCAATTTTTTCAAATTTGCTACTTAGCCAAAGTTTTTGAGCTTTAAATAGCTTGGTGAGATTGTTAGGATTATGCTCAATAGCAAGAGTGTAATATTGTAATTGACAATCTTTTCATTTTAATAAAGTGATTTCTGGTTTTACAAAATCTTATAGCATTTATAATGATAATTATCAAAGTAAATAATCATAAGGTCAAAAGACTATGAGAAAGGAAGAATTGTTCGTACATCTGGATATGTATAAGGTAGACACAATTCTTTAGTTAGTCTTAAATAAACGTTCACAACTTAAGTTAAAGGTTGGGCACCTTTATCTTGATAAAGTTGTAGAATTCTTTTGCTGGCATTTAAGTGGGATCAAATGAGTTATGATGAGTCTAAAATCATCGAAAGGGTCTTCGAGTAAAATAATCTAGTGCACTGAGTGCATTGAACAGGATCACAATGAAATATTTTATCTAGAACCGTCAGTAGATACAAGCCTTTTCATTATGAGAACAATCGGAGAGTCTATCTTAATCCTGAGATAAATGATGGACCTATGATTGCAAGTGTTATCATTTGATCTATCAATGAGTATGATTATATAGCATAGTCTATCCTCGATAGTTTGGTGGTATTCATTTGTTAATCGATAGAGAACTTCATTTATAGATATGGACATCGTGGCTCAATTTATTGAATAAGAGTATAATATTATCATATGGATATTTTGAGGTATTGGATATTAAATCTCAACGTTGAGTTTTCGATAATGTCTATTGAAAACATGGCTTCTGGACAAGTCAAAATATTCAAGTTCAAAACGTGGTCATATGAGAAAATATGGTAACTAGGAGAGCTATAGGCGGTCTATAAGCTCTTGGCGATTACTGATATTATTCACGAAGATACACTATCTCCAATAAGATTGTCTAGGGTATGAATGAGAAACATCTTCTTATTCTATCTTTATTTAAGAGTTCAATTTTAGCTCTTTAGTGGAATGAGCTAAAATTAATAGATCGGACCTAAGTGAATCATTTGTTAATTGTGATTAGGTTATGTCTCTATTGAAGCTTAAATTTAGATAGCCCGCCAAGATCCCCAATCCACACGGACTTGCATGGATCACTTGATATATTCTACCGGACTAATTTATAGGTCCATCTAGAATTGTATTTAATATATTAAGAATATAATTTGCACATTATTTATTTAATGGGCTGCTCAAATTATATTAATATATTAATGAGAGGCATGTGGGCTTGTTTCTTTTAGTAAGAATGAGTTTGGTTCACATGTGGGCTTTTATTTTAAGCCTGAATGGATTAAATAAAATAAGAAAATAATATTTGGCCCATATTTTTTGTGTGTGGGCGGCAAGGCTATAATAATAGCCTAAAATATTATTTTATTTTATTGTTTGATTAAATGGAAATTAATTAATTGATTAATTAATTATTTAATTAAAAATCAAAATCTTTTTCTGACTAGGAATTATGTTTCCTAGCAGTATACTCTTATAGTAGTATAATACATATAAAAGACTTAATTTGGTAAATAGATAAATAAAGAATTTTGTGCACACTTTCGATTTAGGTTCACACGAGTTTCAATTATAATGATTGTGAATTCAAAAGTGACCGGAACGATCTTTCTAGGCTCTTGGAGTTTTTGTGATTAACGATCAGGAAAGAAGATTTTGTTTTTTCATTCTCAGGTATGCAATTCAAAGAATAGGGAGACCATGCTCCTAGGTGATTCACGTTCGTGATCGGATTGGAAGATCTTGCGGATTACCATCGACGCTAAGTCAATCGGATCACGAGACAAGAGGTATGATATCTTTTGAATATATGTATGTTTAATTAATTAAAGGGTTAAGGTTCAAATATTGGAAAATTTTTAAACTATACTAAATTCTTTTTTAGTCTCGCTTCCGCTACGTTTTTCGTATTTTCCCCTACAATTGGTATCAGAGCCTGGTTATACCCTTTAATTAATTAATGTATATATACGTGAATCTATTTCTTTTTATTGTGATTATGTATGTTTTAGAAAGAGATGAAACTCTAGGTATTCGCATATATACATGTGGCATGTATGGATTTATATATGTTATTATAAAGTGAATTGTTATTGCTCGATTTTGGTCCTAGAATTTCAATGTATTTTTGTTTCGGAATTGTAACAAAAAGGGTGGCCTATTATCATCATAAGTTCCTTCTTGGTAGTTGCTTGATTCTCTATTTTTTTTATTGTATTAAAAAATACTGCAGTTTTTTTTTGGTATAAAATAATGCAGTTTTTCTTGTGTAAAAATTACTGCAGTGAATTAAAAAAAAATACTGCAGTATTTTTTGTATAAAATCTGCTGTAATACATTCAAGTTTTGAAGATTTGAAGAGTTGAAGAATTAGAAACGGAAGAGGAAGCAATTGGAACAAGCTTGGTACCGTGCGCACCATGGCAACAAGCGTGCGTGCACGTTAGCGCGTAGCTAGGCTTGTTAGGTGCATGGGCTGCGCACGGCAGCCACTTATGTGTCATGGGCTGCGCATGACAGTCCTTTGGGCATAATGGGCTGCGCATGACAGTCCTTTGGGCATAATGGGCTGCGCATGGTGGCCCTTCATGGACCCAAGGGGTGTGCATGCCCAAAGGTGGCAGTCGAGGGGTGAGGAAATGGATAATGGCCGCTTGAAGACTTGTTCGCCAAGAAAGAATATTTTGTATTCCAAAAAAATGTAATTTACTTGCTTTTCTAGGATGGACCAAAATTGTAGCTAATTATATTTCCGTAAATATTACAATATTTGTTGTTGTATGATAACATGTCATATAGAATAGGAGTGCCACTCATATATCTCTTTTGGTATGAACATGCATTGAATGATTTAGGTATCTAATTGGCATCTAGATTACTTGGTAAAATCATTCTATGGAATTTAATCACATGCCTTAAATAATTGAGTGGGAGAAGGTATGTTAGAACACCTATGGCCTCCAAGGTTAGTTGAGCTTTATTATTTATTGGTAATCCCCCCGAGGGGCGTCCATAAATGGAATTTAGCAAAATACTTCCTTACAAGGTTAGAGTAGACAATTGACTTATACGAAATCTACTCCCAGAGGAGGGATTTTCGTGAGAGAAAATTGAGGGTCGATATCTTGGTAACACACTCAATGTGATTTTATTAATATCCTCCCGAGAGTTCTTGTTAATAAAATTGCAGGGCTAAAATTGAAAACACTGGTTGTTATGTTAACAATTAGGTGGGACCTAGTCCAACTGGTAAATGCTACGTACTCCCAGAGAAGGCGTAACGTTTATGGGAGTTGGATCACCGTTGAATTTTTATGATTGAATTATTTATTTATCATGATTATTTGCTCATATATAATTTTGTTTTATTCAGAAATCATGACTTCATCACTTATTAACATCCTGAAAGATAACACTTTAACTAGAAATAATTATGTCACATGGAAAAGGGAAATTGGGTTGTTGCTGCAAAGTGAAAAGCATAAGTTTGTTCTGACTACTCCTAAACCACCCCTTCCTAATAATGATTCTAATATTTTGCAAAGAGATGAGTATGAGCAATGGAAGACTTCAGATGATATGGCCAAATGTTACATTATGGCCAGTATCTCCGATGTGTTGTAACAGCAACATGAAGGAATGGAGTTCGCTGCTGATATAATGATGACTCTGGAAGAGATGTTTGCTATGAGGTCTAAGTCAACTAAGAGAGAGGCAGTGACTGCTTTTATGAATCTTAGGATGAAACCTGGACAGGCTGTGAAAGATCACATGATGAAAGTCATAACACATCTCAATGTTACAGAACTTAATGGTGCTGAGATAGATGGTGAGACGAAAATTGACATGATTGTCAACTCACTATCGGATTCCTTTGATCAGTTCAAGTTGAACTACACCTTGAACAATAAGGAATACACCTTGCAAGGCTTGATGCAAGATGTTCAAAGTGCTGAAAAGATCCTTGTAAAAAAAGGTCAAGAGATTCATTCGATTGGTAAAGTTGCTACTGTTAAGACCAGTCAGAAGGTCAAGAAACAACAGAAGAAAAAGCAACTTGGGCCTACCAAGAAAGTAACCAAGATCAAAGGGAAATGCTTCCTTTGTGGTGAAAAGGGACATTGGAAAAGAAATTGCCCAAAGTCCCAGAATAAGAAGGAAGAAGGTAATATTAATTATCTTGAAACATGTTTTCTGGCAGATTCTACAGATTCTTGGATCATAGTCTCAAGAGCCACCAATCATGTTTGTTATTCCTTGCAGGGGTTCCAAGAAAGGAGAATAATCAACACTTACAGGGGTTCCTGAAATCTAGCAGATCATTTATGAGGGATAAATAATCAACACTATACACTCTAGGTTGTTTTCATAAATAATCGCCAGGGGGTTTGTTTTCATCTTCATAACCCTTTGTCAGATCTCCAAAATCCAGCCAGCAAATGTCGTCATCTGGGTCATCAGCTATGAAAGGAGAATAATCGACCTTAGGAAAAGGCCCAGCGTCAATGCTCTTGGCCGATGTACCACCCTCTTTGTTTACATGAAAAGTCACCAGCGAAGACTTGGAGGGGAGCTCTAGATGCATCACATGGGCTCTTTCCCGATTGATTTGCAATAAGCCTTCAATTTCATCCTTTGGTTCCTTATTGCGTCCAGAAACTCAACCTTGTGCTTTTCGATTGTCCGATCCCATTTTCGGCGAGCCTCTCCAGAAGATCTCTCATTACCCCAGAAGAACATGCGAGCAGTGGCAAGCCCTCGTTCTCGCTCTCTTAGTATGACAACTTAGAAAGCAGGAGACCTTTGTATCGATCAACGCTCTGGACTTCAAGGGCTAGTCTGGCTTCTTGGGAAAGCACTACTATGCTAATCTTTTGCTATTTAAGATCTTCAACCAGCTTTTCATAACGAAGCTTGGCCTCCTCAGATCCTTGCTGTGCCTTAAGCATAGATTGTTGGGAGGCAGCCAGAGTCTCTTTGGCAGTTCGAGCTTCTGTCTTCTAACTAGCAACAGCTTTTTCAGCTAGTATTAGCTTTTGTTCCAATTCTGCGCACCGCTGCTTAGCCTTAGCCAGATTCGCTTCAATCTAGGTGCTCTTCACAGCAAGTTCAGTTAAACTGATTGTGGCATTGTCAGCTCGGGTCTCAGCAATGGACACAACTTTCCTCATGACCGCTTCAATCACGACGTGCTGCCTCAGCTTCTCTTCAAATGACGCTTTTAGCTTTGATTCACAGACTGAGGCAAAACTGATCGCTTTCTTTCTCTTTTTGAGCTCTTTTTTTTAGTTAAGAGATTTCAGTAGCATGTCTCTTCTGAGCGATCATAGCCCTGGTCATTTCCTCCACGACCTTAAAAAGAAAATAAACGAGTTATGATTGTAAAACCTGAAACAAAAAGAATTGATAAGTAAGGAACACATACATATATGCCATTATTATAAATTGCACGGACTCGCTCCAGGTCACTAGCATTTAGAAAGTCAGTCCTATAACCTTCCCCAACATAGCCCCTTCCACATGTCAAGGGGGTCGACCGACGTCTCTTCCGAGCCAGGAGTGCCAACCGTAACAGGAAGTAATGTCACCTCTGGACCTTGAGGCTGTTAGTCGGTTGGGATTGAATTTAGAATAGGAAGAGTGGCCTCAAGAGCAGTCACCAGGGGCGTGGCAGTAGTTTGCTCTTGACCAGTAGCCCCCGATGGACCCGCTTCAGCACCGCCTACAAAGGGAGCCACTAAAATATTGGGCAAAGGCCCAGAAGGACAGCTCAACCGTACAGAAACTTTATCAACATGATCAGCCCCCTGGTCAGCCATGTTATCTTCAGGAGCAGACGGGTCAGCTGATACCTCTCCAGGTTTGGCTTGATCTTCGTCAGAATCCGAGTCAGTGAAGACTATCTGATGTTTAATAGAGAATTGCATCTGGGCCTTGCCAGAGCGCTGCATTGGAAAATTAACGGGAACCTGAACGACTAGATGGTCAGTTTGAAGGATAGCTGGCTCGGCTAGAAGTGGAGACTTAGTTTGTCAGGAGGTAGCTTGTTTGCTGACAGCCGTAGTAGCATGATCATTCACTTTAGGTTGATCATGTGATAGAATGGTAGATGGAGCAGATGCACGATCATTTCCTTTCTTCGACCCTGCTCCTTGTGGATCAAATCAGACAGCGTATCCTGGTCCTCATCTTCTTTTTCAAGAATAATTGGCTTCACTCCAGCATGATAAGCTTCCGAGCCTTTTGCTAGTTTAATTCCCTTCGTCTTACGAGCGGCTTCAAAAACGGAAGACCCTTAAGTCATTTTGGTCACCTTTCTGACTGGGGACCTTTCAGAAGGTTTGGCCAACTTTTGAGTAGCCGTCTCCTTGGTGAATCTCCTCTTTGAGCCTCTAGGTGATCTCTTCTATTCATTGTCCCAATCGAAGTGCTTGAAGAAGTGTTGGGGTCAGACTCATAAGTATGCTCGATCATAACCTATTGGGGGGAGCGATCCTTTGAGCCAGCTGGGTAGCAGCTTCTGCTCGGCTAACTTTGTCAGGATTCTTAATCTTCTAGGACTGCTCGCCCACTACGATGTCTATTTCATATACTGAGCCATTGAAAGAACATCAGAATGAGTAAAACTTAATTCAGAAAAATCAAGGTTTGGAAAAAGTAATTCTTACAGCGTTTGCGTTGACTCGAGATAAGAGGAAACAATCCCAGATCCAGAAGTTCCTTCTCGGTGAACAACACACGCTGATCTCTAGCCTTCCAAGTTGTCTGAGCAGCCTTGACCTTATTTTTAGCCTGATCCTCTGTGAGCGTTGCAGGAGTCTTGTTTCATAGCTCAGGACTGTAAAAGTGCCTGGGAACAGTGTTCCTAACCAGTTTCTAACGAGGGTTAGCAACCACCGATTAGCCCCACTCGCCTCGGATGAAGAACCAGCTGTTCTTCCAGTATTTATTGGAAGTAGGGAGACCCCAGATAAAGCTCTTGTGATCCTTGATGGATGGGGGAGTGGGTCGCTGATTATACCCTTTGTGAATCCAATGGTTAATAGAAATTGATTGGAGGTGAAAAGTACCCCCATTGTCTGACCGACCCAAAGTGTAGAAGTTGCAAATTTCTTGTGGGGTCGGGGGGTACTTGGCACCGATCTGTTTCCATAGGAGCCACAAGCTCATCAACACCCGGTAAGAGTTTGGTGAGAGTTGTAGGAGAGCAATCCCAACTTCAGCTAGGAATCGGGCAATGAAAGGTTGAAGGGGCAGCGTGACCCTAGACATGAGCATTGCCCCATAAACAGCCACAGCACCCCGAGGGAGATTCCAGATTGCCTGTTGGCCACTTAGGAAAAATTAAGCCGACCGAGGGAGATCAAATCTCTCACTATACTTCACTAACTCTGGTACATTTACCACATTCACCTCTGAGTCAAATGTGTTGGGTTGTTCGGCAGAAAACTTCAATAAATAGACTCGGCGCCTTTTTGAAACTTCTTCCATCTTCAGTAGTTGGGAAGGGATCCTCAAATCAATTTCAGAGGAATCCCTAGTGCTAGGTCTGCTTCCCCGACTGGATCCTGCTATCTTCGACATATCTTGGTATGTGTTGGGAGAAGAAAAATTAGGGTTAGCATTATTCGAATCAAAAGGGGAATGCTGAAATTCGGGGTGAGCAACCGAATAATCAATGTTGAGGGCTACTGGTTGAACAAGAGGGGAGAAATTTTGGAAACGCCCCCTAAAATAAATTCAACCATAGCAGCATTTTCTTTATCACCGGTTTCAATGGCGCGTATTAATAACTCAATGAATCGGTGACGTGTAATAGGATCCATACCTGATATTTCAAATGAACGGATGTGAACATTGACACCAAACGAGGTTAAAGATCTGGAAAAGACGAAGAACTCTGAGAAAACAGTGGAGCAAAGAAAACTTTTAGAAGAGAAAAAGTTTCACAGTTTTAAGAAAAAGTTACGTGAAGAGGGAAACGAAGGGATTTGAAAATATATATAGACAGAGATGACGTCATATGAGTGGTGGATGGTGTACGAATCCCGGAGATCACGCGCCATTTGAAATTTGAACCGCCGCCGTCAATTACCTCCTACGCGTCAAATCACCTAGGCAAATCAAACCATTGTGGTTACAATTAAAGACGAGTTGTCAAGCATTAACAAGCATTAATGAACTACACGACAAAAGACTCCTGAGTTACAGATATCTCACCCAGCGAGTTATCTTTACTGAGCGAGATGCTCGGTTTGAATGTTTAAGGGGGATATTGTTATTGGTAAAATCTAGAAAGATGACATGTCAGCACAAACTCCGCGTTTCTATTAAATGGTGACACGTCAATAGATGCTAAACCAACTTAAGATGGCCACAGTATTGCTCCCATAATATTTGATCAAAATTACTCGGATGGTTAAGTTGAAAATACTTAGCCAAAGTAGATGTGGTGATTAAAATAAAGAAGATAATTGGTGAACCCAAATTGGTCGGGGTTTTGGTTACTCGATCGGGTTTAGTTCTCTGGTCGGGGGAGAAAGAAATTTGGTAGAGTTTGACAGACGGTCAGCTGAACGACACATGGATAACTTAGATACAAGCTCAGAATCATGACATATCAGAATCACAGAGTTTATTGTAATTACAATTCAAATACGCACAAGAAGAATCCCACTCAAATAAGGAGCCCTGAAGTATACTCCTATAAGGAACCAAATTTATTTATCAATGTCAGAATCCAGAATAGGCAAAAGACCTGATATGTTCAAAACACAAATATCTGTAAAATCAAAACGGGAAAGAAGATCAGCACGACTCCAATAAGTAAGAGTTATTTGTACTTCATTAAATCACTGCCACCTATTCTTTAATTTGTACTCCAAGAATTAGGATTCTATGCATGTATAAATGGACCATAAAAGCACCCAAAAAAGGGACCGAATCATTAGATATTCAAGAGGACAAGTGAGGTTGAACTTGTAACAACTTATTCATAGTGGATTTTCTTCTCGCCATCACCGGCAACCATGGTTTTTTCCCTTTAGGGTTTTCCACATAAAATCTTGCTTGCGTAATTTTTCTTTTTGTTCTTTTCGATTTCTTACATAATCGCAAATCACATATAACTTGTGTGACGTGTGATTTAATTTACATAATCTCAAAAATCATCTTCAATAGTAACTAATAACTATAAACTCAGATTAATAATAAAATATATTAGTTTTTTTTAATTGTTAAAACTTTAGATATAAATAAAAATAAAAATAACATATACATATTTGGAAGGGAGGAATGGGAGAATGGGTTTAGGGCGGGTCCCCTACCACCACTCCCATCTATAAAATGGAGACCAAGTTTGCCCCCATCCCTACCTCTAAAACCCATTTAGTGATAAAATTTATCCTTAAAACCCTTGTGGGGTCTGTGGAGGATGAGCTCCATGGGGAAATGTCCCTACTAGACATGACGCCGGTTTCGGTTCCGGTTCGGAACCGGAGGTTCCGGTCCGGTTCCACCGGTTCCGAGCCGGAACCGGCCCCTTTTTTTTTAAATCATATTTCATAAAAAAAATTAGTCATGTAAAAATGTAATTAGTAAATGTATTTTTATTGGGTCACCCGCAAAATAAATTTAAATAAATAAATGACAAATTAAAAAATAAAAAAAAATTAAAACAAAAAAAAATAATAAAATTGGCCTTGCACTTAATTTTTACCACAATTAAGTTGCCTACGTATCCTCTTAAGGGTTTAGAAGAATCAAAGGCCACGTAGTTCTCTTACCTTTTATTGTAGATTTGGACTTTGGAGTTTGGAGATGGGGATTTGGCGTGGAGTCGTGGACTAATCGTTGCCATGATCATCCGTTCGACTTTCAGCCGGTTGATCATCTTTAAAGAAATCGTATGGTTCCTCTTGATCGATTTCTTGTTGTCTATATTGAGCCTTCGTCCAATCTTCAACACAAGCTTGTATCTGAAGTGATTTCGGACTCATAAGGGAACGTTTTGGATCTAAAATATTCCCACCGGCACTGAACTGTTGTTCTACCGCCACTGTAGAAACTGGTGTTGAAAGGATTTGTTTGGCTATCATAGCCAAGATTGGAAAGTACATTTCATGCTCTTTCCACTAGTGTAGGATATTTTATTTGTCTTCGGTGTCTTCTATGAACCCAAAAGAGGTACTTAGATAAGATTCAAGCTCGGAATATGTGGTGGAGCTTGATGAAGAAGAACCTCGTAATTTTTTGGTTTTTTTTATAAAAGATTATACCCTAAATTAACAAATCCAGAGGATGATGATGATGAACGAGATACATTTTGAGTTTGTGGAACATCTATGTTCAGTGATGGACCGTAAACTTTAATATATTCATCATATAATTCATACAATAATGTCTTAACCCTAGCACAACACATATCAACATCATAATCTATTTTTAAACCTTGTTCATAATAAGCAGAAAGATAATCAGGCAAACTTTCTAATCTACAACGTGGATCAAAACACAAGGCAATCAAACAAATATTTGGAAACTCCTTATAATATTCTAACCATTTATCCTTCATAGTAGTAACAGACTCATGTAATTCTGAGTCGGATTCACAATGAGCAAATGCACCAGCAATATTAAGACTCTCAATAATAAATAAATTAGTTGTAGGATAATAAACACCAGATAAATTGTTAGTAGTAGTATAAAAAACTTTTAACAAACCACAAACATTGCTACAAGCATCCCAATGACTTTGATAAAGATTAATGTGACTAACATGATATTGAATAAAAGTAACTAATAAATCCCTATATTCATAACTTCTAGCAAGCAATTTATAAGTAGAATTCCAACGTGTTGGAACATCACGAGGAAATCTAATGGCACGCTTACCATTTTGTTTACAATATGCTGCCCATAATTTCACTACAGAAGGATGTTTCCACAAAAAATAGAGGGCATCTTTAATAGGTTGAATAAACTGTTCAAGAGTTTTTAATCCTTTTTGAACACATAAATTGAAAACATGGCATGCACATCTTTGATGAAAAAATTTACCACCAAGATAAGGTTTGCATAATTCAATTAAAGCAGGAATAGCAGCGGTATTGTTAGAAGCATTATCAAAACCAATTGCAAAAATTTTGTTCTCAATTTTATACTCTGTGAAAATAATTCTAAGATGTCTAAAAATATTAGCAGCAGTGTGTTTTTCATCAAAAACTCTAAATGCAAGAATTCTTTTTTGGATAGTCCATGCATTTTCCATATAATGGCAAGTGACACCTATGTATGAATGCATTTGCCAATGATCACTCCATATGTCGGCACATACGGAAACACGACCATTATATTTTTCTAAAAAATTTTCCAACATTTTCTTTTCTTTTTCATAAATGTTTTCAAGTGCTTCTGTGAGCGTGGTTCTAGGAACACGACATGCAGCAGGATTTAATGCTCGTTGACAATAATTATTAAAATCAACCTTTTCACCAAAACTAAATGGTAAGTGTTCTACTGCAACCATTCTAGCTAATTCTTCTCTATTTTTTCATCACTATATTTAAATAATTGTTAGTTAGGGGTAGCGTACCTGAGAATTTGAGATTGTGAACTCGATTTGGCCTGTGCATCTGGATGTGAGTTCATTATATGCTTCCGATATGACCCATATCCTCCAGATTTGTGCCATTTAAATACTTTTTTGCAATAATTGCAAATCACTACTGTGCTTCCATCTTCATGCGTAACTTTCTTCATATGGAGTACGAATAGATCAGATTTGACATGCTTCGGTAACTTTTCTTCCATCTGTTGATAAAAATCAAAATCTTGATGTGGGTTGGGATCAGGCTCATCAGGCTCATCACCATCATGGCCAAGATCAGACATATTTTCTGATTGGCTTGTCAAAATGGGGGTGACATTGAGATCGGGTTCAGAAATTCTAAGAGAGGGATGAGAATGAGATTGAGGAAAGTTTAGGCCTAAGTCTTCAGCATAGACTTGTTGTTGTAGATACTCGTGATAGGCACGGTTGTCATGACCGAGATTATCCGTCATACGACCCTTACCTTTCATCAAAATGGAGCGTCTAGAAGCGTCACCACTTCCACTTGCCATTTTAAAAATTGAATTGTAAAATTCATTGAACAAAAAATGTTAAAAAATTGATTTAAAAAATGATTAAATGGTTGGAAGTAAATTTGGAAGAAAATAAGAAACTTAGTAGTTAGTAATTGCAATTTGCAAATAAAATATATTGTAAATAAAATAAATTGGATATAAAATAAATTGCAAATAAAATAAATTGGAATATATAGCAAATAAAATAAATTGTAAATAAATGAAATTGGAAACTTAGTAATTGACTAATTGCAAATTAAATAAATTGGAAATAAGAAATATTACAAATAAAATAAAATTAGAAACTAAGTAATTGTAAATAAAATAAATTGGAAACTTACTAACTTAGTAATTGCAAATAATATAAATTGGAAACTTGGAGACTTGGAGTTTGAGAATTGAGACTTGGAGAATTGAAAATTTAGAGAGAATTGAGAATTGAGAATTGAGAATTAGAGAGAATTGAGGAAATTGGGGTGAGGAAAAATGAATGGAGGGGTAGGGGTAGGGGTATTTATAGAAAAGAAAATTAAAAGAAAATTAAAAAAAAAAAGCAAGTGAACCGTTGGAGGCCAACGGTTCGTTTAAAAAATATATATATTTAAAAGAAGAACCGGGCGGTTCGAACTGGAACCGAGCCGAACCGGTTCTGGAACCGGAACCGATTTTTCCGGTTCCGGTTCCGGTTTTCTGATGCCGGTTCCGGTTCGAACCTGCGTCATGTCTAGTCCCTACTGCACACCGTTGATTCTTGTACCCAAAAAAAAAATAAAAAGGTCCCTGACAACAATATATTACTGTAATTGGCTTCTAAACTACGAAACCATACACACATTATTTCCTACAAAAGCCCAAAAAACAAGGGCAGTTTGGTAACTGTATAAGTCGTAGACTCTTTTCTTTTTCTTTGTTTTTCCAGCTAAATCCTCTTGCCTCCCAAAAAAAAAACCCCAAAAATAATTTTCCCCGCCATTTGCTTTCTCTCAATTTGTGTTCTAGGGCTCAAAACGCTCTCTCTATCGGTCTATCCTAAAATTTTTGCTACTCAATAGCCCTCCTACTTTCGCTTTATTACGTCGAATACCACTCGCCTATTGATGCTTTTCTTCTCCGAATCGCCGAGACCTCACCGGTTAGTCAATCGATGAGCAGCTATCCGAGCAATTCGGGTCCGGCCCAGTGGGGGATCGGTCTCTCCAACACCATACACTCTGAGGTAGCTCCCTGCCTGCCTCTGCCATCTCTTCCGGTGTTCTGCGGCGCGTCGGATCCCGACCTCCGTCTTTTCGACGAACTCACTGGTGTTGATTATGGCAGATACAGGTCGTTGAATCGTACTGAGATTCTCGCTCAGTCGAGTCGAATCGCTGATCTGCTTCGAGAAACTGACGTTTCATACCTGTAAGTGTTGTTTTTGTGCTTTCTTTGATTTTTCAACTGTGACTGCGTTTTAAGTTCTAGTTAGTTGAAATTAACTGAAAATTCTGGATTTAAGTAAGTTCATTTATACTTATGCTTAAATTGCACGTGTTTTATTCATAATTTCACTTTAAACGTTTTTGAATTCGTGCAATTTTTTTTCGTTCTGAAGTACGGTTCTTGCTTGTCTTCATTGCAGGACATGTTTTTATTCTATTTAATTTTGTGGAGTGCATAGTATTTAAAATTTTGAAAATTTTGAAATTTTTACAATGATGTTGATTGTTGAGTAAGAACGCTAGACTGAATGATGTAAAGCTTGGCTGCAACTTTTATCTTCTGTGTACCAAAAGTGCTTAGAAGAATTATTTTGGTGGAAATGGATTTATTGAAAAAAAGAGACAAAAATAGACAAGTGTGGACTTTCTTGTAAGATTCATAAGCAGTAGTATCGGTGTTCTAGAATGCGTTAGGCGCTAGTTGGAGGTGGCTTGGCGCAAGCGCCGAGGGTGCCTAGGCGGAGCCACAGCAGCCCCTAATTTTTTTTTCCTAAATAAAAAACCAATCAGTATAACCAAATCCAATCACAGTCACGGTGAAGACTGCTGCTGGAGCCGGTGACGATGACTGGACGAAGGGCTGGCGACGGCAGCTTGGACGAGTGGTGGAGAGGGGCAGCTTTGTGCTTTGAATCGGGTTTGATCGAAGAGTGAGGAAGGTGGGGAAGCCAAAAATGACGCTGTTTTGATTTAGGGTTTAAAATAAGGCCTAGGCGAAGTCAACGACGATGACTCCGCCAGGGTGGCCGATTAGGCCAAAATCGCGGCGGCCAGGCAGCCTAATGCCTAGGCTGATTTTTCGAACACCGAGTAGTATATGAAAGTAAATCTCTACTTTGTGGTGAACCAGCTGCATTCATTATTTTGGGGTTTCTGTAAAAATCGATTATCGTGGTGGTGGTTTGTACTTTATGTAATGCTTTCCATTTTTGGCGTTCTTTGTAGGCATTTTAGAGATGAGGCAAGGCCAGTTCCCTGTAGCTATGTGGAGCCATTGGAGCTTCGCAACCAAGTTCTCCAATGTAATCCCGAAGCTTTTGAGTATGTCACTCCTGGTAAACAAAGTATACTCAGTTGCTCTTTTATACCCCTAAATACTATTATCATCTTCTTGTGTTTTTGCTTAGTATGATATTGCTTAACGAACTAGACTAATTGTACACTTTTTGGGACTTACTTTGTCAAAATTTAGACTTATTTTAATTTTGTAAAATGTAATTGTAAATTGCTGGTTTCATGGTAGAGTAACTGTGAGTTGACACATTGAATGCTGCTTATATTTGTACACGAGCAATCACCTACTTGAGGATCCTTGAGGCATAGTGAAGTCAAAACATAAAGAAAATTATTAATTTCTTTTTATTAGAAAAAAAATCTGTATTATCAAAATATAAGATTATGACCAAGGAATAAATGTCAAATACAATAGATTTAAAAAGTGCTAGTTTTAAGCCATTACTTCATTCTAATGCATGGCTAGCGGCATAGTATGTCAAGTTGCCAAGATGGATTCTTTTTTCTTAGTTTCTTTTCTTTTTCTTTTCGAGGATAGGACCATGAAGGATTTTTTTGGAATAAAGTCTAAATTTCTGAAATTTTGTTTTTTGAGAGCAAAACTAAAGATTAGAAATGAAGGATTAATAAGTATAGTCTTCCGGTGTTGTAAAAGGCGCTAGGCACTAGTTGGGTGGTGGGCGTCGACATGGCCTCTAGGCAATTCCTCTGCTGAGGCTGGAGGTGAGAGAAGAAGAAGAAGAAGAAAAAGTGAGTTTAGGGTTTTTTTTTAACCAACCCAAAAAGGACTTTGTTTTGAGGGTTTTTTTTTTTTTTTTTAAATCAAACCCACAAAGACATTGTTTTGAGGTTTTATATATGAAAAAAAAAACAGGCAGTCAATGCTGCTTAATACGTGTTTGACCCTCCTAGGGAGGTGCCACCGATAAGGCGCCCGGCAGCCTAGGCGGGCCGATTTGGCCATAATCAGGCATTCGGGCCGGCCAGCAGCCGCCTGGGCCGATTTTTACAACAATCTAGTCCTCTCAAGAGTATATGTATCCTAGTGGAGTTACTGGGGCCATAGTCTTTTTTTTTTATAGGAAACAAAAATTATATTGCAAAAATAGAAATATTACAAAAGATCCCTATACTGGGGCCATAGTCATTGTTTTTGGATCTTTATTTCACAAGGTAGTATCCTCTTTTTATTTAATACCAGAATAACTGTTGGTAATGGAAGAGGGTTAGGTTATGAGAGAGGATAAGTGAAATGATGACACTGCTTTTCATGACCTGTTTCCATGTGTTTATAGGCTGTCTGTAGGTGAAAACCTTCCTATACCCAGCAAAGCAGTACCCTATTCAATTCATTGGGTTTGTGATATAAAATTTTGCAGAATTTGATGAATGATATGGAAGCAAGATTGTCTTGATACTTTGGAAATCTTAAAAAGAGTGACTCTTGCTGAATATAGAAATGATAGAAGACTTGGGGTCCCTGAGCCGATTTTTCCTTCCATACATTGATAGATGATCAAAGATTTTACTATATGAAGTATGAATCGTCAAAATGATTTGGAGGCAGAGGTTCTACGTAGAGTTTAAAAAAGTGATAGACCATTGCTCAAAGAAAAGTGAAACTAAACATGATTTGAAAGGTGTATTATGTTTAAGAGAAATTTACAGAGTGCATTACTCATTTTTCTTATACTGCTGCTTGACCAAGCTTTGGAATGACTTTTTTTGACAAAAAAAAATGTGCTGGACTGTGGCATTGATAAGTTTCTTGCTTTTGGAAGAGTAAGGCAGGAACATTATGTGACTACTCTGTGTTGGCTATTTTTTGGGTGATGAGGAATACAGGGGAAAGCAAATCATGTCTTTATGGGACCGTCAAATTTTGGGCTTTTCTCTATTGGGACCGGTCTCCTTAGAATTTTGAGAAGCACTGTTTTTCTTCATTAAACATGATTGGGATGGAGGTGGTTTGAGCGGCAAAATCCTTGGTAGTTTAGTTGTTTTTGAGGGCTATATCTGAATGTCCTACTCCAGTCAGCTGCATTTACTTGGGCTGACCTCTTAGTTATCCTTTGGTTTCATAGGTAGCTTGTTCATCTATTCTTTATAATGCTTTTTACAATTATTATTTTTATAGGAAACACAATTTTATTTAACGTAAAGAAAAAAATATACATGGGCGAACTAGAATTCCGCAAAAGGGAAAAAAAACCCACAGAACAATAAGAGAAGGGATTACAAAATCCCTACAAAGAATCAAAGAGAAAAGAGAAGGGCTGGGGTGGTGAGAGGCTGGTTGTTGGGATTCAGAAGTTTTAGATTGCATATTTATATAGGTTTTACACTTTTACTTTCTCTCCATACTCAAATTTGCTTGTGAATGTGGTAACATGTCTGAATGCGATCATATGTATATTCTTTAATGAATGTTGAAATCGTCATTTTTTCCAAAACCTGCATCATTCCTCTCATCCCTTTGCTCGTGCACCGCAGTTTTGCCATTAGTTTCTTATATTCTTTAGCTGGCATAGTGTGACCATAACCTACCAAAGCTATTTTGAGTGGTCTTACTCTGGCTCTTGTGCGTACCCTTGAAATTGAATCAGCCTAAAATTGACTCACTTCCATTTTTGTGGAGCTTTCTTGAATGAAGTAATACATTCTTTGTCTATCCACTGCAAATTCATCATTTTATTGTATCAGTTACTTATTACATACTGTCTGTGTTTGTTGCCAAACATGTCATCTAAAGTGAGTGTTGAGACTTTCATGGAATCAAACAGTTGCATTACTGTTTAATCTACATATGTAGAATTTTCCAATTCTATATATTGCTCGTATTTGTTTCTCAAAGGTTCCCCTACTTGTGCAGATCCGTGTGTCACCTACCTTTCCACTACCTTTTACGTATTACATAATTTAATGTTGTTGTGCTTATTGTTTATTATACTCTTCAAGTTTCTCAGGTCATATCAAGGAGCAAGTCTGTAGTAGTGCAGTATCTGAGAAGAAAAACTTTGAGTCAAGTTTACCTGGTAAGAGTGGTTTGCAAAGGGATTATGGTGGTGCTCAGAGTCACCGGTTCGACCATCTTCATGCAAATGTAAGTATACACTTTGATTTGGCTATCGGTTATTGAATTACTTTGTATTCCCAATTGACAAGATGAAGTTGCAGGACATATCAACTTCATCTTCCAAGAAACCTAAAGTCAAGAAAAAAGGTACTGTTGACATCCCTTCATCAGCTCAACTAGATTCTACTGAGCTTCAAGGTTAGTACACTTGGTTCCTGTTTCTTCTTTCTTTCTTTCTTTTTGTCTTGTTGGACTCTCTCTCTCTCTCTCTCTCTCTCTCTCTCTCTCTCTCTCTCCTCTCTGTTTTATGAATGTCACAATCTTCCTATTTGTTTCTAGATGCGACTGTTAGAAGCTTTTGCGACATGTTAGAGGACTTCTGTGGCAGAGCTGAAATTCCTTCTGATGATCGGGATGACACGGAGTGGTTGTCTTTACCTGTTGCTGATCTCAGAATGCTTGTAAATGAAATAATGACTATACGTGCAAAGAATCTTCTACATTTTGTTTCTGTTGATGTTCTTGTGAGAGTATTACGGGTTCTTGATCAGCAGATACATCGAGCAGAAGGTTTGTCGGTTGATGAACGTGAGCGTGTAAGTTTTATGATCTTGTTTTAGTTTTGTCATCGTGGTGTGGGTGAATTTTCATTTCTTATAAGAAAGTTTAACACTACATCTTCTGTCTATTCTGGTTTTGTCACTTGATACTTGTCAGTTTTTTTAAATGGATGCAGAAAAAAAAAAAAAAAAATTTGTTAGAAGCATGTTACAATGTAGCGATTCAGTATTTCAGTTTACAAATTGATTTTTTGGTTTATAATGTTTCAGCCAGATTCAGATGTAGTTTCATTGGTCTTCTGTGCTCTGGAATCAATTCATGCAGCTCTAGCAGTAATGGCTCATGATCACATGCCAAAGCAGCTTTATAAGGAAGAGGTGCATGCATTATTTAATTTTCTTATTACTTTAGCAGTGCTTATCATATTGTCTTGCACTCTTGCTTGATTTACATTCCCGCTGTGCTGTTAGAACATACTTTCTTGTTATTGTGTGATTTATAAACATGGAGATGGACTGTATTGTGAGCTTATCAGATCATTGAGAGGATTTTGGAGTTCTCACGGCATCAAATAACAGACGTCATGTCAGCTTATGATCCAACATATCGTGCTCTGCATAAAACAAGTGAAAATGGGACACTTGAAGGTTGGAAATCTTAGCTGTCAATTGTTATGAAGTTCCAATCTCTTTTGCTCTATGATAGAATCTACAGATTCATTTTGTCTGCAACTACCCTTTTTTCTTTTTTGATTCTTTTTTGGGTTTTGCCTTTTCTATCATTTGATATTGAAGCAAGTTTCTCTTGCTTTATTGTTCTGCATTTCTTGACTGAAAGTATACCGTGTTATTTTTAGTTGCATCATACTGAACTGCATATATGATGACACTTTCCAGCTGATGAAGATGAAGAGCCTGATGCTGACTTTGGTTCAGCTAGCAAGAGACGACGTAGTGTCAAGAGTGTCAAAGCGAAGAAATCTGCATTCAACAGGTGTGCTTATCAGGACACTGTTCCTCTAACATTGATTATGAGCTTTTAGTATTATTATCACAAAATAGGTGGCTTCATATTGTTTGGTTTTTGTGTGATATAGGGTTTCTGGTGCTGTGCAATCTATACTTCAAAAGCTCTGCACTATTCTTGGATTACTTAAGGATTTGTTGTTAATAGAGAGATTATCTGATAGTTGTATCCTACAACTACTGAAGACAAGCTTTACGACATTTTTGGTGGATAATATTCAGCTCTTACAACTAAAGGCAATTGGTTTAATAAGCGGGGTAAAAATTCACACGTCTTTTCTCTTTTTTGCTGCTAATGGATACACCGTAGACACATGTAACCAATAAAAATATATGCTGACATATTTTTGCTGTTGGCTAAATCTGCTAACATTTTGTCAATGGTGATACAGATATTCTATTCATATCATCAGCACCGCACTTATGTGATAGATGAAATACTTCAGTTGCTTTGGAAGTTGCCGTCTTCGAAGCGAGCCTTGAGAACGTATCTCCTACCTGATGAAGAACAGAGGCAGATACAAATGGTCACTGCTTTGCTGATTCAGTTGGTTCAGAGTAGTGCGAATCTCCCTCAAGCTTTAAGGCAAGCATCGAGTGGCAATTCCATCTTAGAAGTCTCAATTGATGCTCCTTATCCAATTAAATGCCATGAGGCAGCCACGGAGACTTGCTGTCTCTTTTGGACCCGTGTTCTTCAGCGGTTTACAAGTGTAAAGACTCAGGATGCTTCTGAGCTGAAAGTGATGATGGAGAATCTTATCACTGACTTGCTGACAACGTTAAATTTACCAGAATATCCTGCTTCAGCTCCCATTCTGGAGGTAATATATACAAACTGTATTATTTCTTGAATATTTTGCACTTTTGTCATGCTATGTGCTTAGAGTGCTTAAATCTTAATTTTTGGCTGGTACTTATGAGTTTAAGCTTTTAGGTCTACTTGTTGTTAATAAAACATCAAAACCAATTTTACCAGTAGTGTTTGGGTTTGAGTCCCCCCAGAAATGATTTAATATGTGCTTGTTATATATGTTTGTTCTGCATCTGATTTTGTGATTAGGCTTGGAGCGTAGTAATAAATGTGACAAATCTATTGGCTTTGCACGAGTGGGTATGTTAGAATGTGCAAATACTTAATGTTTTGGCCCGAACCCATAAGTTTAAATTTTTGGATTTAGTGGTTTTGTGACACTATGCTAAGGGACTATCACTTGCAGGTTCTTTGTGTTTTACTGCTCCAAAATGCTGGGCTAAAATCTAAAGACATTTCAGCGCGTTCAATGGCCATTGACCTTCTTGGCACAATTGCTGCCAGGTTGAAGCAGGAAGCTGTCCTCTGTGGCAGGGACAAGTTCTGGATATTACAGGAACTGGTCAGTGGGGATAGTGATGAAAGGTGTTACCCTAAAGATGCATGTTCTGTTTGTTTCGATGGAAGGATTGAAAAGAAATTGTATATGTGCCAAGGATGTCAGAGACTGTTTCATGCTGATTGCATGGGTATAAGAGAACATGAAGTATCTAATCGTGGCTGGTATTGTCAGTTTTGCCTCTGCAGGAATCAACTTCTAGTACTACAATCATATTGCACGTCGCAGTGCAAGGATGATGGGAAAAAAAGTCACACTCGAAAAGAAAGCGCTTCCAAAGCTTCTGATCCAATTACAAAACTTGAAATCGTTCAACAGATTCTCCTGAATTTCCTTCAAGATGCTGTTTCTGCTGATGATGTGCATCTCTTTGTTCGTTGGTTCGTACTCAACAAAATTCTTTCCTACATGGTTTTGCTTTTATATTGATAATAAAGGGAGGATCACTTACGTGCAGGTTTTATGTGTGCCTTTGGTACAAAGATGATCCAAAATCTCAACTAAAGTCCACTTACTACCTTGCTAGACTGAAATCAAAAGCAATAGTGCGTGACTCTGGGATTGTCTCTTCATTGTTGACAAGGGACTCGGTTAAGAAGATCACTTTAGTTCTGGGACAAAATAATTCCTTTGCCAGAGGGTTTGATAAGATTCTTCATATGCTTCTGGTGAGTTAAGGTGTTGTTTGTTCCCTGATTTACTAGGCAAGATGATCTTAATTCTTACAACATGATTTTACTCCAGGCTAGTTTAAGGGAGAACTCTCCTGTGATCAGGGCTAAAGCTTTACGAGCAGTAAGTGGAAATTTTTCTTCTCAAGCTGTTAAGCCTTTTATTGTGAACATAATGATTCTTGTTGTGGTTGTGTTGATGGCATTCACTTTCTGTTCCGATATTGTATATGATGTGAGCAGGTTAGTATAATTGTAGAAGCAGATCCGGAGGTGTTGTGTGACAAACGTGTGCAATTGGCTGTGGAAGGAAGGTTTTGTGACTCTGCAATATCTGTAAGAGAAGCAGCTTTGGAGCTTGTTGGCCGGCATATTGCTTCACATCCTGATGTTGGTTTGAAGGTATGTTTAATCAAACCTTAATTAAATCATTGTATCTGATTGGGGCATACTGATGTTGGTTTGAAATTATTGAATCTATTTGCATTTCTTTTCCTCCCAAAACATTGGATGCTTTGCCAGTATTTTGAGAAAGTAGCAGAAAGGATAAAAGACACTGGAGTGAGTGTCAGGAAAAGATCAATCAAAATTATCCGAGATATGTGCACTTCAAATGCCAACTTCTCAGAATTTACAACTGCTTGCATTGATATCCTTTCACGTGTTAGCGACGACGAATCCAGTATCCAGGTAATTCCTAATCAATAGATTTTCATAAATCGATTTAGTTTGTTGTGATTAAATAATTAAGCTTTGCATATCATGCATTAATTTCCTTTCATATTATAAATATCTTAGGATTCTTAGCTGTCAGGAATGATTTTGTTGTACAACTAAGTAAACAAAGTTGAGTGGAATTCTTTTGTGCTTAGCCTCGTTATATGTGATTTTTTTTGTTGGTTATAAATATATTTTGCAACGTAAGTGAGATTGTAGCAATTTAATTTGCATAATATTAAAGCCAAAACCAGAACAGGAGCAAGAGCCAGGGATGGAGTGAGAAAGCGAAGTTCGTAAAATTTAAAACTCTTTCAGAGCCACAATAACTCCATATCACATATATGTGCACATTTTCAGACCACAAACACAAGATTGTTTTGTCAAATAGTCCCTGATACTATTTTAAGCAACTATTAGTCTTTAAATCTTAAGTTGATATGAAAGAGCCCAACAATAGCACTTGAATTGTAGCAACCAAGACATATGTTCAGCATATATAATATTACAGTTATCACACTAAGAAATACAAAAATAAGCAGGTTCCATGAAGTTTGTTCCTAGTATTTATTCTTCTCTTGTCCACAGGATATTGTCTGCAAGACATTTTATGAGTTCTGGTTTGAGGAGCCTTCTGGATTTCAGACTCAATCTTTTGGAGACGGTAGTTCTGTTCCATTGGAGGTGGCTAAGAAGACTGAGCAGATTGTTGAAATGTTAAGGGGGATGCCAAATCATCAGCTTCTTGTCACTGTTGTCAAGCGCAACTTAGCCCTTGATTTTTTTCCACAGGCAGCCAAAGCTGCTGGGATCAATCCTGTGTCACTCGCATCTGTACGTAGACGTTGTGAATTAATGTGCAAGTGCTTACTTGAAAGGATATTGCAGGTATTGTTTTAGCATGTAGATGCATAATGCGTTATGTATTTGTGCTTTCTCTGTTTATTTTGGAAAATCATGTGGAGAAACTTTTCCTTGGTCAGGTAGAGGAAATGAATAGTGAGGGGGTGGAGGTGCGTACACTTCCTTATGTGCTGGCGCTACATGCATTTTGTGTTGTTGATCCAACACTTTGTGCACCGGTTTCCGACCCCTCCCAATTTGTGGTCACTCTACAGCCATATCTTAAGAGTCAGGTTATGTACATTTTTTTAATTATGATTCTCACTTTACTAGAATAGTTTCTTGGTATTTCCTTCACAAGCAATTGTATTTGCAGTTGTCAGCATTGGACGCAATGCATGTCTATAATTAGTTTGTTTTTTTTTTCAGGTTGATAATCGAGTTGTTGCACAGTTTCTGGAGAGTATAATCTTTATAATTAATGCCGTCCTGCCCTTGATCCGAAAGTTGCCCCAGAGTGTCATTGAAGAGCTTGAACAAGACTTGAAGAACATGATTGTTCGGCATTCCTTTTTAACAGTTGTCCATGCTTGCATTAAGTAGGCTTAGACTCTATTTCTTTTATCGTTTGTGCTGTTATGTAACTTATGTGTTCCATACCTTTCAGACAGTAGAATTATTTGCGGTTTCAAAATTTCTATTAGGCTTTATTGTTTTCCTATCACAGGTGCCTTAGTTCCGTGAGTAAAGTTGCTGGAAAAAGTTCGAGTGTGGTCTATCTTGTTATGGTTTTCTTCAAGTATTTGGATGGCCAGAAGCCTGATAACAAGCAGGTTGTATTTTTACCATGGAAATTAAATTTGCTCCTTTGTTGATTGTTTTGATTGCCTGGACCAAATTGTATGACTACATCAAGGGTAAAGATATTATGCATTGAATGATTTTTGTTGTCCGCAAATTTTATTGCCAGGTTAACTGCTAAAAATCTCTGCCTTCTATATTTAGCTTTATTATTTTGCACCAAAAGTTTCAAAAATGGAGATGGATGTATTTACTTGTGTTATTTATATTTTATTCGTAAATTTTTTTGTTTTGTCTGTATTGTGAAACTATTGGTATAGTTATGCAAATTGAGGTACAGGAGGTGTTCATTTGTAAATAAGCACATGTTTGGTGCACAAACAACTTACTGCTAGAAAATGGGGGAGGCCTTAATGTGTTTTGGATAATGTTGGGGTAACAACTGGTAATTGAAAAATTATTTGGAAGAGCGATGTGGTCTTAGTATTAAAATTTGCTTATTTGATGTTATTCATGCTGTCAATGTGTCTCCCTTCAAAGTGCTTGGGTTATATATCATTTATTAATATTTGATGCTTAACTAATGTGGATATGGTTCAGTATTTTGAGAGGATCTCTAAGCTTTCGTTTCTGTCAACTGGCTCTTGATTCTATCAGGTAGCTAGAAGGTTGACTTACTGCATAAAACAGGCTTGCACTGAAGTTCATTAGAATGGTTGAAATGAAAATGATTAATAGTTCCTGAGATGGAATTTTAAGATGTAGTGTTTAACTCTTTTTTCTTTTTTTTTTTTAACCATACCATGATTAAGGTTTGTAACCATACCATACCATACCATACCATACCATGATTGGGTCACTAAGTTGTTTGTTTGGGATAATTAGGCATTGGGAATGCCATGTAACAGATACTGTTGGTGTCATGTTTGACATTTGGTTGTGCAAGTTCATACTTTCATTTCTATGTTTTTCCAATATAGGAATTATGACCACAATTGAAAGATACAATATGACCAGTTTTTCTCCTTTTTTACTTACCAGTTTCAGCAAGTGGGGCGATCTCTTTTCTGTCTTGGATTGCTTATCCGTTATGGCAATTCTTTGCTGAGTACCTCTAGTGACAAAAGGATTGATGTTGCCAGTAGTCTCAGTTTGTTTAAAAGGTATCTTTGTATGGAAGATTTTGGTGTAAAAGTTAGATCCTTGCAGGTATGCTCTTTTCTGCTCTACTTGTTCTCTATAAGTTTTGCTTAAATCTTCCGTTACACGTTTTGTTTTGGAATTTTTGTAGGCGTTAGGCTTTGTTTTGATTGCTAGGCCCGAGTATATGTTAGAAAAGGACATGGGGAAGATATTAGATGCAACACTGGCTCCTGCTTCACATGTCCGTCTTAAGGTATAATTGACCCTTCTTGATATTTTATTCTCTTGTAATATGTATACAGTTTACTAAATCATTCTATTGACCAGATGCAAGCATTGCAAAATCTGTATGAATATCTTCTTGATGCGGAAAGTCAATTGGAAACAGATAAAGTCAGTGAGAATGCGACTCAATGTACTGTACAAGATGGCCACAGTGTACCTGTTGCTGCTGGTGCAGGTGATACTAACATCTGCGGGGGTATAGTTCAGTTGTACTGGGATAAGATTTTGGATAGATGCTTGGACATTAATGAACAAGTTCGTCAGTCTGCCCTTAAGGTAAGAATTCAGTTTGTGAAGTCTCATCCTCTGTACAATGATAGGATACCACTATAAACCCAGCTTAAAACCCAAATCCACAGTTGTTGGAGGTTTAATGCTTAGAACTTAAATTGATGGAGGATCAAGCATTGCGTGTTAAAAGTAATATAAGGACTAAATAAAATCACTGACCGTTTCGACAACATAATTATAGTATATGCTCTGAATGCCAAAATATATATTCTTTCACCAGTCATTTTCTTTGGGAGATTTTTTTTTTTTTTTAACACTTTGGGATACCTATTGGAAAGAAAATGATTGTGATAAACAGCAACTCCATAACCTGGAATAAGAGCTAGAGAACATTTTAATTATTTGCTCTGTGATTGGTCAACCGGTCCTGGATTGAATGCAATACGAAGTTCTGACTTCCTATCACTCCTCTTCAGTTAAATTAAATGGTTATATTAACATATGATTCTTTTCTGCCATTGTTGGTCGTTGATTTTTTTTTTATTTCTTGTTATTCTGTCAATGCAGATAGTGGAAGTTGTGTTACGTCAAGGTCTTGTTCATCCTATTACTTGTGTTCCATACCTAATAGCCCTTGAAACAGATCCTCAGGAGGTGAACTCGAAGTTGGCTCATCACTTGCTGATGAATATGAATGAAAAGTATTCTCCTCAAAATGCTTTTACTATTCCTGTATCTTGTCATCTGCTTGTTCCGGTTAACAAAATCTTTATTTCAGGTACCCTGCTTTTTTTGAAAGCCGTCTGGGGGATGGCCTGCAGATGTCATTTGCTTTTATACAAACCCTTAGCAGTGGTTCTCCGGAAAGTCCAAACCAAAAATTGCAATCAAAGGCTCCTGGAAATATGAAAGGGAAATCTGATGCCGTCTCTTTAACTCAAGGCAGGCTTGGTGTGTCTCGAATTTATAAGCTAATTCGTGGTAATCGGAATTCAAGGAACAAATTCATGTCCTCCATTGTGCGAAAATTTGATAATCCAAGCTGGAATAATTCTGTGATCCCCTTTTTGATGTGAGTCTTTGATTCCAGTCTTAATTTTCGTTTATGTCAGTTGGCAAAAATGACTTGAAGGTTGGTTCCCTTTTGACAGGTACTGCACAGAAATCCTTGCTTTGCTTCCATTCACATTACCTGATGAACCCCTATATTTGATATATACCATAAATAGAGTTATACAAGTGAGGGCTGGGGCACTTGAGGCAAATATGAAAGCCATGAGTACACATTTATTACAAAGAGATACACATAAGATAACACCTGAGAATGGAATAGTTGAACAGGAGTCAGCCCAGCCTGTTTTCAATCGTATGATTTACATGGATTTGAATGGGACAATTAAGGAAGAACCAGTTGCTCAGCCGATTTTTTATCATATGTCATCAATTGATTTGAATGGGACAATTCAACCCGAATCCACTGATCATGCACCCCCAGCGGAGGGAAAGATGCATGATGTGAGCTCAGTTGTCATCTCCAAAGATGATCTGCAGAAAATCCAGGTATTTCATTTAATTAAGTAATTAACTACAACGTTGTCTTTGAAAAATAAAAATTAAAGCTATACTATTTTTTTGCCTGGAATGATGGAGGTTTATTATGATGGAAATCTTTGCCTGAAACACTTGCATAGTAGTTATCACTGCCTGCTATGTGTAGACATTCATTTGTTTCTTTTGACCTTTGGTTCTCTGTGGTGTTCACCATGTTTGTACAGGTTGACTGTATTGCAGCAACTGCGCTGCAACTTCTTCTGAAGCTGAAGAGGCACCTAAAAATTGTGTATGGCCTGAATGATGCCCGGTGCCAGGTAACATTATATATAATTTGTTTCACCATAAGCCTTAATTTTTTCCATGATGTGCCTCAACTTTGAGAAGTAACTTGATCTGATGCATTTACTTGTAAACAGGCATATACTCCAAACGAACCTCAAAAACCGGGAGATGTCCTTACGAGGCAGAACATATCCTTTGACATCAGTGACACACGTGTCAGTTTGCCATCCACTTATGAAGATCTTATACAGAAATATCAGGTAGGAGTAGGGGTGAGTTTCATTGCTTACTGATCTCTGTAGATATCATTTTATCTCACTGGTTGGTTGTGTTGGCAGGAATTTAAGCATGCTTTGAGGGAAGATACTATCGACTACTCGGTTTACACAGCAAACATCAAAAGGAAGCGGCCTACTCCTAGAAAATCAAAAGGACGAATGGGTGGTGGTGGGGATGATGACGAGTATAGTGATGAAGAAAGGAACGGTGGAGTTCGGAGGGTGAGCAATAGCGGGAGGAAAAGTTACAGCAGTAGGAGGAGGTAGAGAGCAATGATAGGCGTAAAGTAGATAAGGAGTAGGCTAACATGTACATTAATAGGATTAGATACATGATAGGAGGTTGAGAGGGATATGGAAATAGTGAAAAAAAGAAAGCATCAGTATTTTCTCTAGCTGTTTCCAATTTGTAATTTGATTTGGCATTACAGTGAGTTCTCTTTAATTCAAATTCATCCTTGTTTTAAATTGTATGACATGTCGATTTTTGGTAGAAATGCAGTCGGCTGGTGTTGTATAATCGGAGTTTTTTCAAATTTCTAGATTGCTTTTTTGACCTGAAATCTTTCCAACAAAGAAAAGGGAACCTCGTTTGCTCTTGTCAAGCAGGAGAGAATCGTTTAAATCATGCCACACGGTAAGGAAATCTAATTTCATTGGTTGTCCATGCCATAAGTGGATCAGATGACAAGGTTATATTTGATTGTGGTAAAGCATTCCTACTGTCTTGACTCTTGAGTTGTTCTTGACTTTCATTTCCTTTGTGTTAATTGATTTTGATAGTTGAACTATGAAACCACTTGTTATATATTTTCTGTATATGAAGCTGAGTGATCCGAGACTGTTTTTGAACCATATTTTACGACTGTTATAACATATCCCATCAACATAAATCAGCTCAGAATTTTTAAAGAGCTCTCTGCTCTCAACAAAAACCCAAAATTGTTGATTTCTCTTAACCGTGTTCGCATCAGCAGACTGCAGTATTAAAAATGAGGCAAATAGCAGGACTGCTATTAAATAAATTTGCTCTAATTTTGAGTTTATTGAACTGAAAGTTTTTACTTTTTACTTTTTGAAAACACCAAAATGAATTTTAACATAATCGAAGTATTTTGAACTAATATAATACAAGTTTTAATTCAAATAAAAAAATAGAGAATATCATGCTTCTCTGTTTTAAGCTATGAGACATTTTTAGACGACTTGACTTTATCTCATAATCATATCATAAACAATACATTTAGCAACAACCAGAAGAGAGAATATAACCTGGAAGCATCACAAAAAAATGTCTACAGCTATGAAGAATGAGAGAGCTTAAGCTATATCCAGCACAACTCAAATCTTCTACACTTTTTAATGTTATTTCTTGTTCTAATCATCAGACATAATATTTATATAAAAAAGAAAAAACTTTCCCCAACCAAAATTAAAGATTACAGAGTGATTGAAACATGACTGGATATAGAGAATCCTATTCAAGATTTAGCCTCAGATAAGGTGGTACCACCATGTGTACAGCTGGTCCTTGACAGATTGTTCATGGTGTGATCACTAAAAGAGGCTGCGTTGAACAACAGAACAGAACCGATAAGTGTACAAATAAACGTACATGCACATAATTCAATTGGATGGATGTACAAACACACAAACATTCAATGTAAGACTGACCCCCAATACACACACAAAAACAAAGTTAAGAAAACTAATTACCATGTCTACACTAACTGGTTTCCCATCCTCTGCCAGTATCTCAGTTACGGTTCCAGATTGATCAGCCTGAGATAACAGAATGAACCACAGATATGATAGAGATATAACACGTGAAATCAAGGCTCAGCGACTTAACTTCTAGTAGTTTTAAAATTTGATAATATCCAATATGAGAGAGAGAGATAATTAGCAAATACCGGCAAGAATGTAACAGATTTGGGATTGGAAGAAGTAACATGTGCATCAAAATGGAAAATCATGAAGTAAATTACTACATAAAGGGAGACAAAAGAGGAAATGCATACTTCGATTTCATTCATTAGCTTCATGGCCTCGATGATGCAAATGACCTGACCTTTCTGCACCTTATCTCCAACCTGAAGATTCGCAAGTATTACAAGGGAAAAACAAATCAGAAATTATGCAGAAATGATAACGCAAACAGGAAATTTGATCTCCTCTGGAAGAACAAGGTTTTAAATCAGTCTCATTAACACGATCACTTACCTTAACAAAAGGTGGTTCTCCAGGTCCAGGGCATCGATAGAAAGTTCCAGCCATGGGGCATTTCAGTGGTGGGTGAGATGATTGACTTGTCTTAGCAGGTGCAGGTAGAGCGGGTGGTGCAGCTGAAGCAGGGCTTGCAGGAACGGGAGCAGCTGCCGGCGCCATTGGTGGCGGACTCATATACATAGCATGGGGCATAGAGGGTGGCATTGCAGGCTGCTGCAAAGCTTCCTTTTTCCTTATTATGAGCTCACAGTCCATTTGCTTCATTTGCAGCTCCATGATATCTCTTGAATCCACAAGTCTGCTCATGAAGAAGAAATCAACTACAAACCAACATGTAGCATATATGTCTGTACTGCTAATGTGTAAGCAAACAGACTTTTTGACTTACTTGACAATTTCAGATACTTGTGTCATGAATGCTGAGATTGAAGATGCATCAGGGATAGTGCTTTCTGCAGATCCAACCTTTCCATTCGATGATGCGACTTTGGATTCGGTGTCAACTAGTGCAACAACCTTGGATTTAAAAAGGAAGGTTTAGCATATACTGAGAATATCTATCTGGTCTCATCAAAAACTTGGAAATTCCGACTCACCTCATTAACCTTTGCATGCACCTTCCAATTCCAAAGAGCAGATTGCTTCTTGCTAGGGCACTGCATAAGTCAAGTTGTTAATGGAAAATGTCACATGTGCTTGATAGAGAATTGGGTAATAAGTACTAAGTAGTAATACATATCAAAATCCCAAAAAGGTTATAATCAGAAATGAGTGAGCAGATTATGTGATATTCAAACAATTGATTAGAATGTAAAATAGTCGCATATACACAACTTTCCACCTCCAAGAGCCAAGAACTTAAACTTGTACCGTGGACGTGGACCCAGATTGAGATCTTCTTATAAAGAATCAATTTTAGCATAATTATTGTTTATAATCAATTAATTGCTGAAAACTATCGAAAAAAAAGTCAATTGAAGAGTAGCAACAATGTGAATAAAAAAGCTACATATTAACATGAACAAGATTGAACATTACCAGAAACCCAGAAGACAAAGAGGGGATGGGGTTGGGAAGCGAAATCATACGCATCTGCTGTGGGTGGTCACGTGTGGATCCAGCACCAGCAACCAAAGAGATCTTAGGACAAGGAACAGAGATTGAAACCATTTTTGGAATGAGAAATGAGAAAGTGTTTTTGTTTTTATTTTAAAGAAATGAGGAAATATCAAATATCAAATATGTAGAGTGGACAGGCTTTAAAGGTGGCGATGAGAACAAAGTGTTGCGTTGTGAGAAATGAGAAATCTCAGGAACCAAAATAAAATATACAAAATAAACAAGTATTTGTATCTATATGTTTCTTTCGATATCTCCAATGAGACCATCAACATCTCATTCTCACCTGCTGTTTTAACCAACTTTAACAACATCAAAACACACACATCTATCTAATTTTGTTGTTTTAATCGGCTCCTACAATTCTATTCATTAAAACCAACCCCTTCCATATTAACTTCAATTTCTCTGTTTTAAAAAATATATAAAAAAATTATTGATGGACTAAATTTAGCAGAACCCATATAAATTAATCTCCTATAAATTAATTTCTCTCTAAATAAATAAAAAATCTCGGTCCCAACTCGGGACAGTGTAAAAAATTAATAAACATCTCTATCGTAATAATGGTAATTACTTTTTGAAACCTATTGTAAAGTTTCGGTCCCGATTATCGTAAAAATTAATAACTTCATAAAAGTACAAAATATATTATATATTATTCAAGAACTATAAAAGTACTTGAAGATATTAATTTACACAAGGCCACTATATTTGACATTTTGACTTCATCCTTTATCTTTTGAATTGTCATCAATAAGCTATTGTGATCATTCTCTTGTTGTAACCAAAAGATTTCAATTTTAGCATTTCAACAGCCTTACTTATAGAGATTTTAGGTACCTCACGACTATCGTTATCGTTATCATTTATCTCAACCACATCATCATTATTATTCCTTGGGATATCATCTTTGGTCGGAGTGTAACACACTTCTTCAAATTTGGTAGCAGATAATGCACTATGATGTTATTGAGTTGGAAGTGATTAGGTAGCTCTGTAAGTGGTACATGGGCAATGCAATTGTCAAGGAGAATCAAAACATTTCGATTTGCCACGGGCAGTGCCATTGTAATTAAGAATCCTGAAAAAAAAATGAACTTTCCCTAAAGAAGAAAACCAATTAAACGAGGAATCCCGAAAAAGAACATTTCATAAACAAGAAAACCGATTTCTACACATTTTCCAAGACAAAATAACACTTTACAAGGTAAAACCCTTCAAATTAATAACTCATCTAAATTAATACTCAATGATGGATCCCAATAATATTAATTTAGAAGGGTTATACTGTAATACTAAATAAATATTATATATTAATATTACGAATTTAACTTTAAACCTGCTTTCATTTATTTCAATTTATATGTTAAACATATTATTGAAGAAAATTTCACTAACTTAACTCAAGTATTTTCTTTTACTAATTGCTAATTTAATTTTAGCACTTGGAAACACCCAATCTGATTATCCCAACTTCAGCACTCATCCATAATTTTTTTAAGAAAAAAATTCATATTTAAATGAATGAGACATTAAAATCACGAAGTTATTAATAAACGATGATTCAAAATCTTGACCACAATTATCTATAATTATTATTAATATGCAGATCGACCAAAAACAAGTGTTGTAGAATAGAGAAGAGGGCATATAAAGAAGCAGCAAAATGAATGAATGAAGGTGGTGGTTGAACTACAAATCCAACCAACTCAAAACAAAACATCAATGCCGTGCAAATATCAACATTTCTTTGAATGTTGAGCTTCTCAAATCTCAACAGATGTTAATATGCCTTCTTCTTTCTAAATCACTCTCTGGACAGCTTGCTTATTTCTGAAACAATAATATATAAAGTTACAGAAACAAGAATGTAACAAAAAAAATTAATTAAAATTCAGGCCCACAAGCCTCTTCAATTGTGTAGAATGCAACAAAATGTTTGCAACCACCCCAGATGGTGAATAAACAAACATAAAAACTGAAACTGTGACGACAGATAGCTTAGTAACGGTTCCAGTAGGTTCTGCGTCTGAACCAGTTGTAGTCGGGCAAACCCTGGATAGGTCCCATTGCGGCGATTACAATATCCTGCCATTGCATAAAATTAACAGAACCTTTTTATAAGCAATTTCTTATGCCAAAAATATGAAATTGCATGTATGATTTGATCAATTTTCTATGATTAGTATGGGATGAGTCCTACCCTATCATAAATAAATCTGTTTGCTACACGTTTGATAGTGCTTGCGTCAACGGCATCAATCCTCGCAAACAATTCAGCAAATGGAATTCTCCTGCCATATGTAAGTAGCTGCACGCACATACAAACAAGGTGATTAAGATATTAACGATATTACAATAGTGATAGCAGAAATTGTGCAAACTGAAATATGACCATTAAAATGGGTGTTCTTGCTATACATGCAAACAGCCACATCTACTATTTCAAACTATGATAGCCCTTCAAAGGTTTGGAAGAGGATTAAGACATATCAAGCAAGTTTCCATATACATTTCCATCCAACTCAATGTGGGGTCAAATTCAAACAAGGTGATTAAGATATTAACGATATTACAATAGTGATAGCAGAAATTGTGCAAAATGAAATATGACCATTAAAATGGGTGTTCTTGCTATACATGCAAACAGCCACATCTACTATTTCAAACTATGATAGCCCTTCAAAGGTTTGGAAGAGGATTAAGACATATCAAGCAAGTTTCCATATACATTTCCATCCAACTCAATGTGGGGTCAAATTAACTCATCACAACGGAGTACAATCAGCTAGTCATCTGATGTTTATACAGTATAGGTAATGCAGCAAGGAAAGCATCATAAAAAGTTCATTTTGAGTTTTAAGTCTTCAGTACTCCAACTCATGCATTAGAGAGCCTTTCACAGCAGGGTAAATTTAACAAGCAAGAGGGCGGCACATTACAAGCGTTCCGACTGAATCCTTAATATTGTTCCATCCAAGATGAAAGAAAAATATACCTGGCGTCCAATATCTTCAGCTACCGGGCTTGTTCCATCGATGTGGAGCAACAATGATGATTTCAACTGCAACCAAAAATACCAGTGAGTGCCCATAACTATGACAAAATAAAGGAAGTAAGGAACTGCCTTTATAGGAGAAACAACTTTCATTGTCTATGAAGCTATAATATACCAAGTCAAAAATACAATACGCATACCACAAGAGGGAAAAGTACAAGGGCAAACAGTACATGAATACTACTTTAATGATTGATCACTAAGACCGAGAAAGAAGAGCTAGACAGATAGCCCAGACCTTTAATTCAAATATAGTTCAAACGCAGAATCTGCAAATGCAAACAGACATTGATTCATCTAATCCTAAAACACAACGAGGAATAAGAATGATCTGCTTTCAATCTCAAGCAAACAGATGAGGGTAAGGGCAGGTAAATTCCAAACACCCAAGCAGCTTTGCAGATTAATTTATATAAGCTATCTCCTGGAAATACATTTATATTTTCCTTGGCCACCTGATAAAATGAAACATTCAATTTCATTTGGTCTTGCAGTTAGTGTGCATTTGGGATTGTTGTACCTTAAGCAATAATCACATATTTCATAATTTTGGAGAAAAGAGGTGTTTGGTAGACTTCTCAAAATCCGATTATTTTATAATCTGCCTCTTCTGTAATCAGCTTTGGAGAAGTTGGTTGGGAGTTGCTTTTCAAATATGATTAACGGAGAAGCTATATCAAAACTTATAAAATGTCCATATTACCCCCATTATTTTATATTAAGAAAATTATATCATCGTATCCATCACAATTATTATAAAAACTGAAAAAGTAGAAATATAAAATACAAATAAAATAATTTTATATAAACAAATAAAAAAAAGTTGGTGGACACTGTTGCTGGTATCCTACCAGTCGGAGCTTCCTTCGACGACTTCAAAGTCGTCATCTGATATCAATTCCTCCTCCGGCAATGAAAGAGGCAGCTGTAAATTGGAAGAGCCAAAATCGGCGGCACTTCCAACTACTGGAGTCGATCAGCTCCTCAAACGCTGGAGGTTGATAGATCCTCCTCCGGCAATGTCGAGTCCATCATCAACATCGACGGAGGAGAATCTAACCTCGTAGGGTATTGGAAGAAGCCAATCGGCTCTCCCAACACTGGAGGAGGCAGGTACTTGGAGGAGCCGAAATCAGCACTTCCAACTAATGGAGGAGTCGATCAGCTCCTCCTCCAACGCTGGAGATGGGCAGATCCTACTCCGGCAACGTGGAGTCCATCGTCAACATAACCTTGTCAAAGTTTAACAAACAAATTTTCGTTGAATTTTTAGTAGTAGATTATTGTTAAACTGAGTTTACCAAACACACATCCGTTTTTGTTTTAAGTTGATTATTTCTTAAACAAAGCTAAAAGCGATTATTGCTTACACTACAACAATCTCAAACGTAGCCTTAGTTAACAAGTCCATGAGATCCATTAGACAAGTAAGCTAAACTTTATTCAACACCTTGATCAAAATTTATACTCAAATTCTCAAAACTATACAATCATGCAGAACATTAGATTATCACAATGAGCACTAAAATTTATTAAAACATTTCATCATTGAACACAAGCATCAATAATAAAGCTTGTTGCAGTTAGTGTTAACTTTTACTGCAACAATTCGAATTTCAGGAACAGGCAAAAGTACAATGCCAAGGAAAGTAGGAACGCAAGTAACTACCTGATTACGAGCACGAGTGACATCAGCTTCTGAGACTCTGTAAGCTAACTTTGTTGTCTCATACATAATTGCATAGGCTAAATCATCTAAGCAATCCGGCTGAAACAAACCAAAAGACATTAAAACTCAATAATAAATAAAAGGAATAATATTGTTTATCAGATTCCAATTATTATAAAAACAAAATACCCCCCACACAATATACAAATGGAAGGGGGGAAACAGAGAGAGAGAGAGAAGTTTCTACTTTAGATATACACACGCACATACAGATACTCTCTACACAAGGAAAGAAGAAGAACAAGAGAGAAAGAAGAACACCAAGTGTTTCTACTTTAATCACTTTTGTCCGATAATCATCAAATTATTCTAAGAGAGAACATCTTCTAGTGTTTCTACTTGAATCACTTTTGTCCAATAATCATCAACTTATTCATTATCTTTATATCCAATAGTTCAAGCATTTAAGGTCCGTTTGTTGGTCAAGAATACAAATTCTAAAGGACAAGAAGAATGTTGTTTTAACGAAACAAGAAGGTCAAACAATAAAGTTGGCTAATTGTTTTTTATGAAGATAAAATTCAATATATATGCGAAGTTTTGTGCATCTTCTATAAAGTTACGAATCAAATATTATAATTTTTAAAACTGACATAAAGTTCGTTAGACATTGGCAACATTTTTACGGTAAAAATTAACTATAATCTAAAAATTATCTCCAACATAATTTGTTTTTAATTAAATTGAAATTTTAATGTAGTACGGGTTTTTCGCCATTAAAAGTGTGAGAAACAAAATTGACATTCGTACTTAATAAATAAATAGAAATCCCAGTAACGAGAATTGCATTCCCCAAGAATTCTATTAAACAAACAAAAAGACTATGATTAAATTTTGGGAACTGACAATTCTCATCTTTAAGTCATCCACAATGAACATGTGCTTAGGTCCATAGTAATTAATGTAGTAGAAAATACTGTGAATGCTGGTGTAAATAAATTCATGTCAAGCATCTTAGCAAACAAAAATGATAATGAAGTTTTTCTTATGCGAATGCACTGAAATTTCATTAAAAGGTCATCAAGTTGATTTTATCATATTTTGAGAAATTTTAATAGAACGGAAGATGCTTGAGCACATATAGGTCATTCTTTTGGATAAATTCTAACAATTAAGTACTTTACATTTTACAAGATGTATTAGAATATCTTAACTCATTTTAAAATTTCAATTCTTGCAAAAAAAAAAAAATAGCAAGGATAACATGCATGAAGGCTAATATTACAACATCTATCAATTTCACCGAAACTTTTTAGTGTTAGAAATGTTTACTTTTTAGTGATAGAAATGTTTGCAAGTTGATATTCAATATCCGTTTAAGCATTATGAGAAGAGGAGAAATAAATTACAGACTACTCAATCATGCATATAATAAATTGTCTAAGAAGAATATTTCATAAGAACAATATAAATGATAAACTAGGCAGTGAACTCAGTCACTCACCTTCGCAACAGCATAAACACCGAAGAGACCAGTGTCTTTATAGTTGGTGTTAAAGGCCATCATGCTTTCGGCAATTTCATTAATACCAACTCTCTGAGCCAACTCGGAGCTGCTCACGGATTGTCAGTAGTCAAGCAGTTCAAAATAAGAATATATATGCTCAAAGGGTAAAAACCTCACCCCATGTGCTTTCCACCCACTGAGTTTTTATTCCAAGAGCCCAACATAGCTTGCATAACCATCAGGGTAATGGAATCTGGATCGGTCCATGATGCTCCAGCAAAAGCAACCGCAAATTGTGCCAGAGGGATATCATCATCAATTATCCTAACCTGATTTTCATGTCAACAATTGAGAGAAATATTTTAGGGATGGAAATCTAGTGCATAGAATGATATTACAAAGTAATCAAGAAATATCTCCCAACCTCGGAACCAGTAAAAATTGCTGGTTCTTTCGCAACTAATTGTGAAGCAGTGGTAGGATCAGCTGATAACTTTGTGAACAATTTCTTCACTTCCTCAACAACTTCCTCATGCTTGACAGCTCCAGAAGCAGCAACCACCTAAAATGAAGGATCCAAATAGTAGGGAACATATCATTTTCATCAGCTCTGTGGACCACACTATATACAGACAAATAACATAAGAAAACCTAATAAGTTGTCTCAGTACCATTCTAGGAGCAGTGTAGTGCGTTTGAATATAGTTCTGAAGATGCTCTTTGGTGATTGTCTTGATATTCTGAGCAGGTCCCAGAATAGTTCTACCCAAAGGAGTGTACTGGAATGCAGTTGCATGCAAATGGTCAAAAATAACTTCCTCGGTTTGCCCCTCAACCTGCAGTATTAAAACAGAGCAAAATTTATGACCAAAATAATAAAAAAGAAAATACTTACACTTTCAATATGAACATACCAATGTCTTATTTAAGACCAAACAACCATAACCACTATGTGTCATGTAATGAAACAACCCTTATCAGTACTCAATAAACTCCAAATTAAATGAAAACACCCACATTTTCATCCATTTCACAGCGTGCCAAATAAACCATAGCAAACACATGCATATATGTTCTACCATTGACTATTTTACTTTCATAATTTATAATTTACCAAGAATTGCATACGCTTTAATACCATTAGCCAATTAAAAACAGCATTCCAATACTAAAACTTTGAAAATTGTACTCTTCTAATAATACAGTCTCAATTGAGACTATTGACAATAAGGATCCATTTCACAACCAGTAATAGAGCTGCCATCCAAAACAACCCAACTACATTGCAAACACCCTAGAGGCTAGAACAACTATTCTCTGCTAACATATTTATATTTGTATATTAAAAAAAAGGTTTTTCCTTAAATCAATAAATAAACTCCAAACAATAAAAACTGTCAAAATTAGCAAAAAGTGTTTTTGATTACCCTAATATATCACATTATATCTACTAAACCAAGAAACAGACCTCCTCCATCTCTCTCAAAATAACGTCACGCTCGCGAGTGATTCGCGACTTATCAAAGGTTGAGTTCTGCAAGATATCTGCGAGTATATCGAGTGCTTTGTTGACATCTTTGTCGAGAACCTTGGCATAGTAGGTCGTTTGCTCCCTGCTTGTGTAGGCATTCAAATGCCCTCCCATGTTCTCGATCTCCTCCTCCAAGTCCCTCGAGCTCCTCTTCTCCGTCCCCTTGAATATCATGTGCTCCAAGAAATGAGCCGTCCCGTTGCTCTCCTCCGTCTCGAACCTCGACCCGGCATCGATCCACACCCCGACCGTCGCGGTCTTGGCAGCGAGGTTCGACTCCGTAGCGACGCGGAGGCCGTTGAACAGGGTGGTAATCTTGGTCTCCGGAGAGGAGAGGATATGGGTGTGCGAGGTCAGGGACGGGTGCGGGGATCCGTATTTGAGAAAGCGCGGGTCGGGGTTCTCGAGGACCTTGAGCTTGGCTTTGACGGATTCCGCCAGACGGTCGTAGATCATGACGGAGGGAGGAGGCGGCGACGGCGAAGATGTGGCGAGAGGGGAGGCGGTTGAGGAGGATCGGACGGCGGTGAGAAGGGTAGGGTTTGATGGTTTGCCGGACCGACGAGCCGCGGTCAGGAGATGCCTAAACGCCATCGTTTTGACCGAGTGCGATTTTTCCCTTCACTCCCTCTTCTCTGTAGGGTTTGTTGAGAGTAGGGTTTGTTGAGAGTGGCTGTTGAGGATGATTTCTTTTAAGTGAAACAGACCAGAGTTAAAACAGACCATTTCTTTGAAGCGACGTCGTTTTAGGCGGGTTTCTTTTCTCTCTCTTGGGGACATTTGGTGTGAAAATGTCCACTTGTCAATTCACCAGTTTAACTTAATTAATTATATCAAAATTCACAATTTCTTTTTTAAAAAAATTACAATAATTCAGGAAAAGATGACAAACTCGAACCACAACCTTTATGATATTTGAGTAGGATCTTCTCCTCACCTCACATTTTTCCTCACATTTTTAAAGCATGTGATTGGTTGTTGATAAAGTGTCAATCACATCTTACTTATTCATTAATTGCAATGTTTATGTATCATGAGATTAAGTAAGGTGAGGTGAGAAGAGAATCTAAATCTTATGATATTAGATGTGAAGGGCAAACCAAGACTAAGTTTATTTTATATAATTTCATTAATTTTAAAGGAAATTTACATACTAAATTGTTTTATATTGTATTTACGGATTGTGTTAATATATATATATATATATATATATATATATATATTAGTCTTTCTACTGTCAGCTCGTCCTGATATAAAATATATCAGGACGAAGAATGTAGACCACGGATTATGGAGAAATTTTGACAAGTGTATACACTTTGAGTCAAAGTATGTAAATTTAATGGTTCACATTTTTCGTCCTGATATATTTTATATCAGGACGAACTGACAATAGAAAAATTGAGATATATATATGCTTACTGATCTATAATAATTTTGATCCAAACATGAGTTCGTTAATTATTTGTGTCAAAATCTTCAACCCACATGCTAAGGTGTTTAGCAATTGAAGTTTGAACATATATTCATTAGATTTGAGAATGAATAGGTCTAAGGCCGTCTCCAACACAAAAACTTATTTTTGTGCAACTTTTGTACTAAAATAGTTCAACTTTCACACTATTTAACTATTTCATCTCCAACTCATTGCATCAAATTTTATAATAAAAAGAATATTCTCTTTCTTTCCCTTTTTTTAATATTTCTCCACAATTAACTTTTCACCTCATAATTAACATAATATTGCAATACGATAAGAAATTATGAAATTAATACATTAAAAGAAATTAAATTTAATTAGGTAAAATATTGCATTTATTATTAAAACAACTTAATAATCTCAGAGGATCTAGAAATGGTCTTCCAGACTACTAAATCGTTGTTGTAATTTATGTTGTATTTTTCTTTAATTTTAACGTCTTCCAATTAGTGGTAATTTATTTTATCAGTATGAAGTTTGTATTTCGTTTTTAATGTTTTTATTAATTAATGTATTTTACTTTAATTTCCACTGTTTTGAATTAAATGATTTATTTAAAAAAAATTGCATTAAAATTTTTGAATTATACACTTCATTTTAATTTATTATAAATGTTAATATCAATAATAATAAAATCAAAATAAAATCATTAAATAATAAAAATGACCGAATTGGAATAAATTTAATTGATAAAGGGTAAAACCGTGATTAAACAAAACCTTTAAATAAATGATATGATCATAATAGATTTTAATAAATAGAGTTAAACTGTGATTTTATAAAAGTTTAGGGATGGAAAAAATAGGCGGCATTTTTGCACTAGGTGAACAGTGTCACGCTTGATATTGCGCGACACTATTCACTGGAACAAAAATGTCGCAGAAGTTGCATCTGGGTTGGAGTGGAGTTTTTGCTACAAAATGGCTTTTTGCTCTATAATGGTGCGGGGTTGGAGATGTCTTAAAGATAATATATCATAGCGAAAAAATGTTAAAGTCCCTCTAATTTGACCTATTATGCGTTGCGTTATGGTCCCTCTAATTTCATTATTTGCCCGTTTGATCCTTTTGTTACAGAATCCGTTAAAAACATCCATTCAGACATGTGCAAAAACCAAAAAGTCCTTATTGCCCCTAAAAGTGTTTAAATAACGTAAAAAGACAGTTATAACCTCTTAAAGTTACTGAAGGACATGAAAGGACATTTTAGCCCCTTAAAGTAACTGTTGCACATTTCAACGGCTACATATTGCCTTATATAAAGCCCAACTCATTCTCATTTCACATACAAAGTCATTCACATGTCCAAAAAATTATCATACTCACACAAACACATTCTCATAAACACATTATCATATTCACCACACAAACACATATCCAACAGTAGTTTCCAACAACACATCTCCAAAATCATTTGATCATTTCTTCTGCAACATTACACATCTATAAAATCCACAATAAACCACATCAATATCAAGTTCAACAATTATGAAGGCTACATCAAGCTCAGCAATCAACATCAACTGAGGATAATAAAATTCAAAACCGAAAATGCTTATATGGGACTAAAGCTACTGGGAAGATTTCTGAATTTGAAAACAACCCAAAGAAATTGTTTTTCTTCTGTGAGAGAGAAAAATGCAAATTCTATAGATTTTGGGAACCTAATTACGAAGAATTCAACCAAGCTGAATACATAGAAAGCATTTCACAAAGGTTTGGAGGTGGAGATAATTTTCAATAGATAGTTCTAAAAGCAAGATTGATGAATATGAAAATGGTATAGGAAAGGGTGCAGCACCTAGAAAGCTTACATGCAAGGATTCATAATCTGGAAACAAATATTCATAAGAGAATGCATCACCTAGAGTCTAAAGAATGAGGGTCAAGACTGATGTGGGTAGTTAACATGGTTTTGTTTGTGTAATCATGGCAATCTCTCATGAATAGTTCATAATTAGAATCAGGTCATAAAGTCTGTTATAACTCTCTAATTATATCTTTTCCTTTAAGTACCATTTATTCTCTAATGAACAATTATATCCTATCTTCCATTTCGGAAGAAAGAGAGCCCTCTTAATTGTTCAAGTCTCGAATTAACCCTTAAGGGAACAACTCATCTACTTCTCGCAAGAAGGAGTGAGTTCATCTATTATGTACTGTTATTGGTGCAATTTGAAAAGATGGCACGTCAGCATAAACATCGTGTTTCACATGGATAACAAGTGACATGTCAACAAATGTCGACTAAGTTAAGCCAACTTAAGATGACTAGAAAATAACCCTACAATGCTGATCAGAGTTACTAAGATGGTCAAGTGGAAAACATCCGACCAAGGTAACTGAATTGATCAGGTTAATGAAGATTTGATCGGGAAATCCCAAGATGGTCGGATAAACCCAACTGGTCGTGTTTAGCTATCCGATCAGGTGTAGATCCCTAGTCAGGGGTCAGAGAGATCTAGTCGAGTTTGTAGGATGGTCGGCTAAGCGACACGTGAGCAATTTCCAGATATGATCAGATGCTTAACATGCTGATAACGTTGAATTCATTGAATCACGACTCAAACATGCAAAGAAGAGTCTTCCTCAAATAAGGTCTCATGAAACATACTCTGATAAGGAAATAGATTTCCTTAGAGCTACCAGAATCTAGAATAAGCAAAAGACCTGATATGATTAAAACACAAAAGATGCAAGACGAGAAAGAAGATCAGCACGACTCCTATAAGTCAGAGTTGTTTGTAATTCATTAAATCACTACCACCTTTCTTTTACTTGTACTCTAAGAATTAGAGTTCTATGCATGTATAAATAGACCTTAAAAACATCCAACAAGGGTTCACGAACTGGGAGATATTGTTAGAGAGCAAGTGAGAAAGGTTTTGTAATATTCTTTTCATAGTGGATTCTTTCCTCGCCGTCGCCGGCAACTGTGGTTTTTTCCCGTTAGGGTTTTCCAAGTAAAATCTTGCTTGTTTGTTTGTTTCTTACTTTGTTCTTTTAGATTTCTTATTTAATCGCGAATTGCAATTAACTTGTGTGACACGTGATCAATTTTACCAATCCAAAAATCACCGTCAACATGTACAAATCTTCCCAGCCACAAGCTAAATCGTGACTCCAAGATACAGAGTTACTAATCTGAAATGTAACTCTGATCTCTCCCATGGTATGTCAAAAGCCACGATCCAACCTGAAGGAGTCAGTAAGACACTTAAGATTAAGATCACCCATATACAGCCATCATTTGTCGATATATATGAATCTCTTCATTTAACGGATCTTGGTGAGAGATTCATATAGATCGTGGCCATGTACTATATGATTTTATCATATAAGGTGCCTTCATTCCCATGTCACTGCATGAGTAGTCTAGGATAAGAACACCGTATATTACAGAATAGACCGCAGCAGCAGATTAACCACAAACAAAGTACCCAGTTTTATTTGCTCTCAACGGAATCTTTAGGTTGCACGTCTCAAACTGAACCCTTTTGTATATGACACTCATATACTCAAATTGAGATTACATTCAACAATCTTGGATATTTTGCACATATGATATAAGCGTACGGATGTTAATAATTCAATATTTATAGAATGAAAAACCAACTTCTTTTATTCATGTTTTTATAACTTGTTAACAAAAAAATTCACTCGGGGTGAAAATCTCAATTAACACCCTCAACAATCTACCCCGGAGGTCGCAGCGGGGGGTAGGTACTTTGTACCGTGGTTTTGGTAAGGTGAAAGCGAGATAAATGCTGTGGTAGGAGAACAATCATCCCTCCCATCTGGTGCAGTAGGCTGGTACCCGGTCTTGGTATCTGATCCTGGTACCTGATCACCTCTCTAGGTGCCCTCCATAATTCCCCGACCTAGATATCGTGCAAGGCGGGGTACAGGAGAGCTAGGACCAGTAGGGGTCGGTGCCTAGTTCATATACATGCTTAATAAAGGAGATAGATGGGAGAATGACAATTCTTCTGGTAGAGGTGAACTGAGATAAGGGGAAAAAGCATCACTAATGATCATATACTGAAAAGCCCTCAGGCAGTATCCATAGGAAGGAGAAAGATCCTTCTTATATATATATATATATATATCACGAGAGGTGCTTCAGAGAGCTTACATAAATACAATCTGGTACCTGGTAGGTCACCATTAGAGTGGTACCACTAGGTACCGATACATTCATGGAGAAAATTGACATGTACAGTAGTCGACACAATAGTAGAAAATGTCGAACTGTATTTCTAGTGGAGAAGTGGGCGAAATCTGGGATCAGAGACACCTTGGAGATATGGAGATGTTGGAGAGAGCTGGTGGCGAAGTCAGAACAAGTGCTGGTAAGCTGTGTTTATTGTTCGAACCCTCTTCTTGGAGAGAACTTGGTCATATTTATATGTTTTGATTCTTGTTGCCCACTCCACTAATTAATTCGCAATCAAAGGAAAGTTGACCTGACATTAATGGAGTTCAATATTCTCTCATTAATGGCGTTGTGAATGGCCATTAAAGAGTTGACTGATCTTCTCATTAATGGGGCTAATTATCTCTATTAATAGAGTTGGCTTCTTCATTCATTAATGTGGTTGTAGAGTTGACTGATTCCCTCATTAAAGGAGTTGTGAATGGCCATTAATAGAGTTGACTAATTCCCTCATTAAAGGAGTTGTGAATGGCCATTAATGAGGTCAGATGGCGTTACATGCTTCTTCCCTTCAGACGAGGTACTCTGGTGTACCATTCCCTTCTCGCAGGCGTGGCACTTGTTCCAACATGCTAGTGGCTTCGTGGCGACATTCTTCCTGCTCGGTGAGTAGGATACCTATCTATGGTAGATACTAAGTATATGCAAGGTATTAGGTGCATGGTATCGCGGTATCAGCTTCACCAGGTGTCGGGGTAGATGTACCTGCTCTTCCTGGTTCGTATTTCCGGTGCCTCATATAAGTAGACAGGCAATTGAGGTTCTGGCCCTACCATGTATCAATTCTTCCAAGGTCGCGGTATCGATCCTGCTGTGTACCTGGGAGCTGGGAATGGTCCCTACCAGGTGGTTACTTGGTGGAAAATTCTTCTTCGGACCCCTGCCAAAAAACCCTATTAACAGAAGTACCCCCTGACTTGAACACTAGTATTAACTTGGGGTTGGAGTCAGGATCTGTAATGCTTGAAGAATTTTACTCATCATTTCTTTCTGGTAACCTTTACTTGAAACTAGAAAACGCTCTCAGCATTCTTGGCTTCGGCGAATTAGGGTACCTGGCATTCCTGTTCGAGGGATCCTGGTACTTAGGTGAACACAAGGCGAATACACTGGCGAATCTGGGTACCTGTTATTCCTTTTCTAGGAATCTTGGTACATAGACGGATATGATCATGGTAGGCAACTATGCTATTTCGATCCATCCTGGCGAGGGGTAGTACCCGGCCAATACAGCAGGAGGGCCATCTGGCTTTTCCTTGTATTTTGGTGAAAACAAGTAGGTGAACATATTTAGGTACCTCGCATTCCTGTTCTAGGAATCTTGGTACCTGAGCAAAAACAAGACTAACATATTTAGGTTCTAGGAATCTTGGTACCTTGGCGAGAACGAGGCGAACACATTGGCAACAAGATCCTGGTAGGCAACTAAAGCCACTTTAGCATCAGGTCTTTCTCGGCCGGGGGTGGTGCCCGGCCAATTCTAGAGAATCGTGGTACCTAGCTTTCCGTTCTTCATGAATCTGGGTACATTGGTGAAAACAATGGCGAATATGCTGGCAACAAGATCCTGGTAGGCAACTAAGGCCACTTTAGCACCAGGTCTTTATTGGCAGGGGGTGGTACCCGGCCAATTATGGAGAATCATGGTACCTAGCCTTCCGTTTTTCAGGAATCTGGGTACATTGGTGAAAACAATGGCGAATATGCTGGCAACAAGATCCTGGTGGGCAACTAAGGCCACTTTAGCACCAGGTCTTTCCCGGCTGGGGGTGGTGTCGGCCAAGGCCTTGATCTGGCTGGCAATTATGCTCTAACGTCCCAGACCCTTCGTAGTGGGGGGTGGTGCCCGGCCAAGGTTTTGATCTGTCAGGTAACCATGCAGCTAGGCTGCTTCTCCAGAGGCTTGCTTAGGCATGTAGGAGGCCTCAGCAATGTGGGAAGCCTCTGAGCTCTACCCGAACGGATCAGGACATAGGTGGCTCACTAGGGCGTTGAAGGGCCCTGCACAAGAGGTAGGCAGCCACCTGCATGATACTGGTCCAAAGGCATGCTTGGGATCCTAGAAGTCCCCAGCAACTGAAATGTGGCTCTGTACCATCCTGAATGAATCGAGCCACAATGGCTCACTTGAACATTGACTAGCCCGGTAAAAGAAGTGAGGAGCCGCTGGGTCTTGTAGCGAGGCTGCTGCTCTAGAGGCTTGCTTTGGCATGTACGAGGCCTCTGCAATGTGGGAAGCCTCTGGGATCACCCCGAATTGGTTGGGACATCAGTGGCTCTCTTGGGCGTTGAGTGGCCCGGTACAAGAGGTAGGGAGCCACCGATGTGGTAAGTGTCCAAAGGCATGCTTGGGATCCTAGTAGTCCCCAGCAACTGATATATGGCTCTGGACCATCCTGGAATGTACCCAGGCCGCAGTGGCTCACTTGGGAGTTGACCGGCCCAGTACAAGAAGTGATGAGCCACTCGGCCTCTACCGATCGTCCTACTTATAAGATCATACAGTTGAGTTAGCTTCTGGGGTACATGCGTTGACCTGCTACCTTGTATCTTTTGAAGTGGATCCGGTGACATGAGAGGGTCCGTATGAACTGGTGCAAATCCAGTGGATCTGGTGGATATGAGATTTGCTGATAATGGAACAAACCCTCTGTATGGTAGCAGGAGAGGTGCTACTCTGCTACATAGGAGCTCTAGAAGTACCGGAGCGGATCTGCTGTAGAGGAGCTCCGGAGCGGATCTGTTGCATATGAGCAGCATGGTAGACCAGTTCTGCCAGGAATCCCACGTACCATATTTGTCAATAGTAGAAATTCGAGCATGCATGTAGAGATAAGGATGCTCATATAGAGACATGGAAGCCACGTTGGTGAGCTTCCCATAGACGGTGCCAAAACGTGTTAACAGAAAATTTCACTCGAGGTGAAAATCTTAATTAACACCCTCAACCCGCTACCCCGGAGGTCGCAGTAGGGGGTAGGTACTTCGTACCGTGGTTCTGGTAAGGTGAAAGCGAGATAGATACCGTGGTAGGAGAACAATCATCCCTCCCATCTGATGCAGTAGGCTGGTACCCGATCTTGATATCTGATCCTGGTACCTTATCACCTCTCTAGGTACCCTCCATAATTCCCCAACCTAGATATCATGGAAGGAGGGGTACATGAGAGCTAGGACCAGTAGGGGTCAGTGCCTAGTTCACATACATGCTTAATAAAGGAGATAGATGGGAGAATGACAATTCTTTTGGTAGATATGGACTGACCTAGGGGGCAAAAAGCATCACGAATGATCATCTGCTGAAAAACCCTTAGGCAGTATCCATAGGAAGGAGAAAGACCCTTCTTTTATATATATATATATATATATCACTAGAGGTGTTTCAGAGAGCTTACATAAATACAATCCGGTACCTGGTAGGTCACCATTAGAGGGGTACCACTAGGTACCGATACATTCATGGAGAAAATTGACATGTACTGTAGTCGACACAATGGTAGAAAATGTCGAACTGTATTTCTAGTGGAGAAGTGGGCGAAATCTGGGATCGGAGACACCTTGGAGATATAGAGATGTTGGAGAGAGCTGGTGGCGAAGTCAGAACCAGAGCTAGTGAACTGTGTTTATTGTTTGAACCCCTTTCTTGGAGAGAACTTGGTCATATTTATATGTTCTGATTCTTGTTGCCCACTCCACTAATTAATTCGCAATCAAAGGAAAGTTGACTTGACATTAATTGAGTTGAATATTCTCTCATTAATGGCGTTGAGAATGGCCATTAAAGAGTTGACTGATCTTCTCATTAATGGGGCTGATTATCTCCATTAATAGAGTTGACTGATTCCCTTATTAATGGCGTTGTGAATGGCCATTAAAGAGTTGACTGATCTTCTCATTAATGTGATTATCTCCATTAATAGAGTTGACTACTTCCTTCATTAATGTGGTTGTGAATGGCCATTAATAGAGTTGGCCGATTCCCTCATTAAAGGAGTTGTGAATGGTCATTAATAGAGTTGACTGATTCCCTTATTAAAGGAGTTGTGATGGCCATTAATGAGGTCAGATTGTGTTGCATGCTTCTTCCCTTCAGACGAGGTACTCTGGTGTACCATTCCCTTCTCGCTGGCATGGCGCTTGTTCCAGCATGCTAGTGGCTTCGTGGCTATATTCTTTCTGCTCGGCGAATAGGATACCTGTCTATGGTGGATACCGGGTATATGCGAGGTACTGGGTGCATGGTATCGCGGTACAAGCTTCACCAGGTGTCGGGGTAGATGTACCTACTATTTCTGGTTCATATAGGTAGACAGGCAATTGAGGTTCTGGCCCTACCAGGTATCGATTCTTCCAAGGTCGCGGTATCAATCCTGCTGTGTACCTGGGAGCTGGGAATGGTCCCTACCAGGTGGTTACTTGGTGGAAAATTCTTCTTTGGACCCTTGCTAAAAAACCCTGTTAACATAACTGTTAACTGAAAAATCCACTCAAGGAGCGAAATTCCAATTAACACCCTCGTCCACTACCGATAGGTGGCAGAGGGATAGGTACATTCAGTACCGGGGTTCCTTTAGGCTGGAGATTAATAAAGATAAATGCAAAGAAACATGAAAGATATGAAATACACTTTTTTATTGATTATCTGCTATATGAATGCTACAATACACTCATTTTTTTTATATAGGATAGAGATGGCGAACTCGTTTATGTCGACAAGTGGCTATTGTCCTTCCAGTGATTGTCTGAAACTCTTACTAGCTTCAGAGAATTTAAAAGATGATTCTCTGGGGCCAAAAGTCTCTTTTCGGTGATAAAAAAAATCTCTCATCCCCCACTCTTTGTCATTCATAGCCGTATATATAGACCTCAAGTATCCCTCAGAATCCGGTTGTATTAATGAGGATTATTTAGAGTCCTATTTTAGGCGTTGAAAGGAGTTGAGTGAGGCTAAAGGCGCGGGATTTGATCCCTTTAATCACTGTCATATTTAAACTCTGATTCGGTTGACCATTTGGTCTCATTTATGGCGCTTTAAATAGCGAATGAGTCAACTTTCCCTACTTGCGTTGTTTGGAGGGATATAGTGGCTTACTAGCGTGGTGCTTGTTCTATCACGCTAGTGACTTCGTGGTGATATTTGTCCTCCTGGACATGTAGGATGCATGTCTTGGTTGGATTCTGGGCTGATGTCAATGTGCTCTGGGATACTAGGTAAGCGTCGTGGTACCGGGGTACCAGGTATAAAGTACTGGGTACCTGCAAGGTACTAGGTACGTGATATCGCGGTACCCTCTTCATCAGGCGTCAGAGTAGACGCATAGTAGGGTACCTACTCTTTCTGGTTGAATATCTCAGGTGCTTCATCTAGGTAGATAAGTAGTCGAGGTTCTGGTCTTACTAGGCATTGATTCCATCTAGCTCGTGGCACCGATCCCGTTAGGTACTTGGGAGCTGGGACTAGTCCCTACCAGGTAGATACTTGTTGTAAAATTCTCCTTTGGTCCATTGCCAGAAAATCATGTTAACAGAAGTCCCCCCTGACTTGAACACCTGTGTCAGGTTGGGGTTGGAGTCAGGATTTAGAACTCTTGGAGAATTTTCTGTAACCGTCTTATAGAATGGAATCCTCTCCTTGCACTTTGACTTAAATGAGTCTTCCACATAGCTGGTTGGGGTAGGCCAAATTCAAAACAGGAAAAAATTTGGAGGCACGCGTTTCTCGAAACCGTTCCTCCTACCTTTTCGATTATCTCGCGCTATTAATTACCCTTTCTGCCCGTTGCAAGTAATTGCTTTCCCTTCTATTTATACCTCGTCCCTTCGCGTCTTTCTCACTTCTCCTTCAAGAAAATTTCCCAAACTTTGTTAAGAAAAAACCTAGCTTTCTTCTTCTTCTTCGTTCTTCAGCCTTCAACCTTCTTTTTCTTCTCCATAGAAACTTTGATTATGTGATCATCTCTTCCCTCGATAGTGATATTATTGAGTAGTTTTTCACCGGTGACGCGGTTGCTTACGGGAACCTTGCTCACCGGAAAAGGACTCGTGTTGACGATGATAGTGGAGATGACTCTCCTCTTTAACGTCGTCGCTCTAATTAGAACGTAGCAATCGAAACCAGTTTTTCAAACGATCACAGCGCTCCAATCTATGTCAATAGGGAGTCGAGTAGAGAATCAAATGCTGTAGGGCTAAGTGGAGACCGGGCTGGTGATGTTACGGACACCATGGGGAGGGTGCTCGCCCTTCCTTACGAATATCGGTGTATCCCCGATTCTACTAGCACCAACGATACTATTAGGTGCTTGCAGATGGATTTTAGGATCTCTAAAGATATCACGATCACCGTACCCCCTCATGGGTATGAGTAGTTTATGACGTATACACCCTCAATCTTGGTGAGCTTCCGATTCATACAGCGACATTTGATTGTGGTGTTAGGCTACCTCTCCACCCAATCTTGTGTAGGGCACTGCACGCCTTACAGCTAGCGCCCCTCTAGCTGACACCTAGATTCTGGAGGCATTTGATTGGATTCCTTGTGCTGTGGCGGGAACAATGTGAGATGGATAATATTGACCAAGAACCAGGGCCGGATGAGTTAGGATTTGTTTTCCAGGTTGCTGCCAATTCTCCTAGCCTGAAGGGACAATTCTATGCTCGGAACAGGAATAACTTGAAATTCGTGGTACCGGGAGCCACAAAGAAAGATACTTCGTGGAAAGAGGAGTGGGTCATAGCTAAAGGTGAATGGGGTAGCTCGGTCCATATTGGGGGATCTGAGTTCAAAGTCCCCCTCATCGGAGAAAAGCCATCTCTCCGCTGAATCAGAGAAGATTTTGAGATCTATCATGGCTCGAAATTATGTCAACATGAAGTTCCCTACCTCAGAGGCCTTCAAAGAAATAAGGGTATACCGCTATCTCTGCGTCTCTAATGCTTCCCAGGTAGAAAATATTCCTGACTTTGCTTCTACTATACTTTCTGTAGATATTTATTTTATTTATCTTGGTAGTCTCTGCAGTGCTTCCATTGGTCCTAGAGGATGAGCTTGACCAGGCCGGTGGTATAAATGAATCCACACCGGCCTCCCCTATCAAATTTCCAGGTGGCTCTAACCTCGATGGGGGGGTTGGTACCCCTACTGGATCATGCAGGATCACGGCCGAGGTACCTGGGGCTTCTGCTCCTCATCTTCCTATTTTGGTTAGATCGCTGGAAACTTTTAAGACCCTAGTGAGCCGGGTCCGAGGTGCTTCTTGCCAAGTGCAAGGTCGGTCACCTACCACCCCAGCTACTACCACTGCTATTACTGCTGCAGCTTTATCTACTCATTCTACCTCTCTTGTTGTGGTGACCGAGCGATCTACCCAGGTCGAGAGGGGTTCCGAACCCGCTGTTGTTGCCCAGGTTGCTCCTCGTGATAGGTCACAATCGAGGTCGAGAGATAACAGCCAGGATGAAGTCTTGGCTAAGTTTGCAGCTTCATGCCCTGGTGGGGGTTTGGAGGCCATGACTTCCATGCCTGTTGACTTCATAATCTTCAAAGGATCTGCTCTTCTGGCTGAGGTAAGCTATTTTGTTTGGCTTTCTATATCAATTTCATAATTAGTAATATTCTAACTCTGTTTTGTACTTGGTAGGCCTTTAAATTCAATCTAGGAAATGAACCATTGGCTCAGCTCCCTCTAGAAATAGGTTAAGGATGTTACCGCCGAGCTGGAGAAATCCAAGGAAGAATTGGCCAAGGCTGCCCAGAGTGTGGTAATTCTGCATCAGTCCTTGGAGGAGGCCAAGAAGGTTACGGATGCGGCGAGGGTAAATATAGAGTGAATGCAGCATGCTTTGGACACAGAGAATCTCAGGTCCCTTCTCTGCAGAGAGGAAAGGGAGATCGCGAAGGATAGAGGAGTGGAGTTAGAGGCAGAGGTAAAGACTCTGCGTGCTAGTGTGACTAGCTTGGAGGCTCATGTCACTAGCTTAGAGGCTCTTGTGGATAAATCTTTTGGGGATGGTTATTTCTTCGCAGGCTACCAGGTTGCCCTGGCTCTCCCTCCCCCGTTTGACATGGACATTATCGATGGGTGGAACAGAGAGAAGATCATGGTTAAAGCCGCAGAGTTGGCAAAGGCTGCTCCTGCTGATGGAGCTGGTCCTTCTAGGACTGCAAGGGCGAATGAAGTGGTAGGTGGTGAAGACCAGAGGCCTATCTCCCTTCCTTCACCAGGCCATGTTGGAGTTGATCCCAATTTGAAGGCTCCTGAGGTCGTAATTGTCCAGGTTGGAAGTGGGACTCTTGACCCGCCTGTCTCTATACTCGAATCCGTTGAGGTGGTAGAGAGCCAGCCTGCTTCAAACGAGAGAGAATCTGCCATGCCTATCCCTTCTTCTGATCCTGCCAAGGTAATGGAGGATCAGGCTACTTCAACCAAGGAGGTGGGGAAGCGAACTGATATGGTGACTACGAAGGAGCTCCAGGCCGAACCTGCTCAAGAGGAGACCACAATGGTAGCAAGTACCTAAGTAGCGGGGGAGGTCCCAGCTGGTCTGGGAGATAAGGTTTCAACCAGTGGAGCATGAGAAGAAGTGGCCAACCAGGGGTGAGCGGATGCGTGACCCAGTCTGATCCTTTACATGATATCTTTCATTTTATTTTATTTCTATCAGTTTGTAGCCCACAATTGGAGGGATGGGATCCCCGGTCAAAGCAATGAAAACATTTCTTTCTTTTCTTTAGCTTTATATGTGTGTAGTTTACTGATTTCCTGGTTGAATCCTGCCTTGATCTGAAAAAACCCCAGTGTAAACTTGATTTAACAAATTCCTAGTAACAAAAGAAGCTTTGAAATTTGGCTAGACCGGAAGGTGTAGCATAGCTTGTAACTGGTACGAGGATCTCTTGGGACTCAGCAATCGGTCTCACTTGGGAAGAACCAGGGTACCAGGTATTCTTGTTATGAGAATCCTGGTACTTAGGCAAAACTGTAGTTGAAAGAATCCAGATACTAGAGATTCTCGTCTCTTGTGGAATCCTGGTACCTAGGTGTAGACTTGGTGATATATCTTCCATTAAACCCTGATCAAATGCGGTTGTTTACGTGATTGGTCCAGGAGTGGTACCAAGGCATCAGTTGAACACGATCAAGGTACCTAGGTGTAGACTTGGTGAATCCAGGTACCAGGGATTCTCATCTTCTGTGGAATCCTAGTACCTAGGTGTAGACTTGGTGATATATCTTCCATTAAACCCCGATCAAATGCGGCTGTTTACGTGATTGGTCCAGGAGTGGTACCAAGGCATCAGTTGAACACGGATCGCGGTACCTGGTAATCGAGATTATCATGGTCCATGACTTATTCGAGGTTACCATGGTGAAAACCTCTTCTTGGAATTCCTGCGTAGGAATCTTTGGTTTGGACACTATATTTAATTGTTCTTCCATGTGTCAACTCAGGATAGGCTCGTTTGCTTTAAACACTATATCTCGGAGGCGTACGCTTAGCGAAACTGTTCTTCCCTATATTCTGGGTGTCGCGCCTTATTAATGCTCTCATCATCTTGTTACTGATGCCCATTTTCTCATTCTTTAAATACTCTGACCTGCTTAATTATTCTTCACGTTGTCCCTTAGTTCTTCAACAGAGTTGTTAACAGAAAATTTGCTCAGGATGAGAAATTTCAATTAACACCCTCGACCCGCTACCCCGGAGGTCGCAGCGGGGGGTAGGTACTTCATACCGTGGTTCTGATAAGGTGAAAGTGAGATAGATGCCATGGTAGGAGAACATTCATCCCTCTCATCTGGTACAGTAGGCTGGTACCTGGTCTTGGTATCTGATCCTGGTACCTAATCACCTCTCTATGTGCCTTCAATATTCCTCCGACCTAGATAATGAGCCAGGAGAGGTACATGAGAGCTAGGACCAGCATGGTTGGTGCCTAACACGCATATATGCATTCATAACAAGGAGATGGATGGGAGAATGACAACTCTTTTAGTATTGGTGGACTGACCTAGGGGGAAAAAGCATAACGATTGATCATATGCTGAAAAACCCCCAGGCAGTATCCATTGGAAGGGAGAAAGACCCTTCTTTATATTTATATATCTCGAGAGGTTCCCAGGAGAGCTTACATTAATACAAACTGAGTCCTGGTAGGTCACAGTTAGAGGGGTACCACTTGGTACCGATACATATTTGGAGAAAATTAATGTGCATAATAGTCGATACAATGGTGGTGTAGGGAATTCGGACAGGGTCCCTTTTACACTCCAGGCAATGGCAAACTCATATTCCTAATGGAGAAGTGGACAAAATCTGGGATCGGAGACATGAAGATGTTGGAGAGCTGTTGGAGATATGGAGATACTGGAGGGTTGTTGGACTGTGTCTATTGTTCGAACCCCATGTTGGAGAAATGTCCAACTGGAGAAATATTGGGGAATCGACCCTTTTCTTGGAGAGTGACTTGTTATATTTATATCTGTTCATCCTTGTTGCCCACTCCATTGGTTTATCGACATTAATGAGTTGAATATCTTCTCATCGATGGAGTTGAATATCTTCCCATTGATGGAGTTGAATATCTTCTCATTGATGGAGTTGAATATCTTCTCATTAATGGAGTCTGATTATCTTCATTAATGAAGTTGACTCCCTCATTAATGGCGTTGTGAATGGCCATTAATGGAGTTGACTGATTCCCTCATTAATGGAGTTGTGAATGGCCATTAATGGAGTTGACTGATTCCCTCATTAATGGTGTTGATTATCTCCATTAATTTACCATAGAGGTCAACTTTCCCTTTTACGTTGCTTGAAGAAGAATTCTGACTCCGTATCCCAGTGGTATGGTACACTGTTGTACCGGAGTGCTCGCTGGCGTGGCGTTTGTTCTAGCATGCTGGTACCTCTTCCTGGTTCCATTCTTCTTACTTGGCGGGTAGGATACACATTCTGGTTAGATCCAGGACTGATATCGCGGTACTTGGGTACCGGGTAGATGTCGCGGTACCTAGGTACCAGGTAGGAGGTATCGTAGTACCTAGGAACCAGGTAGGAGGTATCATGGTATAGCCTTGCTTGGTACCTAGTAGACTGTGAGACATGGTACTGACTTCATTCCGGTTCACGGTGTACAACATTCCCGGTATCTAGGTATCGGTCCCGATCTAGGTCCTACCAGGTACCTGCCGGATGGAAAATTCTTCTTTGGACCTCTGCCAAAAATGACTGTTATCAAAAGTCCCACTTGACTTGAACACCGCTGTTAAGTTGGGGTGGGAGTCAGGATCTTATACTGCTTGAAGAATTTTTCTCGTCGTTTCTTACTTGTAGCTATTACTTGAAAAGAGAAAACGCTCACATCACTCTTGGCTTTGGCGAATCTGGGTACCTGGCATTCCTGTTCAAGGGATCCTGGTATTTTGTCTATAATAATGGAGAATCAAGGTACCTAGCCTTCCATTTTTCAGGAATCTGGGTACATAGGCAAAAAAGATCCTGGTAGGCAACTATGCCGTCCAGATCTTTCCTGGCGGAGGGTGGTGCCCGGCCAAGGCAGCAAGAGGGACATTTGGTTGTCCTAGTCTTGAGGTGAAAACACGTAGGCGAACATATTTGCGAAAATTGGTATCTTAAATTCCTGTTCCAGGAATCCTGGTATTCTGGCGAGCACATGTCGAACATATTGAAGAAACTGGGTACCTCGCATTCCTGTTCTAGGAATCTTAGTACCTTGGCGAACACATGGCGAACATTCTGGAGAAACTGTGTACCTCGCATTCCTGTTCTAGGAATCTTGGTACCTTGGTGAACACATGGCGAACATTCTGGAGAAACTGGGTACCTCGCATTCCTGTTCTAGGAATCTTAGTACCTTGGCGAACACATGGCGAACATTCTGGCAACAAGATCCTGGTAGGCAACTAAGGCCACTTTAGAACCAGGTCTTTCTTAGCGGGGGGTGGTGCCCGGCCAAGGCCTTGATCTGGCTAGCAACTATGCTCTTACTATCCAGACCCTTCTCAGCGGGAGGTAGTGCCCGGCCGAGGTTTGATTCATCGCGCAACTATGCTCTTACGTACCGGATCCTTCCTAGCGGGGGGTGGTGCCCGGCCAGGGCAGTAGGAATGCCATGTGGCTTTTCATGGTCTTGAGGAGATCCTCCTGGATGGATTAATCTGGTCCAGGGTATCAGGATAGCTATCTTGCTATCCTGGTCTTTAAGGCGATCCTCCCAGAAGGATTGACCCGGTCCAGGGTATCATGAGAGCTATCTAGCTATCCTAGTCTTTAAGGCGATCCTCCTAGAGGAATTAATCTGGTCCAGGGCATCAGGAGTGCTGTGTAGCTCTCCTGGTTTATGGCGATCCTCCTGGAGGGATTAATCCGGTCCAGGGCATCGGGCATTCCTGTGCAAGGATTCCCGGTCTTCAAGCGATGGTCCTGGTAGGCAACTAAGGCCACTTTAGCACCATGTTTTTCTTGGCGGGGGGTGGTACCCAGCCAAAGCATCAAGAGTGCCATGTGGCTATCCTGGTCTCGATCATAGGCAAAAGGCGATCATATGAGAACTACCAAGGCGATCGTAGAAGAACTACCAAGGCGATCATAGGAGAACTACCAAGGCGATAATAGGGGAACTACCAAGGCGATAATACTCAAGGTGATACTAGTCAATGCTCACCCCGCAGGTTTCATTGGTGAGACCTTCTGGGATAAATCTGCGTTCCCGGTATATGTAAGTAGAGTGACCTACTGCAATGGTGCTTCTTATTGTGGACTGGTCACTAGGAGAACTTTTCTCATGTTGAGGTCACTACCCCTTTCATAGGAGGACTAGGGAGAATGATGAGCTTCTAGTCCCCAAGTGATGTAACCAGTTTAGGAACCCGCTTAGAGTGAATAAGAGTCTTCACAAATCGTAAAGGGACTTGAGACTCTGCTCGAACAAACCTGGACCTCGGCAGCTCGCTGGGGCGTTAAGTAGCATGGTATAAAAGATCGGAAACCGACAATCTTGCAGCTGTGATCTAGGTAGCTCACATGGGCGCTGTGAGGGGCCCAATATAATAAGTGACGAACTAGTGATTTTGCAGTAGTGCTGCTGCTCTAGAGGCATACTTAGGCATAAATGAGGCCTCAGCAAGTGTAGGAAGCCTCTGGGCTCTCCCTGAACGGATCGGGATATCGGTGGCTCACTAGGGCGTTGAGGAGCCCAGTACAAGAGGTAGGGAGCTACCGGTGTAATGCTAGTCCAGAGGCATGCTTGGGATCATAGAAGTCCCTAGCAACTGAAATGTGGCTCTGGACCGTCCTCGAATGAATCAGGACACAGTGGCTCACTTGGGTGCTGAACGACCCGGTATAATAAGTGAGGAGCCACTGGGCCATGCAGCGGGGCTGATGCTCTAGAGGCTTGCTTAGGCATGTAGGAGGCCTCAGCAATTTGGGAAGCCTCTGAGCTCTACCCGAACAGATCGGGACATAGGTGGATCACTAGGGCGTTGAAGGGCCCGGTACAAGAGGTAAGGAGCCACCTGCATGATACTGGTCCAGAGGCATGCTTAGGATCCTAGAAGTCCCCAGCAATTGAAATGTGGCTCTGGACCATCCTGGAATGAATAGGGACACAGTGGCTCACTTGGGCGTTGACTAGCTCGGTACTAGGAGTGAGTAGCCACTGGACCATGCAGCGGGGTTGCTGCTTTAAAGGCGTCCTTAGGCATATAGGAGGCCTCAGCAAAGTGGGAAGCCTCTGGGATCTCCCCAAACAGGTCGGGACATCGGCGGCTCTCTAGGGCGTTGAGTGGCCCGGTACAGGAGGTAAGGAGCCACCATAGTGATACTGGTCCAGAGGCATGCTTGGGATCCTAGAAGTCCCCAACAACTGAAATGTAGCTCATGACCCGTGCTCGAATGGATCGGGGCTCAGTGGCTCACCTGAGCGTTGACCGGCCCGATAAAATATGTGAGGAGCCACTAGGCCATGCAGCTAGGCTGCTGCTCTAGAGGCTCGCTTAGGCATGTAGGAGGCCTCAGCAATGTAGGAAGCCTCTGAGCTCTACCCGAACGGATCGGGACATATGTGGCTCACTAGGGTCTTGAAGGGCCCGGTACAAGAAGTATGGAGCCATTTGCATGATACTGGTCCAGAGGCATGCGTGGGATCCTAGAAGTCCCCAGCAACTGAAATATGGCTCTGGACCATCCTGGAATGAATCGGGACACAGTGGCTCACTTGGGCGTTGACTAGCCCGATAGAAGAAGTGAGGAGCCACTTGGCCATGCAGCTAGGTTGCTGCTCCATAGGCGTGCTTAGGCATGTAGAAGGCCTCAGCAAAGTGGGAAGCCTCTGAGCTCTACCCGAACGGATCGAGACATAGGTGGCTCACTAGAGCGTTGAAAGGCCCGGTACAAGAAGTATGGAGCCACATGCATGATACTGGTTCAGAGGCACGTGTGGGATCCTAGAAGTCCTCAGCAACTGAAATGTGGCTCTGGACCCTTCTGGAATGAATCGGGACACAGTGGCTCACTTGGGCGATGACTAGCCCGGTACCAGGAGTGGGGAGCCACTGGGCCATGCAGCTGGGCTACTACTCCAGAGGCTTGCTTTGGCATATAGGAGGCCTCAGCAATCTGGGAAGCCTATGGGATCTCCCCGAACAGATCGGGACAACGGTGGCTCTCTAGGGCGTTGAATGGCCCAGTACAAATGAAGTGAAGCCACCGGCTGGTACTGGTCCAGAGGAATGCTTGGGATCCTAAAAGTCCCCAGCAACTGAAATGAAGATCTGGACCATGCTCGAATGAATCGGGGCACAGTGGCTCACCTGGGCGTTGACCGGCCCGGTATAATATGTGAGGAGCCACTGGACCATACAGCTAGGCTGCTACTCCAGAGGCTTGCTTTGGCATGTAGGAGGCCTCAGCAATCTGGGAAGCCTTTGGAATCTCCCCGAACAGATCGAGACATCGGTGGCTCTCTAGGGCGTTGAATCGCCCAGTACAAATGAAGTGAAGCCACCGGCCTGGTACTGGTATTGGTCCAGAGGAATGCTTGGGATCCTTGAAGTCCCCAGCAACTAAAATGAAGGTCTGGACCCTCCTGGAAAGAACCGAAACCGCAGTAGCTCACTTGGGCGTTGACTGGCCCGGTACACGAAGTGAAGAGCCACTAGGATTCTACCGGTCATGCTGCTCATACGATCATATAGTTGAGTTGGATTCTCCGGTGCATAGGTTGACCTGCTACCTTGGAGCTTTCGAATAGTGGATCCGGTGACATAAGGATATCAGCATAAACAGGTGCAAATCCAATGGATCTACTGTAGTGGACATCTACTAGTAGCGGATATGCTGCATAAAAGATCGTAATGGATTTGCTACATAGGAGATCGTAGTGGATATGCTGCAGAGGAGATCGTAATGAATTTACTGCATATGAGATCTGATGGTAATGGAACAAACCCTCTGTATTGTAGCAGGAGAGGTGCAACTCTGCTACTTAGGAGCTCTAGAAGTATTGTTGCATAAGAGCAGCATGGTGGACCAGTTCTGCCAGGAATCCTACGTACCATATTTTATCAATTGTAAAAAGTCGAGCATGTATGTAGAGACAAGGATGCTCATATAGAGACATGGAAGCCACGTTGGTGAGCTTCCCACAGACGCCGCCAAAAAGTGTTAACTGAAAATTTGCTCAGGATGAGAAATTTCAATGAACACCCTCGACTCGCTACCTTGGAGGTCGCAGCGGGGGGTAGGTACTTCGTACCGTGGTTCTGATAAGGTGAAAGTGAGATAGATGCCATGGTAGGAGAACAGTCATCCCTCTCATCTGGTGCAGTAGGCTGGTACCCGGTCTTGGTATCTGATCCTGGTACCTAGTCACCTATTTAGGTGCCTTCAATATTCCCCCGACTTAGATAATGAGCCATGAGAGGTACATGAGAGCTAGGACCAGCATGGTTGGTGCCTAGCACTCATATATGCATTCATAACAAGGAGATGGATGGGAGAATGACAACTCTTTTAGTAGTGGTGGACTGACCTAGGGGGAAAAAGCATAACGATTGATCATATGATGAAAAACCCCCAGGCAGTATCCATTGGAAGGGAGAAAGACCCTTCTTTATATTTATATATCTCGAGAGGTGCCCAGGAGAGCTTACATTAATACAAACTGAGTCCTGGTAGGTCACAGTTAGAGGGTACCACTTGGTACCGATACATATTTGGAGAAAATTAATGTGAATAATAGTCGATAAAATGGTGGTGTAGAGGGAATTCGGACAGGGTCCCTTTTACACTCCAGGCAATGGCGAACTCATATTCCTAATGGAAATGTGGGCGAAATCTAGGATCGGAGACATGGAGATGTTGGAGAGCTGTTGGAGATATGGAGATACTGGAGGGCTGTTGGACTGTGTCTATTGTTCGAACCCTATGTTGGAGAAATGTCCGACTGGAGAAATATTGGGGAATCGACCCTTTTCTTGGAGAGTGACTTGTTATATTTATATATGTTAATCCTTGTTGCCCACTCCATTGGTTTATCAACATTAATGAGTTGAATATCTTCTCATTAATGGAGTTGAATATCTTCTCATTGATGGAGTTGAATATATTCTCATTGATGGAGTTGAATATCTTTTCATTAATGGAGTCTGATTATCTTCATTAATGAAGTTGACTCCCTCATTAATGGCGTTGTGAATGGCCATCAATGGAGTTGACTGATTCCCTCATTAATGGAGTTGTGAATGGCCATTAATGGAGTTGACTGATTCCCTCATTAATGGTGTTGATTATCTCCATTAATTTACCAGAGAGGTCAACTTTCCCTTTTACGTTGCTTGAAGAAGAATTCTGACTCCGTATCCCAGTGGTATGGTACACTGGTGTACCGGAGTGCTCGCTGGCATGGCGCTTGTTCTAGCATGCTGGTACCTCTTCCCGGTTCCTTTCTTCTTACTTGGCGGGTAGGATACACATTCTGGTTAGATCCTGGACTGATATCGCGGTACTTGGGTACCAGGTAGATGTCGCGGTACCTAGGTACCAGATAGGAGGTATCCTGGTACCTAGGAACCAGGTAGGAGGTATCATGGTATAGCCTTGCTTGGTACCTAGTAGACTGTGAGACATGGTACTGACTTCTTTCCGGTTCATGGTGTACAGCATTCCCGGTATCTAGGTATCGGTCCCGATCTAGGTTTTACCAGGTACCTGCCGGATGGAAAATTCTTCTTTGGACCTCGCCAAAAATGACCGTTAACAAGAGTAGGAAATTTTAACAAATAAACCAATGATCGTCTCCGTGATTAGCAATGTGAGAGGAAGAGGAGATGTGATTCCTCTGGTTGGCAGGATGCTTGGTATTGTTGAAGGAGCAGTGCGAGATGGATTAAGTTACCAGGGAATCATGGCTGGACCGGTTTACGATTCCTGGAACCAGGGAGAAGGATGGCTCACGACTATGTACCTTTACATATGGTATACACATTGCCTAGCCAAGTTGCAACCTCGTGCCCAGCTGCATCTTGAACATGGATGGTGTTAACGAGAGAATTTACTCGGGGTGAAAATTCCAATCAACACCCTCAACCCTCTACCCCGGAGGTCGCAGCGTGGGGTAGGTACTTCGTACCGTGATTCTGGTAAGAGTGAAGGAGAGGTATCTGATCGATCAAAGCCTTCAAACGGGGTAGGTACCTAGGGAGAGGTAAGGTGCTGCAGTAGGTAGGAGAACAATCATCCCGCCCATCTAGTGTAGTAGGCTGGTACCTAGTCCTTGTACCGGTCCTAGTACACGGTCTCCTCTCTAGGTGTCCTTCATATTTCTCCGACCTAAATAATGTGTAATGAGAGGTACAAGAGAGCTATGACCAGCGGGGTCGGTGCCTAGCTCACATACATGCATGATAAGGAGAGAGACTAGAGAGTGACAATTCTTTGATAGAATTGGACTGACCCAGGGGAGAAAAAGCATCACGAATGATCATATGCTGAAAAACCCCCTGGAAGTATCCAGAGGAAGGAGAAAGACCCTTCTCTATATTTTATATATCACAAGAGATGCTCCAGAGAGCTTGCATTAGAAGCATGCTCTAATGAGCTTATACAAATATAGACTGCAACATGGTAGGCTACAGTTTGGAGAGGTACCACTTGGTACCGATATAATTCTGGAGAAAATCGATGTGTGTAGTAGTCGATACAATGGTATTTCTGGTGGAGAAGTAGATGATTCCTTTATGGCGATGGCGAAAAACTCTCTCAGTGATGGCAAATACTCTCTATATATTTCTCTCTCATTTATTTCTGAATTCCGGCTCCGAACTTCAACTTGGAACCCCCTTCTAAGAGAGAGCTTTGTCATATTTATACATTATGATTCTTGTTGCCCACTCCATTAATTTGGCATTAATGGAGTTGAATATTTACTCATTAATGGCGTTGTAAATGGCCATTAAAGAGTTGAAAGAATATTCACTCATTAATGGAGTTGAATATTTACTCATTAATGGCATTGCAAATGGCCATTAAAGAGTTGAATGAATATTTACTCATTAATGGCGTTGTGAATGGCCAGTAAAGAGTTGACTGATCTTCTCATTAATGGGGCTGATTATCTCCATTAATAAGGTTAACTATTTCTATTAATAACCAGAGAGGTCAACTTTCTCTTCTACGTCGCTTGGAGTAAAGTTCTGACTCTGTACTCTGATGGCACGGTACACTGATGTACCGGTCTGCTCTTGTTGGCGTGGTGCTTGTTCTAGCATGCCGGTACCTTTATGGTTCCATTCTTCTTAGGAGGGTAGGATATATATTCCAGTGTGATCCTGGACTGGTATCGCGGTACCTGGGTACCGGGTAGAAGTCGTGGTACCTAGGTACTAGGTAGATGTCGCGATACCTAGGTACCAGGTAAGAGGTACCGCGTTGCTGGCCCTACGTGGTACCTGGTAGAATGTGAGATGTGGTACTGACTTTTTTCCGGTTTATGGTGTCGAGTATCCCCGGTATTTGGGTACCGGTTCCGATCTAGGTTCTGCCAGGCTCTAGGCAGATGGAAAATTCTTCTTTGGACCCCTGCCAAAAAAAGCTGTTAACAGATGTTTTCAAAGCTGTCTTTCTGTCCCTACCTCCTGTGGTCATGACGGCATTGTCAACATCTGACTTGGGAAAGATCGGCGATGCTAGGCTAACTGGCCAGGTAGGAAGTTAGGGTAGAAAACAATGTACTTGCTTCTGTTAATAGCCAAAATTGGCTAAGGACCAAAGGGAAATTTTCCACCTCCCAGACCTGGTTCCATACCCGAGAGTTTCACCAAGAGACCTCTCAATCCAGAGCCGAACTGCGATACCACCCCAGAAACAGGGGTGGGCTCCGGAAACATCCGGGATAGAGCCCGGAACCGAGAGCTTCCACCAGGAGACCTCTCTATATAGAGCCGAACTACGGTACCACCCCAGGAACAAGGACGGGCTCCGGAAACAACCGGGATAGACCCCGGAACGATCAGATCTAGCTCGCATCACCAAAACTAGAAACTCCCCGAAGTCGAGGTCACTTCGCAAATGCTCCAGAGACTCGTCTGTACCTCGATTGACACATAAAAATGTCCCTAAAAGGCCGTGAGATCAGTCGAAGCCACACCTAGCTTCAAAAGGTCAGTCAAAGCTACACCTAGCTTCAAAAGGTCAGTCGAGGCCACACCTATCTTTGAAAAGGTCAAGGGAAGCCGGATCTGGCTCCTAGCTGGATGAAACTTCTCAGATATCAAGGTCAGAACACTAATCAACCTCTCTGGTTGATGCACCACATCATATCGTCTCAAACGACCTTTATAAAAGATCATGCTGAAAGGATATGAGGGATACACTGAATCATGTCTGGAAACGTTACCTATATGCAGAACAAGTAATAAAATCCAAAAAGGAAACAAACTGATCTCTACCACGATACTCTCAATTCGGACGTTAACTCAAAGTCAATGACATTAAAGCGAGAAATCCCGCCCGATAAGGAAGAGACTGAGAAAATCAAGGGAGAATCAGTCTGTTGACCTACAAACTGTGTATAAATAGAAAAGAAAGGAAATGAAAAGGGGAGACTACTATTCGACAGGCATACGACAAACAATCACCCATTCCCTAGAGAGAATTGGGAGAAAAGATAAAAGAATTTATGTACTGTATTTGTATACCATGCACATTCAATGAAAACATTCTTGCTTTCTTGTCATTTTATAGATCATTGCTACACATACAATAAATCTTGGCCACCACCTACGTGGTAATGGTTTCGAGGGCGTTAACTGAGATTTCTCACCCCGAGCAAAATTTCCGTTAACACTTTCTGGCGCCGTCTGTGGGGAACGATCCTACACCCAATTAACCAACCGTTTGCTTTTACATTTTTGTTGTCTTACAGGAACTATGAGGCTCCGCTCCTCCCAAGGCCAACATAGAATCCCGGAGCAACCTCCGGCGAGGCTAACTCGAAAAGCCCTAAGAAAGGGGAGAAAGTCTGGATATAGTAGCCCAGCTCCGATCCAGACAACCAATACGCGGGCTATTGGCCACTCTATAGTGAGCCAGGCAGCGCTCGACCAACAAACGGCGGCCTTCGTAGAATCCATCCGCGTCCGCCTCCTCGCTGAAGGCATCATGATCCAGCCAACCAACCTGAATGATCAGGGAGAGCCGAGCAGGCTCGGAGCTATGCCACCTGCTTTCGATCGCCTAGGACCTCCTCTTCCAGAGCCGACTCGAGACAGGTCAGGGCCCCAACGTTCGATCCGGGATAGGCTGGGACCCATGCCCCCAGCTCCGAAAAGACTTTCACAATATCAACCCCGGCTAGTTAAGTCTGCCGCGGATGCTTTTACCCGAAAACCGCGAGGGCTATCTCGTACAACTACATCTAAGAGAACTACACGGGGCCCTAGAGGAGGAAAGTAGACAAACTCCCCGAGTGGATCATGTCCAGGAGGAGGACCGGATAGAAATTGCTAGTTCATCAGAAAGATTCGACAGTGAGGAATCTGAGATTAACTCGAAGAGACCTGGGAACAAGTGACTGAGGGATCAGCTGGAAAAGCTACAAAAAGAGGTCCAGCAGATAAGGAAGGGAAAGAGTAAGGAGGACAAAAAGAATCCCCTGAGCGAGATGAACGCTCCCTTCACTAGGAGGATCCGGGAAGCAGAGCTCCCCCCAAAATTCAAAATGCCAGCAGATAAGTTCTCTGGAACAGAAGATCCTCTAAGCCACCTAGAGAGCTTCGTTCAACAGATGGAGGTCCAGAACACTACCAGAGCAGCTATGTGCAGAATGTTTCCAACGACCTTGACCGACTACGTGAAAACCTGGTTCAGGAAACTGCCCGTTGGTAGCGTGGATTCTTTCACAAAATTATCAACCGATTTTTGCTCACAATTCCAAGGAGTTAAACCTCGCCCGAAAGATCCCATACACCTCCAATATGTAATCCAGGAGCGGAGTGAAACTCTTCGATCGTACGTGGAGCGATTTGATAAGGAGGTCATACAAATGGGAGTTTTCACTGAAAAAGAAACCCTCGCCAACTTCAGGCGAAACCTCTGGGCAGGAAAGCTTTTCCGTTCCTTCGCCAAGAGACCTCCCGAGACTTACTAGGAGGCCTATGACCGGGCTCTTGAGCAGGTCGAGATCGACGAACAACTCAAGGTCAAGATGGAACACGACGACATGAGAAAGGCAAAGCGTCTGAAGAAAGAAGCTCCCAAATTTGAGCCAGTGCAGAAAGCTAAGAATAAACCTCCCAACAGGTCGACCTATCGCCTCCCTGCTCCTCCGCATAGGCAAGAAAGATATCTGGAAAAATGAACCCTCCCCGGGCTTCACCGCCTCCCAGGACCGTAGCTCCAATAATGCAAGGGGAAAAAGGGTATGACTACTACACCCCTTTGAATGCTTCTAGGGAAACAGTCTACCTTGCCATACGAGATAAAGGGTTGCTCCAAAAGCCCGCTCCCATGAAGGCCCCAGCTGACAGGAGAAACCGGTACAAGTACTGCGACTTCCAAGAAGATGTGGGCCACAACACCTCAGAATGCTATAATTTACGCAACCCGATTGAAGCCCTGATAAGGGGAGGATGCTTGATTGAGTTCTTGCAACAGGTCAGAGATAATATCAGGACTGGAAGGGAGGTACAAGCCGAAATCCGTGAGGACGCAGAAAAGAGGAAAAGGGAGCAGGCTGACTTAATGCAGCAGATCCAGGTGATACACACTATCAGCGGAGGTCCTACACTGGTTGGAGTTTCCAATAATTCCCAGAAAAACCACGCAAGAAAGGTTCCCTGCATCTGAGAAAGCCAAGGGATCTTCGAAGTCAGCCAGAGCCCGACATAGATGTCTTCAGCTCAGATCGTATTCACCGAAGTAGATGTCTTCAACACTGTGCAACCTCATGATGATCCTATGGTAATCACGATACAGATTGCCAACTGTTTTGTCCATCGCGTGCTCGTGGATACAGGTAGCAGTGTAGATATCCTCTTCAAGGATACCCTGGAAAAATTGAACCTGAAGCAACGTTGTTACAATAGCTGTACCACTCCACTTTACGTTTTCACTGGGGACTCGATCATACCAGTGGGGTCAATGATCCTCCCAGTAATCATCGGGATCACCCCGCTCCAACAGAATGTTATGACCGACTTTGTTGTGGTGGACACCCCATCGGCCTACAACGCCATCCTAGGGAGACCTTTCCTGTCCTCCTTGAAGGGAGTCTTGTCCATATACCACAACGTCCTGAAGTTCCCGGTTGGAACCAAAGTAGGAGAGGTACGCGGAGACTAGCAGGCAGCCAGGAAATGCTACGCAGTATCTGCCAGTCCTACAGCCTTAGCGAAACAATGTGTACAGGTGACATTAGTCCAGGAAGACATGGATACATCCCGGATAACCCAGGAGGAGAAGGAGCCCGCGGAGCATCCTGGGCATCCGGAGAGCGAACCTATCATGCCCTACGAGGAAGAACGGAGTGAGGAATGGGCCAGCGGGCAGCCCGTGGACAAACTAGAAGAGATACCCATCAGGAATAACGACCCCTCCAAGGTCATCAAGGTCGGAGCCACCCTTGATCCAGAAGTAAAAAGAGGACTGATTGACCTTCTCAGGGAATTCAGCGACATCTTCGCCTGGAACCATGATAAAATGCCTAGAATCCCGGCATCGTTGGCCATCCACCGACTAGCCGTAAATCCAACAGTCAAGCCCGTCAAGCAGAATAGGCATCACTTCAACGCTGATAGGAACGCGGCGGTGCAGGAGGAAGTTGATAAATTGATCAAAGCAGGGTTCGTCAGAGAGGTACGTTACCCCGAATGGATCGCCAACGTGGTCATGGTCACGAAGGCGAATGGGAAATGGCGTATGTGTGTCGATTACACCGACCTCAACCGGGCTTGTCTGAAAGACAGTTTTCCTTTACCAAAGATCGACCAGCTGGTTGACTCCACATCCGGAAATAAACTTTTGAGTTTTATGGACGCATTCTCAGGATACAACCAAATTAAAATGCACCCGGCTGACCAAGATAAGACCAGTTTCATTACTCGGCAGGGCTTATACTGCTACAAGGTGATGCCGTTTGGTTTGAAGAATGCAGGGGCCACATATCAGCGGCTGGTTAACAAACTGTTCAAGCCCGAGATAGGAAGGACGATGGAAGTGTATATCGACGACATGATCACGAAATCCCCAACCACAAAGGGACATCAGGAAGTCCTTCGTAAAACCTTCCTCTTACTGAGGGAAAACCAGATGCGTTTGAACCCCTCCAAATGTGCCTTTGGGGTAACGGCAGGGAAGTTTCTGGGCTTCATGGTTCATGAGAGAGGTATAGAAGCCAACCCAGAAAAAATCAAAGCTATCTTGGACCTGGAATCCCCGACCTCGCTCAAGCAAGTACAGATTCTGACTGGACGGGTGGCGGCACTCAACAGGTTTATCTCTCGCTCCACCGATAAATGTCTCCCTTTCTTCAAGGCCATCAAACAAGGAAAGAACATGAAATGGAGCCAGGAGAGTGAGTAGGCGTTTTAAGCTTTGAAAGAGTACCTAACAAGCCCCTCATTGTTAGTCAAGCCGGTTCTCGGAGATGAGTTGCAGATTTACTTGGCCGTATCAGAAACTGCAGTAAGCGGGGCTTTAGCCAAGGATTGTAGCGACGGTTTTCAAAGACCCATATACTATGTGAGTCATGCTTTGACCAAATCAGAAAGGAATTACATTCTCTTGGAGAAGCTCGCTTATGCTCTGGTGATCTCAGTGAGGAAACTCCGTCCCTATTTTCAAGCTCACACAATAGCAGTGGTGATAGACCACCCCTCCGTCGATTCTTGCAAAGACCAGACATGTCAGGAAGGCTAGTCCTATGGGCACTGGAGCTCACTCAGTTCGATCTAAAGTATAAGCCCCGGACTACGATTAAGGCACAGGCTTTAGCTAAATTCGTGGCAGAATTTTCAGCGATCCCAGATCCAGGTGGTCCCTAAGTATCAAACGAGGTCTCCGAGAAGATATCCGAGGTTGAAAATTGGCCGGAAGGCTGCAAGCCATGGATCCTTTTTTCAGACGGAGCATCCGGACGAGCTGGGGGAGGAGCTGGCATAGTTTTGATAGATATGGAGGGGACTGAATTCTGTCACTGTTTCAGATTCGAGTTTAAAGCTACCAACAACGAAGCGGAATATGAAGCCCTCCTAGCCGGGATGAAGGTAGCCATTGAACTAAAGGCCGACTACCTGCAGATCAAGAGCGATTTGTTGCTTATTGTAAACCAGGTGACTGGGGTCTACCAGGTAAAGGGAGATAATATGGTTGCCTACCTAAATCTAGCTCGGCTGCTAAAAAGCAAATTTAAGGGACTTAAGATCGATCAGGTGCCTTGACACCAAAACCATCACGCAGATGTTCTGGCTAAAATAGCGGCGAACGGAGGCCAGTCAGGCCAGTCCCTACCAAGGGGAATTCTCCTTCAAGTAATCACCCAGCCAAGCATAGCCGCAAATGGAGAAATTTGTTCCCTGGATCGCCTGCCTTGCTGGATGGACCCAATTGTCGCCTACCTCCTTGAAGGAGAGCTTTCTGAAGAGCCCGGCCAAGCCCGAAGAATTAAGAGACTCTCAATTCGATACTGTATGGTGGACGGATACCTCTACAGGAGGGGCATATCCCTCCCCTTACTCAGGTGCTTGCATCCCGACGATGCTAAGTGGGCATTGAGAGAGGTCCACTCTGGGGACTGTGGGAACCACATAGGTGGGGAAGCTCTAGCCTATCAGGTGCTTCGTATGGGGTACTATTGGTCGACCATCCACAAAGACACAAAGAGTTTTGTGCAATCCTGCGAACCTTGCCAAAGAACTTCAAACTTGAACCACCAGCCACCCGAGCGACTGTCGTCCCTCAGTTCACCTTACCCATTTGCCATGTGGGGAATCGACCTAATTGGGCCACTTCCTACCGCTCCTGGACAGATGAAACATGCTATCGTGGCTATCGACTACTTCACAAGATGGGTCGAGGCAGGACCTCTTTCTCGAATATCAGAAAAGAATACAACCAAGTTCATCAAGACTAACATGGTATGCAGGTTTGGGACCCCTCTCATCATTATAGACGACCTAGGAAAGCAATTCGATAACGCCCGATTCAAAGACTTTGCAAGGGATTGGGGATCGACCTCAGGCTAGCTTCAGTGGCTCATCCCCAGACTAACGGGCTGGTAGAATCCACCAACAAGACTATCAAGAAATTTCTGAAAAAGAAGCTTCAGCAGAAGAAAGGTAAATGGGCCGAAGAGCTACCAGAAGTCCTCTGGGCATACCGGACTATAAAAAGAACAGCTACCAGAGAGACACCTTACTCCATGGCTTTCGGGGTTGAAGCAGTCCTCCCCATCGAGCATAAATTAACCTCGTTCAGGGTACAGCACTTTGAGCCCGAAAGTAACGAAGTCAAGCTCCGAGCTAGTCTAGACCTCTTAGAAGAAAAGCAAGACCGGGTAGCAGAGAAAGTAGCGATCTACCAGAGCAAGATCGCTAGATACTTCAACCAAAAGGTTAGAGCCCGGAAATTCAAGAAAGGGGATCTGGTACTTAGGAAATTGACCCTGAACACTCGAAAAAGGTCGGATGGAGTCTTAAGTCCAAATTGGGAAGGGCCATATTTAATAAAGCTAGTTGTTCGCAATGGAGCTTATAAACTCGAAGACATGGACGGACGATCCATCAACCACACTTGGAATGCAGATCATTTGAGGAAATTCTACCCTTGAAAGGAGCTCTCAAGCAGACCACCCCCAAGAAGGATCTGAGTGTAAGAGCATAGTTGCCCTCCAGATCTCGAGACCAGGAAATAGCTCGATAGCCCTCCTGATGCCTTGGTCGGGCTACCACCCCCAAGAAGGATCCGAGTGTAAGAGCATAGTTGCCCTCCAGATCTCGAGACCAGGAAATAGCTCGATAGCCTTCCTGATGCCTTGGTCGGGCTACCACCCCCAAGAAGGATCTGAATGTAAGAGCATAGTTGCCCTCTAGATCTCGAGACCAGGAAATAGCTCGATAGCCCTCATGATGCCTTGGTCGGGCTATCACCCCCAAGAAGGATCTGAGTGTAAGAGCATAGTTGCCCTCCAGATCTCGAGACCAGGAAATAGCTTGATAGCCCTCCTGATGCCTTGGTCGGGCTACCACCCTTAAGAAGGATCTGAGTGTAAAAGCATAGTTGCCCTCTAGATCTCGAGACCAGGAAATAGCTTGATAGCCCTCCTGATGCCTTGGTCGGGCTACCACCCCTAAGAAGGATCTGAGTGTAAGAGCATAGTTGCCCTCCAGATCTCGAGACCAGGAAATAGCTCGATAGCCCTTCTGATGCCTTGGTCGGGCTACCACCCCCAAGAAGGATCTGAGTGTAAAAGCATAGTTGCCCTCAAGATCTCAAAGACTAGGAAATAGCTAAGTAGCCCTCCTGATGTCTTGGTTGGGTTATCACCCTATAATATATATATATATATACGTATATATATAATGTTTGCTTTCGTGTGCAGGATCAAAATCATCATAATTCCCTACACGAATCTTAATTGTTGCTACAGATGCTACATTGGATCCCATTCAAGACCAGAAATAAAATAAAAAGTTCTCAAAAGAGCGCTTCGATTTATCATTAAGGACAAGGGGAGCATATCCCCTGATAAGGCTACGTCCAAATGAGGAGCCCAACCCCCGAACTCGGGCTACAAAAAGAAGAAGAAAAATGAAAAACTGATAATGGCAAAACGGGGTGCCCACCCCCTTTTCCGGGCTATCAAAAACAAGGCATGATGAACCGCTTCAAGCTTTGGGACTCTCATGGCTCCCCTTCACTGGCCCTCATTCTCTTGCTGATCCTCACCATCAACCCCCTCTACAGGTAGCTGTACATCTTGGTCACCCTCGCCGACCGCTCCTCTATTTAGAGGCTTCATCGGATGATCAGCTGGATCTTCCTCCAAAACTTCATTAATTACGTCCATAACCTCGGGAGGGATAGCAGCGTCAAGAAGGGCAGCCAAGGACCCCATCTAGCTCCGATCGACCTCCATCTCTGTTAAAATGAGGTCCTCAGATGGGCTTCTAACCTCTTCACCAGCTCCTGATTGGTCCTCCTCGGATCGAGAGGACATCACTTTGCTGGAAGACTCCCCAAGACCTGAGGTGATAAAGGTAGGAAGATGAAATGAGGGATCTATCTGAGCGGGCTGCTCTCCAGCTCCGGTTGGGCTCGAGGGGACCACCTTGACGCCTTCAGGGCGAGATAACTCGGCAGCTTTGAGCATTATTTCCTATCTATCCCAGCCCGCAATAGATGATAAATCAAAGGGAGGAGGAAGAGCCTCTGCGACCTGAAAGGAAACATAGAAATACCCGTCGCTGAAGAAGGTCTCCGCATCAGCTTGCAGCTTGGTCACCTGAGTAATCAAAGACTGGTTCTCGAGGTCCAACTTCTTAGCCTCAGATCTCCAGGAATCCCACTGCCTAGCCTGCCGGAGAGATAGACTAAGCCAAGGCAGGTTCGACCCCAGAGGAGGGAAGAGAAACTCCGCCTTGAGGGGAGCGTGAGACGTGACGGGTGGTCGGCTCCACGACAAAAACTGTGAATAAGCAGATTAAGAAAGAAAATGTTAGAACCAAGCTAAGTAATAAGGCGAAGCAACTCAAGGACACTTACGAGGAATAGCGTCTGAAATCCGTAAATACTTGTTCACCCTACGAGGATCAAAAGCTTCAGCAGTAGGGAACTTCGGATTCAGATAATTCCGGGCTAGAATAGCCTTTAAGACGGCTTCGGACTCAGAAGGCAGGGAGTCCCGGTCCCAGGAGGGCTTGTCACTGAAAGCCGTAGGAACCTCGAATTCATGCCCCCGATGAAAATCGAGCTCCCCTAGTCATCCCCCGCCAGGATCCATTTTTCTTTCCACGCGGGGTCCTTCTTCGAGGCTCCAGGAACGATGAAGTTGAGCTTATTCTTGGCCTTGGCATAGAACTGACCTCGAGGAGTCCCAGACAAGCTCCCAATCTGGAAAAGATAAGCCAGCTCCTCTGCACCTGGCTCCCTCGTCACTTTACTCATCTGGCATTGTTCCCTCCATAATACAAGGAAACCAATCAGATGCCTCCAAAAGCCAGGCGTCAACTGGAGGGGAGCGAGCTGGATGGCGTTGAGAGCCTGCCGAAGGGTCGGATGGAGAGGAAGCCTGACCCCGTTCTCAAGAGCGGCCACATGAATCGGAAGCACGCCTTTAGAGGGATTGAAGAACTTGTAATTTTTGAGAGGCACCGAGATGGATACACTGTCAGGGATGCCAAACTTTGACCTCAAGTGATCAATCGACACTGAGTCAACGGTGGAATCTAGGACAACCCGAAAATCGTAAAGAGGGAGCCTCTCCACAAGGGAACCAAGAGCCGAGACCCGAAGCTCCCCCGCGGCGCCACCTTCCGCTTCTTTGTCGGAGTCATCATCGACGATATCCAAAGGGTGGTCGGGATGGTTGGAGAACCCAGTCCCGATGGATACATTCCTACTCGACTGCCGACGTTGCGAGGTGGGTGGGGAATCATCGCCGTCAGAACTCCTCCTAGCCCGCTTCCCCAGAGTAAGACTGACGACCTCCTCGCCGTCGAGTATGGAATCAGCTGAGTCGCGACTATTTTTCGACATTGTAGAAGCCAAAAAGGACGAAGAATGAAGAAAGAAGCAAGCTTGGAGGAAAAGCTATGGAAATATTTCTCAACAAAAAGTTTTTTAGCTCGAAGAGATGAGAGGAAGATGAGGAGGAAAACAGACATATATATAGGCAGGAGGGCAACAGCGCGAGTTACCGAGATACTTGTTTGGTAACGGTAAAAAATTGACTTTAGTAACGTAACCGGATTAAACTCAAAAGCGGGCTAATCATCTCACGCCACATCACTTACGCAGTTAAGAGGAAGATCTCCCCAAGATTCTGGTAACGGTAAAAAATCTCGGGGACTGCCGTAACGCAATCAGATTAATTCGAAGATAAATTAGTCGGTTCGCATCACGTCACTCAAATGAAGAAATTTCCCCAATATTTCGGTAACGGTTAAAAGAGGAAGATTTCCCAAATAATGTGAAAATCTGACCTCAACCCCGAGCTCGACGTCTGGTGTTCAAGTCAGAGGGGACTTCTGTTAATAGCCAAAATTGGCTAAGGACCAAAGGGAAATTTTCCACCTCCCAGACCTGGTTCCATACCCGAGAGTTTCACCAGGAGACCTCTCAATCCAGAGCCGAACTGCAATACCACCCCAGAAACAGGGGCGGGCTCTGGAAACATCCGGGATAGAGCCCGGACCTGAGAGCTTCCACCAGGAGACCTCTCTATCCAGAGCCAAACTGCGGTACCACCCCAGGAACAAGGACGGGCTCTGGAAACATCCGGGATAGAGCCCGGAACGATCAGATCTAGCTCGCATCACCAAAACTAGAAGCTCCCCGAAGTCGAGGTCACCTCGTAAATGCTCCAGAGACTCGTCTGTACCTCGATTGACACAGAAGAATGTCCCTAAAAGGCCGTGAGATCAGTCGAACCACACCTAGCTTCAAAAGGTCAGTCGAAGCCACACCTAGCTTCAAAAGGTCAGTCGAGGCCACACCTATCTTTGGAAAGGTCAAGGGAAGCCGGATCTGGCTCCAAGCTGGATGAAACTTCTCAGATATCAAGGTCAGAACACTAATCAACCTCCCTGGTTGATGCACCACACCATATCGTCTCCAACGACCTTTATAAAAGATCATGCTGAAAGGATACGAGGGATACACTGAATCATGTCTGGAAACGTTACCTATATGCAGAACAAGTAATAAAATCCAAAAAGGAAACAAACTGATCTCTACCACGATACTCTCAATTCGGACGTTAACTCAAAGTCAATGACATTAAAACGAGAAATCCCGCCCGATAAGGAAGAGACTGAGAAAATCAAGGGAGAATTTTTCAGTTGACCTACAAACTATGTATAAATAGAAAAGAAAGGAAATGAAAATGGGAGACTACTATTAGACAGGCATACGACAAACAATCACCCATTCCCTAGAGAGAATTGGGAGAAAAGATAAAAGAATTTATGTACTGTATTTGTATACCATGCACATTCAATGAAAACATTCTTGCTTTCTTGTCATTTTATAGATCATTGCTACACACACAATAAATCTTGGCCACCACCTACGCGGTAGTGGTTTCGAGGGCGTTAACTGAGATTTCTCACCCCGAACAAAATTTCCGTTAACAGCTTCAATTATTGTTGTTCTTTTGTTTGCTTGTTTTTTTTATATAGCCTGAAAGAAGGGTTGGGCTCCCTGATTTGATCAATAAAGCTTTCCCTATCTTTTTCATCTGTCATATATGTTATTGGTGTAATTTGAAATCATGGCACGTCAGCATAAACATCGTGTTACACGGGGACAACAAGTGACGAACCAACAACCGTCAACTAAATTGAACCAACCTAAAATGATCAGAAAATAACCCCATAATATTGATTAAAGTTACTTAGATGGTCGGGTTAGAAAAACCCGACCAAGGTAATTAGATTGATCGGGTTAGCGAGGAAACAATCGGGGGAAACCTTAATGATCAGGTCTAGCTACTTGATAGGGTGAAGATCCCTGCTTGGGGTTGAAAGAGATCTGGTCGGGTTTGGAAGACGGTCGGCTAAGGGACACGTAGACAATGTCTAGATACGTTTGGATGATTGGCATGTTGGTAACGCTATTACGACTCAAACACGTAAAGAATAATCTTTCTTAAATAAGGTCTCAAGTAGCATATTCTGATAAGAAAACAGATTTCCTCAAAGTTATCAGAATCCAGGAAAAAACCTGATATGATTAAAACGCAACGATACAAAATAGGAAAAAAGATTAGCACGACTCCTATAAGTCAGAATTATTTATATTTCATTAAAACACTGCCAATAATTCTTTTACTTATATTCTAAGAATTAGGGTTCTATGCATGTATAAATAGACCCTAAAAAATGCCCAGTAAGGGGTGACGAATTATTAGAGACTAGAGAGAGCAAGTAAGGGTGAGAGTGTAATATTCATTCTTGATAGTGGATTTCTTTTTCACCGTCACCGGCAACCGTGGATGTTTCCCCACCTCGAGGTTTTACCACGTAAAATCTTGTTTGCTTGATCTTTTATTTCTTTTTGATTCATTACTTGATTGTTAATCTAAAACACTTTGTGTGACGCGTGATCTATTTTACGCAATCCAGAAATCTGTTAGGATTATGCTCAATAGCAAGAGTGTAATGATGTATTTGATGATCTTTTCATATTAATAAAGTGATTTCTAGTTTAACAAATCTTATAGCTTTTATAGTTTCATTATTATAATTGTCAAAAGTAAATAATCATAAGGTCAAAAGACTATGAGAGATGAAGAACTGTTCGTACATCTGGATATGTATGAGGTAGACACAATTCTTTAGTTAGTCTTGAACAATGTTCACAACTTAAGACAAATGTTGGGCGCATTTACCTTGTTAAAGTTGTAGATTCTTTTGCTAGCATTTGAGTGGGATCAAATGTGTTATGATGAGTCTAAAATCATCAAAGTGTAGTGTCTTTGGGCAAAACAATCTAGTGCACTAGGTGCATTGAATGGGATCACAGTGAAATACTTTATCCAGAACCGTCAATGGATAAAAGTTTTCACTTGAGGACAATCGGAGAGTCTATCTCAATCCTGAGATAAATGATGGACTTATGTTTACAAGTGTTATCATTTGAGCTATCAATGAGTACGATTATATAGCATAGTCTATCCTCGATAGTTTGGTGGTATTCATTTGTTAATTGATAGAGGACTTCATTTACAGATATGGACATCAAGGCTCTATTTATTAAATGTGAATAGAATATCATCATATGGATATTTTGAGGTATTGGATATTTAATCTTAATGTTAAGTTTTTAATAGTATCTATTGAAATATGGCTTCTAGACAAGTCAAAATATCCAAGTTCAAAATGTGGTCATATGAGTAAATATGGTAACTAGGAGAGCTATAGGCGGTCTATGAGCTTTTGGCGATTATTGATATTCTTCATGAAGATACACTATCTCCAATAAGATTGTCTAGGGTACGAATGAGAAATATTATTTTATTCTATCTTTATTTAAGAGTTCAATTTTAGCTCTTTAGTGGAATGATCTAAAATTAATAGATCAGACCTAAGTGAATCATTTGTTGATTGTGATTAGGTTATGTCTATTGAAGCTTAAATTAGATAGCCCGCCAAGATCCCCAATCCGTACGAACTTGCATGGATCACTTGATATATTCTACCGGATCAATTTCTAGGTCAATCTAGAATTGTTTTTGGATTTCGGAATCCAAAAGTTTTGGAGAGGTGTTGTCATGTGTGATCAAGACAAGTGGCAACTCTTCAAAAAGGCATGGAATGGGCGGCCAAGGATGTAGGGGAATGGGCGGCCAAGGATGTAGGAATCCTAGGGTGGCCCTAATGGGGTGCGTTTAGCATTCCATTAATAAATTAAGAATATAATTTGCACATTTTAATTAAATGGGCTGCTAGATTATATTAATGTATTAAATTTAAGGCATGTAGACTTGTTTCTTTTATAGTAATAATAGGTCTCGTTCACATGTGGACTTTTTATTAAAGTCCAATGGATTTAATAAAATGGAAAAATGATATATTGCACAAATATTTACTTGGGCGGTAAGGCTAAATTAATTAGTATAATATATTGTTTTATTTTATTTTATTAATCAAATGGAAATTAATTAATTGTTTGATTAAAAGTCAAAATCTTTTTCTAACTAGGAGAAAAACTCCTAGTGTCATACTAGTAGTATGATAAATATCAAAGACTATATTTGATAAGTAGATAAATAAAAGTATTTTATTTATCTAGTTAAATTAAGAAGTAGGGGTGGACGCTGTTCGGTTCGGTTCGGTTTTGGCGAAAACCATATTGAACCGTTATATTTTCGGTTTTTGAAAACTTGAATCGGTTTGAATCGTATTGGACCACAAAACCGAATTGAACCGAACACCTTTATCTCGGTTCGGTTCGGTTCGGTTCAATTCGGTTTTATTTGTGAACTCACAAGGGTATCTCCACTATTAGAACAAGGCGCTTGAGCACCGAGTCCCCTCAACTTGGACACCAAAAGATGGAACTAACCATTGAAGTGCAAGTGAGACCCCTAAAATGACTAAGAGCTATGAACAAGCACACCAAGCATTCACAAATTCGCCACAAACACTATGCTCAAGGTATCTCACCAAGCTAAATTAAGCTCGACAATTTTGGCAAAGCAGCAAATTTTTGAAAAATTGACACAAAAAATGACTCAAGACACTAAAAGACAACTCACAAAGGCGTCGACACCCCCAAACCAAAACCCAACATTGTCCTCAATGTTGAAGACAAGAGAGCCCAGCCTAGCGGCGCGCACCTAACTCGACTCAAAACACAAACACCTAGGCACTAATCATGCACAATCAATGCCTAACAACACAAAAGACTCAAAAATGGCTCATAATAAAATAAGGCATCTTATGAAAATATGGCAATTAAACTTTAAAATTCACCCACATCAAGCATCTAGTACCAAATTTTCGGAAAGTGGGAATTAACCCCCAAACCAATTTCTATCATATGCTAATTCTGTGCAGGTATATGTTTGCAATCAAAACCCCCAAACCATGTTGGGCTATATAAAATGAAAACCTGTATATCCACAAGAGCCTTCGGCTCATCTAATTAAGAAAGAATAAATCAATAAACTCATGTAAGGACTTCAAAATTGTATCAACAATCCTAGACATCTTCTCTCATTCACAAATAATCCCACGCAAGCAACCCAAAATTGATATGTACCAACGAATATTCGCATTCATTCAAATAACCACATATGCTTAAAACGAAAGATAGAAAAAATCAAGTGCAAGGGTTCAAGTTGAAAAGAATAAACCAATGTGGAAGCTAGTTGTAGACTCAAAATGAGTAGGTTCTCGCTCGTTTTATGAGCACTCTTGGCATGCTCGTCCTTCTAAGACTTGCAAGTGGCTGGTGTGTTGAATCCAAGAGATAAATAACCTAGCATTAAGCACCCTTTCTGACCATAAAGGTTAACATTTCAAATCATCACAAGCTAAATATCCCAAAAACAAAATATTATCCATCATTATCCAAACTAAACATCCTAAAATAAAACAAAACACGAAAATCATACTGAAATGAAAGTTAAGTGCACTCATAGATAACTAAAGCAACTCTAATTAAAGTTTCCAACTATGGCAAGCTCAAATAATCAATCATCATCAGTATCTAACTCCTCCTCCTCTATCATAGGTCCCTTCTGTTTTGGATCCAGCTGTGCTCTGAGCCTCTCCTCATGCTCTCTCCTTGATATCTCCATGGCTGCCTAAAAATCAGGATCAATTGCAGGACCTCTTGAAGTGAACTCTGGTCGAGTGGCCTACTTCTTTCTTCTAGAGTAAGGGATCAAGTTCAAGTCCTTCCTCATTTCCGTGACATTTGTCCACAGGTCTTCCATACTATCTTTAACAGTCCTGATCTCTATGGTGAAAGTGGATTTAAGTGAATCCACTGAGGTCTGAAGACTAGACATCCTTCTGATCAACTATTCCCAAGGTGCCTGTTCACTCCCAACTGCTGGTTCTGGCACTGGACCCTCCTGATCGTACTCATCCTGCTCTTCATTTATATGTATATTTTCACCTTGTTGAGCAATCTTCTTCCTCCTGATCTTTCTCTTGTCACTTGTAAAATCCCGTTCTATCTGCAAAGAGCGCTATATCTTGATGTCCAAATCTGCCTGTGGCCACTCAAGCCTCTCATTACTGAGGTTGACCCCTTGCTGCTTACAAAATTTAGTGATTAGACATGGGAAAATCAATGATTGCTTGTCTAATTTCTTACTTCTGACTGCCAAGATCTCTGCCAGAATGACCCATGCCACACTGATCGGCTGGTTATGTTGTATACAGTGCAATATGGTGGCCGTCTCAAAAGACACGTTCGTTCTGTAAGTCCTTGGCCTAAGAGAATGGGAAATGAACACATGCTAGAAACCAAGTTCCATCTTCAAGTTTTTGTATTTGATTGGGCATGTCGGATTCACCCAGAAGTCCATTGGATTTATGACCAAGTCAATAGCGAGGTCCAGGTTCTTCTTCACAAAACAGTCATCCTAAGTCACTCCATTCCTCAATCTATTCCAGATTTGATTGTCATCAGGAAGTTCTGTTCAAAAATACCTTTGGATGTTGTCAATGTTCATCTGTACCTCTACACCTTTGACCATTACAGCCACTTCTCTCCTGAAATCATCGGGAACCATTCCCGTACAAAATTCCTGCATAATTCTTCTGCAGAAATAGGGTGGTGTGCTAACAAAAGATTGTCATCCCCGTTCTTGCACTCTGGTAGGGATTGGGGTGCTTGCAAGCTCTAATATGGCAATGCATCACTCCTTTACAATATTACTCTGTCCAAAATACTACATTCTTCTCTCGAAATCTTTGTTCAATGTGCATGGAGGTAGAGGAGGTAGCTTCTTCTTCTTGCTTGATCCTTGTTTTTTTCGCAACCCCCTTAGTTTTTCCTGACATTTGCAAAAGAAAAATGCTCAATTAAGATTACACATTGTGTTCGAAGGAATCAAGGAGAAACAACTTGAATCAACTGAAAAACAGTCCTAATTTCCCAGGTGCACGGGTGAAGTACCTATGCACTTACTCGTGCAGTTTCCTGAATCATTTGTTCAACCCCTCAATGCACGGGTATAGCACGGGTGAAGTACCTGTGCATTCGCGGAGAACTGGACTCTCACTTTCGAACAAAGTCTTCCTTTCATAATGTCAACACATTCAAACAACAATAACATTATGATGGCATCCCTAAGTATTCATTCATGGTATTAAACACTCAAAAATAAATAAACCCTAGAGACATTTAGAGTGAATGGAGGAGAAGAGAAGAGTAAATCATGATAAATCAATTAAAACAAGTTTAGGGAGAGAATACATGCATACCTTTGTGCTGGAAATTGAAGACGTAGGTCTCAAGGTTTACCTTAGGGTTTCAAAAAGAGAAGTGAGAACTGTAATTTTTTCTTTTGAGTTATGAGCCTTACCAAGAAAGTGACACCTCATATATATATGCTCGCGATAGCAGGGGTATAGCACGGGTGAAGTACCCGTGCAGTGACCCGTGCTAATCTCTCAAGTGTTAAATTCCCTCTTTGTAGCACGGGTATATACACGGGTGGCTGACCCGTGCATTTCACCCAAACAATTACCCGTGCATTTTCCTCCAGGTGCATATCTTCCCCGGTACACGGGTGACTGCACGGGTATAGCACGGGCGTGCTACCCGTGCAGTTGCCCTGTTTGTTACCCTTCAGCATCTTTCTTGCCTTCTTGAATTCTTGTGCTCCGATCAGATTTCCTGCACATGAAAACTATGTTAGATGAATTACACTTGCCTTAATTAGCATATAACAACTCTAAAACTCATATTCACACTGTTAAGACTATTATCTACCATACTCAAAGATATCACAAAACATTTTCTTAAGACTCAAAACCACCTATATTAAATGCTCTCAAAGATATTACATAACCACTGTGAATAATGATGCATGAGAAAATAATTTGTGACATCCAACCATACTTTAAGAAATCAATCAATGTAAAGTATGTTTGATGAGGTTTGAGTCAACCCCAGGTGGCTTTACCAAGTGAAGGGATTCATTTCTCTTGACAACCCAAATGGGTGCCAAGGTTCTTTCTAGAGAATCCTTCTCCCTCACCCTTACGACATCCACTAAATCTTTCCTAACCCATATCTTTCTAACTCCCCTTTGGTTTCTCCTAGACTTATTTTGAAAATTTGTGACCGTTTGAAACTTGTAACAATGGGCCTTAATGTGCCCGTGCTTAGAACAGAAATAACAAGTTGGAAGAGTATAAGGAAAACTCCCTCTTTGATTGAAACTTTGAGGTCTCCTTGAGTGTTGCACTTTGAGTGAGTTGACTTCTTTCTCCATGTTGTCTAATTCCACTATGTAGTCACACTCCCTTACTTTTGCAATCTTCAAGGCCTCCTCCCTCTTCTTAAGCGCTTCCTTCACCTCTCCCAATGCATTTGACTTCTCTTCAACCTCCATCAAGAGCCTCCTCATTTTTCTTCCATATTCTTCTTCAAACTCCTTCGAGAGCTTAGCTAATTCAAGTAAGTCTCACAAGATATCTTTCTTTTCACCTTCCACCTTGACAAATTTCTACTCAAACTTTTTGTTGATGTCAAAGAGTTCTTACACTTTCTTCTTCAATGTCTCATTCTTCTCCTTAAGGAGTTTTAATTCTTGATGAAGCTTTTTGTTCTCATTTTCTAACTCTATCTCTCTTTCTTGTTCAAAATCTCTGGATACCTCTTCAAGTATCTTCTCATCAAAGACTGCCTCTTCCATTTTTACTGCTTCATTTTCTTCAATGCCATCTTATGACCTTCCTCAATCTCTGTAGCTAACTCGAATGCCCTTACAAGGTCACAAACTCTGCTATTCTTCTATTTTCTCTTTGGCACTTCCAACACAAAACATCATTCAAAAAGTCTCTCATTAGGTCGATCAACATCAAATTCGACTCTGTTACCACCACAGTTGAACGACAAATGCCTCGAAACCACATTTACTTCCATACTAGCTGTGGCCATAAATGATCTCCCTAGAAGCAGTTTCCACTCCCTCTCATGAGCTTTATCATCCTTCACTTCTAACACAAAGAAATCCACTGGGACCTTAAGTCCATGGATGTTCAATAGCACATCCTCAACTACTCCACAAGGAGTCTTTGGAGAGTTGTCAGCCATCTTGAGTTTAGTTTGAGTGGTCTTCATGGGTTGTAGCTTAAGTTGTCTATATACCTCCAAAGGCATCATATTGACACTTGCCCCTATATCTAGCACTGCCCCCATTTTTCCTGACTCTCCAATGGTGACTGGAATGATGAAGTCACCAGGATGCTCCAACTTCACTAGAGTAGTTTCCTTTGACTTGGCTGTCTTTTCTTGTATAGCATCTCCAACAACAATATTTATGTCATGAGTTTCCTCACCTAGGGCCAACTCTTCATTCTTCCCTAGAATTGCCTCCATCACTTTAACATGTTCATTATGGCTCTAAGACTTCCCTTTGTCCTGCCTGTGCAGAGCTTCTGCAATTTGAGAAACTTGAGTCTCCAATCTCTTTATCGAGGCATCCATATTATTTGCCCTTTGATCATTTGACTGTATATAACTCTTCAACATTTGCTCATTTGCACTTTGGGAGTTTCTGATAGCTATTAAAGCTTCATCTGTTGCCTTGATAAAGTCTCTCAGTTCCTCTCCAAGTGATCTGACTTTCAGTTGATAAGCATTTTCTTGCGTGTTGAAATTTCCTTATTGATTATTACTAGAGCTCCCTCACTGGTTATTGCTTGCTCCACCTTGATTGTTGTATCTGTTGTATCCTTGATTCTGATATCCCTGATTGTTTGCACTGTTGTTGTTGTTGCTCCATGAAAAGTTAGGGTGGTTCCTCCAACTTGGGTTGTACTGGTTGGAGTAGGGGTCATTCCTCTGCCTTTGAAACCCCTATAACATTTCGGCTTCCTCATGCTCCAACTGTACCTCCACTCCATTTAATGTGTCATATGTGACTTGGTTCACTTGAGCTGTTGGCTTGAACATATTCTTTATCAAGTCTTTCACTGACTGCATTTCCTTGGCCATTCTTGACATCTTAATAGCAATTCCTGTATTCCCATCAATTTCTAACTTTCCACCCCTCCTTATGCTTGAGGACCTTTGTTGTGAATTTTGGGCTAGTTTCTTCATAATCTCATATGCTTCTTAAGCCCTTTTGTCGGAAATTGTCCCCCCACAAGCATTGTCCACCATCATCTGAGTAATAGTGGATAACCCCTAGTAGAAGGAAGTGACCTTCAATGCTTCAGGATAGGTATGTGGTGGAACTTGAGCGAGTAGAAGATGAAATCTTTCCCATGCTTCATGAAATGGTTCCCCATCCTCTTCACTAAAGGTGGCGATCTTAATCTTCAATTCTCTTGCCTTTGCTATTGGGAAAAACTTGTTGTAAAACACCTTACAAATTTGGGCCCAAGATGTGAGCGTTCCCGGCCTCAATGCCATGTACCACTGTTTGGCACGGTCCTTGAGACAATATTGGAAACAACGCATCTGCAACTGTGCCCTAGTCAATACTCTGTCTCGAACTACAATAGGGAATGTTTCCAACACAGCGCTATATTCCTTCATGAATTGAAGGCAATCCTCAGAAGGAAGCCCATGAAATGTTGGCAACAAGTTCACATGCATCCCCTTCAACACATATAACCTAGCGGTATCATCCAAAACAATAGCCGTTGGTTGCTCATCCCCAACTGATGAAAGAGTGTACTCACCAATTGTGAGTCCCAAGTCCTCCTTATTTGTTCCTTGTTCCTCCACTGGTGTATTATGTGGAATTCCTTCAGCCATCTCTTCTTCAAGATTGTTGTTCTCAAACTGTCTGATCAGTCCTCTAATCCAATGAATATTGTTAATTCTCGGTACTAAGCTGCCCCTCAAAGAGCGTCTCCCGTGCATGTACATATGCACCTATAAATCCAAAATAACAAGTACAATCAGAGTAAAAGAAATTTAAATAAATAGCTAACACTAAAACCAAATCTAATCACAACTATGTACGCCGATCCCCGGCAGCAGCGCAATTTTGAATGCGCAATATTTTATATGTCGTGATATGCACTATTCAAACAATTTTATAAGATCCCAAGATGCACTTAAACAAGTATAAAACTAGTATGTGGCAAGTATGAGTATTGTTCCTCAGAGATCGAGCGAGAGTTATGAGTAAATTAATGCTTTAGTTACAAATGCTAGAAAAGTAAATTGATATGGATTTGGAGAAGAAATAAAACTAAAATGTAAACTAAGCTAAAATGCACTAAAATGTACTATTCTAAAAAGGTATAGATATGTGATATGTAGATTAAGGAATTGATGAATTCAACTAGCAAACAATGGGTAAAGAATGAACTCACAATGATTGTCATTAACTAATGTAATCACCCTAGGATGTATAGGAGTGACTATTTACCACTTGCTAGTGCCCAAACCATCATGTATAGCATTGGCCACCCGCAATTGGTTATACAATGAAAGAACATCTATCTCATAAAGGACATATCTCTTTGTTAAAAAATCACCAACCCATCATGTATAGGTTGATGCTTAATCTATCACATGCAAACAATCCTAGGATGTATAGTCTTGATTACCCATGAAAGATTAGGATTAGGTGAGATTAATAAATCCAGATATTACTTGGGTCATGTAGCCTTGTTCAATCCTCATATTCAATTAAGCTTAGAGGGCCAAGCATCATGTATACTTGATTCTCTACACACATAATTTCTCAAACAACTCATGAAGAGAGTCATGTACAATCAAATACAAATTGCTTTTGAAATCAAATAAAACATTGAATAGAACAAATGAAATAGATTTTTAATAAAAGATATTGAGTTCATTACAAATACCCATATTTACAAGTGAATCACATCAATCCCCTAATTGGATTTAGCTACTCATAACAAATGGAATACAAGAATAAAAAGGAGGGAAATAGAAAGGACCCATGTAGAACCTTCTTTCTTCAAGATTTAATCCACCTCCTATGTCCTTGTGAGTAGCCAATGATAGAGATGATACTGGGTTTTTGGTGAGAAAGAATGAATGGAATGGTGTATGGTCATGGGTCTCCTTTTGAAAATCAGAATTGAAAACTATTTATACTTCCTTCAAAAAATAGGCCAAAATGCTGATGTGGCGAGCTGGGTTTCCCGTATAGCACGGGTAGGTTACCCGTGCAGTTACCCGTGCAGTCTTCATTTCCCTTCAGATTTCCATAATGTGCACGGGTGGATGACCCGTGCACCACTCGTGGAGTTGCCTTCTCCTGTGGCCTTGCTCCCTGGTCTGGTGAACTGCACGGGTGGGTGCATGGGTGTGACTCGTGCAATTACCTGTGCAGTTTGGTCTTCTCAAAATCCACCTTTCGGTGCATAGGTGAGTGCACGGGTATGCTACCTGTGCACTTTTGCTTTCTTCACTTCATTTATGCACTAATTGGTCCATTTTGCCTCCCTTCATGCCTTTTACCTAATGCCTGTAATAAAAACCAAACGAGCCATAAATACACATAAAAACGCTCAAGAACAAAACAAAGAGAAAGGATATGAGGGCCAAAATGTATAACATTTTTGGCTCGATCAAATACCCCCAAACCAAACCTTTGCTCCTCCTCGAGCAAACTCCAAATAAAACCAAATATAACTCTAAATACGCAAACATGACTCGATCTAAAAACACCTAGACTCAAACAAATAAGCTGTAAGCCAACTAACTGAGAGATAAGTCAGAGATAATGGGAGTGAGGAATATGCTAATGCAAAATGTCCTAAATAACTCCAAGGCACCACAAGGGGAAATTCTCACGACACGAATCCCACACATAAAATGCCCTCGCCTTGGAAATTACTCACTCTCACACCTCGAGAGTAATTAGCTTCGATTCTAGGTTCTCATATGGGATCTCTCTTCTTTTTCCTCTCAGAACCTAGGTTCACACTCATGCAAGATGTATGCAAATGAATTTATGTATTGGAATCAAATTTATTGCATACATTTAATATAGAATAAAAACTCTTTTAAGTGAATGAGTCTCATGAAAGAATCAAGTGTCATGAACGTGGAAAGAGCATGCCTCGACTCGTATTCCCAAACTAGACTTCCTAAAGGATCAACTAGGTCTTTCTTGTAGGTTGTAATGGGGTCATGGGGTTTAATGAGGTGAACAAAGAATAGGAAATGGAATTCAAAAGTCATCAATCATGCTAAGATACTTACATTACACACCCATACTAGCTATACTTGACAACTTAAAACACTAGTGTCTAGGCTTAACTTTCATTACATTGTGCAACAATTATGTACTCTACTTTATGAGTACTTTACATTTAACATTCAAAACTTTATGTGCATTTTTTTATTTTATTTTTTTTTTCTTTTGTCTTTCTTTTGCACATTTTACATTTTGACAATTTAAGCTCATAAGTGCACATTTTTTGCAATGATTAACGGGATCAAATCCCGCGCTTTTAGCCTCACTCAACTCCTTTCAACGCCTAAAAAAAAGACTCCAAAATACAACCAGATTCTGAGAGATATGGGGGTCTACATACATGGCCATGAGGGACGAAGAGGGGGTCGGATTTTTGATGACCAAAATGAGACATTTAAACTCTATAGAATCTCCTTCTTAATTCTTGGAAGCCAGTGAGAGTTTAGAACAATCACTGGGAGAACAATAGCCACTTATCGACATAAACGTATTCTCCACCACCATCCTTTGTAAAAAAAGAGAGAAAAGAGAGAAAAGAGTGTGTTGTAGCATCGATATAGCAAAATCTTCAATAAAATAATATCATTCATATCCTTATGGTTCCTTTGCATTTATTCATATTAATCTCTAGTTTAAAAAAGGAACCTCGGTACAGAAGGTTCCAACCCCGCTACCACCTACCAGTGGTGGACGAGGGTGTTAACAGGAATTTCGCTCCCTGAGTGGATTTTCTGGTTAACACTAATCATTTGTTCCTTCTTATAGTTTTGGAAGATATTAATAAAAGCCCTTCTAGGGAAGCATAGTTCAAGAAAAAAGTGTTCTAATATTGCTTTCATTCACAAAAGCAAATCTCGTTGGACCCCGAACGGGTTCTCGGGGGGGCCTAGTGAGGGGGCCGAAAGCATATGTCGTAAAGGCAGTGCACTTTCACCAATACTAACTGGGTGCATTAGAAGCACTGTTAGAGCGCCTTTAAGTGGTTAGATACCTAATGGGATGCGCAGAAAGTTGGATGAGGTAATCAAATTCACATGCTTGAACCCCAGTTAACCAGACACTAAGTTAAGATAAGCAAAGTTAATGAGAAGGAGAAAATCCTCATTGCAACGAATCTTGAGTAACAGACTATTAAGAGACGTCCCAATTCGTGGCGGAAACGAAAAATTGGGTTTGTATATTTTAAAATTTTTCCTTTTAAAAGAAAGAACCTTAACCCTTGATTAATCAACATATAGTAAAAGTATCGTACCTTTTTCACATGACGATTGATTTTGCGTCGATTTGAATTCGCTTGCTTCGAATTGAATCCTCATGATCTTTCAATCCAATCACGATCGTGAATCACCTAGGAGTGTGGACTCCCTTTTCTTTGAATTGTAAACCTGAGATGGAAAAAACAAACCTTTTTCTTTTGTTAGTCACAATAATCCTACTAGAGAAAATAAAGAACGTTTGGTCACTTGTGAATTCTTAATCTTTTTAATCAAGAACTCGCGTGAACCCTAATTCGATCTTGTGCATAAAGCCTTTTGATGTAAAAGCTTCTAGTGCACTCTCAAAAATAAAACGCTTATTAATCTTCTTCTCTTTGGCCGAATTCTACACCCCTTTCTTGATCTGAAAGTTTTTTTTAATTCAAAAGCATGAGAATAAAAATTTTCTAAAAAAACCTTCTTTTTTTGAACTACCATTATTAATTCTGAATTTAATAATATATATATATATATGTATATATATATAGGTGATGGCCTAATCCTCACTCAAGTAGCATTTCTACCTTGAGGTCAAATCCCCACACAAGTAGGATTTCTACCTTGTAGTCAAATCCTCACACAAGTAGGATTACTTTTTCACCAAGACTCCTATTAAATTTGAGTTTTAACCATATTCCAACTCATGAGGGTATTATCCAATAATAAATTATTGAATATAATATTGTGACTATATCAAAAACCTCTTAATTTGACTAGATAAATAAAATACTTTTATTTATCTACCTATCAAATATAGTCTTTGATACTTATCATACTACTAACAATAGTATGACACTAGGAATCCTTCTCCTAGTTAGAAAAATATTTTGACTTTTAATCAAACAATTAATTAATTAATAAATTAATTAATTTCCATTTGATTAATAAAATAAAATAAAACAATATATTAGACTAATTAATTTAGCCATACCCCCAAGTAAATACTTGTGCAATATATTATTTTTCCATTTTATTAAATCCATTGGACTTTAATAAAAAGTCCACATGTGAACTAGATCTATTCTTATTATAAAAGAAACAAGTCCACATGCCTTAAATTTAATACATTAATATAATCTAGCAGCCCATTTAATTAAAATGTGCAAATTATATTCTTTGTGTATTAATGGAATGCTACACGCACCCCATTAGGGCCACCCTACGATTCCTACATCCTTGGCCGCCCATTCCAGGCCTTTTTCAAGAGTTACCGTATGTCTTGATCACACATGACCAAACCTCCACAAAACTTTTGGATTCCGAAATCCAAAAAAAATTATAGATGGACCCAGAAATTGGTCCGGTAGAATATATCAAGTAATCCATGCAAGTTAGTGCGGATTGGGGATCTTAGCGGGCTATCTAATTTAAGTTTCAATAGACATAACCTAATCACAATCAACAAATGATTCACTTAGGTCCAATCAATCAATTTTAGCTCATTCCACTAAAAAGCTAAAATTGAACTCTTAAATAGAGATAGGATAAGATAATATTTCTCATTCGTACCCTAGACAATCTTATTGGAGATAGTGTATCCTCGTGAAGAATATCAATAATCGCTATGAGCTCATAAACCGCCTATAGCTCTCCTAGTTACCATATTTACTCATATGACCACATTTTGAACTTGGATATTTTGACTTGTCCAGAAGCCATGTTTCAATAGACACTATTGAAAACTTAACGTTAAGATTTAATATTCAATACCTCAAAATATCCATATGATGATATTCTATTCACATTTAATAAATAGAGCCACGATGTCCATATCTATAAATGAAGTCCTCTATCGATTAACAATTGAATACCACCAAACTGTCGAGGATAGACTATGCTATATAATCGTACTCATTGATAGCTAAAATGATAACACTTGTAACCATAAGTCCATCATTTATCTCAGGATTGAGATAGACTCTCCGATTGTCCTCAAGTGAAAACTTTTATCCATTGACGGTTATGGATAAAGTATTTCACTGTGATCCTATTCAATGCACCTAGTGCACTGGATTATTTTGCCCAAGGACACTACACTTTGATGATTTTAGACTCATCATAACACATTTGATCTCACTCAAATGCTAGCAAAAAAATCTACAACTTTAACAAGGTAAATGCGCCCAAACTTTATCTTAAGTTGTGAACATTGTTCAAAACTAACTAAAGAATTGTGTCTACCTTATACATAACCAGATGTATGAACAATTCTTCATCTCTCATAGTCTTTTGACCTTATGATTATTTACTTTTGATAATTATAATAATTAAACTATAAATGCTATAAGATTTTTTTACACTAGAAATCACTTTATTAATATGAAAAAGATTGTCAAATACATCATTACACTCTTGCTATTGAGCATAATCCTAACAATCTCCCACTTGCACTATAGCAAGTGTGTCATATGTCTCATTCCCATGTTCTCTAGGGCCCATCAAAACTCTTCTGTGGTAGAGCCTTTGTGAAGGGATCCGCTAGATTTTCGGCTGATGTGATCTTCGTGATCGTCACGTCACCCCTATGCATAATTTCCCTCAGAAGGTGATACTTCCTTTCAATGTGTTTCCCTTTCTTATGACTTCTTGGTTCTCTCGAATTAGTCACTGCTCCATTGTTGTCAAAGTAGGTAATGATCTGCTTATTCGCATTATGAACCACTTCCAAGTCAATCAAGAATTGGTGGAGCCAAACAGCCTCTTTAGCAGCTTCGCATACGGCAACATACTTAGCTTCCATGGTGGAATCAGCAATACATGATTGCTTGATACTCCTCCATATGACTGCCCTCCTCCAAGAGTAAATACAGATCTTGATGTGGATCTCCTGGAATCAGAATCCAACTAGAAATCAGAGTCTGTATACCCAACAAGAATTAAATCCCCTCTAGAGTAAACAAGCATATGATCTCTCATTCTCCTAAGATATTTGAAAATATGCTTGACTGCCGTCTAGTGATTAGGACCAGGTTTCGATTGAAACCTGCTAACTATGCCAACAGCAAAGCAAATATCTGGTATAGTGCAGAGCATTGCATACATGAGACTTCCAACTGTCGAGGCATATGGAACCCTACTCATGAATTGCTCTTCATGCTCATTCTTAGGAACTTGTTCCTTAGAAAGTTTGATTCCATGTCTGAAAGGTAACATTCTTTTCTTGGAATCTTGCATGGAGAACCTAGACAAGATTTTATCTGTGTATGAAGCTTGAGATAATGCAATCGTTCTATTCTTTCTATCCCTTATTACTTGGATACCAAGAATATAACTTGCTTCTCCTAAGTCCTTAATATCAAATTGTTTTGCTAACCATTCTTTTACTGATGTCAATACGCCTACATCGTTTCCGATGAGTAGTATATCATCAACGTAAGGAACTAGGAAAACCATCTTGTCGCCTTTAATCATCTTGTATACACAGGTTTCGTCAAGGTTTTAAATAAATCCAAAACTTTTCATAGCTTGATCGAACCTTATGTTCCAGGATCTGGATGCTTGCTTAAGTCCATATATGGATCTTTGCAACTTGCATACCCTTTCCTCTTGGCCATTTTCAATGAATCCTTCTGGTTTCCCTATATAGATGCTTTCGTCAAGACTTCCATCAAGGAAAGCTATCTTGACGTCCATTTTCCAAATCTCTAAGTCTAGAGATACTGCAATGGATAAGAGTATCCTTATGGATTTAAGCATGGCTATAAGAGAGAAGGTTTCCTCGAAATAGATACCTTCCTAATGTGTGTAACCTTTAGCTACTAATCTAGCTTTAAAGGTTTCCACCTTACCATCCATACCTCTTTTCCTCTTGTATACCCACTTGCACCCAATGGGTTTTATCCCTTTAGGCAAGTCTACAAGAGACCAGACTTTGTTTGAGTACATAAACTCAATTTCAGATTGCATTGCCTTTTGCCAATGGCGACAATCAACATCCTTCATAACTTTCTTGTACGTGTAGGGATCATCGTCGTCTGGGAGATTCTCCACTGATTCTCCTAGACCGATATCTTTTGGGTTGTCTACTAACCCTCCTACTATGACAAGGAATGGTAGGTTGTTGATCTTGTGATGGTGTGGAATTTACAATTGGGCTAGGTTGTGAAACCTCTTGTAGAATTGTATCTCCTGCAAGCTCATTCAGGACAATTCTACTCTTAGGCATAAAATCATTCATATAGTCTGAAAATACTATAAAGCGTGTGTCTACTAACCTAGGGGGGTGAATAGGTTTTAGTTGATTTATTACCAACTTTTCGACTGGATCAATTTTAATAATGCTACCCCATATTAGCAATCAACCAATCCAAAATAAACATACAGAAAACAATAAAAACACAAGGATTGATTTACGTGAGAAACCCTCCAACTGGGCAAATCTCGCGGGCTATCCTTCTAGCCACACACGGTCCTCAAATCCACTATTTGAATGAGAGTTTACAACCTAGGTTGACCTCAAGTCACACCATACTTGGTCACTACCCCTTTCACTCTTCCCAACGGGCCTTTAATAGTGATCTTAGACCAACAAGCTTGTGCACTAATCCACTTAGTCACAAAACTTAACAATCAATGAAGAGATTAAGCAACTTATGTGAATATGTGACAATATTCTATCATGCAATTAATGTTAGGCTACACTAAATGCTTATCTAGGAATTTACAGATGTCAATAAATGCAAATCCTAGATATTAATATCTAAATGCAAATACATGAAGATTTAGCTAAAGGGAAAAATGGTCTTAAATGATAGCTATCAATTATCAATGTTCTCACCCAACAAACAACAACTCAATCATGTTATATATGTCATTAACCATAAAGATATGCATTCAATTCACATAAAAGAGCTAAACCTAGGCATACATGAACATGTTCAAGTTACCTAGTCAACAAAAGCAAGATGAATCCATGGTGAGATGATGCTTGGAAGAAGATAAATGCACATGGATTGGAGTTTGGTTGAGTAAAGGTGGGTTCTTGGAGCTCTCTCTCTCTCTCTCTCAGAGTTACTTTCTCTCACTAAGGGAATGAATCAGAGCTCTAGGTCTGATTTGGGGAAGAAGATGACATATATATATAAGAGAAAAAATGAGCTGTCGGGAAAAGATGAAACTGTCCCTGTTTTGGTGCCAGGCAACATCTAAGGCGACATGCACAAGTCGCCTTTAATGTCGCCTTTTGTTCTGGAGAAAAAGAGAGTTGCCCGAGGTGACATGTAAGGCGACATGCACAAGTCGCCTTACACATTGGAGAAAAATAAAGTTGCCCGAGGCGACATGTAAGGCGACATACACAAGTCACCTGGGAAGTCGCCTTACACACTGGGAAGAAAACAAGATGTCCGAGGCGACATGTAAGGCGACATGAACAAGTCGCCTAGAAAGTCACCTTACATACTGGAGAAAAATATCAAGACTAAGGCTACTTCGGAGGTGACATGCACAAGTGGCCTAGCATGTCGCCTAGCACACTGGACAACAAAACAACTTAAATGCATGTGAGTGTGAGTGTGTGTGCAACAATAAATGCATGTCAATACAAATGAATAAGATAAGTGTGTGTGTGTGCTACTAGTCTCTTCAAAGAGAGTTAAGCAAGATATATACCTTTGAAGTGCTTTTGAGCTTGAGGATGTCATCGAGGCTTGATCAGGAACAATGAGACCTAACTAGCCTTACAAGTAAATCCCCATGTGGTTTGTCAACGACATAAGCTAATCAAAATATGAGGAACTTACAATCTCCTCATTTGGCTATTTCTTGACAGAACCACCACTCACAAATCATCCTCACAAGAAAGAATAAAAACAAGAGATCAACAAAAGTTACTCTACATTACAAAGAGATACCTAAAATCTAAATCTTCACATCTTCGATCTCTTGTAGAAAAGCCATCCCTACAAAATTGTGAAACTATACTTTCCAAGACAAGTGTATGTGAGGTGATCAAGAGAGATAATAAATTAAAGCAATTTGCATAATAAAAAAAACAAGCCAACATGCAACCAGTAATGCAAATGCAAAAACTCCCCCTAAATGGGTTACTCCCCCTCAACAATACAATCTCAAAATATTCAACACTACTCATTGCTCCCAACGCTACTCCCCCTTTTTATCATGATATAGGCAAAAGAGTATTCTCCAATTGGGTCACTTTAGCAAAAAGAGCTATTCACAAGATAAGTGCATAATCATATACAACAACCTTATGCAACTCAATTAATTGAGAGAGAATCAATGAGGTTTTATTTAAAAGAAATGTGTGAAATTTTTGCTTTGGATGCAAGACATGCAACATCAAGGCTCAAGCAAATGGTATTTGGCAAAGTGAACATCAAAAGGATTCCAAAGGAATTCAAACCAATTTGTACATGTTTGCCATAATTAAACAAGATATAGCTTTAAAAATTTGTAGCACACACAAGCAACCATGTCAATCCTTAATGGTCAATCAAGACATGGATATAAAATTCTCATTAATTGAATGGATATAGAATCCTTATTGGTTGTTGTCTTGTTCAACCATTAAGAAAAGAGACAAAGCTAAATTGGATTAGACATCCTTATTTATTGCATGGACACAAGGTCCTTATTGAGTTTAGCCTTGTCAAGATGCTTCCACACATATTTGCACACACATAACTCATGCATAATATTTTAGCAAGTCAAAATCAAGTTCACATGTCATAGAGATAAATTAAGGGTCATTCAATTGTACTTCCCAATCAATTCTCCTAGATTAAAAATGCATGTTTGAACATAAATGTGACATGGATTACAAACAAAGCAAATGGCACACTTATTGAATAAAAAGCCATATAGTCATATATATGCACAAACAAAATGCTCAAGCAATTAATAAAGAAGCATAATGTTGATCAAATTTTTTCTCATTGCAACTATGCAAAGTTGTTCTCTTTGCTTGAGCTCCCCATATGGGGTCAATCACCAAAGCATATCAAGGCATATGACAAATCTCAATAGACCTACTAAGTGCCATGAACCTAGTTGAATCTAAGGGCTTTGTGAATAAATCCGCTAGTTGATCATTTGTGCCATCATGTTCAAGTGCAATGCATTTGTTTTCGACTAACTCTCTAATGAAGTGATGCCTAATGTCTATATGCTTTGTTCTAGAGTGCTGAACCGGATTCTTTGAAATGTTAATTACACTCAAGTTATCACAATAAAAGGTTATAGTACCTTGATCAAAGCCGTAATCCACAAGCATTTGCTTCATCCAAAGGAGTTATGTGCAAGCACTCCCGGCGGCTATGTATTCCGCTTCAGCTGTGGATAGAGAGATGGAATTTTGCTTTTTATAAAACCATGAGACCAAGTTGTTGCCTAGGAAGAAGTAACTACCTGTTGTACTCTTCCTATCATCACAATTCCCTGCCCAATATACATCACTAAATCCAACTAAGCTAGCATTAGTGTCAAAAGAGTACCATATCCCATAGTTGGATGTCCCATTCACATATCGAATGATTCTCTTCACAGAGTAGAGATGAGACTCCTTGGGATCCACTTGGTACCTAGCACACACACCCATACTAAAGACAATATCGGGCCTACTTGCAATCAAGTAAAGCAAGCTACCAATCATGCAGTCACAATGTTTGGCATTCTCAAGACCAAACTTCTTCACTAGGTTCTTTGCATAATTAGCTTGGGAAATGAAAATCCCATCATGTAATTGCTTCATTTGCAAACCTAGGAAGTAATTAAGCTCACCAACTAAACTTGTCTCAAATTCATGAGACATCACATCAACAAATCATTGAACTTTGGATTTTTTGGTGGAGCCAAACACAATATCATCAACATAGATTTGAGCTATAAATAGCTCATCTTTGTTACTCTTGATGAACAAGGTCATGTCAACACTACCCATAGAGTAGTCATTGTCAATAAGGAATTGAGTGAGATGCTCATACCAAGCCCTCGATGCTTGTTTCAACCCATATAGAGCCTTCTTGAGGCGATAGACATGATTATGGTGGTGTGGATCCACAAACCTCTTGGGTTGCTCAACAAACATTTCCTCATGCAAGAAGCCATTGAGAAAGGCACTCTTAACATCCATTTGGTGCAATTTGAACTTGTGCACACATGATATGGACAAAAGAAGCCTTATGGACTCAAGACAGGCAACCGGAGCAAAAGTCTCCTTAAAGTCGACACCCTCAATTTAAGAGTATCCTTGTGCTACAAGTCTAGCCTTGTTGTGCACAATGTTGCTATTCTCATCCGACTTGTTCCTATACACCCATTTGGTGCCTATGACATTGGTGTTCTTGGGTCTAGGAACTAGAGTCCAAACCTCATTTCTTTCAAATTGGTTTAGCTCTTCTTGCATGGCAAGAACCCAAAACTCCTCATTCAAGGCTTCATCAACCTTTTTGGGTTTAATTTGAGAGGTGTAACAAGTGTAGCTAATCTGATTAGCTATTTGACACCTAGTTCTAACACCCTCATTCACATCTCCAAGAATATCATTCTATGGAGATGTCTAACCAATGGAGCGGGTTCTTTGGAGTCCAAAGATAGATCTCTATCAAGAGGTTGAATAACCTCTTCATCTTGATTTGGCTTCACATCAATAGAAGTCTCACCGTATTTCTCCAACGGAGAATCATGAACCACATCAACCTCCTCATCATGGTTAGTAATTCTAAGCCTACATTCATCTATAACAACATTGGATGATTTCATGACACTATGAGTTTTCAAATTGAATACTCGGTAGGCCTTACTATTAAAGGCATATCCAATAAAAATTCCCTCATCACTCTTGGCATCAAACTTGCCAAGTTGATCACGGTCATTGCGTATGTAGCATTTGCTTCCAAATAAGTGGAAGTAACTAACATTTGGCTTCCTACCCTTCCACAATTCATAGGAGGTTTGCCTAGTACCGTGCCTTAGGAAGACTCTATTTCCTATGTAGCAAGCCGTATTGACGGCCTCGGCTCAAAGGTTCCTAGGGACATTGTTGCCAAGAAACATCACACGGTCCATCTCTTGAAGGACCCTATTCTTCCTCTCTACAACCCTATTTTGTTGAGGAGTTCGAGGTGCTGAGAACTCATGGGAAATGCCAAAGCTATTACAATAGCTCTCAAAACAAGCATTTTCAAATTGCTTCCCATGGTCACTCATAATTCTCTTAATGCTTTTGAAATTACTACTTAAGCGTGTGTCTAACAACCTAGAGGGGGGGGGGGGGGGGGGTGAATGGGTTGTTAATCGATTATTACCAATTTTTCGATTAGTAAATATTAAGCAATTAACCCAATTCAAACAAACATACAAAATCAAGTAAAAGTGCGGAAATATAAAGAATACTTGATTTTGACGTGGAAACCCTTCGACAAGGGAAAAACCACGGGCTATCCTTCTAGCCACACACGATCACAGAAATCCACTATATGAGTAAAAAGTTACACCCTCAAGTGATACTCGGACTCTCACTCTAGAAAACCTCAGGCTATGGACACTACCACTAGCCACTATTGGTTCAATCCCTAGTGATATCCTCCGATACACTACTCTTGGCGTGAGCACCTTCTACTCTACCCCGCGGGCCTTTTACAGTGGCTCTTGACCAATGCTTGTCAACCACACCTTAGTTGCAAGACTTCAATGCTTGTGCAACTTCACCCCGAAGCCACAAGACTTTGACTCAATGAAGAGTATAAGGTCTAAGTGAAAGTGGACAATATGCTCAAATGCAATAATGTGTAAGACCACACACAAAATGCTTAACTAGATGTTATAATGCAATTAAACAACCTAGTTATCAAACAATGCCTACATGTACACACAAGAGGTCTCAATTAGTTGTAGAGAAATTCTAACAACCTAATTGTCAAATAAATTCACATAAACATTCATAAACTTGACTAGATGCACAAAGCCAACCTAATCATCAATTAAACACACATGAACATTTATGGATTAGCTATTTAGGCATATATGACCTAATAATGCAAGCTATCACAAACAAACACAATCAAATATTCATGAACATTAACTAGTTGATTAAAACACAATTTATCAACCTAGTTATCAATAAATCACACATGAATATTTATGACCTAGCTTTTAGGCAAAAATGACCTAATCAATTTAGCTATCCAAATACAAACCCAATCATGTTATCAAGACTCATAAATATGCAATAAAGTAGAGTCTAGGTATTTAATCATGCAATAAATACATAATATAGAGTAAGAAGAACAATAAATGATATTCAAAGAAGTTCTTGCTTACCTAGTCATGAAACAATGAAGACCCATGCTCAAATGATGTTGAATGATGCAAGATGGAGATGGGTTTTGGGTTTGGAGAGTCAAAAATGCTTTCTTGAAGCTTTCTCTCTCTAGGAGCTCTAACCTCTCTCTAAAAATGATTTTCTAAGCTCCTAGTAGGCCAAGAAGAGAAGAGGAAGAATATATATGAAGCCCTAGTTAAAACTACGTCGTTTTGGGCTTGGGAATCAAAATCCCGTCAATACCGCTCTCTGGACCGCGGTTCGGGTAAGTGCCTAGACCACAGTACACGCAGCAGTGTGCCTACTGGACAACATCGCAGTTGGGACCACTGTGCGTGCAGTGCACATGCAGCGGTCAAGGCAGTAGGGGCCTACTGAAGTTTACCGCGTCAGAGACCGCTGGGCGTACATGTGTACAGGACGTGGTCAAGGCAGCATGGGCAAACTGATGTTTACCGCTCTGTATGCCGTAGTGCAAGCAGCGCCTGCCAAGAGGTCTAGGCCGCGCTAAAGGGAAAAATCCCTTTTTAACACTCAAGAAAAATGCCTATCTGACATGAATGTTGTGCAAGTGTGAAGTGAGTGAGATGCACACAATGAAGCACAATTAACATGCCAAACATGTTATCAAATGAGATACAATGCAAGATATGATATCTAATGCAAGCTAGTGAGTGTGATTGAAAAGGATGCACACACATATAAACAATAAAGAACACAAATGCAAGATAAACAAAACATGCATGAAGTGTGTGTGTGCACCTAAACTCTTCAAGAGACAAAATCAAGTGAGTATACCTTTTGCTCTTGAAGTCATAGAGATGCTTGGAAGCTTGCCAACACGGACCTTAGCTACCCATTACACAATCATCTCCAATGTGGTGTGGTTTGTCATGAAATAAGCCAATCATAAAATCAAGGTCCTTACAGCTTTTAATGTGTGAGTTCTTTTCATTTTGAATTTTAGTGCAAAGCATTTAAAATTTTTCAAATGTTTCAGATTTTTCTCTAAGAAAATATGTCCATGTAAATCTAGAGAAATCATCAACACAAACAAAAGTGTATCTCTTGCCACCGAGACTCTTGGTTTGCATGGGACCCATAAGGTCCATATGTAGAAGCTCTAGTGGCTCATTCGTGGCTCCTTCGTGGTGAGGTACTCGTGTGCATGCTTTTGGCTTTTTTTCCTTGTTGACAAGGTCCACAAACACCTTTGACTTTCTTCATAAGCTTAGGGAGGCCACACACAACCTTAAACTTATCTAAGATCCTCAAATCTCGATAGTTCATGTGGCCAAGTCTTTGATGCCACAACTCAACTTCCTCACACTTGGACATATTACAAGAGATAGCACTAGCTTCAAGACAATAGCAATTGTCACTAGATCTCTTTCCTTTTAGCAAGGTTTGTCCATTTGGCATTAAAATAGAATAATCATTTTTGTTAAACAAGATGGAGAGTCCATCATCATTTAGATGAGAAATGCTTATAAGATTGGCTTGCAAGCTATCAACAAGTAAAACATTTGACAAGGAAGGTAAATCGGGAATGGAAATGGTTCCTTTTCCTATAACTTTCTTTCTAGATCTATCACCAAAGGTGACAAATCCTTTATCCTCCATTACAAGAGATTCAAAGAAACTCTTGTTCCCGGTCATGTGCCTAGAGCACCCACTATCCAAATACCAAATGTTAGAGGCATTTGCCTTCAAGGCAATTTGAGCCACATGGAAAAAGTATTCATCTCTTCTAATCCACCTAGGTGAAATGCTCTCTCTCCTAGTGGTTTAGTCACATTGGCTCTAGATTTCCTAAGATCATACAAATTGGCTCTATGTTTCCTAGGAACATGCATTGTGGCTCTAGTCCTACTTCTTTCAATCATCTTCTAGTTCTACACATGTCAATATACTTAAAACAATTTGGTCCAATATGACCATCAACACCACAAAAGTGACATGTAGGAATGAAATAGGATATCATACCATTCCTTTATGAGTACAAAGGAGCTTTCCCCTGCCTTTGAGCTTGTTTTTGATGTCACCTTTTGTTCTAGAGAAAAAGAGAGTTAAACGAGGCGACATGTAAGGCGACATGCACAAGTTACCTAGGAAGTCGCCTTACACTGGAGAAAAATAAAGTTGCCCAAGGCGACATGTAAGGCGACACAAGTTACCTAGGAAGTCGCCTTACACACTGGAGAAAAATAAAGTTGCCCAAGGCGACATGTAAGGCGACATACACAAGTCACCTGGGAAGTCCTTTTCCAGAAATTTAGAATTTGTCGAAACAAATGCTTTAAGATCTGAAGGACTATAGAAATAATATCCTTTGGTTCCTTTTGGTTTTCCCACAAATATGCATGTTTCTGAAGGGGACTCCATCTTTTCTGTCTTTCCTTTTAATACGTGTGTAGGACATCCAAATATCCTTAAGTATTGTAAACTAGGCTTTCGTCCAGTCCACAACTCATGCGGTGTTTTAGGAACCGACTTAGATGGTACATCGTTTAGAATGAACATAGCAGTTTGTAAAGCATATCACTAAAAAGAAGTAAGAAGCTTTGAATAACTCAACATAGACCTAACCATGTCCAAAAGAGTCATATTTCTCCTTTCTGCCACCCCATTTTGTTGAGGTGTACCTGGAGTTTGTCGCTAGGTATTTGACCAAATGGGAGCACCCAGTTCCTATAGAACCTATCACTAAAATACCCCTAGAGGGGGATAGGGCTAGGCGGAGCTATACCTGGTTCGCTCCTCGGACTTACTATCTTGTTGTGTCCAATAAATTGATTTGGATTAGAATCCTTAACATAAATACTCACGCAAAAAGCTGAGAAATAATCTCATTATCAATAAAATATTGCTGAAACTCACCAGATAGATATTCTCAACCACGATCAGATCTCAAGATTTTTATATGTTTCTCAAGCTGATTTTCTACTTCAGCTTTAAATGCTTTGAACATGTCAAAAGCATCCGACTTATGTCTCATGAGATACACATAGCCAAATCTCGAGTAATCATCCGTGAAAGTGATGAAGTACTCATATCCACCTTTAGCTTGAATGTTCATAGGACCACACGCATCAGTGTGTATTAATCCTAAACATTCAATGGCTCTTGTGCCTTTGGTCGTGAACGGCCTTTTGGTCATCTTACCTTTCAGACAAGATTCACAAGTTGGTAGATCATCAACCTTTAAGTCACTTAAAGGTCCATCACTAACCAATCTTTTAATTCTATCAAGGTTAATATGACCTAGGCGCAAATGCCACAGGTAAGTTTCATCTTTTGATAATTTTATTCTTTTTTGATTAGGTTCCATTTATTCCGTGTCTAACAAGTGATATATATTTCTATGCAAATAGAATAAGCCGTTTTCTGATGTACCTTTGCAAACAAATTTGTCATTCTTACTAATAATAAAACTTTTATTAAAAGTAACCGAATATCCAAATTTATTTAAACAAGAAACTGAAATTAAATTTCTCTTGAATTGAGGTACATAATAAACATCTATCAAATCTAAATGCTTACTAGAATTAATTCTAATATCTCCCACTGCATAGGCAGACACCAACACTCTGTTGCCTAAACGCAATTTGAATTCATTCTCATTCAGTCTATTCCTTTCATGGAACCCCTTCTTGGTAGGCCCAAGTTGCTTTTCTTCTGTTGTTTCTTGACCTCCTTACGAGTCTTAACAGTAGCAACTTTACTAACCATATGAATCTCTTGACCCTTGCCATTAACAAGGATCTTCTTAGTGCTTTGAACATCTTGCATCAGGCACTGCAAGGTGTATTCATTATTGTTCAAGGTGTAGTCCAACATGAACTGATCAAAGAAATCTGACAATTAGTTGACAATCATGTCAATTTTCATCTCACCATCTATCTCAGCATCATTGAGTTCAGCAATGTTGAGATGTGCTATGACCTTCATCATGTGATCTTTCACAGTTTGTTCAGGTTTTATCCTAAGATTCATCAAAGCAGTCACTGCCTCCCTCTTAGTCGTCCTAGACCTTATAGCAAACATCTCCTCTAGAGACATCATTATATCGGCAGCAGAACTCATTCCTTCATGTTGCTGTTGCAACACGTCGGAGATGGTGGCCATAATGTAACATTTGGCCATCTCATTTGAGGTCTCCCACTGCTTATACTCATATCTTTGCTGCTCAATAGATTCATTAGTAGGAGCAGGTAGTTTAAGAGCAGACAAAACAAACTTATGCTTTTCATATTGCAACAATGGTCCAATTTTCCTTTTCCATGTGACATAATTATCTCCGGTTAAAATATTATCTTTTAGGATATTGATTAGGGATGGGGTCATGATTTCTTAGTAAAACAAAAATTATATAAGTAAACAATCATGATAAAGCACTTTCGAATATTTATCTTGAATTAAATAAAATAATTCAATCGTAAAATTCAACGGTGATCCAACATCCATTAATGTCATGCCTTCTATGGGAGTTCGCACCATTTACTAGTTGGACTAGGTCCCACCTAATTGTTAACATAACAACCATCACTTTCAATTTGGCCTTGCGATTTATATTGACAAGAACTCTTGGGAGGATATCAATAAAATACATTGATTGTGTTACCAAGATATCGACCTTCAATATATTCCTTCACGAAAAATCCCTCATTTGAGAGTAGATATCATTTTAGTCAATTGTCTAGTCTATCCTTGTAAGGAAGTATCTTACTAAATTCCATTCATGGATACCCCTTGGGGGGTTATCACACAAAACATAAAGCTCAACTTATCTTAGAGGTCATAGGTGTTCAAAACACCTTCTCCCACTCAATTATTTAAGGCGTGTGATCAAATTCCATAGAATGATTTACCAAGTTATCTAAATGCCAATTATATACCTAAACCATTCAATGCATGTTCATACCAAAAGAGATATATGAATGGCACTCCTATTCTATATGACATGTTACAAACAATGATAAACATTGTAATATTTACGAAAAATAAATAGCTACAATTTTGGTCCATCCTAGAAAAGCAAGTAAATTACATTTGTTTGAAATACAAGAAAACCCTAACTTGGCTATCAAGTCATCAAGCGGCGGTCTGACAATACTCTTGCACACCAAAATCCATACGCGGCTGCCCCATGCGCAGCACCACGCACGCGCTCGAAGGCTGGCGCGGCTGCCTTGGTGCGCAAGGGCTGCTACGGCTTTCCTCCAATGCTTCTTTTTCTGCTCTCAATTCTTTAATTCTTCGAATCTTCGAAACCTGAATATATTACAGCAGTTTTTTATTTTTATTACAACAATAAAATAAAAAAAAAACTTAGCAACTATCAAGAAGGAAATTATAGCGATGATAGACCACCCTTCTTGTTAAACCTCCAAATAAAAATTACATTGAAATTCTAGGACCAAAATCGAGCAATAACAAATCATATTATAAAAACATATATATCCATACATTCCGATGTAATTATATATGCAAATACCTAGAGTGCCATCTCTTTCTAAAACATGCATATTTACAATAAAAAGAAATAGATTCATGTATACATACATCAATTAATCAAGGGTACAATCAGGCTCTGATACCAATTGTAGGGAAAAACACACGGCGGAAGCGAAAAATTGGGTTTGTATATTTTAAAAATTTTCCTTTTAAAAGAAAGAACCTTAACCCTTGATTAATTAACATATAGTCAAAGTATCGTACCTTTTTCACGTGACGATTGATTTTGCGTCGATTTGAATCCGCTTGCTTTGAATTGAATCCGCAAGATCTTCCATTCCAATCATGAACGTGAATCACCTAGGAGTGTGGGCTCCCTTTTATTTGAATTGTAAACCCGAGGATGGAAAAAATAAACCTTTTTCTTTTGTTAGTCACAATAATCCTACTAGAGAAAATAAAGAACGTTTGGTCACTTGTGAATTCTTAATCTTTTAATCAAGAACTCGCGTGAACCCTAATTCGATCTTGTGCATAAAGCCTTTTGATGTAAAAGCTTCTAGTGCACTATCAAAAATAAAACACTCCTTATTCTTCTTCTCTTTGGCCGAATTCTACACCCCTTTCTTAAGTTGGAAGTTTTTTTTAAAATTTAAAAGCAAGAGAATAAAAATTTTCTAAAAAAAAAAACTTCTTTTTTCTTTTTTTGAACTACCATTATTAATTCCGAATTTAATAATATATATAGGTGATGGCCTAATCCTCTCTCAAGGAAGATTTCTACCTTGTAGTCAAATCCTCACACAAGTAGGATTACTTTTTCACCAAGTCTCCTATTAACTTTGAGTTTTAACTATATTCCAACTCATGAGTGTATTATCCAATAATAAATTATTGAATATAATATTGTGACTATATCTAAAACTTCATAATTTGACTAGATAAATAAAATACTATCTACTTATTAAATATAGTCTTTGATACTTATCATACTACCAACAATAGTATGACATTAGGAATCCTTCTCCTAGTTAGAAAAAGATTTTGACTTTTAATCAAACAATTAATTAATTAATAAATTAATTAATTTCCATTTGATTAATAAAATAAAATAAAAACAATATATTAGACTAATTAATTTAGCCTTGCCACCCAAGTAAATACTTGTGCAATATATTATTTTTCAATTTTATAAAATCCATTGGACTTTAATAAAAAGTTCACTTGTGAACTAGATCTATTCCTACTATAAAAGAAACAAGTCCACATGCCTTAAATTTAATATATTAATATAATCTAGCAGCCCATTTAATTAAAATATGCAAATTATATTCTTAATGTATTAATGGAATGCTAAACGAACCCCATTAGGGCCACCCTAGGATTCTTACATCCTTGGCCGCCTATTCCATGCCTTTTTGCAGAGTTACCGCGTGTCTTGATCACACATGACCACACCTCTCCAAAACTTTTGGATTCTGAAATCCAAAAACAATTATAGATGGACCTAGAAATTGGTCCAGTATAATATATCAAGTAATCCATGCAAGTTCGTGCGGATTGGAGATCTTAGCGGGCTATCTAATTTAAGCTTCAATAGACATAACCTAATCACAATCAACAAATGATTCACTTAGGTCCAATCTGAAAATACACTAAGAGTGATAAAACTAACCTAGAGGGGGGGTTAATAGGTTTTAGCCAAATTAGATGCCATCTTTTTGATTAATCAAAATTAAACAACACAACCCCTAATCTCTAACACAATCAATCATTGCCATAATAAAAATGCGAAATAAACAAAAAGACACAATGATATGATTTAAGTGAGAAACCCTCCAACTGGGTAAAAACTCACTAGCTAATCGCCAATCGAACCCTCAAATCCACTATTTGTAAAAACGATTACAACCTAGGTTGACCACATCACACCTAACCGGTTACTAATTCGTCCTCGCTACCCGTAGGCCTTTAATAGTTATTTTAGGCTCTTGCTTGTATACTACCAAAGGCAAATACAAGACTTAACTCTTAAAGGAAGAGATATAAAACCTAAAGTGAATATGATGATATTCTAAATGCACAAAATGCAAGATCAACACATTTAATGCTTATCTAGTCATGTATGAATGCTTTAAACAATCCTAGATATCATGTTGCTATATGACACACATATAACTTAGCTATATGAAATCAAAGTGTTCCTAGATGCAATAGCTATCACAATACAACAACCCAAACATCAACAAAAATCTCTATTTATAATGAAAAATTATAATCTAGATGCAAAACAAACATAAAAGAGAATTCTTGTTAAGCAAGAACACAAAGATGGATGAGAGTGGTGTTTTACTTACCAAGTAAGCTATGTTGATGAAGACCCATGCTTAGAAACATCCTAGATGAAACTAGATGATGATAGAACCATGTATGAATGATGGGTGATTGGGTTTTGGACAATAAAAATGGTTTCTTGCTACCTTTTCTTGCAAGACACTCTTAAGCTCTAAAAAGAATGAGAGAGAATGGATTCTGAAGCTCCAAAGAGGTAAGGAAGAGGAAAGGGCATATATATATGAAGCCCTAGACGAAATGATACCATTTTGAAAAACAGTAACAAAATCCCGTCATTACGGCTGTGCGTACCGCGGCTCAAGCAAGTTGTCTAGACCGCGGTACACGCAGCAGTGTGCCTATTGGACAATATCGCGGTTGAGACCGTTGTGCGTGCAAGTGCACAGGACGCAGTCTAGGCAGCATGGGCCTACTAATGTTTACCGCGACAGGGACCGCTGGGCATACATGAGCACAATACTCGGTATAAGAAGCATGACCCTACTGAAGTATACCGCTCTGTATGCTGCGGTGCAAGCAGAGCTTGCCAAGCGGTCTAGGCCGCGGTAAGAGAGGAAACTCTCTTTTCTAGGCAGACTCAACACACTAAGTAATGTGCAAAATGTGCAAGTGTGGTGTGTGATAAATGGCATACAAAGCATCATCCAATTACATGTAATCAAGAATATAATGCAAGCAAGTGAGTGTGTGCAACTATATCTCTTCAAGTAAAAGTAGAGTCAAGTAATCTACCTTTCTTGAAGCACTTGGAGTCCAATGGGAGATCTTCAATTCCTAATCTACCTTTTACAATGTTTTACCCCAATTGTGATTTTGTCAATGAAATAAGCCAATCATAAAGTGAGGCACTTACACAATCAATTAATTTTAGCTCATTCCACTAAATAGCTAAAATTGAACTCTTAAATAGAGATAGAATAAGATAATATTTCTCATTCGTACCCTAGACAATCTTATTGGAGATAGTGTATCCTTGTGAAGAATATCATTAATCGCCAAGAGCTCATATACCGCCTATAGCTCTCCTAGTTACCATATTTACTCATATGACCACATTTTGAACTTGGATATTTTGACTTGTCCAGAAGCCATGTTTCAATAGACACTATTGAAAACTTAACGTTAAGATTTTGTTAGGATTATGCTCAATGGCAAGAGTGTAATATTGTAATTGACAATCTTCTCATATTAATAAAGTGAATTCTGATTCTTACAATTACTTATAGCATTTATTATTATAATTGTCAAGGTAAATAATCATAAGGTCAAAAGACTATGAGACATGAAGAATTGTTCATACATCCGGATATGTATGAGGTAGACACAATTTTTTAGTTAGTCTTGAATAACGTTCACAACTTAAGTTAAAGGTTGGGCACCTCTATCTTGTTAAAGTTGTAGAATTCTTTTACTAGCATTTGAGTGAGATCAAATGAATATGATGAGTCTAAAATCATCGAAAGGTTTTCGAGTAAAAGAATATAGTACACTAGGTGCATTGAACTGGATCACAATGAAATACTTTATCTAGAACCATCACTAGATATAAGTCTTTTCATTAAAGAGGACAATCGGAGAGTCTATCTTAATCCTGAGATAAATGATGGACTTATGGTTGCAAGTGTTATCATTAGAGCTATCAATGAGTACGATTATATAGCATAGTCTATCCTCGATAGTTTGGTGGTATACATTTGTTAATCGATAGAGGACTTCATTTATAGATATGGACATCGTGGCTCCATTTATTAAATGAGAGTATAATATCATCATATGGATGTTTCGAGGTATTGGATATTAAATCTCAACGTTGAGTTTTCAATAATGATTATTGAAAACATGGCTTCTGGACAAGTCAAAGTATCCAAGTTCGAAATGTGGTCATATGAGGAAATATGGTAACTTGGAGAGCTATAGGCGGTCTATGAGCTCTTGGCTATTACTGATATTATTCACGAGGATACACCATCTCCTATAAGATTGTCTAGGGTATGAATGAGAAACATCTCCTTATTCTATCTTTATTTAAGAGTTCAATTTTAGCTCTTTAGTGGAATGAGTTAAAATTAATAGATTGGACCTAAGTGAATCATTTGTTGATTGTGATTAGGTTGTGTCTATTGAAGCTTAAATTTAGATAGTCCGCCAAGATCCCCAATCCACACGTATTTGCATGGATCACTTGATATATTCTACCGGGCCGATTTAAGGGTCCATCTAGAATTGTTTTAATATATCAAGAATATAATATGTCTATTATTTAATTAATGGGCTGCACTATTATATTAATATATTAAAAGGAGACATGTGGGCTTGTTTCTTTTAGTAAGAATGGGCCTAGTTCACATGTGGGCTTTTATTTAAAGTCCAATGGATTAAATGAAATAAGAAAATAATATATGGTCCATTTATATAAGTGGGGCGGCAAGGTGTATATATTAACCTAATATATTATTTTGTTTCATTGTTTTAATTAAATAAGAATTAGTTAATTTATTAATTAATTGTTTAATTAAGAAACAAATCTTTTTCTGATCAGGAAATATATTTCCTAAAGTTATACTATTGGTAGTAGTATATTAAAAGTAAAAGACTTGTTTGATAAGAAAATAAATAATTAATTTTATTTATTTAATCAAATAAGAAGTCTTTTTATTTAGTCAATAAAAGAATAAAAATATCTATGAGTTGGATTAGGTTTTTAAGTCTAAAGGTTGATGGAAATTAGGGTGCAACACAAACTCTTTTTGGTATGTGATTTGCGGCAACCCTAGTCCATTTAGAGGAAGATTTCGGCTATCCTAAATAGAAGAGGAAGCAAAATTTCGGCCACCTATATAATTCCACATATAGAATTCGGCCACGATAGTTGATTGAATGATTCAATTTTTCTTCTTCTTCTCAATTCATAGAAAAGGATAATTTTTATTCTACTAAACATAAAAGAGAGAAGAGATTATTCTTTGATAGTACACTAATTGCTTGTTCATCAATAAGCTTGTGTGTACAACATCGAATTAGGTTCACGCAAGTTTCGATCATTAGATTGAGAACTCAAAAGTGACCGGAATAATTTTTGTCTTCTTTTGATTGTTTTTGACTAACAAAAGAAAAAGAAAACTTTGTTCATCCATTCTCAGGTTTACAATTCAAAGAAAAAGGGAGACCACGCTCCTAGGTGATTCACGTACGTGTTCGGATTGGAAGATCTCGCGGTACTGTTCACGATCACTGTTCATGGGGGGGGGGGGGGGGGGGGGGGGGGGTTACTGTTCATGATTACTGTTCACGCGGGTACTGTTCGCGGGCATCGGAAAAGATTTTGCGGATTACCAATCGACGTAAGTCAATCGGATCACGCGTCAAGAGGTATTTAACTCTAACCGTATATATTTGAGTTTAATTAATTAAAAGGTTAAGGTTCAACTTTGAGAAAAATTTTAAAACCATACGAAATCTATTTTTCGTTTCTTCCGCTGCGTTTTATATCGATTTTTCCCTACAGATTTAATATCCCATACCTCAAAATATCCATATGATGATATTCTATTCACATTTAATAAATAGAGCCACGAAGTCTATATTTATAAATGAAGTCCTCTATTGATTAACAAATGAATACCACCAAAATATCGAGGATAGACTATGCTATATAATCGTACTCATTGATAGCTCAAATGATAACACTTGTAACCATAAGTCTATCATTTATCTCATGATTCAGATAGACTCTCCGATTGTCCTCAAGTGAAAACTTTTATCCATTGACGGTTCTGGATAAAGTATTTCTCTGTGATTCTATTCAATGTACCTAGTGCACTAGATTCTTTTGCCTAAAGACACTACACTTTAAATATTTTAGACTCATCATAACACATTTGATCCCACTCAAATGCTAGCAAAAGAATCTACAACTTTAACAAGGTAAAGGTGCCCAACCTTTATCTTAAGTTGTGAACATTGTTCAAGACTAACTAAAGAATTGTGTCTACCTCATACATATCCAGATGTACGAACAATTCTTCATCTCTCATAGTCTTTTGACCTTATGATTGTTTACTTTTGACAATTATAATAATTAAACTATAAATGCTATAAGATTTGTTAAACTAGAAATCGCTTTATTAATATGAAAAAGATTGTCAAATACATCATTACACTCTTGCTATTGAGCATAATCCTAATAGGCAGGATGCTTGGTATTGTGGAAGGAGCAGTGCAAGATGGATTGAGTTACCAGGGAATCATGGCTGGACCGATTTATGATTTCTGGAACCAGGGAGAAGGGTGGCTCATGGCTATGTACCTTTACCTATGGTGTACACATTGCCTAGCCAAGTTTCAACCTCATGCCCAGCTACATCTTGAACGTGGATGGTTTCAAAGCTGTCATTCTGTCTTTACCTTCGATGGTCATGACGGCATTGTCAACATCTAACTTGGGAAAGATTGGCGCTGCTAGGCTAACCGGTCAGGCAGGAAGTTAGGGTAGAAAACAATGTACTTGCTTCAATTATTGTTGTTCTTTTGTTTGCTTGTTTTTTTATGCAGTCTGAAAGAAGGGTTGGGCTCCCTAATTTGATCAATGAGCTTTCCCTATCTTTTTCATCTGTCATATATATCTGGCTTACTCCCATTACGGCCACCTTGGTTAAATCTTGTTGCATGCTTATAACATGATGTAGCACAAATCTGAGGGCAATTCCCCAACATTAAATTGATCTAACCAATATCCGGTAACAAAAGAAAAAGGCCTTAGGTGTGGTAGGTGGCCGATACCAGGTTATCTGGATGCTTGTCAATGAGTCTCGGAGCGTCTTCCTTAGATACTTTATTAGTGTTGTTTAGTCTATCTAGGAGGGTCGAAGTATCAGGCATTCCTTTTCAGGAGACCCCAATACTTAGGCAAAATTCTATGGTGAGTGCCGGTACCTGTCGCTCTTGTTGTTCAGGAGTTTTGGTACTCTGGTGAATCGCGGTACCTCACTTTCCTACTTCAAGGAATCTTGGTACTTTGTTGATATTGTCGTCGAATCATGGTACCCAGCCTTTCATTCCTCAAGAATCGGGATATATAGGTCGATCATGGTACCTAGCCTTCCTATTTCAAGGAATTTTGGTACATTGGCGGAGACCATGCGAGCACATTTGGCGAGTCTGGGTACCTTGCATTCCTGTTCTAGGAATCTTGGTAGCTTGGCAAAAACAAGGTGAACACATTATCGAATCTAGGTACCTCGCATTCAAGTTCTAGGAATCTTGGTACCTTCCAAGGTGAACATATTGTCGAATCTAGGTACCTCGCATTCCTGTTCTAGGAATTGATACATCTTTTTGCGTCGTTACCAAATTACGATTATCAAAAGATATTTATATTAATTCCTACGTAATATGCTTTAAAGTTTGAAAACAAGTAAAGCGGTGAGTGAGGGTATCATCCATAGGGAGGTGTATCCGTATAACTGTCTCTAGCTAAAGCGTTATTGAAAGCGATGTAAATAGAACATGGAAGTGGTGAGAGTGGTGTGTGTGAAGTGTATGCATAATGCGAAAGGTGTGTGAGGTGTGAATAAACTAAACTAAATATAAATTACACTAAGGATAGAAATACAACCGGGTGCTTGCCTTTCTAAATCTAGCTACATGGAAATCAATTACATTACAAAGCAATATAAATTAGTCTACTTCTAAAGGCAAAGTACCCTAGCTACGAAAAAAAATGTGGCTTGGAGAGATGCAAGATAGTGGTTACAATAGGTACATAAGTTCACCAAACACACAAGCTAGTCATGTTGATTATAAACATTCAAGCACCATTCAAAACGGATTCAAGGGCTAGTTCTCTTGATTAAGGATTCCGAAACCAAATCATCTATTATTACTAATCATTTGTTGATTAAGGAATACCGAAATCAATTTTCATCACTCAACCAAAGGCATAGAATGAGCAATTGTGTCTAGGTCTAGACCCATTAAGCACAAGAACAATACACCAAACAACCTAATCTAGCATAAGCATGCATAAATCAAGTTACCTCTATTCAAGAGTTAACAATAAAGATCCATTCACAGTTGATCAACCGGAACACGGATGTGCTCTTTCACACTAATCAATCCATACATATCGATTCCCTTTCATCACCAACATGCAAACAAGAGTGAGACTCTACTTTTACACTACATCATTTGTTTACACTACACATTGTTTTAATCTAAAGTCTCACTTATGCAAACATATCAATTTCTACTCATTCACCAATATACATATCTAGAAAAGAGATATATAGCAATAAGCTCAAAGAATAAAGTCAAGATCCAAGTTGAATCTAAGTAAATACCATATATAACAAGCTCAAGTGTTGGTTTACAAATATTCCCTCATGGGGATTACACATCAAAGAAATAGAAAATAAAACAAAGAGAAGAGTTTAGAGATTACCAAGATCTCTATTTTGTTTTCGTCTCCTTTCTCCTTGGATCTACTTCAAATATGGATGGAAGAAGTTTAGAGGTGGTGGTGGTGATACATTCATGGAGGAAAACCTCCATGCAAGCCTTTGAAGCTCCTCTCTCTCTTTTGTGGTGTAAGATCTAGGATCTAGGATATTTGAGAGATATTGCAAGATCTGGATATTAGAGATATCTTTAAAAGACCAACAGGTGGGATATTTATAGTGTTTGAAGGTTAGGGCATTAATTGGGTGTGAAAATTCAAGTCTACCCTTAAAAATATTTTGATCTGTAAGTGGATAAAGTTCTGCCGACTTAACCTGCGAGTTGGAACTCGCAGATCCATCTAGCAGGTTGATTTTACTGGTCGTAACTCGCAGATCTGGATGGCAGAAGGTTCTGAGAAAGTTTTGCGAGCAAAATCTACGAGTTCAATCTCGCAGTTCCAACTCACAGTACAACTATTACTTCATTCTGCGAGGTCCAACTCATAGTTCCATCTAGCGGATGGTTCTGTGAATGTTTTACAAGCGATCTCTACGACTTTAATCTCGCAGTTCCAACTCACATTACACTGCTACTTCATTATGTGAGGTCCAACTCGCAGTTCCATCTAGTGGTAGGCTTTGGAATGAATCTGCTACTTAAATCTACGAGTTAGAATTCACAATGCCATCTAGCAGATTTTTCTACTTCGTGCAGCAGTTGTTGAAATGGGTGTAACTTCTTCTAAAACAATCCAGAATCATGATTTGTAAAGTTCACTGAAAACTAGACTCCTGGGGCTTTCCGAAAATATATGGTTTGACATCTAATTCAATCCGAGGAGGGAGATATGGCTTCTGTAAGTTAGACATTCTGCACAAGCCATCTCAATTTCAGCTCTTTTTCTTCCTCTTTGCCTTCAAACCATCACTTTAAGCTCAAACACCTAGCTTATGGGGAAATGAACCTACACAAGGCTCAAACACATATTACATACACAAAAACGCTTAAAAATGAGAACAAAAGATAGGAATAAGGAGCCTAAAATAGGTACATAAATGTACCGATCAGGAATCTAGGTACCTTCCAAGGCGAAAACAAGGCGAATACATTGTCGAATCTAGGTACCTCACATTCCTGTTCTAGGAATCTTGGTACTTTGGTGAAAATAGTGGTATATAGCCTCCATGTTTCAAGGAACCTATGCACTTAGGCTAAGATACTGGTTAATCAAGGTACCTAGCCTTCCATTTCTCAGGAATCTAGGTACATTGGTGAAAACAAGGTGAACATATTATAGAATCTAGGTACCTTGCATTCCTGTTCTAGGAATCTTAATACTTTGGTGAAAATAGTGGTACCTAGCCTTCCTGTTTCAAGGAACCTAGGCACTTAGGCGAAGATACTAGTGAATCAAGGTACATATCCTTCCATTTCTCAAGAATCTAGGTACATTGGCGAAAACAAGGCGAACATATTGGCAACACGATCTTGGTAGGCAACTAAGGCCACTTTAGCACTAGGTCTTCTTGGCGGGGGGTGGTTGGCCTTGATCTGGCAGAAAACTATGCTCTTACTATCCAGACCCTTCTCAACAGGGGGTGATGCCCGGCCAAGGCCTTGATCTGTCATGCAACTATGCTCTTACGATCCAGATCCTTCCTAGCGGGGGGTTATTTCTCGGCTAATGTAGCAGGAATGCCATATGGTTTTTCCTAGTCTTGGGGTGATCATTGGTGAATTTATATGGTGAACAAAGGCGATAGAATGTACACAAATGGAGATTGGAGAAAAAAGAGAACCTTCTTTTATTGATGAATCAAGAGGCGATACCAATACTTATGGGTACTAACATCAACTAGTACCTCTCCCAGGTGATACTGGCCGGCCTTTACTGTAGGTTTTACAAGTAGAACCTCTTCAGGTGATCTGTATTCCAGGTGTGGTCGATAGGATGTTTGTCCATATCCTCTAGCTTGTAAGCCCCACTTCGGATTATCATTTTAACCGAATCGAGACCCTCCCAATTTGGGGCTAGTACCCCATCTAACCTCTTTCGGGTATTCTAGGTTACCTTCCTAAGGACTAAGTCCCCTTCATTGAAGCTTCGGTTTCTATCTTTCTTGTTGAAGTATCGGGCGATCCTGCTCTGGTAGTCTGCCATGCTTTCTGCAATCCTATCTTGCCTTTCCTCCAGGAGGTCTAAGTTGGCCCTCAGTTTATCTTCATTGCCTTCTGGTTCAAAGTGTTGAACCTGGAAAGAGGTGAGTTTATGCTCTATTGGGAGGACGGCTTCTACCCCGAAAGTCAATGAGTAGGGGGTTTCTCCAGTAGCCGTCTTTTTGGTAGTACAATAGGCCCATAGCATATCAGATAGCTCTTCCGCCCATTTACCCTTCTTCTATTAGAGATTTCTCTTCAGAAGTCTCTTGATGGTATTGTTTGTGACCTCTACCAGGCCGTTAGTCTGAGGATGTGCTACTGAGGCGAAACGAAGCTCGATTCCTAGATTTTGGCAGAAATCCCGGATTCTAGCATTGTCAAACTGTTTACCCAAATCTGTGATAATGACCATTGGGGTACCGTATCGGTAGACCACATTTTTCTTAATGAACTCAATCGTGTTTGCCTCAGTGATCTTGGAAAGGGGCTTCACTTCCACCCACCTGGTAAAATAATCAATGGCCACTATTGCAAGTTTCTGTTGACCAGACACGGTTAGGAGAGGTCCAATTAAGTATATTCCCTAGTAGGCAAATGGGTATGGTGAGCTGATAGAGACAACCATTCTAAAGGAAGGTGGTGCAAGTTGGCCGTCTTCTGGCATGGTTCATAAGATTGTACAAACTACCTTGTTTTCCAAGTAGCTGCCAATTCTCCTAGTCAGGTTTCTGCTGGTTCTCCAGTTCAGCGTGCTGACAAGGCCCCAATGCAATTTTCTGTGAAACGTCAGATAGTCTTTACTGACTCGGATTATGATGAGGGATAAGCCAGCCTTGAGAAAGTATCAATCAAACCGTTCACTCCTGTTGAAAACCTATATGACTATGAATCGGTTCATGTCGACAAAGTATCTATCTGGCTGAACCGCCCTTCTGGGCCCCTACCTAATGTTATCCTGGCCCCGGTTGTAAACGACACCGAGGCGGGCCTATCGAGAGCCACTAGTCAGGACCAAACTGTTGCCATACCCTCAATGGTCATTCCTGAGACCACCCCAGTTTTGGGCTCAGTTCAAAATGGCAATCGGTCTCAAGGCCTTGAAGTGATGCCACTTCCTACTGTGGTCGACACTTCTAGCTCGAAGAAAATGCCAGTCTACCCCATTGACATGCTGAAGTCCATGTCCGCAGGAATAGGTTATGTTGGTGAGGCTACTAGACTGACTTTCGGAATGCTAGTGATATGGATCGAGTCTGAGCTATTTACAATAACGGTGTATACGTATGTATTTTTAACTTTCTTGCCAATTCTTTTCGCTTCAGGTTTATACAATCATAACATGTTTCCTTTCTCTTTTTAAAGGTCGTAGAGGAGATGACTAGGACCATGATGGCTCAAAAGAAATAGGCTGTTGAAATTTCTCAGCTAAAGAATGAGCTAGAAAAGAGGAAAAGAGCGGGCAGTTCTGCCTCAGCAAGTGAATCGAAGTAAAGAGCATATTTTGAAGAAAAACTGAAGCAGCGTGATACGATTGAGGCAGTCCTGAGGAGGGCCATTTTTACTGCATAGACCCGAGCTAACAATGCCACGACCAGCCTGACGGAGCTTGCTGTGAAGAACACCCAGCTTGAAGCCAATCTGGCTAAGGCTGAACAGCGGTGCGCGGAGCTTGAACATAAGCTATCCTTGGCTGAACAGGCTGCTGCTGGTCAGGAGGCAGAAGCTCGAGTTGCCAAGGAAACTATGGCTACCTCCCAACAATCTATGCTTGAGGCCCAGTAGGGATCTGAGGACGCCAGGCTTCGCTATGAAAGACTGGTTGAAGATCTGAGGAAGCAGAAGGTTAGCATAAAGGTGCTCTCTTAAGAAGCTAGACTAACCCTCGAAGTTCAGAGTGTTGATTGTTACAAAGGTCTCCTGCATTCGAGGTAGTTATGCTGAGGGAACTAGAACGAGGGCTTGCTACTGCTCGAATGTTCTTTGGAGGTAAGAAGAGGTCTACTGGGGAGGCTCACCGTAAATGGGACCGAACGATTGAAAAGCATAAGGCCGAGTCTCTTAATGCAATAAAGAACCAGAGGATGAGATGGATGGCTTACTCCAAGTCTATTGGGAAAGAGCCTCATAAAATGCATCTAGAGCTCCCCTCCAAGGCCTATCTAGTGACCTTTCATGTGGCAGAAGAAGATGGTTCAATATCCAAGGGCATTAATATTGGACCTTTGCCTGAGACTGAATACTCTCCTTTCATGGCTAAAGACTGTGAAGATGACGTCTGCTGGCCAGATTTTGGAGATCTGACCAATGGCTATGAAGAGGGAGATAAACCCCCTGGCACCTCTGGACCTGGTGGCCCTTCAGGAACTCCTACATCCAGATTCCTCCTCCTCAACTGTGCAATTTTATTATACCACACATCTTGTAAATTTTTCCTATAACGTTGTATGATTAATTCATTCTTTCATGATACAGATATTCATTTATTTATTCGTGTGGTCTTCTCTCTTTTAATCAACCCTCTTTGCTAATTGTCACTTCTGATTTAATCAGTTATCTTATTAACTGATTGTGACTAATATGATTGACTAAGTCTTCGACTGACTGAATTCGATTAGTTGCTAGCCCGATCAGCTATCTTAGTTGGTTGAACGATCTTGGCTAAACTAATTCTCAACAATCTATGCTAATTGTCACTTCTGATTTAATCAGTTTTCTTATTAACTGATTGTGACTAATATGATTGACTAAGTCTTTGATTGACCAAATTTGATAGGTTGCTAGCCCGATCAGCTATCTTAGTTGGCTGAACGATCTTGGCTAAACTAATTCTCAACCATCTTTGCTAATTGTCACTTCTGATTTAATCAGTTATCTTATTAACTGATTGTGACTAATCTGATTGACTAAGTCTTCGACTGACCGAATTTGATTGGTTGCTAGCCCGATCAGCTATCGTAATTGGCTGAACGATCTTGGCTAAACTAATTCTCAACCATCTTTGATTCGTTCAATCATCTTTTTGACTACCCAGTCGATCATCTTTTTGATCGGCTGAACTTGGTTGGGTCAGTCTAGCTAATGACTAGCTTTTAGTTATACCGATCGGTTATCTAATCAACTAGTCGAGAATGATTTGTCTTGTAGTTGCATTGTATGCTCGCTCAAGTAGTGTTCATTTGATAAACCATTTGTATGGCATCTAGTTTGTAGACTCTTGTCTTTTATCTGGCAACTGAGTCATTGGGACGTCTCCCAATAGTCTGTTACTCAAGATTCGTTGCAATGAGGATTTTCTCCCTCTCATTAACTTTGCTTATCTTAACTTAGTGTCTGGTTAACTAGCGTTCATGCATCAGAATTTGATTACCTCATCCAACTTTCTGCGCATCCATTAGGTATCTAACCACCTGAAGGCGCTCTAACAGTGCTTCTAATGCACCCAGTTAGTTTCGGTAAAAGTGCAATGCCTTTGCAATATATGCTTTTGGCCCCATCACTGGGCCCCCCAAGAACCCTTTCGGGATCCAACGAGACTTGCTTTTGTGAACGAAAGCAATATTAGAACATTTTTTTCTTAAACTATGCTTCCCTTGAAGGGCTTTTATTAATATCTTCCAAAACTATAAGAAGGAACAAATGATTAGCTATAAGAAAAATATGTAACTATTATAAACTTAACAGAATATCTAAAAATTCTAATAAACAACAGAAAAAGAATATCCCCTTAAAGGTAAAATATCTTCAAGTACTGAGCGTTGCACGGCCTGGGTAGCTCTCCTCCTTCTGGTCGGACAAGGCGATATGCTCTATGCCCAGCTAGTCTGACCACTTGATAAGGTCCTTCCCATTTGTCAGCTAGCGATCCAGCCGCCTTATCCCTCATGTTTAGGAATACCCTTCTAAGAACCAGATCTCCAAGTTGGAATTTTCTTTCTCGGACATTCGAGTTGTAGTATCTCGTAACTCTTTGTTGGTAGGCTGCATTTCTCACCCTCTCCATATCCCTTTTTTCTTCCAATACATCTAGGTTCTGTTCTAGGGTCCTTATATTAGTATCAGGCTGATATAGCTGGACTCGAGGGGAAAGGTGGGCTATCTCAACCGGAATGACAGCTTCAGTCCCGAATGCTAGGGAATAAGATATCTCTCCAGTCGATGTTCTTTGAGTTGTTCGGTATGCCCAGAGTACTTCATGCAACTTATCTGCCCAATTTCCTTTCTTACCATCGAGCTTGGCTTTCAATGTGTGCTTGATGATCTTGTTGACAGCTTTAGTTTGTCCATTGGTTTGAGGATGGGCCGGCGTAGCATAATAATTTTTAATATGGTACTTTTGGCACATTTCCCTGAAGTTATCACTACCGAATTGAGTCTCATTATCAGTGATAATTGTGTCTGGGATCCCGAACCGATAAATGATGTTTTTCTTTACGAAGCTGGTGGTGTTAGCTTCAGTTATATGTACTGATGCTTCCGCTTCTGCTCATTTTGTGAAATAGTCAACCGCCACAATAGCATGTTTTGCATCTCTTTTAGTTATTGTTGGCATTAGGCCGATCAGATCTAGTCCCCACATTGCAAATGGCCAGGGTGAGGTCAGATTCTTCAGGTTCTCGGGTGGTTGCTTGATGTCATTTGCTATTCTTTGACAAGTACCGCATTTCTCAGCCATCAATTTGGTATCTTGAAATAGTTTTGGCCAGTAGAAGCCCTGTCTGAGGGTTTTATGAGCCAAACTTTTTCCTCCAAAATGGTTTCCACATATACCTCTATGTATACTAGCCAGAATCTTATTTTCCTCGTCTTGACTGACACATCTCTGTAGGACCTTAGAAATCCCCCTTCTGTAGAGCTCTCCTCCTATTATTGAATACCAGGCTGCCCTGTATCTAATGCGCTTTGCTTCAGCTACATCTTTCGGGATCGTGCCGTCTTCTAGGTATTGCCTGATCGAGGTAATCCAAGTGATCTGCTCTTCTTCTACCATTTCCACTATCAGCTTTTCTTATTCTTTAACGCTGGGCTTCTTAAGATGAGCCACTGGAATAATCTTAGACCAGATACCAGTGGTTGCTGATACCAACCTTGATAATGCGTCGGCTTTCTCATTCTTTTCTCTCGGGATCTGAGTGATTCTATAATCCTTGAATCTCCCGAGGAGTAACTTAGCTATCTCTAAGTAAGCCACCATATTAGAATCTTTTTCCTAGAACTCATCTAGGATCTGGTTAACCACCACCTGAGAGTCACTGAATATCTCCACTTCGTCTGCTCCCAGTGCCGTGCATACCCTGAGTCCAGTCAACAGTGCCTCATATTCGGTCATGTTGTTGGTAGCCTTAAAGTCAAATCACAAGGCACATTCTACATGATCGCCATCGGGGGTTGACACCACTATGGCTGCCCCACTGCCATGCTTATTTGACGACCAATCAACGTGCAGCTTCCAACTAAAAACCTTAATTTCCCTTTCTTATAGTATCCTGATTACCTCACTATTCGGCTCAGTGAACTTGGTGATCAGATCCGCCACTACCTGACCTTTTATTGCGGCCTTTGGCAGGTAAGTGATATCGAACTCACTCAGCTTAACCACCCACTTCGTCAATCTTCCTGACACTTATGGTAGATAGAATCTGCTTTAATGGACAATCTGTATATACCTCAATCTTGTGAGCCTGGAAGTAGGGTTTTAGCTTTCTTACAGCTGTCACTAATGCTAATGCCATCTATTCAGCTGCCGAGTACCTTGTTTCTGCTGGCAACAAAGCCTTGCTAGTGTAATACACTGGTTTTTGTACTTCTTCGTCCAGCCTGACCAATACCGACCATGTGGCCACAGCTGTGATTGATAGGTATAAGTACAGTGTTTCTCCCTTCTGAGGCTTTGATAATATAGGAACCTTACCCAAATACTCTTTGATCTTCTAGAATGCTTGTTCACATTCCTTATTCCATTCTACTCTCTTGCCTTTCCTTATTGCTCTGAAGAAAGGTAAGCATATGCCGGTTGACTTGCTAATAAATCAGTTTAGTAAGGCTAGGCTGTAGCAAGCCCTCGTTCTAATTCCCTCAGCATAAGTGCCTCGAATGCATGAGACCTTTTGTAACGATCAACGCTTTGAACTTTGAGGGCTAGTCTGGCTTCTTGAGAGAGCACCTCCTGTAGGGAAAAATACGAAAACACAGCGGAAGCGAGACTAAAACGAATTTAGTATAGTTTAAAAATTTTCCAATAATTGAACCTTAACCCTTTAATTAATTAAACATACATATATTCAAAAGATATCATGCCTCTTGTCGCGTGATCCGATTGACTTAGCTTCGATGGTAATCCGCAAGATCTTCCAATCCGATCACGAACGTGAATCACCTAAGAGCGTGGTCTCCCTTTTCTTTGAATTGCGTACTTGAGAAAGGAAAAACGAAATCTTCTTTCCTGATCATTAATCACAAAAACTCTAAGAGCCTAGAAATTGTAGGGAAAAAATTAACTAAAACCGTAGCGGAAGGCGAAAAGTAGATTTTCGTATAGTTTAAAATTTTTCTAAAGATTTGAACCTTAACCCTTTAATTAATTAAACACAAATATACGGTTAGAGTTAAATACCTCTTGTCGAGTGATCCGATTGACTTACGTCGATGGTAATCCGCAAGATCTTCAATCCTAGCACGTACGTGAATCACCTAGGAGCGTGGTCTCCCTTTTTTCTTTGAATTGCTTACCTGAGAATGGATGTACGGAACTTCTGATCCTGATCTTCAATCCCAAAACACCAAGAGCCTAGAAAAATAGTTCCGGTTACTTTTGAATTCACAATCGATATGATTGGAACTCGCGTAACCCTAAATCGAAAGTGTGCACAAAACCTTTTGATGTTAAAGGCTTGCAAGTGCACTATCGAATGAGAACTTATTTTTCTTTTTCTCTCTTGGCCGAAATTCTATGTGTATTGAGTAAGATTTTTATTTTTCAAAGCAAACAAAAATCTCTCTCACTCAAGCTTCTTGGTGGCCGAAATTTATCATCTTATATTTATAAGGTGACCGAAATTTCTCCTTCTCAAAATAGGGTTGGCCGAATTCTTTGTGTAGGAAATCTAGGGTTGGCCAATTTCCTTACTTGAAAAGGAATTTTGCTTTTCCCTAATTCCTATCAATTTAAGAATCCTAACCCTTATAGGACTAGGGTGGTCGAATTCTTTGTGTGGTATGGAGTGTATGTGGACTTAATCCTTACCACATTAGGACTCCTATCACTTAAAAGAATTCTAACCCTAATCCAACACATAGTATTTTATTTACTGATCAGGAAAAGATTTTGATTTAAACTATTAATTAATTAAATAATTAATTAATTTCAATTTAATCAAAACAATAAAATAAAATAATATCTTGGGCTATTTTATTAGCCTTGCCGCCCACACCATATATATATGGGTCTAAAATTACTTTTCTTATTTTATTTAATCCATTAGACTTTAAATAAAAGCCCACATATGAACTAGACTTATTCTTACTAAAAGAAACAAGCCCACATGTCTCCTTTTAATATATTAATATAATAGAGCAGCACATTAAATAAATAATAGACATATTATATTCTTAATATATTAAATGCAATTCTAGATGGACCCAAAAATTGGTCCGGTAGAATATATCAAGTGATCCATACAAGTACGTGTGGATTGTGGATCTTGGCGGGCTATCTAAATTTAAGCTTCAATAGACATAACCTAATCACAATCAACAAATGATTCACTTAGGTCCGATCAATTAATTTTAACTCATTCCACTAAAGAGCTAAAATTGAACTCTTAAATAAAGATAGAATAAGGAGATGTTTCTCATTCATACCCTAGACAATCTTATAGGAGATGGTGTATCCTCGTGAGTAATATCAGTAATCGCCAAGAGCTCATAGACCGCCTATAGCTCTCCAAGTTACCATATTTCCTCATATGACCACATTTTGAACTTGGATATTTTGACTTGTCCAGAAGCCATGTCTTCAATAATCATTATTGAAAACTCAACGTTGAGATTTAATATCCAATACCTCAAAACATCCATATGATGATATTATACTCTCATTTAATAAATGGAGCCACGATGTCCATATCTATAAATGAAGTCCTCTATCGATTAACAAATGAATACCACCAAACTATCGAGGAAAGACTATGCTATATAATCGTACTCATTGATAGCTCAAATGATAACACTTGCAACCATAAGTCCATCATTTATCTCAGGATTAAGATCGACTCTCCGATTGTCCTAATAATGAAAAGATTTATATCTAGTGACGGTTCTAGATAAAGTATTTCATTGTGATCCTGTTCAATGCACCCAGTGCACTAGATTCTTTTACTCGAAAACATTTCGATGATTTTAGACTCATCATAACTCATTTGATCCCACTCAAATGCTAGTAAAAGAATTCTACAACTTTATCAAGATAGAGGTGCCCAACCTTTAACTTAAGTTGTGAACGTTATTCAAGACTAACTAAAGAATTGTGTCTACCTCACACATATCCGGATGTATGAACAATTCTTCATATCTCATAGTCTTTTGACCTTATGATTATTTACCTTGACAATTATAATAATAAATGCAATAAGTATTTGTAAGAATCAGAAAACACTTTATTAATATGAAAAGATTGTCAATTACAATATTACACTCTTGCTATTGAGCATAATCAAAAAGAAAGACCGTTCCGGTCACTTTTGAATTCACAATCGTTATGGTTGAAACTCGCGTGAACCAAAATCGAAAGTGTGCACAAAACCTTTTGAGGTAAAGGCTTGCAAGTGCACTATTGAATTTAGAACTATCTTTCTCTCTTCCTCTTGGCCGAAATTTCACTATGTTCTAGAGTTGGATTTTTTTTTATCTTATAAGCAAAGAAAAATCTCTCTAGCAAGAAGCATTCTCTTGGCCGAATTTTTATCCCATCATATATATGGGGTGGCCGATTCTATTGCTTATTTAATTAGGGTTGGCAGAATTCTCTTAATAGGAATTCTAGGGTTGGCCGAATTCCTCACTTCAAGAGGATTTGTGCTTTACCCAAATTCCTATCAACTCAAGAATCCTAACCCTAATCCAACTCATAAGTGTATTTGTGATTATATTAAAGACTTCCTTATTTGATTAGATAAATAAATATCTACTTACCAAATTAAGTCTTTTATATTTGTTATACTACTATAATAGTATACTACTAGGAAACATAATTCCTAGTCAGAAAGAGATTTTGATTTTTAATTAATAATTAATTAATCAATTAATTAATTTCCATTTAATCAAACAATAAAATAAAATAATATTTTAGGCTATTATTATAGCATTGCCGCCCACACACAAAAATATGGGCTAAATATTATTTTCTTATTTTATTTAATCCATTCAGGCTTTAAATAAAAGCCCACATGTGAACCAGACTCATTCTTACTAAAAGAAATAAGTCCATATGCCTCTCATTAATAAATTAATATAATTGAGCAGTCCATTAAATAAATAATGTGCAAATTATATTCTTAATATATTAAATACAATTCCAGATGGACCAATAAATTAGTCCGGTAGAATATATCAAGTGATCCATGCAAGTCCGTGTGGATTGGGGATATTGGCGGGCTATCTAAGTTTAAGCTTCAATAGACATAACCTAATCACGATCAACAAATGATTTACTTAGATCCTATCTATTAATTTTAGCTCATTCCACTAAACAGCTAAAATAGAACTCTTAAATAAAGATAGAATAAGAAGATGTTTCTCATTCATACCATAGACAATCTTATTGGAGATAGTGTATCCTCGTGAATAATATCAGTAATCGCCATGAGCTCATAGACCGTCTATAGCTCTCATAGTTACCATATTTACTCATATGACCACGTTTTGAACTTGGATATTTTGACTTGTCCAGAAGCCATGTTTTCAATAGACATTATCGAAAACTCAACATTGAGATTTAATATCCAATACCTCAAAATATCCATATGATAATATTATATTCTCATTCAATAATTGAGCCACGATGTCCATATCTATAAATGAAGTCCTGTATCGATTAACAAATGAATACCACCAAACTATCGAGGATAGACTATGCTATATAATCGTACTCATTGATAGCTCAAATTATAACACTTGCAATCATAAGTCCATCATTTATCTCAGGATTAAGATAGACTCTCTGATTGTCATCATAATGAAAAGACTTGTATCTATTGACGGTTCTTTATAATGTATTTCATTGTGATCCTATTCAATGCACCCAGTGCACTAGATTCTTTTACTCGAAAACCCTTTCGATGATTTTAGACTCATCATAACTCATTTGATCCCACTCAAATGCCAGCAAAAGAATTCTAAGACTTTATCAAGATAAATGTGCCCAACTATTAACTTAAGTTGTGAATGTTTATTCAAGACTAACTAAAGAATTGTGTCTACCTCATACATATCCAGATGTACGAACAATTCTTCCTTTCTCATAGTCTTTTGACCTTATGATTATTTACTTTGACAATTATCATTATAAATGCTATAAGATTTTGTAAAACCAGAAATCACTTTATTAATATGAAAAAATTGTCAATTACAATATTACACTCTTACTAATGACCATAATCCTAACAATCTCCCACTTGCGCTATAGCAAGTGTGTCATATCTCTTATTCCCATGTTCTCTAGGTGCCCATCAAAACTCTTCTAAGGTAGAGCCTTTGTGAAAGGATCCGCAAGATTTTCTGATGACGCGATTTTGGTAATTGTCACGTCACCCCTATGCACAATCTCTCTTAAAAGATGATACTTTATTTCAATGTGTTTACCTCTCTTATGATTTCTTGGTTTTCTTGAATTAGCCAATGCTCCACTGTTGTCACAGTAAATGGTGATCTGCTTATTCGTATTAGGAACTATTTCCAAGTCAATCAAGAATTGGCGGAGCCAAACAGCCTCTTTGGCAGCTTCGCATGCAGCAACATACTCAGCTTCCGTGGTGGAATCAGCAATACAAGATTACTTGATACTCCTCCATATGACTGCTCCTCCTCCTATAGTAAACACAGATCCTGATGTGGATTTTCTGGAGTCAGAATCTGACTGGAAATCAAAATCTGTATACCCAATGGGAATTAAATCCCCTTAAGAGTATTCAAGCATATAATCTCTTGTTCTCTTGAGATACTTGTAAATATGCTAGACTGCCATCCAGTGACCAAGACCAGGTTTCGATTGAAACCTGCTAACTATGCCAACAGCAAAACAAATGTCTGGTCTAGTGCAGAGCATTGCATACATGAGACTTCCAACTGCCGAGGCATATGGAACTCTACTCATGAATTGCTCTTCATGTTGAGTCTTAGGAACTTGTTCCTTAGAAAGTTTGATTCCATGTCTAAAAGGTAACATACCTTTCTTGGAATCCTGTATGGAAAACCTAGAAAATATTTTGTCTAAGACTTTGGCCCGATTAGGTTCGTCAGGATTCTGAATAAATCCAAAACTTTTCACAGCTTGATCGAACCTTATGTTCCAGGATCTGGATGCCTGCTTTAATCCATTTATGGATTTCTGCAACTTGCATACCTTTTCCATTTGGCCATTTTCAATGAATCCTTCTTGTTGCATCATATAGATGCTTTCGTCAAGACTTCCATTAAGGAAAGTTGTCTTGACGTCCATTGCCAAGTCTCTAGATCTAAAGATGCTGCAATGGATAAGAGTATCCTAATTGATTTAAGCATGGCCATAAGAGAGAAGGTTTCCTCGTAATCGATACCTTCTTTCTGTGTGTAACCTTTAGCTACCAATGTAGCTTTAAAAGTTTCCACATTTCCATCCATACCACTTTTCCTCTTGTATACCCACTTGTACCCAATGGGTTTTATCCTTTTAGGCAAGTCTACAAGGGACCATACTTTGTTATCGAACATGGATTCAATCTCAAATTGCATTGCCTTTTGCCAATGACGACAATCAACATCCTCAATTGCTTCCTTATAAGTGTAGGGATCATCGTCGTCCGGGAGATTCTCCACTGATTCTCCCAGACCGATGTATCTCTCGGGTTGTTTACTAACCCTCCCACTACGACGAGGAATGGTATGTGGTTGGTTTTGTGTTGGAGTGGAACTTACAATTGGGCTGGGTTGTAAAACCTCTTGTGGAATTGTATCTCCTGACATATCATTTAGGACAATACTACTTTTGGGCACAAAATTATTCATATAGTCCTTTTCTAGAAATGAAGCATTTGTTGAAACAAATACTTTTAGATCTGATGGACTATAGAAATAATATCATTTAGTTTCTTTTGGATACCCCACGAATATACATGTTTCCGAACGGGACTCCATCTTTTTTGTCTTTCCTTTTAACACATGTGTAGGACAACCAAATATCCTCAAGTGTTGTAAACTAGGCTTTCGCCCAGTCCACAACTCATATGGTGTTTCAGGACCCGACTTAAATGGTACATCGTTTAGAATGTATATTGCAGTTTGTAGAGCATATCCCCAAAAAGAAATAGGATGCGTTGAATAACGCAACATTGACCTAACCATGTCTAAAAGAGTTCTATTTCTCCTTTCTGCTACCCCATTTTGTTGAGGTGTACCTGGTGCAGAAAACTAAGAAACTGTCCCATTATTAATAAAATACTGCTGAAACTCACCAGATAGATATTCTCCACCACGATCAGATCTCAAGATTTTTATGTGTTTCTCAAGTTGATTTTCTACTTCAGCCTTGAATGCCTTGAACATGTCAAAAGCATCCGACTTATGTTTCATGAGATACACATAGCCAAATCTCGAGTAATCATCTGTGAAGGTGATAAAGTACTCATATCCACCTCTAGCCGGAATACTCATAGGACCACATACATCAGTGTGTATTAATCCTAAACATTCAGTTGCTCTTGCACCTTTGGTTGTGAATGGCCTTTTGGTCATTTTACCTTCCAAACAAGATTCAAAAGTTGGTAGATCATCAACCTTTAAGTCTCTTAAAGGTCCGTCATATACCAATCTTTTAATCCTATTAAGTTTAATACGACCTAGGCATAAATGCCAAAGGTAGGTTTCATCTTTTGATAAGTTTTACTCTTTTATGATTAGGATCCGTTAATTCTTTGTCTAACGAGTGAGAGATATTTCTATATAAAAAGAATAGACCGTTTTCCAATGTAACTTTGCAAACAATTTTGTCATTCTTACTAATAATAAAAGCTTTATTAAAAGTAACCGAATATCCAAATTTATTTAAACAAGAAACTGAAATTAAATTCCTCTTGAATTGAGGTACATAGTAAACGTTTATTAAATCTAAATGTCTACTAGAATCTAAAATAACTCTAATATCTCCCACTGCACTTGCAGACACTAACGTTCTGTTGCCCAAGCGCAAGTTGATTTCATCTTTATTCAGCCTTCTCCTTTCTTGGAACCCCTACAAGGAATAACAAACATGATTAGTGGCTCCAGAGTCTATGATCCAAGAATCTGTAGAATCTGCCAGAAAACATGTTTCAAGATAATTAATATTACCTCTTTCCTTCTTATTCTGGGACTTTGGCCAAATTCTTTTCCAATGTCCCTTTTCACCACAAAGGAAGCAATTCCCTTTGATCTTGGTTACTTTCTTGGTTTCCTTCTTGGTAGGCAAGTTGCTTTTTCTTCTGTTGTTTCTTGACCTTTTGACGGGTCTAAACAGTAGCAACTTTACCAACCAAATGAATCTCTTGACCTTTGTTTTTCACAAGGATCTTTTCAGCACTTTGAACATCTTGCATCAGGTCTTGCAAGGTGTATTCCTTATTGTTCAAGGTGTAGTCCAACTTGAACTATCAAAGGAATCCGATAGTGAGTTGACAATCATGTCAATTTTCGTCTCACTGTCTATCTCAGCACCATTAAGTTTTGCAACATTGAGATCTGCTATGACTTTCATCATGTGATCTTTCACAGCCTGTCCAGGTTTCATCCTAAGATTCATAAAGCAGTCACTGCCTCTCTATTAGTCGACCTAGACCTCATAGCAAACATATCTTCCAGAGACATCATTATATCAGCAGCAGACTCCATTCCTTCATGCTACTGTTGCAACACGTCGGAGATAGTGGCCATAATGTAACATTTGGCCATATCATTTGAAGTCTTCCATTGCTCATACTCATCTCTTTGCAAAATATTAGATTCATTATTAGGAAGGGGTGGTTTAGGAGTAGTCAGAATAAACTTATGCTTTTCACTATGCAGAAACAACCCAATTTTCCTTTTCCATGTGACATAATTATCTTCAGTTAAAGTGTTATCTTGTAGGATGTTCATAAGTGATAGAGTCATGATTTCTGAATAAAACAAAATTATATATGAGTAAATAATCATGATAAAGCACTTTTTAAATATTTATCTTGAATTAAATAAATAATTCAATCATAAAAATTCAACTGTGATCCAACACCCATAAACGTTACGTCTCCTCTGGGAATACGTACAATTTACCAGTTGGACTAGGTCCCACCTAATTGTTAACATAACAACCAGCGTTTTCAATTTTAGCCTTGCAATTTTATTAACAAGAACTCTCGGGAGGATATTAATAAAATCACATTGAGTGTGTTACCAAGATATCGACCCTCAATTTTCTCTCACGAAAATCCCTCCTCTAGGAGTAGATTTCGTTTAAGCCAATTGTCTAGTCTATCCTTGTAAGGAAGTATTTTTGCTAAATTCCATTTATGGACGCCCCTCGGGGGGATTACCAATAAATAATAAAGCTCAACTAACCTTGGAGGCCATAGGTGTTCTAACACACCTTCTCCCACTCAATTATTTAAGGTGTGTGATTAAATTCCGTAGAATGACTTTACCAAGTTATCTAGATGTCAATTAGATACATAAATCATTCAATGCAAGTTCATACCAAAAGAGATATATGAGTGGCACTCTTATTCTATATGACATGTTATCATACAACAACAAATATTGTAATATTTACGGAAATATAAATAGCTAAAATTTTGGTCCATCCTAGAAAAGCAAGTAAATTACATTTGTTTACAATACAAAATATTCTTTCTTGGCGAACAAGTCTTCAAGTGGCCATCATCCACTTCCTCACCCCCCGGCTGCCACTTTTGGGCGTGCACGCCCCTTGGGTCCATAAAGGGCCACCACGTGCAGCCCATCATGCCCAAAGGACTGTCATGCGTAGTCCATGACACATAAGGGGATGTCGTGCGCATCCCATGCACCCAACAAGCGTAGCTACGCACTAACGTGCACACACGCTTGTTGCCATGGTGCGCACGGTACCAAGCTTGTTCCGGTTGCTTCCTCTTCTGCTTCTACTTCTTCAACTCTTCGAATCTTTAAAACTTGAAAGAAAAACTGCACTATTTTATACCAAAAAAAAATCTGCAGTATTTTTAATAAAATAAAAAATAGAGAATCTAGCAACTACCAAGAAGGAACTCATGACGATAATAGGCCACCCTTCTTGTTACAATTCCGAAACAAAAATACATTGAAATTCTAGGACCAAAATCGAGCAATAACAATTCACTTTATAATAACATATAAATCCATACATACCACATGTAATTATATATGCGAATACCTAGAGTGTCATCTCTCATGCATAATCACAATAAAAAGAAATAGATTCACGTATATATACGTTAATTAATTAAAGGGTATAACCTAGCTCTGATACCAATTGTAGGCAAAAATACGAAAACGCAGAGGAATCGAGACTAAAAACGAATTTAGTATAGTTTAAAATTTTTCCAATATTTGAACCTTAACCCTTTAATTAATTAAACATACATATATTCAAAAGATATCATACCTCTTGTCGAGTGATCCGATTGACTTAGCGTCGATGGTAATCCGCAAGATCTTCCAATTCGATTAAGAACATGAATCACTTAAGAGCGTGGTCTCCCTTTTCTTTGAATTGCGTACTTGAGAATGGAAAAATGAAATCTTCGTTCCTTATCATTAATCACAAAAACTCCAAGAGCCTAGAAAGATCGATCCGGTCACTTTTGAATTCACAATCGTTATGATTCGCGTGAACCTAAATCGAAAGTGTGCACAAAACCTTTTGATGTAAAGGCTTGCAAGTGCACTATCGAATTTAGAACTATCATTCTCTCTTCCTCTTGGTCGAAATTTCACTATGTTCTAGAGTTGGATTTTTTTTATCTTCTAAGTAAAAGAAAAATCTCTATAGCAAAAAGCATTCTCTTGGCCAAATTTTTATCCCATCATATATATGGGGTGGCCGATTCTATTGCTTATTTAATTAGGGTTGGCCGAATTCTCTTAATAGGAATTCTAGGGTTGGCTGAATTCCTCACTTCAGGAGGATTTGTGCTTTAACCAAATTCCTATCAACTCAAGAATCCTAACCCTAATCCAACTCATAAGTGTATTTGTGATTATATTAAAGACTTCCTTATTTGATTAGATAAATAAATTCTTTATTTATCTACTTACCAGATTAAGTCTTTTATATTTATTATACTACTATAATAGTATACTACTAGGAAACATAATTCCTAGTCAGAAAGAGATTTTGATTTTTAATTAATAATTAATTAATCAATTAATTAATTTCCATTTAATCAAACAATAAAATAAAATAATATTTTAGGCTATTATTATAGCCTTGCCGTCCACACACAAAAATATGGGCCAAATATTATTTTCTTATTTTATTTAATCTATTCAGACTTTAAATAAAAGTTCATATGTGAACCAGACTCATTCTTACTAAAAGAAACAAGCCCACATGCCTCTCATTAATATATTAATATAATTTGAGCACCCCATTAAATAAATAATGTGCAAATTATATTCTTAATATATTAAATACAATTCTAGATGGACCCATAAATTAGTCCGGTAGAATACATCAAGTGATCCATGCAAGTCCGTGTGGATTGGGGATATTAGCGGGCTATCTAAATTTAATTTAATTTAATTGGGGATAGTAAGCTTCAATAGACATAACCTAATCACAATCAACAAATGATTCACTTAGGTCCGATCAATTAATTTTAACTCATTCCACTAAAGAGCTAAAATTGAACTCTTAAATAAAGATAGAATAAGAAGATGTTTCTCATTCATACCCTAGACAATCTTATTGGAGAAAGTGTATCCTCGTTTATAATATCAGTAATCGCCAAGAGCTCATAGACCGCATATAGCTCTCCTAGTTACCATATTTACTCATATGACCACTGTTTTGAACTTGGATATTTTAACTTATCCAGAAGCCATGTTTTCAATAGACATTATCGAAAACTCAACGTTGAGATTTAATATCCAATACCTCAAAATATCCATATGATAATATTATACTCTCATTCAATAAATTGAGCAACGATGTCCGTATCTATAAATGAAGTCCTCTATCGATTAACAAATGAATACCACCAAACTATCGAGGATAGACTATGCTATATAATCGTACTCATTGATAGCTCAAATGATAACACTTGCAATCATAAGTCCATCATTTATCTCAGGATTAAGATAGACTCTCCGATTGTCCTTATAATGAAAAGACTTGTATCTACTAACGGTTCTAGATAAAATATTTCATTGTGATCCTGTTCAATGCACCCAGTGCACTAGATTCTTTTACTCGAAGACCCTTTCAATGATTTTAGACTCATCATAACTCATTTGATCCCACTCAAATGCCAGCAAAAGAATTCTACAACTTTATCAAGATAAAGGTGCCCAACCTTTAATTTAAGTTGTGAATGTTTATTCAAGACTAACTAAAGAATTGTGTCTACCTCATACATATCCAGATGTACGAACAATTCTTCCTTTCTCATAGTCTTTTGACCTTATGATTATTTACTTTGACAATTATCATTATAAATGCTATAAGATTTTGTAAAACAAGAAATAACTTTATTAATATGAAAAGATTGTCAATTACAATATTACACTCTTGTTACTGAGCATAATCCTAACACCTCCATGCCAACCTTCTGCTACCTTAGATCTTCAACCAATCTTTGAAAGCGAAGCCTGTCGTCCTCAGATCCCTGCTGGGCCGCAAGCATAGATTGTTAGGAGGCAGCCAAAGTTTCCTTGGCAACTCGAGCTTCTGCCTCCTGACCAGTAGTAGCCAGATCAGCCAAGGATAGCTTATGTTCAAGCTCCGCGCACCACTGTTCAGCCTTAGCCAGATTTGTTTCAAGCTGGGTGTTCTTCACTGCAAGCTCTGTCAGGCGAGTCGTGGCATTGTTAGCTTGAGTCTCAGTAGTAGAAAAAGCCTTCCTTAGGACTGCCTCAGTCTTGTCACGCTGCTTCAGTTTTTCTTCAAAGGACTCTATTAACTTCGATTCACTTGCTGAGGCAGAACTGACCGCTTTTTACCTCTTTTCTAGCTCCTTCTTTAGCTGAGAAATTTCAACAGCCTGTTTCTTTTGAGCCATCATGGTCCTAGTCATCTCCTCTAAAGCCTTTAAAAAGAGAAAGGAAATAGGTTATGATTGTATAAACCTGAAGCTAAAAGAATTGGCAAGAGAGTGAAAAATACATACGTATACACCGTTATTGTAAATAGCTCAGACTCGATCCACATCACTGGCATTTCGGAAGTCAGTTTAGTAGCCTTCACCAACATAACCTCTTCCTATGGACATGGACTTCAGCATGTCAAGGGGGTCGACTGACGTTTCCTCTAAGCTAGAAGTGTCGACTACAGTAGAAAGTGGCATCATTTTAGGGCCATGAGACCGATGGCCAGTTTGAACTGAGCCTAAAACTGGGGTGGTCTCAGGAACAACCATTGAGGGTATGGCAACCGTTTGCTCCTGACCAGTGTCTCTCGATGGGCCCGCCTCAACGTCGTTTACAACAGGGGCCAGGACAACACTAGGCAGGGGCCCAGAAGGGCGGTTCAGCCGGATAGATACTTTATCGACATGAACCGATTCATAGTCAGATGGGTTGTCTACAAGAGTGAGCAGATCGATTGATACTTTCTCAATGTTGGCTTGTCCCTCGTCAGAATCCAAGTCAGTAAAGACTATCTAACTCTTAACAAAGAATTGCATTGGGGCCTTGTCAGCACGCTGAACTAGAGAACCAGTAGAAACCTGACCAACAAGGTAAACAGTTCGAAGAGAAACCGACTCGGTCCGGGATGGAGGTGGAACTTATTGAGAGGCGGCTTGTTTGGTAACCCCGGATGTAGCCTGATCATCCACCCCGGCCCGGTCAAATGGTAAAGGAACAGATGAAGCTGAAGCACGATCATTACCTTTCTTTGATCGGTGCTCCCTGCGAATTAGATAAGTCAATGTATGCTAATCCTTATCATCCTCCTCAATGATGACCATTTTGACTCCAGTCTGATAAACTCCCTGGTCCGTTGCTGACTCATATTTCTTCTTTCCATGAGCAACATCAGGAGCAGAAGAGCCAACAGCAGTTTTGGTCACTTTACTGACCTGAGATCTCCCAGAAGCTTTGGTCAAATGGCGACCAGCTATCTCTTTAGTAAGTTTCCTCTTTGATTCTCTAGGAGACCTTCTCTGCTTATTGACCTGATCAGAGGACTTATTCTCTCTTTCTGATCAGGAGCGCTTGAAGATGTGTTAGGATCAGGTTCATAAGTATGCTCAACCATGCCTTGTTGGGGAGGAGCAATCCCTTGAGTCAGCTAGGTAGCGGCTTCTGCTCGGTAAACTTTGCCGAGATTCTTAATTCTTTCAGCTTGTTCCCTTGCCACGGTGTCCATCTCATACACTGAGCCATTGAAAGAGCGTCAGAGTAGGTAAAACAGAGCTTAGAAAAATCAAAATTCTGGAAAAATGAATGATACTTACAGTGTTTGCATCGATTCAAAATCGGAGGAAACAGACCTAAGTCAAGAAGGTCCTTCTCGGCAAACAACACGCACCGATCCCTGGCCTCCCACGTTGTCTGAGCAGCTTTGACAACATTCTTGGCTTGATCCTCTGTTAGTGTTGCAAGAGTCTTGTTCCATAGCTCAAGACTATAGAAGTGCAAGGGAACGTTGTTCCTAGCTAACTCCTGCCAAGGATCGGCGACCACGGTTTCACCCCATTCACCCCGAACAAAGAACCAGTTGTTCTTCTAGTCTTTATTGGAGATGGGGAAACCCCAGATAAAGCCTTTATGATCTTTGCCGGATGGGGGTGTGGGTTGCTGGTTATACCCCTCGGGAATCCAATTGCTGATTAAGCTGGATTGAAGATAGAAGGTACCCTTATTGTCTGACCAATCCAAAGTGTAGAAGTTTCAAATTTCTTATGGGTCGGGGGGTACTTGGCACTAATCTGCTTCCACAGATGCCACAAACTAATTAGTACTGGGTAAGAGTTTGGAGAGAGTTGAGCATGAGTGATTCCAGCTTCGGTGAGGAACAGAGCAATGAAAGGTTGGATGTGAGTATCGTCCCATAAATAGCCACAACACTTCTGGGAGGATTCTAGATCGCACGTTGGCCACTCAGGGAAAGTACAGTTGACCGAGGAATATTAAACATTTCACTATACTCCATCAACTCTCGCTCATCTACCACATTTACTTCTGAGTCAAAGGCTCTGGGATGCTCGGTAGAACACTTCAGTAGGTAGGTTTGATGCCTCTTTGGAACTTCCTTCATTTTCAGTAGTTGAGAGGGGATCTTCAAATCAATCGCAGAAGAATCCCTAGAGCTTAGCCTGTTTCCCAGACTGGATCTGGTTGTCTTCGACATATCTGAGTATGTATTTGGAGAACAAACAGTTGGGTTAAAAATGTTTGATTTAAAAGAAGAAAGTAGAAATTCAGGAAGAGCCATTGAGTAATCAACGCTAAGGACTGTAGGTTGAACTGGTCGGGAAAAATCTTGAAAGAATCCCCCTAAAATTGATTCAATCCTGGCAATATTTTCCCTATCGCCTATTTCAATATAATGAATCTATTGGGGTTTTTGCCCTAAAGCTTGTAATATGTAAATATAATTTGAACATAAATAAAAGAAGTAGTATATTCATTCATTTTGTGTCATACTTTATATAACATGTGCACTTAACATCCAAAATTGCCGGATGTAATTTCGAACTGAGTATATGAGTGTCATATATAGATGGATTCAGTTTGAAACGAGCAATTTAAAGAGTCCGTAGATAGCAAATAAAGCTGGGTACTTTATTTGTGGTTAATCTATAGCTGCGGTCCATTTCATAGTGTACGGTGATCTAATCCTGGATCATTCATATGTAGATATGAGAATGGAGGCACCTTGTATGATGTGATCATATAGGACTGGGCCATGATCTATATGAATCTCTCACTAAGATCCGTTTAACGATGAGATTCATATATATCAACTAATTATGGCTATATGTGGGCGATCTTAATCCTGAGTGTCTTATCGACTCATTCAGGTTAGATCGTGGTCTTTGATATACCATGGGTGAGGTTGGAGTTGCATTCCCGATCAATATACTCCGTATGTTGGGATAGCGGTTTGGCTTGTGGCTGGGAAGGTTTGTACACAATAGTGGAATCCACTCCTTCTTGTGAGAAGTAGATGGTAGTTCCCTTAAGGGTTGATTCGGGGCTTGAACAATATGAGCGCTCTCCTAATTTCGTAAGGAATGTAGGATTTATTGTTCATTAGAGAATCAATGGTACTCAATGGAAAGATATGATTAGAGGGGTATAACGGACATTATGACCCAGCTCTAATTATGAACTACTTATGGAGTATTATACCATATGTAATAGCTATATCGATGGACACCGAGAGTTATTGGTTTGTGTAAAAACGTCTACAGTTGAGAGAGTGCAGTTTCGGGTTTTTAGTGGAATAACACCGAAGTTAATAATCATGAAATATTAATTAAAGAGTTTAGTTAATAATTTCTAAGGATTATTGGAGCTCAAAATACTGTGGGTCCATTAGGTCCCCTTGCTAGCCCGATCGATTTAGGTAACAAGGGTCACGGTTAATTAATTGGATTGTCCAATTAATTGTGTTACAAAAGTGACACGTATTAATTCGGGAATTAATTGAATAATGGGATTATTTAATTAATGAATAATGGTGATTAAATAAATTAAATAATAAGATTATTTATTTATGTTGTTAATCACTAAATGGATGGTGTTAGTTGATATTTGATTTTGAATAAAATAAGATAATATGATTATTTTATTAAATTAAATATTTGAATTTGAATTTAAAATGTTTGAATTCAAAAATAAATATTTAATTAATTTTAAAAGGATATGAGATATTTATTTGAAAAGTTTTAAAAATCAAATAAGATTTTGGTTTGTTTTAATTTGATATATATGAGATATATATTTAATTAAAATGAGATAACCGAATAAGAAAACAACATAGCAAAGAAAAAGAGAGAAGAAAAAAAATGGTCGTGCACAGGTGGTCGTGTACAGCAAAAGAAAAAACAAACAAAAGATGAAAAAATTAGAGTGTGGTGAGACCACAAATGCTACACTTCTAGAGTTTGTTTTTTGTGTGTATTCTTCTCTTCTTCCTCTATACAGGTCCTGAATATCGTAACGCGCCCACACGCTGTTACCAGTCCCGGGAGATAGCGAGGAAGATCACGTGGTTCAAATCAGGAGCAGTTCGTATCAAAGTGAAGGAGCCTCGTACGTAGGTATGAATCTTCACTTTATTATTTCATTTGAATATTACTGTATAAATGGGTTAGTTTAATGATTGCATAAAAAATTTTAAAACCTTCCGATGCGCAATCTATAACCCTAGGTTCCAACAATTGGTATCAGAGCCAATTTTTGTACAGTATAATTGAATTCGATTACTCCTGATTTGTATGAATGTGTAGGCACATATTTTTTTGATTAGTGTATGATATTTTTTAATTAAATTGTTTAATTTAAAAAACATGGTTGATCGTAATTTTTTATGGTGTTGTGGATTTAGAGTGTTTCTGGGTTGTATAATGTTGTTATAATTTTTTTTTTATTTTATTGTTGTATTATTAAATTTAAAAAAAAAATATGTAAGCAATTGCAAGACCTGGTGCGCGCATTGCAGACCAGCAATCTCTACCTCCAGCGCGCATGCCACGCAGCGCCTACCAGCGCGCGCCTGCAGCGTACAACAGCCCACCAGCGCTTCAGCGCACAACTTCCTACTAGCGCGCACCAGCGAGCATGCTGACCTGCACATGCGATGCTTTCCCACGCTGCCACCAGCGCGTAACACCCACCAGCGCGCAATCCAGCGCGCACAGCATCCCACGCATGCCTACCAGCGCGCACAGCACATCCCACGCATGACCTGAAGAGATTGGAAGTCTTGGAAATTACAAGAAGACCAAGGGATGCCTTGGGAATATTTTTTGTAATTAGATTCCAATTTTTAGGTTAAATAATCCACAACACTCGGTCAACTCATGTATGTTTTAATTATTTGATGATTAAGCATTGCCATGCATATACATGTCATTTAAATTAGTTGTGCCTACACATAGATATATGTTGATATATCATACATGCATTATAGCCATCTATATTATGTGTTTAATTTTTTAAAATTTGATTAAAATGGATTATTCACATAATTGGCTATTTTTAATGGGATTAGTTTTTAGGAGTAAAAACTTGGTAAATCTCATTAATTACTAATCTTTTTATTAAAGAGTTTAAATACTTAGATTAGTAGGGTCCTTTTTATATATTAGGATTAATTTGATTAAGCTCCTAATAATAATTGGACCTAATAATGTGTTTAGTTTTGATAGTTAAAACTTGGTAAATACACATTTAATAATAATTCTAGTCTTAGTAAACAGTTTACATAGATTTGAATTATCACTAATGAACTAGATTTTTTAAGTGTTAAAAATCAATTTAGTTTATTAGTTATTGGAATAGGATTCTAATAATTTGTGATTAATGCACTTGACGCTTAGATTAAAATTAGCCGTTTAATCTAGTTTAATCTAGGTGTATTAATATTAATAGAAAACCCTTAATATAAAATAGTGAGTGGGAGAGGGATATATGACATTATATCCCGCGGTCTCCATCATTAGTTCAACATCGTGAGATTCGAGTGGGGCCTCGTGACGGCTTTGTTTTCGTACTCCCTAAGGAGGGTTTCCATAAGAATCAATAACAAGGTTGACTTCCTAACAGATAGGATTTCGGAGGGGATTTCGGGATTAACCGACCCTAAGGCGGCAATTCTCGAGTTAAGCTCTTGAGATCTGAAATGATGGGTTACACTCACAAGGTTTTAATTAAATTGGTTAATTAAAAACCTGACCTAATAAATGATGGTTGAATGATATTGGCGTAAGAGTTATTCTGGTATATCCTTTGACTGAGAAAGTCTCGATCCAACATGCAAGAATTTGACCGACCCTAAGGCGGCACTTGCTTGTGGTATGTTGGATTGTCGTGGCATAGAAACATTGTTTTTAGGGTTGTTCTTGTTCATTAAACATTTTCATGCATCATGTTTAATTTTATGCCGAACATTAGCACATGTTTAGAATGTATGACTGAATGAATTTTTAATTTATGTTTTTTCAGCCATGTCATTTGCACTATTACAAATACTTGCAAACGATAAATTAACTGGTGATAACTACACAAAATGGAAACTTAACATTAATGCAATACTGGTCACCAAAGACCTCAAGTTTGTGCTTACGGAGGAATGTCCTCCGGTGCCTACTGCCAATGCCACACGAACTGTTCGTGAGGCATACCAGCGATGGGTCTCATCTGATGAGAAGGCCTGAACATATCTGTTAGCTTCTATGACAGACATGCTTGTCACAAAGCACGAAGCAATGACTACAGCATTCGAAATTATGGAGTCATTGCAAGCTATGTTCGGGCAGCCCTCCGAGCAAAAGCGACACGAAGCTGTTCGTTCCGCTATGCTAGCTTGCATGAAGGAAGGTACATCAGTTCGGGAACATGTCCTGAGCATGATGTCCTACTTCAACATGGCAGAAGTCAATGGCGGGGCCATCAATGAACCCAGTCAAGTGAGCATCATACTGATGACTCTTCCGAAGAGTTTCGATCAGTTTAAGAACAACTACCGGATGAACAAGTTAAGGTTTAGTCTCACACAGTTGCTCAATGAGCTCGCTACTTTTGAGTCCTTGACCAAGGACAGTAAAAGTAAGACCAGTGAGGCAAATGTTACCGAACCATCTTCCTCCAATAATAAGAAGAGGAAGAGGTCTGCTGAAAAGGCGAAGGGTAAGCCCAAACCCAAGAAGGTCCAAAGCAAAAAGAAGGGCACCTCCACCGACCAAGATAAAGGAAAATGTTTCCATTGTAACAAGGTCGGGCACTGGAAGAGGAACTGTCCTCAGTACCTGGAGGAGGTAGCCAAGAAGAAGAAGAAAGGTAAATATGATTTACTTGTTCTTGAATCTTGTTTAGTGGAAGATGATTCTTCACCTTGGATTGTTGATTCGGGGGCCACTAACCATGTTTGTTCTTCTTTGCAGTGGACTGATTCTTGGACACAGCTAGAGGATGGAGCCTTCTCCATGCGTGTGGGGTCGGGGGATGTCGTGTCAGCCAAAGCAGTGGGAGCAGTAAGATTGCAATTTTATAATAATAATAGTTTTTTATTATTGAACAATGTTTTTTATATTCCTGGATTTACACGGAATTTGATTTCCGTTTCTAAGTTGTTAGAACAATTGTATTATGTTTCTTTTAATAATAAGTTTTTTATTATTGGAAAGAATGGTCTGAATATTTGTTCAGGAATTAATGAAAACAATTTGTATATGTTAAGACCGTTAATACATACTACACTGCTTAACACCGAAATGTTTAAGGTTGAAAAACCTAAAACAAAACGACATAAGATTTCTCCAGATAATGACACGTATCTTTGGCATCTAAGGCTTGGTCATATCAACCTTGACCGGATAGACAGACTAGTAAAAAGTGGACATTTAAGTGAGTTAAAGGTTGGCACCTTACCTGTCTGTGAATCCTGTTTAAAAGGTAAGATGACTAAGAGATCTTTTACTGGAAAAGGGCTTAGAGCTAAACAACCACTAGAGCTTATACATTCAGACGTCTGTGGACCAATGAATGTTAAAGCAAGGAGTGGTTATGAGTATTATATCACCTTTATAGATGACTACTCGAGATACAGATATGTCTACCTAATGTAACGGAAGTCAGAAACATTTGAAAAGTTCAAAGAATTCCGAGCTGAAGTTGAGAACCAGTTAGGAAAGACTATCAAGTCTCTACGATCAGATCGTGGAGGTGAGTACCTTGACCAAGAGTTTGAAGACTTTATGGTCGAGTATGGGATAGTGTCCCAACTCACAGCTCCTGGTACACCTCAGCAGAATGGTGTCGCGGAGAGGAGAAATATAACCCTAATGGAAATGGTGAGATCTATGATTAGTTTCTCATCATTACCAAATTCCTTTTGGGGATATACGTTACAAACAGCGGCATACATTTTGAATGTAGTGCCATCCAAATCTGTTCCTGAAACTCCCCTAGAGTTGTGGAATGGTCATAAAGCTAGTTTACGACATTTTCACATATGGGGGTGTCCAGCACACGTGCTGCAGAACAGAACTGGAAAGCTAGATCCCAAGTCTATGGTCTGCTTGTTTGTAGGATACTCCAAGGAGACCAGAGGTGGATACTTCTATAGTCCTGAAGATAACAAAGTATTTGTATCGACAAATGCAACGTTTCTTGAGGATAACTATATAAGTGATCATAAACCTCGTTCTAAAATTATATTAAATGAGTTGGAGCCTGGTGAGACCAGTACTCAGTCAACTAGAGTTGTTAATCCATTAACATTTGAAAGTCAGATAATTCCTAGTCAGGATACACTACCACCTAAACGTAGTGAGAGGGTTGTGAGACAGCCTGAACGCTATTTGGGTGTAAGTGAGGGACAAGATCTTGTCTCTGCTGATAGTGTGGATGATCCATTGACATTTAAGAATGCAATGGAAGATCCTTATAAAGAGGAATGGCTTAAAGCCATGAATCTCGAGATGGAGTCTATGTACTCTAACTCAGTCTGGGAACTTGTAGACTTACCGAATGAGGTAAAACCCATAGGATGTAAGTGGATCTACAAGAGGAAGAGAGGAGTAGACGGGAAGTTAGAAACCTTCAAGGCAAGGCTAGTGGCCAAGGGTTATACCCAGAAAGAGGGGGTCGATTATGAAGAGACCTTCTCGCTAGTAGCCATGTTTAAGTCTATTCGGATTCTCTTATCCATTGCTGCCTATTTAGATTATGAAATTTAGCAAATAGACATCAAGACTGCATTCTTGAATGGCAATCTTGATGAAAGCATATACATGATGCAACTAGAGGGATTTGTGTCTCCAGATCAAGAGCAAAAGCTTTGCAAGTTGCAAAGGTCCATTTATGGACTTAAGCAAGCATCTAGATCTTAGAACATAAGGTTTGATGATGTGATCAAAACCTATGGCTTCGAGCAAAACGTTGATGAGCCTTGTGTCTACAAGCGCATCATTGACAAGAAAGTAGTTTTCTTGGTCCTATACGTAGATGACATCCTACTCATTGGAAATGATATAGGAATGTTGTCTGATGTAAAGGGCTGGCTGGCTAGCCAATTCCAAATGAAAGATTTGGGAGAGGCGAGTTATGTTTTAGGGATCCAACTTATAAGGGATCGTAAGAACAAACTCATAGCATTGTCTCAAGCATCATATATCGACAAGATTCTTATGCGATTTTCGATGCAGAACTCCAAGAAAGGTAATTTACCTTCTAGACATGGGGTTCACTTGTCTAAGGAACAGTGTCCTAAGACACCTCAAGAAGTTGAGGATATGAGACGTGTGTCATATGCATCAGCAGTAGGTAGTCTCATGTATGCTATGTTATGCACGAGACGGGACATCTGCTATGCAGTGGGAGTAGTCAGCAGGTACCAGTCCAACCCAGGATTAGATCATTGGGTTGCTGTCAAGACTATTCTCAAGTATCTTCGGAGAACGAGAAACTATATGCTAGTGTATTCCGGACAGGATTTGATCCCGTTAGGATACACAGATTCTGATTTTCAGACAGACAGGGATTCTAGAAAATCAACGTCTGGATTAGTATTCACCCTAGATGGTGGAGCCATTGTGTGGAGAAGTATAAAGCAATCTTGCATTGCTAACTCCACCATGGAAGCCGAATATGTAGTCGCTTGTGAAGCTGCTAAAAAGGCTGTTTGGCTCCGTAAGTTCTTGAGTGATCTGGAAGTTGTTCCAGATCTGGATAAGCCCATCACACTTTATTGTGATAACAGTGGTGCTGTGGCTAATTCCAAAGAACCAAGAAGCCACAAGAGAGGGAAGCATATGGAGAGAAAGTATCATCTCATTAGAGAGATAGTGCAGAGAGGAGATGTGATCGTCACCAAGATATCCTCACAAGACAATCATACTGATCCATTTACGAAGACCTTACCGGCTAAAGTGTTTGAAGGTCACCTAGAAGGTCTAGGGTTACGAGACATGACTCACATGCTTTAGTTCAAGTGGGAGATTGTTGGGGTTTTTGCCCTAAAACTTGTAATATGTAAATATAATTTGAACATAAATAAAAGAAGTAGTATATTCATTCATTTTGTGTCATACTTTATATAACATGTGCACTTAACATCCAAAATTGCCGGATGTAACTTCGAACTGAGTATATGAGTGTCATATATAGATGGATTCAGTTTGAAACGAGCAATTTAAAGAGTCTGTAGATAGCAAATAAAGCTGGGTACTTTATTTGTGGTTAATCTATAGCTGCGGTCCATTTCATAGTGTACGGTGATCTGATCCTGGATCATTCATATGTAGATATGAGAATGGAGGCACCTTGTATGATGTGATCGTATAGGACTGGGCCATGATCTATATGAATCTCTCACTAAGCTCCGTTTAACGATGAGATTCATATATATCAACTAATGATGGCTATATGTGGGCGATCTTAATCCTGAGTGTCTTATCGACTCATTCAGGTTAGATCGTGGTCTTTGATATACAATGGGTGAGGTCGGAGTTGCATTCCCGATCAATATACTCCGTATGTTGGGATCGCGGTTTGGCTTGTGGCTGGGAAGGTTTGTACACAATAGTGGAATCCACTCCTTCTTGTGAGAAGTAGATGGTAGTTCCCTTAAGGGTTGATTCGGGGCTTGAACAATATGAGCGCTCTCCTAATTTCGTAAGGAATGTAGGATTTATTGTTCATTAGAGAATCAATGGTACTTAATGGAAAGATATGATTAGAGGGGTATAACGGACATTATGACCCAGCTCTAATTATGAACTACTTGTGGAGGATTATACCATATGTAATAGCTATATCGATGGACACCGAGAGTTATTGGTTTGTGTAAAAACGTCTACAGTTGAGAGAGTGCAGCTTCGGGTTTTTAGTGGAATAACACCGAAGTTAATAATCATGAAATATTAATTAAAGAGTTTAGTTAATAATTTTTAAGGATTATTGGAGCTCAAAATACTGTGGGTCCATTAGGTCCCCTTGCTAGCCCGATCGATTTAGGTAACAAGGGTCACGGTTAATTAATTGGATTGTCCAATTAATTGTGTTACAAAAGTGACACGTATTAATTCGGGAATTAATTGAATAATGGGATTATTTAATTACTGAATAATGGTGATTAAATAAATTAAATAATAAGATTATTTAATTATGTTGTTAATCACTAAATGGAGAGTGTTAGTTGATATTTGATTTTGAATAAAATAAGATAATATGATTATTTTATTAAATTAAATATTTGAATTTGAATTTAAAATGTTTGAATTCAAAAATAAATATTTAATTAATTTTAAAAGGATATGAGATATTTTTTTGAAAAGTTTTAAAAATCAAATAAGATTTTGGTTTGTTTTAATTTGATATATATGGGATATATATTTAATTAAAATGAGATAACCAAATAAGAAAACAACATAGCAAAGAAAAAGAGAGAAGAAAAAAAATGGTCGTGCACAGGTGGTCGTGTACAGCAAAAGAAAAAACAAACAAAAGAAGAAAAAATTAGAGTGTGGTGAGACCACAAATGCTACACTTCTAGAGTTTGTTTTTTGTGTGTATTCTTCTGTTCTTCCTCTATACAGGTTCTGAATATCGTGACGCGCCCACACGCTGTGACCAGTTCCGGGAGATAGCGAGGAAGATCACGTGGTTCAAATCAGGAGCAGTTCGTATCAAAGTGAAGGAGCCTCCTACGTAGGTATGAATCTTCACTTTATTATTTCATTTGATTATTACTGTACAAATGGGTTAGTTTAATGATTGCATAAATTTTTTTAAAATCTTCCGCTGCGCAATCTATAACCCTAGGTTCCAACAGAATCAACAACTCAACGTAACGATGACGGGTAGCGGGATCCATACCTGATGATTAAAGTGAGCAAGGTAAGAACTCTGTCGATGATGAAGATCTAGCAGAAACGAAGAACTCTGAAAGACTTTTGGAGCAGATAAGAAATTTAGAAGACAAAGAGTTGCATAATTTGAAAGGAACGATTACGTGAGAGGGAAAATGAAGGAGTTTGAAAATATTTATAGGCGGAGATGACGTCATACGAGTGGTGGTTGGCATGCGAATCCTGAAGATCACGCGCCGTTTGAAATTTAAACCGTCGCCGTCAGTTGTGTCATTCACGTCAAATCATCTACGCAAATCAACCATTTGTGGCTGAAATTAAAAGCTAGCTGTCCATCATTAGTAAATATCTATGAGCTACACGACAAAAGGCTCCCGAGTTAAACATATCTCACAGAGCGAATTATTGTCATTAAGCAAAATGCTCAATTTGAATGTTTAAGGGGGGTATTGTTATTAGTGTAATTTGAAAAGATGGCACGTCAGCAAAAACATTATGTTACACGGGGACAACAAGTGATGAATCAACGACTGTCAACTAAATTGAACCAACCTAAAATTATCACAAAATAACCCCACAATATTAATCAAAGTTACTTAGATGGTCGGGTTAAAAAAACCCGACCAAAGTAATTAGATTCATCGGGTTAGCGAGGAAACGATCGGGGGAAAGTTGAATGATTGAGTCTAGCTACTTGATCGGATGAAGATCCCTGGTCGGGGTTTAAAGAGATCTAGTGGGGTTTGGAAGATAGTCGGCTAAGCGACATGTGGACAATGTCTAGATACGTTTGGATGCTTGGCATGTTGATAACCTATTACAACTCAAACACGTAAAGAAGAATATTCCTCAAATAAGGTCTCAAGAAGCATATTGTGATAAGGAAACAGATTTCCTCAAGGTTATCAGAATCCAGGAAAAGACCTGATATGATTAAAACGCAACGACACAAAATAGAAAAGAAGATTAGCACGACTCTTATAAGTCAGAATTATTTATGTTTCATTAAAACACTGCCATTAATTCTGTTACTTGTATTCTAAGAATTAGGGTTCTATGCATGTATAAATAGACCCTAAAAAACGCCCAAAGGGGTTGACGAATTATTAGATACTAAGAAAGAGCAAGAAGGGTGAGCGTGTAATATTCATTCTTGATGGATTCTTTCTCGCCGTCACCGGCAACGGTGGATGTTTCCCCACATCGGGGTTTTACCACGTAAAATCTTGTTTGCTTGATCTTTTATTTATTTTGATTCATTACTCGATTGTTAATCTAACATACGTTGTGTGACACATGATCTATTTTACGCAATCCAAAAATCACCGCCAGCAATACATACAAAGCATATATCAAGAACAACCATAAAAAATATGCATTCTTGATTACATAGATGAATACAAAAAAAATAAACCTATAACCCAACTGACCATATAATTAACGATCAACCATGTTTATATATATATATATATATATATATATATATATCTATAAAATATATATACATAACAATCATACAAGCCTAGATTGTGCCTACACATATCATACATAACGGAATCAAAAGAAAACAACTTAAGTTTTTCTGTGTATATACAAAAATTGGCTCTGATACCAATTGTAGGGAAAAAAATAGGGTTTTGATAAAATTGCAATGGATAGGGTTTCAAAATTTTTCATTTCGAAAACATATTTTTAGAACCAAATTTTGTATATACACGTATATAAAAAAACTTGAAGTATACTTAATTGTTCTCTTAAAGCTTTGATTCCGATTTCACCACCATGCCTTCCGAGCTATGACCCGCGATATGATAATTTGTGTGTGGGCATGTCACGGATACAGACAGGACTAGATGAAGGTTACAGAAATCAAGAAGACAACCCCTTGCCTTCTCCTTTTGTGTTCGACCGGCTCCTGCAAGAAGAACAAAATAAACTTTTTTTTCTTTTTTTGCTTTGGCCGTACCTCTCTCTCTCTCTCTCTCTCTCTGTGTGTATTAGGTTTTGGTTGCTTTTTGTTTCCTGATAAATGTCTATTATATATCAGGATCCTAGGGTTTAGTTGTCCAAGCCAAAATAGGATTCTAAATCCTATTTTAATTCGGTCACAACTAGGACTTAAACTTGTGACCTCTATGATTTAAAATAATCTTTATTATTTTTAATCCTTTTGTATTAGTCATGGTTCGAACATGTTGTAGGGAAAAACGGTTCAAAACGTGGCTGAAGCAAAAAAATTGGGTGATATATTTTAAAAAAATTTCCTTTGAAAGAAAAAACCTTAACCATAGATTAATTGACATATAATTAAAAGTATCGTACATTTTTCTCGTGACGATTGAACTAGCGTCGAATTGGATCCGCAAGATCTTCCAATCCAATAACGAACGTGAATCACCTAGGAGTGTGGGCTCTCTTTCTTTAATTGTATACCTGAGGATGAAACAAACAAAATCTTCTTCTTTGTTAGTCACAATAATCCTCCAAGAGAAAACCCAAGAACGTCCGGTCACTTGTGAATTATCAATCTATTTGATTGAAACTTGCGTGAACCTGATTCGATTTTGTACACAAAATCCTTTTGATGTAAAGGATACTAGTGTACTATCGAAAACAAAAACATTCCCTTTTTCTCTTCTCTTTGGCCGAATTCAATACACAATATCTATGAGTTGGCCGAATTTTTTTTTTGTTTATTCTCAAAATTCTCTAGCTTGGCCGAAATTTTCAACCAAAAATTATATGCTTGGCCGAAATTAATTGGTGTATATATAGGTATACAAATCCTTTCCTAAAGAGGATTTACTTGGTGGTCAATAATCCTATCTCTAGGTGGATTTACTTGGTGACAAAGAATCCTTTTTCAAAAAAGATTTCTTTTCCACACCAAGACTCCTAATCCAACTAAAATAGTGTATTTATTCAATAACCAATAATTGAATATAATTAAATTGTGACTAAATCAAAAACTTCCTAATAGAAATCAAATACCTTCTAATTTGACTAGATAAATAAATTCCTATTATTTATCTACTTATCAAATATAGTATTTGATACTTATCATATTACCAACAATAATATGACTCTAGGAGACCATCTCCTACTAGGAAAAAGATTTTGACTTTTAATTAAATAATTAATTAATTAATTTCCATTTAATTAAATAATAAAATAAAAACAATAGATAAGACTAATAAATAGTCCATTGCCAACCAAGCCACTATATAAGGGCCAATATTGTTTATTTATTTTATTTTATTAAATCCATTGGACCTTAATAAAAAGTCCATATGTAAACTAGACTCATTCTTACTAAAAGAAACAAGTCCACATGCCTTAATACAATTCTAGATGGACCCATAAATTGGTCCGGTAGAATATTTCAAGTGATCCATGCAAGTTCGTGTAAATTGGGGATCTTGGCGGGCTATCTAAATTTAAGCTCCAATAGACATAACCTAATCACAATCAACAAATGATTTACTTAGGTTCGATATATTAATTTTAGTTCATTCCACTAAAGAACTAAAATTGAACTCTTAAATAAAGATAGAATAAGTTAACATTGCTCATTCATACCCTAGACAATCTTAATGGAGATAGTGTATCCTCGTGATGAATACCAATAAACGCCAAGAGCTCATAGACCGCCTATAGCTCTCCAAGTTATTATATTTACCCATATGACAACATTTTGAACTTGGATATTTTGACTTGTCCATAATCCATATTTCAATAGACACTATTGAAAACTTAACGTTAAGATTTCATATCCAATACCTCAAAAACATCCATATGATGATATTCTACTCTCATTTAATAAATGGAGCCACGATATCCATATCTATAAATGAAGTCCTCTATCGATTAACAAATGAATACCACCAAACTATCGAGGATAGACTACGCTATATAATCGTACTCATTGATAGCTCAAATGATAACATTTGCAACCATAAGTCCATCATTTATCTCAGGATTGAGATAGACTCTCTGATTGTCTTCAAGTGAAAACTTTTATCCATTGACGGTTCTGGATAAAGTATTTCACTATGATCCTATTCAATGCACCCAGTGCACTAGATTCTTTTGCCCAAAGACACCACATTTTGATGATTTTAGACTCATCATAACATATTTGATCCCACTCAAATGCAAGCAAAAGAATCTACAACTTTAACAAGATAAAGGCACCCAACCTTTATCTTAAGTTGTGAATATTATTCAAGACTAACTAAAGAATTGTGTCTACCTCATATATATCCAGATGTACGAACAATTCTTCTTTTCTCATAGTCTTTTGACCTTATGATTATTTACTTTTGACAATTATAATAATTAAACTATAAATGCTATAAGATTTGTTCAACTAGAAATCACTTTATTAATATGAAAAGATTGCGAAATACATTATTACACTCTTGCTATTGAGCATAATCCTAACACCTGTAACCTCTTATTAATAATTAAATAATTAATAATTCTTAATTATTAATATAATTCAATTATCAATATACTAATCAAATAATCATATTATTTAATTAGTTCTCTGAATTTATCCGTGTCACTTTCGTAACACAATTAATTAGAATATCCATTTAATTAACCATGACCTTTGTTACCAATAACCATAAAGGGCTAGCAAGGGGACCTAATTGACCCACAATTTTGAGCTCCAATAATACTTAGAAATATTAATTAAACTTTTTAATTAATATTTCATGATTATTAACCTCGGAGTTACTCCACTAAAAACCCGATGTTGCACTATATAAACTGCAAATGTATTACATAGACTGAAATCTCAGTGTCTATCGATATAGCTATTACATATGGTATGATCCTCAATAAATAGTTCATAATTAGAGGCAGGTCATAAAGTCTGTTATACCATTTCTAAGTATATCTTTTCCTTTAAATACCATTGATTCTCTAATGAACAATTATATCCTATCTTCCATTGTGGAAGAAGGAGAGCGCTCTTAATTGTTCAAGTCCCGAATCAACCCTGAAGGGAACTACACTTTTACTTCTCGCAAGAAGGAGTTGATTCCTCTATTGTGTGCAAATCTTCACAGCTACAAGCTAAACCGTGACTCTAAGATACAGAGTTATTGATTGAGAATGTAACTCCAATCTCACCCATGGTATGTCAAAAGCCACAATCCAACCTGAAGGAGTCAGTAAGACATTCAGGATTAAGAACAATCATATACAACCATTATTTGTCGATATATATGAATCTCTTCATTTAACAGATCTTGGTGAGAGATTCATATAGATCGTGGCCCTGTCCTAAATGATTTTATCATATAAGGTGCCTCCATTCCCATGTCACTACATGAGTAATCTAGGATAAGACCACCATACATTACGGAATGAACAACAGTAGTAGATTAACGACAAACAAAGTACCCATCATTATTTGCTCTCTACGGACTCTCTTAGATTACACGTCTCAAACTAAATCCTTCTGTATATTACACTCATATACTCAGTTTGAGATTACATTCAGCAATCTTGGATGTTTTGAACATATGATATATGCTTACGGATGTTAATAAATCAGTATTTATAGAATGAAAAACCAACTTCTTTTATTCATATGTTTATAACATCTACATATTACATGATTTAGGACATAAATACCAATAGCTGTATTCCACCATTACAAGTGTTGTTTTCTTAGTTAAGAACTTCAGAGTGAAGTTGACTATGCGTTGTTGGAGGTTGTGAAGATGACCTTTCATATGTTGATTGTTGTTGGATTGGTTGCTGTGAAGATGACTGTCTTTAAGTAGTATGTTAACAAAAAATGAAATTGAATAAAATGGTTTATAAGATTTGGGGAAGCATGTTTAGATGTTTTTGCTAGTACTTAGAGGTAGGAAGAATTAGATGGAGAAAGAAGAGATGAAAAGTTAAAACAAGTTAAGGATGCATACCTTTTTTTTCTTATTGTTGTAGGTACTTTTGTTGTGGCTAGGTTCTGAACAAAGCTTGCATACAACGGTTCCAGACCTTCCTCCTTTATGTAGCTCCTCTGGTTCCCTCTTTTTATGTCTTAGGCCTACCTGGTTGGACAGTACGAGGTGGAGGAATCAAATGCTTCGTTTAACCTTTAATCAATAAACAAGCAATCACTTTTGGCTACCTCTTATGGTTAGGCATATAATGGATCATACCCCTATAAGTCTGCAAGTAAGCACTCTTGCTCAGACTTTGGTGGACAAAATCACTCACCTTATCCTTCAAAACAGATTTACCTCAGCAATCAAGAGAATGGTCTGGTCACCTTAGACTCATGATTAAATCAAAGTTAATACGGTTGAGGCCGCCATGGGTTCTTTAGGTTTTTAGGGTTATGGTGGTGTTTTCCGTAAGTGCAGATCTTTTGTGAATGGCTGTTTTCTACCCCGCTTGGTCAGGTGCTTGCTTTTGAGACGAAGATTCTGGTGGCTTTGATGGCTATTAACTATGCTTGGAATAATGAGTGCGTCCTATCTAGCTTGAGAGTGATTTTTCCTATGTGGTCCAGCTGCTTTCTTCTTATACAGACCAAGTTCCTTTGAGGGTTCCGCAGGCTTGGCAGCGGCGTGTCTCCCAAATTTCGCACATGGACATTCATGTTTCTCATATTTGTAAGGAATGTAATCAGGTTGCGGATGCTCTTTCTAAGCATGCTTTGGTGTTGGAGTCTGATTCTTGGTAGTATTCCTCTCCGGCTCTTTGTTCCCCATTGGTGGGTAATGATTGCATGGGCTGAGAATCTTTTAGGTTTAGCTGATGTTTTCAGTTTCGTTTTTGTTGGCCTACGAGCCTCTCTGTTTAGTTGGGGTTGTTTTCCACTTGCCGTTGTTGTTGGTTTACTCTTTGTTGCACTTTGTTATTTTCTTTTCTTATTTATATATTTCTGAATACTGCATAAGGGTTTTTCAACATATGATTGTCTGTAATGCTTTTTCTCCTAAGGTTAGTCTATTTAATTTTTTTTTATAATAATTTTAAATAAATTTGTTAGGACAATGTTGGAATTTAAAATATATACATACAATATCGCCACTCAAAGCCCAATGAAACAAGAACGACCCAAAAGCCCAACAACTCGATCCTAGCAAAACAAAGCAATAAGAAACCCTAATGTCGCCGCTATATAATCTTTGAAACTGAATTGTAGAAACCCTAGAGATAGAGAGAGCTCTAACAGTCGAACCCACCTCCAAAACTGCTCTCGAGCTCCGCTTTGCTTGTTTTTCCAACCATGGCTACTGCTAAGACAGTCAAGGACGTCTCTCCTCACGAGTTCGTCAAGGCTTACTCAGCCCATCTCAAGCGATCTGGAAAGGTAATAATTTCTTCGTCTGTGTAACTAGTTAGTTCTCTTTGTTGTTTTTGTATCAGAAATTTTGGTTCGTTCTTATTGTCTGTTGTAGGGATAGTGAAACTGGGTTTTGATGGAAACTTTAATCGTTTATGATTAATGTTTTCTTTTTAAATCTTTTGATCTGTTATGTAATCGACTGTTCAATTGTTCTTTGTTGTTCAATCTGAAAAGTGGAATGTTTTTGTTTGTTGAGTTACTGGGTATTCTTAAGTATTAGTTTAGTAATGAAGAAATAATTCAATCTTTTGGATGTTTTATTTTGTTCAGATGATTGGTTGAAAATCCCATGTTAAGGCTGTGATCGTTCAGGTTGATGTGAATGGTATTGTAACCAAATAGATGGTTGATTTTTTACGGTTGAAATATTGCCAATTTCTATCTAAGAAGGCGATATTAATTTCCGGGAAGGGAAACTTAAATCATGAATTAAAAACGAAGGAACAAGCTTTCATTTTTTATAGTTATAGTTGCTTGCACTAGGAATTTTGTTTTCATTGTCCAAATTTGCTTAGGTTTATATGTAAAATACTGAAAAAGAATGTAAATTACTTGAAGCAGTAAAATCTATGGAATTTTGGTGTTGAATTTAATGGTTAATTTCTTTCGTGAGTTGGTAAAGTATTTGACGTATTGTTATTAACGATTGTGTTAGTTTTAAGTGCTGTTTTCTACTTCTATTCAATGTATTGGTCTTGTGATAAGTCTTTTCACTTCTACATTGTTTATGAGCAGATGGAGCTTCCCCCATGGACTGATATTGTGAAGACAGCTCAATTTAAGGAGCTTGCTCCCTACGACCCTGACTGGTATTATGTCCGAGCTGGTAAGTTTCCAGATGGCTTAAATTTAATCATGCTGGTTTTGCCTTATGCTTATGTTTTCATATTTAACCTTGATCGCAGCTTCGATGGCCAGGAAAATCTACTTGAGGGGAGGTCTTGGTGTTGGTGCTTTCCGCAGGATTTATGGTGGGAGCAAGAGGAATGGAAGTCGTCCACCCCATTTCTGCAAAAGCAGTGGTGCTGTTGCCCGTCACGTTCTTCAACAGTTGGCGAACATGAACATTATCGATATTGACCCCAAGGGGTAAGCTCTGGATTCCTTTCGACCTTGTTTTTGATCTCATTCTATCACTGAAAGCTAATCCAGATGCACCTATGTATTCTAACTAAAGTCTAAAGTTGATGAGATGTTCTGATCTTATTGATGATGTCCTTTTTTTTCATGTATACCAGTGGAAGGAGAATCACATCCAGCGGCCAACGCGATCTTGACCAAGTTGCGGGGAGGATCGTGGTTGCTCCTTGAATGATTAAGAGGCAGAGGAGTGTTATTTGATACATTGCAGGTTTCTGTTAGTTAATGGAAGAGATGTTGTTACATTGTTAAGCAAGTTTTGGTTAAAAGTGTCGTCATTTGATGATGAACATGGTTTCTGCTTTATTTGACATTTATTTATAGTTTCACTATGACTTCTTTTATCCAAGCAGATATTATATTATTTATTTTGTGTGGATTGATTGGTGTTCGACATTTAGTTAATTAAAACCTTGCCTTGCCTAATTCTTATGTAATCATCAAATCTAATATTTTTGTGCATTTGGGAGCTTTGATCCCATTTTTTTTTTTTTTACTAAATGTACACGGTCTAAACGAACAGAGTTGAATTATTGGTATATTAATTTCCATTTCAAATAAGATTTAAAGTTGTTAGGAAGTTTCGGTGAATCTCTTTTTCAAAATTGACAGGTAATTGTAGCTGCTGATGCAGTGTGCAAATTCTCCTTAAAACGTTTTCTATAGTACTGTGTCGTGTTTACTTCGTTTCTTTAATATGAGTTAAAATTGAAAATAATCATGCAAATTTGGAACTATGTTATTTTCAATCCCTTATTTAATTTTGGAACAGTTACAGAATTTAAATTTTAAAGTCCTCAACACGACCCATCCCCATATCTCATATGTATATATTTGAAGCATACTATCAGAACAAGAGTTTTAACTTATGGACATGAACACATGTAGGATGTGTTGGACTGGCTATCAAGAAACACCTCACAGATTCCTTTAATCTGTCGCTTCAAACATGACATGTCCAGTGACATCGTAGCAAACCTTGGAAGTAATAAAGAAGAACCGGTGATTGATAACCAAATTGAAGTCAAGGTTAAACAATGATAATATATTCACTCTCTTGTTTCCCTTTATTTTTTTCCTTTTAAAAAAACACATTAATGGGATGGAGATTGTAAGAGGCAAAAAACTAATTACCTAATGGGGAATCCGGAATTCCCATATCCATACCGTTTATTTTTAGGTGGGTATTCACCGGGATGGTATTTCTTATATAAATTAGAATTGGGGATGATAATAGAAAACCTGTCCCCGACCCATACTATTGACATCCCTACTTCAAACCCCTATATGAGAGGATATTTATTATTTGACATAACAGTAATACTAGACAAGCAAAATATTAATTTGAAAATCAATTCAAATGATGTAAGTGAATCATTCACCACAATCACAGGGTTAATTTTTTAGGTTATATTTGTATAGCATTAGTCTTAACATAACTAATAAAAAAAGATGTTAATAAAAAATAGGGAAAATTGTACAACCTTCCCGTGAGTTTATACAATATTGTACTAAGCGGTAATTTTGTCCAAACAAACCTCACCTTGACACTGTTGACCGCCGTCTTGACTGACTCCCATAACGTTTGTGAGAGAATGACCAAAATGCCCTTATAGTTCATGAATTAAATAGTAAAAAAAAATTAAATATATTTTTTGAATAGATCTGGAATCCAAAGCATCAAAACATACAGATCTCTTTTATGTTTTTCAGATCTCCATCAACGTCCAAAAATGAAAAAGATTTTTTTTTTTTATAAAAAAAGCTTGATCCATATTCATCAGATCCCTTTTTAAGAGAATCATCAATGGAGCCTTATCGAGAGGCTCTATCAAATGCATCGAACCCTTTGAGATGGGTTGTACCTCCATCTCGGACGGAAGAGCGATGAAGACCTCGGAGGCGTGCGGCGTAGACATGATGCCTATTCTGGTTCTGGTTCCGGTTCCAATTCCAAGGTTCTGGTCCTGTTCCGACGGTTGGGAACTGTTTTTATTTTTTTTATTTTTTTTAAAAACAAAAAAAAAAACCTAATACCTCCCTACACCTACCCACCCACATGATCAGTTTTCATCAGAATATCACATACAAACCTAATCAAAACTCAAACACACACACACACACACACACACACCACCACAAACCCAATCAAACCACTCAAACACACACGGTCATAGTGTCACACACAATCCATCCCCAATCTCATCTCTCTCTTTCGATCACACACACACACCAGTACAAACCCAATCAAAACTCAAATACACACACACACCACCACAAACCCAATCAAACCACTCAAACACACACAATCCACCCCCAATCTCATCTCTCTCGTTGGATCCAAGCAAGAATTAGAAGAATGAAGAAAGAAGAAGAAAGAAGAAGAAAGAAGAAAGAAGAAGATGATCGACGCCGATGATGGCCGACGCTGTCGTTGAACCGCCGAAAGAAGAAGATGGTGGACCAGTGGTGGGCGGTGGCCTAGTGGAGTTGTGGGTGAGTGGGTTATGGGTGGGATTTGGGGTTGATTTGTGTGTGTGTGTGTGAGAGAAAGAGAGAGAGAGAGAGAGAGAGAGAGAGAGAGAGATATGAAGGAAGGTCGAAGATGATGATATGATTCTCAGATTTTTTTTAAAATATATATATATATATATATTTTGAGGAACTGTCTGTTCGAACCAGACGGTTCCTCAAAATATAGAACCGGAACCGAAACCGTCCCGGTATCGGTTCCGATCCGGTTTTTGAACCGGAACTGGAAAACCCGGTTCTGGTTTTTTCCAAATGGTTTCGTTTCGGTTCGGTTCGCCCAGTTCGAACCGGCGCCATATCTAGCGCGGTGAGCACCTCAATCTGATATGGAATGTTCAAGTCAAATAATTTTCAGCCATTAACTAGAATCCACAACTCAAGTTCATTATCAAATTTCTCAATAAAGGTATGAAAAGAAGAGATCGATCAAGATGAAGTTATTACAATTTCAATTAGATTGCCCATAAATGTTTTTGTGGTTTGGGTAATGAATAAGTAGATTTTTGTTTTAGAAAAGAAAAGGAGTGAATAGATATTTATTTTCATTTTTGTTAATTTTAAACCGTTGGATGATGGTGGGTACTGGGTAGGTAAATGTTAAACCGTTAGGTCCATCAAGTTCAATTATACCTTTTTTTTAAATTTTAAAAAAATCATTTTTAAAAATTCTTTAAAGAATAATTTAAGAAAATGTTTGCTTTTATCAGGTGCAATTAATGTTTTATTAGTTTCTATGTACTTAGGGGTGGCAATATGGGCTATCTTGTCGTATCTGTATAAATCCAAATACCGCCCGTTAATTTTTTCTCAACCCAAACACGTCCTGTTAAACTTATCTTGTCATAGGTCAAAACCCAAACACGTCCCATTAATTAATGAGTTACCCAATAAGACCCATTTAACCCATTAATTTATAGGTTATGAATCTTTTGATAAATTACAATTCCATTGATTCATTTCCGATTTAAAATTTTAAAGTAATTTAAATCTTTTAATTTTTTTTAACATAATTCAATCTAATAAAACTCATTTAATAAATAAAAATAATCAAGAATAAAAAAAATGTTGATTCAAAATAAAATCCCATAAAAATGCAATTAATATATCAAGACTTAGTATTTAAAATTCTGCTCCATGCATTCTTAATATATATATATATATATATATATATATATATATATATGTAATATTATATTACACAACATACATGAAGTAAACATATTAAATTTCTATACAAGATGAGGTTAGCCCAGAACACAAACACCATAAAATTGTGGATTCGAATCTCTCCGCATTCCCTAACCCTAAATTATTGTAATATTTCAACAACAAAAATAACATATTAAATTTTTAAGCAGAAGCCATATAAGGATGCGACACAATATAAAATATACACACAAAATAATAATAAGGGATATTATTATTTTCCACCCTCACTTATGAGGCATTAGTCATTTTCCACCCTCTTGTTTCGGTATTAGCCATTTTCCACCATACCGTTAGTTTTGGATGGAAAATTGGTGTTCTAACATCTGCAGGTTGTGAAATTACCTTGTTGCCCTTGGAGTCTTTAAACAAAATTGGAAAAAAAAAATTAAAGATCATCTTCTCCAAATCTGTACCCAGTCGGCCAGTCCCAAATACCAAAACAATCAACTTCATCAACATCATCACTCTCCAGTCTCCACACATACCCAGACACCACACCACAAAAATCATCTTCATCAACATCATCACTCTCCACACAAACCCAGCCACCACAAAATAAGCAAAAAATCAAAACACCAAACACCAACCCAACCCCTCACCCAAACGACCACCACCCCAGTCCACCTCCAACTGAAATCACCACCATCGGCTGATCGGCGCCCCACACCGATGGCTACACCAACACCCTACTAGAATCAACACACCAGAAATCAAAGAAGAGAGAGAGAGAGAGAGAGAGAGAGAGAGAGAGAGAGAGATCGGTAGATGGTGAGAGAGAGAGAATAAGAAATCAGTGGTGGGTGGTGAGTGGTGTGTGATTGAATGGATGGAGATGATGGTGGGGAAGATGATGGGAGGCGATTGAAAGAAATCAAAGAAAAAAAGGATAGAGAGATCGGTGGAGGGTTATAGAGAGAGAGAATAAGATATTGGTGGTTGGTGGTGGGTGGTGGGTGAGAGAGTGAATTTAATTTACTAATGTTTTAATTGTTTTTATTTAATTTAATAATTTTTATTAATTTTACCACTTCAATTACCATTATACCCTTACTGACTTAACAGAAAAATAAAGATTTTAACGGAATAGAAACGGTAGGGTGGATTTTGGCCATTACTAAAACTAGAGGGTGTAAAATGACCAATACCTCATAAAGTGAGGGTGGAAAATAATAATATCTCTAATAATAATAACAAAATTAAAATAATAGAGAATATGTTTTCTTTGGAGACTTGATTTTGAAGACTTGCACTTTTTAATAAGTAATTATAAGTAGACCATAAAAAAAGGAAAATTTTAAAGTATTTAAGGTTTATTTGTTAAAACAATATTTAGGGTTTCTCTATATATATAGCCTAGAACACAAATACCATGAAATTGTGAGTTTGAATCTCTCCTCATTCTTAAACCCTGAATTATTGTAATATTTAAAAAAAAAAACATATTAAATATTTAAGCAAAATCCATGCAAGGATGCGACACAATATAAAGTAGATACAAAAAATAATAATAATAACAAAATTAAAATAATAGAGAACAAGTTTTCTTTGGAGACTTGATTTGGAAGACTTGCACTTTTTGATAAGTAAATATAAGTAGACCGTAAATAAAGAAGGAAAAATAAAAAGTATTTAAGGTTTATTTGTTAACATAATATTTAGGGTTTCTCTATATATTTATAAATTACATATTTATGCTCGATATCTAAGGTGTTAAATGGGTTAGCGGGTTGGGTGGGGTTCAATCCAAATACGACCCGTTTATTTAATGGGTTTAACATGTTGACCCGTTAATGTCCCGAACCCAATAAGACTTAACCCAAACCCTAAAATAACTTGTCGTGTCACCGGAATCGTGACCCGTATTGCCACCCCTATATGTTCCTTTCAGTTTTTAATTAGTATATTTACAATCATTTACTGTTTCCATGTCCTCACAATCAAATATTTACTGACATCCCTTCAAAATGACCAGTTTGCCCTTGTAAGGTTAACATGACCGTCGGTCAAGACGTTAGTCAACGAATTTGAGAGGAGGTTTGTGCAATTTCGGCAAACATTGCTGATATATGCAATATGGAATAAACTAATTGGAAGTTTGTGCAATTTTAACTAGAAAATATAACACATTAAAAGATTATGTTATAAATCATGATGCTGTATTGCTGTTTGTGAGAAAGCCAAGTACAGTAGTTTGCAATTGCAATTTCAAGAATTATTTGGCTACAAATTATTCTGAGCCAAATAATTCTGCACAGTTAAAGTAAATAATCAAAAGATATCATATCTCTTGTCGCGTGATCCGATTGACTTAGCGTCGATGGTAATCCGCAAGATCTTCCAATCCGATCACGAACGTAAATCACTTAAGAGCGTGGTCTCCCTATTCTTTGAATTGCGTACCTGAGAATAGAAAAACGAAATCTTCTTTCTTGATCGTTAATCACAAAAACTCCAAGAGCCTAGAAAGATCGTTCCGGTCACTTTTGAATTCACAATCGTTATGATTGAAACTCGCGTGAACCTAAATCAAAAGTGTGCACAAAACCATTTTATGTAAAGGCTTGCAAGTGCACTATCGAATTTAGAACTATCTTTCTGTCTTCCTCTTGGCCGAATTTTCACTATGTTCTAGACTTGGAATTTTTTTTTATTCAAAAGCAAAAGAATAAAAAATTCTTTCTCTAAATTTTTTTTTTCTTCTTATCACTATTAATTCTGAAATTAATAATATATATAGGTATACAAATCCTTTCCTAAAGAGGATTTACTTGGTGAGCAAGAATCCTATCTCTAGGTGGATTTACTTGGTGACAAAGAATCTTTTTTCAAAAAAAAAAGATTTCTTTTCCACACCAAGACTCCTAATCCAACTCAAATAGTGTATTTGTGATTATATTAAAGACTTCCTTGTTTGTTAAGATAAATAAATTCCTTATTTATCTACTTACCAAATTAAGTCTTTTATATTTATTATACTATTATAATAGTATACTGCTAGGAAACATAATTCCTAGTCAGAAAAAGATTTGATTTTTAATTAAATAATTAATTAATCAATTAATTAATTTCCATTTAATCAAACAATAAAATAAAATAATATTTTAGGCTATTATTATAACCTTGCCGCCCACACACAAAAATTATGGGCCAAATATTATTTTCTTATTTTATTTAATCCATTCAGATTTAAATAAAAACCCATATGTGAACCAGACCCATTCTTACTAAAAGAAACAAGCTCACATGCCTCTCATTAATATATTAATATAATTTGAGCAGCCCATTAAATAGATAATGTGCAAATTATATTCTTAATATATTAAATACAATTCTAGATGGACCCATAAATTAGTCCGGTATAATATATCAAGTGATCCATGCAAGTCCGTGTGGATTGAGGATCTTGGCGGGCTATCTAAATTTTAGCTTCAATAGACATAACCTAATCACAATCAACAAATGATTCACTTAGGTCCGATCTATTAATTTTAGCTCATTCCACTAAAGAGCTAAAATTGAACTCTTAAATAACGATAGAATAAGAATATGTTTCTCATTCATACCCTAGACAATCTTATTGGAGATAGTGTATCCTCATGAATAATATCAGTAATCACCAAGAGCTCATAGACCGCATATAGCTTTCATAGTTACCATATTTACTCATATGACCACGTTTTGAAATTGGATATTTTGACTTGTCCAGAAGCCATGTTTTCAATAGACATTATTGAAAACTCAACGTTGAGATTTAATATCCAATACCTTAAATTATCCATATGATAATATTATACTCTCATTCAATAAATTGAGCCACGATGTCCATATCTATAAATGAAGTCCTCTATCGATTAACAAATGAATACCACTAAACTATCGAGGATAGACTATGCTATATAATCGTACTCATTGATAGCTCAAATGATAACACTTGCAATCATAAGTCCATCATTTATCTTAGGATTAAGATAGACTCTCCGATTGTCCTCATAATGAAAAGACTTGTATCTACTGACGGTTCTAGATAAAATATTTCATTGTGATCCTGTTCAATGCACCCAGTGCACTAGATTCTTTTACTCGAAGACCCTTTTGATGATTTTAGACTCATCATAACTCATTTGATCCCACTCAAATACCAGCAAAAGAATTCTACAACTTGATCAAGATAAATGTGCCCAACCTTTAATTTAAGTTATGAACGTTTATTCAAGACTAACTAAAGAATTGTGTCTACCTCATACATATCCAGATGTAAGAACAATTCTTCCTTTCTCATAGTCTTTTGACCTTATGATTATTTACTTTGACAATTATCATTATAAATGCTATAAGATTTTGTAAAACCAGAAATCACTTTATTAATATGAAAAGATTGTCAATTACAATATTACACTCTTACTATTGAGCATAATCCTAACAATCTCCCACTTGCGCTATAGCAAGTGTGTCATATCTCTTATTCCCATTTTCTCTAGGTTCCCATCAAAACTCTTCTAAGGTAGAGCCTTTGTGAAAGGATCCGCTAGATTTTCTGCTGACGCGATTTTGGTAATTGTCACGTCACCCTTATGCACAATCTACTTTAAAAGATGATACTTCCTTTCAATGTGTTTACCTCTCTTATGACTTCTTGGTTCTCTCGAATTAGCCACTGCTCCACCATTGTCATAGTAAATAGTGATCTGCTTATTCACATTGGGAAATATTTCCAAGTCAATCAAGAATTGGCGGAGCCAAACAGCCTATTTGGCAGCTTCGCATGCAGCAACATACTTAGCTTCCGTGGTGGAATCAGCAATACAAGATTACTTGATACTCCTCCATATGACTGCTCCTCCTCCTATAGTAAACACAGATCCTGATGTGGATTTTCTGGAATCAGAATCCGACTGGAAATCAAAATCTGTATACCCAATGGGAATTAAATCCCCTTCAGAGTATTCAAGCATATAATCTCTTGTTCTATTGAGATACTTGTAAATATGCTAGACTGTCATCCAGTGATCAGGACCAGGTTTCGATTGAAACCTGCTAACTATGCCAACAGCAAAACAAATGTCTGGTCTAGTGCAGAGCATTGCATACATGAGACTTCCAACTGCCGAGGCATATGGAACTCTACTCTTGAATTGCTCTTCATACTGATTCTTTAGAACTTATTCCTTAGAAAGTTTGATTCCATGTCTGAAAGGTAACATACCTTTCTTGGAATACTATATGGAAAACCTAGAAAATATTTTGTCTATGTATGAAGCTTGGGATAATGCAATTGTTTTATTTTTTTATCCCTTATTACTTGGATACCTAGAATAAAACTAGCTTCTCCTAAGTCCTTCATATCAAATTGTTTTGCTAACCATTCTTTTACTGATGTCAATACACCTACATCGTTTCCAATGAGTAGTATATCAGCAACATAAAGAATTAGGAAAACCAACTTGTCGCCCTTTATCCTTTTATATACACAAGGTTCGTTAGGATTCTGAATAAATACAAAACCTTTCACATCTTGATCGAACCTTATGTTCCAGGATCTGGATGCCTGTTTTAATCCATATATGGATTCTGCAACTTGCATACCTTTTCCATTTGGCCCTTTTCAATGAATCCTTCTGGTTGCATCATATAGATGCTTTCGTCAAGATTTCCATTAAGGAAAGCTGTCTTGATGTCCATTTGCCAAATCTCTAGATCTCAAGATGCTGCAATGGATAAGAGTATCCTAATGGATTTAAGCATGACCACAGGAGAGAAGGTTTCCTCGTAATCGATACCTTTTTTCTGTGTGTAACCTTTAGCTACCAATCTAGCTTTAAAAGTTTCCACCTTTCCATCCATACCTCTTTTCCTCTTGTATACCCACTTGCACCCAATGGGTTTTATCCTTTTAGGAAAGTCTACAAGGGACCAGACTTTGTTATCGAACATGGATTCAATCTCAGATTGCAATGCCTTTTGCCAATGACGACAGCCAACATCCTCCATTGCTTCCTTATAAGTGTACGGATCATCGTCGTCTGGGAGATTCTCCACTGATTCTCCCAGACCGATGTATCTCTCGGGTTGTTTACTAACCCTCCCACTACGACGAGGAATGGTAGGCTGTTGATTTTGTGTTGTAGTGGAATTTACAATTGGGCTAGGTTGTAAAACCTCTTGTGGAATTGTATCTCCAGACATCTCATTCAGGACAATTCAACTTTTGGGCACAAAATTATTCATATAGTCCTTTTCTAGAAATCAAGAATTTGTTGAAACAAATACTTTTATATCTGAAGGACTATAGAAATAATATCCTTTAGTTCCTTTTGGATACCCCACAAATATACATGTTTCCGAAAGGGACTCCATCTTTTTTGTCTTTCCTTTTAACACATGTGCAGGACAACCAAATGTCCTCAAGTGTTGTAAACTAGGCTTTCGCCTAGTCCACAACTCATATGATGTTTCAGGAACCGACTTAGATGGTACATCGTTTAGAATGTATATTGCCGTTTGTAGAGCATATCCCCAAAAAGAAATAGGAAGCGTTGAATAACTCAACATTGACCTAACCATGTCTAAAAGAATTCTATTTCTCCTTTATGCCACCCCATTTTGTTAAGGTGTACCTGGTGCAGAAAACTTAGAAACTATCCTATTATCAATAAGATATTGCTGAAACTCACCAGATAGATATTCTCCACCACGATCAGATCTCAAGATTTTTATGTGTTTCTCAAGTTGATTTTCTACTTCAGCCTTGAATGCTTTGAACATGTCAAAAGCATCCGACTTATGTCTCATGAGATACAGATAGCCAAATCTCGAGTAATCACCTGTGAAGGTGATGAAGTACTCATATCCACCTCTAGCTTGAATGCTCATAAGACCACATACATCAGTGTGTATTAATCCTAAACATTCAGTGGCTCTTGCACCTTTGGTTGTGAACGGCCTTTTGGTCATTTTACCTTCCAAACAAGATTCACAAGCTGGTAGATCATCAACCTTTAAGTCACTTAAAGGTCTGTCACATACTAATCTTTCAATCCTATTAAGGTTAATATGACCTAGGCGTAAATGCCAAAGGTAGGTTTCATCTTTTGATAATTTTACTCTTTTATGATTAGGTTCCGTTAATTCTGTGTCTAACGAGTGAGGGATATTTCTATACAAAAAGAATAGACCGTTTTCCAATTGATTGTTTTCCATTGTACCTTTGCAAACAATTTTGTCATTCTTACTAATAATAAAAGCTTTATTAAATGTAACCGAATATCCAAATTTATTTAAACAAGAAACTAAAATTAAATTCCTCTTGAATTGAGGTACATAATAAACTTCTAATAAATCTAAATGCCTACTAGAATCTAAAATAACTCTAATATCTCCCATTGCACTTGCAGACACTAACGTTCTGTTGCCCAAGCGCAAGTTGATTTTATCTTTGTTTAGTCTTCTCCTTTCTTGGAACCCCTGTAAGGAATAACAAACATGATTAGTGGGTCTAGAGTCTATGATCCAAGAATCTGTAGAACCTACCAGAAAACATGTTTCAAGATAATTAATATTACCTTTTTCCTTCTTATTTTGGGACTTTGGGCAATTTCTTTTCCAATGTCCCTTTTCACCACAAAGGAAGCATTTCCCTTTGATCTTGGTTACTTTCTTGGTAGACCCAAGTTTCTTTTTCTTCTGTTGTTTCTTGACCTTCTGACGAGTCTTAACAGTAGCAACTTTACCAACCGAATGAATCTCTTGACCTTTGTTTTTCACAAGGATCTTTTCAGCGCTTTGAACATCTTGCATCAGGCCATGCAAGGTATATTCCTTATTGTTCAAGGTGTAGTCCAACTTGAACTGATCAAAGGAATCCGATAGTGAGTTGACAATCATGTCAATTTTCGTCTCACCATCTATCTCAACACCATTAAGTTCTGCAACATTGAGATGTGCTATGACTTTCATCATGTGATCTTTCAGAGCCTGTCCGGGTTTCATCTTAAGATTTATAAAAGCAGTCACTGCCTCTCTCTTAGTAGACCTAGACCTCATAGCAAACATCTCTTCCAGAGACATCATTATATCAGCAATAGACTCCATTCCTTCATGCTGCTGCTGCAACACGTCGGAGATAATGGCCATAATGTAACATTTTGCCATATCATCTGAAGTCTTCCATTGCTCATACTCATCTCTTTGCAAAATATTAGATTCATTATTAGGAAGGGGTGGTTTAGGAGTAGTTAGAACAAACTTATGTTTTTCAGTTTGCAGGAACAACCTAATTTTCCTTTTCCATGTGACATTTTTATCTCCAGTTAAAGTGTTATCTTTCAGGATGTTCATAAGTGATGGAGTCATGATTTCTGAATAAAACAAAATTATATATGAGCAAATAATCATGATAAAGCACTTTTTAAATATTTATCTTGAATTAAATAAATAATTCAATCATAAAAATTCAACGGTGATCCAACACCCATAAACGTTACGCCTCCTCTAGAGTACGTAGCATTTACAAGTTGGACTAGGTCCCACTTAATTGTTAACATAACAACCAGCGTTTTCAATTTTAGCCTTGCAATTTTATTAACAAGAACTCTCGGGAGGATATTAATAAAATCACATTGAGTGTGTTACCAAGATATCGACCCTCAATTTTCTCTCATGAAAATCCCTCCTCTGGGAGTAGATTTCGTTTAAATCAATTGTCTAGTCTATCATTGTAAGAAAGTATTTGCTAAATTCCATTTATGGACGCCCCTCGGGGGGATTACCAATAAATAATAAAGCTCAACTAACCTTGGAGGCCATAGGTGTTCTAACATACCTTCTCCCATTCAATTATTTATGGTATGTGATTAAATTCCATAGAATGATTTTACCAAGTTATCTAGATGCTAATTAGATACCTAAATCATTCAATGCATGTTCATACCAAAAGAGATATATGAGTGGCACTCCTATTTTATATGACATGTTATCATACAACAACAAATATTGTAATATTTACGGAAATATAAATAGCTACAATTTTGGTCCATCCTAGAAAAGAATGTAAATTATATTTGTTTGGAATACAAAATATTCTTTCTTGGCGAACAAGTCTTCAAGCAGCCATCATCCACTTCCTCACCTCTCGGCTGCCACCTTTGGGTGTGCACACCCCTTGGGGCCATAAAGGGCCACCATGCGCAGCCCATTATGCCCAAAGGACTGTCATGCGCAGCCCATGACACATAAGTGGCTGCCGTGTGCAGCCCATGCACCCAACAAGCGTAGCTACACGCTAACGTGCACGCACGCTTGTTGCTATGGTGCACACAGTACCAAGCTTGTTCCGATTGCTTCCTCTACCGCTTCTAATTCTTCAACTCTTCGAATCTTCGAAACTTGAATGTATTACGGCAGATTTTACACAATAAATTACTGCAGTATTTTTTTTAATTCACTACAGTAATTTTTACACAAGAAAAACTGCACTATTTTATACAGAAAAACTGCAGTATTTTTTAATACAATAAAAAAATAGAGACTCTAGCAACTACCAAAAAGGAACTTATGATGATAATATGCCACCCTTCTTGTTACAATTCCGAAACAAAAATACATTGAAATTCTAGGACCAAAATCGAGCAATAACAATTCACTTTATAATAACATATATAAATCCGTACATGCCACATGTAATTATATATGCGAATACCCAGAGTGCCATCTCTTTCTAAAACATGCATAATCACAATAAAAAGAAATAGATTCACGTATATATACGTTAATTAATTAAACGGTACAACCAGGCTCTGATACCAATTGTAGGGAAAAATACGAAAACGCAGCGGAAGCGAGACTAAATTTTTTTTAGTATAGTTTAAAATTTTGCCAATATTTGAACCGTAACCCTTTAATTAATTAAACATACATATATTCAAAAGATATCATACCTCTTGTTGCGTGATCCGATTGACTTAGCGTCGATGGTAATCCGCAAGATCTTCCAATCCGATCACGAACGTGAATCACCTAGGAGCGTGGTCTCCATATTCTTTGAATTGCATACCTGAGAATGGAAAAACGAAATCTTCTTTCTTGATCGTTAATCACAAAAACTCTAAGAGCCTAGAAAGATCGTTTCGGTCACTTTTGAATTCACAATCATTATGATTGAAACTCGCGTGAACCTAAATCGAAATTGTGCACAAAACCTTTTTATGTAAAGGCTTGCAAGTGCACTATCGAATTTAGAACTATCTTTCTCTCTTCCTCTTGGCCGAATTTTCACTATGTTCTAGAGTTTGAATTTTTTTCATTCAAAAGTAAGAGAATAAAAAATTCTTTCTCTGAAAAAAAAAAAACTTTTTTTTTCTTCTTATCACTATTAATTCCGAAATTAATAATATATATAGGTATACGAATCCATTCCTGAAGAGGATTTACTTGGTGGGCAAGAATCCTATCTCTAGGTGGATTTACTAAGTGACAAAGAATCTTTTTTCAAAAAAAAAAGATTTCTTTTCCACACCAAAACTCCTAATCCAACTCAAATAGTATATTTGTGATTATATTAAAGACTTCCTTATTTGATTAGATAAATAAATTCTTTATTTATCTACTGACCAAATTAAGTCTTTTATATTTATTATACTACTATAATAGTATACTACTAGGAAATATAATTCCTAGTCAGAAAAAGATTTTGATTTTTAATTAAATAATTAATTAATTTCCATTTAATCAAACAATAAAATAAAATAAAATAATATTTTAGGCTATTATTATAGCCTTACCGCCCACACACAAAAATTATGGGCCAAATATTATTTTCTTATTTTATTTAATCCATTCAGGTTTTAAATAAAAGCCCACATGTGAACCAGACCAATTCTTACTAAAAAAAACAAGCCCACATGCCTCTGATTAATATATTAATATAATTTGAGCAGCCCATTAAATAGATAATGTGCAAATTATATTCTTAATATATTAAATACAATTCTAGATGGACCCATAAATTAGTCCGGTAGAATATATCAGGTGATCCATACAAGTCCGTGTGGATCTTAATAGACTATCTAAATTTAAGCTTCAATAGACATAACCTAATCACAATCAACAAATGATTCACTTAGGTCCGATCTGTTAATTTTAGCTCATTCCACTAAATAGCTAAAATTGAACTCTTAAATAGAGATAGAATAAGAAGATGTTTCTCATTCATACCCTAGACAATCTTATTGAAGATAGTGTATCATCTTGAATAATATCAGTGATCGCCAAGAGCTCATAGACCGCCTATAGCTCTTCTAGTTACCATATTTACTCATATGACAACGTTTTGAACTTTGATATTTTGACTTGTCCAGAAGCTATGTTCTCAATAGATATTATCGAAAACTCAACGTTGAGATTTAATATCCAATACCTCAAAATATCCATATGATAATATTATAATCTCATTTAATAAATTGTGCAACGATGTCCATACCTATAAACGAAGTCCTCTATCGATTAACAAATGAATACCACCAAACTATCGAGGATAGACTATGCTATATAATCGTACTCATTGATAGCTCAAATGATAACACTTGCAATCATAAGTCCATCATTTATCTCAGGATTAAGATAGACTCTCCGATTGTCCTCATAATGAAAAGACTTGTATCTACTGACGGTTCTAGATAAAATATTTCATTGTGATCCTGTTCAATGCACCCAGTGCACTAGATTCTTTTACTCGAAGACCCTTTTGATGATTTTAGACTTATCATAACTCATTTGATCCCACTCAAATGCCAGCAAAAGAATTATACAACTTTATCAAGATAAAGGTGCCCAACCTTTAATTTAAGTTGTGAACATTTATTTAAGACTAACTAAAGAATTGTGTCTACCTCATACATATCCAGATGTACGAACAATTCTTCCTTTCTCATAGTCTTTTGACCTTATGATTATTTACTTTGACAATTATCATTATAAATGCTATAAGATTTTGTAAAACCAGAAATCACTTTATTACTAAGAAAAGATTGTCAATTACAATATTAGACTCTTGCTATTGAGCATAATCCTAACAGTTTGGAATATCAAAATGTTCTTCCCCCCTACACACACCAATTGTATTGTGGACATCAAAAAAATGCAACTCAATTGGTTGCTTCTTCATATACAATTTCAATTTCTAAAGGAAAAAAATAACAAGGACTAGAAGAATTAACATTATTCATAAAATTCATAAAATGCCTAAAATAGTCTCCTGTCACTGTTGGTAAGTAATGGAACTGACGTCGCTCCACGATGACAGGGAGCATTTGATCTTCTTCTGCTCGGGCATGTGAAACTTGGGTTCTTTAGGTATTGTTGGATGCTTCATCGATCTGAAAACAGATATAAAAAACAAACCATTTTAGCTACAAGGATTTTAAATACAAGAATTTCAATAATGTCAATTGTTTGTTTGTTTACCTTCTGGGTATGAAAGGCCTGTCAAAATATGGCATGGGTTGTGCTTTCGGAACGAGTTCCCTTCTCAACCTTCTTATTTCTTCCTCTTCTTCCAACTACAAAACAGGTGAAGATAAACATAAAAGAAAACATCACACTTGAAAATCATGCAATTTTTCAAGTCACTCTCATGGTAGTAGTACCTTCTGCTGCCTTTCTCTTTCCATCTTGTATTGCTCAATCAGGGTCATCTTCTCTGCTACCTGTTCGCATAAATCCCCAGTGTGAGATTTGAATATGAATATATACATACCAGCTTATCAGCTAAAATACTACAAAGTTGTATTTGTTAGCAGAAGCAAACACACCAGGGAATAACTATTACTTCCCAAAATAAGTATCACAAAAGCTCAATTATTCAGCAAAATGGCAGAGAAACAGCTGTTATTTCTCCCGTAACTGTTAAGCTCTCTGCATTACTATAATTTAGATGATAGCTTTTTAGATCCTGTTCCAGTGTCATAGAAATTTTTCATAAAAGGACTTTAAGCAGTAATTGTTAGATTTGTTATTTGCCCCAGCAGATTCACATATTATTTTCTAATTTAACTGTTACATAGGCAGCACAACAAGCATGGAAATCAGGGTAGAAGTTGTAATAAAAAAAATCGAAATTGTTGAAGGAGTTAGAATATACCTGATGGTCAAACTCAGCACGCTCCACTGCCCGTACATCACTGTGGAGCTTCAGGTCGATAGGCCTCGTGTTCTCTTTAACCAGAGGTTTAATCAGACACTGAAATATTACAGAACAATCTACCTCATCATCAACATGTAACTAAAAACACGGAAACCTATCTTCTCATATAAATTGAACAATCTCAGCATTGTTATAGTAACACCAAGGCATTAATTTGTTGTTCTTTTGAAATGCTAAAGTAGCTTTAACTAAAATTACTAAACATCTCACCTCTGGTTCATCTGTTGTCCATGGAAGGCCTTGAGCAATAGGAATCCGTTGTTTCTCCTCCACATGCATCATTTCTTGTACCTTTTTCACAAACTCTTCCTCCTTGACTCTTCCCCTTTGCTACAATTACCAAATAATCACAATTAGTCACTGCAATTTCTGAGGTTCAAATCAATTCTCATTTCAAACAACACATACCTCAGTTCTCAGCTTGAATGGTTTTTGGTAAGTAATTTTGTGTTGCTTCTTCTTCCACCTTCTGCCTCCCAGTGTCCCCATTGATTCAGAACTCTAAAATTCAAACATTTAAAAAAAAAAAAATCAACTCAAATTCAAAATGTACACCATATATCAATGGCAATTGAAAGAACAACCAGATACAAACAGAAAAATATGCAAAAGACCTTAACTGAGAGAGAGAGAGAGAGAGAGAGAGAGAGAGAGAGAGAGAGAGAGAGAGAGAGAGAGAGAGAGAGCTTACATTTCTCCGGCTTCTCCTGCCTCCATTAGAATTCATGCTCGAAATACTGAACAGGAAAAGCCAATATATTAAGGAAACATAAACATTAAATCAAATGTGAAATTCATTCAATAGAATCAATCAAAAGCATTGACAAACCTTCCTTGGCTACTATCCCATGAAGAAGAAACAGAAGCACAAGAATCCAACCCCAGATTCTCTGCAGTCAAGATCAAATCTGATGGACAAAATGAAGAACAAGAAGACAACAGAGTTTCAGGCACCTTAGGCGGTGGTTGCAGCCCAGGCAATGCCCATTGCATCCCCACCTTCTTCTTATCATCATCAATCTTTTCACTCTCTTTCCCATCAGATTCCTTTGATTTCGGTATCGAAAGGAGCTTCTCAAAGGCCTTAACCAAATGCAACACTTTACCACATTCGGGCACACTGTTTCTTGCCTCTTCGAGCAACTTGTCCCTCCTCCTCTTCACCGTAGAACTACCCTTCTGCCCTGGCAATCCTCCACACTCATCTTCATTTTCAAGACCCTTCTCTGTTTCCTCCCCTCCAACTTCATCACTCTCAGCTCTAACAAGCGCCTTCACATCATCGGATTCGCCTTTTTCTTCCGTAAACCCACTCCTAACTTTAAAAAACTCTTCCTGTGAAGCCCTCAGATTCTCATAAGCCAAACAAAGACACTTCTTCACATTACCTCCAAATCTCTCCTTACACTTACACTCGAAACTCTGGGAGATCGAAGCACCCTCTTTCTCCTTCTTTGAATTCTTCTTCTTCGCCACCACGAACTTCCTCTCCCTAATTTTGTTTCTCGGCGAATACACAGTGCAACTCTGGTTTCTTGGCGCCGATTTCTGTGACTTGCCAGACTTGGTAATTGGAGAACTTGTGGGTTTAACCCCAGGGCTCGACTGAGAAGAAACATTCGGATTCACATTCTCGGAGAATCTGCTCATTTCTTGATTCTTGGGTTGGGGTTTTTCACGCTCTTTGACTGGAGTAACCGGCTTTAAATTCTTCGAAACAAGCAAATCCATCAAAAACCCAGAAAATAAATGGAAATTAAAAGACGAGTTTTGGTTGATTTGATCACAGAAAGTTAGGAGAGAAAGTTAGGGTTTGGTTTGGTGTTTATTTTTTGGAGATGAAGAAGCAATGAATGTGAAGAAAAATTGATTATAGAGAAGAGAAGAAAAAGGAACGTTGAGGGTCTTGGACGCTCTGGGTAACGGCTAGTTTTTTTTTTTTGGCTTGTTTTATTAATTTGAATTATTATTTTTTTGTTGGGCTTTTGACCGTTGGATTGGATGATTAGGGAAAATAGATTGTAATTGATTTTTTTCGATTAAACCAGAATAACAACCGTTACGGCTAATGCTGGTTGCCGAATCTATCTAATCGCATAACAGATTTGCCCCTCAGTCTCACTGTCTACTAAAATACAATCAAAGCCGTAGATCTCTTTTCCTTTTCTGTATGTTTAGTTGTTTAATATTTTCACATTTCTATATAAATATATAATTAATCACTAATTTAATAACATTTTCAAATGGGTTGGTTTATATTAACTTAAAATTTGAACTTCATTGTGAGCTTGTTCATTATCTATTTACTTATATTTGAAGAATTAATAAAATTTCGTAGGGTGCCAATAGGTTTTTAGCAAAATTGCCCTATTTTAGGGATCGAATTGCAAATCTACCTTATAACCCAAATAAATTGTAAAACTACCCTGAAATGACCTTCCTACCCTTTTGGCCTAAATTCACTCTATTTGCCCTAAATTCCCAAATCATCTGCCCACCTATCCCAATTGAACCCATATCCTGTCCACCCACTCCGATCGAACCCGTCTTCTGTCCCTGACACCAGCCACCGTCTCTGACGTCCATTCCGACCCAACCGCAACTTCTTCGTCGGTATGTTGGCGTCGTACGATGACTGTGTCGGTACGATTCGTTATCGTCAGTTGTAGATGACGACGATGACTGTGTTCTCTCTTCCTCATCCAGAAAAATCTTTCCTTTTCATCTGAATTTACCGCCTCCGATGATGATGGACGGTGCCACGATGACGATGGTGATGATTTTTTAGCTACTGCTTTGTGTCTCTGATGATTACTTTTTTTCTTTTTCTTTTTTACTTTATTAAGATCGCTTGTGATGTATTTTCCCTTTAGGTTAGTCCAATTTTATAATAAAAATATTTTTTATTTGTTCATTTTCTTAAAGTTTCTGATTTTCTCGGGAAAATTATTGTTATGATGATGATGATGAACAAAAAAGTAGAAAAAGAACACAAAAAAAGAAAAGAAAGAAAATTGGGTATGAGAAATTTTATGATAAAAGTCTCTACTTTGTTTGATTATGTGTAGATTAGTGTTATTGTGCGATATGGGGTTTCTTCAAAAATTTGAATTAGCTTCTGCTACATGTCTGTATCGTTTAAAAATTTTGAGGTCTTTGTTATGGAACATGTGGATTGGATTTGGATCTGTAGTTTTTATTTACTCTATTGAAGACCTGACACCATCCATTTTCTTTCTCTTTGTACAAACACATTTTCTAATTAAACAAAAAAAAAAACAGTTCTAGTTTCTATTGATGTATTATTATTCTATACATTTCTTCTGCTTTGTACTAGTATACTGTATATATTATTGTGTTCTTGTTTAGTTTAATTGATAACATGAATGATATTGGTGACTGAGGTTCCATGCACATGAATTGAAGTAATTTTCAGTTTTGTTCCTGTTTTTAATGTCTATTGTTGGCTGGTTGTGGTGGATCAAGATAGTATTTTGATATTATGGCATTCACCATTGAAATGTATGTGAGTTGTGGTAGTGGAGGAGGAAGTAGAAAGTAATTGTTTGGTGAGAAGGCAAGCATGTTGATAGGGTTTTGATAAGAACCATTTATTGCACATGTGAGGTGGATTCTTGTACAATCTCTTTTTGATCCAGTTGGTTTTCATCTTTTTGTTTTGAATTTGTTCTGATTCTTTTTAGAATGGGATCTTTATGATATAGTGCATAATTTATAACTATATGCTGCCTTTTCAGGTTTTGGGTTTGAAGAAGAAACTAAAAGTGAAATCTCAACTTTCAACACAAAAACGTAAAAGTGATAATGCAGCAAGACAGTTTCAGCTCGGTTTTATCTTTATGATGCAGCAAGACAGTGCTGGTGCAAATGGAAATAGCCACCTCCATTCAAGATGCTTCTGTATGTTCAATCAATAGTATTTAAAGCCAGCTTTGCTTAGGTATTCTTGGCAAGTTGAGAAAAGACTTATCTTTTGTAATTTTGACCTCTGTTTTTGCAGCTTTGATTTAATTAGCCAGACATTGCTGGTTTCTAGTTGTTGAGTTGATGGTGAATATGACTTGATCACACAAAATTTTGTGAAATGTACATACATTTTGTAGTTTTATGAATATGATACTGATTTCTCTACTAAGTTTGTTACTTTGTTTATTCTTGGTTGTTGTACTGTAATGGATTTTGCTTCTTTTTTGGCTAAAGATGATTGAAACACAAAGAAACTATTTGAATGATGGATACATTAGTCATGGTACTAGAGCATGAATTGTCTTCAATTAATGAATTTTGGATGTGGGCTCATACCAGAAATTTCTGTAGCTCATTCTAGCCGCTTGAATGAGGTTCTGATTTTTTGTTTTTAAAAAATTCAATTTGATGCACTCAAGAAACTTGAATGCATCCTAAATGTGTATTATTGTAGGTGTTGGTTTTGGATTGTGCAGCGGAATGGGGTTTTAAAATTTAATGCAATCATCAAGTAAACCTATTTGTATAGTAATAATCGAAAACAACAAAGTAGGTGAAACGATTTCATACTAGCGTTTATTGGCTCCTTCTTTCTTTTTCGATCTGCTTCCTGATTTGAACCACAAAATCTTCCTAGCTATGTCCCGCGATTGGCAACAGTGTGTGGGCGCGTCACGGGTTTCAGAAACTTGAATGGAGGTAGAAGAAACTTACAAAAACAACTCTTGTTTTCTATGTGTGGAATTCGGTCACCATGAATTAAAGAAAAAAAATATTTTTATTTTCTCTAGCCCACACCTCTCGGTTTTCTCCTCTTTTAGTTTCACGCATCAATTATTCAATGCAATTGAATTTTGAGAACAGATCTATTCTCTTCTATTTCGTTTCACACAACAAAACCATTCAATGCAATTGAAGTTGATATATTTTTGATTTATGCGTGTATCAGTTTTCAAAAACCATTAATATCTTATATTAAATTTTTTTAACTGATAACTTTAATTAATTAATCCTTTAAGATATCTAATATCTATAAGGATAATTAATGGTTTTGAATTTAAACCTTTTAAATTCAAATTTGATAACACCCTCCAACTAATAATTAATCACATAATTAAATAATCTAATTATTTAATTAACATAATCATTAATATTCATTAATTAAATAATCTCATTATTCAATTGATTCCCAAATAGATACGTGTCACTTTCGTAACACAATTAATTGGGCAATCCAATTAATCAACCATGACCCTTGTTACCTTTAATCAATCTGGCTAGCAAGGAGACCTAATGGACCCACAGTATTTCGAGTTCCAATAATCCTTAGAAATAAATAATTAAACTCTTTAATTAATATTTCATGATTGTTAACTTCGGTGTTATTCCACTAAAAACCCGAAGCTGCATTCTCTCAACTGTAGATGTTTTTACACAAACAAATAACTTTCGGTGTCCATCGATATAGCTATTACATATGGTATAATCCTCCACAAGTAGTTCATAATTAGAGCTAGGTCATAATGTCCGTTGTACCCCTCTAATTATATATTTTCCATTAAGTACCATTGATTCTCTAATAAACAATAAATCCTACATTCCTCATGGAATTAGGAGAGCGCTTATATTGTTCAAGCCTCGAATCAACCCTTAAGGGAACTACTATTTACTTCTCGCAAGAAGGAGTGGATTCCACTATTGTGTACAAACCTTCCCAACTACAAGCCAAACTGTGATTCCAACATACGAAGCATATTGACCGGGAATGTAACTCTGATCTCACCTATGGTATATCAAAAACCATGATCTAATCTGAAGGGGTCGATAAGACACTCAGGATTAAGATCACCCATATATAGCCATCATTTGTCGATATATATGAATCTCACCATGTAACGGATCTTATTGAGAGATTCATATAGATCGTGGCCCAGTCCTATATGATCATATCATACAAGGTGCCTCCATTCTCATATCACCATATGAAAGATCCAGGATAAGATCACCGTACATTACGGAATGAACCGCAGCTGCAGATTAACTATAAATAAAGTACCCAACTTTATTTGCTATCTATTGACTCTTTAGATTGCTCGTTTCAAAATGAATCCATCTGTATATGACAATCATATAATCAGTTTGAAATTACATCCGGCAATCTTGGATGTTAAGTATGCATGTTATATATATATATATATATAAATGTATGAGACACTTTGAATGGATAACCTACTTCTTTTATTTATATTCAATTCACATTTACAAATTACAAGTTTTAGGGCAAAAACCCCAACAATTATATACATCACAATATGAAAAATGGCTACTTAATAGGTCCGTCAATCACAAGTAATTATATTGTCCATTGATAGTTGCATACATTGGTACATTTTAATGTAAATATCATTGTCAAAACTTTGAATTGAAAAAAAAAACCCATGAAAAAAGCCTCGGAACAAGGTGACCCGACGTCGGGTCACCCCATCCCGAGGCTTTTCTCAGGGTTTGACGTTAATTAGTGATGATGATGATGTTGTGAAGTTGGCGTTAATATATTTTTTTGGAGATGACGTTGGTTGGGAAGGACGACATGACTAGCATTCTCTATTGGGCATTAGAATTAGTTGATGACTTAGATGTTTTTAATAAATTTCCGTAGGGGACATTCATATACTCGAGGATATTTAACTCCCTTTCTACTTGTCTTCTTGGCCATATTCTATCATGCAAAATTCCATCGGGTCAGGGTGACCCGATGTCGGGTCAACCTAACCTGATGAAAAAAAAGTGTCGGGTCGGCTGACCCGACGTCGAGTCACCCCAACCCGATGATATTTTTCATCGGGTTAGGCTGACCCGACGTCGAGTCAGGGTGACTGATGGAATTTTGCATGGTTTCTATCATGATATTTTTCATCGGGTCAGGGTGACCCGACGTCAAGTCAGCCTAACCCGATGAAAAAAAGTGTCCGGTCGGCTGACCTGACGTCAGGCCACCCCGACCCCGATGATTTTTTTCATCGGCTTAGGTTGACCCGATGAAATTTTGCATGAAAGAAAACCATGAAAAATTCCATCAGTTCAGGGTGACCCGACTTCGGGTCACCCTAACCAGATGAAAATAATCATTGGGTCGGGGTGGCCCAACGTCGGGTCAGCTGACTCGACACTTTTTTTCATCGGGTTAGGCTGACCTGACGTTGGGTCACCTTGACCCGATGGAAAAACTCATGATAGAAAACCATGGAAAATTCCATCGGGTCATGGTGACCCCGACGTCGAGTTAGCCTAACCTGATGAAAAAAGTGTCGGGCCAGCTGACCCGACGTCGGGCCACCCCGACCCGATGATTTCTTTTAATCGGGTTAGGTTGACCCGATGTTGGGTCACCCTGACCCAATGGAATTATTTCATAGTTTAAAAAATTAAGGGTTATGAAGTAAATACCATATTAGGAGGTTGGATGTTGTTCAGTTAATGGTTGTACGAGTTTGTTGGTAAATTGTTTGTTGATGGTTGGTAAATATAATAAATAAGGTTAATAAATGTGGTGAAGTTATGAGTGAGGGCATATTGGGAATTTTAGGGCATTTTTGCAATTATTTTGGGTTGTAGGGTAGATTTGCAATTTGGTCCCTAAAATAGGGTAGTTTTGCTAAAAACCCGTGCCAATATTGCCATCCATAAATATGATTTATATATCAATATTTTATAAGGGTTTGACTATATCAATTTAAATCTCTTACTTAATGTTGTGACTTCAGTATCTCAACCATTGGATTAAAGAACACGTGAACATACGAGTAGTTGATATATTAAAGTCAAAAAATTAAGTCATAAATTGAAATTGGTTTAAATTTCCAACTCTCCTCTTTGTTTAATCTGCTCAAATGTAGAGTGAAATACGCATCCTGCTTTGGTAAATTACTTGCAATATAGCAAGTTGTCACGACCCGCAAGTTACCAAGCCCAATAGCCCAACAAAGGCCACAACTATGCCAAGCTCATGGAAGAATCTAGAGACTTCTCCGCAGTTTCAGCATTGCTCAACCTTCGGGAAGTCTCTAATAATTCAACCATCTCTACACCCTTCTTGTACTTAGCTAGAAAGGTGTAGAATAATCTAGAATATTGCAAAGACATGTAAATACATGTAGAGCATTCTAGTTAAGTATAGATTCTTCTAGAGATTTAATCTCCACCATTGGATCAAATTGATCCCATCCGTCCATTGAGAAGGTGGACAACTGTAAATAGGTAGCCCTTCTCATTTGTACATTCATCCTAGAAACTTAATTATTCTAGCATCCAAAGCACTGTAAAGCTTCCGTCATAGCAATACAATCTTTGTTTCCCAATCAAGCTCTTCTACAATCTTTGTTTCCCAATCAAGACTAACTAAAGAATTGTGTCTACCTCATACATATCCAGATGTACGAACAATTCTTTCTTTCTCATAGTCTTTTGATCTTGTGATTATTTACTTTGACAATTATCATTATTTATTTAATGGGCTGCTCAAATTATATTAATATATTAATGAGAGGCAAGTGGGCTTGTTTCTTTTAGTAACAATGGGTCTGGTTCATATGTGGGCTTTTATTTAAAGCCTGGATTGATTAAATAAAATAAGAAAATAATATTTGGCCCATATATTTTTTGTGTGGGCTGCAGGCTTGGTACTGTGCGCACCATGGCAACAAGTGTGCGTGCACGTTAGCGCGTAGCTACGCTTGTTAGGTGCATGGGCTGCACACGGCAACCACTTATGTGTCATGGGCTGCGCATGACAGTCATTTGGGCATAATGGGCTGCGCATGGTGGTCCTTTAGGGTGCGTTTGGTACGTGGTACAGGATAGGACAACGTGGGACAGTTTCCTCTTGTCCCACGTTTGGCACGACAATAACATGGGACAGCACGGGACAAGGTGGGACAAAAATAAGGAAAAACTGTCCCACCTCAGACCATGGGACTACTTGTCCCATGGCATAGGACAAGTGTCAGAAAGACCAATTTACCCTTCATTTGTTTAAAAAATTACAATCATATCCAATGTATTATATATATACATATATATTTCAATAATATATATATATATTATAATTACATATATAATATAATATTATATTATATTATATATATTGTATAATAATATATTATTATATATATTGTATAATAATATATTATTATATATATAATAATATTTAATATTTAATATATCATATATATATTATAATATATTAATATATAATATATATATGATATATCAAACATTATTATTATATATATGATATATATTATTATATATAAGGAGGGCACTCTGGTCATTTGAACCTCTTGTCCAATCATGTCTGAGCCATACCAAACGCATAACAGTACGGTCCACAGTTCTGTCCCAGACATTCCAAACACAATACAGAACAACTGTCCAGTCCAGTCCAGTCCAGTCCATTCTCACGTTGTCCTGTCCCGTCCCCGTACCAAACGCACCCTTATGGACCCAAGGGGTGTGCACGCCCAAAGGTGGCAGCCGAGGGGTGAGAAAGTGGATGATGGCCGCTTGAAGACTTGTTCGCCAAGAAAGAATATTTTGTATTCCAAACAAATGTAATTTACTTGCTTTTCTAGGATGGACCAAAATTGTAGCTATTTATATTTCCATAAATATTACAATATTTGTTGTTGTATGATAACATGTCATATAGAATATGAGTGCCACTCATATATCTCTTTTGCTATGAACATGCATTGAATGATTTAGGTATCTAATTGAAATCTAGATAACTTGGTAAAATCATTCTATGGAATTTAATCACATGCCTTAAATAATTGAGTGGGAGAAGGTATGTTAGAACACCTATGGCCTCCAAGGTAGTTGAGCTTTATTATTTATTGGTAATCCCCTCGAGGGGCGTCCATAAATGAAATTTAGCAAAATATTTCCTTACAAGGATAGACTAGACAATTGACTTAAACGAAATCTACTCCCAGAGGAGGGATTTTCATGAGAGAAAATTGAGGGTCGATATCTTGGTAACACACTCAATGTGATTTTGTTAATATCCTCCCGAGAATTCTTCTTAATAAAATTGCAAGGCTAAAATTGAAAACGCTGGTTGTTATGTTAATAATTAGATGGGACCTAGTCCAACTTGTAAATGCTAAGTACTCCCAGAGGAGGCGTAACATTTATGGGTGTTGGATCACCGTTGAATTTTTATGATTGAATTATTTATTTAATTCAAGATAAATATTTAAAAAGTGCTTTATCATGATTATTTTCTCATATATAATTTTGTTTTATTTAGAAATCATGACTCCATCACTTATGAACATCCTGAAAGATAACATTTTAACTGGAGATAATTATGTCACATGGAAAAGGAAAATTGGGTTGTTGCTGCAAAGTGAAAAACATAAGTTTGTTCTGACTACTCCTAAACCACCCATCCCTAATAATGAATCTAATATTTTGCAAAGAGATGAGTATGAGCAATGGAAGACTTCAGATGATATGGCCAAATGTTACATTATGGCCACTATCTCCGACGTGTTGCAACAGCAGCATGAAGGAATGGAGTCTGCTGCTGATATAATGATGTCTCTGGAAGAGATGTTTGCTATGAGGTCTAGGTCGACTAAGAGAGAGGCAGTGACTGCTTTTATGAATCTTAGGATGAAACCTGGACAGGCTGTGAAAGATCACATGATGAAAGTCATAGCACATCTCAATGTTGCAGAACTAAATGGTGCTGTGATAGATGGTGAGACGAAAATTGACATGATTATCAACTCACTATCGGATCCCTTTTGAAAATACACTCTTAACGTGTGTCTACAACCTAGAGGGGGGGGGGGGGGGGGGGTGAATGGGTTGTTAATCGATTATTACCAATTTTTCGATTAGTCAATATTAAACAAATAACCCAATTAAATCAAACATACAAAATCAAGTGTAAAGTGCGGAATAATAAATAACACTTGATTTTTACGTGGAAACCCTTAAACAAAGGGAAAAACCACGGGCTATCCTCCTAGCCACACACGATCCTCAAATCCACTATATGAGTAAAACGTTACACCCTCAAGTGATGCTCGGACTCTCACTCTAGATAACCTCAGGCTATGGACACTACCACTCGCCACTCTTGGTTCAATCCCTAGTGATATCCACTGATACACTACTATTGGCGTGAGCACCTCCTACTCTACCCGCAGGCCTTTTACAATGGATTCTTGACCAATGCTTGCCAACCACAACTTGGTTGCAAGACTTCAATGCTTGTGCAACTTCACCCCGAAGCCACAAGACTTTGACTCAATGAAGAGAATTATGTGTCTATGTGATCATGTAAATGATGCTCAATGCAAATTATGCTAGACAACACAAATTGCTCAACTAGGAGTTTGTAGAAACAAATCCAAGTTGTCAAATGTCTAAATGCAAGGCATAAAGACTTAGCTAGATGTTATCAATAACAACCAATCCTAGCTATCACAAACAATCACAATGAATCACAAATAAATATGCTCACAATGTATTCAACATAAACTTCGCATATATTCATGTGATTAAGACAAGACATTTAATCATTCACTAAATGCAAGTCTTAGACAAAAGTCTATCAACAAACAAACTCAATTAGATTTGTAGAGAATTTCCAACAAACTAATTGTTACACAAAATATGCATAAACATTCAATAAGCTTAACTAGTTGATTAAGAATCAATATTTCAACCTAGTTATCAATGAATCACAAATAAATGTTTATGACCTAGCTTATAGGCAAAAATGACCTAATCAATTAAGCTATCAAAATACAAACCCAATCATGTTATCAAGACTCATAAATATGCAATAATAGAGTCTAGGTATTTAATCATGCAATAAATACCTAATCTAGAGTAAGAAGAACAATAAATGATATTCAAAGAAGTTCTTGCTTACCTAGTCATGAAACAATGGAGACCCATACTCAAATGATGTTGAATGATGCAAGATGGAGATGGGTTTTGGGTTTGGAGAGTCAAAGATGCTTTCTTGAAGCTTTCTCTCTCTAGGAGCTCTAACCTCTCTCTAAAAATAAATTTTTGAGCTCTTAGTTGGCCAAGAAGAGAAGAGGAAAAATATATATGAAGCCCTAGATAAAACTACATCGTTTTGAACTTGGGAACCAGAATCCCGTCAAAACCGCTTGCTAGACCGCGGCTCAGGTAAGTGTCCAGACCTCGGTACATACAGCAGTGCACCGTCTGGACAACACCGCGGTTGGGACCGCTGTACGTGCAAGTGCACAGGTCACGGTCCATGTCGCGCATGACGCACTGGAGAATACCGCTCCGTGCACCGCGGTGCAAGCAAAGCCTGCCGAGCGGTCTAGGCCGCGCCAAAGGGAAAAATCCCTTTTTAACACTCAAGACAAAAGTCAATCTTACATGAATGTTGTGCAAGTGTGAAGTGAGTGGGATGCACACAATGAAGCACAATTAACATGTCAAACATGTTATCAACTAAGATACAATGCAAGATATGATATCTAATGTAAGCTAGTGAGTGTTTTAGAAAAGGATGCACACTTATACAAACAATAAAGAACACAAATGCAAGATAAACAAAACATGCATGAAGTGTGTGTGTGCACCTAAACTCTTCAGGAGACAAAGTCAAGTGAATATACCTTTTGCTCTTGAAGTCATGGAGATGCTTGGAAGCTTGCCAATACGGACCTAAGCTACCCATTACACAATCATCCCCAATGTGGTGGTTTGTCATGAAATAAGCCAATCATAAAATCGAGGTCCTTACACCTTTGATCAGTTCAAGTTGGACTACACCTTGAACAATAAGGAATACACCTTGCAAGGCCTGATGCAAGATGTTCAAAGCGCTGAAAAGATCCTTGTGAAAAACAAAGGTCAAGAGATTCATTCGGTTGGTAAAGTTGCTACTGTTAAGACCCGTCAGAAAGTCAAGAAACAACAGAAGAAAAAACAACTTGGGCCTACCAAGAAGGAAACTAAGAAAGTAACCAAGATCAAAGGGAAATGCTTCCTTTGTGGTGAAAAGGGACAATGGAAAAGAAATTGCCCAAAGTCCCAGAATAAGAAGGAAGAAGGTAATATTAATTATCTTGAAACATGTTTTATGGCAGATTCGACAGATTCTTGGATCATAGACTCTGGAGCCACTAATCATGTTTGTTATCACTTACAGGGGTTCCAAGAAAGGAGAAGGCTGAATAAAGATGAAATCAACTTGCGCTTGGGCAACAGAACGTTAGTGTCTGCATGTGCAGTGGGAGATATTAGAGTTATTTTAGATTCTAGTAGGCATTTAGATTTAATAGACGTTTATTATGTACCTCAATTCAAGATGAATTTAATTTCAGTTTCTTGTTTAAATAAATTTGGATATTCAGTTACTTTTAATAAAGCTTTTATTATTAGGAAGAATGACAAAATTATTTGCAAAGGTACATTGGAAAATGGTCTATTCTTTTTGCATAGAAATATTTCTCACTTGTTAGACATATAATTAACATAACCTAATCATAAAAGAGCAAAATTATCAAAAGATGAAACCTACCTTTGGCATTTACGCCTAGGTCATATTAACCTTAATAGGATTAAAAGATTGGTATGTGACGGACCTTTAAGTGACTTAAAGGTTGATGATCCACCAACTTGTGAATCTTGTTTGGAAGGTAAAATGACCAAAAGGCCGTTCACAACCAAAGGTGCAATAGCCACTGAATGTTTATGATTAATACATACTGATGTATGTGGTCCTATGAGCATTCAGGCTAGAGGTGGATATGAGTACTTCATCACCTTCAAAGATGATTAATTGAGATTTGGCTATCTGTATCTCATGAGACATAAGTCGGATGCTTTTGACATGTTCAAAGCATTCAATGCTGAAGTAGAAAATCAACTTGAGAAACACATAAAAATCTTGAGATCTGATCGTGGTGGAGAATATCTATCTGGTGAGTTTCATCAATTTCTTATTGATAATGGGATAGTTTCTCATTTTTCTACACCAGGTACACCTCAACAAAATGGGGTGGCAGAAAGGAGAAATAGAACTCTTTTAGACATGGTTAGGTCAATGTTGAGTTATTCAACGCTTCCTATTTCTTTTTGGGGATATGCTCTACAAACTGCAATATACATTCTAAACGCTGTACCATCTAAGTCGGTTCCTGAAACACCATATGAGTTGTGGACTGGGCAAAAGCCTAGTTTACAACACTTGAGGATATTTGGTTGTCCTGCACATGTGTTAAAAGGAAAGACAGAAAAGATGGAGTCCCGTTCGGAAACAAGTATATTTGTGGGGTATCCAAAAGGAACTAAAGGATATTATTTCTTTAGTCTTTCAGATCTAAAAGTATTTGTTTCAACAAATGCTTCATTTCTAGAAAATGACTATATGAATAATTTTGTGCCCAAAAGTAGAATTGTCCTGAATGAGATGTCAGGAGATACAATTCCACAAGAGGTTTTACAACCTAGCCCAATTGTAAATTCCACTACAACACAAAATCAACAGCCTACCATTCCTCGTCGTAGTGGGAGGGTTAGTAAACAACCCGAGAGATACATCGGTCTGGGAGAATCAGTGGAGAATCTCCCGGACGACGATGATCCGTACACTTATAAGGAAGCAATAGAGGATGTTGATTGTCGTCATTGGCAAAAGGCATTGCAATCTGAGATTGAATCCATGTTCGATAACAAAGTCTGGTCCATTGTAGACTTTCCTAAAAGGATAAAACCCATTGGGTGCAAGTGGGTATACAAGAGGAAAAGAGGTATGGATGGAAAGGTGGAAACTTTTAAAGCTAGATTGGTAGCTAAAGGTTACACATAGAAAGAAGGTATCTATTACGAGGAAACCTTATCTCATGTGGCCATCCTTAAATCCATTAGGATACTCTTATCCATTGCAGCATCTTTAGATCTAGAGATTTGGCAAATGGACGTCAAGACAGCTTTCCTTAATGGAAATCTTGACGAAAGCATCTATATGATGCAACCAGAAGGATTCATTGAAAAAGGCCAAATGGAAAAGGTATGCAAGTTGCAGAAATCCATATATGGATTAAAACATGCATACAGATCCTGGAACATAAGGTTCGATCAAGCTCTGATAGGTTTTGGATTTATTCAGAATCCTGACGAACCTTGTGTATATAAAAGGATAAAGGGCGACAAGTTGGTTTTCTTAATTCTTTATGTTGATAATATACTACTCATTGGAAATGATATAGGTGTATTGACATCAGTAAAAGAATGGTTAGCAAAACAATTTGATATGAAGGACTTAGGAGAATCTAGTTTTATTCTAGGTATCCAAGTAATAAGGGATAGAAAGAATAAAACAATTGCATTATCCCAAGCTTCAGACATAAAGTGAATAATCATGAAATATTAATAATCAAATGCAATAATAAAGTGAAGAAACTTTTTCATACCTACGTAGGAGGCTCCTTCACTTTGATACGAACTGCTCCTGATTTGAACCACGTGATCTTCCTCGCTATCTCCCGGAACTGGTAACAGCGTGTGAGCGCGTCACGATATTCAGGACCTGTATAGAGGAAGAGGAGAAGAACACACACACAAAAACAAAACCTAGAAGTGCAGCCCTTGTGGTCTCGCCGCACCCTATATATATATATATATATATTTTTTTTCCTTTTTTTTTGATTGCTGTGTGACGATAACCTTTTATCTCTTCTCTTCTTGTTGTTATATCTCATTCGGTTATCAATTTTAATTAAATATATATCTCATATATATATATAAAAAAAAAACAAACCGAAAATCTTATTTGATTTTTAAAACTTTTCAAAGATATCTCATATCCTTTTAAAAATAATTAAATATTTATTTTTGAATTCAAACATTTTAAATTCAATTTCAAATATTTAATTTAAAATAAAATAATCATATTATCTTATTTTATTCAAAATCAAATATCAACTAACACCCTCCATTTAGTGATTAACAACATAATTAAATAATCTTATTATTTAATTTATTTAATCACCATTATTCATTAATTAAATAATCCCATTATTCAATTAATTCCCGAATAAATACGTGTCACTTTCGTAACACAATTAATTGGACAATCCAATTAATTAACCGTGACCCTTGTTACCTAAATCGATCGGGCTAGCAAGGGGACCTAATGGACCCACAGTATTTTGAGCTCCAATAATCCTTAAAAATTATTAATTAAACTCTTTAATTAATATTTCATGATTATTAACTTCGGTGTTATTCCACTAAAAACCCGAAGCTGCACTCTCTCAAATGTAGACGTTTTTACACAAACCAATAACTCTCTATGTCCATCGATATAACTATTACATATGGTATAATCCTCTACAAGTAGTTCATAATTAGAGCTGGGTCATAATGTCCGTTATACCCCTCTAATCATATCTTTCCATTAAGTACCATTGATTCTCTAATGAACAATAAATCCTACATTCCTTACGGAATTAGGAAAGCACTCATATTGTTCAAGCCCCGAATCAATCCTTAAGGGAACTACCATCTACTTCTCACAAGAAGGAGTGGATTCCACTATTGTGTACAAACCTTCCCAGCCACAAGCCAAACCGCGATCCCAACATACGGAGTATATTGATCGGGAATGCAACTCCGACCTCACCCATGGTATATCAAAGACCACGATCTAACCTGAAGGAGTCGATAAGACACTCAGGATTAAGATCACCCACATATAGCCATCATTAGTTGATATATATGAATCTCATCGTTAAACGGATCTTAGTGAGAGATTCATATAGATCATGGCCCAGTCCTATATGATCAGATCATACAAGGTGCCTCCATTCTCATATCTACATATGAATGATCCAGGATAGGATCACCGTACACTACGAAATGGACCGTAGTTGTAGATTAACCACAAATAAAGTACCCAGCTTTATTTGCTATCTACGGACTCTTTAGATTGGTCGTTTCAAACTGAATCCATCTATATATGACATTCATATACTCAGTTCGAAATTACATCCAGAAATTTTGGATGTTAAGTGCACATGTTATATAAAGTATGACACAAAATGAATGAATATACTACTTCTTTTATTTATGTTCAAATTATATTTACATATTACAAGCTTTAGGGCAAAAACCCCAACAATCTCCCACTTGCACTAAAGAATGTGAGTCATGTCTCGTAACCCTAGACCTTCTAGGTGACCTTCAAACACTTTAGCCGGTAAGGTCTTAGTAATTGGATCAGCATGATTGTCTTGTGAGGCTATCTTGGTGACGATCACATCTCCTCTCTGCACTATCTCTCTAATGAGATGATACTTTCTCTCTATATGCTTCCCTCTCTTGTGGCTTCTTGGTTCTTTGGAATTAGCCACAACACCACTGTTATCACAATAAAGTGTGATGGGCTTATCCAGATCTGGAACAACTTCCGGATCACTCAAGAACTTACGGAGCCAAACAGCCTCTTTAGCAGCTTCACAAGCGGCTACATATTCGGCTTCCATGGTGGAGTCAGCAATGCAAGATTGCTTTATACTTCTCCACACAATGGCTCCACCACCTAGGGTGAATACTGATCCAGACGTGGATTTTCTAGAATCCCTGTCTGACTGAAAATCAGAATCTGTGTATCCTAACGGGATCAAATCCTGTCCGGAATACACTAGCATATAGTTTCTCGTTCTCCGAAGATACTTGAGAATAGTCTTGACAGCAACCCAATGATCTAATCCTGGGTTGGACTGGTACCTGCTGACTACTCCCACTGCATATCAGATGTCCGGTCTCGTGCATAACATAACATACATGAGACTACCTACTGCTGATGCATATGGCACACGTCTCATATCCTCAACTTCTTGAGGTGTCTTAGGACACTGTTCCTTAGACAAGTGAACCCCATGTCTAGAAGGTAAATTACCTTTCTTGGAGTTCTGCATCGAAAATCGCATAAGAATCTTATCGATATATGATGCCTGAGACAATGCAATGAGTTTGTTCTTACGATCCCTTATAAGTTGGATCCCTAGAACATAACTCGCCTCTCCCAAATCTTTCATTTGGAATTGGCTAGCCAGCCAGCCCTTTACATCAGACAACACTCCTACATCATTCCCAATGAGTAGGATGTCATCTACGTATAGGACCAAGAAAACTACTTTCTTATCAATGATGCGCTTGTAGACACAAGGCTCATCAACGTTTTGCTCGAAGCCATAGGTTTTGATCACATCATCAAACCTTATGTTCCAAGATCTAGATGCTTGCTTAAGTCCATAAATGGACCTTTGCAACTTGCAAACCTTTTGCTCTTGATCTGGAGACACAAATCCCTCTGGTTGCATCATGTATATGCTTTCATCAAGATTGCCATTCAATAATGCAGTCTTGACGTCAATTTGCCAAATTTCATAATCTGAATAGGCAGCAATGGATAAGAGAATCCGAATAGACTTAAACATGGCTACTAGCGAGAAGGTCTTTTCATAATCGACCCCCTCTTTCTAGGTATAACCTTTGGCCACTAGCCTTGCCTTGAAGGTCTCTACCTTCCCGTCTACTCCTCTCTTCCTCTTGTAGATCCACTTACATCCTATGGGTTTTACCCCATTCGGTAAGTCTACAAGTTCCCAGACTGAGTTAGAGTACATAGACTCCATCTCGAGATTCATTGCTTTAAGCCATTCCTCTTTATCAGGATCTTCCATTGCATTCTTAAATGTCAATGGATCATCCACACTATCAGCAGAGACAAGATCTTGTCCCTCACTTACACCCAAATAGCATTCAGGCTGTCTCACAATCCTCTCACTACGTCTAGGTGGTAGTGTATCCTGACTAGGAATTATCTGACTTCCAGATGTTAATGGATTAACAACTCTAGTTGACTGAGTACTGGTCTCACCAGGCTCCAACTCATTTAATACAATTTTAGAACGAGGTTTATGATCACTTATATAGTTATCCTCAAGAAACGTTGCATTTGTCGATACAAATACTTTGTTATCTTCAGGACTATAGAAGTATCCACCTCTGGTCTCCTTGGAGTATCCTACAAAAAAGCAGACTACAGACTTGGGATCTAGCTTTCTAGTTCTGTTCTTCAGCACGTGTGCTGGACACCCCCATAAGTGAAAATGTCGTAAACTAGCTTTACGACCATTCCACAACTCTAGGGGAGTTTCAGGAACAGATTTGGATGGCACTACATTCAAAATGCATGCCGCTGTTTGTAACACATATCCCCAAAAGGAATTTGGTAATGATGAGAAACTAATCATAGATCTCACCATTTCTATTAGGATTCTATTTCTCCTCTCCGCGACACCATTCTGCTGAGGTGTACCAGGAGCTGTGAGTTGGGACACTATCCCATACTCGACCATAAAGTCTTCAAACTCTTGGTCAAGGTACTCACCTCTACGATCTGATCGTAGAGACTTGATAGTCTTTCCTAACTGGTTCTCAACTTCAGCTCGGAATTCTTTGAACTTTTCAAATATTTCCGACTTCCGTTGCATTAGGTAGACATATCCGTATCTCGAGTAGTCATCTATAAAGGTGACATAATACTCATAACCACCCCTTGCTTTAACATTCATTGGTCCACAGACATCTAAATGTATAAGCTCTAGTAGTTGTTTAGCTCTAAGCCCTTTACCAGTAAAAGGTCTCTTAGTCATCTTACCTTCCAGACAAGATTCACAGACAGGTAAGGTGCCAACCTTTAACTCATTTAAAGATCCGCTTTTTACTAGTCTGTTTATCCGGTCAAGGTTAATATGTCCAAGCCTTAGATGCCAGAGATAAGTTTCATTTTCTGGAGAAATCTTATGTCGTTTAGTTTTTGGTTTTTCAACTTTAAACATTTCGGTGTTGAGCAGTGTTGTATGCATTAACGGTCTTAACACATACAAATTGTTTTCATTAATTCCTGAAAAAATATTCAGACCATTCTTTGCAATAATAACTGATTTATTATCAAAAGAAACAGAATATAATTGTTCTAACAACTTAGAAACGGAAATTAAATTCCGTGTAAATCCAGGAATAAAAAATACATTGTCCAACAAAATAAAATTATTATTACAAAAACGCAATCTTATTACGCCCACTGCTCGTGCCGACACGACATCCCCTGACCCCACTCGCATCGAGAAGGCTCCCTCCTCAAGCTGTGTCCAAGAATCAGTCCACTGCAAAGAAGAACAAACATGGTTAGTGGCCCCTGAATCAACTATCCAGGGTGAAGAATCATCTTCAACTAAACATGACTCAAGAACAAGTAAATCATATTTATCTTTTGCTTTCTTCTTCTTGGCTACCTCCTCCAGATACTGAGGACAATTCCTCTTCCAGTGTCCGACCTTGTCACAATGGAAACATTTTCCTTTGCTCTTGTCGAAGGAGGCGCCTTTCTTTTTGCTTTGGGCTTTCTTGGGTTTGGGCTTACCCTTCGCCTTCCCAGCAGACCTCTTCCTTTTGTTGTTATTGGAGGAAGATGGTTCGGCAACATTTGCCTCACTGGTCTTACTTTTGCTATCCTTGGTCAAGGACTCAAAAGTAGCGAGCTTATTGAGCAACTGTGTGAGACTATCTTAACTTGTTCATCCCGTAGTTGTTCTTAAACTGATCGAAACTCTTCGGAAGAGTAGTCAGTATGATGCTCACTTGATTGGGTTCGTCAATGGCCCCGCCATTGACTTCTGCAGTGTTGAAGTAGGACATCATGCTCAGGACATGTTCCCGAACTGATGTACCTTCCTTCATGCGAGCGAGCATAGCGGAACGAACAGCTTCGTGTCGTTTTTGCTCGGAGGGCTGCCCGAACATAGCTTGCAATGACTCCATAATTTTGAATGATGTAGTCATTGCTTCGTGCTTTATGACAAGCACGTCTGTCATCGAAGCTAATAGATATGTTCGGGCCTTCTCATCAGATGAGACCCATCGCTGGTATGCCTCACGAACAGTTCGTGTGGCATTGGCAGTAGGCACCGGAGGACATTCCTCCGTAAGCACAAACTTGAGGTCTTTGGTGACCAGTATTGCATTAATGTTAAGTTTCCATTTTGTGTAGTTATCACCAGTTAATTTATCTTTTGCAAGTATTTGTAAAAGTGCAGATGACATGGCTGAAAAAAATATAAATTAAGGATTCATTTAGTCATACATTTTAAACATGTGCGAATGTTCGGCATAAAATTAAACATGATGCATGAAAATGTTTAATGAACAAGAACAACCCTAAAAACAATGTTTCTATGCCACGACAATCCAACATACCACAAGCAAGTGCCGCCTTAGGGTCGGTCAAATTCTTGCATGTTGGATCGAGACCTTCTCAGTCAAAGGATATACCAGAATAACTCTTATGCCAATATCATTCAACCATCGTTTATTAGGTCAGGTTTTTAATTAACTAATTTAATTAAAACCTTGTGAGTGTAACCCATCATTTCAGATCTCAAGAGCTTAACTCGAGAATTGCCGCCTTAGGGTCGGTCAATCCCGAAATCCCCTCCGAAATCCTATCTGTTAGGAAGTCAACCTTGGTATTGATTCTTATGGAAACCCTCCTTAGGGAGGACGAAAGCAAAGCCGTCACGAGGCCCCACTCGAATCTCACGGTGTTGAACTAATGATAGAGACCGCGGGATATAATGTCATATATCCCTCTCCCACTCACTATTTTATATTAAGGGTTTTCTATTAATATTAATGCACCTATATTAAGCTAGATTAAACTGCTAATTTTAATCTAAGCGTCAAGTGCATTAATCACAAATTATTAGAATCCTATTCCAATAACTAATAAACTAAATTGATTTTTAACACTTAAAAAATTTAGTTCATTAGTGATAATTCAAATCTATGTAAACTGTTTACTAAGACTATAATTATTATTAAATGTGTATTTACCAAGTTTTAACTATTGAAACTAAACACATTATTAGGTCCAATTATTATTAGGAGCTTAATCAAATTAATCCTAATTTATATTTTAAGGACCCTACTAATCTAAGTATTTAAACTCTTTAATAAAAAGATTAGTAATTAATGAGATTTACCAAGTTTTTACTCCTAAAAACTAATCCCATTAAAAATAGCCAATTATGTGAATAACCCATTTTAATCAAATTAAAAAAAAATTAAACACATAATATAGATGGCTATAATGCATGTATGATATATCAACATATATATATATATGTATATATATATATATATATGTGTAGGCATAACTAATTTAAATGACATGTATATGCATGGCAATGCTTAATCATCAAATAATTAAAACATACATGAGTTGACCGAGTGTTGTGGATTATTTAACCTAAAAATTGGAATCTAATTACAAAAAATATTCCCAAGGCATCCCTTGGTCTTCTTGTAATTTCCAAGACTTCCAATCTCTTCAGGTCATGTGCGCTGGTAGCATGCGTGGGTCTGCATGCTCGTTGCGCGCTGGTGGCATGCGCTGGTAGGTGCGCGCTGGAAGGCTTGCGCGCTGGTAGGCGCGCGCTGGTAGGCTGTGCGCTGATGGGTTGTGCGCTGGTGGGATTTGCGCGCTGGTAGGCAGCGTGGGAAGGCATCGCTGGTCTTCATGTGCTGGTCTACATAGGCACGTTGAACTACCAGGTCTCTTGATTACATATTTTTTTATTTTTTTATTTTTATTAATAATACAACAGTAAAAAAAAAAATAACAACATTATACAACCTAGAAATACTCTAAATCCACAACACCATAAAAAATTACGATCAACCATGTTTTTTTTTAAATAAAACAATTTAATTAAAAAAAATATCATACACTGATAAAAAAAAAATGTGCCTACACATTCATACATGCTCAGGAGTAATCGAATTCGATTATACTGTACAAAAATTGGCTTTGATACCAATTGTTGGACCCTAGGGTTACAGATTGAGCAGCGGAAGGGTTTAAAAAATGTTTTATGCAATCATTAAACTAACCCATTTGTACAGTAATAATCAAATGCAATAATAAAGTGAAGAAACTTTTTCATACCTACGTAGGAGGCTCCTTCACTTTGATACGAACTGATCCTGATTTGAACCACGTGATCTTCCTCGCTATCTCCTGAAACTGGTAAAAGCGTGTGGGCGCGTCACGATATTCAGGACCTGTATAGAGGAAGAGGAGAAGAACACACACACCAAAACAAAACCTAGAAGTGCAGCCCTTGTGGTCTCGCCGCACCCTATATTTTTTTTTGTTTTCCTTTTTTTTTTTCCTTTTTTTTGATTGCTGTGTGACGATAACCTTTTATCTCTTCTCTTCTTGTTGTTATATCTCATTCGGTTATCAATTTTAATTAAATATATATCTCATATATATCAAAAAAAAAAAAAAACAAACCGAAAATCTTATTTGATTTTTAAAACTTTTCAAAGATATCTCATATCCTTTTAAAAATAATTAAATATTTATTTTTGAATTCAAACATTTTAAATTCAATTTCAAATATTTAATTTAAAATAAAATAATCATATTATCTTATTTTATTCAAAATCAAATATCAACTAACACCCTCCATTTAGTGATTAACAACATAATTAAATGATCTTATTATTTAATTTATTTAATCACCATTATTCATTAATTAAATAATCCCATTATTCAATTAATTCCCGAATAAATACGTGTCACTTTCGTAACACAATTAATTGGACAATCCAATTAATTAACTGTGACCCTTGTTACCTAAATCGATCGGGCTAGCAAGGGGACCTAATGGACCCACAATATTTTGAGCTCCAATAATCCTTAGAAATAATTAATTAAACTCTTTAATTAATATTTCATGATTATTAACTTCGGTGTTATTCCACTAAAAACCCGAAGCTGCACTCTCTCAACTGTAGACGTTTTTACACAAACCAATAACTCTCGGTGTCCATCGATATAGCTATTACATGTGGTATAATCCTCCACAAGTAGTTCATAATTAGAGCTGGGTCATAATGTCCGTTATACCCCTCTAATCATATCTTTCCATTAAGTACCATTGATTCTCTAATGAACAATAAATCCTACATTTCTTACGGAATTAGGAGAGCGCTCATATTGTTCAAGCCCCGAATCAACCCTTAAGGGAACTACCATCTACTTCTCACAAGAAGGAGTGGATTCCACTATTGTGTACAAACCTTCCCAGCCACAAGCCAAACCGCGATCCCAACATACGGAGTATATTGATCGGGAATGCAACTCCGACCTCACCCATGGTATATCAAAGACCACGATCTAACCTGAAGGAGTCGATAAGACACTCAGGATTAAGATCACCCACATATAGCCATCATTAGTTGATATATATGAATCTCATCGTTAAACGGATCTTAGTAAGAGATTCATATAGATCATGGCCCAGTCCTATATGATCACATCATACAAGGTGCCTCCATTCTCATATCTACATATGAATGATCCAGGATAGGATCACCGTACACTACGAAATGGACCGCAGCTGTAGATTAACCACAAATAAAGTACCCAGCTTTATTTGCTATCTACGGACTCCTTAGATTGCTCGTTTCAAACTGAATCCATCTATATATGACATTCATATACTCAGTTCGAAATTACATCCGGCAATTTTGGATGTTAAGTGCACAAGTTATATAAAGTATGACACAAAATGAATGAATATACTACTTCTTTTATTTATGTTCAAATTATATTTACATATTACAAGCTTTAGGGCAAAAACCCCAACAATAAGTATATCACATTTAAGTGATGAAGAGCTTTCGGTTATGTTTGACAAAGTTGATTGCTCTATTCTTAAGGAAAATGGGCAAGTTCTTTTAAAATGCAAGAGATCAAGTGATAATTGTTATTGTCTTGAGTCTAGTAAAATCTCTTGTAACTTGTCTAGTTGTGAGCAAGTTGAGTTGTGGCATCAAAGATTTAGCCATATGAATTATAATGACTTGAAAGTCATTGAGAGGTTGAATGTTGTGAGAGGCCTTCCTAAACTTGGGAAGAGGTTTGAGGGAGTTTGTGGACCTTGTCAACAAGGAAAGCAAACCAAAAGTGTGCACAAGAAGGAAAAATTCCTTTGTACCAAGGAGCCATTGGAACTCCTTCATATGGACCTCATGGGTCCCATGCAAACCGAGAGTCTAGGTGGTAAAAGGTATATCCTTGTAGTGGTTGATGACTTCTATAGGTTCACATGGACTTACTTCCTTAGAGAGAAGTCCGAAGCTTTTGAGAATTCAAAATGCTATGTGTCAAAATCCAAAATGAGAAAAATTCTCACATTAAGAGCATTAAGAGAATTAGAAGTGATCATGGGAAAGAATTTGAGAATGGTAGCTTTAAGAGTCTTTGTAATGGTCTAGGTATTTCCCATGAATTCTCGGCTCCTAGAACTCCCTAACAAAATGGAGTTGTGGAAATGAAGAATAGGGTTTTACAAGAGATGGCTCGGGTGATGTTGCTTAGCAACAAGGTTCCTAGGAATTTATGGGCCGAAGCCGTTAATACGGCTTGTTATATAGGGAATAGAGTTTTCCTTAGACTCGGGACCAAACAAACATCCTATGAGTTATGGAAAGGAAGAAAACCCAATGTTAGCTATTTCCATATCTTTGGTAGTAAGTGCTATATTCTTAATGACCGTGATCAACTTGGCAAGTTTAATGCCAAGAGTGATGAGGGTATTTTCATTGGATATGCACTCAATAGCAAGGCCTATAGAGTTTTCAATCTAAAAACTCGAAGTGTCATGGAATCATCAAATGTTGTCATTGATTATTGTAGGCCCAAAAATGTTGACCATGAGGAGGATGTTTGTGAGAATGGTGACCTTCCTTTGAAGGAGTATGGTGAGACCTCAAGTAATGAGAATTCAAATCATAGTGAAGAGGATGATCAACCTCTTGATAGAGATCCTTCTTTGGACTCTAAAGAACCCGCTCCATGGGTTAGACATCTCCACAACAAGAACGACATTCTTGGAGATGTGAATGAGGGTGTTAGGACTAGGCGTCAAATAGCTAATCAAATTAGCTATACTTGTTACACCTCTCAAGTTGAACCCAAAAAGGTTGATGAAGCCTTGAATGATGAGTTTTGGGTTCTTGCCATGCAAGAAGAGCTAAACCAATTTGAAAGAAATGGGGTTTGGACTCTAGTTCCTAGACCCAAGGATACTAATGTCATAGGCACCAAATGGGTGTATAGGAACAAGTAGGATGAGGATGGCAACATTGTACGCAACAAGGCTAGGCTTATGGCACAAGGATACTCTCAAGTTTAGGGTATTGACTTTGAGGATACTTTTGCTCCCGTTACCCGTCTTGAGTCTATAAGGCTTCTCTTGTCCATTTCTTGTGTGTATAAGTTCAAATTACACCAAATGGATGTTAAGAGTGCTTTCCTCGATGGCTTCTTGCATGAGGAAGTGTTTGTTGAACAATGATCGGGCCAAATATGTACTATATTTAGGCCCTCAGATCCTTACCTTATGTTCTGTTTTCGTGCATTTTTGTGTCTCTTATGGGTTGTTTTGTGCTTATTTGTAGGAAATGATGCAGGGACAGGCCTGGAAGCATATTGTGGTGATTCCAGCAGAAAAAGGGTGAAAGCAAAGGCAAAGGAGCACAAACAGGTCTACAGTGCGGGTCCAGTCCGGGTCCAGTGCGGGTCTCAACCGCGCTCCAGCCGTACTCCAGCCGCACTCATGTGCATAGCCGGGGCAGAATGCAAGTATAGAGATAAAGTGCGGGTACAGTGCGGGTCAGCTAACCGCACTCCACCCGCACTAATGCCAAACCAGAGAAGCTGCTCAGACACCTGACATTAGAGTGCGGGTACTGTGCGGGTCAGCAAACCGCACTCCACCCGCACTTGCACCAAGAACAGAAGAACAGAATTGCACCTGACATTAGAGTGCGGGTCATCAAACCGCACTCTACCCGCACTTGTATCAAGAACAGAAGAGTAGAATTGCACCTAACATTAGAGTGCGGGTACTGTGCGGGTCATCCAACCGCACTCTACCCGCACTGTTGCTCAAGACAGAAGGTAGACTTTGCACCTGAGAGGGAAGTGCGGTCACAGTGCGATGCCAAGTGCGGGCCAAGTGCGGGTCAAGTACGGGTAATTCAACCGCACTCCACCCGCACTAATGTCCTGATCCGAGAACTGAAGTTGCAGGCAACCCATACAGTGCGGGTACAGTGCGGGTAAATCACCCGCACTACACCCCCACTCCGAGCGCGCCAGTCTCATTTTCAAAGCTTAAGTGACCTATTTATGTATTTAGTATAAATAGAAAAGTATAGAAACGTTTTAAGGAGCTTTTGACTCCGTTTAGGACAGTTTTAGCATTCTTAGATCTAGTTTCTCTCTCTACCTCTCATCCTTACATTCTCTACTCAACTTCAAGAAAGTTAGGAGATTGGAGCCACTTCAAGGAAATAGATGTTCTCCAAGGGTTATTTCTTTCTCCTCTCTACTGATTTCTTAGTTGTAATTAGTAGCTAAATCCCCTCTAAGGGGTTGATGGAGTAGTTAGTTTAATATTGGGCTTGTACATAAACTTGATATTATATTGATATTCATGTCTAACTTCCATTGAACTATTCTTGTTGTGAATGTTTATCATTGATTTCTTGTGTAGATACATGATCTTTGCAAGATGTCTTTGTATTATGTATGAGTATTGCATCTAGATATACATCCTATTTAGTTGTTTAATGCTCTAAAGAATAGACGGAAAGTCATGAATTCCGACTCTTGAACCGCGGTTTTAATCTAACCTCGATCGTGTTTCCGGCACTATACATCCTAGGTCGGAATCCGTGAGAGAGTTAGAAGTCATCACTATACATCCTAGGGTGACTATTTGTAATCGGTTGAGTCAATGTTAGGTAGACGAGCTTTATTTCTAGAATCCGGTAAACAATCAACTCTATACATCCTAGGTTGGTAGTTTACAAGGATTAATCCCTATTAGGTGGTCCGCACTATACATCCTAGGTTGGCCACCTTCTAAGGATAAATAACCGACTCTATACATCCTAGGTCGGTTACCTTGAAGAGCCGTGCTATTGACAAGTTTGTTACATTGCCCAGTATTTGCTTTCGAATCCATTAACACCTTAGTTTCCATCATCTATATATCCTTCACTCCATACTCCCCCTTCATTTTATTTACATATTTAATTTAGTGTTATTTAGAGTTGGTTCACAATCTACATTTTCACCAATTCATGTTTTGCTATTATATATATATACATACCATTGCTTTAGCATTAACTAATTTGGCTAACTCCGCTCCCTGTGGACGACACCCACTTGCCACTATATTTATGTTTGCAAACTAATTTAGGCTTTGTGAGGTTTCTTAAAATATTATTGACGGACTGATCTTTTAAAATGACATAAGGGAAAAAACGCTCTGTCAAATGGCGCCGCTGCCGGGGAACGGCATGTTAGTTTAATTAGTTTTGCTTAAGTAAGGTTTATAGTTACTTAGTTGTTTTTACTTATATATATATATATATTTATCCTTATACTTCTTTGTTTGTTTAGTTTTACGTTTAGCGTAGTTTTTGTTTCTTGATATCCTAGGTCCATGGCTGCTCCCTGGAACAATTCAGGATCCGAGTACAAACTCAGTATTGACCCATATAACCAAGACTGGGGATGTGATCAAGATTTCCAGGAGGGCTACAATGTGGGTGAAGAGCTTTCAACCGAAGAGAGACTAGCAGTTTTGCTAACGGACTACTTACAAGAGAATGAAGAGACCACATTAGTAGAGTAGAGAACGAGAGAAATTGTGCAAGCGGCACAGATTCCAGAAGAAATTAATGCAAGCCAGCTGAATATGGGAACATTTGATGAATGGATAGGAGAGTTCATGTAGTCAGCCAACCAGGATACACAAGAGGTCCAGATGCTACAACAGGCACATTTAGAGAGTTAGGAGACATACATGTGGAAGAATGATAGGAAATCAAACGAGATGGATGCATCTATTCACAGGATCGAGTTTCAGATAGGTCAGTTAGCTGAATTATTACAGGAAAGAGAAAAAGGAAAATTCCCAAGTCAACCGGAACAGGCTAGTGCAAGGACAGTCCTCAGAAGCGAAAAGGTTTTGGGAGAAAAGGATAAAGATACCGTCACAGAAGAAGAAGACGAGGTGTTTGATACAGAAGTGAAAAATGAGAAAGAGTTAGAAAAGGAGAAAAATGTCCGGGTAGCAGACCCAGAACCAAGACCTCAGCTCCATAAGTCATCCAACCCCTATGTACCGCCTATACCGTTCCCAGGGAGGCTGAAAAACTCTAAGTTGGAGAAATCACATCAGGAAATCTATGATCTCCTTTCCAAGGTAACCGTCAACTTACCACTGTTAGATGCTATTGAGAAAATGCCGGTTTATGGTAAATTTTTCAAAGACTTGAGTAAAGATAAAGAGCGGTTCAGACCGAAACAACATGAGCATCTAAATGAGAATGTCAGTGCAGTAATTCAACGGTCATTGCCCCAGAAAGTGAAGGACCCAAGGAGTTTTATAATTGACATTACGATTGGCGGGTCGAATCGAGAAAGAGCGATGTTGGACTCAGGAGCAAGCATTAATCTCATGCTGTTCTCGGTCTACAAGAAGCTGGGTTTGAATGACCTTAGAAAAACCACTATGTCCCTTGTCTTAGCAGATGCTTCTGCAAGAAGCCCTAAGGGCATTGTCGAAGATGTGTTAATACAGATAGAAAAGTTAATCATACCTGCCGACTTTGTGGTGATTGACATGGATGAAGGAAGAGACGAAAGAGATGTGAAGTTACTTTTGGGTAGACCTTTCATGGCAACCGCTAGGGTAGTGATTGATATGCATTCATGGAAGCTGACCATGAAGGTAGTAGACGAAACCGTGGAGTTCAACATTTTTGACTCTTTATCATACCTTGTGGGTTCCCATGACTGTAACACTGTGGATTTCTTAGAGGAGGAGTTGGATACCACTATTGAGGAGGAATTCGAAAGAGAAGGAAATGCAGATGACCTGGTACCATTAGAAGAACTTCCTCAAAGAGTTGAATTGAAAGCACTCCCGTCGAACTTGAAGTATGTGTTCCGCGACAAAGAAAGGTTGAACCCAGTGATCATTTCTGCAAATTTGGAGGCAAGTCAAGAAGAGGAACTACTTGGAGATTTGAAAGAGTACAGAGAGGCCATTGGTTGGTTCATAGATGACATTATGGGGATAAGTCCTACCATGTGTATGCATAAGATTTTGGTAGAAGAGAACGCCAAACCGACACGGGAGGCACAAATGAGGCTAAATCCGATCATGCAGGAGGTAGTAAAAAAGGAGATATTGAAGCTTCTTGATGCAGGTATTATCTACCCTATTTCAGATAGTAGATGGGTTAGTCCCATTCATGTCGTCCCAAATAAATCTGGAGTTACAGTAGTGAAGAATGAGAGGAGTGAGTTAGTAGCATAAAGACTCCAGACAGGGTGGCGCGTTTGTGTAGACTACTGAAAGTTAAATACGGTCACCAAGAAGGACCATTTTCCCTTACCTTTCATCGACCATGTCCTAGAGCGGCTGGCAGGGCATCAGTTCTACGGTTTCCTAGATGGGTATTCCGGGTAAAATCAGATAGTTATTGCTCCAGAAGACCAAGAGAAGACCACTTTTACATGTACCTATGGAACCTATGCCTTCCTAAGAATGCCCTTTGGCCTTTGCAATGCACCAGGTACGTTTCAAAGGTGTATGGTTTCGTTGTTTTCAGATATGGTGGGGTAGATTATTGAAGTCTTCATGGACAACTTCTCAGTATTCGGGGGCTCATTCAAGTTATGCCTTGATAACTTATCGTTAGTGCTTCAAAGATGCATGAAAAACAACTTGGTTTTGAATTGGGAGAAATGCCACTTCATGGTACAACAAGGGATTGTCTTGGGTCACATAATATCTGAAAAAGGGATTGAAGTAGACAAGGCAAAGGTTGAAGTTATCAAGAGTTTACCACCTCCTCGCAATGTCAAAGACATCCGGTCGTTTCTTGGTCATGCAGGTTTCTACAGGAGATTCATCAAAGATTTTTCAAAGATCTCCAGACCACTATGCTTGTTGCTACAAAAGGACAAAGAGTTTGTGCTTAGTTCAGAATGTGCGGGGGCATTTGAATCTTAAAAAGAGGCTTTGACCTCATCTCCAGTAATTGCCCCACCAGTTTGGGATTTACCATTTAAAATAATGTGTGATGCTTCTGACTTCGTTGTAGGTACAGTTTTGGGTCAAAGGGTTGGCAAAGACCCACATGTCATATATTACTCATCCCAGATTTTGAATGACGCACAGATGAACTATTCGACAACAGAGAAGGAATAATTGGCGGTCATTTTTGCTCTTGAGAAGTTCAGGCAGTACTTGGTAGGTGCCAGGGTTGTGGTATTCTCAGACCACGCAGCTTTGCGATATCTGCTTCAAAAGAAAGATGCAAAACCTAGGCTGATTAGGTGGGTGTTGCTGTTACAGGAGTTTGATTTAGAAATCCGGGATAAGAAGGGGTGCGAGAATGTGGTTGCAGATCATCTTAGCAGGATAGTTCATGAGAGTCATATAGATGGGGATGAGATTCCGTTGAGAGAAAATTTCCTGGACGAATATCTGTGGGCAGTGCAGGATAAGGAACCATGGTATGCAGATCTGGCAAACTATCTGACACATGGGGTTTTCCCCCTGAGCTAGATTGGCAGGGTAAGAAAAGGTTTGCTAGGAGATCAAAAGAATACTTCTGGGACGAGCCTTACCTTTTCAAACACGGCGCAGATCAAGTGATTAGGAGGTGTGTGCCAGAAAATGAGCAGTATGATGTGTTACGATTCTGCCATGACTTACAGTGTGGAGGCCATTTCAGCGCAAGGAAGACAGCACTAAAGGTGTTGCAGTCAGGTTTCTTCTGGGTATCACTGTTTAAAGATGCTTATCAGTTTTGTGTGGCTTGTGATAGATGCCAGCGCACAGGGAACATTGGTAAATGGAATGAGATGCCACAAACTGGAATTTTGGTGGTTGAAGTATTTGACACTTGGGGTCTTGATTTTATGGGGCCGTTCCCACCTTCTTGTGGGAACAGCTATATTTTAGTGGGGGTCGACTATGTTTCCAAATGGGTTGAGGTAGTTGCCACAAAAACCAATGACAGTAATGTGGTGGTTAAATTTGTAAAGGAACATATCTTGACCCGATTTGGGATCCCAAGGGTGATCATTAGTGATTGAGGGAGCCATTTATGTAACAAAGTCCTAGGAAATCTATTGAAGAAGTATGGAGTGAGTCACAAGGTGGCCACACCATACCACCCTCAGACATCAGGACAGGTTGAAGTCAGTAACAGACACATCAAGCAGATTCTGGAGAAGACAGTCTCCTCCACTAGGAAGGATTGGGCATTGAAACTATCTGACGCCTTATGGGCGTATCGAACAGCTTTCAAAACTCCTATTGGGATGAGCCCGTATAGGTTGGTTTTTGGTAAAGCTTGTCACCTTCCAGTAGAACTGGAACATAAAGCTTGGTGGGCAATCAAGAAGTTGAATTGGGAGTATGACAAAGCAGGTGAAGAAAGATGCAATCAGTTGAACGAGTTAGATGAGTTCCGATTGGAAGCCTATGAGAGTTCACGACTCTACAAGAAAAAAACAAAAGCTATTCATGACAAACGATTGGTACCGAAGGAGTTCCAACCAGGCATGTTGGTGTTACTTTATGAGTCTCGTTTGAGGTTGTTTCCTGGGTAGTTGAAATCAAGATGGTCAGGTCCACATTGCGTTATTAATGTCTCTCCAAATGGAGCTGTAGACATTCAGAATTTGAGGAACGATGGGATATTCAAGGTTAATGGGAATAGGCTAAAACCATATTTTGGACCGGAAACCTGCTGCAAGGGTGTTGGGTCCATGGAACTTGCTGAACCCTAGCACATCTATCATTTCTGAGCACCGGTGAGAGGCAGCCTGCTCAGGTCATTTTTAAACTGTTCGCCTTCAGAGTTTTATTTCATTTAGACTTTTTTTTTCTTTTCTTTTTCACATTTGATATCTCGTTGGTAGAGTTGTTGTGTGGTTTTAAGCTAGGTTGTACATCTTTGGGAAGCACACAACAACACGCACGGACATCGAACGATCTTCCTTCTAAAGGGAGTTTTCTACCTACGGTTTTGTACTTAAAACTTTCAATGAATGCGATTTAGTTTTTTGTTATTATGAATGAGCATGTTTGAATGTATGTCTAGATTCGGTTTGGGGGTGTTGATCCCTCATTCCGCCATTTATTGTGATTTTGCTTGTTCTTTCCAACAATGAGGGCATTGTTGAGTTTTGGTTTGGGGGTGCATCACGCCTTCGCCGTGTACAGTTTAGTGTCCAATTTTTCAATTTTATCGCTTGTCCATTTTTCAAACTATAATCCAATATGGGTATGATGCATCTAGAGTGTGCTTTTGGACGAGTTTCTTATATGTGCTCTGACCTTGTGATATAGTTTGGTGCCACTTGAGGCTTAGCTTGCACCATCATGGGTTAGTCCCACCCGTTGGTATGAAGTATTGGGGACTCATTGTTCCCATGTCTTGTTCTAATAGTGGAGATACCCGTGAGATCACAAACACAAGCATGAAAGTGAGTTTTCTGAGTGCATTATTGATTATTCTTAAACACGCCTCTCGTCATGTATGTCATGTGCCATAGGACTTGCATTATTTTGTGAATGCGTGATGGATGCTTTCATTCCCTTTTTAGATGGTTGTGGAAGTGATAGTAGGGAATGCATGTTTATTGAAGTACCTCTATAGCCTAAACACCACTTACCATATTGTGTGTTCCAAAGCGGATTTGAGGCCAAACACTTACCATTTCATTTGAAACCACATTCAACCATATACCCAATAGCCTAAACACATGCCTACCCTTGTACTAATCATGTTAGGATGGGAAATGGTAGTGAGAAAAAGGGTTAAAATGGTCCCACAGTGGGTAAAATGAGATAGATGTTGAAAATATGAAAGAAAAGGGTAAGTTATGCACTCTAAATGCCTAAGAAAGGGAAAATGGTAACAACTCAAATAGAGTACAACATTGTTATTTGGAAATTGTTAAAAGAAAAATTTAAAGAAAGATTGTACTTGAAGTGCCATAATGAGAGTGTTTTATGCTAAAAACGCCCAAACGGAATGCAAACGTTGAGGGCAAAATGTGGGTTAAATGGTTTCCTAGAGGGTTGCATTTAAAGCAAGAAAAGAACATGGTGTGGGAGTAGGGATATATTCTAGCATGATTGGTGAGTTTGAACTCCTAAATTTCCATATTTTTTGTGTAAACTCATTCAACCCCACAGCCACACTATAACCGGTTCAAAAGCCCTATTTGATCCATGTAAGTCTAGTTTGGGAATGTAGGTTGAAGCACGATCTTTCGCATCCATGGCATAGTGACTCATTCCTAGGATAGTTCATTGCTTAAATCTTATGCAGAATCTTCTTTGCATACTTGTTGTGTGGAACTTAGGACTCTTGAGGAACGAAAAGAGGGAATCCATGTGAGCTTTAGAATTGAAGCGAATTATGTTCAAGGTATGGGAGTAAGTGGTCCTAAATTCATGAATGCCTTTAGGTGTGGGATTCGTGTTCGTATGAGCCTCCCTTGGGTGTCTTCAAATTGCTCTTGATCTTGTGCATATGTTTTTCTCCTCTTTATCACATCTATTTGTATCATATCACACATGGGACTTGCGACATTGTTGATGTATTGTTTAGGTATATAGAAATTACTTTCAGCTGGCGTCTTACTGTTTTGAATAGATTTGCTCGAGGACGAGCAAAGGTTTGGTTTGGAGGTGTTTGATCGGGCCAAATATGTACTATATTTAGGCCCTCAGATCCTTACCTTATGTTCTGTTTTCGTGAGTTTTTGTGTCTCTTATGGGTTGTTTTGTGCTTATTTGTAGGAAATGATGCAGAGAAAGGCTTGGAAGCATATTGTGGTGATTCCAGCAGAAAAGGGGCGAAAGCAAAGGCAAAGGAGCACAAACAGGTCTACAGTACAGGTCCAATGCAGGTCCAGTGCGGGTCGCAACCGCACTCCAGCCGCACTCCAGCCGCACTCATGTGCATAGCCGGGGCAGAATGCAAGTACAGAGATAAAGTGCGGGTACAGTGCGGGTCAGCTAACGGCACTCCACCCGCACTAATGCCAAACCAGAGAAGCTGCTCAGACACCTGACATTAGAGTGCGGGTACTGTACGGGTCAGCAAACCGCACTCCACCCGCACTTGCACCAAGAACAGAAGAACAGAATTGCACCTGACATTAGAGTGAGGGCACTGTGCGGGTCATCAAACCGCACTCTACCCGCACTTGTATCAAGAACAGAAGAGTAGAATTGCACCTGACATTAGAGTGCGGGTACTGTGTGGGTCATCAAACCGCACTCTACCCGCACTGTTGCTCAAGATAGAAGGTAGACTTTGCACATGAGAGGGAAGTGCGGTCACAATGCGATGCCAAGTGGGGGCCAAGTGCGGGTCAAGTACGGGTAATTCAACCGCACTCCACCCGCACTAATGTCCTGATCCGAGAACTGAAGTTGCAGGCAACCCATACAGTGCGGGTACAGTGCGGGTAAATCACCCGCACTACACCCCCACTCCGAGCGCGCCAGTCTCATTTTCAAAGCTTAAGTGACCTATTTATGTATTTAGTATAAATAGAAAAGTATAGAAACGTTTTAAGGAGCTTTTGACTCCGTTTAGGATAGTTTTAGCATTCTTAGATCTAGTTTCTCTCTCTACCTCTCATCCTTACATTCTCTACTCAACTTCAAGGAAGTTAGGAGATTGGAGCCACTTCAAGGAAAGAGATGTTCTCCAAGGGTTATTTCTTTCTCCTCTCTACTGATTTCTTAGTTGTAATTAGTAGCTAAATCCCCTCTAAGGGGTTGATGGAGTAGTTAGTTTAATATTGGGCTTGTACATAAACTTGATATTATATTGATATTCATGTCTATCTTCCATTGAACTATTCTTGTTGTGAATGTTTATCATTGATTTCTTGTGTAGATACATGATCTTTGCAAGATTTCTTTGTATTATGTATGAGTATTGCATCTAGATATACATCCTATTTAGTTGTTTAATGCTCTAAAGAATAGACGGAAAGTCATGAATTCCGACTCTTGAACCGCGGTTTTAATCTAACCTCGATCGTGTTTCCGGCACTATACATCCTAGGTCGGAATCCGTGAGAGAGTTAGAAGTCATCACTACACATCCTAGGGTGACTATTTGTAATCGGTTGAGTCAATGTTAGGTAGACGAGCTTTATTTCTAGAATCCGGTAAACAATCAACTCTATACATCCTAGGTTGGTAGTTTACAAGGATTAATCCCTATTAGGTGGTCCGCACTATACATCCTAGGTTGGCCACCTTCTAAGGATAAATAACCGACTCTATACATCCTAGGTCGGTTACCTTGAAGAGCCGTGCTATTGACAAGTTTGTTACATTGCCCAGTATTTGCTTTCGAATCCATTAACACCTCAGTTTCAATCATCTATATATCCTTCACTCCATACCCCCCCTTCATTTTATTTACATATTTAATTTAGTGTTATTTAGAGTTGGTTCACAATCTACATTTTCACCAATTCATGTTTTGCTATTATATATATATATACATACCATTGCTTTAGCATTAACTAATTTGGCTAACTCCGCTCCCTGTGGACGACACCCACTTGCCACTATATTTATGTTTGCAAACTAATTTAGGCTTTGTGAGGTTTCTTAAAATATTATTGACGGACTGATCTTTTAAAACGACATAAGGGAAAAACGCTCTGTCAAACAACCCAAGGGGTTTGTATATCCAGACCACCCTAATCATGTCTATCGCCTTAACAAGGCACTTTATGGGTTGAAACAAGCACCGAGGGCTTGGTATGAGCGCCTCACTCTTTATCTTGTTGACAATGGCTACTCAAGAGGTAGTGTTGACAAGACCTTGTTCATCAAGTGCAACAAAAATGAGCTTTTTATAGCTCAAATTTATGTTGATGATATTGTATTTGGTTCCACCAATGAGTCAAAAGTGAGACAATTTGTTGACGTCATGTCTCTTGAATTTGAAATGAGCATGGTTGGTGAACTAAATTACTTCATGGGCTTGCAAATTAAGCAAATGCATGATGGGATTTTCATATCCCAAGCTAAGTATGCCAAAAGCCTAGTGAAGAAGTTTGGTCTTGACAATGCCAAACATTATGACACACCCATGAGTACCACTTTGAAGCTAAGCAAGAATGCTAGTGGTAAAAGTGTTGATAAAAGATTGTATCGTGGCATGATAGGTATTTTTCTATACTTGACCGCTAGTAGACCCGATATCTCCTTTAGTGTGGGTGTTTGTGCTAGGTACCAGGCCAATCCCAAAGAATCTCACCTTGTTGCGGTGAAGAGGATCATTCGATTTGTGAATGGTACCTCCAATCATGGGATATGGTACTCCTTTGACACTAATCCAAATCTTGTTGGATTTAGTGATGCCGATTGGGCGGGGAATTGTGATGATAGGAAAAGTACATTGGGTGGTCGTTTTTTTCTAGGCAACAACTTGGTGTCTTGGTTTTGCAAGAAGCAAAACTCAATTTCCCTATCCACGGCCGAGGCGGAATACATAGCCGCCGGTAGTGCTGTACCCAATTGTTGTGGATGAAGCAAATGCTAGCCGACTATGGCTTAGAGCAAGGCACTCTCACCTTGTTTTGTGACAACATGAGTGCCATAAACATTTCTAAGAATCCCGTCCAACATTCTAGGACAAAGCACATTGACATTAGACATCATTTCATTAGAGAGGTAGTTGAGAGCAAAACTATTGCATTGGAGCATGTGGGAACTAATGACCAACTAGCGGACTTATTTACAAAGCCCTTAGACACCATTAGGTTTGGCAACCTTAGTAAGTCTATTAAGATTTTTCATATGGCTTGAAATGGTATGTCTTGACCTCATATGGGGAGCTCAAGCAAATAGAGCAAGTTGGCATGAAAGTGCATTGTGCTACATTGATATATTTTATGCTTCTTCATTAGTTGCTTGAGATGATTAGTTATGCATATGGTTATGTTATTTTCTTAATAAGTGTGAAAATTGCTTCTCTTGCAATCCATGTTATATTTATGTTCAAACATGTATTTTTGGACTAGGAGATTTACTTTGGAAGTACAATTTGAATGACTTATAATTGATCTCCATGACATGATGTTTTTACTAATGACATGCTTTAAGGTGATATGCATGAAGACGTATTTTTGATTGCTTAAACATGAATGTAAAACTGTATGCATAAGCACATGAGAAGACTGAACTAAATAAGGACCATGTGTCTATTCAATAAATAAGGATGTCTCATCAAAATTTATTCTTCTCTCTCTCTTTATTAGTTGAACAAGGCTACTATCATACGGCTATCTTACCCAGAAAAATCGAATAGGGTGCAAAATGTCGCTCATGTCTTGTTTCGCTTATAAAGTTTGATATAGTTGCTCTTTAAATTGAATTTCTTATAAAAAATCTATATCATTGCTTGAAATCAAGACAAAGGGTGAAAATTGGTTTGAATTCTTTTGGAAACCCTTGTTGTTTACTTTGCCAAATACCATTGTTTTTGAACTTAACTGCAACATGTCTTACTTGCAGAGCATCGTATCACACATTTTCATAAAATAAAACTCCTTGATTCTCTCTTACTTAATTGAGTTGCAAAAGTTGCTTATATGAACTTGCATATGTTTTGTGCTATAAGCTCTCCTTGCCAAAAGCTTACCCATTAAAGGGGACTCCCTTTGCCTATCTCATGACAAAAAGGAGAGAAGAGTTATGGGCTTTAGTGGACTAGTAGTATCTTGTTTAGGGGGAGTTGAGAGCTATCATGTAGGGGGAGTAATGCATTGCATAGCATGATTACATTATTTGATTGTATTTTGTTAAGGATATTGCAAATGATGTTGTTTGTGGTTGTTTATGGTTATTGAAAGCACCTCACACACACACTTGATCTTGGAAGGTATCCTTGTTTGTTTTGTTGATTGTGTGTAGGTTGGATGGTTCTACAAACTTTGGATTGACCTGAAGATGTTCAAGACTTAGACTATAGTCTTTATTGTAATGTAGAAACTTTTGTTGACCAACTTTTTTGTTTTTGTGAGGTTGCTTTGTGAGTGGTGGTTTTGTCACGAAATAGCCAAAGGGGGAGATTGTAAGTGCCACACTTTATGATTGGCTTATTTCGTTGACAAAATCACAATTGGGGTTAATCTTTGTAAAAGGGTAGATTAGGAATTGAAGATCTTTCATTTGACTCCAAGTGCTTCAAGAAAGGTAGATTACTTGACTCTACTTTTACTTGAAGGGATATAGCTGCACACACTCACTTACATGCGTTATATTCTTGTTTACATACAATTGGATGCTGCATTGTATGTCACTTATCACACTCCACACTTGCACATATTGCACATCACTTTGTCTGTTAAGTCTGCCTAGAAAATAGGGTTTCTTCTATGACCGCGGCCTAGACCGCTTGGCAAGCACTACTTGCACCGTGGCATACTGAACGGTAATCATCAGTCGGCCTATGCTACCTGGACCGTGGCCTGTGCACTGTATGCACATCGGTCCTTGACGCGATACACATCAGTAGGCCCCTGCTTCCTTGACCGCGGCCTGTGCACTGCACGCACAGCGGTCCCAACCGCGCTGCTGTCCAGTAGGCACACTGCTTCGTGTACCGCGGTCTGGACAACTTGCCCGAGCCGCGGTAGGCACATCGGTTATGACGGGATTTTGCTACTATTTTCAAAATGGTGTCATTTCGTCTAGCGCTTCATATATATATGCCCTTTCCTCTTCCTTGCCTCTTTAGAGCTTCATAATCCACTATCTTTCATTCCTTTTAGAGCTCAAGAGTGTCTTGCAAGAAAAGTTAGCAAGAAACCATTTTTATTGTCCAAAACCCAATCACCCATCATTCATTCATGGTTCTATCATCATCTAGCTTCATCCAGGATGTTTCTAAGCATGGGTTTTCATCAACATAGCTTACTTGGTAAGTAGAACACCACTCTCATCCATCTTTGTGTTCTTGCTTAACAAGAAATCTCTTTTATGGTTTTTATGCATCTAGATTATAATTTTTCATTATAAATAGAGACTTTTGTTGATGTTTGGGTTGTTGTATTGTGATAGCTATTGCATCTAGGAATGCTTTGAGTTCAAATAGCTAGGTTATATGTGTGTCATATAGCAACATGATATCTAGGATTGTTTGAAGCATTCATTCATGACTAGATACGCATTAAATGTGTTGACCTTGCATTTTGTGCATTTCGAATATCATCATATTCACTTTAGGTTTCATATCTCTTCATTTAAGAGTTAAGTCTTGTATTTCCCTTTAGTAGTATACGAGCAAGAGACTAAAATCACTATTAAAGGCATGCGGGTAGCAAGGACGGATTAGTAACCGATTAGGTGTGATGTGGTCAACCTAGGTTGTAATCGTTTTTGTAAATAGTGGATTTGAGGGTTCGATTGGCGATTAGGCCCGTGAGTTTTTACCCAGTTGGAGGGTTTCTCATGTAAATCATATCATTGTGTCATTTTGTTTATTCCGCATTTTTATTATGGATATGATTGATGGTGTTAGAGATTAGGGGTTGTGTTGTTTAATTTTGATTAATCGAAAAGATGGCATTTAATTTAACTAAAAAACCTATTCACCTCCCTCTCAAGGTTAGTTTTATCACTCTTAGTGTATTTTCAATAACACTCCACACTTGCACATTTTGCACATTACTTAGTGTGTTGAGTCTGCTTGGAAAAGAGAGTTTCTTCTCTTACCGCTACCTAGACCGCTTGGCAAGCTCTGCTTGCACCGTGGCATACAGAGCGGTATACTTCAGTAGGGTCATGCTTCTTGTACCGCTTCCTGTGATCAGGTATGCCCCGTGGTCCCTGTTGCGGTAAACATTAGTAGGCCTCTGCTACCCAGACCACATCCTGTGCACTTGCATGCGCAGCGGTCTCAACCGCCATGTTGTCCAGTGGGCACACTGCTGTGTGTACCACGGTCTGGACAACTTGCCTGAGCCGCGGTATGCACAGTCGTAATGACAGGATTTTGTTATTGTTTTTCAAAACGGTGTCATTTTGTCTAGGGCTTCATATATATATATATATATATGCCCTTTCCTCTTCCTTGCCTCTTTAGAGCTTCAGAATCCATTCTTTCTCATTCTTTTTAGAGCTTAAGAGTGTCTTGCAAGAAAAGGTAGCAAGAAACCATTTTTATTGTCCAGAACCCAATCACCCATCATTCATTCATGGTTCTATCATCATCTAGTTTCATCTAAGATGATTCTAAGCATGGGTCTTTATCAACATAACTTACTTGGTAAGTAGAACACCAATCTCATCCATCTTTGTGTTCTTGCTTAACAAGAAATCTCTTTTATGTTTCTTTTGCATCTAGATTATAATTTTTCATTGTAAATAGAGATTTTTGTTGATGTTTGGGTTGTTGTATTGTGATAGCTATTGCATTTAGGAATGCTTTGATTTCATATAGCTAGGTTATATGTGTGTCATAGCAATATGATATCTAGGATTGTTTGAAGCATTCATACATGACTAGATAAGCATTAAATTTGTTGACCTTGCATTTTGTGCATTTAGAATATCATCATATTCACTTTAGATTTCATATCTCTTCATTTAAGAGTTAAGTCTTGTATTTGCCTTTGGTAGTATACAAGCAAGAGCCTAAAATCACTATTAAATGCCTGCAGATAGCAAGGACGTATTAGTAACCGATTAGGTGTGATATGGTCAACCTAGGTTGTAATCCTTTTTGCAAATAGTGGATTTGAGGGTTCAATTGGCGATTAGGCCTGTGAGAATTACCCAGTTGGAGGGTTTCTCACGTAAATTATATCATTGTGTCTTTTGGTTTATTCCGTTTTTTATTATGACAATGATTGATTGTGTTAGAGATTAGGGGTTGTGTTGTTTAATTTTGATTAATCAAAAAGATGGCATTTAATTTGGTTAAAACCTATTCACCCCCTAGGTTAGTTTTATCACTCTTAGAGTACTTTCAATTGGTATCAGAGCAGGTTCCTTAACATAATTAGGAGATCCCTTGCTCTCTAGGAGTGTCTTGCATTAGATTGTTTTTTGGTTAGTGTGTCTTGCTTGTTTTGTTTTATTTTGTTTGATTGATTGCATTCATCTCATTCTCCCTTAAACACCATGAGTGGAAATGCATATGAGCGAGAGGGAGTATCGAGTACAAGACCTCCACTTCTAACTGGGGTTAATTACTCATCATGGAAAGGAAAAATGGAATCCTACCTGTGCCAAATTGATGATCGAGTTTGGATGGTGATTGAGGATGGTTACACATCACCTACCAAGACTCTCGAAGATAAAAGCGTCGTGCCAAAGCTGAAATCGGAGTGGGATACCAAAGACTTTGAAGCCTCCAAATGGAACAACAAGGCCATGCATGCTATCTTGTGTTCAGTGGATGAAAATCAACACAAGCTATTCCAAACCACAAGGAATGCACATGAAGCATGGACAATATTGGAGATGGCACATGAAGGAACTGACGTGGTAAAAGACTCCAAGCTACAAGTCCTTCAAACCTAATTTGAGTCCTTGAAGATGGAATACCATGAGTGCTTCAATGAGTTCCACGTGAAGCTAATGGATATTGTTAACCCAAGTCACCAATTGGGCGAGCTATACTCGGATAGGAGGATAAATAAAAAAATCATGAGATCTCTCCCGGAGAGATTTGACGCAAAGGTGACCGCCATTGAGGAGAATAGCGAATATAAGAAGATGAAGCCAAGTGAGATAATTGGCAAGTTGTTGGCTTTTGAGTCAAGAAGAGCCCCTACTCCAACAACACCTCAAAAGAAGCAAAAGAGCATTGCATTGAAGACCTCCAAGGAAGAAAGGGAGGAAGAAGATTCAGATGAAGAAATGGCTTTTATGGTGAAGAGGTTCAAGCAATTCATGAAGTTTGTGAAGAAGAGGATGGGCTCTAAGGGAAAATTTATGAAGAAGAAGACTCCCTTTAAAAGAGTGGAGAAAAGTGAAGAGAAGGACTCCAAGAAGAGTATTCAATGCTATGAGTGTAGTGGGTATGGTCACATTGCCCCCGAATGTGCCAACTTGAAGAAGAGGAAGAAAGGAAAGGCTATAGCGGCTACTTGGAGTGATAGTGAAGACTTAGAGGAGGAAGAAAAGTCTTCGGATGATGAAGACCAAGTTGCAAACTTCATTGCCTTCTCATCATCTCACAATAGCAAGGGAGTTATGAGTGACCAAGAAGAGGAGAATGACAAACTAGAAGAAGAAGAAGATGACTCAAGTAATGGGAGTACTTCATCCGAGTCCAAGCATGAATTTGATAAGGAGATGGACTATGAAGACTTCATGGAATACTTCAAGAGTTCTAGAGCTAAGAAGAAAGAAGAGATTCAAGAGTTGAAAAGGAAGAATCTTGAATTGATCTCCAAGATGACTCACTTAAGTGAAGAAGTGAAAAAAGTAAGAGAAATGGAAGAAAGCTTGAAGTTGGAACTTGTTGTGGTCAAGAAAAGTGAAGAATGCTTAAGGAAGGAGCTTGAAGAGGCAAAATGAGTAATTGTCAAGATGACCTCCGGAACCAAGAAGCTTGACAAGATGCTATCAATTGGAAAGAGCCCTAGTGATAAGAGGGGTTTGGGATATGAGGAAGATGTGAGTACTACCTCTTTGAAAAAGACTACTTTTGTCAAGAGTCAAGAAGTTGAAAAAGTCAAAGTCCCACAACAAACTACAAGAAGGATTGAAATTGGAGAATCCTCAAAACATGCTCCAGCCAAGATTCCAACAAGGGTTCAACCACAACAAGTTAGAGCATTTCAATCAAGACCTCCACATGAAAGGATCCCTCCTCCACAATCAAGGATCATGTATGCTCAACAAGGAAGACATGCTACTTTGGCTCAACCACAAAGGAGAGAGTTTGTTCAACATCAAAGGACTACTCAAAGGAGAAGGAAACCTCAAATGGTTGCACAAGGCTGTGGTATGAACTTCTACTTCACTCCTACTTGTCATTGTTGTGGTATTGAAGGCCATATAAGGTCTAATTGCTTTAAGTATATCAAATTGTGTAGATTTGAGAACATGATTGAGAAAAATATGCTTAGAAGAGCCAAAAATCATGCACCTAGGGAACTTAGAGCAAATGAACCAAAGGCTCCTATGATTGAAAATGTTGCTCCTAGGTGGACTAGAAAAAATGAATGTTTTTGCTATGTGGCTCAAGTGGCTTTGAAAGCCAAGGCCTCCAACACTTGGTATCATGATAGTGGGTGTTCTAGGCACATGACCGGAAACAAGAGTTTCTTTGAGACTCTTGTGATGGAGGATGGTGGATTTGTCACCTTTGGTGATGGTTCACAGAAAAAGGTCATATGGAAAGGTAATAGATCTATTCCCGGTTTGCCCTCCTTGCTCAATGCTCTCTATGTAGATGGCTTGCAAGCCAATCTCATAAGTACATCACATTTAAGTGATGAAGGGCTTTCGGTTATGTTTGTCAAAGTTGATTGCTCTATTCTTCAGGAAAATAGGCAAGTTCTTTTAAAAGGCAAGAGATCAAGTGACAATTGGTACTGCCTTGAATCTAGCAACATCTCTTGTAACTTGTCTAGTTGTGAGCAAGTTGAGTTGTGGCATCAAAGATTTGGCCACATGAATTATAGTGACTTGAAAGTCCTTGAGAGATTAAATGTTGTGAGAGGCCTTCCCAAGCTTGGGAAGAGGTTTGAGGGAGTTTGTGGACCTTGTCAAAAAGGGAAGCAAACCAAAAGTGTACACAAGAAGGGAAAATACCTTTCCACCATGGAGCCATTAAAACTCCTTCATATGGACCTCATGGGTCCCATGCAATCCGAGAGTCTAGGTGGTAAAAGGTATATTCTTGTGGTGGTTGATGACTTCTCTAGGTTCACTAGGACCTACTTTCTTAGAGAGAAGTCCGTCGCCTTTGATAAATTTAAAATGCTACGTGTCAAAATTCAAAATGAGAAAAATTCTCCCATTAGGAGCATTAAGAGAATTAGGAGTGATCATGGGAAAGAATTTGAGAATAGTAGCTTTGAGAGCTTTTGTAATGATCTAGGTATTTCCCATGAATTCTAGGCTCCTAGAACTCCCCAACAAAATGGGGTTGTAGAAAGGAAGAATAGGGTCTTACAAGAGATAGCTCGGGTGATGTTGCTTAGCAACAAGGTTCCTAGGAATTTATGGGCCGAAGCCGTTAATATGGCTTGTTATATAGGGAATAGAGTTTTCCTTAGACCCGGGACCAAACAAACATCCTATGAGTTATGGAAGGGAAGAAAACCCAATGTTAGCCATTTCCATATCTTTGGTAGTAAGTGCTATATTCTTAATGGCCGTGATCAACTTGGCAAGTTTGATGCCAAAAGTGATGAGGGTATTTTCATTGGATATGCACTCAATAGCAAGGCGTATAGAGTTTACAATCTAATAACTCGAAGTGTCATGGTATCATCAAATGTTTTCATTGATGATTGTAGGCCCAAAATTGTTGACCATGAGGAGGATGTTTGTGAGAATGGTGACTTTCCTTTGAAGGAGTGTGGTGAGACTTCAAGTGATGTGAATTCAAATCATAGTGAAGAGGATGAGGATGATCAACCTCTTGATAGAGATCCTTCTTTGGACTCTAAAAAACCCGCTCCATGGGTTAGACATCTCCACAACAAGAATGACATTCTTAGAGATGTGAATGAGGGTGTTAGGACTAGGCGTCAAATAGCTAATCAAATTAGCTATACTTGTTACACCTCTCAAGTTGAACCCAAAAAGGTTGATGAAGCCTTGAATGATGAGTTTTGGGTTCTTGCCATGCAAAAAGAGCTAAACTAATTTGAAAGAAATGAGGTTTGGACTCTAGTTCCTAGACCCAAGGATACTAATGTCATAGGCACCAAATGGGTGTATAGGAACAAGTCGGATGAGGATGGCAACATTGTGCGCAACAAGGCTAGGCTTGTGGCACAAGGATACTCTCAAATTGAGGGTATTGACTTTGAGGAGACTTTTGCTACTGTTTCCTATCTTGAGTCTATAAGGCTTTTCTTGTCCATTTCTTGTGTGTACAAGTTCAAACTACACCAAATGGATGTTAAGAGTGCCTTCCTCAATGGCTTCTTGCATGAGGAAGTGTTTGTTGAATAACCCAAGGGGTTTGTGGATCCACACCACCCCAATCATGTCAATCGCCTCAAAAAGGCACTTTATGGGTTGAAACAAGCACCGAGGGCTTGGTATGAGCGCCTCACTCTTTATCTTGTTGACAATGGCTACTCAAGAGGTAGTGTTGACAAGACCTTGTTCATCCAGTGCAACAAAGATGAGCTTTTCATAGCTCAAATTTATGTTGATGATATTGTATTTGGTTCCACCAATGAGTCAAAAGTGAGACAATTTGTTGATGTCATGTCTCTTGAATTTGAAATGAGCATGGTTGGTGAACTAAATTACTTCCTAGGCTTGAAAATTAAGCAAATGCATGATAGGATATTCATATCCCAAGCTAAGTATGCCAAAAGCCTAGTGAAGAAGTTTGGTCTTGACAATGCCAAACATTGTGACACACCCATGAGTACCACTTTGAAGCTAAGCAAGGATGCTAGTGGTAAAAGTGTTGATCAAAGCTTGTATTGTGGCATGATAAGTAGTTTGCTATACTTGACCGCAAGTAGGCCCGATATCTCTTTTAGTGTGGGTGTTTGTGCTAGGTACCAAGCCAATCCCAAAGAATCTCACCTTGTTGCGGTGAAGAGGATCATTCGATTTGTGAATGGTACCTCCAATCATGGGATTTGGTACTCCTTTGACACTCATCCAAGTCTTGTTGGATTTAGTGATGCCGATTGGGCGGGGAATTGTGATGATAGGAAGAGTACATCGGGTGGTTGTATTTTTCTAGGAAACAACTTGGTGTCTTGGTTTTGCAAGAAGCAAACTCAATTTCCTTATCCACGGCCGAGGCGGAATACCTAGCTGCCGGTAGTGCTTGTACTCAATTGTTGTGGATGAAGCAAATGCTAGCCGATTATGGCTTAGAGCAAGGCACTCTCACTTTGTTTTGTGACAACATGAGTTCGATAAACATTTCTAAGAATCCCGTCCAACATTCTAGGACAAAGCACATTGACATTACACATCATTTCATTAGAGAGGTAGTTGAGATCAAAACTATTGCATTGGAGCATGTGGGAACTAATGACCAACTAGCGGACTTATTTACAAAGCTCTTAGACACCATTAGGTTTGGCAACCTTAGCAAGTCTATTGGGATTTGTCATTTGGCTTGAAATGGTATGTCTTGACCCCATATGGGGAGCTCAAGCAAAGAGAGCAAGTTGGCATGAAAGTTCATTGTGCTACATTGATATATTTTATGCTCCTTCATTAATTGCTTGAGATGATTGGTTGTGCATACACTTATGTTACTTTCTTAATAAGTGTGCAAATTTCTTTTCTTGCAATCCATGTTATATTTATGTTCAAACATGCATTTTTGGACTAGGAGGATTACTTTGGAAGTACAACTTGAATGACCTATAATTGATCTCCATGACATGATGTTTTTATTAATGACATGCTTTACGTTGATATGCATGAAGATGTATTTTTGATTGGTTAAATATGAATGCAAAACTGTATGCATATGCAAATGAGAAGACTAAACTAAATAAGGACCATGTGTCTATTCAATAAATAAGGATGTCTCATCCAAATTTAGTCTCTCTCCCTTCATTAGTTGAACAAGGCTCCTATCATACGGGTATCTTACCCGAAAAAATCAAATAGGGTGCAAAAAGTCGCTTATGTCTAGTTTTGCTTATAAAGTTTGATATAGTCGCTCTTTAATTTGAATTTCTTATACAAATCTATATCATTGCTTGAAATCATGACAAATGGTGAAAATTGGTTTGAATTCTTTTGGAAACCTTTGTTGTTAGCTTTGCCAAATACCATTGTTTTTGAACTTGAATGTAACATTTCTTGCATGCAAAGCATTGAGTCACACATTTTCATCAAATAAAACTACTTGATTCTCTCCTACTTAATTGAGTTGCATAAAGTTTCTTATATGGACTTGCATATGTTTTGTGCTATAAGCTCTCCTTGCCAAAAGCTTACCCATTAAGGGGAACTCCCTTTGCCTAATTCATGACAAAAAGGGGGAGAAGAGTTGTGACCTTTAGTGGACTAGTAGTATCTTGTTTAGGGGGAGTTGAGAGTTTAGAGCTATCATGTAGGGGGAGTATTGCATTACATAGCATGATTACATTATTTGATTGTATTGGTTTATTTTGTTAAGGCTATTGCAAATGTTGTTTTTGTTGTTTATGGTTATTGAAAGCACCTCTTTCACACTTGATCTTGGAAGGTATCCTTGTTTGCTTTGTTGTTTGTGTCTAGGTTGGATGGTTCTGCAAGCTTTGGATTGACTTGAAGAGGTTCAAGACTTAGACTATAGGCTTTATTGTAATGTAGAAAATTTTGTTGACCAATCTTTTGTTTTTGTGAGGTTGCTTTGTGAGTGGTGGTTTTGTCACGAAATAGCCAAAGGGGGAGATTGTAAGTGCCTCACTTTATGATTGGCTTATTTCGTTGACAAAATCACAATTGGGGTCAAACATTGTAAAATGGTAGATTAGGAATTGAAGATCTCCCATTGGACTCCAAATGCTTTAAGAAAGGTAGATTACTTGACTCTAATTTTACTTGAAGAGATATAGTTGTACACACTCACTTGCTTGCATTATATTCTGGATTACATGTAATTGGATGATGCTTTGTATGCCATTTATCACACTCCACACTTGCATATTTTGCACATTACTTAGTGTGTTGAGTCTGCCTGGAAAAAAAAGTTTATTCTCTTACCGCGGTCTAGACCGCTTGGCAAGCTCTGCTTGCACCGCGGCATATAGAGCGATATACTTCAGTACGGTTATGCTTCTTGTACTGCATCCTGTGCTCATGTATGCCCCTGTGGTCTCTGTCACGATAAACATCAGTAGGCCCCTGCTGCCTAGACCGCGTCCTGTGCACTTGCACGCACAACGGTCTCAATCGCGATGTTGTCTAGTAGGCACACTACTGCGTGTACCGCGGTCTGGACAACTTGCCTGAGCCGCGGTACGCACAGCGGTAATGATGGGATTTTGTTATTGTTTTTCAAAACGGTGTCATTTCATTTAAGGCTTCATATATTTATTCCCTTTCCTCTTCCTTGCCTCTTTAGAGCTTCAGAATCCATTATCTCTCATTCTTTTTAGAGCTCAAGAGTGTCTTGCAGAAAAAGGTAGCAAGAAACCATTTTTATTGTCCAGAACCCAGTCACCCATCATTCATTCATGGTTCTATCATTATCTAGTTTCATCTAGGATGTTTCTAAGCATGGATCTTCATTAACATAGCTTACTTGGTAAGTAGAACACCACTCTCATCCATCTTTGTGTTCTTGCTTAACAAGAAATCTCTTTTATGTTTCTTTTGCATCTAGATTATAATTTTTCATTATAAATAGAGATTTTTGTTGATGTTTGGGTTGTTGTATTGTGATAGCTATTGCATCTAGGAATGCTTTGATTTCATATAGCTAGGTTATATGTGTGTCATATAGCAACAAGATATCTAGGATTGTTTGAAGCATTCCTACATGACTAGATACGCATTAAATGTGTTGACCTTGCATTTTGTGAATTTAGAATATCATCATATTCATTTTAGGTTTCATATCTCTTCATTTAAGAGTTAAGTCTTGTGTTTTCCTTTGGTAGTATACAAGCAAGAGCCTAAAATCACTATTAAAGGCCTACGGGTAGCAAGGACGGATTAGTAACCAATTAGGTATGATGTGGTCAACCTAGGTTGTAATCCTTTTTGCAAATAGTGGATTTGAGGGTTCGATTGGCGATTAGGCCCGTGAGTTTTTACCCAGTTGGAGGGTTTCTCATGTAAATCATATCTTTGTGTCTTTTTGTTTATACTGCTTTTTATTATGACAATGATTGATTGTGTTAGAGATTAGGGGTTGTGTTGTTTAATTTTGATTAATCAAAAAGATGGCATTTAATTTGGTTAAAACCTATTCACCCCCTCTAGGTTAGTTTTATCACTCTTAGAGTATTTTCAGAGTGGAAGAGCAAACACGTGGTCGTGGCGAACAATGCACCCACAACAAGCGAAACAAGTCCAAAGGTCCGTCCATGGATGCCTTGGAAGCTCGGATGACCGGCTTGGAGGATACCCTTTCCGGAATGCAAGCCACATTGAGTGATGCTGTCGAATGTCTCGATGGCCTAGAGACAGATTACAGCGAAATCACCCAAGCGACCAAGGCCACCCACCTAGAGTTCCATAAAGGTGTCAAAGAGGATACGTGCTTCCTCACCTAGGAAATTCGCAACCTCCGCACATTCATAGAGTACGAGTTGCGAGCAATACGTGCGAAAGTGGAGGAAGTCTGCACCGAATGGGCTTCGTATCGAAATAGCCCAACCGTCAGTTTTTGTGCCATCTCTAGCACTAACACCATACAGATCCCTAAGCCATCCACTTTCAACAGCAACCGTAACGCCATGGAAGTGGAAACTTCCTCTTTTGCCTGAAGCAATACTTTGAGGCCAAGGGAGTTAGGGATGACGCTACACGGATCACCAATGCTCCCACCTTCTTTCGGGAATCTGCCCAACTATAGTGGCGATGCAAGCATGGTAACACTATCCATCCCATCCACACATGGAAGGACTTCAAACGGGAGATCAAAAGGCAATTCTCTCCAACCAACGCCGATAAGGAGGCCCGCAGCTGCCTCCGTCGCCTCAAGCAAACGGGATACATTCCCTGACTACATCAATGACTTCTTCACATTAATCCTTGAGATCGAAGACATGTCCGACAAAGACAAGCTGTTCTTTTTCATGGATGGCCTCAAGGAATGGGCAAGAGTGGAGCTAGAAAGTTGGAACGTGCAAGACTTAGATGCAGCCATTACCGCCGTAGACTCTTATCGGCCTCACCAAGGCCAAGGAAAGGACTGAAAATCATGAGAAATGTGGGGGAGATGAGTCCAAAAGCCACGATCGCAAGAGCAAAAGGCCAAGCAGAACTCCCAATGGCGATAATCGGTGTGACAACACCAATGGAGGCAAGCCTGTAATGATCAAGCCGAAGAGTCCATGCTTCATTTGCGATGGGCCACATTGGGTAAGCGATTGCCCCAAGTGGAGAATGTTCAATGCCATAGTCGCCCAGCTCGAGGAGACAAAGGAAACTGAACCCCAAGCAAGCATGTGATCTCTCTAACAGTTTTATGCACTCAAAGGGCAACCCACACCTCTTATGCTTGCCAAAGGCCTCATGTTTATGAGCGCCACCATCCGAGGCAAGCTAGTTCGTACGATGCTGGACATCGGGGCAATGCACAACTTCATCTTCGTGGACGAAGCCAAACGACTTAGCCTTCGCATCACCAACGAGGAATGTGCCATCATCAAAGCTGCCAACTCTCCGGCCAAGCAAGTTGATGGCACAGCGAAGGGCGTCACTGTCCACCTAAGCCCATGGAGTGGAAAGCTAGACTTCTCGATGATCCCCATAGATGACTACCAAGTGGTCCTAGGCATGGCGTTCTTTGAGCAAGGCAACACTTTCCCCCTACCCGCTGCTTACTCACCATTCCGGTGGAACCCATGCCTAAGCCATGCAAGATGCTATCCACCATATGGCTCGAGGAGACACTGATTTCTCCAGCTTCTCCACAGGGCATGCCAACCGAAGGCGTTCGAAGGAGGAAAAAGCGTGTAAGCCATGTGAAGCGTCTAAAGGCAATGAGAGAAGGCACACGAGATTCCGGATCACCGTAGAAGCCAAGCAAGCCCACTTATATCGATCCAAGGATGGAACATTCGAAGGCGGTCCCTCAAAGGAGGCTTCCCCAACTGAAGTCCGTCCGCACAAAGGACCCCACTCGTGGTAGACTCCAACATACTCAGCACCCACGCAACGAGGATGTTGCGAATTCAGATGGGAGAGGATGTCACGGCCCGCAAGTTACCAAGCCCAGAAGCTCAATAAAAGCCACAACTATGCCATGCTCTTGGAAGAATCTAGATACTTCTCCACAGTTCCAGCACTGGTCAAGTTTCTGGAAGTCTCTAGTAATTTAGCCATCTCTACACCCTTCGTGTACTTAGCTAGACAGGTGTAGAATAATATAGAATCTTGTAAAAGCATGTAAATACATGTAGAGCATTCTAGTTAAGCATAGATTTTTCTGGAGACTTAATCTCCACCATTGGATCAAATTGATCCCAGCCATCTATTGAGGAGATGGATAAATAGGTATCCCCTCTCAGTTGTACATTCATCCTAGAAACTCAAGTATTCTAGCATCTAAAGCATTGTAAAGCTTCCTTCATAGACAGAACGTTTTTCTTAGTGTCGTTTTAAAAAGATCAATCCGTCAACAATATTTGATAAAACCTCACAAGCCTAAATTAGTTTGAAAACATAAATATAGTGGCAAGTGGGGTGTCGTCCACAGGGAGCGGAGTTAGCTAAATTAGTTATTGTTAAAGTAATGATATGTATATATATAATATCGAAACATGAGTTGGTGAAAATGTAGGTGGTGAATTACACTAACAATAACACTAAATTAATTATGCAACTAAATGAAGGGGGAAATGGAATGAGGGATATATATAGATGATGGAAACTAAGGAGTTAATGTATACGAAAGTAAATACTGGGTAATGCAACAAACTTGTCAATAGCACGGCTATTCAAGGTAACCGACCTAGGATGTATAGAGTCGGTTATTTATCCCTAAAAGGTGGCCAACCTAGGATGTATAGTGCGGACCACCTATTAGGGATTAATCCGTCATAAGCTACCAACCTAGGATGTATAGAGTTGGTTGTTTATCGGATTCTAGAAATGAAGCTCGTCTACCTAACAATGACTCAACCGATTACCAATAATCACCCTAGGATGTATAGTGATGACTTCTAACTCTCTCACGGGTTCCGACCTAGGATGTATACTGCCGGAAACTTGATCGAGGTTAGATTAAAACCGCGGTTTAAGAGTCGGAATTCATGGCTTTCCGTCCGTTCTTTAGAGTATTAAACAACTAAATAGGATGTATATCTAGATGCAATACTCATACATAATACAAAGACAACTTGCAAAGAGGATGTATCTACACAAGAAATCAATGATAAACATTCACAACAAGAATAGATCAATGAAAGATAGACATGAATATCAATATAATATCAAGTTTATATACAAGCCCAATATTCAACTAACTACTCAATCAACCCCTTAGAGGGGATTTAGCTACTCATTACAACTAGGAAACTAAGAGAAAAGAAAGAGAAAGAACCCTTGGAGAACATCTCCTTCCTTAAAGTGGCTCCAATCTCCTAACTTCCTTGAAGTTGAGTAGAGAATGTAAGGATGAGAGAGAGAGAGAGAGAGAGAGAGAGATTCTAGGTCTAAAAGTGTTTAACCTTTGCAAAACAGAGTCAAAGGCTCCCTAAAACGTTTCTATACTTTTCTATTTATACAAGATACAAAAATAGGTCACTTAAGCTTTGAAAATCAAACTGGCGCGCTCGGAGTGCGGGTGGAGTGCGGGTGAATTACCCGCACTGTATGGGTTGCCTTCATCTTTAGATCTTGGATCAGGGCAATAGTGCCGGTGGAGTGCGGTTAAATTATCCGCACTTGACCAGCACTTGGAATCGCACTGTGATCACACTTGAATCGCACTTCCCTGTCAGGTGCAAAATCTACCTTCTGTCTTGAGCAACAGTGCGGGTAGAGTGCGGTTGGATGACCCTCACAGTGCCCGCACTCTAATGTCAGGTACAACTCTGTTCTTCTGTTCTTGGTGACAGTGCGGGTGGAGTGCGGTTTGATGACCCACACAGTACCCGTACTCTAACATCAGGTGCATCTTCAACTTCTCTGTTTTGGCATTAGTGCGGGTAGAGTGCGGTTGGAAGACCCGCACAGTACCCGCACTTTATCGTCAGGTGCAACATCAGCTTCTCTGGTTTGGCATTAGTGTAGGTTAAGTGCGGTTGGATGACCCGCAATGTACCCGCACTTTATCTCTTCACTTGCATTCTGTCCCGGCTATGAATATGAGTGCGGCTGGAGTGCGGTCAGAGTGCGGTTGCGACCCGCACTTGACCTGCACTGGACCCGCACTGTAGAGCTGTTTGTACTCCTTTGCCTTTACTTTCACCCATTTTCTGCTGGAATCACTGAAACATGCTTCTAAACCTGTCTTTACATCACTTCCTACAAATACGCACAAAACAACCCACAAAAGATACAAAAACGCATGAAAACCGAGCATAAGGTAAGGATCTGAGGGCCTAAATATACTACATATTTGGCCCGATCAGAGAAGGCACACGAGATTCTGGATCACCGTAGAAGCCAAGCAAGCCCACTTATATCGATCCAAGGATGGAACATTCGAAGGCGGTCCCTCAAAGGAGGCTTCCCCAACTGAAGCCCGTCAGCACAAAGGACCCCACTCGTGGTAGACTCCAACATACTCAGCACCCACGCAACGAGGACGTTGCGAATTCAGATGGGAGAGGATGTCACGGCCCGCAAGTTACCAAGCCTAGAAGCTCAATAAAGGCCACAACTATGCCATGCTCTTGGAAGAATCTAGAGACTTCTCCACAGTTCCAGCACTGGTAAAGTTTCTGGAAGTCTCTAGTAATTCAGCCATCTCTACACCCTTCGTGTACTTAGCTAGACAGGTGTAGAATAATATAGAATCTTGTAAAAGCATGTAAATACATGTAGAGCATTCTAGTTAAGCATAGATTCTTCTGGAGACTTAATCTCCACCATTGGATCAAATTGATCCCAGCCATTTGTTGAGGAGATGGATAAATAGGTATCCCCTCTCAGTTGTACATTCATCCTAGAAACTCAAGTATTCTAGCATCCAAAGCATTGTAAAGCTTCCTTCACAGCAATACAATCTTTGTGTCCCATTCAAGATCTTCTACTATTTTCTCTCAAATCTCTCTTGTAAGGCTTCCTTAGCAACATTCTCATAGAATTTGCCTAAGTGCTGCACAGGTGTGACGCGTAAACTCTAAACCTGTGACAGAGTGGTGAAATAAAAAATTATGTTCATAAAAGAAATTTAGGTTGAACATTAGAGAGCTATTGCTTGACGGTATTGACCTTGCAGCCTTCAAAGGCAAGATCAGTGTTGTGGTTGGAAGTGTAGAACCAGAACCATAAATTTGACAAATTTCTGAAAGTATTGGATTCTCCTCAACCCATTTAGGAACCACATAGCAAAAATTGCAATGTGGACAGACTTCTTCATTGAAACGAATCTGATAGCCATTACTGAAAATGTAAGGCAAAGAAATAATAAAAACACACTCTTAATAAAGCTCTACGCCAAGATAAATCTGATTTTTTTTAAAGCATTGATTTTCATGACTGTTCATTGCACAAATTATTTGGATCCAAAAATAATATAAATATGTTTTTTTAAAAAGGTGCGTTAATAATTTAAGAGGGTTTATAAATAAAATATACAAAGATAAATATATTCATTTCAATAGGGGTATTATTAACATTAAGATGAGAGATTATAATAATGGTTTAATTTTTAAATTTTAGACATGTATTTACTTATAAAATAGGTATGTAAATCATATTTATAGATGAAAATATCGCCATTCAATATCATATCATCTTACATATTGTTATGCAAACTCATCTTATCACTATAGTGATGTAGTTGATAATATATGACGATATTGTTTTAGATTATATTTAATTGTGTGATTAAAATCCAATAGCTATGGGTTGTCTTGGTATTTTTTTAAGTATTAAATTATTATATAAATTCAGAGTTTTTTAGGGAGAGGGAAGACTCAAACCCAGAACTTTGTGGTGCAGATGTGATGAGTTTACCACCGGACCAACCTCTTCTCGTCAGTTGTCTTGGTAATCTTACCATACCACTAAGTTAAATGCAAATTTAGAACTGAAATCCCATTAAGTTAAATGCAAATTTAGAACTGAAATGACACCCGTTGAAGTTTGGAGTAATTTAAAATCAATAGCTATGATTTTCAAAATTCATATATATATTTTAACTTGGGGAGAAATGATTCGAACTTGAAACCTCAACCATTCATATATATATATATATAAAAATAAATATATATATATATATATTTATTTTAACTTGGGGAGAAAGGATTCAAACTTGAAACCTCAACCAATGTTAAAATGTGTAGTTACTGTCAAGTTCTGCCCGACCACAATTTTTTGTTTTTTATTTAATTTTTAATAAATTAAATTATTAATTACTAGTAATAATAATAATAAAATATAACAATTTAAATAGATTGGTTTCGGGTTACTGATTAAAATAGTGAATAAATTTGTGATCGAGCCGAAAATATCATACATTTTGGCCCTCATATCCTTTCTCTTTGTTTTGTTCTAGAGCGTTTTTATGTGTATTTATGGCTCTTATGGTCGTTATTGCAGGCATTAGGTAAAAAGGCATGAAGAGGGGCAAAAAGGACTAATTGGTGCACATAAGAGATGAAGAAGGCAATAGTGCACGGGTAGAACACTCGTGCACTACCCGTGGAATCACCCGTGCATGTGAAGATGGAATTTGGAAAGATCTCAGTGCACGGGTAACTGCACAGGTAACACCCGTGCAACAACCAATGCAATCCACCATACTAGGGAGCAAAGCCTCGGGCGAAGATCAACTACACGGGTAATGCACGGGTCACCTACCCCTACACAAACCCGTGCACATTACACAAGTCAGAAAGGAAATGAAGATTGCACGGGTAAGTACACGGGTACCTTACCCGTGCTATATGGGATTCTCAGCTCGCCACATCAGCATTTTGGCCTAATTTTTGAAGGAAGTATAAATAGTTTCATATCTGATTTTTCAAAGGGAGACCCACGACCATACACCCATTCAATTCATTCTTTCTCTTTCTAAATCTTAAAAACATTTCTCTCTCAATACCTAACTAAAAACCCATCATCATTTTCATAGATTGCTACTCACAAGGACATTAGAGGTGGATTTGTGCTTAAAGAAAGAAGGTTCTACATTGGTCTTTTCTATTTCCCTCCTTTTTATTCTTGTATTCCATTTGTTATAAGTAGCTAAATCCCATTAAGGGATTGATGTGATTCACATGTAAATATGGGTATTTGTAATGAACTCAATACCTTTTATTAAAATCTATCTAATTTGTTCTATTCAATGTTTAACTTGATTTCAAAAGCAATTTGTGTTTGATCGTACATGACATTCTTCATGAATTGTTTGAGAAATTATATGTGTAGAGAATTGAGTATACATGATGCTTGGTTCCCTAAGCTCAATTGAATAGGAGAATTGGACAAGGGTACACGGCCCAAGTGAGATTCAGACTTATTAATTTCACCTAGTTCTAATCTTTCATGGGTAATCAAGACTATACATTCTAGGATTGTTTGCATGTGATAGATTAAGCATCAACACTATACATGATAGGTTGGTGATTTTTAACAAAGAGATTTGTCCTTAATATGATAGATGTTCTCTCATTGTATAACCAATTGTGGGTGGTCAATGCTATACATGATTGTTTGGGCACTCACAAGTGGTAAATAATCACTCCTATACATCCTAGGGTGGTTACATTAGTTTATGACTTTTAATGTGAGTTCATTCTTTGCCCATTGTTTGCTAGTTGAATTCATCAATTCCTTAATCCACATACCATATATCCATACCTTTTTAGAATAGTACATTTTAGTTAGTTTTAGCATAGCTTGCATCTTAATTTTATTTCTCTTTAAAACAAAATCAATTTACTTTTCTTACATTTTTTTTAAGCTTTAGTTTAATCATAACTATCGCTCGATCTTTGTGTAATGATACCCATACTTGCCATATACTAATTTTATACTTGTTTGATTTCATCCTGGGATTTTATAAATTTGTTTGAATATTGCATACCATGGCAAAATGCATGTTAAAAATGGCGTCGCTACTGGGGATTGCATTACATAGTTGAGATTAGGTTCAGTTTCAGTATAGAATTTTTGCATTTCTGTCTCTTTTACTCTATTTGTGTTTTGTTTTTATTATTACAATATTGATCATTTTTTAGTTGTGTTAGTTTCGTGTGATTGTGTTGTGTACTGTTGTGCATCTTGTGGCAGGATACATGGATTACTATCCAAGACCAAGTTTTGGACCATTTGAAGACCGTGGTTATCAAGATTGGGATCATTGCCAAGGGTTTCCACAAGAATGTTTTGAGGGTGAAGCTCTAACTTTAGAAGAGGAAATGAGGGATGTTATGAGAAATAGTTTTCAGATAAAGAAGGATATAATGTCGTCATAGCAGAGGACTTTACAAGCCTTGCAAGCATCACAACAAACATATGAAGAGTGCTACGACATTGGTGAATTTGATGATGGGGTATCGGATGAGGAACTTAGAAGTTTCATGAAATCAATTAAGCAAAGGACACAGGATTTCATTGCTTTACAACAATCAACAAGAGGAATGTTGGAGGAATACATGCAAGTGAATGATAGAAGATCAAGTGAGATTGATGCTTCCATACATAGACTCGAGGGACAGATCAGACAACTAGCCGATATGATACTAGAAAAGAAGATAGGAAGATTTCCAAGCCAACCAAAGCAAGCAAAGGCAACCCTTAGAAGTGGACGTATACTGGGAGCTGGAAACAAGGAGAGTAATAAAGAAGAAAGGGGAAAGACACAAAAGGAAGACATAGTTGAAAAAGAGACAGAAGATGAAGATTAGAATGAAGATATGCCACCAGAACAGAAGAAACAACTTCACAAGCCACCCAACCCTCATACTCTATCTATACCTTTTCTCGAGAGGTTGAAGAATTCTAAGATGGAAAAATCCTTCCAAGACATTTTTGACATCTTATCAAAGGTAAGTATCAATCTACCTTTATTGGACGCGATCCAAAGAATGCCAGCTTATGGGAAATTCTTTAAGGAACTGAGCAAGGATAAAGAAAGATTTAGGCCAAAGCAGCAAGAAAGGTTAAACATGAATGTGATTGCGGTTATTCAGAAGACATTACCTCAGAAATTGAAGGTCCCTGGAAGCTTCATCATCGATATCACCATTGGATGGGTGAACCAAGAAAAGGCTATGCTAGACTCAGGAGCAAGTATAAATCTGATGTTGTTCTCAGTTTACAAGAAGTTGGGACTAAATGACCTCAGGTCTACCACCATGTCTTTAATCTTAGTAGATTTGTCATCAAGAAACCCTAAGGGAATTGTGGAGGATGTGTTGATTCAAGTTAAAGAGTTAATCATTCCAGCATATTTTGTTATCATTGACATAGATGAAGGTTAGGATGAAAAAGATGTGAAACTACTTTTGGGGTGACTGTTTATGGCGACGACCATAGTAGTGATAGATATTCACAAGGGGAAACTTACTATGAAGGTATTAGATAAGACGGTGGAGTTTAACATATTTGAGACTATCTCTTATCCGGTGGGGTCTCATGATTACTATATGTTGGATGCATTGGATGAGGAAGTTGAAGGGGCAGTGGAAGAAGAGTTTGGTAGGATAGAAGTTAATGATGAAATGAGTCTTGGAGATAAAGAGGAGAGTCCAGAACAAGAAGATGAGGATTTGGTGGACAGTTTAAGAAGGCCAGTTAGAGGAGAACTTGAGCTACATGGAAAACCTTCCCAAGTTCTTGAGTTAAAGCCGCTTCCGTCAGATCTAAAGTATTTGTTTTTGGATGAGGACAAGAAGAAACCAGTGATTATTGCGGCAAATTAGGATAACAGTCAGGAAAGAAAGGTGCTTGAAGTGTTGAAGAAGCATAAGAGTGCCATTGGTTGGACAATAGAAGATATAAGGGGAATCAGTCCTACTATCTGCATGCACAGAATCTCATTAGAGGAAGGCTCTAAACCATCTAGGGAACCACATAGAAGACTAAATCCTATTATGAAAGAGGTAGTGAAGAAGGAAATCCTCAAGTTACTAGATGTAGGAATTATCTATTCCATCCCTGATAGTAAATGGGTGAGTCCAATTCATGTGGTACCTAAAAAGTCAGGAGTCACGGTAGTTAAGAATGAAAGGGACGAGTTGGTGGCTCAGAGACTTCAAACAGGGTGGCGGGTATGCATAGACTACAAGAAATTGAATGCCATGACCAAAAAGGATCATTTTCCTTTGTTTTGCATAGATCAAGTTTTGGAATGATTGGCGGGGCCCATATTTTACCGTTTCCTAGATGGCTATTCGAGTTACAATCAGATAGTGATACCCCTAGAAGACCAAGAGAAGACAACATTTACATGCCCCTTTGAGACATATGCTTACAGAAGAATGCCATTTGGGCTTTGTAATGCTTAGGGGACTTTCCAAAGGTGCATGACTTCTATCTTTTCAGATATGATTGGGGGAGATAATAGAAGTTTTTATGGATGATTTTTTGGTGTACAGAGATTCATTTAGTTTGTGTCTTCAGAATTTGGCTAATGTACTTGAGAGACGCTCAAAGAACAATTTGGTACTCAATTGGGAAAAGTGCCATTTCATGGTACGACATGGAATAGTCTTAGGGCATGTCATTTCTTGTAGAGGAATAGAAGTGGACAAGGCAAAAGTGGAAGTTATCAAGAACTTACCACCACATCGGAGCATTAAAGATATCAGATCTTTTCTTGGACTTGCTGGGTTTTACAGAAGGTTCATCAAGGATTTCTCTAAAATTTCCAGACCATTGTGTGTGCTTCTTCAGAAAGACAGAGAATTTGAGCTGAATCAGGAATGCTTGATGGCATTCGAAGCACTGAAGGAAGCATTGAACACGACACCCGTGATAGCACCACCTAACTGGGAGCTACCTTTTGAATTGATGTATGACTCTTCAGATTATGCTATAGGTGCAGTATTGGGACAGAGAGTTGACAAAGTCCCTCATGTGGTATATTATGCATCACAAACTCTGAATGATGCTTAGTTGACTTACTCTACAACAAAAAAGGAATAACTTGCAGTAGTGTTTGCGCTTGAAAAATTCTGACAATATTTAGCGGGCACCAAGGTGGTGGTATATTCGGATCACTCAGCTCTCAGATGTTTATTGCAGAAAAAATGATGCTAAACCTAGGTTGATCAGATGGGTCTTATTACTTCAGGAGTTTGATTTAGAGATCAGAGATAAGAAGGGGTGTGAGAACGTGGTAGCAGACCATCTTATTAGACTGGTTCATGGAAGTCCATCTAAAAAGGAGGAAGTTCCATTGAGAGAGAATTTCCCAGATGAGCAGTTGTGGGCAGTACATAGCAAGGAACCATGATATGCTGATTTGGCTAATTATTTGACCCATGAAATTCTTCCGCCAGAGTTAGATTCACAGGGGAGGAAACGGTTCATAGCAAAGGTTAAGAGGTTTTTCTGGGATGAACTATATTTGTTCAAACATGGTCCAGATCAAGTAATTTGAAGGTGTGTACCGGAATTAGAACAGAGAGATATTCTCAGATTTTGCCATGAGTTACAGTGGGGAGGCCATTATTAGGCAAGAAAAACTACATTTAAAGTGCTTCAATCATGATTCTATTGGGAATCTCTGTTTAGAGATGCTCTCACGTTTTGTGCTGTATGTGATAGGTGCCAGCGCACCGGGAATATTGGCAAAAGGAATAAGATGCCTCAATCACGAATACTAGTGGTGGAAGTGTTTGACACATGGGAAATTGATTTCATGGGACCATTCCCACAATCAGAAGGGAAGAACTATATCCTTGTAGGAGTGGATTATGTTTCGAAATGGGTTGAAGTAGTGGATACAAGGAAAAATGATAGCAAGGTGGTGGTTAAATTTGTGAAAGAAAACACTCTAGCGAGATTTGGAACTCCGAGAGTGATAATCAGTGATGGAGGGAGCCATTTTTGCAACAAGATTTTCAGAAACCTGATGAAGAAATATGGAGTCCGTCACAAGGTAGCCACTCCATACCATCCGCAGACATCTGGGCAAGTAGAAGTGATCAACAGGCACATCAAACAGATCATGGAGAAAACAGTGAAGTCTACACAAAAGGACTGTGCAACAAGATTGAAGGATGCTCTATGGGCATATAGGACAACATACAAAACTCCTATTAGGATGAGTCCCTACAGGTTGGTGTTTGGAAAAGCATGCCATCTCCCCGTGGAGTTGGAATACTGTGCTTGGTGGGCTGTCAAGAAACTACATTGGGAATATGACAAAGCAAAAGAAGAGAGAAACCTCCAGTTGAATGAGTTAGAGGAATTTAGACTGCAAGCCTATGAGAACGCAAGGATCTACAAGGAAAAGACCAAGATCATCATGATAGGAATTTGATGAGGAAAGAGTTCCACCCAGGAATGCTTGTACTACTATATCTCTCTCTGTTGAGGATTTTCCCAGGAAAATTGCAATCGCGATGGTCTGGACCATATCGAGTGGTTGATGTTCTATAAAATAGAGCAGTGGAGATCCAAAGTCTAAGAAATGATGGAAGAATTAAAGTGAACGGACAAAGATTGAAACCTTACAGAGGCGTGGAAGGAAGTCTTGAGGGAGTTGGATCATTGGTTATGAATGATGATTAAAGCAACAGGCAACGTCTTTCCAAGACTATAACTAAGGCGCTCATAGGAGGCAGCCCATTTAAACTATAAAATGGTGCTTCAATGTTAAGTTCTTTATCGCTTGGATTCAACACATCAGCTACTTGCAAGTCCTGGAGGGACGAGCAAGCCAAGAGTGCTCATAAAATGGGCTAGAACCTACTCATTTTGAGTCTACAACAAGTTCCCATATTGGTTTACTCTTTTCAACTTGAACCCTTGCACTTAATTTTTCTACCTTTCTGTATACGCATGTGTGGATATTTGATGAATGTGAATAGTTTTGGTAAATATCAATTTTGGGTTGCATGTGTGGACAATTTTGAATTCCATATGATGAATTTATTGATTTATTCATTCTTGATTGGATGGGCCGAAGGCTCTTGTGGATATACAGGTTTTCATTTTATATAGCCCAACTCGGTTTGGCGGTTTTGAATTCGTGCATATACCTGTACAGGAATGAGCATATGATAGGAATCGGTTTGGGGGTTAATACCCACATTCCGATAATTTGGTGAATAGTTGTTTGATGTGGGTGAATTTTAAAGTTTAATTGCCATGTTTACATAGGATGCCGTATTTTGTGATGAGCCATTGTTGTGTCTTTTATTTTGTGGGCATTGATTGTACATGATTAGTGCCTAGGGTTATGTGTTTTGTGTCAGTTTGGTGCGCACCGCTAGCCCGAACTCTTTTGTCTTCAATATTGAGGACAATGTTGGGTTTTGGTTTGCTGGTGTTGACGCCGTGTTTGAGTCGTCTTTTTGTTTTTGAGTCATTGTTTGTGTCAATTTTTAAAATTTGCTGCCCAGCCAAAATTTTTGAGCTTTAATTAGCTTGGTGAGATAATCTTGAGCAAAGTGTTGGTGGCTTATTTGTGTATGCTTTGTGTGCTTGTTCATAGATCTTAGTCACTTTAGAGGTCTCACTTGCATTACATGGGTTAGTCCTATCTTTTAGTGTCTAAGTTGAGGGGACTCGGTGCCTTGTTCTAATAGTGGAGACAACCCTTGTGAGTTTCACAAACACAAGCCAAAAGTGCGCAATTCGAGGGAAAATGTTTTTTTTTTAAATCTTTAAACACGTTTCAAACACCATGAATGGTCTCATTACACCAAAATCATCATGTGTCATAGAACATGCATCATTAAAGTGGAATGCTTGACTAAGACTTTTATTCCCTTGGTAGATGGATTCTTTGAGGTGATATTAGGCAATGTGTGTTTTAGCCACTTAAAAGGCCAAATACTTCCCATCCTTAATGTGTATGCTACCAAGCCAATTTTGAAGCCAAACACATTTAGACTTGTTCTTTCTACACCCGTATTATCAATTACCCAAGCAACCCAAACACAAAGCCAACCTTCACTTAATGGATCTTGTTAAGGCTTAGGAATGAATGTAAAATGTGCTCTAAATTGTCAAATGGCATGTACCGAGGCAAACAAGTGTTGAGTTGTTAAAATACGTGCAAAAGTCAAAGGCAAGAAAATAAAGCAAAGAAAATAAAAGGAAAAGAGAAGCAAAAAGAAAGAAAGAAAATAAATATGCTTCAATTGCCTCGTTTAAATTGAAAACACTACTCAAAGGGGTAACAAGAGTAGTCAGAAATTGCACTTGAAATTTTATGAATGCCTGGACGCCTTATTTTATATTTGTGTTTAGAAGTGGTGTTGCATGAGAAATGAAATGTTTAGAAGTAGAATGTATTGCCTTAACTTAGTTAATTAGTGCATTGTGCCTAAATTCCCATTCTCCCTAATCACCAATCACCTTAACCCCATTACAACCAAATGGAAAAGACCTAGTTGATCTTAGGGGAAATCTAACTTGGGAATATTTGTCGATGCATGCTCTTTCCACGTTCATGGCACTTGGTTCTTTCATGAGACTGTTTCACTAAAAAGAGTGTTTATCTTGTATGAAATGTATGCAACAACTTTGATTCCATTACATCAACTCTTTTGCATACATATTGCATGAGTGTGAACCTAGATTCTGAGAGAAAAAATAAGAGAGAGCCCATGCGAGAACTTATGTTGAAGCGAATTATGCTCGGGGCGTGAGAGTGGTTAGTTTCCAAGGCAAGAGCATTTAAAGTGTGAGACTCGTGTCGTGCGAGTTTCCCTCTTGTGGTGCCTTGGAGTTATTTAGAACATTTTGCATTAGCATCTTCCTCACTCTCATTATCTCTGACTTATCTCTCAGTTAGTTGGCTTGCAGCTTATTTGTTTGAGTCTAGGTATTTTTATATCGAGTCCTTGTTTGTGTGTTTAAAGTCCATATCTTTGTTATAATTGGAGTTTTCGGCTCTCATATCCTTTCTCTTTGTTTTGTTCTTAAGCATTTTTATGTGTATTTATGGCTCGTTTAGTCGTTATTGCAGGCATTAGGTAAAAAGGCATGAAGAGGGGCAAAAAGGACTAATTGGTGCACAAAAGAGATGAAGAAGGCAATAGTGTACGGGTAGAACACCCGTGCACTACCCGTGGAATCACCCGTGCACTGGAAGATGGAATTTGGAAAGATCTCAGTGCACAGGTAACTGCACGGGTAACACCCGTGCAATCCACCACACTAGGGAGCAAAGCCTCGAGCGAAGATCAACTGTACGGGTAATGCACGGGTCACCTACCCCTGCACTAACCCGTGCACATTGCACAAGTCAGGAAGGGAATGAAGATTGCACGGGTAAGTACACGGGTACCTTACCCGTGCTATACGGGATTCTCAGCTCGCCACATCAGCATTTTGGCCTAATTTTTGAAGGAAGTATAAATAGTTTCATATCTGATTTTTCAAAGGGAGACCCACGACCATACACCCATTCCATTCATTCTTTCTCTCTCTAAATCTCAAAAACATTTCTCTCTCAATACCTAACTAAAAACCGATCATCATCTTCATAGATTGCTACCCATTAGGACATTGGAGGTGGATTTGTGCTTGAAGAAAGAAGGTTCTACATGGGTCTTTTCTATTTCCCTCCTTTTTATTCTTGTATTCCATTTGTTATGAGTAGCTAAATCCCATTAAGGGATTAATGTGATTCACATGTAAATATGGGTATTTGTAATGAACTTAATATCTTTTATTAAAATCTATCTAATTTGTTCTATTCAATGTTTAACTTGGTTTCAAAAGCAATTTGTGTTTGATTGTACATGACTTTCATCATGAGTTTTTTGAGAAATTATATGTGTAGAGAATTGAGTATATATGATGCTTGGTTCCCTAAGCTCAATTGAATAAGAGGATTGAACAAGGGTACATGACCCAAGTGAGATTTAGACTTATTAATTTCACCTAATTCTAATCTTTCATGGGTAATCAAGATTATACATCCTAGGATTGTTTGCATGTGATAGATTAAGCATCAACACTATACATGATACGTTGGTGATTTTTAACAAAGAGATTTGTCCCTTATATGATAGATGTTCTCTCATTGTACAACCAATTATGGGTGGTCAATGCTATACATGATGGTTTGGGCACTCATAAGTGGTAAATAATCACTCCTATACATCCTAGGGTGGTTACATTAGTTTATGACTTTTAAAGTGAGTTCATTCTTTACCCATTGGTTGCTAGTTGAATTCATCAATTCCTTAATCCACATAACATATATCCATACCTTTTTAGAATAGTACATTTTAGTTAGTTTTAGCTTCGCTTGCATCTTAGTTTTATTTCTCTTTAAAACCAAATCAATTTACTTTTCTTGCATTTATACTTAAGCATTAGTTTAATCATAACTATCGCTCTATATCCGTGAAACGATACCCATACTTGCCATATACTAGTTTTATACTTGTTTGAGCGCATCTTGGGATTTTATAAATTTGTTTGAATATTGCATACCACGGCAAAATGCACATTCAATTTGGACTTTTTATTTTCAAACCCAGTAAACTAATGGGTAGGTTTAGGTTGAGTAAAATTTGAGTTGGCCCATTTACAACTCAACACGTATTCGATCCATTGCTAACTTACTATTTAAACATAGTTGATGTGACACAAAAATCTAAGTAAATATAATTCAAGTACAAGATGGATATACCACTATTTTAGAGTGTGTTTGGTAAGGAGGAAAGAAAATAGGAATGATAGAAAGATTTGGAGAGATATAAAACATGAGGGAAAGAAAGAAAAGTAATTTTCCCTTGAGCTGTTTGGTAATCAAGAAGAAAAGAAGAGATCTTTCCTTTCCTTTGTTTGGTATTGTTGAGGAAAACACAAAGGATGAAAAATCTTCTTTAAAAATTTTACTATTTTACCCTTGCATTATAGTTTATATATTATATATTATATATTTTTATATTTAATAAATAAATATAATTTAAATAATATTTAATCCAACTTTTTTTGTACAAAATGATTTTAAAATTTTTAACCTATTATGTATATAAATTAATACATTATACTTTACCAGTTACTTAAAAAAATAAATTTTAAGTTACTTTTTCTAGCTGAACTATATCTTTTTTTTAAATGTTTCAAAAATTTTTTTTTTTAAACTTTAGATGAGATTTTTTTGGGTAAAGGTTATGTGAATAGAAAATTAGCAAAATGTATAGAATGATTTTCGTTGCACCCACTTTAGGTTAGTACATCCCAAATTATATATATATAATCATTTTCTCCTTGGTGTGCACTGATATAAATATCATCAGTACATTGCATGTGGACTATAGATTATGGATAAGCACTGACAAGTGCATACAGACTGGGTCAAATCAATTGAATCTAATGGTCCACATGCAATGCACTGAAGTGAAAATTGTCATAAATATATATATATATATATATATATATATATATATATCTAACCAACAATATAAGTCAAATATTCACTAGAGAGAGCTTTCATATATGCCAACATATAAAATTGAACAAATTTACTTGTTTTATTTTCTTATGATAAGGATTAAAAAAGGGTAAATTTATAATTTCAATTAAACCAATCACTTTCTTGTCTCCATTTTCCTCCCACTTTTGGGAAGAATAAAATTAGTGGGTCCCACCCCAAAATTTTTCCTCCCGTTTTTCCCTTCCTTCCATTTTTCTCTTCATACCAAACACATACTTACCATTTTCTTCTCCCTTTTCCCTCCACCCTTTTCTTTCCTCTCCCTTTTCATTTCTACCAACCATAATCTTAATGTTAATAAATTATAATTAGTTGCTAATATGTTTTTTTAATATTTCAAAAAATATGTATTTCTTAACAAAAAAGCAAAACGATCACAATTAATTCGGAATTTGGGAAAGTGGGCAATAACTCTAACCTACAATCTCAATTGTAAATGTGTGAGAGACATACTGCTAATTCAATCTCTTCTTGTTGGTAGATGTTTAATGTTAAAGTCTAAATTAAAATTTATAAGGTCGTAATACTTGAGGAAAAAAAATAATAATAATAATATGTGGCGTGATATTCACGCCATGAAAAAAATGTATATAATCTCAATCGTTTTTATTTTTTAATATATAAAAAAGTTTTTTATTTCAAGAATTATATAAAAAAGTTATGACCCACCAAATAGTGTAATACTAAAAACTTCGCACTTTTCATAATTTTTTTAAGTATTACATAATATATTCGGGTTTTTTCGAGGAATAGAAAGGATTCGAACCCACGATCCCATAATGAAAGTGTGAGGGGTTTATTACTGGACCAACCTCATCTCACATTTTTAAAATTTATTAGTGGTTCTATTGGCACCCTTTGATTAAGTTAATAATATCCTTCATTTTAAATTTGTTTAATATTATGAGAGTTTCTCCTTACAATCCAATCTTTTTCTTTTTACACTTTATTTCTAAAAACACTTCATTCTAAAAATTTAAATTTAAAAAACTTTTAAAGACATTTTTTTTTCCAAAATTATTTCTATTAACAGAAATTTTACTCGGGGCAATAAATCTCAGTTAGCACCCTCAAGATCATTACCACGTAGATGATGACCAAGGTAGAATGTATATGTATATGACAATGCCTAATGAAATGACAAGGAGACAATGATATTGTTAGCTACTCGAAAGAAATAAAAGTCTTCCTTTATTGATTACATATGGTATACATCTCTCTCTCTCTCTCTTTCTCTCTCTCTTTCAAATTGCTCTCATTTTTCTCTGGGGGATAGTTGGATACTTGTTGTGTGCCTGTCGAATAGTAGTCTCCTCTTTTCAGAAGGAGGAAGTCCCTCTTTTATACAATGTGTTCATAGGTTTAATCTCATTTATCCCCTATTGATTTTCTCCTCCTTCCTTATCGGACAGGATTTTTACCTTTAAATGTCATTGACTTTGAGTTAATTGCTCAGTTGAGGATATCTTGGTGGAAATCAATTTGTTTCCTACTTAGACTCTATTACTTGTTCTGTACGTATGTAACGTCTTTAGATGTGATCCTGTGTATCCTCGGGTCTAGCATGATTCCATAGGGGTCGTTGAATGTATCACGGTGTGGTACATCAGTTTAGTGAGGTCGATCAGTGTTCTGGCCCCGATATTGAGAAGTTTCGTCCAGCTAGGAGCTAGGTCTGGCCTCCCTTGACCTTTCGAAGCTAGGTGCGGCCCCCTATGGACACCCCCCTATATCAGCGAGGTATAGGCGAGCTTCTGGAGAAATTACAAGGTAACCTTGACTTCGGGGGGATTTCCTGTATTCAGGTTTGGTGACGCGGGCTTGATCTGACCATTCCGGGCTCTATTCTGGATGTTTCTGGAGCATGCCCTTATTCCTGCGGGGCGGTATCATAGCTCTGCTTTGTGTAACATGGTCTACTGGTGGAAAATCTCTGGCATGGAGCCAGGTCTGGAGGGTGGAAAATTTCCCTTTGGTCCTTAGCCAATTTTGGCTATTAACAGAAGTCTCATGTAATTTGAACACTAGACGTCGAGCTTGGGGTTGGGGTCAGATTTTTTATTTTATTTGGGAAATCTTTCCTTTTTTACCATTACTAGAATATTGGGGAAATCTTCTCATTAACCGCGTAAGTGACGTGGCGTGAACTGACTAATTTATTTCTGAATTAATCCGGTTGCATTACGACAGTCCCCTAGATTCTTTACCGTTACCAGAATCTTGGGGACATCTCCTCATTAACTGTGCAAGTGACGTGGTGTGAGCTGACTAGCTTGTTTCTTAGTTAATCAGTTTACGTTACGGCAGTCCCCGAGATTCTTTGCGATCTCAACCAAAGATCTCGACAGCTCGTGCTGCTGCCCTCTTGCCTATATAGATCTATTTATCTCAACGTCTTCCTCACATCTTTCAAACTTAAATTTTTCCCAAGATATACTTTCTCTCATAACCTTTCTCTCAAGCTTATCTTTTTCTTCATTCTTCATCCTTACTGACTTCACCATGTCGAAAACCAGTCATGATTCAGTTGACTCCATAGTTGATGGCGATGAGGTCTTTAGCCTTGCCCCGGGGAAACGTGAAAGGAGGAGCTTAGATAGCGACGATTCCCCACCCAATCCACAACGTCGGCGGTCAAACAGGATTGTGTCCATTGGGACCGGGTTTTCCAACCACCCTGACCATCCTTTGGATATTGCCGATGAAGACTCCGATAAAGAAGTAGGCGGTGACACCGCGGGAGAACATCGTCTCAGCTTCTGGCCCCCTTTTGGAGAGGCTCCCTCCTTATGACTTCAAGGTTGTCCCTAATTCCATCGTCGATCCAGTCGCTATTGACTGTTTGAGGTCGAAGTATGGCATCCCCGACAGCGTTTCCATCTCGGTGCCCCCCAAGGGTTACGAGTTCTTCAACCCTCCTAAAGGCGTGCTTCCAATTCATGTGGCGGCTCTCGAGAAAGGGGTTAGGCTTCCCCTTCATCCGACTCTTCGGCAGGCTCTTAACGCCATCCAACTTGCTCCCCTCCAGTTGACGCCTAGCTTCTGGAGGCATCTGATTGGCTTCCTCTTGCTATGGAGGGAACAATGTCAGTTGAGCAAGGTGACGAGAGAGCCGGGGGTAGAGGAGCTGGCCTATCTTTTCCAGATTGTGAGCCTGTCTGGCGCTCCTCGAGGCCAGTTTTATGCTAAGGCCAAGAACAAGCTCAACTTTGTTAGTCCTGGCTCTTCGAAGAAGGACCCCGCCAGGAAGGAAGAATGGATCCTTGTGGGGGATGATTAGGGGAGCTCGATCTTCATTGGAGGGTATGAGTTCGAGGTTCCCACAGCTTTTAGTGACAAACCCCAGTGGGACCGGGACTCTCTGCCCTTTGAATCTGAAGCCATTTTGAAGGGTATTTTAGCTAGGAATTACTTGAACCTGAAGTTCCCCACTGCTGAAGCCTTCGATCCTCGTAGGGTGAACCAATACCTGCGGATCTCAGACGCTACTCCTCGTAAGTGTTATTGAATTACCTTGCCTTCCCTTGTTAATCAGCTTGGTTTTGACATTTTCCTTTTTAATTTGTTTATTCACAGTTTTTGTCATTGAACCAGCTTCCCACAATGTCTCACGCTCTCATTAAGCTAGAATTTCTCTTCCCTTTGCTAGGGTCGAACCAGCTCTTGCTCCATCTGCCTCCCAAGTTGGGTCCAAGATGGCCAACCTTGGGTCGTGGGCTTTTCGGGCTTTGGGTAAAGCTCCTCAGGTTATTGGTCCGATTGCTTCTGCCCCTTCTGCTGTAGTCGCTAAAGTTACTACCCCCTCGATTCGCCCTCCTAATTCCGCTGTGCTTCCAACCCCCCAAGCTTCGGATGAATCTGGAAGGGGTGTCGCAAGAATTCCTTTCAGCCGTTCCCGGCCTCAGTTTAGCTCGACGGGGCAGGACAAAGTCCTGAAACAATTCACGGCGTCTTGTCCGGGCGGTGGGATCTCCAGGATGGCTTCCATGCCCGTGGATGTCCTGATTACCAAGGGGTCTGCTATTTTAGCTGAGGTAATTGCATTTCCTTCGTACTGCGTTTGCTAATTTGTTCATTTTCTAACTCTGGCTTTGTATTTTGTAGGCCTTCAAATTTAATGTAGCGATGGGCCAGCAAGTAGCCCTCCTCCGCGATCGGGCTGCAAAAGCCGAAGCCAAAGCCGAGAGAGCCATTGGATTGCTCAAGCAGGCTCGGTCCTTAGTGGAAGAGATGCCTCCAACCAGGAACAGGTCGAGATCGAGATGGCTGAGATTCGTTGTGACCATGAGAGGACGAAGCAATCTTATGATCAAGAGCATCTTCAATCTACCTGGCGGGCTAGACAGAGGGATTCTTGAAAAGCTGAGGCTAAAAAGTTGGACCTCGAGAATCATTCTTTGATTGCTCAGGTGACCAAGCTGCAAGCTGACGTGTAGACCTCTTTTAGCGATGGATACTTCTATACTTTCTTTCAGGCCGCTGAAGCTCTCCTTCTTCCATTTGATCTGTCATCTATTGCCAGCTGGGATAGATAGGAAATAATGATTAAGGCTGCTGAGTTATCTTGCCCTAATAGCGACGAGACGGTTCCTTCGAACCAAGCAGGAGCCGGAAAATAGCCCGCCCAGGTAGGTCCTCCATTTCCACCTCCTCCCTTTACTACTTCAGGTCCCGGGGAGTCATCTAGTAAGGTTCTGTCTTCTCGATCCGAGGGGGACCAGTCAGGAGCTGGGGAAGAAGCTAGGAGCCCGTCTGAGGAACCCCTTATAATGGAGATGGAGGTGGACAGTCCATGGTTGCCCTTCTCGAAGCGGCTATTCCGCCTAAGGTTATGGAAGTGATTAATGAAGTCCTAAGGAAGATCCTGCTAATCAACAGATGGAGCCTCTAAATGGAGGGGGGGTTGGTGAGGATAACCAAGATGGACAACTACCCGAAGGGGGGGACAATGACGAGGATCAGCGTGAAGGAAGAGGACCGGCAAAGAAAAACCCAGAGAGTCCCATAGCTTAAAGCAGTTCATTCATGGCTTGTCTTGATTGCCCGGAAAAGGGGGTGGGCACCTCGTTTTGCCCTTATTTAGCTTAGCTTTCCTTTTTTTATAGCCCGAGCTCGGGGTTGGGCTCCCCGTTGGATGAATGTAGCCTTACCGGGGGATAGGCTCCTCTTATAATGAGAAATCAAATCGCTTTGAGAACTCTTGTTTCGTTCCTGGTCTTGAATAGGAACCAGAATTGTATCCGCAACAACAATTTGTTCATACTTCATTAAAACTTTGGTAAGGAATTCTTATTATGATGATCTTGATTCTGCACACGAAAACAAACATTTGTTTTTAAATTCGTCTTGGGGGTGGTAGCCCGACCAAGGCATCAGGAGGGCTATTTAGCTATTTCCTGGTCTCGAGATCTGGATGGCAACTATGCTCTTACACTCAGACCCTTCTTGGGGGTGGTAGCCCGACTAAGGCATCATGAGGGCTATTTAGCTATTTCCTGGTTTCGAGATCTGGATGGCAACTATGCTCTTACACTCAGACCCTTCTTGGGGGGTGGTAGCCCGACGAAGGCATCAGGAGGGCTATTTAGCTATTTCCTGGTCTCGAGATCTGGATGGCAACTATGCTCTTACACTCAGACCCTTCTTGGGGGTGGTAACCTGACCAAGGCATCAAGAGGGCTATTTAGCTATTTCCTGGTCTTGAGATCATGATGGCAATTATGCTCTTACACTCAGACCCTTCTTGGGGGTGGTAGCCCGACCAAGGCATCAGGAGGGCTATTTAGCTATTTCCTGGTCTCGAGATTTGGATGGCAACTATGCTCTTACACTCAGACCCTTCTTGGGGGTGGTAGCCCGACCAAGGTATCAGGAGGGCTATTTAGCTATTTCCTGGTCTCGAAGTGTTTATGTTGAATTTCCCACTCAAGGGTGTAGACACTACTGTTGAACATAGTTGGAGATAAAGATGAAAGAGAAAAATGACTTTATTAATGATCGAGATGTAGTACATCTTTGTAAGGGATTCTAATGAAACCTAAATGGGGGTAGTCTGCTTGAGAACTCCCTACTCAAGGGTAGAATTTCCTCAAATGATCTGCATTCCAAGTGTGGTCGATGGGTCGTCCATCCATGTCTTCGAGTTTGTAGGCTCCATTGCAAGCAACTAGCTTTATCAAATATGGCCCTTCCCAATTGGGACTTAAGACTCCATCCGACCTTTTCCGAGTATTCAGGGACACTTTCCTAAGCACCAGATCCCCTTCCTTGACATTCCAGGCTCTAACCTTTTGGTTAAAATATCTAGCAATCTTGCTTTGGTAGATTGCCACTTTCTCCGTTACTCGGTCTTGTTTCTCTTCTAGGAGGTCCAGATTAGCCCAGAGTTTGACCTCGTTACTTTCAGGCTCAAAGTGATATACACTGAACGAGGTTAATTTAAGCTCGATGGGGAGGACCGCTTCAACTCCGAAAGCCAGGGAGTAAGGTGTCTCCCCGGTAGCTGTTCTCTTTGTAGTCCGGTATGCCTAGAGGACTTCTGGCAGTTCTTCGGCCTATTTGCCTTTTTTCTGCTGTGGTTTCTTCTTTAGAAGTTTCTTGATAGTCTTGTTGGTGGATTCCACCAGCCCGTTAGTCTGGGGATGGGCTACTGAAGCGAGCCTAAGGTCGATCCCCAATCCTTTGCAGAAATCTTTGAATCGGGCGTTGTCGAACTGCTTCCCTAGGTCAGCTATAATGATGAGAGGGGTCCCGAATCTACATACCACGTTGGTTTTGATGAACTTGGTCGTATTCTTTTCTGATATCCGAGAAAGAGGCCCTACCTCGACCCATCTTGTGAAGTAGTCGATAGCCACGATAGCATGTTTCATTTGTCCGGGAGCGGTAGGGAGTGGTTCAATTAGATTGATTCCCCATATGGCAAAAGGGTAAGGTGAACTGAGGGACGACAGTCGCTCAGGTGGCTGGTGGTTCAAGTTTGATGTTCTTTGACATGGCTCACAAGATTGAACAAAACTCCTTGCATCTTGGTGGATGGTCGGCCAGTAGTACCCTATACGAAGCACCTGATATGCTAGAGCTTCCCCACATATGTGGTTCCCACAGTCCTTAGAGTGGACCTCGCTTAGTGCCCATTTAGCATCATCAGGATGCAAGCACCTAAGTAAGGGGATGGATCTACCCTTTCTGTAGAGGTACCCCTCTACCAAACAATATCAGACCGAGAGTCTTTTAATTCTTCAGGCTTGGTCGGAATCTTCGGGAAGCTCCCCCTCAAGGAGGTAGGAAACGATCTGGTCCATCCAGCAAGGTTAGCGATCCAGGGAGCAGATTTCTTTATTCGTGGCTATGCTTGGTTAGGAGATCACTTGGAGGGGAATTCCCCGTGGTAAGGATTGGCCTCTATTTACCTCTATTTTAGCTAGAACATATGCGCGATGGTTTTGGTGTCGAGGGACCTGATCGATCTTGAACCCCTTAAACTTATTTTTAGCAACTAAGCTAGCTTTAGATAGGCAGCCGTATTATCTCCCTTTGCCTGGTACAGCCCAGTCACCTGATTTACAACAAGCAATGAGTCGCTCTTGACTTGTAGGTAATCGGCCTCTAGTTCGATGGCTACCTTCATCCCAGCTAGGAGGGCTTCATACTCTGCTTCATTATTGGTGGCTTTAAACTCGAATCTGAAACAGTGACAGAAATCAGTCCCCTCCTAGTCTATTAAAATTATGCCAGCTCCTCCCCCAGCTTGCCCGGATGCTCCATCTGTAAAGAGGGTCCATGGCTTACAGCCTTCCGGCCAATTGTCGATCTCGGATGTCTTTTTAGGGATCTCATTTGGTGCTGAGGGATCCTCTTGAACTGGGACCGCCGAAAATTCTGCCACGAAGTCAGCCAAAGCCTGTGCCTTAATCGTGGTTCGGGGCTTATACTTTAAATCGAACTGAGTGAGCTCTGGGGCCCATAAGACTAACCTTCCAGACACATCTGGTCTTTGCAAGAATTGGCGGAGAGGTTGGTCCGTTACCACTGCTATTGTGTGAGCTTGAAAATAGGGACAAAGCTTCCTCACTGGATCACCAGAGCATAAGTAAGCTTTTCCAGGAGAATGTAATTCTTCCTTGACTTGGTCAAAGCATGACTCACATAGTATATGGGTCTTTGAAAACCATCGCCACACTCCTTGGCCAAAGCTCCGCTTACTGCAGTTTCTGATACTGCCAGGTAGATCTGCAGCTCATCTCCGAGAACTGGCTTGACTAACAACGATGGGCTTGTTAGGTATTCTTTCAAAGCTTGGAAAGCTTGTTCGCTCTCCTGGCTCCACTTCATGTTTTTCCCTTGTTTGATGGCTTTGAAGAAAGGGAGACATTTATCGGTGGAGCGAGAGATAAACCTGTTGAGCTCCGCTACATGTCCAGTCAGAATTTGTACCTGTTTGAGTGATGTTGGCGATTCCAGGTCCAAGATAGCTTTGATTTTTTCTGGGTTGGCCTCTATGCCTCTCTCATGAACCATGTAGCCTAGAAACTTCCCCGCTGTTACCCCGAAGGCACACTTGGAGGGGTTCAACCGCATCTGGTTTTCTCTCAGTATGAGAAAGGTTTTGCGAAGGTCTTCCCGATGTCCTTCTACGGTTGGCGATTTTGTGATCATGTCATCGATATATACCTCCATCATCCTGCCTATCTCGAGCTTGAACAGCTTGTTAACCAGTCGCTGGTATGTAGCCCCCGCATTCTTCAAACCAAATGGCATCACCTAGTAGCAGTACAAGCCCTGCCTAGTAATGAAACTGGTTTTATCCTGGTCAGCCGGGTGCATTTTAATTTGGTTGTATCTTGAGAACGCGTCCATAAAACTCAAAAGTTTATTTCCGGATGTGGAGTCAACCAGCTGATTGATCTTTGGTAAAGGAAAACTGTCTTTTGGACAAGCTCGGTTAAGGTCGGTGTAATCGACACACATACGCCACTTCCCATTGGTGATCCATTCGGGATAGCGTACTTCTCTGATAAACCCTGCCTTGATCAATTTATCTACCTTTTCCTGCACCGCAACGTTCCTATCAGCGTTGAAGTGACGCCTCTTCTGTTTGACGGGCTTGACTGTTGGATCTACCGCTAGTCGATGTGCAGCCAATGATGTCGGGATTCTAGGCATTTCATCATGGCTCCAAGCGAAGATGTCGCTGAATTCCCTGAGAAGATTAATTAAACCTTCTTTCACTCCTGGTTCAAGGGTGGCCCCGACCTTGACAACCTTGGAGGGATCGTCATTTCTGATGGGTATCTCTTCAAGTCTATCTACGGGCTGTCCGCTGGCCCACTCCTTGCTCCGTTCCTCCGTATAAGGCATAATAAGTTCGCTTTCTGGATGCCAAGATGCTCCGCGGGCTCAATTTCTTCCTGGATTATCCGGGATGTTTCCATGTCTTCCTGGACTAATGCCACCTGTACACACTGTTTTGCTAAAGCTGTAGGATTGGCAGACACTGCGTAGCATTTCGTGGCTGCCTGTTGGTCTCCGCGTACCTCTCCCACCTTGGTTACAACTGGAAATTTCAAGACATTATTGTATATGGACAAGACTCCCTTCAAGAAGGATAGGAATGGTCTCCCTAGGATGGCGTTGTAGGCCGATGAGGTGTTAACCACAACAAAGTCGGTAATAACATTTTGTTAGAGATGGGTGATTCCAATGATTACTGGGAGGATTTTTGACCCCACCGGTATGATCGAATCTCCAGTGAACCCATAAAGTGAAGTGGTACAGCTATTGTAACAATGTTGCTTCAGGTTTAATTTTTCCAAAATATCCTTGAAGAGGATATCTACACTGCTACCTGTATCTACGAGCACGCGATGGACCAGACAGTTGGCATTTTGTATTGTGATTACCATGGGATCATCATGAGGTTGAACGGTGTTGAAGACATCTTCTTCAGTGAAAACGATCTGTGCTGACTAGGAGGGCTCCATCGGGCTCTGGCTGACCTTGAAGATCCCCCGACTTTCTTCGATGTAGGGAATCTTCCTCGCGTGGTTTTTTCAGGAATTATTCAAAATGCCAGCCAGTGTGGGACCTCCGCTGATGGTGTGTATCACCTGGATCTGTTGCATTAAGTCAGTCTGTTCCCCCTTCCTCTTCCCTGCGTCCTCACGAATCTCGGCTTGTACCTCCCTTCCAGTCCAAATGTTATCTCTGATCTGTTGTAAGAATTCAATCATGCATCCCCCCCTTATCAGGGCTTCAATCTGGTTGCGCAAATTATAGCACTCTGAAGTGTTGTGGCCCACGTCTTCGTAGAAGTCACAGTACTTGTACCGGTTCCTCCTGTCAGCTGGGGCTTTCATGGGAGCGGGCTTTTGGAGCAGCCCTTTATCTCATATAGCAAGGTAGACCGTTTCCCTAAAGGAGTGTAGTAGTCATACCCTTTCTCCCCTTGCATTACGGGGGCCACGGTCCTGGGAGGTGGCGAAGCCCGAGGAGGGGTTCGTCTTGCTGGATATTTTTCTTACCTGTGCTGAGGAGCGGGGATGCGATAGGTCGACCTATTGAGAGGTTTATTCTGAGTTTTCTGAACTGGCTCAAATTTTGGGGCTTCTTTGAATTGACCTCGGATTCTTCACTATCGAGTCTCTCTGATGAACTGGCAACCTCTATCCGGTCCCCCTCATGGACAAGATCCATTCGGGAAGTTTGTCTACTCTCCTCCTCTTGGACCAGGGCATTCCTCCTTGATGGAGTTGGATAGGATAGCTCTCGTTGCTTCCTGGTAAAAGCATCTGCGGCAGATTTAACTCACCTAGGTTGATATTATGAATGTCCTTTCGGAACTGGGGCATGGGTCCCAGCCTATCCCGGATCGAAAGTTAGGGCCCTGACCTATCTCGAGCTGGCTCTAGAAGAGGTCTCAGGCGATCGAAGGCAGGCTGCCTAGCTCCGAACCTATTCAGCTCTCCCTGATCATTCAGGTTAGTTGGCTGGACCGTGATACCTTCAGCGAGCAGACGGATGCAGACGGTTACCATGAAGGCTGCCACTTGTTGGTCGAGCACGGCCTGGCTCACTATAGGGTGGCCAAAAGCCCGCGCATTAGTTGTTTGGACCGGAGCTTGACTGTCATATCCTGACTTTCTCCCCTTACTTGGGGCTTTTCGCGTAGGCCTCGCCAGGGGTTGCTCCGAAACCCCATGTTGGCCTTGGGAAGAGCGAAGCCTCATAGTTCCTTTAAAACAATGAAAATGTAAACGTAAATAGTTGATCTGATTAACTGGGTGTAGGCTTTGTTCCCCACAGACGGCGCCAGAAAGTGTTAACAAAAGTTTTGCTCGGGGCAATAAATCTCAGTTAGCACCCTCAAGATCATTACCACGTAGGTGATGACCAAGGTAGAATGTATATGTATATGACAGTGCCTAATGAAATGACAATGAGACAATGATATTGTTAGCTACTCGAAAGAAATAAAAGTCTTCCTTTATTGATAACATATGGTATACATCTCTCTCTCTCTCTTTCAAATTGCTCTCATTTTTCTCTAGGGGATAGTTGGGTACTTGTTGTGTGCCTGTCGAATAGTAGTCTCCTCTTTTCAGAAGGAGGAAGTCCCTCCTTTATACAATGTCTTCATAGGTTTAATCTCACTGATTCCCCCTTGATTTTCTCCTCCCTCCTTATCGGACGGGATTTTTACCTTTAAATGTCATTGACTTTGAGTTAATTGCTCAGTTGAGCATATCTTGGTGGAAATCAATTTGTTTCCTACTTAGACTATATTACTTGTACTGTACGTATGTAACGTCTTTAGATGTGATCCTGTGTATCTTCGGGTCAAGCATGATTCCATAGGGGTCGTTGAATGTATCACGGTATGGTACATCAGTTTAGTGAGGTCAATCAGTGTTCTGGCCCCGATATTGAGAAGTTTCGTCTAGCTAGGAGCTAGGTATGGCCTCCCTTGACCTTTCGAAGCTAGGTGCCGCCTCCTATGGACACCCCCTGTATCTGATCGTGCCTAAATTGTTGTATATTTCGGCCCTCATTCCTCTTCCTTTGTCTCGTTCTTGTGTGTATTTTCTATATATTTTATGTCTAATAGGCTCGTTTGTGCTACTTGCAGGCAATAGATGTAATTATGGTGTTAGAAGCTAATTGCAGTGGTTCCGGCAGAAAAGGGCAAAAGGAAAGACAAAGGATCATAAGCAACTCTACAGTGCGGGTCGTAACCGCACTCCAACCGCACTCCTTCCCACAACCGGGACCTGAATCATGAAAGAAAGATAAAGTGCGGGTAAAGTGCGGGTCATCCAACCGCACTCCACCTGCACTATTGCTCAAGACAGAGGAGCTGATTTGCACCTGACACTAAAGTGCGGGTAAAGTGCGGGTAATCCAACCGCACTTCACCCGCACTATTACTCAAGACAGAGGAGCTGATTTGCACCTGACACTAAAGTGCGGGTAAAGTGAGGGTAATCCAACCGCACTCCACCCGCACTGTTGCTCAAGACAGAGGAGTGGATTTACACCTGACACCAGAGTACGAGTACAGTGCGAGTACCGTGCGGGTAAAGTACGGGTAATCCAACCGCGCTCCACCCGCACTGTTGCCCAGATCAGAGAACTGAAGATGAAGAAAACCCATATAGTGCGGGTACAATGCGGGTAATTCAGCCGCACTCCACCCGCACTCTGCGCAGGACAGTTTCTGGTTTCAAGCTTAAGTGACCTATTTTTCCATCCTCTATAAATAGAAAAGGATGGGAACGAACCAAAATATCACCATATCTCCTAACACTTGTATTCTAAGCTAGTAACACATCTCCCTATCATCCAAACCATCTCTACTCAATCAAAGGCAACTAGGAGACTTGGATTCAAGCTTCAAGGAAAGAGATCAATCTTCAAGGGTTCTCTCTACACTCTCTCTTAGTTTATTTGTTTGTAATAGAACATGAGTAGCTAAAATACCCCACTATGGGATTGATGTTATTTGTTTGATGAATATTTGGGCTTTGTAAATAAACTCTATGTGTTATATTTATTCTATCTCTATGTTTTATTCCATTGCTTTAATTGATTTCCATTATTGATTTGCTTGGATACACCCTCTTCGCATGATTGATTTGGATTACTTGAGTAGGCAATTAGGTTGTCTAATGCTCAATTGAATGGAAGGATTTCCAGAAATCCGGCTTTACAACCATGCCCTTATTCTAATCTTGAATTAGTGGCTTTCACTATACATCCTAGGTTAGCCACTTGTGAAAGAATTAGAAGCCTCCACTATACACCCTAGGTTGGCTACTTTAGTGATTCTACGAGAACTAACCTTCGAGTAGAATTCAGTTGATAACCGAAAGCCTCATCCAATCTCAAACGGGTAGCCTTCACTATACATCCTAGGTCGGCCACTTGTGAGAGAATTGGAAGCCATCACTATACATCGTAGGATGGCTACATTAGTAATAGGTTGAGCCATAGATAGATAGATGAGCATTCATGGAACAAGTCCCAATTGAGTAACTAGCTACTATTGGTTGTTTAGGAGGGATTAATCTCTAGTAGGAGGTCTTCACTATACACCCTAGGTTGACCTCTTGCTATAGATATATACCAACACTATACACCCTAGGTTGGTTACATTTGTCAAAACGTGCTTAATTGAGAGTTCATTGCAAGTGCCCCAATATTCACTTACGAGTACATCAACTCTGTAGTTTCATCATCATTCATTCATCACTTCATTGTCATCCCATTTTATTTGCTTTCATAGTTTAGTTTATATTGTATCTTCATTCACCATCAGAGTGATTAGATTAGTTTTAATACTATTAGTTTATTAGTTATTTTTAGTTTTGTTAGTTGCTTTTTATTGCTTTGGTAAATTTTGTTGTTGTTTGTTTCAGGACTCTATGGATTCCTTTTGGCAAAATTCAGGGTCAAGCTACAAGCCTAACGAGAATACCTACATCTCATCATTCCAGTCAAAGTCAGTTGAAGATAACTACGAAATTTCATGAAGACTCATGTTCGGGAGACTGAGTAGATGATAGCTTCTCAACAAGAGACTCAAGCCTTCATAGAAGAGAAAACCACCCAAATGCTCGAATCCGCCCAGCAGTCCACCCCGGTAAATCAGAGTTGTTTCCAAGTTAAAGCAACCAAGCCGGTGGATTCCTCCAATTTCTCAAAAGAAGACATGTATAAGCTCCGAATAGAATTTGAAGTGGAGCGAAGCAAGAGAATGGACGAGATGGACAGGATGATCAAGATGAACCAAGAGCTTATGAGCGTGAGCACAGAGCTAGTGTTGGAAAAGGGTGTGTTGAAGGAAGAGAATGAAGCACTTCAAGAGAGAGAAGCCTTGGGAATGGAAAAGGCGAGTAATCTCCAAGAGATGAACAAGAATTATTATTTGAAATGAAGATGCTCAGGGTTGAGAATGGTACTCTCAAGAAGACAAATGGAGAAGTCTCTGACAAGAACAAAGAATTGGAAAAACGAATTGAGAGATTTGAAGCCGAAAAGAGTACCGCATCAAAGGATTTGGAGAACTTAGTGAGGCTATCAAAAGACTTTGAAGATGAGGTAGCTCACAAGTCAATGAAGATGCAAGTAAAGGTTGATCAAAAAGCCAATGCCTTAGAGGAAGCAAAGGTAGCACTAAGAAAAAAGGAGGAAGAGGTCAAGGCGTTACAAGTGAAACAAATCAAACGTCCTTAAGACCACGCATCAAAGGGGAGTTCCTCTAACTCTAATATCTTTTGCCATGCATGTTCTAGGATAGAGCATTTTAAGGCTAAAAATTACAAACCAAATCAACATAGGAAAACTAGAGGTTCTAGGAATAGGTGGAGTCGACCTAGGGTCAAGCAAATATGGGTAAGGAAAGACCAAGTGCACTTATATAGAAACATGAAAAGGGAAAAGATAATGAAGTCACCTAAATTTATTTGGGTAGTGAAAAATAGGGAATTTCCTAACTTGGTCAAACCACCCTTAGAGGACCCTAGCCTCTCCATGAATGCATCCCATTGAATAATTTTGATGCATGTAGTTAGTTTTATGTTTTATGTTGTTTAAATTCAATAAATTGTGATGTTGGGATATTTTTGTTCGAATGTTATATTTTGTGGATATTTGCACATTGAATTTATTGATTATATTTGTGGATGAAAGAGCCGGAGGCTCTTGTGCAAGTATGAATGCATGTGCTTTATATTGTTTAATTCAGTTTGGGGGTTGTTCATGCCCCATTCCGTCAATTTTGATAAAATGCATGATGTTAAGCTTGACTTGTGCTTCAATGATATATTGCATGAATTGCCTTTATTTTGTGAGCCTTGTTTGAGTCACTTTTATTTTGTTGGGGCATTGATTGTGGTTGATTAGTGCCTAAGTTTGTTTGAGTCATGTTAGGTGCGTGCCGTTAGGCCGGATTCTCTTGTCTTCAACATTGAGGACAATGTTGGGTTTTGGTTTGGGGGGGGTAGACGCCTTTTTGAGTCGTCTTTTGTGTCTTGAGTCATTTTTGTGTCTTACTTTCGAAAAAGTTGCTGCTTAGCCAGAATTTTGAGCTTATTTAGCTAGGTGAGATACCTAGAGCATAGTGTTTGTGGCGAATGTGTGTATGCTTTGTGTGCTTATTCAATAACTCTTAGTCACTTTAGGGGTCTCACTTGCACTTCATGGACTAGCCTCATCTTCTAGTGTCCAAGTTTAGGGAACTCAGTGCTCAAGTGCCTTGTTCTAATAGTGGAGATTTCCCTTGTGAGATCACAAACACAAGCCAAAAGCGTGTATATTTGAGGGAAAATGTTTTTCAAATCTGTAAACACTATTCAAACATCATGCATAGTCTCACCACATCAAAAATCATCATTTGTCATTGAACATGCATCATATATGTGGGCTGCTTGATGGAAACTTTTATTCCCTTGGTAGATTGATCCTTTGAAGTGATATTAGGCAATGTGTGTTTTATCCATTCAAAAAGAAAGCCTAAATACTTCCCATTCTCGTAATATGTGTGCTCCCAAGTAAATTTTGAAGCCAAACACATATAGACTTTTCCATTCTACACCCACGTATCCATAACCCAAGCAACCTAAACACTTAGCCAACCCTCTCTTAATTGATCTTGTTAAGGCTTAGGAATGTAAAGTTGTGCTTTAATTTGATAAATGGCGTGTACCTAGGCAAGAGTAATGAGTTGTGAAAATGTGCATAGTAAAAAGACATGAAAAGAAAAGAAAAGAAAAGAAGCAAAAAGTAACAAAAGAAAAATATGCTTCAAATGCCTTGTGTAAATTGTAAATGCTATTAAAATGGGCAACATGAGTAGTTAAAGATTGCACGTAGAGTCTAATTGTATGCCTGGACGCCATATTGTATTTGGAAGTGGAGTTGCACGAGAAATTAAATGCTTAAGTGTAGAATGTATTGTCTTAACTTGGTTGATTGGTGCTTGTGCCTAAATTTCTCATTCTTCTAATCACCATTCACCGTGGCCACGTTACAACCAAATGGAAAAGACCTAGTTGATCTTAGGGGACGTCTAGATTGGGAATATTAGTTAATGAATGCTCTTTCCACGTTCATGACACGTGATTCTTTCATGAGACTCACTCACTGAAAACAGCGTTTATTCTACACTAAATGTATGCAACTAAGTAGATTCAGTTACATAAATTCATTGGCATACATGTTGCATGAGTCTGAACCTAGGTTCTGAGAGGAAAGATAAGAGAAAATCCATGTAAGAACCTAGCGTCGAAGCGAATTATGCTCGAGAAGTGAGAGTGAGTAGTTTCTGAGGTGAGGGCATTTAAGTGTGGGATTCGTGTTGTGCCAGTTTCCCTTGGGGTGCCTTCGAGTTGTTTAGAACATTTTGCATATGCTCATTCCTCACTCCCATTTGCTTTTGTGTATCTCTCTGCCAGTTGGTTCTGTAGCAAGTTTTTCTTTGTGTCCAGGAAAGTTCTTAGTTCGAGTCATTTTTATTTTGTGTCTTATTTGTTTTATATTATGTTTCTTGAGGACAAGCAAAGGTTTGGTTTGGGGGTGTTTGATCGTGCCTAAATTGTTGTATATTTCGGCCCTCATTCCCATTCCTTTGTCTAGTTCTTGTGTGTATTTTCTATATATTTTATGTTTAATAGGCTCGTTTGTGCTAATTGCTGGCAATAGATGTAATTCTGGTGTTAGAAGCTAATTGCAGTGGTTCCGGCAGAAAAAGGGCAAAAGGAAAGACAAAGGATCATAAGCAACTCTACAGTGCGGGTCAAGTGCGGGTCGCAACCGCACTCCTTCCCACAGTCGAGACCTAAATCATGAAAGAAAGATAAAGTGCGGGTAAAGTGCGGGTCATCAAACCGCACTCCACCCGCACTATTGCTCAAGACAGAGGAGCTGATTTGCACCTGACACTAAAGTGCGGGTAAAGTGCGCGTAATCCAACCGCACTCCACCCGCACTGTTGCTCAAGGTAGAGGAGTGGATTTACACCTGACACCAGAGTGCGAGTACAGTGCGAGTACAGTACGGGTAAAGTGCGGGTAATCCAACCGCACTCCACCCGCACTGTTGCCCAGATCAGAGAACTGAAGATGAAGAAAACCCATATAGTGCGGGTATAATGCGGGTAATTCAGCCGCACTCCACCCGCACTCTGCGCAGGACAGTTTCTGGTTTCAAGCTTAAGTGACCTATTTTTCCATCCTCTATAAATAGAAAAGGATGGGAACGAACCAAAATATCACCATATCTCCCAACACTTGTATTCTAAGCTAGTAACACATCTCCCTATCATCCAAACCATCTCTACTCAATCAAAGGCAACTAGGAGACTTGGATTCAAGCTTCAAGGAAGGAGATCAATCTTCAAGGGTTCTCTCTACACTCTCTCTTAGTTTATTTGTTTGTAATAGAACATGAGTAGCTAAAATACCCCACTATGGGGTTGATGTTATTTGTTTGATGGGTATTTGGGCGTTGTAAATAAACTCTATGTGTTATATTTATTCTATCTCTATGTTTTATTCCATTGCTTTAATTGATTTCCATTGTTGATTTGCTTGGATACACCCTCTTCGCATGATTGATTTGGATTACTTGAGTAGGCAATTAGGTTGTCTAATGCTCAATTGAATGGAAGGATTTCTGGAAATCCGGCTCTACAACCATGCCCTTAATCTAATCTTGAATTAGTGGCTTTCACTATACATCCTAGGTTAGCCACTTGTGAGAGAATTAGAAGCCTCCACTATACACCCTAGGTTGGCTACTTTAGTGATTCTACGAGAACTAACCTTCGAGTAGAATTCAGTTGATAACCTAAAGCCTCATCCAATCTCAAATGGGTGGCCTTCACTATACATCCTAGGTCGGCCACTTGTGAGAGAATTGGAAGCCATCACTATACATCCTAGGATGGCTACATTAGTAATAGGTTAAGCCATAGATAGATAGATGAGCATTCATGGAACAAGTCCCAATTGAGTAACTAGCCACTGTTGGTTGCTTAGGAGGGATTAATCTCTAGTAGGAGGTCTTCGCTATACACCCTAGGTTGACCTCTTGCTATAGATATATACCAACACTATACACCCTAGGTTGGTTACATTTGTCAAAACGTGCTTAATTTAGAGTTCGTTGCAAGTGCCCCAATATTCACTTACGAGTACATCAACTCCGTAGTTCCATCATCATTCATTCATCACTCCATTGTCATCCCATTTTATTTGCTTTCATAGTTTAGTTTATATTGTATCTTCATTCACCATCACTTTACTTTTATGCATACTAGTAATATTAATCCTAATCTTATCACCGCTACCCCGATCTTAGTGGACGACACCCGTGCTTACCTTTTTACTTGTATTTCTACTTATGAACGCATCGCATAGGTTTTATAAATTGTTTTGACGGACGGTTTTCTGACGGAAAAAACCTTCTCATCAGTATCACCGAGGTATAGGTGAGCTTCTGGAGAAATTACGAGGTAACCTTGACTTCGCGGGGATTTCCTGTTTTCAGATTCGGTGACGCGGGCTTGATCTGACCATTTCGGGCTCTATTCCAGATGTTTCTGGAGCCTGCCCTTATTCCTGTGGGGCGGTATCGTAGCTAGGCTTTGGGTAACATGGTCTCATGGTGGAAAATCTCGGGCATGGAGCCAGGTCTGGAGGGTGGAAAATTTCCCTTTGGTCCTTAGCCAATTTTTGCTATTAACAATTTCTTTTATCTTTTGGCACTCCTATTCTAAAGATACTCCATTAAAAAAAAATTAACTTTCTTTTATAGACTTCATTCTAAAAATTAAAATTTTCTTTTTACACTTTATTTCTAAAAACATTTCATTCAAAAAAATTTAAATTTACAAAACGTTTAAAGACATTTTTTTTTCCAAAATTATTTCTTTTATCTTTTGGCAATCCTATTCTAAAGACACTCCATTAAAAAAATTAAATTTCTAAAGACACTCCATTTTATTTTAATATCACCCATTTTGAATATTTCTTTTTTAAAAATTTGAAACTAGAAATGGAAAAGAGATGTGAAGTAATAAATACAAATAAAACAGAGAATAAAACTGAGCAAAAATTAGGAGATCAAAACAATAAGAAAACTATTTTGGAGTTCAATAAGTGAAAATAGGAAAACAATATTTGTTTTTCTCTTTTGGATTTTAAGTTGATTAAAAACAATTCTATTGAGTAAGAAAATTGTTAACGGAAAATTTACTGAAGATAAGAGATATCGGTTAACACCCTTAAGACCACTACCGCGGAGGTGATGGTCAGGGATAAGTACCTTTGGTACCTATTTCACAATGGATATTAATAATGCTCATACAAGGTGAAAGTAAATATCGTGATTTTATAACCAATCGCATGTCATATACAAAAGTCTCTCAAACACTCTCCATCTCTTTGAGATACAATAGGGTGGCAATCTTATGCCTGTCAAAAAGTAGCTTTTTCCCCCTTTTCTGAAGACCGAAATCCTCTATTTATGCCTAATCTTGATAGGTTAAATTCACGATTCTCCCGCCTTGATTCTCTTAATCCTCCCCCTCCTTATCAGGCTGGAATTTTCATTTAAAAGTCATTGACTTTGAATTAATAACAGATTCGAGAATATCTTAGGCGGAGATGAGTTTGTTTCCTTTCTGGATTCAATCACTTGCACTATACGTAATGTTTCGATGTTGCATATGTGATCCAATGTACCTTCATGATGCTACTCCTCATAGAGGTCGTCGAGTGGGGCGTTTACTATTTCTTGGAGCGAGGTAGATTCATGCCCTGGTTTGGGCACTGGGAGCTTGGTCCTACTTTCCCAGGTTCCTTGTAGCTTTAAATGCCCCCTATGGGCGTTCTTCAGTGGCAACAGACTTCGATGGGCTTCCTCCTACTTATCCAGATAGGCCCAAACCTTCCCTTGATGACATGGAGAAATATTGCAGTGTGGGTTTGATGCCTAATAGGTTCCTCCCTAAGCTTGGAGGGAATGGCGGGCTTCTGGGGAAGCTACGAGGCAGTCTTGGCTTTGGGGAGATTGGATCGTCATGCATTTGGCTCTCCCTGAATTCTTGCTTTGGTGTTTCGGGCTCTACCTGACTGTGTCGGGCTTCATCTCGAGTGTTTCAAGAGCTCGACGTCCTTTCATCGTTTCTGATGGTTCTGCGGCTCGACCCCGGGACCCGCGGTTCCATGGTAGGTAATCCTGGCCATGGACTTTAGGCTAGGAAGGTGGAGAATTTCCCTCTAGTCCCAAGCTAAATTTGGCTATTAACAGAAGTCCCCGCTGACTTGAACACCGGTAATTGGGTTTCGGGGTTGGAGTCAGATTCCCTATTCTAATTGGGAAATTTTCCCTCCATTACGGTTACCTAGAATCTTGGTGGAAATCTTCTCATTAATTGCCCAAGTGACATGGCGAGTGCAGACCGGTGTATTCCTAAAATAATCTGGCTGCGTTACGGCCATTCCGTGATTCGAGTCAATCCCACCGAAGATTTTGCTTTTGTGTTGCCAACGTCATTGTTCTATCCATTCCTATTTAAACCTGGTTGCGTTATCACCTTCCTCGTACTTCTTTCTTCTTTCAAATTTCAAATTTCCTGCAAAGAGAAAGTTCCTCTTCCTTTCGTTGGCTCTGCAAACCTTACTCTATCATATCAAAAACCAGCCATGACTCCATCGATTCGATTGTCTACGGTGAAAAGGTCGCCAGTCTCGCCTATGGAAAATGGGCACGAAAGAACTTCGACAGCGATGATTCTCCTCTGAATCTGCAACGACGGCGGTCAAATAGAATCGTGGCAATTGGAACCAGGTTCTCTAACCGATCTGGCAGCCCTTTGGATTTGGTCGACGAATACTCTGGTGGAGAGAACAGGGATGCCGCTGCTGGGATGGGCCAGGCTACGGTGGCCAGTCCTCCTCTGGAAAGGCTTCCTCCCTATGACTTTAGGGTATTCCAGATTCTTTCATCGACCCGTATTCAATCGATCGTCTGAGGACAAAGTATGGCATCCCTGATAGTATTTCTATCTCTATTCCTCCCAAAGATTATGACGTCTTTAATCCTCCCAAAGGCGTGCTTCCAATTCACGTGGCTGCTCTTGAGAATGGGGTCAGGCTTCCTCTCCATCCTACCCTCCAGCGGGCTCTCAATGCCCTTCAACTGGCTCCTAATGCTCTTCAATTGGCTCCTCTCCAGCTGACGTTCAGCTTCTGGAGGCATATGATAGGCTTTCTCGTGCTGTAGAGGGAACAGTGCGAGCTGAGCAAGGTGACTAGGGAGCCTGGAGCAGAGGAGCTGGCTTACCTCTTTCATATTGGAAGCCTATCTGGTGCTCCTTGAGGTCATTTCTATTCGAAAGCTAAGAACAAGATCAACTTTATCATTCTCGGTGCCTCGAGGAAGGATCCAGCCTGGAAGAAAGAGTGGATTTTGGCAAGGGGTGACTGGGGAAGCTCGATCTTCATTGGCCGGCTCGAGTTCACGGTCCCCACAATTTTCAATGATAAACCATCGTGGGTTCGAGATTACGTACCAACCGAGTCTGAAACTGTTTTGAAGGCTATCCTTTCTAGGAATTACTTGAACCTAAAATTCCCAACCGCTGATTCCTTCGATTCCCATAGGGTGAACAAATATCTGTGGATTTCTGATGCTACCCCTCGTGAGTAAAGCTGAGTTGTCTTGCTTTGTTTTGTTGATTAACTCCGTCATGACATTTTTCGTCTTCTCTTTTTTCTTTTCTTTTTTTAGTTTCTGTCGTTGAACCAGCTTCTCGCGTAGCCCAGCAACCTTGGCAAGCTCGTACCCCTCTCCCCCCTGCCAGATTGACACGAGGGGTTACTTTTATTGCTTTGGGGAGGGAAGGGTTGGCTGTTTCTATCGGAACCGCTCTTGCTTCTGCTCTGTCCATTTCCCCGGCTGGGTCTAGGATAGCTAACCTCGCGTCGCGGGCTTCCAGGGCATTATATAGAGGAGCTTCTGCTTCACGAGCTGCTGATACCACTGCCTCTGCCCCCTCTACTGTCGTTGCTACTACTACTGCTGCTGCTCCCATGGTTAACCCACCTGATGTTTCTGAGCTTCCAACTCCTCGAGCTTCGGAGGACCTCGAGGCTGGCGTTGCAAAGGTTCTTCCTGCCCGCTCCCGTCTAAAGTCGAGCTCAATAGGGCAGGAGGAAGTCTTGGAGCAATTCATAGCGTCTTGTCCGGGTGGTGGGCTCTCCAGAATGGCTTCAATGCCTATCGATGTTTTGCTCACTAAGGGGTCCGCAGTCTTGGCTGAGGTGATTATTTTTCCTTTATACTTTTTCTGCAACTGCTCGTTTGATTGTTTCCTAACCTTGTCTTTGCTTCCGGTAGGCCTTCAAGTTAAACGTAGCTATGGGTCATCAGAAGCCCTCCTCTGTGATCTGGCCATGAAGGTTGAGGCCGAAGCTGAGAAGGCCATGGGATTACTTGAGCAAGCTTAGACACTTGTACAGGAGATGACCTCTAGTCAAAAGGGAATGGAGGATGAGCTATCTGAGCTCCGTTATGATTATGAGAGGATGAAGCTATCCTTTGACTAAGAAATCCTTCACTCTAAACGATGGGCTAGATAGAGGGATTCCTAGAAAGTCAAGGCCAAGAAGTTGGACCTCGAGAACCAGAACCTGCATGCTCAGATGGCTAAGTTGCAAGCTAAGGTGGATGCCTCTTTTAGCGATTGGCATTTATATGCCTCCTTCCAGGTTGTAGAAGCTCTCCCTTCTTCCTTCGACCTATCGAATATCGCAGGTTGGGATAAAGATGAGATATTGACTAGGTCCGTAGAAATGTCTTGCCCTGAGGGTGATGAAGCGGTCCCTTCTAGCTAGGCTGGAGCTGGGAGGCAACCTGTCGAGGCAGACCCTTCCCTTCCTCCTTCTATCTTCTCCGTCTCAGCTCCTGAGAATCCTCAAGTGGGGTTTTGCCTACGCAGTTTGAGGGAGGACAACCAGAAGCCCGAGAGGGTGCAAGAGACCATCTGGAAGAACCCTTTAGAGTAGAGTTAGGGGTTAAACGAAGCAGACCAGAATCCATGGCCCCCTTTCTTGATGCAGCCATCCCTTTTGAGGTTATGGCTGTAGTCAACGAGGTCTTGGAAGAGGACCCAGCTGGGCAGCAGGCCATCAAGGAACCTCTAGAGGAAAAGGTAGCTGGTGAGGGTGACCAAAATGGGCAACCACCTGACAGAGGAGCTAGGGGCGAGGATCATTATGGAGGAGGAGTAGCAGGGGGAAATCAGGAGGATGTCGAAGCTTTATGCGACCTGTTCATGACTTGCTTTGATTGCCCGAAAAAAAGGGTGGGCACCCTGCTTTACTCATGACTAGTTTAGTCAATCTTTACTTATTTATTTACCTTTTTTTGTAGCCCAGAACCGGGGGTTGTGCTTCTTGCTTAGTGAATGTAGCCTCATTAGGGGATAGGCTCCCTCACTGTTAATGAAAATTTGCTATGGTTTCCTTCACATTTGCCTCGACTAACCTTGATGATGAGCTTCCAACTTGAGTGAGAGCTCCTTGCTTCAATCCCCCTTTACCTAACTTTGACTTAATGAAATTAGGTAGGGAGAAACTAAGGACTCACTAAATGTAAGCCTGCTAGCTGGGTGGTCACTCAGCTTCCGATCTTCAGCACTTGCTAGGAAATCCTATCTCTAGGAGAGGGGTCCTATTGCATCCTGCATCTATGATGATCCTTCGTTTAAATTTTAAATCGGTGATGTAGGAGATCTCTATCGGGGTGACCTCAATCCCATAGACAAAACAATTAATCATGTTTGAATCCTTTCTGAGGGAGATATCCTGATCGAATCATCAGGAGGGCTGTCTAGCTATTTCCTAGTCTCTAGATCTGTATGGCAACTATGCTCTTACACTCAGACTCTTCTTGGGGGTGGTAGCCTGACCAAGGCATCAGGAGGGTTGTTTAGCTATTTCCTGGTCTCGAGATTTGGATGGCAACAATGCTCTTACACTCAGACCCTTCTTAGGGGTGATAGCCCGACCAAGGCATCAGGAGGGCGGTTTAGCTATTTCCTAGTCTCGATATCTGGATGGCAACTATGCTCTTACACTCAGACCCTTCTTGGCAGGGGGTGGTGCCCGGCCAAGGCATCAGGGGCAGCGAGGGGGCCTCCCCGGCCAATCCCTGGTCTTGAGGCGATTATGGTGAACTAACTCGTGGAGAACCTGGTCGTACATGGAGAAATAAATGTACAACATAGTCGGTGATAGAGAAATAGCTGACTTTATTGATGATCAAAATGTAGTACATTGTTGTTGGGGATTTTATTGAATACCGAAACCTAAATGTGGGTAATCTACTCAAGTGTGCCATGCTTAGGGATAAAACTTCCTCAAGTGACCTGCATTCTAGGTGTGGTCGATGGGTCGATCGTCCATATCTTTGAGCTTGTATGCCTCATTGCGAGCCACTACCTTCACCAAGTATGGCCCTTCCCAGTTGGGTCCTATGACTCTATCCGACCTTTTCTGAGTATTCAAAGTCACTTTCCTGAGCACCAAATCCCCTTCCTTGAAGTTCCGAGCTCTGACCTTTCTGTTGAAATACCTAGCGATCTTGCTTTGGTAAATCGCCACTTTCTCAGCTACCTGGTCTTGCTTCTCTTCCAGAAGATCTAGATTAGCTAGGAGCTTGAACTCATTGCTTTCACGTTCAAAGTGTTGCACCCTGAATGAGGTCAAATTTTGCTCGATGGGAAGGACTGCTTTAACTCCGAAGGCTAGCGAGTAGGGTGTCTCCCTGGTAGCTGTCCTCTTTGTAGTTCGGTATGCCTAGAGAACCTCTGGCAGCTCCTTGGCCCATTTGCTTTTCTTCTGCTATAATTTCTTCTTCAATATTTTCTTGATAGTCTTGTTGGTGGATTCCACTAGCCCATTGGTCTGAGGATGGCCTGCTGAAGCAAACCTGAGGTCGATCCCCAAACCTTCGCAGAAGTCTTTGAATCGGGCGTTGTCGAACTGCTTGCCTAGGTCAGCTATAATGATAAGTGGGGTCCTGAACCTACAAACCACGTTGGTTTTCATGAATTCAGTAGTATTCTTCTCTGATATTCAGGAAAGAGGCCTTGCCTTGACCCACCTTGTGAAATAATCGATGGCCACAATAGCATACTTAGCTTGCCTATGAGCGGTGGGAAGCGGTCCGATTAGGTAGATTCCCTACACGGCAAAAGGGTAGGGCAAACTGAGAGACGACAACCGCTCTGGTGGGGGGTGACTCAAGTTCAAGGTCCTTTGGCATGGTTCACAAGACTGTACAAAGCTTCTTGCGTCTTAGTGGAGAGTTGGCCAGTAGTACCCCATATGGAGCACTTGATATGCTAAACCTTCACCACTGATGTGATTCCCGCAGTCCTCAAAATGAACCTCTCTCAATGCCCATTTGGCATCATCATGATGCAAACACCGAAGCAAAGAGAGAGACCTTCCCCTCCTGTAAACGTATTCCGTCCATCAGGCAATATAGGACAGAGAGCCTTCTAATTCTTCGGGCTTGGTGGGGCTCCTTGGGAAGCTTTTCTTCTTGGAGATATGCAACGATTGGATCTATCCAGCAAGGCTGACGATCTAAGGGGCAGATTTCCTTGCCCGCTGTTATGCTTAGTTGGGAGATCACTTGGGGGGGAATTCCCCGTGGTAAGGCTTGGCCTCCATTTGCAGCTATCATTGTTAGGAAATCTGCGTGATGGTTCTGGTGTCGAGGCACCTGCTCGATCTTGAATCCCTTAAATTTATTCTTGAGCGATTGAACTAACTTCAGGTAGGCGACCATGATATCCCCATTTTCCTGGTAAATCACGGAAACCTGATTGACTACGAGCAACGAGTCACTCTTGATCTGCAGGTAGTCGGCCCAAAGCTCAGCGGCTGCCTTCATCCCGGCTAGGATGGCTTCATATTCCGCTTCATTGTTGGTAGCTTTAAACTCAAATCTGAAGTAGTGACAGAATTTGGTCCCCTCTAGGTCTATTAAAACTACGCCAGATCCTCTACTAGCTTGTCCGAATGCTCCATCTGTGTAGAGGATCTAGGACTTGTAACCTTCCGGCTAGCTATTGATCTCTGAAATCTTCTCAGGAGCTATATGTGTCGCTGAGGAGGTCCCTTGCCCTCAAAGCGCTGAGAATTTTGCCACAAAGTCCGCCAAAGCCTGGGCCTTGATTGTGGTCCTAGGTTTATACTTCAAGTAAAACTAGGTGAGCTCTAGTGCCCATAAAACTAGCCTTCCAGATACCTTCGGCCTTTGTAAAAATTGACCGAGAGGTTGGTCCGTCACCACTGCTATCGAGTGAGCTTGGAAGTAGGGACGAAGCTTTCTGGCTGAAGTCAGTAGAGCATAGGCAAGCTTCTCCAGGAGGGTATAATTTTTCTCTGGCTTGGTTAGAGCATGACTCATATAGTATATGGGTCGCTGAAGCGTGTCTCCACATTCCTTGATCAAAGCTCCACTTACTGCAGTTTCTGAGACAGCTAAGTAGATTTGTAGTTCCTCACTGGGAACTGGCTTAACTAGTAATAGAGGGCTTGTGAGGTACTTCTTTGGGGCTTGAAAGGCTTGCTCGCTTTCCTGGTTCCATTCCATATTTTTCCCTTGCTTGATAGCTTTGAAGAAAGGGAGACATTTATCGGTGGAGCGAGAAATGAATCTGTTGAGCTCTACTACTCGCCCTGTCAAGACTTGTACCTATTGAAGTGATGTAGGGGATTCCAAGTCTAAGATAGCCTTGATCTTTTCTGGGTTGGCCTCTATGCCTCTCTCATGAACCATGAAGCCTAGAAACTTCCCCGCAGTTACCCCGAAAGCACATTTGGAGGGATTCAATCGCATCTGGTTTTCCCTTAGGATTAGAAAAGTTCTGCGAAGGTCGTTCTGATGTCCTTCTGTGGTTGGTGATTTTGTGATCATGTCGTAGATGTATACCTCCATCGACCTTCCAATTTCGGGTCTGAACAATCTGTTAACTAGCCGCTGGTATATAGCCCCCGCATTCTTAGGGCCAAACAGAATCACTTTGTAGCAGTATGGGCCCTGTCCGGTAATGAAGCTGGTCTTATCTTGGTCAGTTGGATGCATCCTAATCTGGTTGTACCTAGAGAACGCATTCATAAACCTTAGGAGTTTGTTCCCAGATGTAGAATTGACCAACTGATCGATCTTTGGTATAGGAAAACTGTGTTTTGGACATGCCCGGTTAAGGTCGGTGTAGTCGACACACATACGCCATTTCCCATTCGCCTTAGTGACCATGACCACGTTGGCGATCCATTCGGGGTAGCGCACCTCTCTGATGAAACCTGCCCTAATCAATTTGTCCACTTCCTCCTGAACCACAGCGTTTCTTTCGGCGTTAAAGTGATGCCTTTTCTGTTTGATTGGCTTAAAGGTTGGATCCATTGCTAATTGGTGAGCGGCCAATGATATTGGGATCCTAGGCATCTCATCATGAATCCAAGCGAAGATGTCGCTGAATTCTCTAAGAAGCTCAATCAAGCCCTCTTTCACTTCTGGGTCGAGGGCAGCTCCGACCTTAACAACCATGGAGGGATCATCATCTCTGATGGGTACCTCCTCTAATTTATCCACGGGTTGCCCGCTGGTCCATTCCTTGCTCTGTTCTTCCTTATCAGGCATTATGGGTTAATCCTCTGGATGATCTGTGGGCTCCACATCTTCCTAGGTCATCCCTGGCGCTTCCATATCCTAGATTGTTGCCACTTGCTTAAATTGTTTTGCTAAAACTGTCGGATTGGCCGAAACTGCGTAGCACTTCCTGGCTGTTTGTTGGTCCCCATGTACCTCTCCTACCTGGGTCCCCACTGGGAATTTTAGGACATTATGGTAGATAGATAGGACCCCCTTCAAGGAGGACAGGAATGGTCTCCCTAGTATGGCGTTATAGGCCGAAGGGACGTCGACCACGACGTAGTCCGTCATAACGTTTTGTTAGAGAGGTGCGGTTCCAGCGATCATCGGGAGGATATTTGATCCTATTTGTATGATCGAATCCCCAGTGAATCCATAGAGCGGGGTTATGCAACTATTGTAACACCATTGCTTCAAATTCAGCCTTTCCGTGGTGTCCTTGAAGAGGATATCTACACTGCTGTCCGTGTCAACTAGCACATGGTGGACCACGCAGTTGAAAATTTGTACCGTGACCACCATGGGATCATCAAGCGGCTGTATAGTGTTGAAGACATCTGCCTCGGTGAAAATAATCTGAGTTGACTGGGAGGGATACCTCGACCTTCGTCCACACTGGGAATCTTCCTTGCACGGTTTTGTCTGGAATTATTGGAGGTGCCAGCTAGTGTGGCCCCTCCATTGATAGTATGTATTACCTGGATCAGTTGCATTAAATCAGCTTGTTCTCTCTTTCTCTTCTCATCATGTTCACGGATCTCGGCTTATACCTTTTTTCCAGTCTGGATATTGTCCCTGACCTGTTGCAAGAATTCTATCAGACATCCTCCCCATATCAGGGCCTCGATCTGATTTCGTAGATTATAACACGCTGAAGTGTTGTGGCCCACGTCCTCATGGAAGTTGCAGTACTTGTACCTGTTCCTCCTATTGATTGGGGCTTTTATGGGTGTAGGCTTCTGGAGTAGCCCCTTGTCTCGTATAGCGAGGTAGAGTGTTTCCCTGGAAGCATTTAAGGGAGTGCTGTAATTGTACCCTTTTCAATCTCGCATAACTGGGGCTACAGTCATAGGGGGAGGTGAAACTCGCGGAGGGGTTCACCTTGCTGGATACCTTTCTTGTCTGAGCTGAGAAGCGGGAAATCGGTATGTCGATCCATTGGGGGGTTTGTTTTGATTTTTCTGAGTTTGCTCAGGTTTGGGAGCTTCTTTTTTTCTAGCGCTTTGCCGTTCTCATATCGTAGTGCTCCATTTTGACCTTGAGTTGTTCATCAATTTCAACCTGCTCAAGAGCCCGGTCATAAGCCTCCTGGTAGGTTGCTGGAGGTCTTTTGGCAAAGAAACGGAAAAGCTTTCCTGCCCACAAGTTCCGCCTGAAGTTGGCGAGAGTCTCTTTCTCGGTGAAAACTCCCATTTGGATGACTTCTTTGTGAAAACGTTCAATGTATGACCAGAGTGTTTCACCTCACTCCTGAACTACATACTAAAGGTGTATGGGGTCCTTTGGATGCGGTTTGACTCCTTTGAATTGTTAACAAAAATTTGTCGATAACTTTGTGAAAGAATCCACGCTACTAGCGGGCAACTTCCTTAACCAAGTTTTTAAGTACTCGTTCAAGGTGGTCAGGAACATCCTGCACATGACAGCTCTAGTGGTATTCTGGATTTCCATTTGCTGGACGAAGCTCTTTAGGTGGCTCAAGAGGTCTTTCGTTTGGAGAACTTATCTGTCGGCATTTTAAATTTCTGTGGGAGCTCCGCTTCCGGGATCCTTTTGGTGAAGGGAGCGTTCATCTCGCTCAAAGGGTCCTTCTTGTCCTCCTTATTCTTTCCCCTTCTTAGCTGCTGGACCTCTTTCTATAGCTTTGCCAATTGGTCTCTCAGTCGCTTATTCCCTGGTTTCTTTGAGTCGACCTTGGATTCTTCACTGTCGGATCCCTCCGATGAACTGGCGACCTCAATTCGGTCTCCTTTATGAGCGGGATCTGCCCGGGGAGTTTTCTGGCTACCCTTATATCGATCCCGGGCGAGGAGCCTCTCATTGTTCCCTGGTCAGAGCGTCCGCTGTGGATTTAACTCGCCTTAGCTGGTATTGTGATGGTCTTCTAGGGACAGAGGGCATTGGCCCTAGCCTATCCAGGATTGAAGACTGAGGCCCGGTCCTATCACGGGCTGATTCTAGAGGAGGAGGTCCTAGGTGATCAAAAGCGGGTTGCTTGGTTTCGGGCCTCCTCGGCTCTCCCTGAGTGTTAGGAGTTGTTGGTGGGATGGTGATGCCCTCAGCGATCAAGCGGAGGTGGACGTTTTCCATGAAGGCCGCCGCTTGTTGGTCTAGCGCGGTCTGGCTTATCATAGGAGCGCCGATGGCCCGCACAGTGGTTGTCTGGATCGGAACTTGGCTGCGGTGCCCGAGTTTTTTTCCTTTTCTTGGGGCCTTTCGCGTTGATGCAGCCGAGGGTCGTTCCGAAGCCACAGGCTGTCCTTATAAGAAGCGGAGCCTCATGATTCCTGTAAAACAGCAAAAATATAAACTGTTTATTTAATTAACTGGGTGTGTTCGTTCCCCACAGACGGTGCCAGAAAGTGTTAACGAAAAATTTACTGAAGATAAGAAATCTTAGTTAACACCCTCAAGACCACTACCGCAGAGGTGATGGTCAGGGATAAGTACCTTTGGTACCTATTTCACAATGCACATTAAAATAATGCTTATACAAGGTGAAAGGGAATATCGTGATTTTATTATCAATTGCATGTCATATATAAAAGTCTCTCAAACACTCTCCATCTCTTTGGGATACAATAGGGTGGCAATCTTATGCCTGTCGAAAAGTAGCCTTTTCCCCCTTTTTTGAAGATCAAAATCCTCTATTTATGTATAATCTTGATAAGTTAAATTCACGATTCTCCTGCCTTGATTCTCTCAATCCTCCCCCTCTTTATCGGTCGGGAATTTTCATTTAAAAGTCATTGACTTTGGATTAATAACGGATTCGAGAATATCTTAGGCGAAGATGAGTTTGTTTCCTTTCTGGATTCAATCACTTGCACTATACGTAATATTTCGATGTTGCAGATGTGATCCCGTGTACCTTCATGGTGCTACTCCTCATAGAGGTCGTCGAGTGGGGCGTTTGCTGTTTCTTGGAGCGAGGTAGATTCAGGCCATGGTCTGGGCACTGGGAGCTTGGTCCTACTTTCCCAGGTTCCTTGTAGCTTTAAATGCCCCCTATGGGCGTTCTTCGTTGGCAACGGACTTCGACGGGCTTCCTCCTACTTATCCAGATAGACTAGAACCTTCCTTCGGTGAGATGGAGAAATATTGCAGTGTGGGTTTGATGTCTAATAGGAGGGAATGTCGGGCTTCTGGAAGCTACGAGGCAGTCTTGGCTTCGGGGAGCTTGGATCGTCATGCATCTGGCTCTCCCTGAAATCTTGATTTGGTGTTTCGGGTTCGAACTGACCGTGTTGGGCTTCATCTCGGGTGTTTCAAGAGCTCGACATCCTTTCCTCGTTTCTGCGAGATGGTTCCGCAGCTCGACCCCGGGACCCGCTGTTCCATGGTTGGTAATCCTTGCCCTAGACTTCGGGCTAGGAAGGTGGAGAACTTCCCTTTTGTCCCAAGTCAAATTTAACAAAAATAATTTTAAATATATTTTTAAGGAAAAATGAATTTTTTTTAATATATTCATTTTCTAGTGATGGTGATGATTGAATTGGATGGTATTTGAGAAAAACACCGATATCATATTCGGTTGAACCGGAAAATAGAAAAACAATATTTATATATATATTTATATATACAATATATATATATATGTTAACAGTTTTTTTCTGGCAAGGGACTAAAGGAGAATTTTCCAACGAGAATCTACCTAGGAAAGATCATCTTGATATTCAAGATAACTAGTGAGATTGATACCACTACCTAGATAGAGCCGATACTTGATAAGGTCAGGACCTCGACTACCTATCTATCTAGATGGGATATCATCTCCGCAAGTATGTACCTCGCCCTACTGAAGCTCCTGATACCAGCTCAAGACTAGCACGATGATAACTCGCACGCCCAGCACCCCGCAAGCATCTCGACGTCGATTAAGGTACCAGGTACCTCCATACCTACCTCGGTGCTACCTCGATATCCACCTTGGTGTTACCTCGACTCCCGCCTGATACTCAGTATGATCATCTGGAGCTCCTCCAAGGCAAGTACCTTACCTCCCATGCAATACGATAGGGAACATGAAGACACAAGCACTATTCCAGCAGGAAGCAGAATAAGTTCACCAAAATGAGGTATCAGCGCTACCCTTCATCAGAACTCAAGATCAGAATCTTCCTCCAAGCTCCATAAAGAAGGAAAGTTGACTCCATCGCCATCAAGCTCCACGAAGAAGGAAAGTTAACTATATCGCCAAAATAAAGCGTCATTAATGACCCTATGGTCGATCGAATCATAATTCAAATTCACCATTGATTAACAGGATCTAATCCCGCGCCTTCAGCTCCACGCAAATGCCTTTCAACGCTTAAAATAGGACTCTCTATAATCTTCATTAAAAAGGACCGGATTTTGAGGAGATTAGGGGAGTACTATATATACGGCATTGAAGGGTAAAGAAAAGGGATTTTTCGAAGCTTTCTTGACCACCAGAACGAAAGAGAGGTCCCGAGAGGTTCTCGGAATCCAGTGAGAGTCCATTGACAATCACTGGAAGAAAATTGACTTATCGACACAGACGTTTTCTCCATCTCCATCCTGTGTAAAAGAGTGAGAGATATGTAAGAATTCACATTGTAAACCCATGGTAGTAGTTGATTAAATAAAACAGTGTTCGTTTTCACATCTCCCGGTCCCTTTGTGTCCTTTATCCGTTCTTTGGTCAGTCGACCTCGATCATTGATGGGAAGGTTTTTGCCGTCAGAAAACCATCCATCAAAACAATTTATAAAACATATGTGATGCGTTCACAAGTAGAAATACAAGTAAAGCAGTAAGCACGGGTGTCGTCCAATGAGATCGGGGTAGCGGTGATAAGATTAGGATTAATATAACTAGTATGCATAAAAGTAAAGTGATGGTGAATAAAGATATAATATAAACTAAACTATGAAAGCAAATAAAATGGGATGACAATTGAGTGATGAATAAATGATGATGGAACTACGAAGTTGATGTACTCGTAAGTGAATATTGGGGCAATTGCAACAAACTCTCAATTAAGCACGTTTTGACAAATGTAACCAACCTAGGGTGTATAGTGTTGGTGTATATCTATAGCAAGAGGTCAACCTAGGGTGTATAGAGAAAACCTCCTACTAGCGATTAATCCCTCTTAAGCAACCAACAGTGGCTAGTTACTCAATTGGGACTTGTTCCATAAATGCTCATCTACCTAGCTATGGCTCAACCTATTATTAATGTAGCCATCCTAGGGTGTATAGGGATAGCTTCCAATTCCCTCACAAGTGGTCGACCTAGGATGTATAGTGAAGGCCACTCGGTTGGGATTGGATGAGGCTCGAGGTTATCAACCGAATTCTACTCGAAGGTTAGTTCTCGTAAAATCACTAAAGTAGCCAACCTAGGGTGTATAGTGGAGGCTTCTAATTCTCTCACAAGTGGCTAACCTAGAGTTTATAGTGAAAGCCACTAATTCAAGATTAGATTAAGGGCATGGTTATAGAGCCGGATTTCCAGAAATCCTTCCATTCAATAGGGCATTAGACAACCTAATTGCCTACTCAAGTAATCCAAATCAACATGCAAAGAGGGTGTATCCAAGCAAGTCAATAATGGAATTCAATACAAGCAATGGAATGAAATATAGAGATAGAATAAATATAACACATAGAGTTCATTTACAAAGCCCAAAATATCCATCAAACAAATAACATCAACCCCATAGTGGGGTATTTTAGCTACTCATGTTCTATTACAAACAAATAAACTAAGAGAGAGTGTAGAGAGAACCCTTGAAGATTGATCTCGTTCCTTGAAGCTTGAATCCAAGTCTCCTAGTTGCCTTTGATTGAGTAGAGATGGTTTGGATGAGAGGGAGATGTGTTTCTAGCTTAGACTACAAGTGTTGGGAGGTATGGTGATCCTTTTGTTCATTCACATCCTTTTCTATTGAAAAAGGATGGAAAAATAGGTCACTTAAGCTTGCAACCAGAAGCTGTCGCGCGCAGAGTGCGAGTGGAGTGCGGGTAATTCACCGACACTGTACCCGCACTGTAAAGGTTTTCTTCATCTTCAGTTCTCTGATCTGGGCAATAGTGTGGTTGGAGTGCGGTTAGATTACCCGCACTTGACCCGCACTTGACTTGCATTTTACTCGCACTGTACAGTCAGGTGCATAATCCACTCCTCTGTCTTGAGCAATAGTGTGGGTGGAGTACTGTTGGATGACCCGCACTGTACCCGCACTCTAATGTCAGGTGCAAATCAACTTCTCTGGTTTCGGCAATAGTGCGGGTGGAGTGCAGTTGGATGACCTGCACTATACACGCACTTTAACGTCAGGTGCAACTCAGCTTCTCTGGCTTTGGCAACAGTGCGGGTGGAGTACGGTTGGATTACCCGCACTTGACCCGCACTGTAACTCTTCTTCTGTATCAGGTCCCGGCTATGAGCATGAGTACGGTTGGAGTGCAGTTGGGACCCGTACTTGGCCCACACTATAGTGCTGCCTATGATCCTTTGTCTTTCCTTTTGCCCCTTTTCTACCGGAACCACCGCAAAATGCTTTTAACACCCGAATTACATCTATTGCCTTCAATTAGCACAAACGAGCCTATTAGACATGAAAGACATAAAATATATAGAAAATACACACGAGAACGAGACAAAAGAATATGAATGAGGGCCGAAATATACAACAATTTAGGCACGATCAATCATACTAAAAGAGGGACCCCGGTACCGAAGGTACCTACCTCGCTGCTGCTACCGGTAATGGGTGAGGGTGTTAATTGAGATTTTCACCCCGAGTGAATTTTTCCGTTGACACTTTTTGGCACCGTTTGTGGGAAACACCACACCTTTAAAAGAAAGCATATGTGTCTCATTTTCTTGCTAGATTATCATAATGAAGCTTTGATCCTCTCAGGATCATCCTGACCCGTTAGGACATCAGTCGAACACTTCAACCTGAAAGGGTCAGAAGCCGAAGAAGGGGGGAATGGGTCGCAAACCCGCCTCAAAGCTGTCAGCTGCCGCGCGGGCTATCCCCTAGGTACCTACTACCCCAGCAGCTGGACCTGCCAACCTAGACCAACAGGTCGCTGCCTTTATAGAGAGCATTCGCCTCCGAATGGCCGCCGAAGGCAGCACCAATCAGACTACGATACCAGATCCCAGGGGAGAGGCCAATCGGTAAGGTACCAGGATACCTATCTTTGACAGGTTGGGACCGCTACCTCCAATACCATCGGTCCATGATACACTCGGACCAGCACCCCTTGTTCCAGGAAGTCTTACAGGTCATCAATCCCGACGCGCTAGATCCGCCTTTGATATCCCGACTAGGGAGCGTTACCATCTGGTCCAACCAGAAGCTTCCTTTAGACAGCCACGATAGAAATCGACCAGGAGGCACCCTCATTCAGTGGCAGGGGACAGCAACAGGGATGTCGGAGAAGACCCTCCCCGTGGAGAGAAGCAAGATGAAACCTCTGCGACATCGGGGGGATCTGACGACCGATATTCTGAGATGGAATCAGGAAATAATGGCAACAAACATATCTGGAACCAGGTCTCCAGAATGGTAAGAGAGATCCAGGAGCTGAAGAAGGGTAAGCACCGGGAGAACCGGAAAGATCCTTTGGGAGAGATGAATGCTCCCTTCTCGAGGAGGATCAAGGAGGCAGAACTACCTCCCAAATTCTAGATGCCAACCTATAACTTTTCTGGAACCGAGGATCCCCTGAGCCATCTAGAGAGTTTTGTTCACCAGATGGAGGTCTAAAATGCTACCCGGGCCACCATGTACAGAATGTTCCCTACCACGCTGACTGACTGTGCCAAGACATGGTTCAGGAAACTATCGACGGGGAGCGTTGATTCATTCACCAGGTTGACTACTGACTTCTGTGCCCAGTTTTAAGGCATCAAACCTCGCCCCAAGGATCCCATTCATCTCCAGTATATGGTCCAGGAGCGGGGTGAAACGCTCAGAGCCTACGTAGAGAGGTTCCACAAGGAAGTGATCCAGATGGGGGTCTTCCCGGAAAAAGGAGACTTTGGCCAATTTTAGAAGGAATATATGGGCAGGTAGGCTGTTCAGATCCTTCGCCAAACATCCCTCAGAGACCTACCAGGAAGCCTAAAATAGAGCTCTAGAGCAGGTCGAGATAGACGAACAGCTCCGAGTCAAAATGGAGCATGATGATATGAGGATTGCCAAGCGCCAGAAGAAGGAGGCGCTCAAGCCGGTACCAGTTCAGAAAGGTCAGGACAGACCTCCCAACAAGTCTGCATATCGGTCGCTGCACTACCAGCCCCCACGGAACCGATACTCACTCAGGCGGACTTCACCCAAAGCTACACCTCCACCTAAGGAATTAGCCCGGATCGATAGAGATGAAAGGGGATACTCATATTACACCCCCTTGAATGCATCTCATGAAACTATCTACCTCGCCATCCGTGATAAGGGACTGCTCAGATAGCTAGGCCCGATGAAGGTACCAGCTGATCAGCGGAACCGCTACAAGTACTGTGACTTCCATGAAGATACAGGTCATAATACCTCGGAGTGTTATAGTCTGCGGAACCAGATCGAAGCCTTGGTTAGGGGAGGTTGCTTGGAGGAATTCCTCCAATAGGTACGTGACAATATACGTATTGGAAAGGAGGTCCAGGTCGATATCAAGGCATATAAGGAAGGAAGGAAAGCAAAAGGGAAAGATCTTATGGAGCAGATCCACGTTATCAATACCATCAGCAGAGGCCCCACCCTGGCTCGAATCTCCAAAATTGCTGGAAAAAACCATGCCATGAAAGCTCCCAGATTGGAAGCAAGCCAGAATGTTTTCAAAGTTACTAGGGGACCACCTCAGTTCTCTCCTACTGCACAGATCGTCTTCACAGAAGAGGACGTGTACAACATCATATAGCCCCACGATGACCCTATGGTCATCACTGTGCAGATAGCCAACAACTTGGTCCATCGTGTCTTGATTGACATAGGCAATAGCGTTGATATCCTCTTCAAAAGCACTTTGGAGCAATTCAACCTGAAAAGACCTTGCTACAATAGCTGTACTACCCCATTATACGGGTTCACATGAGACTCATTGATTCCCACGGGGTTTATGATCCTACCGGTAATAGTAGGGACAACGCCATTACAGCAGAACCTGATGACGGATTTCGTTATAGTGGACACCCCGTCCGCCTACAACGCCATACTGGGAAGACCCTACCTATCTGCTCTCAAAGGAGTCTTGTCGATATATCATAACGTCCTAAAATTTCCAGTAGGAGACAAGGTGGGCGAAGTGAGAGGAGTTCAACAGGTTGCACGCAAGTGTTATGCAATATCTGTTAGGATTATGCTCAATGGCAAGAGTGTAATATTGTAATTGACAATCTTTTCATATTAATAAAGTGAATTCTGATTCTTACAATTACTTATAGCATTTATTATTATAATTGTCAAGGTAAATAATCATAAGGTCAAAAGACTATGAGACATGAAGAATTGTTCATACATCCGGATATGTATGAGGTAGACACAATTCTTTAGTTAGTCTTGAATAACGTTCACAACTTAAGGTAAAGGTTGGGCACCTCTATCTTGTTAAAGTTGTAGAATTCTTTTACTAGCATTTGAGTGGGATCAAATGAATATGATGAGTCTAAAATCATCGAAAGGTTTTCGAGTAAAGGAATCTAGTGCACTAGGTGCATTGAACTGGATCACAATGAAATACTTTATCTAGAACCGTCACTAGATATAAGTCATTTCATTAAAGAGGACAATCGGAGAGTCTATCTTAATCCTGAGATAAATGATGGACTTATGGTTGCAAGTGTTATCATTAGAGCTATCAATGAGTACGATTATATAGCATAGTCTATCCTCGATAGTTTGGTGGTATACATTTGTTAATCGATAAAGGACTTCATTTATAGATATGGACATTGTGGCTCCATTTATTAAATGAGAGTATAATATCATCATATGGATGTTTTGAGGTATTGGATATTAAATCTCAACGTTGAGTTTTCAATAATGATTATTGAAAACATGGCTTCTGGACAAGTCAAAGTATCCAAGTTCGAAATGTGGTCATATGAGGAAATATGGTAACTTGGAGAGCTATAGGCGGTCTATGAGCTCTTGGCGATTACTGATATTATTCACGAGGATACAACATCTCCTATATGATTGTCTAAGGTATGAATGAGAAAAATCTCCTTATTCTATCTTTATTTAAGAGTTCAATTTTAGCTCTTTAGTGGAATGAGTTAAAATTAATAGATTGGACCTAAGTGAATCATTTGTTGATTGTGATTAGGTTGTGTCTATTGAAGCTTAAATTTAGATAGCCCGCCAAGATCTCAATCCACACGTATTTGCATGGATCACTTGATATATTCTACCGGGCCGATTTAAGGGTCCATCTAGAATTGTTTTTAATATATCAAGAATATAATATGTGTATTATTTAATTAATGGGCTGCACTATTATATTAATATATTAAAAGGAGACATGTGGACTTGTTTCTTTTAGTAAGAATGGGTCTGGTTCACATGTGGGCTTTTATTTAAAGTACAATGGATTAAATGAAATAAGAAAATAATATATGGCCCATTTATATAAGTGGGGCGGCAAGGTGTATATATTAACCTAATATATTATTTTGTTTCATTGTTTTAATTAAATAAGAATTAGTTAATTTATTAATTAATTGTTTAATTAAGAAACAAATCTTTTTCTGATCAGGAAATATATTTCCTAAAGTTATACTATTGGAAGTAGTATATTAAAAGTAAAAGACTTATTTGATAAGAAAATAAATAATTAATTTTATTTATTTAATTAAATAAGAAGTCTTTTTATTTAGTCAATAAAAGAATAAAAATATCTATGAGTTGGATTAGGTTTTGAAGTCTAAAGGTTGATGGAAATTAGGGTGCAACACAAACTCTTTTTGGTATGTGATTTGCGGCAACCCTAGTTCATTTAGAGGAAGATTTCGGCAATCCTAAATAGAAGAGGAAGCAAAATTTCGGCCACCTATATAATACCACATATAGAATTCGGCCAATATAGTTGATTGAATGATTCAATTTTTCTTCTTCTTCTCAATTCATAGAAAAGGATAATTTTTATTCTACTAAACATAAAAGAGAGAAGAGATTATTCTTTGATAGTACACTGATTGCTTGTTCATCAATAAGCTTGTGTGTACAACATCGAATTAGGTTCACGCGAGTTTCGATTATTAGATTGAGAACTCAAAAGTGACCGGAATAATCTTTGTCTTTTTTTGATTGTTTTGTGACTAACAAAAGAAAAAGAAAACTTTGTTCATCCATTCTCAGGTTTGCAATTCAAAGAAAAAGGAAGACCACGCTCCTAGGTGATTCATGTACGTGTTCGGATTGGAAGATCTCGCGATACTGTTCACGGGGGGGGGGGGGGGGGGGGGGGGGGGGGGTACTGTTCACGATCACTGTTCATGCAGGTACTGTTCACAATCACTGTTCACGCTGGTACTGTTCACGCGGGTACTGTTCACGGGCATCGAAAAAGATTTTGCGGATTACCAATCGACGTAAGTCAATCGGATCACGTGTCAAGAGGTATTTAACTCTAACCGTATATATTTGAGTTTAATTAATTAAAAGGTTAAGGTTCAACTTTGATAAAAATTTTAAAACCACACGAAATCTATTTTTCGTTTCTTCCGCTGCGTTTTATATCGATTTTTCCCTACAATTGGTATCAGAGCCTTGGTTGTACCTTTTAATTAATTAACGTATATATACGTGAATCTATTTCTTTTTTATTGTGATTATACATGTTTTAGAAAGAGATGGCACTCTAGGTATTCGCATATATAATTACATGTTGAATGTATGGATTTATATATGTTTTATAAAGTGAATTGTTATTGCTCAATTTTGGTCCTAGAATTTCAATGTAATTTTTGTTTCGGATTTGTAACAAGAAGGGTGGTCTATTATCGCCATAATTCCTTCTTGGTAGTTGCTAGGGTTTTATTTTTTAATTTTTTTTTGTATGTAAAATAAGTGCAGTATTTTTTTTTGTAATCATGTGCAGTATTTTTTTTTTGTAAATCTTACTGCAGTAAAATAAAAAAAAAATTGCTGTAGTAATTTATTCGTAATATGATGTAATGTATTCGGGTATTGAAAATTCGAAGACACGAAGAAAAAGGAAGCAACCGGAACCGAGAACGAGCACCCTGCGCACCCTAGGACTGGATTGGGCTGCGCATGGCAAGCCCAATCCTTGGTGGGCTGCGCACGGCAGCCTTATGTGGCCTTATGGGCTGCGCAAGGCAGCCCCTTTGTGGGGTTGTGGGCTGTGCACATCCATGGGAGGAGGCCGAGGGATGAGCGTATGGTTGATGGCCACATGAAGATCTTGTATTCCTAACAATTGTAATTTACTTGCTTTTCTAGGATGGGCCAAAATTGTTGCTATTTAATTTTTGCTTAAATATTACAATATTTGTTGTTGTATGATAACATGAAATTTTAGAATAGGAGTGCCACTCATATATCTCTTTTGGTATGAACATGCATTGAATGATTTAGGTATCTGATTGGCCTCTAGATAACTTGGTAAAAATCATTCTTTGGGATTTAATCACACGCCTTAAATAATTGAGTGGGAGAAGGTGTGCAAGAACGCCTATGGCCTCCAAGATTAGTTGAGTTTTATTATTTTTGGTAATCCCCCCAAGGGGCGTCCATAAATGGAATTTAACAATATACTTCCTTACAAGGATAGACTAGACAATTGACTTAAACGAAATCTACTCCCCAAGGAGGGTTTTCGTGAGAGAAAATTGAGGGTCGATATCTTGGTAACACACTCAATGTAATTTTATTAATATCCTCCTAAGAGTTCTTGTTAATAAAAATTACAAGGCTAAAATTAAAAACGCTGGTTGTTATGTTAACAATTAGGTGGGACCTAGTCTAACTAGTAAATAGTGCGAACTCCCAAAGGAGGCGTAATATTTATGGGTGTTGGATCACCGTTGAATTTTTATGATTGAATTATTTATTTTAATTCAAGATAAATTTTTAAAAGTGCTATTATCATGATTATTTACTTATATATGTTTTTGTTTTAATCAGAAATCATGACCCCATCACTTATGAACATCCTGAAAGATAACACCTTAACTGGAGATAACTACGTAACATGGAAAAGGAAATTTGGGTTGTTGCTGCAAAGTGAAAAACATAAGTTTGTTCTGACCACTCCTAAACCACCCCTTCCTAATAATGAATCTAATGTGATGCAAAGAGATGAGTATGAGCAGTGGAAGACTTCTGATGATATGGCAAAATGTTACATTATAGCCACTATCTCTGACGTGTTGCAACAGAAACATGAAGGAATAGAGTCCGCTGCTGATATAATGATGTCTCTAGAGGAAATGTTTGCTATGAGGTCTAGGACAACTAAGAGAGAGGCAGTGACTGCTTTTATGAATCTTAGGATGAAACCTGGACAATCTGTGAAAGATCACATGATGAAAGTCATAGCACATCTCAATATTGCTGAACTAAATGGTGCTGAGATTGATGGTGAGACAAAAATTGATATGGTAGTTAACTCACTGTCAGATTCCTTTGATCAGTTCAAGTTAGACTACACCTTGAACAAAAAGGAATACACCTTGTAGGGCCTGATGCAAGATGTTCAAAGCGCTGAAAAGATCCTTGTGAAAAACAAAGGTCAAGAGATTCATTTGGTTGGTAAAGTTGCTACTGTTAAGACCCGTAAGAAGCTCAAGAAACAACAGAAGAAAAAGCAACTTGGGCCTACCAAGAAGGAAACCAAGAAAGTAACCAAGATCAAAGGGAAATGCTTCATTTGTGGTGAAAAGGGACATTGGAAAAGAGATTGCCCAAAGTCCCAGAAAAAGAAGGAAGAAGGTAATGTTAATTATCTAGAAACATGTTTTATGGCAGATTCTACTGATTCTTGGATCATAGACTCTGGAGCCACTAATCATGTTTGTTATTCCTTGCAGGGGTTTCAGGAAAAGAGAAGTTTGAATGAAGATGAAGTCAATTTGTGCTTGGGCAACGGAACGTTAGTGTCTGTAAGTGCAGTAGGAGATATTAGAGTTATTTTAGATTCTAGTAGGCATTTAGATTTAATAGACGTTTATTATGTACCTCAATTCAAGAGGAATTTAATTCCAGTTTCTTGTTTAAATAAGTTTGGATATTTGGTTACTTTTAATAAAACTTTTATTATTAGTAAGAATGACAAAGTTGTTTGCTAAGGTACATTGGAAAACGGTTTATTCTTTTTGCATAGAAATATCTCTCACTCGTTAGACACAGAAATAACATAACCTAATCATAAAAGAATAAAATTATCAAAAGATGAAACCTATCTTTGGCATTTACGCCTAGGTCACATTAACCTTAATAGGATTAAAAGATTGGTATGTGACGGACCTTTAAGTGACTTAAAGGTTGATGATCTACCAACTTGTGAATCTTGTTTGGAAGGTAAAATGACCAAAAGGCCGTTCAATACCAAAGGTGCAAGAGCCACTGAATGTTTAGGACTAGTACACACTGATGTATGTGGTCCTATGAGCATTCAAGCTAGAGGTGGATATGAGTACTTCATCACCTTCACAGATGATTACTCAAGATTTGGTTATGTGTATCTCATGAGACATAAGTCGGATGCATTTGATATGTTCAAAGCATTCAAAGCTGAAGTAGAAAATCAGCTTGAGAAACATATAAAAATCTTGAGATCTGATCGTGGTGGAGAATATCTATCTGGAGAGTTTCAGCAATATCTTATTGATAATGGGATAGTTTCTTAGCTTTCTGCACCAGGTACACCTCAACAAAATGAGGTAGCAGAAAGGAGAAATAGGACTCTTTTAGAGATGGTTAGATCAATGTTGAGTTATTCAACACTTCCTATTTTTTTTTTGGGGATATGCTCTACAAACAGCAATATATATTCTAAACGATGTACCATCTAAATCTGTCCCTAAAACCCCACATGAATTGTGGACAGGGCGAAAGCCTAGTTTACAACACATGAGGATATTTGGTTGTCCTGCACATGTGTTGAAAGGAAAGACAGAAAAGATGGAGTCCCATTCGGAAACATGTATATTTGTGGGGTATCCAAAAAGAACTAAAGGATATTATTTCTATAGTCCTTCTGATCTAAAAGTATTTGTTTCAACAAATGCTTCATTTCTAGAAAAAGACTATATGAATAATTTTGTGCCCAAAAGTAGAATTGTCCTGAATGAGATGTCAGGAGATATAATTCCACAAGAGGTTTCACAACCCAGCCCAATTGTAAGTTTCACTCCAACACAAGATCAACAACCTACCATTCCTCGTCGTAATGGGAGGGTTAGAACACAACCCGAAAGATATATCGGTCTAGGAGAATCTGTTGAGAATCTCCCGGACGACGATGATCCCTACACGTATAAGGAAGCTATGGAGGATGTTGATTGTCGTCATTGGCAAAAGGCAATGCAATCCGAGATTGAATCTATGTTCAATAACAAAGTCTGGTCCCTTGTAGACTTGCCTAAAGGAATAAAACCCATTGGGTGCAAGTGGGTATAGAAGAGGAAAAGAGGTATGGATGGTAAGGTGGAAACCTTTAAAGCTAGACTAGTAGCTAAAGGTTATACACAGAAAGAAGGTATCGATTACGAGGAAACCTTCTCACCTGTGGCCATGCTTAAATCCATTAGGATACTGTTATCCATTGCAGCATCTTTAGACCTAGAGATTTGGCAAATGGACGTCAAGACAGCTTTCCTTAATGGAAGTTTTGACGAGAGCATCTACATGATGCAACCAGAGGGATTCATTGAAAAAGGCCAAGAAGAAAGAGTATGCAAGTTGCAAAAGTCCATATATGGACTAAAGCAAGCATCCAGATCCTGGAACATAAGGTTCGATCAAGCTGTAAAGGGTTTTGGATTTAGTCAAAACCCTGACGAACCTTGTGTATACAAGAGGATCAAAGGCGACAAGTTGGTTTTCCTCATTATTTATGTTGATGATATACTACTCATTGGAAACGATGTAGGTGTATTGACATCAGTGAAAGAATGGTTAGCAAAACAATTTGATATGAAGGACTTAGGAGAAGCAAGTTATATTCTTGGCATCCAAGTAATAAGGGATAGAAAGAATAGAACTATTGCATTATCCCAAGCTTCATACATTGATAAAATCTTGTCTAGATTCACCATGAAAGATTCCAAGAAAGGTATGTTACCTTTTAGACATGGAATCAAACTTTCTAAGGGTCAAGCACCTAAGAATGTGCATGAAGAGCAATTCATGAGTAGAGTTCCATATGCCTCGGCAGTTGGAAGTCTCATGTATGCAATGCTCTGTACTAGACCAGATATTTGTTTTGCTGTTGGCATAGTTAGCAGGTTTCAATCGAAACCTGGTCCTGATCATTGGACGGCAGTCAAGCATATTTTCAAGTATCTCAAGAGAACTAGAGATTATATGCTTGTATACTCTGGAGGGGATTTAATTCCTGTTGGGTATACAGATTCTGATTTCCTGTCGGATTCTGACTCCAGAAAATCCACATCAAGATCCGTGTTTACCATTGGAGGAGGAGCAGTCATATGGAGGAGTATCAAGCAATCTTGTATTGCTGATTCCACCATGGAAGCTGAGTATGTTGCTGCATGCGAAGCTGCAAAAGAGGCTGTTTGGCTCCGCCAATTCTTGATTGACTTAGAAGTGGTTCCTAGTGCGAATAAGCAGATCACTATACACTGTGACAACAGTGGTGCAGTGGCTAATTCGAAAGAACCAAGAAGTCATAAGAGAAGTAAACACATTGAAAGGAAGTATCACCTTTTGAGGGAAATTTTTCATAGGGGAGACGTGACGATCACCAAAATCGCGTCAGCAGAAAATCTAGCGGATCCTTTCACAAATGCTCTACCTCATAAGAGCTTTGATGGACATCTAGAGAACATGGGAATGAGAGATATGACACACTTGCTATAGAGCAAGTGGGAGATTGTTAGGATTATGCTCAATGGCAAGAGTGTATTATTGTAATTGACAATCTTCTCATATTAATAAAGTGAATTCTGATTCTTACAATTACTTATAGCATTTGTTATTATAATTGTCAAGGTGAATAATCATAAGGTCAAAAGACTATGAGACATGAAGAATTGTTCATACATCCGGATATGTATGAGGTAGACACAATTCTTTAGTTAGTCTTGAATAACGTTCACAACTTAAGTTAAAGGTTGGGCACCTCTATCTTGTTAAAGTTGTAGAATTCTTTTACTAGCATTTGAGTGGGATCAAATGAATATGATGAGTCTAAAATCATCGAAAGGTTTTCGAGTAAAAGAATCTAGTGCACTAGGTGCATTGAACTGGATCACAATGAAATACTTTATCTAGAACCGCCACTAGATATAAGTCTTTTCATTAAAGAGGACAATCGAAGAGTCTATCTTAATCCTGAGATAAATGATGGACTTATGGTTGCAAGTGTTATCATTAGAGCTATCAATGAGTACGATTATATAGCATAGTCTATCCTCGATAGTTTGGTGGTATACATTTGTTAGTCGATAGAGGACTTCATTTATAGATATGGACATCGTGGCTCCATTTATTAAATGAGAGTATAATATCATCATATGGATGTTTTGAGGTATTGGATATTAAATCTCAACGTTGAGTTTTCAATAATGATTATTGAAAACATGGCTTCTGGACAAGTCAAAGTATCCAAGTTCGAAATGTGGTCATATGAGGAAATATGGTAACTTGGAGAGCTATAGGCGGTCTATGAGCTCTTGGCGATTACTGATATTATTCACGAGGATACACCATCTCCTATAAGATTGTCTAGGGTATGAATGAGAAACATCTCCTTATTCTATCTTTATTTAAGAGTTCAATTTTAGCTCTTTAGTGGAATGAGTTAAAATTAATAGATTGGACCTAAGTGAATCATTTGTTGATTGTGATTAGGTTGTGTCTATTGAAGCTTAAATTTAGATAGCCCGCCAAGATCTCAATCCACACGTATTTGCATGGATCACTTGATATATTCTATCGGGCCGATTTAAGGGTCCATCTAGAATTGTTTTTAATATATCAAGAATATAATATGTCTATTATTTAATTAATGGGCTGCACTATTATATTAATATATTAAAAGGAGACATATGGGCTTGTTTCTTTTAGTAAGAATGGGTCTGGTTCACATGTGGGCTTTTATTTAAAGTCCAATGGATTAAATGAAATAAGAAAATAATATATGGCCCATTTATATAAGTGGGGCGGCAAGGTGTATATATTAACCTAATATATTATTTTGTTTCATTGTTTTAATTAAATAAGAATTAGTTAATTTATTAATTAATTGTTTAATTAAGAAACAAATCTTTTTCTGATCAGGAAATATATTTCCTAAAGTTATACTATTGGAAGTAGTATATTAAAAGTAAAAGACTTGTTTGATAAAAAAATAAATAATTAATTTTATTTATTCAATCAAATAAGAAGTCTTTTTATTTAGTCAATAAAAGAATAAAAATATCTATGAGTTGGATTAGGTTTTGAAGTCTAAAGGGTGATGGAAATTAGGGTGCAACACAAACTCTTTTTGGTATGTGATTTGCGGCAACCCTAGTCCATTTAGAGGAAGATTTCGGCAATCCTAAATAGAAGAGGAAGCAAAATTTCGGCCACCTATATAATACCACATATAGAATTCGGCCAATATAGTTGATTGAATGATTCAATTTTTCTTCTTCTTCTCAATTCATAGAAAAGAATAATTTTTATTCTACTAAACATAAAAGAGAGAAGAGATTATTCTTTGATAGTACACTGATTGCTTGTTCATCAATAAGCTTGTGTGTACAACATCGAATTAGGTTCACGCGAGTTTCGATTATTAGATTGAGAACTCAAAAGTGACCGGAATAATCTTTGTCTTCTTTTGATTGTTTTGTGACTAACAAAAGAAAAAGAAAAATGTTCGGATTGGAAGGTCTCGCGGTACTGTTCACGATCACTGTTCACCGGGGAGGGGGGGGGGGGGGGGGGGGGGGGGGTGGGTACTGTTCACGATCACTGTTCACACGGGTACTGTTCATGATCACTTTTCACACGGTACTGTTCACGACTGTTCACACGGATAGTGTTCACGATCACTGTTCACGCGGTACTGTTCACAATCACTGTTCGCGCGGGTACTGTTCACAATCACTGTTCACACGGTTACTGTTCACGGGCATCGGAAAAGATTTTGCGGATTACCAATCGACGTAAGTCAATCGAATCACGCGTCAAGAGGTATTTAGCTCTAACCGTATATATTTGAGTTTAATTAATTAAAAGGTTAAGGTTCAACTTTGATAAAAATTTTAAAACAACAAGAAATCTATTTTTCGTTTCTTCCGTTGCGTTTTATATCGATTTTTCCTTACAATATCTACCAATCCAGCGGCGCTGGCTAAGCAATGCATGCAAGTAACCGTCAACCAAGGTCGCCAGTTCCCAAAGGAAGATGTCGAAGGTGAAACAAATTCGATTGAAATGGGATCTACGCCAGAGCTCCTCGACATAGAAATCAGGGAAGAAGAAGGAAAAGGATGGGCCAGTAGCCATCCTGCAGAAGAGTTAGAAGAGGTACCTATCAGGGAGGCCGATCCTTCCAAGGTTGTCAGGATAGGTTCTGCTTTGGAGACAAAGGTAAAAGAGGCTCTGATAATGCTCCTGCGAGAATATAACGACATCTTTGCATGGAGTCATGAGGAGATGCCAGGAATACCCGCTGCCTTAGCAACACATGGGTTAGCGGTGGATCCCACCTTCAAGCCAGTCAAGCAGAAGAGAAGGCATTTCAACCAAGCAAGAAATGTTACGGTGCAAGAGGAGGTACACAAACTACTAAAGGTAGAGTTCATCAGGGAGTCTCGGTACCCCGAATGGATTGCCAACGTAGTCATGGTAACCAAAGCAAATGGGAATTGGTGCATGTATGTCTACTACACAGATCTCAACCGCGCCTGCCCGAAGGATAGCTTCCCGCTACCGAAGATAGACCAACTGGTTGATTCAACCGCGCGCAACAAGCTTCTAAGCTTTATAGACGCCTTCTCAGGATAAAACCAGATCCTGATGCACCCAGCTGACCAGGATAAGACCAGTTTTATAACCGGGCAAGGCCTGTACTGCTACAGAGTTATGCCCTTCGGGCTCAAGAACGTTGGAGCTACTTGCCAGCGCCATGTCAACCGCTTATTCAGGGGACTGATAGGAAAGTCGATGGAGGTATATATCGATGATATGATCACGAAGTCTTAGATAGCTGAACATCACCAGGACCACCTCCGCCAGACTTTCCAGATAGTCAGGGAAAATCAGATGCGTCTGAATCCGGCTAAATGCGCCTTCGGGGTTACAGCCGGGAAATTTCTCGGATTCTTGGTCCACAAAAGAGGAATTGAAGCTAATCCCAAAAAGATCAAAGCTATCCTAGATCTTGAATCTCCCACCTCACTCAGACAAGTGAAAGGTTTGACCGGGCATATCGCAGCCCTGAACCGTTTCATATCGCGGTCCACTGACAAGTGCATCCCGTTCTTCAAGGCAATTAAATAGGGGAAGAACATGAAGTGGGACCAAGGCAGCGAGCGAGCTTTCCAGTCATTAAAAGAGTACCTCGCTAGCCCGCCCATGCTAGCTAGCCCGATACCAGGAGAAGAACTACAGTTATACCTTGCTGTTTCTGAAACCGCCGCCAGTGGAGCTTTAGTGAAAGAATGCGGAGATGGAGCCCAGCGCCCTGTCTACTATGTGAGCCGCACCCTAACAAAATCAGAAAGGAACTACGCTCTTGTGGAGAAGCTCGTCTTTGCACTGGTAGTAGCAGCCAGGAAGCTCCGCCATTATTTCCTTGCTCATACCATCGTGGTAGTCACTGATCAACCTTTGCGACAGTTCTCCAAAGGCCGGATGTATCAGGAAGACTCGTGTTATGGGCCCTTGAGCTTACCCAGTTTGAAATCAAATACAAAGCCAGGATTACCATCAAGGCCCAGGCTTTGGCAGATTTCGTGGTAAAATTCAGTGCGATCCCTGATCAGGGTGCTTCCCCGAGCCCGATTTGAGCTCCTTCGAAGGAACAAGAGCCTACAGATTGGCCCACCGATCGAAACATCTGGATCATGTATACCGATAGAGCATCAAATCAAGCAGGAAGTGGAGGGGGTCATTCTAACCCAGAGAAAGTCGAGTGCTGCCATTGCTTCATATTCGGTTTTAACACCACCAATAATGAGGCTGAATATAAGGCCTTGTTAGCAGGGATGAGAGTGGAAATAGAGCTGGAAGCTGATTACCTCCTTGCCAAATGCGATTCACAGCTGGTAGTCAACCAAATAACTGGTTTATACCAGGCCAAGAGGGATAACATGATAGCCTATCTCGAAAAAGTACAAGAGTGGTTGCCTCGCTTCAAGGGTTTCAAGATCGAACAGATACCTAGGCAGCAGAATCATCGAGCTGACATCCTAGCAAAGATAGCTGCCAATGGAGGACAAGCGCTGTCGAAAGGAGTTCTGCTCCAGGTAATCACTGTATCAAGCATTTCTGAAGGCAAGGAAGTAAACCCCGTGGAACAATTTCCTTGCTAGATGGATCCTATCGTGGAATACCTTCAATCAGAAAAGCTCCCAGAAAACCCCGATCAAGCTTGATACTGCCGGACGTACTATGGGCTGATGAACTCCCGGACGTACTATGGGCATATCGCACCACCAAGAGGACCGCTACGGGAGAAACCCCCTACTCACTAGCTTTCGGGGTAGAAGCCGTCATTCCTATAGAGCACAAGCTCGTCTCCTTCCGGGTACAACATTTTGACCCTGATGGAAATGAGGACAAGCTGAGGGCCAGCCTAGACCTCCTAAAGGAGAAGCAGGACAAGATAGCTGAAAGAGTAGCAGTTTACCAGAACCTGATTGCTCGTTACTTTAACAAGAAAGTGAGAAGTCGAAGCTTCAAGGAAGGGGATATGGTGCTCAGAAAGGTTACCCAGAATACCCGGAAGAGGTCGGACGGAGTGCTATCACCTAATTGGGAAGGTCCTTACCTAATCAAAATTGTGATCCATGGTGGGGCCTATAAGTTGAATGATATGGACAGACATTCAGTAGACCACACTTGGAATGCTGATCATCTCAAGAGATTCTACCCATAAATTCTGCAAGGCATATCGGCCAGGATTATTCCTAAACGACTGTCATAAGATATTAGTAGTCGTGAGTACCTGTATTCTTTTTTTTTTATCATCAATAAAGAAGGTTTCTTTCTCCATTTGTTCCTGCCTACATTTGTCTACATCCACTTGCTTTATGTCGCCAATTGAATTCCCCATGATTGTCGCTTTAAGACCAGGAGAGCTGCATAGCATTCCTGATGCCCTGGACCAGATAGATCCCTCGAGGAGGATCACTATAAAACCAGGAAAGCTGTATAGCACTCCTGATACCCTAGATCGGATCAGTCCATCTAGGAGGTTCACCACAAGACCAGGAAGGACCATGTGGCCTTCCTGCTGCCCTGGCCGGGTACCACCCCTCGCTAGGAAGGATCCAGTACGTTAGAGCATGGTTACCGGATGGATCAGACCTTGGCCGGGCACCACCCCCCGCTAAGAAGGATCTGGATAGTAAGTGCATAGTTGCCAACTAGATCAAGGCCTTGGCCGGGCACCACCCCTTGCTGAGAAAGACCAAGTGCTAAAGTGGCCTTAGTTGCCTACCTAGATCTTGCTGCCATTGTTTATTGGCCATTGTTTTCGCCAGGATACCAAGATTCCTACAAATAGGAATGCAAGGTACCTAAGTATGATCGCCTCAAGAGTAGAAAGGACCATATGGCCTTTCTGCCGCCGTGGCCGGGTACTACCCCCCGCTAGGAAGGACCCAATACGTAAGAGCATAGTTGCCCGAAGGATCAGACCTTGGCCGGGCATCATCCCCTTCTGAGAAGGATCTGGATAGTAAGAGCATAGTTGCCAGCTAGATCAAGGTCTTGGCCGGGCACCACCCCCAGCCGAGAAAGACCAGGTGATCGTGCCTAAATTGTTGTATATTTCGGCCCTCATTCATATTCCTTTGTCTCGTTCTTGAGTGTATTTCTATATATTTTATGTCTTTTATGTCTAATAGGCTCGTTGGTGCTAATTGCAGGCAATAGATGTAATTCTGGTGTTAGAAGCTAGTTATAGTGGTTCTGGGAGAAAAGAGGCAAAAGGAAAGACAAAGGATCATAACCAGATCTACAGCGCGGGTCAAGTACGGGACGTAACCGCACTCCAACCGCATTCCTTGCCACAGCCGGGACCTGAATCATGAAGGAAAGATAAAGTGCGGGTTAAGTGCGGGTCATCCAACCTCACTTCACCCGCACTATTGCTCAAGACAGAGGAGCTGATTCGTACATGACAAATAAAGTGCGGGTAAAGTGTGGGTAATCCAACCGCACTCCACCCACACTGTTGCTCAAGACAGAGGAGTGGATTTACACCTAACACCAGAGTGCGAGTACAGTGCGGGTAATCCAACCGCACTCCACCCGCACCATTGCCCAGATCAGAGAACTGAAGATGAAGAAAACCTTTACAGTGCGGGTACAGTGCGGGTAATTCACCCGCACTCCACCCGCACTATGCGCGCGACAGTTTCTGGTTTCAAGCTTAAGTGACCTATTTTTCCATCCTCTATAAATAGAAAAGGATAGGACTGAACCAAAGGATCGCCATACCTCCCAACACTTGTATTTTTAGCTAGAAACACATCTCCCTATCATCCAAACCATCTCTACTCAATCAAAGGCAACTAGGAGACTTGGATTCATGCTTCAAGGAAAGAGATCAATCTTCAAGGGTTATCTCTACTCTCTCTCTTAGTTTATTGGTTTGTAATAGAACATGAGTAGCTAAAATACCCCACTATGGGGTTGATGTTATTTGTATGATGGATATTTGGGCTTTGTAAATAAACTCTATGTGTTATATTTATTCTATCTCTATGTTTTATTCCATTGCTTTAATTGATTTCCATTATTGATTTGCTTGGATACACCCTATTTGCATGATTGATTTGGATTACTTGAGTAGGCAATTAGGTTGTCTAATGCTCAATTGAATGGAAGGGTTTCCGAAAATCCGGCTCTAAAACCATGCCCTTAATCTAATCTTTAATTAGTGGCTTTCACTATACATCCTAGGTTAGCCACTTGTGAGAGAATTAGAAGCCTCCACTATACACCCTAGGTTGGCTACTTTAGTGATTCTATGAGAACTAACCTTCGAGTAGAAATCGGTTGATAACCTAAAGCCTAATCCAATCTCAAACGGGTGGCCTTCACTATACATCCTAGGTCGGCCACTTGTGAGGGAATTGGAAGCCATCACTATACATCCTAGGATGGCTACATTAGTAATAGGTTGAGCCATAGCTAGATAGATGAGCATTCATGGAACAAGTCCAAATCGAGTAACTAGCCACTATTGGTTGCTTAGGAGGGATTAATCTCTAGTAGGAGGTCTTCGCTATACACCCTAGGTTGACCTCTTGCTATAGATATATACCAACACTATACACCCAAGGTTGGTTACATTTGTCAAAACGTGCTTAATTGAGAGTTTGTTGCAATTGCCCCAATATTCACTTACGAGTCCATCAACTCCGTAGTTCCATCATCATTCATTCATCACTCCATTGTCATCCCATTTTATTTGCTTTCATAGTTTAGTTTATATTGTATCTTCATTCACCATCACTTTACTTTTATGCATACTAGTTATATTAATCCTAATCTTATCACCGCTACCCCGATCTCAGTGGACGACACCCGTGCTTACTGCTTTACTTGTATTTATACTTGTGAACGCATCGCATAGGTTTTATAAATTGTTTTGACGGACTGTTTTCTGACGGCAAAAACCTTCTCATCAAATGGCGCCGCTGCCGGGGATCGGTGTGCGTAGTAGTGATTATATTAGTTTTAATACTATTAGTTTATTAGTTGTTTTTAGTTTTGTTAGTTTCTTTTTATTTCTTTGGTAGTTTTTGTTTTTGTTTGTTTCAGGACTCTATGGATTCCTTTTGGCAAAATTCAGGGTCAAGCTACGAGCCTAACGAGAATACCTACATCTCATCATTCCAGTCAAATTCCGTTGAAGATCAACTACGAAATTTCATGAAGAATCATGTGAGGGAGACTGAGCAGATGATAGCTTCTCAACAAGAGACTCAAGCCTTTATAGAAGAGAAAACCACCCAAATGCTCGAATCCGCCCAGCAGCCCACCCCGGTAAATCATAGTTGTTTCCAAGTTAAAGCAACCAAGCCGGTGGATCCCTCCAATTTCTCAAAAGAAGACATGTATAAGCTCCGAATAGAATTTGAAGTGGAGCAAAGCAAGAGAATGGACGAGATGGACAGGATGATCAAGATGAACCAAGAGCTTATGAGCGTGAGCACATAGCTAGTGTTGGAAAGGGGTGTGTTGAAGGAAGAGAATGAAGCACTTCAAGATAGAGAAGCCTTGGGAATGGAAAAGGCGAGTAATCTCCAAGAGTTGAACAAGAAACTATTATCTGAAGTGAAGATGCTCAGGAATGAGAATGGTACTCTCAAGAAGACAAATGGCGAAGTCTCCGACAAGAACAAAGAATTGGAAGAATGAACTGAGAGATTTGAAGCCGAAAAGAGTACCGCATCGAAGGATTTGGAGAACTTAGTGAGGCTATCAAAAGATTTTGAAGATGATATAGCTCACAAGTCAATGAAGATGCAAATGGAGGTTAATCAAAAAGCCAATGCCTTAGAGGATGCAAAGGTAGCACTAAGCAAAAAGGAGGCAGAGGTTAAGACGTTACAAGTGAAACAAATCAAACGTCCTCAAGACCACGCATCAAAGGGGAGTTCCTCTAACTCTAATATCTTTTGATATGCATGTTCTAGGATAGAGCATTTTAAGGCTAAAAATTACAAGCCAAATCAACATAGGAAAACTAGAGGTCCTAGGAATAGATGGAGTCGACCTAGGGTCAAGCAAATATGGGTAAGGAAAGACCAAGTGCACTTATATAGAAACATGAAAAGGGAAAAGATAATGAAGTCACCTAAATTTATTTGGGTAGTGAAAAATAGGGAATTTCCTAACTTGGTCAAACCACCCTTAGAGGACCCTAGCCTCTCCATGAATGCATCCCATTGAATAATTTTGATGCATGTAGTTAGTTTTATGTTTTATGTTGTTTAAATTCAATAAATTGTGATGTTGGGATATTTTTGTTCGAATGTTATATTTTGTGGATTTTTGCACATTGAATTTATGGATTATATTTGTGGATGAAAGAGCCGGAGGCTCTTGTGCAAGTATGAATGCATGTGCTTTATATTGTTTTATTCAGTTTGGGGGTTCATGCCCCATTCCGTCATTTTTGATAAAATGTAAGATGTTAAGCTTGACTTGTGCTTCAATGATATATTGCATGAATTGCCTTTATTTTGTGAGCCTTGTTTGAGTCATTTTTATTTTGTTGGGGCATTGATTGTGTTTGATTTGTGCCTAGGTTTGTTTGAGTCATGTTAGGTGCGTGCCGCTAGGCAGGATTCTCTTGTCTTCAACATTGAGGACAATGTTAGGTTTTGGTTTGGGGGTGTAGACGCCTTTTTGAGTCGTCTTTTGTGTCTTGAGTCATTTTTGTGTCTTATTTTTGAAAAAGTTGCTACTGAGCCAGAATTTTGAGCTTATTTAGCCTGATGAGATACCTGGAGCATAGTGTTTATGGCGAATGTGTGTATGCTTTGTGTGCTTATTCAATAACTCTTAGTCACTTTAGAGGTCTCACTTGCACTTCATGGGCTAGTCTCATCTTCTAGTGTCCAAGTTTAGGGAACTCAGTGCTCAAGCGCCTTGTTCTAATAATAGAGATTTCCCTTGTGAGATCACAAACACAAGCCAAAAGCATGTATATTTGACGGAAAATGTTTTTCAAATCTGTAAACACTATTCAAACACCATGCATAGTCTTACTACATCAAAAATCATCATTTGTCATTGAACATGCATCATATATGTGGATTGGTTGACGGAAACTTTTATTCCCTTGGTAGATTGATCCTTTGAAGTGATATTAGGCAATGTGTGTTTTAGCCACTCAAAAAGAAAGCCTAAATACTTCCCATTCCCGTAATATGTGTGCTCCCAAGCCAATTTTGAAGCCAAACACATATAGACTTTTTCGTTCTACACCTACGTTATCCATAACCCAAGCAACCTAAACACTTAGCCAACCCTCTCTTAATTGATCTTGTTAAGGCTTAGGAATGTAAAGTTGTGCTTTAATTTGATAAATGGCGTGTACCTAGGAAAGAGTAATGAGTTGTGAAAATGTGCATAGTAAAAAGGCATGAAAAAAAAAGAAAAGAAAAGAAAAGAAAATGTAACAAAAGAAAAATATGCTTCAAATGCCTTGTGTAAATTGTAAATGCTACTCAAATGGGTAACATGAGTAGTTAAAGATTGCACGTAGAGTCTAATTGTATACCTGGACGCCATATTGTATTTGGAAGTGGGTTGCACGAGAAATTAAATGTTTAAGTGTAGAATGTATTGCCTTAACTTGGTTGATTAGTGCTTGTGCCTATATTTCTCATTCTTCTAATCACCATTCACCGTGGCAACGTGACAACCAAATGGAAAAGACCTAGTTGATCTTAGGGGACGTCTAGATTGGGAATATTAGTTAATGAATGCTCTGTCCACGTTCATGACATGTTATTCTTTCATGAGACTCACTCACTGAAAATAGCGTTTATTCTACACTAAATGTATGCAACTAAGTTGATTAAGTTACATAAATTCATTGGAATACATGTTGCATGAGTGTGAACCAAGGTTCTGAGAGGAAAGATAAGAGAAAATCCATGTGAGAACCTAGCGTCGAAGCGAATTATGCTCGAGGTGTGAGAGTGAGTAGTTTCTGAGGCAAGGGCATTTTAAGTGTGGGATTCGTGTTGTGCCAGTTCCTTTAGGGTGCCTTCGATTTGTTTAGAACATTTCGCATATGCTCATTCCTCACTCCCATTTGCTTTTGCGTATCTCTCTGCTACTTGGTTCTGCAGCAAGTTTTTCTTTGTGTCTAGGAAAGTTTTTAGTTCAAGTCATTTTTAGTTTGTGTCTTATTTGTTTTATATTATGTTTGCTCGAGGACGAGCAAAGTTTTGGTTTGGGGGTGTTTGATCGTGCCTAAATTGTTGTATATTTCGGCCCTCATTCCTATTCCTTTGTCTCGTTCTTGAGTGTATTTTCTATATATTTTATGTCTTTTATGTCTAATAGGCTCGTTGGTGCTAATTGCAGGCAATAGATGTAATTCTGGTGTTAGAAGCTAGTTGCAGTGGTTCCTGCAGAAAAGGGGCAAAAGGAAAGACAAAGGATCATAACCAGCTCTACAGTGCGGGTCAAGTGCGGGTCGCAACAGCACTCCAACCGCACTCCTTGCCACAGCCGGGACCTGAATCATGAAGGAAAGATAAAGTGCGGGTTAAGTACGGGTCATCCAACCACACTTCACCGGCACTATTGCTCAAGACAGAGGAGCTGATTCGTACTTGACAGATAAAGTGCGGGTAAAATATGGGTAATCCAACCGCACTCCACCCGCACTGTTGCTCAAGACAGAGGAGCTGATTCGTACCTGACAAATAAAGTGCGGGTAAAGTGCGGGTAATCCAACCGCACTCCACCCGCACTGTTGCTCAAGACAGAGGAGTGGATTTACACCTGACACCAGAGTACAAGTAAAGTACGGGTAAAGTGCGGGTAAAGTGCGGGTAATCCAACCGCACTCCACCCGCACTGTTGCCCAGATCAGAGAACTGAAGATGAAGAAAACCTTTACAGTGCGGGTAATTCACCAGCACTCCACCAGCAACTATGCGCGCGACAGTTTCTGGTTTCAAGCTTAAGTGACCTATTTTTCCATCCTCTATAAATAGAAAATGATGGGAACAAACCAAAGGATCACCATACCTCCCAACACTTGTATTTTTAGCTAGAAACACATCTCCCTATCATCCAAACCATCTCTACTCAATCAAAGGCAACTAGGAGACTTGGATTCATGCTTCAAGGAAAGAGATCAATCTTCAAGGGTTATCTCTACTCTCTCTCTTAGTTTATTGGTTTGTAATAGAACATGAGTAGCTAAAATACCCCACTATGGGGTTGATGTTATTTGTATGATGGATATTTGGGCTTTGTAAATAAACGCTATGTGTTATATTTATTCTATCTCTATGTTTTATTCCATTGCTTTAATTGATTTCCATTATTGATTTGCTTGGATACACCCTATTTGCATGATTGATTTGGATTACTTGAGTAGGCAATTAGGTTGTCTAATGCTCAATTGAATGGAAGGGTTTCCAGAAATCTGGCTCTAAAACCATGCCCTTAATCTAATCATTAATTAGTGGCTTTCACTATACATCCTAGGTTAGCCACTTGTGAGAGAATTAGAAGCCTCCACTATACACCCTAGGTTTGCTACTTTAGTGATTCTACGAGAACTAACCTTCGAGTAGAATTCCGTTGACAACCTAAAGCCTCATCCAATCTCAAACGGGTGGCCTTCACTATACATCCTAGGTCGGCCACTTGTGAGGGAATTGGAAGCCATCACTATACATCCTAGGATGGCTACATTAGTAATAGGTTGAGCCATAGCTAGATAGATGAGCATTCATAGAACAAGTCCCAATCGAGTAACTAGCCACTGTTGGTTGCTTAGGAGGGATTAATCTCTAGTAGGAGGTCTTCGCTATACACCCTAGGTTGACCTCTTGCTATAGATATATACCAACACTATACACCCTAGGTTGGTTACATTTGTCAAAACGTGCTTAACTGAGAGTTTGTTGCAATTGCCCCAATATTCACTTACGGTCCATCAACTCCGTAGTTCCATCATCATTCATTCATCACTCCATTGTCATCCCATTTTATTTGCTTTCATAGTTTAGTTTATATTGTATCTTCATTCACCATCACTTTACTTTTATGCATACTAGTTATATTAATCCTAACTTATCACCGCTACCTCGATCTCAGTGGACGACACCCGTGCTTACTGCTTTACTTGTATTTATACTTGTGAACGCATCGCATAGGTTTTATAAATTGTTTTGACGGACGGTTTTCTGACGGCAAAAACCTTCTCATCACCAGGTGCTAAAGTGGCCTTAGTTGCCTACCTGGATCTTGCTGCCAGTGTTTATTCGCCAATTGCTTTCGCCGGGATACAACGAGTCCTACAAACAGGAGTGCGAGGTACCTTCGCCAGAGTACCAAGATTCCTAAAACAGGAAGGCGAGGTACTGAGATTCACCAAATTTTTGGTTCGCCAAGGCACCAAAGCTCCTACAAATAAAGGATCGAGGTACCTAGTTTCGCCAGAATACTTCCCTGGAGACCTAGGTTCCATGAACTTGAAAGCTAGGTACTCAATCATTCGACGAGGTTCCTAGTTTTTCGCTAGACTACTCACAATACTGCTTTCAGACCTAGTTTCTCCAAGACTCTCAGAACTGGAGTGCGAGGTACCATGGTACCGATCAACTGCTTTATTCTCGTCAGATTTTATGAGTTACCAAGTTTTGATTAATTCAAGTTTATGATGGGGACTCTTGCCCGAGTCTACGCTACAAATAGAAGTGTGTGACTAAATTAAATCGACAGATATAGGTGAAGTGAGTTTTTCTTTTCATTGATCAAATCGGGGAACCCTGCCCTTATTTTAAGCTACATACAAGATACAAGAAAAAAAGAGACAAGAAAATAAACTGGAGGTCTGAAACAGCCAGTTCCGTCTCTAACTTCTCACCAACTTACTAGATCTAGATCTGCATACCTAGGAACATTGATTTAAATCAGAATCTATATTGACGGTGCTGCCACGAACCGCGAAGGTAGGAGCAGAGGCCATGTTAGGATCAGTAAGAATAGGAAGAAAATAAGGATTCCCCCTCCCCCCCCCCCCCCCCCCCCCCCCCCCCCCCCCCCCCCACGTTTAAGATGCAACAGGGCACAAAGCCGCGGCTCGACCGAGTAATGCCTACACCATTGGCAAGGCCGCAGTGTCAGAGCCCACCATTCATCCTGATCCTAGGAATCCCTACTTTCCCTGTTCCTCTGGTAATTAAATCCACCAAGTACAGCTCCTTCCACAATACCAAGCATCCCGCCAGTCATAGAGCCGACATCTCCTCCTCCTCCCATAATGTCAGGTGATACGACGATCATCGGTCAACCTATGGAGACTGCCTGCTACAAAGGAAAAAGGGATTGTTTGAAGAGCCACCTAACAGATAAGGGGTATTTATAGAGGGAAAGATCGAATATCGAAAATGAGAGGATAAAGTCATTTATGTAACGTTCGATACACGGGATATGGAAGCCTTGCGGAGTGTGCTTTCCCCCCAAGGCTTAATGATTGGAATAATCGAACCTATCCTGGATCAACATCTGGAAAGACAGTTGAATACAAAATCCGAACCAATAATGACTACGTGGAAACCCACAAAAAATGAAGCGCCCGATCTATGACTGGTTGAGGTCTTGGTACTTTTCCCGGACCATTCGCGGTATTAACTTCCGGATAACCAAATTCCCACCTAGGTACTAAGGATCATCCCGGAACAAGCATTTCAACCTGGGATGTGATAAACTATACACGCATAAAATCAAAAAAAACAAAGAAGTTCTCATTACTAAAACCGGGGAGCCCATCCCCCGATCATGGGCTACAAAAGATAACACTATCTAGGTGCTACTGAATAAGGGATTAAGACGGATCAAGCATCCTCATGCTTCTGAGTGGCCGTCTTCTCGTCAGCTCCACCAGTTATGGTTTCCCCTCCTTCAATACTGGATGGAGCCCCGTCTGCTTCCTAGGCACCTACAGCAACCAGAATTTCCATTGGAGATGGATCTCCTTGAATCTCCCCTCCAACTTCCTCAATCAGAGCAGCCTGACTTTCCTTTTCCTGGGCAGGGTCAGATGATGAGATAGGCAGGACAACTTCTTCATCATCAGTAGCAGGCCGATCTCCTACCTCATTGCCAGACTCTACTGGAGAAGCAAAGGAGGCAGAAACCCCTCATCCAGCCTGTGCCACACCAAACTCAGGATCCTGCAGATTTGGAGTTGACTCAGCATTGCTTGGTGGAGGAATGGAGATAGAGCCCTGGTCCGGTCCTCCTACTACTCCACTATCTCCAACAACCTGGGAGGGCCCAGCCACATCAGAAGGTGCTGCCCAAGCTAGCTCAGCAGCTTTTGCCATGATCTCCTTCCGGTTCCACCCAGCAATGTCACCTAGATCAAACGGAGGAGGGAGAGCCAGGGCCATCTGGTAACCAGCAAAAAAGTAACCATCCCCAAAGGCAGTGTCTACTTGGGCATCTAGAGTGGTCACGCTGCTTCGAAGGGACTGGATTTCTTTCTCCAGCTCCACTACTCTCTTCTTCGCAATATCCCTCTCCTCCATGCGATGGAGGGACATGAGCTTCTCCATATCTAGGGTGTGCTGCATCCTCTCTCTGTCAACCTTCGCCTCGTCGGCTTCCTTTTGGGTATTCGCCAGCGACTGGTTCAGAACATCCATTCCCTGAGCAGCCTTAGCTAGCTCCTCTTTAGACCTCTTCAGCTCTGCTGTAGCTCCCCTGACTTGCTCTAGAAGGAGGCCAACCTATTGGCTCATGGCCACATTGAATTTAAAAGCCTGACAAAAATAATGCCCTTGTCAGAATATTCTTAACCTCTTACCTGAACAATCGATTAAAATAAGACAGCTTACCTCAGCTAGAAGGGCAGACCCCCTTCTAATTAGAAGCTCGGTCGGCATGGCGGTCATGACATCTAGACCCCCACCTGGGTAGGAAGCCGTGAAGTGGGCCAGAACTTCATCCTGGTTGCTATCCTTCGACCTCGACCGAGCCTTATCTCAAGGTACCACCCGTTTCTTCATAGCAGAGTCAGAACTCTTCTCAGCAGGTTTAGGCTGACCAGATGCCTCAACGGGAGAAGGAAGAGAAGCTGAGGCACCAGCATCAATGGCTGCTGCAACATTAACTGGTCTGAGGGGTGAAACCTCTTGCATCCGGCTAAAAGTACCTAGATACCTCCCCAATCTGGCTGTAAAAGCCTCTAGCGACCTAGCCGAGGTAGGAAGAGGGGGAGCTGGCGATCCTGATACCCCGACTGGGATCGTATCAGAGCCAGTAGGTACTCCAACCCCTCAAGTAGGTACTCCAACCCCTGCATCGAGTTCGAAACTTATTGGAATCCTGACAGGGAAAGACGGAGGAGAATCAACAGTACTGCCTGCCTGGTGGGTCTCCATCTCAGGAACCGATAGAGATACTGCTGAAACTATAAAGATATCCATAGTCAATATTCGCAGAGTCAATAAAAACAAGATAATATGAGCAAAGTCAGAAAAGTTTCCTACCTGGAGAAGCTCCAGAAATGCAAAAATAATGATCTACCCTCTTTGCCTCGAAGACCTCCATGATGGGAAACTTCGTGTTAACAAAATGACGGGCCATGATAGCCCGTAAGATTTTCTCCGATTCTCCAGATAGCTTGCTCTTCTGCAACGCGGGCTTGCCACTGAAAATAGTGGGAACTCGGAACTCAGACCCTCCGATATGAACCGAGCTTCCCCATTCACCTCCGAGGATGATCCATTCCTCCTTCCAGGAGGTATCCTTTTTCGTGGCCCTCGGTACCACAAATTACAAGTTGTTTTTGGCGCGAGCATAGAATTGCCCCTTCGGACCTTCGGCATTAGCAGCAATCTGAAACACGTACCCAATCTCATATGGGCCCGGTTCTCGATCGATGTTATCCTTCTGGCATTGCTCCCTCCACAACACGAGGAACCCTACCAAATGCCTCCAAAATCCTGGTGTCAACTAGAGAGGAGCTAACTGTAAGGCATGTAACGCCCTTCGTAAGGTGGGGTGGAGAGGTAGCCTGACCCCGCAATCGAAGGCTGCCGTGTGAATTGGGACCTCGCCAGCAGAAGGAGAATACATATCATACTCCCATGGAGGGACGATGATAGAGATCTCGGTGGGGATCTTAAAATCTCTCCGTTAACGTTTGATGGTTTCTGGAGTACTGGTAGAAGTAGGGACGCATCTATACTCATACGGAAGGGCCAGTACCCTCCCTATACTGTCTGTGACCTCGCCGACCCGGTCTTTACCAACCCCTACAGCAGTTCCTATATCTTCACTCGACTCCTGGTTGACACCAACCGGAGTCTTAGGATTGTTCGAGAAGCCTATACCGATTGCGATGTTCTGATTGGAACGGCGAAGTTGAAAGGGAACGTCGTCCCCGCTGTCGCTGCTATCGCGAGCCCTTTTTCTGGGGGTGAGGCTCCCGCCAGCCACCGCGTCGCCGTCGAAGAGCTGCTCAATGCTATCGCCACCAAGTGAAGACATAATGACAATTTCAGATAGTGATTTCTAGAGAAAAGGGAGAAGTTGAAGGTTGAGGCTAGGTTTTTCTTTTTGCTAGAAAATCTCAATCAGGAAGTTTGCTTGATAAGAATCACTTGCGAAGGCACCGGAGTTTATATAGGGATGATTACTTGTAACGGGCAGAAAGAGTAATTAATGCCGTGGTAAAATCGGCGATGTGGAGGGATCGTTTTCGAGAAACGTGTGCCCCCAAAATATTTCCCTTTTGAATTCGGCTTACCCTGATCGGCCACATGGAATGTAAATCAGTGTGCAAAGAAAGGATTCCCTCCTATGAGACGTTACGAAAAATTCTCCAAGTGCTATCTATCCTGACTCCAACCCCAACCCGATACCGGTGTTAAAGTCAGGGGGGACTTCTGTTAACAATTTTTTCTGGCAAGGGACCAAAGGAGAATTTTCCAGGAGAATCTACCTAGGAAAGATCATCTTGATATTCAAGATAACCAGTGAGATTGATACCACTACCTAGATGGAGATGATACTCGATAAGGTTAGGACCTCGACTACCTATCTATCTAGATGGGATATCATCCCCACAAGTATGTACCTCTCCCTACTGAAGCTCCTGATACTAGCTCAAGACTAGCACGATGATAACTTGCATGCCCAGCACCCCTCAAGCATCTCGACGTCGATCAAGGTACCAGGTACCTCAATACCTACCTCGGTGCTACCTCGATATCCACCTTGGTGCTACCTTGATATCCACCTTGGTGTTACCTCGACTCCCGCCTGATACTCTGTATGATCATCTGGAGCTCCTCCAAGGCAAGTACCTTACCTCCCATGCAATACGATAGGGAACGTGAAGACACAAGCACCATTCCAGCAGGAAGCAGAATAAGTTCACCAAAATGAGGTATCAGTGCTACCCTCCATCAGAAATCACGATCAGAATCTCCCGCCAAGCTCCACGAAGAAGGATGGTTGACTCCATCGCCATCAAGCTCCACGAAGAAGGAAAGTTGACTATATCGCCAAAATAAAGCGCCATTAATGACCCTATGGTCGATCGAATCATAATTCAAATTAACCATTGATTAACGGGATCTAATCTCGCGCCTTCAGCTCCACGCAAATGCCTTTCAACGCTTAAAATAGGACTCTCTATAATCTTCATTAAAAAGGACCGAATTTTGAGGAGATTATGGGAGTACTATATATACGGCATTGAAGGGTAAAGAAAAGGGATTTTTCGAAGCTTTCTTGATCACCAGAACGAAAGAGAGGTCCCGAGAGGTTCTCGGAATCCAGTGTGAGTCCATTGACAATCACTGGAAGAAAATCCACTTATCGACACAGAAGTTTTCTCCATCTCCATCCTGTGTAAAAGAGTGAAAAAGAGTGAGAGATATGTACGAATTCACATTGTAAACCCATGGTAGTAGTTGATTAAATAAAACAGTGTTCATTTTTACATCTCTCGGTCCCTTTGTGTCCTTTATCCGTTCTTTGGTCAGTCGACCTCGATCATACTAAAAGAGGGACCCCGGTACCGAAAGTACCTACCCCGCTGCTGCTACCGGTAGTGGGTGAGGGTGTTAACTGAGATTTTCTCCTCGAGTGAAATTTTCCGTTTGCAATATATAAGAGTGGTGTTAATAGCCAAAATTGGCTAAGGACCAAAGGGAAATTTTCCACCCTCCAGGCCTGGCTCCGTGCCCGAGATCATCCACCAGAAGACCATATTACCCAAAGCCGAGCTACGGCACCGCCCCGCAGGAACAAGGACGGGCTCCAGAAACATCCGGAATAAAGCCAGGAATGATCAGATCAAGCCCGCATCACCGAACATGAGAACGGGAAATTCCCCCCCGAAGTCGGGATCACCTCGTAACTTCTCCAGAAGCTCGCCAGTACCTCGCTGACATAGTAAGGTGTTCGCAGGAGGCCGCACCTAGCTTCAAAAGGTCAAGGGAGGATAAACCTAGCTTCTGATTAGACGAAATTCCTTTATATCAGGGCTAGAACACTGATCGACCTCACTACCTGATGTACCCCGCCACATTACATGCCATATTCGACGATCCCTACGGGAGAACATGCTAGACTTGAAGACACATAGGATCATATCTTAAGACATTGCATGCGTACAGAACAAATAATAAAGTCCAAGTAGGAAACAAATTGATCTCTGCCAAGATATCCACGATTCAACAATTAATTCAAAGTCAATAACATTTAAAATGAAAATCCCGTCCGATAAGGAGGGGAGAGATGGAGAAACTCAAGGGAAGAATCAATTAGTTTAACCTACGAAGACATTGTATAAAGGAGGGACTTCTTCCTTTTGAAAAAAGGAGACTACTATTCGACAGGCACACAACAAGTACCCAACTACACCCTAGAGAAAAGTGAGATCAATTTGAGAGAGAGAGAGAGAGATGTAATCACATATTATCAATAGAGGAAGCCTTTTTTGATTCTTTTGAATAGCTAATAATATCGTTGTTTCCTTGTCATTTTATTAGGCATTAATATATATATATATATATATATACGTTCTACCTTGGTCATCACCTACGTGGTAATGATCTCGAGGGTGTTAACTGAGATTTATTGCCCCCAGCTAAATTTTCGTTAACACTTTCTGGCGCCGTCTGTGGGAATAAACCTACACCTAGTTAATCAGATCAACTACTTACATTTACATTTTCGTTGTTTTACAGGAACTATGAGGCTCCGCTCTTCCCAAGGCCAACATGGGGTTTCGGAATAACCCCCGGCGAGGCCTACGCGAAAAGCCCTAAGAAAGGGGAGAAAGTTAGGGTATGGCAGTCAAGCTCCGGTCCAAACAACTAATGCGCGGGCTTCTGGCCACCTTATAGTGAGCCAGGCCATGCTCGACCAACAAGCGGCAGCCTTCGTGGAAACCGTCTGCATCCGCCTGCTCGCTGAAGGCATCACGGTCCAGCCAACCAACCTGAATGATCAGGGAGAGCCGAGCAGGTTCGGAGCTAGGCAGCCTGCCTTCGATCGCCTGGGACCTCCACTTCCATACCCAGCTCGAGACAAGACTGGGCCCTAACTTTCGATCCGGGATAGACTGGGACCCATGCCCCCAGTTTTGAAAAGACCTTCACAATATCAACCCAGGCGAGTTAAGTCCGCCGCAGATGCTTTGACCCGGGAGCAACGAGAGCTATCCCACCCAACTGCATCAAGGAGGAACGCCTAGGCCCAAGAGAAGGAGAGTAGACAAACTCAAATGTATCCTGTCCATGAAGGGGACAGGATAGAGGTTGCCAATTCATCAGAGAGACTCGATAGTGAAGAATCCGAGGTCAATTCAAAGAAACCTGGGAACAAGAGACTGAGGGATCAGCTGGTCAAGCTATAGAAGGAGGTCCAGCAGATAAGAAAAGGAAGGAATAAGGATGATAAAAAAGATCCTTTGAGTGAGATGAACTCTCCCTTCACTAGGAGGATCGGAGAAGCGGAGCTCCCACCAAAGTTTAAAATGCCAGCAGATAAGTTCTCCAGAACGGAATATCCTCTAAGCCACCTAGAGAGCTTCGTTCAACAGATGGAGGTCCAGAACACTACCAGAGTAGCTATGTGTAGGATGTTTTCAATGACCCTAACCGACTACGCTAAAACTTGGTTCAGGAAGCTGCCCGCTGGTAGAGTGGACTCTTTCACGAAGTTATCAACAGATTTTTGCTCGCAGTTCCAAGGAGTCAAACCTCATCCGAAAGATCCCATACACCTCCAATATGTGATTCAGGAACGAAGTGAGACACTTCGATCGTACATCGAACGTTTTCACAAAGAGGTCATACAAATGGGAGTTTTCACAGAGAAAGAAACTCTCGCCAACTTCAGGAGAAACCTATGGGCGGGAAAGCTTTCCCTCTCCTTCGCCAAGAGACCTCCTGAGACTTACCAGGAGGCCTACGATTGGGTTCTTGAGCAGGTCGAGATCGACGAGCAACTCAAAGTCAAGATGGAACATGACGACATGAGAACAGCGAAGCATCTGAAAAAAGAAGCCCCCAAATTTGAACCAGCTCAGAAAGCTTAGAATAAACCCCCCAATAGGTTGACCTATCGCATTCCCGCTCCTCATCACATGCAAGAAAAATATCCAGCAAGATGAACCCTTCCTCGGGCTTCGCCACCTCCCAGGAACGTGGCCACTGTAATGCGAGGGGAGAAAGGGTATGACTACTACACTCCTTTGAACGCTTCCAGGGAAACGGTCTACCTTGCTATACGAGACAAGGGGCTACTCCAAAAGCCTGCTCCTATGAAAGCCCCTGTTGACAGGAGGAACCGGTACAAGTACTGCGACTTCCATAAAGACGTGGGCCATAACACTTCAGAGTTTTATAATTTGCGTAACCAGATTGAAGCCCGGATAAGGGGGGATGCTTGATTGAGTTTCTACAGCAGATCAGAGATAATATTCGGACTGGAAGGGAGGTACAAGCCGGGATCCGTGAGGATGTGGATAAGAGAAAGGGGGAACAGGCTGACTTAATGCAACAAATCCAGGTGATACACACCATCAGCGGAGGGCCCACACTGGCTGGCACTTCAAATAATTCCCGAAAAAACCATGCAAGGAAGATTCCTCACATAGAAGAAAGTTAGGGGGTCTTCAAGGTCAGCCAAAGCCCGATAGAGTCCTCCCAGTTGGCACAGATCGTTTTCACTGAAGCAGATGTCTTCAACACCGTGCAACCTCATGATGATCCCATGGTAATCACAATACAGATTGCCAACTGCCTGGTCCATCGCATGCTCATAAATACAGGTAGCCGTGTAGATATCCTCTTCAAGGATACTTTGGAAAAATTAAACCTGAAGCAAGGTTGTTACAATAGCTGTACAACTCCACTTTATGGATTCACTAGAGATTCGATCATACCAATGGGGTCGATGATCCTCCCAGTGATTATCGAAATCACCCCTCTCCACCAGAATGTTATAACCGCCTTTGTTATGGTCGACACCCTATCGGCCTATAACGCCATCCTAGGGAGACCTTTCCTATCTTCCTTGAAGGGAGTCTTATCCATATACAATAATGTCCTGAAGTTCCCGGTTGGAGCCAAGGTAGGAGAAGTACGCGGAGACCAGCAGGCAGCTAGGAGATGCTACGCAGTGTCTGCCAATCCAACAGTTATAGCAAAACAATGCGTACATGTGGCATTAGTCTAGGAAAACATGGAAACATCCCGGATAATGTAGGAAAAGATGGAGCCCGCAGAGCATCCTGAGCATCCAGAAAGCGAACCTATTATGCTTTATGATGAGGAACGGAGCAAGGAGTGGGCCAGCGGATAGCCCGTAGATAGACTAGAAGAGATACCCATCAAAGATGACGATCCCTCCAAGGTTGTCAAGGTCAGGGCCACCCTTGAACCAGAAATGAAAAAAGGTTTAATTAATCTTCTCAGAGAATTCAGCGACATCTTCGCTTGGAGCCATGATGAAATGCTTGGAATCCAGGCATCATTGGCCACCCATCGACTATCAGTAGATCAAACAGTCAAGCCCGGTAAACAGAAGAGGCGTCACTTCAACCTTGAGAGGAACGCTGTGGTACAGGAAGAGGTAGATAAATTGATCAAGGCAGGGTTTATCAGAGAAGTACGCTATCCCGAATGGATCGCCAACATGGTCATAGTTACGAAGGTGAATGGGAAGTGGCGTATGTGTGTCGATTACACCGACCTCAACCGGGCCTGTCCAAAAGACAGTTTTCCTTTACCAAAGATCGACCAGCTGGTTGACTCCACGTCCGGGAATAAACTCTTGAGTTTTATGGACGCGTTCTCAGGATACAACCAAATTAAAATGCACCCGGCTGACCAAGATAAAACCAGTTTCATTACTGGGCAGGGCTTGTATTGTTACAAGGTGATGCCGTTTGGTTTGAAGAACGCAGGGGCTATATACCAGCGGCTGGTTAACAAGCTGTTCAAGCTCGAGATAGGAAGGACGATGGAAGTATACATCGACGACATGATCACAAAGTCACCAACCGCAGAAGGACATCGTGAAGACCTTCGCAAGACCTTTCTCATACTGAGAGAAAACCAGATGCGGTTGAACCCCTCCAAGTGTGCCTTCAGGGTAATAGCGGGGAAGTTTCTAGGCTTCATGGTTCATGAGAGAGGCATAGAGGCCAACCCATAAAAAATCAAAGCTATCTTGGACCAAGAATCCCTAACATCACTCAAACAGGTACAAATTATGACTGGACGTGTAGCGGCGCTCAACAGGTTTATCGCTCGCTCCACCGATAAATGTCTCTCTTTCTTCAAAGCCATCAAACAAGGGAAAAACATGAAGTGGAGCCAGGAGAGCGAGCAAGCCTTCCAAGCCTTGAAAGAATACCTTACAAGCCTACCGTTATTAGTCAAGCCAGTTCTCGGAGAAGAGCTGCAGATCTACCTGGCTGTCTCAGAAACTGCAGTAAGAGGAGCTTTGGCCAAGGAGTGTGGCGATGGTTTTCGAAGACCCATATACTATGTGAGTCATACTTTTACCAAGTCATAGAGGAATTACATTCTCCTGGAAAAGCTCGCTCATGCTCTAGTGATCTCAGCGAGGAAGCTCTATCCCTATTTTCAAGCTCACACAATAGCAGTGGTGACGAACCAACCTCTCTGCCAATTCTTACAAAGACCAGACGTGTCCGGAAGGCTAGTCTTATGGGCCCTAGAGCTCACTCAGTTTGACTTAAAGTATAAGCCCCGGACCACGATTAAGGCATAGGATTTGGCTGACTTCGTGGTCGAATTTTGAGCGCTCCCAGATCAAGAGAATCTCTCAGCACCAAATGAGATTCTTGAAAAGACATCCGAGATCGACAATTGGGCGGAAGACTACAAGCCATGGACCCTCTTTACAGATGGAGCATCCGGGCAAGCGGGGGGAGGGGCTGGCATAGTTTTAATAGACATAGAGGGGACTGAATTCTGCCACTGTTTTAGATTCGAGTTTAAAGCCACCAATAATGAAGCAGAGTACGAAGCCCTCCTAGCCGGGATGACGGTAGCCATCAAACTAGAGGCCGATTACCTGCAAATCAAGAGCGAGTCATTGCTTGTTGTCAATCAGTTGACTGGTGTGTACTAGGCAAAGGGAGATAATATGGATGCCTACCTAAAGCTAGCCCAATTGCTAAAAAATAAGTTTAAGGGGTTTAAGATCGATCAGGTGCCTCGACTTCAAACCACCGCGCAGATGTTCTGGCTAAGATAGCTGCAAATGGAGGCCAATCCTTACCACGGGGAATTCCCCTCCAAGTGATCTCCCAACCAAGCATAGCAACAAATAAAGAAATCTGCTCCCTAGATCGCCAGCCTTGCTGGATGGACCCGATCGCTGCCTACCTCCTTGAGGGAGAGCTCCCCGAAGAGCCCGACCAAGCCCGAAGAATTAAAAGACTCTCGATCCGATATTGTTTGGTAGACGGGTACCTCTACAGAAGGGGCAGATCCCTCCCCTTACTTAGATGCTTGCATCCTGACGATGCTAAATGGGCACTAAGAGAAGTCCACTCTAGGGACTGTGGGAACCACATAGGTGGAGAAGCTCTAGCATATCAGGTGCTTCGTATGGGGTACTATTGGCCGACCATCCACCAAGATGCAAGGAGTTTTGTTCAATCTTGCGAGCTATGTCAAAGAACTTCAAACTTGAACCACCAGCCACCTGAGCGACTGTCGTCCCTCAGTTCACCTTACCCCTTTTCCATGTGGGGAATAGACCTAATTAGACCACTCCCCACCGCTCCCGGACAAATGAAACATGCTATCGTGGCTATCGACTACTTCACAAGATGGGTCAAGGCAAGGCCTCTTTCTCAGATATCAGAAAAAAATACGACCAAGTTCATCAAAACCAACGTGGTATGTAGATTCGGGACCCCTCTCATCATTATAGCTGACCTGGGGAAGCAGTTCGACAACGCCCGATTCAAAGATTTCTGCAAAGGATTGAGGATCGACCTCAGGCTCGCTTCAATAGCCTATCCCCAGACTGACGAGCTGGTGGAATCCACAAACAAGACTATCAAGAAACTTCTAAAGAAGAAGCTACAGTAGAAAAAAGGCAAATGGGCCGAAGAACTGCCAGAAGTCCTATGGACATACCGGACTACAAAGAGAACAGCTACCGGAGAGACACCTTACTCCCTAGCATTCAGAGTTGAAGCGGTCCTCCCCATCGAGCATAAATTAACCCCGTTCAGGGTACAGCACTTTGAGCCCGAAAGTAACGAGGTCAAGCTCCAGGCTAATCCGGACCTCCTAGAAGAGAAACAAGACCGGGTAGCGGAGAAAGTGGCAATCTACCAAAGCAAGATCGCTAGATATTTCAACCGAAAGGTCAGAGCCCAGAATTTCAAAGAAAGGGATCTGGTGCTTAGGAAAGTGACCCTGAATACTCGAAAAAGGTCAGATGGAGTCTTAAGCCCTAATTGGGAAAGGCCATATTTGATAAAGCTAGTTGCTCGCAATGTAGCCTACAAACTCGAAGACATGGACGGATGACCCATCGACCACACTTGGAATGCATATCACTTGAGGAAATTCTACCCTTGAGCAGGGAGATTTCCAAGCAGACTACCCTCATTTAGGTTTCATTAGAATCCCTAATAAAGATGTACTACATATCGATCATCAATAAAGTCATTTTTCTTTTTCATCTTTACCTCCAACTATGTTCAACATTAGTGTCTACATCCTTGAGTGGGAAATTCAGCATGGACACTTCAAGACCAGTGATTAGCCTGGGAAGCCCCCTCGCTACCTCTTGATGCCTTGGTCGGGCTACCACCCCCAAGAAGGGTCTGAGTGTAAGAGCATAATTGCCATCCAGATCTCTAGACCAGGAAATAGCTAAATAACCCTCCTGATACCTTGGTCGGGCTACCACCCCTAAGAAGGGTCTGAGTATAAGAGCATAGTTGCCGTCCAGATCTCGAGACCAGGAAATAGCTAAATAGCCCTCATGATGCCTTGGTCGGGCTACCACCCCCAAGAAGGAGCTGAGTATAAGAGCATAGTTGCCATCAAGATCTCGAGACCATGAAATAGCTAAATAGCCCTCCTGAGGCCTTAGTCGGGCTACCACCCCCAAGAAGGGTCTGAGTATCAGAGCATAGTTGCCATCAAGATCTCGAGACCAGGAAATAGCTAAATAGCCCTCCTGATTCCTTAGTCGGGCTACCACCCCCAAGAAGGGTCTGAGTATAAGAGCATAGTTACCATCCAGATCCCAAGACCAGGAAATAGCTAAATAGCCCTCCTGATGCCTCAGTTGGGCTACCACCCCTAAAAGGGTCTGAGTGTAAGAGCATAGTTTCCATCCAGATTTTGAGACCAGGAAATAGCTAACTAGCTCTCCTGATGCCTTGGTCGGACTACCACCCCCAAGAAGGGTCTGAGTGTAAGAGCATAGTTGCCATTCAGATCTCTAGACCAGGAAATAGCTAAATAGCCCTCCTGATGCCTTGGTCGGGCTACCGCCCCCAAGAAGGGTCTGAGTATAAGAGCATAGTTGCCATCCAGATCTCGAGACCAGGAAATAGCTAAATAGCCCTCCTGATACCTTGGTCGGGCTACCACCCACAAGAAGGGTCTGAGTATAAGAGCATAGTTGCCATCCAGATCTCGAGACCAAGAAATAGCTAAATAGCCCTCATGATGCCTTGGTCGGGCTACCACCCCCAAGAAGGATCTGAGTATAAGAGCATAGTTGCCATCCAGATCTCGAGACCAGGAAATAGCTAAATAGCCCTCCTGATGCCTTAGTCGGGCTACCACCCCCAAGAAGGGTCTGAGTATAAGAGCATAGTTGCCATCCAGATCTCGAGACCAGGAAATAGCTAAATAGCCCTCCTGATTCCTTAGTCGGGCTACCACCCCCAAGAAGGGTCTGAGTATAAGAGCATAGTTACAATCCAGATCCCGAGACCAGGAAATAGCTAAATAGCCCTCATGATGCCTCGGTTGGGCTACCACCCCCAAGAAGGGTCTAAGTGTAAGAGCATAGTTGCCATCCAGATTTCGAGACCAGGAAATAGCTAAATAGCTCTCCTGATGCCTTGGTCAGACTACCACCCCCAAGAAGGGTCTGAGTGTAAGAGCATAGTTGCCATCAAGATCTCTAGACCAGGAAATAGCTAAATAGCCCTCCTGATGCCTTGGTCGGGCTACCACCCCCCAGAAGGGTCTGAGTATAAGAGCATAGTTGCCATCCAGATCTCGAGACCAGGAAATAGCTAAATAGCCCTCCTGATGCCTTAGTCGGGCTACCACCCCCAAGAAGGGTCTGAGTATAAGAGCATAGTTGCCATCCAGATCTCGAGACCAGGAAATAGCTAAATAGCCCTCCTGATGCCTTAGTCGGGCTACCACCCCCAAGAATGGTCTGAGTATAAGAGCATAGTTGCCATCCAGATCTCTAGACCAGGAAATAGCGAAATAGCCCTCATGATGCCTTGGCTGGGCTACCACCTCCAAGAAGGGTCTGAGTGTAAGAGCATAGTTGCCATCCAGATCCCAAGACCAAGAAATAGTTAAATAGCCCTCATGATGCCTCGGTTGGGCTACCAGCCCCAAGAAGGGTCTGAGTGTAAGGGCATAGTTGCCATCCAGATCTCGAGACCAGAAAATAGCTAAATAGCCCTCCTGATGCCTTGGCAGAGCTACCACCCCCAAGAAGGGTCTAAGTGTAAGAGCATAGTTGCCATCTAGATCCCAAGACCAGGAAATAGGTAAATAGCCCTTTTGATGCCTTGGTCGGGTTACAACCCCCAAGAAGGGTCTGAGTGTAAGAGTATAGTTACCCTTCGGACCTCGAGACCAGGAAATAGCTGAACAGCCTTCCTGATGCCTCAATCGGGCTACCTCTCCTAAGACGAATTTAAAAACAAATATTTGTTTTCATGTGCAGAATCAAGATCATCATAATAAGAATTCCCTACCAAAGTTTTAAGGATGTATGAACAAATTGTTATTGCGGATGCAATTCTGGTTCCTATTCAAGACCAGGAATGAAACAAGAGTTCTCAAAGCGTGTTGATTTCTCATTAAAGATAAGAGGAGCCTATCCCCCGGTAAGGCTACATCTATCCAACAGGGAGCCTAACCCCATTCTCGAGAGCTGTGACATGAATTGGAAGGACGCCCTTAGGGGGGTCGAAGAACTCATAACCCTTGGGAGGTACAGAGATGGAAACGCTGTCAGGAATACCATACTTCGACCTCAAACGGTCAATCACGACCGGATCGACAATGAAATTAGGGATAACCCTGAAATCATAGGGAGGAAGCCTCTCCAAAAGGGGGCCGGAAGCTGGGACTCGATGCTCCCCCGCTGTGTTGACGCCCACCTTTCTATCAGAGTCGTCATCGGCTATATCCAAAGGGTGATCAGGATGGTTAGAAAACCTGGTCCCAATGGACACATTCCTATTTGACCGCCGACGCTGCGGGTTGGGCGTGGAATCGTCGCTGTCTAAGTTCCTCCTTGCCCGTTTCCCCGGGGCAAGGCTAAAGACCTCATCGCCATCAACTATGGAGTCAACTGAATAATGACTGTTTTTCGACATGATGAAGTCAGTAAGGATGAAGAATGAAGAAAAAGATAAGCTTGAGAGAAAGGCTATGAGAGAAAGTATATCTTGGGAAAAATTTGAGTTTGAAAGATGTGAGGAAGATGTTAAGATAAATAGGTATATATAGGCAAGAGGGCAGCAGCACGAGCTGTTGAGATCTTCGGTTGAGATCACAAAGAATCTCGGGGACTGCCGTAACGTAACCGGATTAACTCAGAAACAAGTTAGTCAGCTCATGCCACGTCACTTGCACAGTTAATGAGGAGATCTCCCCAAGATTCTGGTAACGGTAAAGAATCTCGGGGACTGTCGTAACGCAACCGGATTAATTCAGAAATATATTAGTCAGTTCACGCCACGTCACTTATGCAGTTAACGAGAAGATTTCCCCAATATTTTGGTAACGGTAAAGAACGAAAGATTTCCCAAATAAAATAAAAAATCTGACCCCAACCCCAAGCTCGACAACCGGTGTTCAAGTCAGAGGGGACTTCTGTTAATAGCCAAAATTGGTTCTGAGTAAAACGTTACACCCTCAAGTGATACTCGGACTCTCACTCTAGATAGCCTCAGGCTATGGACACTACCACTCGCCACTCTTGGTTCAATCCCTAGTGATATCCACTGATACACTACTCTTGGAGTGAGCACCTCCTACTCTACCCGCAGGCCTTTTACAATGGATTCTTGACTGATGCTTGTCAACCACAACTTGGTTGCAAGACTTCAATGCTTGTGCAACTTCACCCCGAAGCCACAAGACTTTGACTCAATGAAGAGTATAGGGTCTAAGTGAACAATCAATGAATGCTCAACACAATATATGTTAGACCAAACATACAATGCTTAACTAGATGTAGATAATGCAATACAACAACCTAGTTATCAAATAATGCCTACATGTACACACATGAGGTCTCAATTAGTTGTAGAGAAATTCTAACAACCTAATTGTCAATTAAATTCACATAAACATTCATAAACTTGACTAGATGCACAAAGTCAACCTAATCATCAATTAAGCATACATGAATATTTATGGATTAGCTATTTAGGCATAAATGACCTAATAATGCAAGCTATCACAAACAAACACAATCAAATATTCATGAACATTAACTAGTTGATTAAAACACAATTTCTCAACCTAGTTATCAATTAATCACACATGAATATTTATGACCTAGCTTTTAGGCAAAAATGACCTAATCAATTAAGCTATCAAAATACAAATCCAATCAAGTTATCAAGACTCATAAATATGCAATGAAGTAGAGTCTAGGTATTTAATCATGAAATAAATACCTAATCTAGAGTAAGAAGAACAATAAATGATATTCAAAGAAGTTCTTGCTTACCTAGTCATGAAACAATGAAGACCCATGCTAAAATGATGTTGAATGATGCAATATGGAGATGGGTTTTGGGTTTGGAGAGTCAAAGATGCTTTCTTGAAGCTTTCTCTCTCTAGGAGCTCTAACCTCTCTCTAAAAATGAATTTTTGAGCTCTTGGTCGGCCAAGAAGAGAAGAGGAAGAATATATATGAAGCCCTAGTTAAAACTACATCATTTTGAACTTGGGAAACAGAATCCCGTCAAAACCACTTGCTAGACCGCGGCATAGGTAAGTGTCAAGACCGCAGTACATACAGCAGTGCACCGTCTGGACAACACCGCGGTTGGGACCGCTGTGCGTGCAAGTGCACAGGTCGCGGTCCATGTCGCGCATGACGCACTGGAGAATACCGCTCCGTGCACCGCGGTGCAAGCAAAAGCCTGACGAGCGGTATAGGCCGTGCTAAAGGGAAAAATCCCTTTTTAACATTCAAGAAAAAAGTCTATCTTACATGAATGTTGTGCAAGTGTGAAGTGAGTGAGATGCACACAATGAAGCACAATTAACATGTCAAACATGTTTATCAAATGAGATACAATGCAAGATATGATATCTAATGCAAGCTAGTGAGTGTTTACAAAAGGATGCACACTTATATAAACAATAAAGAACACAAATGCAAGATAAACAAAACATGCATGAAGTGTGTGTGTGCACCTAAACTCTTCAAGAGACAAAGTCAAGTGAGTATACCTTTTGCTCTTGAAGTCATGGAGATGTTTGGAAGCTTGTCAACACGGACCTAAGCTACCCATTACACAATCATCCCCAATGTGGTGGTTTGTCATGAAATAAGCCAATCATAAAATCGAGGTCCTTACAGGAAGAATCAATTAGTTTAACCTACGAAGACATTGTATAAAGGAGGGACTTCTTCCTTCTGAAAAAAGGAGACTACTATTCGACAGGCACACAACAAGTACCCAACTACACCCTAGAGAAAAGTGAGATCAATTTGAGAGAGAGAGAGAGAGAGAGATGTATATCACATATTATCAATAGAGGAAGCCATTTTTGATTCTTTTGAATAGCTAATAATATCGTTGTTTCCTTGTCATTTCATTAGGCATTAATATATATATAAATAAATATATATATATATATACGTTCTACCTTGGTCATCACCTACGTGGTAATGATCTCAAGGGTGCTAACTGAGATTTATTGCCCCGAGCTAAATTTCCGTTAACAAGTGGTGATGATAATGAATGAGGGTTTGATTGTGTGTGAGAAAAAAATTATTTGGAAAAGAAGAATATTTTATGTTTTGTAAAGCAGGAAAAAAAACTAAAGATGGAATTTAAAAAAAAAATATGGTTTGGAGTATCTTTAGAACTTTCTTGTTTTGTTTAGTAATTTTAATTCAGATTAAAAATGTTATTAACAAAAAAATAAATGGAGTATAAACATATAGTTAATGGATTGTGTTAACAGGGTTTTTTGGCAAGGGTCCAAAGAAGAATTTTCCACCAAGAAACCACCTGGTAGGGACCATTCCCAGCTCCTAGGTACCCAACAGGATCGATACCGCGACCTTGGAAGAATCGATACCTGGTAGAGCTGGAAACCTCGACCGCCTGTCTACCAAGATGAGGCACCAAAAATACAAACCAGGCAGAGCAGATACATCTACCCCGACACCTGATGAAGCTAGTACCACGATACCATGCACCCAGTACCTCGCATACACCCAGTGCCTTTTACCTGGCACCTAGGTACCGCGACATGTATCCAGTACCCCAGGGTACCTCAACATCTACCTGGTGCCCGAATACATCGATATCTGTCTGGTACCCAGTACCTTGACATCAACCCAGAATCCACCATAGACAGGTATCCTACTCGCTGAGCAGGAAGAATGTCGCCACGGAGCCACTAGCATGCTATAACAAGCATCATGCCAGCGAGAAGGGACTGGTACACTAGAGTACCTTGTCTGAAGGGAAGAAGCATGCAACACCACCTTACTCCATTAATGGCCATTCACAACGCCATTAATGAAGAAAGCAGTCAACTCCATTAATGGCCATTCATAACGCCATTAATAAGGGAATCAGTCAACTCTATTAATGGAGATAATCAGCCCCATTAGTGAGAGGATATTCAACTCCGTTAATGCCAGGTCAACGTTCCTCTGATTACGAATTAATTAGTGGAGTGGGCAACAAGAATAAGAATATATAAATATGACCAAGTTCTCTCCAATAAGGGGGTTCGAACAAAAAATACAATTCACCAGCTCTGGTTCTAGGTTCGCTACCAGCTCTCTTGAATATCTCTATCTCAAGGGTTTCGACATATTTCTCCAGTCTGATATTCTCTCCAACAGCTCTCCTACATCTCCATATCTCTAAGATGTCTCCGATCCCTGATTCGCCAACTTCTCCACTAGGAATATGAGTTCGCCATCGCTTGGAGTGTAAAAGCGACTCTGCCCGAATTCCCTCTACACCACCATTGTATCGACTGCTATGTATGTTAGTTTTCGCGATGAATGTACCAGTACCAAATGGCACCCCTCTAACTGTGACCTACCAGGACTCAGTTTGTATTAATGTAAGCTCTCCGAAGCACCTCTCATAATATATAAATATGAAGAAGGGTCTTTCTCCCTTCCTATGGATACTGCTTGGGGGTTTTTCAGCATGTGATCAATCGTGATGCTTTTCCCCCCTAGGTTAGTCCACCACTACTAAAAGAGTTGTCATTCTCCCATCTATCTCCTTGTTATAAATGCATGTATGCATGCTAGGCACCGACCATGTTGGTCCTAGCTCTCATGTACCTCTCCTGGCTCATTATCTAGGTCGGGGGAATATTGATGGCACCTATAGAGGTGACTAGGTACCAGGATCAGATACCAAGACCGGGTACCAGCCTACTGCACCAGATGGGAGGGATGACTGCTCTCCTACCATGGTATCTATCTCACTTTCACCTTACCAGAACAACGCTACAAAGTACCTACCCCCCCCCCCCCCCCCCGCTGCGACCTCCGGGGTAGCGGGTCTAGGGTGTTAATTGAAATTTTGCTCCTTGAGTGGATTTTTCCATTAAAACTTTTTGGTGCCGTCTATGGGAAGCTCACTTATTCACTCGGGATGAAAATCTCAGTTAACACCCTCACCCACTACAGGTAGCAGCAGCAGGGTAGGTACCTTCGGTACCGGGGTCCCTCTTTTTTGTATGATCGAGATCGATAGATCAAAGAATGGAGAAAGAAGACAAAGGGACCGGGAGATATAAAATAAACACTGTTTTATTTCGTCAATCACTACGGTAGGATTACAATATGTATACATGCATATTTCTCTATATTTTCACTCTTTCATATAGGATGGAGATGGAGAAAATGTTCGTGTCGTTAATTGGATATTTTTCCTCTAGTAATTGTCAATGGACTCTCATTGGCTTCGGGGAATCTCAGAGATAATTCACCCGGGGTCTCTCTGGTTATGGCGATCAAGAATACTCAAAAATCCCCCCTTGCTTTACCCTTCAATGCTGTATATATAGTACTCCCCGAATCTCCTCAAAATCCGGTCATCTTTAATGAAGATTATAGAGAGTCCTATTTTAAGCGTTGAAAAGCATTTGCGTGGAGCCAAAGGCGTGGGATTAGATCCCGTTAATCAATGGCGAATTCAAATTCTGATTTGGTCAACCATTGGGTCATTAATGGCGCTTTATTTTGGTGATGGAGTCAACTTTCCTTCCTCGTGGAGCTTGATGGCGAGGGAGTCAACTTTTCTTCTTCGTGGAGTTTGATGGCGATGGAATCGACTTTCCTTCTTCATGGAGTTTGGAGGGAAATTCTGACTTTGAGTTCTGACGGAGGATAGTGCTGGTACCTCATTTTGATGAGCGTGTTCTGCCTCCTACTGGAATGGTGCTTGTGTCTTCGTGTACCCTATCGTATTGCTTGGGGGGTAGGATACTTGCCTTGAAGGAGGAGCTCTGGATAAGCATATTAAGTACCAGACAGGAGTCGGGGTGGTACCAAGGTAGATATCGAGGTGCTACCGAGGTAGGTATCGGGGTACCTGGTACCTTGATCAACGTCGAGATGCTTGCGGGGTGCTGGGCGTGCAAGCTATCATCGTACTGGTCTTGAACTGGTATCAGGAGCTTCAGTAGGGTGAGATACATGCTTTCAGAGCTGATATCCTATCTAGATAGATAGATATTTGAGGTTCCAACCTCGTCGGATATCGACTCCATCTAGGTGATGGTACCGATCTCACAGGTCTCTTGGAGTATCTTGATAAATCTTCCTGGATAGGTCTCTGTTTGGAAAATTCTCCTTTGGTCCCTTGCCAGAAAAACTTGTTAACACATTTATACCATTTATCAAAATTACATAAATAGACATATAATTTAATAATAACTTCTTGCCAAAAAAATTCAATAATAATTCTTCTTCAATATGAATTCTAATAAAACCCCCACACCCACAAACAAGGTGTTTACTTGATTATTATTATTATTATTTTTATCGTTTTAAACCCTAAAATTTATTTATTTAATTTCTAACATATTACTCTTATTATATGTGTTAACATAGTTTTTTGGCAAGGGTCCAAAGGAGAATTTTTCCCCAAGTATCTACCTGGTAGGAACCAATCCCGGCTCCCAAGTCCCTAGCAGGGCCAGTACCACGATCTCAAGGGAAGCAACCCAAAGTTCGACTACCCATCTACCTAGATAAGGCACCAGAAATGTTCAACCAGAAGGATCAGGTACCTCGCTGTACACCCATACTAGCACCAAGTGGAAGAGATATCGCGGTATCATTCTTCTAGTACCTCGCGGGAACCTGATACTTCCTTTCTGGTGTCTCGGTACCGCAGGCTGGTGCCCGATATCCCAAAACACCTCGACGTTAACCCAGAATCCAATCAGGATGGGCATTCTATCCGTCTCACGGGAAAAATACCGCTACAAGGTCGCAAGGGAGAGTAAAATGGGCATCACGCAAGGAAGTCAGATTAGTATATCGGTAAACCGCATTACCAAGATATTGAACCCATATTCATCTCCAAATAATACCAGTAGAAAGAGTTGACTCCCTCGCCATTTAAAGTGCCATAAATGAGACCAAACGGTCAACCAAAATCAGGATTTAAATACGACAATAATCAACGGGATAAAATCCCGCGCCTTTAGCCCCACTTAATGCCTTTCCATCGCCTAAAATAGGACTCTCAATAATCCTCATGAATACCACCGGATTCTGAGGGGATTTTCTAGGAAGCCTATATATACAACCATGAAGGATAAAGAAAGGGATAGAAAAATCATTTCTTATTGCCAGAAAAGAGAGTTTAATTTCCAGAGGAATTCCTTTTGAATTCTCTAAAGCTAGTGAGATTCCATTGACAATCACTGGAAGAATATATCTACTTATCGACTTAAACGAAGGTTCCACCATCTTTCTGTGTAAAAACAAAAGGAGATCTAAGTGAGGGGAGTGTACATGTTGTAACCATAGTTTCAATACTCTTTCAATTAGATAGTGTTTTTTCATATCTCGTTGTTCCCTGTTATTTCTTTTTCGTTCATTTTTATCTATGTTACAAAGAGGGACCTCGGTACTGAAGGTACCTATCCTGCTACTGTCTACCAGTAGTGGGCGAGGGTGTTAACCAAAATTTCACTTCCCAAGTGGATTTTTCTGTTAACACTTTTTGGCGCCGTCTGTGGAATCACCACACCCTATAAGAAAGCTGGTGTGCCTCGTTTTCTTACTACATTATCAGAATGAAGCTCCGATCCTCTCAGGATCATCCCGACCTGTTGGGACACCATTCAAACGCTTCAACCCGAAAGGGTCAGAAGCCAAAGAAAGGGGGAAATGATCGTAAACCCGCCTCGAAGCCATCAACTACCGTGCGGGCTACCCCCCTAAGTACCTACCACCCCAGCAGATGGACCTGCCAATTTAGACAAACAAGTCGCGGCCTTCATAGAAAGCATTCGCCTCCGAATGGTCACTAAAGGTAGTACCAGCCAACCCGCGGCACCAGATACCAGGGGAGATGCCAATCGGCAAGGTACTAGGGTACCTCCCTTCGACAGGTTGGGAACACCATCTCATGTACCATTCCACGACAGGCTTGGGTCCATGCCTCTGATGCCATCTGTCCATGATAGACTCGGGCCTATGCCTCCTGTTACAGGACAACTTACAGGGTATCGACCCCGGCGGGCAAGGTCCGCCATCGATCTCCCACCTAGGGAGCGCCACCACCCGGTCCAACCAGAAGCTTCTTCTAGACAACTTCAACAAGAAGCAACCAGGAGGCAGCCTCGATTAGTGGTGGGAGGTAGCAATCGATACGTCGGAGAAGACCTTTCCCGAGGGGAGAGCAGGGATGACACTTCCACAACATCAGAGGGATCTGGTGATGGGGAATATGAAGTGGAATCTGGAAATAATGGCAATAAACGACTTCGGGACCAAGTGGCCAGAATGGCCAAAGAGATCCAGGAGTTAAAAAAGGGTAAGCACCGGGAACACCACAAGGATCCCCTAGGAGAAATGAATGCCCCCTTCTCTAGGAGAATCAAGGAGGCAGAGTTACCCACCAAGTTCAAGATGCCAACCGACAAGTACTCTGGAACTTAAGATCCTTTAAGCCACCTGGAGAGCTTTGTTCAATAGATGGAGGTCCAAAATGCTACCAGAGCCGCCATGTGCCGGATGTTCCCTACCACGCTAGCTGATTATGCCAAGAAATGGTTCAGAAAACTACCCGCAAAGAGTGTCAACTCATTTACTAAGTTGACCACCGACTTCTGTGCTCAGTTCTAGGGCATCAAACCTCGCCCCAAGGATCCCATTCACCTCCAATACGTGATCCAGGAGCGGGATAAATCACTCAGAGCTTATGTGGAGAGATTTCACAAAGAAGTTATCCAAATGGGGGTCTTCGTAGAGAAGAAGACCTTAGCCAATTTTAGAAGAAATCTATGGACAGGCAGGCTGTTTAGATCCTTCTCCAAGCATCCCCCGGAGACCTACCAAGAGGCCAACGATAGAGCTCTAGAGTAGGTGGAAATAGATGAGCAGCTCCGAGTCAAGACGGAGCACGATGATATCAGGACTACCAAGCGCCAGAAGAAAAAAGCGGCCAAGTGTGCACCAGTTCTGAAAAATCAGAGCAAACCTCCCAATAAGTCTACTTTTTGGTCTCCACCTTACCAGCCCCCGAGGAACCGATACCCAGTTAGGCGGACTCCTCCTAGGGCAACACTTCCACTCAAGGAGATAGCGCAGATAGATAGAGAAGAAAGTGGGTACTCCTACTACACCCCTCTTAACGCGACTCGCCAGACTATCTATCTCGCCATCCGTGACAAGGGGCTGCTCAGGAAGCCTGGTCTGATAAAAGCACCAGCTGATCAACGAAACCGCTACAAATACTGTGATTTCCATGAGGACATGGGTCATAATACCTCAAAATGCTACAGTCTGCATAACCAAATTGAAGCCCTGGTAAGGGGAGGCTCCCTGGTGGAATTTCTCCAGTAGGTACGCAATAGTATCCATATCGGGAAGGAGGTACAATCAGACATTAAAGCGACCGAAAAAAGAAAGAAAGTGAAAGGGAAGGATCTGATGGAGCAGATCCATATAGTAAATACCATCAGTGGAGGTCCCATCCTGGCGGGAACCTCCAACAATTCTGGAAAGAATCGAGCCAGGAAAGTGCCCCGAGTAGATATGGGCCAAGTGGTCTTCAAGGTCACCAGAAGATTGTCCTGATCCCCTCATTCAGCTCAGATTATCTTCACAGAAGAGGATTTCTACAAAACTGTACAACCCCATGATGATCCCATGGTCAGCATCGTACAAATAGCTAACAATTTGGTACATCGTGTCCTAATTGACACGGGTAGTAGCTTTGACATTCTCTTCAAGGGTGCCTTGGAGCAATTCAACTTAAAAAATCCTTGCTACAACAGCTGCACTACCCCATTGTATGGATTCAAAAGAGACTCGCTAATCCCCACCGGGTCCATGATCCTACCGGTGATAGTAGGAACAGCATCGCTACAACAGAACTTAATGACAGATTTCGTCATGGTAGACACCTCATCGGCCTACAATGCCATCCTTGGGAGACCTTACTTGTCTGCCCTCAAGGGTGTCTTATCGATCTACCACAACAACCTAAAATTCCCGGTAGGGGACAAGGTGGGTGAAGTGCGAGGAGACCAGCAAGCTGCGCGTAACTATTATACAGTGTCCACCAACCCAGCAGCATTGGCTGAGTAGTGTGCGCAGATAACCATTGATTAGAATCAACAGTTATCAGAGGGGAACCTTAAAGGTGAGATAAATTCAGTAGGAGATAAACCTAAGGTAGAGTCCCCAAGTATTGAGAAGGAAGAGAGAGGATGGGCTAGTGGTCGTCCTATAGACGAGTTAAAGGAAATACCTATCAGGAAGGATGACCCCTTCCAAGACAGTCAGGATAGGTTCAACACTAAAGGCAGGAGTGAAGAAAGATCTGGTAAAGCTCTTACAAGAATATAATGACATCTTCGTATGGAGTCACGAGGAGATGCCAGGAATACCAGTTACCTTGGCAGCTCACAGGTTAGCCGTAGATCCTACCTTCAAGCCGGTTAAACAAAAAATGAGGCATTTCAACCCTAAAAGAAATGTCATGGTGCAAGAGGAGGTAGAAAAGCTACTAAAGGCAAAGTTTATCAGGGAATCCCGGTACCCTGAATTGATTGCCAACGTAGTTATGATGACCAAAGCAAATGGGAAGTGACCTATGTGCGTTGATTACACCGATCTTAACCGTGCCCGCCTAAAGGATAGCTTCCTGCTACCAAATATTGACCAGTTGGTAGATTCGACCGCGGGTAACAAGCTACTAAGCTTCATGGATGCCTTCTCAGGGTACAACCAGATCATGATGCACCCTGCTGACCAGGATAAAACCAGTTTTATAACCAGGCAAGGCCTATATTGCTACAAGGTCATGCCCTTTGGACTCAAGAACGCAGGGGCTACCTACCAGCGTCTAGTCAACCGTTTATTCAAAGAGCTGATAGAAAAATCGATGGAGATATACATTGATGATATGATCACTAAGTCTTAGGTAGCCGAGCAGCACCAATACCACATCTGCCAAACTTTCCAGATAGTCAGAGAAAATCAGATGCGGTTAAACCCTGCTAAGTGTGCTTTCGAGGTAGCTGCTGGGAAATTCCTCGAGTTCATGGTTCATGAAAGAGGGATCAAAGAAAACCTGGAGAAGATCAAAGCCATTCTGGACCTCGAATAATCCACCTCGCTCAAGCAAGTACAGGGTTTGACCGGATGGATAGCAGCCTTGAATCGCTTCATATCACGATCAACTGATAAGTGTATTCCTTTCTTCAAAGCCATCAAACAAGGGAAGAATATGAAATGGGACCAAGACAGTGAGTTAGCTTTCCAATCACTAAAGAGATATTTAGCTAGCCCACCATTGCTAGGTAGCCCCAGTACCAGGAGAAGAGTTACAGTTGTACCTGGCTGTATCTGAGACAACTGTTAGCGGAGCTTTGGTAAAAGAGTTCGGAGATGGAGCCCAACGACCTATCTACTATGTGAGTCGCGCCTTGACCAAGTTGACCAAGTCAGAAAAGAATTATGCTCTCTTAGAGAAGCACGCTTTCGCACAGGTAACCGCTACCAGGAAGCTCCGCCCCTATTTCCTAGCTCATACTATAGCACTGGTCACTAGTCAACCTCTGCGCCAATTTCTCCAAAGGCCAGACGTATCAAGAAGACTTGTACTGTGGGCCCTCGAGCTCACCCAGTTCGATATCAAGTACAAAGCCAGAACTACCATCAAAGCCCTAGATTTGGTAGACTTCGTGGTGGAATTCAGTACAATACCCGATCAGGGTACCACTTTGACCTCAGATCTGACCCTTCAAAAGGAGCAAGAACCTGCAAGTTGGCCCACCAACTGAGAAATCTTGACTTTATACACTGAAGGGGCATCCAGTCAACAGGGGTGGGATCATTCTAACCGATCCAGAGAAGGTCGAATGTTGTCATTGTTTCATATTCGAGTTTAGTACTACCAATAATGAGGTGGAGTATGAGGGCTTGCTCGCAGGAATGAGGGTGGCAGTAGAACTCGGAGCTGATTACCTCCGTGTCAATTATGATTCACAGTTAATAGTCAACCAGGTAACAGGATTATACCAGGCTAAGAGAGACAACATGGCAGCTTACCTCAGGAAGGTCCATATGCTTATGGCCTAATTCAAAGGGTTTAAGATTGAGCAGATACCTAGGCATCAGAATCACCGGGCTGACGTTCTAGCAAAGATAGCTGCAAAATAAGGATAGGCGCTACCGAAAGGGGTACCTCTCCAACTAAGCTCCAGACCTAGCATAACAGAGGGAAAAAAAGTTAACCTAGTGGAACAACTTCCATGTTGGATGGACCTCATCGTAGATTACCTCCAAGAAGAAAAGCTCCCTGAAAACTCTGATCAAGCCTGCAAGATCAAGAGAACCTCAGTTCGATACTGCCTAGTGGAGGGGTACCTTTACCGTAGTGGAAAATCTCTCCCCTTACTCAGATGTTTACATCCTGATGACTCGAACTGGGCACTCAAAGAGGTACATTCAGGGGACTGCAGAAATCATACAGGAGGAGAAGCACTAGCTTACCAGGTACTGCGCATGGGATACTAGTGGCCGAACTTGCACCACGATGCAAGGCAGTTCATGCAGTATTGTGAACCATGCCAGAAAATAGCCAACTTGCACCATTTACCTCCAGAATGATTGTTTTCTATTAGCTCTCCATATCTATTTGCCTTCTGGGGAGTAGATTTGATTGGACCATTTCCAACCGCACCTGGTCAACAGAAGCACACAGTTGTGGCAGTTGATTATTTTACCAGGTGGGTGGAAGCGGAGCCCCTCTCCAAAATCATAGAAGCAAACACGACAGAGTTCATCAAGAAGAATGTGATCTGCTGATTCGGTACCCCGATGGTAATTATCACAGATCTGGGTAAGCAACTTGACAATGCTAAATTCTGAGGATTCTGCAGGGACCTAGGGATCGATCTTCGGTTAGCTTGAGTAGCACATCTTCAGACTAACGGTTTAGCAGAGGCCATGAACAAGACCATTAAGAGGCTCCTGAAGAGAAAGCTCCAACAAAAGAAGGGTAGGTGGGCAAACGAGCTACCAGACGTGCTATAGGCCTACCGTACCACCAGAAGGATAGCCACTAGAGAAACCCCCAATTCATTAGCCTTCGGAGTAGAAGCTGTCCTTCCTATCGAGCACAAACTAATCTCCTTCCAGGTTCAACACTTTGACCCAGAAGGTAACGAAGGTAAATTGAGGGCTAACCTAGACCTACTGGAGGAGAAACATGAGAGGGTTGTAGGAAAAGTAGCGGTGTATCAAAGCTGAATTGCCTGATGTTTCAACAAGAAAGTCAGTAACTAAAGTTTCAGGGAGGGAGATCTGGTTCTTAGGAAGGTCACCTAAAACACCCAAAAAATGTCTGACGGGGTGCTATCATCCAATTGGAAAGGTCTATATCTGATTAAAATGGTGATCCAAAGTGGGGCCTACAAGTTGGAGGACATGGAAGGACGTCCTACTGACCACACTTGGAATCCATATCACCTAAAGAGGTTTTACCCGTAGGGCCTACAATGAACACCAACCAGTATCGCCCCAGATCGATACCAGAAGATGTTGGAGTTCATGAGTATTTGTATTCCTTTTTGATTCATCAATAAAAGAAGATCTTTTCTCCATCTACGTTTTCCTACATTTGACTACATTTATATCGCTATAATTCACCATGTTCATCACCAAGACCAGGAAAGCAATATAGCTCTCCCGATGCTCTAGACCGGACTAGTCCCTCCGGGAGGATCTCCTCGAAATAATTATAGACCATATGGCATTCCTGATACCCTGGCCGGGGGCACCACCCCCCGCTAGGGAGGATCCGATACGTTAGAGCATAGTTGCCCGACGGATCTAACCTCGGCCGGGCACCACCCCCCGCCGGGAAGGGTCTGGATAGTAAGAGCATAGTTGCCTGCCAGTTCAAGGCCCTAGCCGAGTACCACTAATTAGGATTATGCTCAACAGCAAGAGTTTAATATTGTAATTGACAATCTTTTCATATTAATAAAGTGATTTCTGGTTTTACAAAATCTTATAGCATTTATAATGATAATTGTCAAAGTAAATAATCATAAGGTCAAAAGACTATGAGAAAGGAAGAATTGTTCGTACATCTGGATATGTATGAGGTAGACACAATTCTTTAGTTAGTCTTGAATAAATGTCCACAACTTAAATTAAAGGTTGGGCACCTTTATCTTGATAAAGTTGTAGAATTCTTTTGCTGGCATTTGAGTGGGATCAAATGAGTTATGATGAGTCTAAAATCATCGAAAGGGTCTTCGACTAAAAGAATCTAGTGTACTGGGTACATTGAACAAGATCACATTGAAATATTTTATCTAGAACCGTCAGTAGATACAAGTCTTTTCATTATGAGGACAATCAGAGAGTCTATCTTAATCCTGAGATAAATTATGGACTTATGATTGCAAGTGTTATCATTTGAGCTATCAAGGAGTATGATTATATAACATAGTCTATCCTCGATAGTTTGGTGGTATTAATTTGTTAATCGATAGAGGACTTCATTTATAGATATGGACATCATGGCTCAATTTATTGAATGAGAGTATAATATTATCATATGGATATTTTGAGGTACTGGATATTAAATCTCAACATTGAGTTTTCGATAATGTCTATTGCAAACATGGCTTCTGGACTAGTCAAAATATCCAAGTTCAAAATGTGGTCATATGAGTAAATATGGTAACTAGGAGAGCTATAGGCGGTCTATGAGCTCTTGGCGATTACTCATATTATACACGATGATACACTATCTCCAATAAGATTGTCTAGGGTATGAATGAGAAACATCTTCTTATTCTATCTTTATTTAAGAGTTCAATTTTAGCTCTTTAGTGGAATGAGCTAAAATTAAGAGATCGGACCTAAGTGAATCATTTGTTGATTGTGATTAGGTTATGTCTATTGAAGTTTAAATTTAGATAGCCCGCCAAGATCCCCAATCCACACGGACTTGCATGGATCACTTGATATATTCTACCGGACTAATTTATGGGTCCATCTAAAATTGTATTTAATATATTAAGAATATAATTAGCACATTATTTATTTAATGGGCTGCTTAAATTATATTAATATATTAATGAGAGACATGTGGGCTTGTTTCTTTTAGTAAGAATGGGTCTGGTTCACATGTGGGCTTTTATTTAAAGCCTGAATTGATTAAATAAAATAAGAAAATAATATTTGGCTCATATTTTTTGTGTGTGGGTGGCAAGGCTATAATAATAGCCTAAAATATTATTTTATTTTATTGTTTGATTAAATTGAAATTAATTAATTGATTAATTAATTATTTAATAAAAAATCAAAATCTTTTTCTGACTAGGAATTATGTTTCCTAGTAGTATACTATTATAGTAGTATACTAAATATAAAAGACTTAATTTGGTAAGTAGATAAATAAAGAATTTATTTATCTAATCAAATAAGAAAGTCTTTAATATAATCACAAATACACTATTTGAGTTGGATTAGGAGTCTTGGTGTGGAAAAGAAATCTTTTTTTTGAAAAATGATTCTTTGTCACCAAGTAAATCCACCTAGAGATAGGATTCTTGCCCACCAAGTAAATCCTCTTTAGGAAAGGATTTGTATACCTATATATATTATTAATTTCGGAATTAATAGATATAAAAAAAAAATTTCTTAGAGAAAGAATTTTTTATTCTCTTGCTTTTGAATAAAAAAATATTCCAACTCTAGAACATAGTGAAAATTCTGCCAAGAGGAAGAGAGAAAGATAGTTCTAAATTCGATAGTGCACTTGCAAACCTTTACATAAAAAGGTTTTGTGTACACTTTCGATTTAGGTTCACACGAGTTTCAATTATAACGATTGTGAATTCAAAAGTGACCGGAACGATCTTTCTAGGCTCTTGGAGTTTTTGTGATTAACGATCAAGAAAGAAGATTTCGTTTTTCCATTCTCAGGTACGCAATTCAAAGAATAGGGAGACCATGCTCCTAGGTGATTCACGTTCGTGATCGAATTGGAAGATCTTGCGGATTACCATCGACGCTAAGTCAATCGGATCACGTGACAAGAGGTATGATATCTTTTGAATATATGTATGTTTAATTAATTAAACGGTTAAGGTTCAAATATTGGAAAACTTTTAAACTATACTAAATTTTTTTAGTCTCGCTTCCGCTGCGTTTTTCGTATTTTTTCCCTACAATCGGTATCAGAGCCTGGTTATACCCTTTAATTAATTAACATATATATACGTTAATCTATTTCTTTTTATTGTGATTATGCATGTTTTAGAAAGAGATGGCACTCTAGGTATTCGCATATATAATTACATGTGGCATGTATGGATTTATATATGTTATTATAAAGTGAATTGTTATTGCTCGATTTTGGTCAGAGAATTTCAATGTATTTTTGTTTCGGAATTGTAACAAGAAGGGTGGCCTACTATCATCATAAGTTCCTTCTTGGTAGTTGCTAGATTCTCTATTTTTTTTTGTATTAAAAAAATACTGCTACTTTTATTGTATTAAAAAAATACTGCAGATTTTTTTTTTGTATAAAATAGTGCAGTTTTTCTTGTGTAAAAATTACTACAGTGAATTAAAAAAATAATACTGCAGTAATTTACTGAGTAAAATCTGCTGTAATACATTCAAGTTTCGAAGATTCAAAGAGTTGAAGAATTATAAGCGAAAGAGGAAGCAACCGGAACAAGCTTGGTACCGTGTGCACCATGGCAACAAGCGTGCGTGCACGTTAGCGCGTAGCTACGCTTGTTGGGTGCATGGGCTGCGCACGGCAGCCCCTTATGTGTCATGGGCTGCGCATGACAGTCCTTTGGGCATAATGGGCTGCGCATGGTGGCCCTTGATGGACCAAAGGGGTGCGCACGCCCAAAGGTGGCAGCAGAGGGGTGAGGAAGTGGATGATGGCCTCTTGAAGACTTGTTCGCCAAGAAAGAATATTATGTATTCCAAACAAATGTAATTTACTTGCTTTTCTAGGATGGACCAAAATTGTAGCTATTTATATTTCCGTAAATATTACAATATTTGTTGTTGTATGATAACATGTCATATAGAATAGGAGTGCCACTTATATATCTTTTTTGGTATGAACATGCATTGAATGATTTAGGTATCTACTTGGCATCTAGAAAAATTGGTAAAATCATTCTATGGAATTTAATCACATGCCTTAAATAATTGAGTGGGAGAAGGTATGTTAGAACACCTATGGCCTCCAAGGTTAGTTGAGCTTTATTATTTATTGGTAATCCCCCCGAGGGGAGTCCATAAATGGAATTTACCAAAATACTTCCTTATAAGGGTAGACCAGACAATTAACTTAAACGAAATCTACTCCCAGAGGAGGGATTTTCGTGAGAGAAAATTGAGGGTCTATATCTTGGTAACACACTCAATGTGATTTTATTAATATCCTCCTGAGAGTTCTTGTTAATAAATTTGGAAGGTAAAATTGAAAACGCTGGTTGTTATGTTAACAATTAGGTGGGACCTAGTCCAACTAGTAAATGGTACGTACTCCCAGAAGAGGCGTAACGTTTATGGGTGTTGGATCACGGTTGAACTTTTATGATTGAGTTATTTATTTAATTCAAGATAAATATTTAAAAAGTGCTTTATCATCATTATTTGCCCATATATAATTTTGTTTTATTTAGAAATCATGACTCCATCACTTATGAACATCCTGAAAGATAACACTTTAACTTGAGATAATTCTGTCACATGGAAAAGGAAAATTGGGTTGTTGCTGCAAAGTGAAAAGCATAAGTTTGTTCTAACTACTCCTAAACCACCCCTTCCTAATAATGAATCTAATATTTTGCAGAGAGATGAGTATGAGCAATGGAAGAGTTCAGATGATATGGCCAGATGTTACATTATGGCCACTATCTTCGACGTGTTGCAACAGCAGCATGAAGGAATGGAGTCTGCTGCTGATATAATGATGTCTCTTGAAGAGATGTTTGCTATAAGGTCTAGGTTGACTAAGAAAGAGGCAGTGACTGCTTTTATGAATCTTAGGATGAAACCTGGAAAGGCAATAAAAGATCACATGATGAAAGTCATAGCACATCTCAATGTTGCAGAACTTAATGGTGCTGGGATAGATGGTGAGACAAAAATTGACATGATTGTCAATTCACTATCGGATTCCTTTGATCAGTTCAAGTTGGACTACACCTTGGACAATAAGGAATACACCTTGCAAAGTCTTATGCAAGATGTTCAAAACGCTAAAAAGATCCTTGTGAAAAACAAAGGTCAGGAGATTCATTCAGTTGGTAAAGTTGCTACTGTTAACACCTGTCAAAAGGTCAAGAAACAACAGAAGAAAAACCAACTTGGGCCTACCAAGAAGGAAACCAAGAAAGTAACCAAGATCAAAGGGAAATGCTTTCTTTGTGGTGAAAAGGGACATTGGAAAAGAAATTGCCCAAAGTCCCAGAATAAGAAGGAAGAAGGTAATATTAACTATCTTGAAACATGTATTCTGGCAGATTCTACAGATTCTTGGATCATAGACTCTGGAACCACTAATCATGTTTGTTATTCCTTACAGGGGTTCCAAGAAAGGAGAAGGGTGAATAAAGATGAAATCAACTTGCGCTTGGGCAACATAACGTTAGTGTCTGCAAGTGCAGTGGGAGATATTAGAGTTATTTTAGATTCTAGTAGGCATTTAGATTTAATAGACGTTTATTATGTACCTCAATTCAAGAGGAATTTAATTTCGGTTTCTTGTTTAAATAAATTTGGATATTCGGTTACTTTTAATAAAGCTTTTATTATTAGTAAGAATGACAAAATTATTTGCAAAGATACATTGGAAAACAGTCTATTCTTTTTGCATAGAAATATCTCTCACTCGTTAGACACAGAATTAACGGAACCTAATCATAAAGAGCAAAATTATCAAAAGATGAAACCTACCTTTGGCATTTACGCCTAGGTCATATTAACCTTAATAGGATTAAAAGATTGGTATGTGACAGACCTTTAAGTGACTTAAAGGTTGATGATCTACCAGCTTGTGAATCTTGTTTGGAAGGTAAAATGACCAAAAGGCCGTTCACAACAAAAGGTGCAAGAGCCATTGAATGTTTAGGATTAATACACACTAATGTATGCTGTCTTATGAGCATTCAGGCAAGAGGTGGATATGAGTACTTCATCACCTTCACAAATAATTACTCGAGATTTGGCTATCTGTATCTCATGAGACATAAGTCGGATGCTTTTGACATGTTCAAAGCATTCAAGGTTGAAGTAAAAAATCAACTTGAGAAACACATAAAAATCTTGAGATCTTATCGTGGTAGAAAATATCTATCTGGTGAGTTTCAGCAATATCTTATTGAAAATAGAATAGTTTCTCAGTTTTCTGCACCAAGTACACCTCCACAAAATGGGGTGGCAGAAAGGAGAAATAGAACTCTTTTACACATGGTTAGGTCAATGTTGAATTATTCAACGCTTCCTATTTCTTTTTGGGGATATGCTCTACAAACTGCAATACACATTCTAAATGCTGTACCATCTAAGTTGGTTCCTCAAACACCATATGGGTTATGGACTGGGCGAAAGCCTAGTTTACAACACTTTAGGATATCTGGTTGTCCTGCACATGTGTTAAACGGAAAGACAGAAAAGATGGAGTCCCGTTCGGAAACATGTATATTTGTGGGGTATCCAAAAGGAACTAAATGATATTATTACTATAGTCCTTTAGATCTAAAAGTATTTGTTTTAACAAATGCTTCATTTCTAGAAAAGGACCATATGAATAATTTTGTGCCCAAAAGTAGAATTGTCCTGAATGAGATGTCAGGAGATACAATTCCACAGGAGGTTTTACAACCTAGCCCAATTGTAAGTTCCACTACAACACAAAATCAACAGCCTACCATTCATCATTGTAGTGGGAGGGTTAGTACACAATCCGAGAGATACATCGGTCTGGGAGAATCAGTGGAGAATCTCCTGGACGACGATGATCCCTACACTTATATGAAAGCAATGGAGGATGTTGATTGTTGTCATTGGAAAAAGGCAATGCAATCTGAGATTGAATCCATGTTCGATAACAAATTCTGGTCCCTTGTAGACTTGCCTAAAGGGATAAAACCCATTGGGTGCCAGTGGGTATACAAGAGGAAAAGAGGTATGGATGGAAAGGTGGAAACTTTTAAAGCTAGATTGGTAGCTAAAGGTTACACACAGAAAGAAGGTATCGATTACGAGGAAACCTTCTCTCATGTGGCCATGCTTAAATCCATTAGGATACTCTTATCCATTGCAGCATCTTTAGATCTAGAGATTTGGCAAATGGACGTCAAGACAGCTTTCCTTAATGGAAATCTTGACGAAAGCATCTATATGATGCAACCAGAAGAATTCATTGAAAATGGCCAAATGGGAAAAGGTATGCAAGTTGCAGAAATCCATATATGAATTAAAACAGGCATCCAGATCCTGGAACATAAGGTTCGATCAAGCTATGAAAGGTTTTGGATTTATTCAGAATTCTGACGAACCTTGTGTATATAAAAGGATAAAGGGCGACAAGTTGGTTTTCCTTATTCTTTATGTTGATGATATACTACTCATTGGAAACGATGTAGGTGTATTGACATTAGTAAAAGAATGGTTAGCAAACAATTTGATATGAAGGACTTAGGAGAAGCTAGTTTTATTCTAGTTATCCAAGTAATAAGGGATAGAAAGAATAAAACAATTGCATTATCCCAAGCTTCATACATAAATAAAATATTGTCTAGGTTTTTCATACAGGATTCCAAGAAAGGTATGTTACCTTTCAGACATGGAATTAAACTTTCTAAGGAACAAGTTCCTAAGAATCAGCATGAAGAGCAATTCATGAGTAGAGTTCCATATGCCTCGGCAGTTGGAAGTCTCATGTATGCAATGCTCTGCACTAGACCAGACATTTGTTTTGTTGTTGGCATAGTTAGCATGTTTCAATCGAATCCTGGTCCTGATCACTGGACGGCAGTCAAGAATATTTTCAAGTATCTCAAGAGAACAAGAGATTATATGTCTGTATACTCTGGAGGGGATTTAATTCCCATTGGGTATACAGATTCTGATTTCCAGTCAGATTCTGACTCCAGAAAATCCATATCAGGATCTATGTTTACTATAGGACTAGGAGCAGAAAATCCATATCAGGATCCAGAAAATCCATATGGAGGAGTATCAAGCAATCATGTATTGCTGATTCCACCATGGAAGCTGAGTATGTTGCTACATGCGAAGCTGCCAAATAGGCTGTTTGGCTCCGCCAATTCTTGATTGACTTGGAAATAGTTCCTAATGCGAATAAGCAGATCACTATTTATTGTGACAACAGTGGAGCAGTGGCTAATTCGAAAGAACTAAGAAGTCATAAGAGAGGTAAACACATTGAAAGGAAGTATCATCTTTGAATGGAGATTGTGCATAAGGGTGACGTGACAATTACCAAAATCGCATCAGCAGAAAATCTAGCAGATCCTTTCACAAAGGCTCTACCTTAGAAGAGTTTTGATGGGCACCTAGAGAACATGGGAATGAGAGATATGACACACTTGCTATAGCGCAAGTGGGAGATTGTTAGGATTATGCTAAATAGCAAGAGTGTAATATTGTAATTGACAATCTTTTCATACTAATAAAGTGATTCCTGGTTTTACAAAATCTTATAGCATTTATAATGATAATTGTCAAAGTAAATAATCATAAGGTCAAAAGACTATGATAAATGAAGAATTGTTTGTACATCTTGATATGTATGAGGTAGACACAATTCTTTAGTTAGTCTTGAATAAACATTCACAACTTAAATTAAAGGTTGGGCACCTTTATCTTGATAAAGCGGTAGAATTCTTTTGCTGCCATTTGAGTGGGATCAAATGAGTTATTGTTAGGATTATGCTCGATAGCAAGAGTGTAATATTGTAATTGACAATCTTTTCATATAAATAAAGTGATTTCTGATTCTGCAAAATCTTATAGCATTTATAATTATAATTGTCAAGGTAAATAATCATAAGGTCAAAAGACTATGAGATATGAAGAATTGTTTGTACATCCGGATATGTATGAGGTAGACACAATTCTTTAGTTAGTCTTGAATAATGTTCACAACTTAAGTTAAAGGTTGGGCACCTTTATCTTGTTAAAGTTGTAGAATTCTTTTACTAGCATTTGAGTGGGATCAAATGAGTTATGATGTGTCTAAAATCATCGAAAGGTTTTCGAGTAAAAGAATCTAGTGCACTGGGTGCATTGAACTGGATCACAATGAAATACTTTATCTAGAACCGTCACTAGATATAAGTCTTTTCATTATCAGGACAATCGGAGAGTCTATCTAAATCCTGATATAAATGATGGACTTATGGTTGCAAGTGTTATCATTTGAGCTATCAATGAGTACGATTATATAGCATAGTCTATCCTCGATAGTGTGGTGGTATTCATTTGTTAATCGATAGAGGACTTCATTTATAGATATGGACATCGTGGCTCCATTTATTAAATGAGAGTATAATATCATCATATGGATGTTTTGAGGTATTGGATATTAAATCTCAACGTTGAGTTTTCAATAATGATTATTGAAGACATGGCTTCTGGACAAGTCAAAATATCCAAGTTCAAAATGTGGTCATATGAGGAAATATGGTAACTTGGAGAGCTATAGGCGGTCTATGAGCTCTTGGCGATTACTGATATCATTCACGAGGATACACCATCTCCTATAAGATTGTCTAGGGTATGAATGAGAAACATCTCCTTATTCTATCTTTATTTAAGATTCAATTTTAGCTCTTTAGTGAAATGAGTTAAAATTAATAGATCAGACCTAAGTGAATCATTTGTTGATTGTGATTAGGTTATGTCTATTGAAGCTTAAATTTAGATAGCCCGCCAAGATCCACAATCCACACGTACTTGCATGGATCACTTGATATATTCTACCGGACCAATTTATGGGTCCATCTAGAATTGCATTTAATATATTAAGAATATAATATGTCTATTATTTATTTAATGGGCTGCACTATTATATTAATATATTTAAAGGAGACATGTAGGCTTGTTTCTTTTAATAATAAGTCTAGTTCACATGTGGGCTTTTATTTAAAGTCTAATGGATTAAATAAAATAAGAAAAATAATATTGGGCCCATATATACATGGTGTGGGCGGCAAGGCTAAATAAAATAGCCCAAGATATTATTTTATTTTATTATTTTGATTAAATGGGAATTAATTAATTATTTAATTAATTAATAGTTTAAATCAAAATCTTTTCCTGATCAGTAAATTAGATACTATGTGTTGGATTAGGGTTGGAATTCTTTTAAGTGATAAGAGTCCTAATGTGGTAAGAATGAAGTCCACATACACTCCTTATTATATAAAGAATTCGGCCACCACTAGTCCTACAAGGGTTAGGATTCTTGAATTGATAGGAATTAGGGAAAAGGACAATTCCTTTTCAAGTAAGGAAATTAACCAACCCTAGATTTCCTATTCAATGAATTCGGCCAACCCTACTTGGTGAAGGAGAAAATTTGGCCAACCTATAAATATAAGGTTATGAATTTTCGGCCACCAAGAAGCAAAATAGAGAGAGATTTTTGTTTGTTTTGAAAATAAAAAATCCTACTCTATACACATAGATTTTCGGCCAAGAGAGAAAAAGAAAATAAGTTCTCATTCGATAGTGCACTTACAAGCCTTTAACATCAAAAGGTTTTGTGCACACTTTCGATTTAGGGTTACGCGAGTTTCAATCATATTGATTGGGAATTCAAAAGTGACCGGAACTATTTTTTTAGGCTCTTGGTGTTTTACTATTGAAGATCAAGATCAGAAATTCCATACATCCATTCTAAGGTAAGCAATTCAAAGAAAAAGGGAGACCACGCTCCTAGGTGATTCACGTACGTGCTAGGATTGAAGATCTTGCGGATTACCATCGACGTAAGTCAATCGGATCACGCGACAAGAGGTATTTAACTTTAACCGTATATTTGAGTTTAATTAATTAAAGGGTTAAGGTTCAAATCTTTAGAAAAATTTTAAACTATACGAAAATTATTTTTTCGCCTTCCGCTGCAGTTTTAAGCAATTTTTCCCTACAATTGGTATCAGAGCCTTGGTTGTACCCTTAATTAATTAACGTATATATACGTGAATCTATTTCTTTTTATTGTGATTATGCATGTTTTAGAAAGAGATGGCACTCTAGGTATTCGCATATATAATTACATGTGGAATGTATGGATTTATATATGTTGTTATAAAGTGAATTGTTATTGCTCGATTTTGGTCCTAGATTTTCCTTGTAATTTTTGTTTCGGAATTGTAACAAGAAGGGTGGCCTATTATCGTTACAAGTTCCTTCTTGATAGTTGCTTAATTTTTTTTTTGTTATATAAAATAGTGCAGTTTTTTTTTAATGTATTAAAAATAGTGCAGTTTTTTTTAGTGCAGTTTTTTATTTGTAATTAAAAAAATATATATATTTATGCAGTATTTTATTGTATAAAATAAGTTGTAATATATTCAAGATTTGAAAACTCGAAGATTTGAAGAAATTGGAGCATCCGGAACCGAGCTTGGCACCCGCGCGCACCGAGACAACAAGCGCGCACGCAACCAAGCGTGCAGCTGCGCTTGTTGCGGTGCAGCAGCGCGCGCGACCCATGCATGGGCTGGCCATGCGGCAGCTCATGCCCTTGCATGGGCTAGGCGTGCGCATGGGCTGCTTGGTGATCTTCGGGCGCGCGAGTTACGTGCGCGAGATGGTCGCTTGAAGTCTTGTTCGCCAAGAAAGGAGTTTTTTGTATTCCGTACAATTGTAATTTACATGCTTTTCTAGGACGGACCAAAATTGTGGCTATTTATTTTCATGTATAAATATTACAATATTTGTTATTGTATGATAACATGTCATATAGAATAGGAGTGCCACTCATATATCTCTTTCGGTATGAACATGCATTGAATGATTTAGGTATCTAATTGGCATCTAGATAACTTGGTAAAATCATTCTTTGGAATTTAATCACACGCCTTAAATAATTGAGTGGGAGAAGGTGTGTTAGAACACCTATGGCCTCCAAGGTTAGTTGAGCTTTATTATTTATTGGTAATCCCCCCGAGGGGTGTCCATAAATGGAATTTAGCAAAATACTTCCTTACAAGGATAGACTAGACAATTGACTCAAACAAGATCTACTCCCAAAGAAGGGATTTTCGTGAGAGAAAATTGAGGGTCGATATCTTGGTAACACACTCAATGTAATTTTATTAATATCCTCCAGAGAGTTCTTGTTAATAAAATTGCAACGCTAAAATTGAAAACGCTGGTTGTTATGTTAACAATTAGGTGGGACCTAGTCCAACTAGTAAATGGTGCGAACTCCCGAAGGAGGCGTAACATTTATGGGTGTTGGATCACCGTTGAATTTTTCACGATTGAGTTATTTAATTAATTCAAGATAAATATTCGAAAGTGCTTTATCATGATTATTTACTTATATATGCTTTTTGTTTTATTCAGAAATCATGACCCCATCACTTATGAACATCCTGAAAGATAACACTTTAACTGTAGATAATTATGTCACATGGAAAAGGAAAATTGGGTTGTTGCTGCAAAGTGAAAAACATAAGTTTGTTCTAACTACTCCCAAACCACATGCTCCTAATAATGAATCAAGTATTTTGCAAAGAGATGAGTATGAGAAGTGGAAGACCTAAGATGATATGGCCAAATGTTACATTATGGCTACTATCTCCGACGTGTTGCAACAGCAGCATGAAGGAATGGGGTCTGCTGCTGATATTATGATGTCTCTGGAAGAGATGTTTGCTATGAGGTCTAGGACGACTAAGAGAGAGGCAGTGACTGCTTTTATGAATCTTAGGATGAAACTTGGACAGGCTGTGAAAGATCACATGATGAAAGTCATAGCACATCTAAATATTGCAGAATTAAATGGCGCTGAGATAGATGGTGAGACCAAAATTGACATGGTTGTCAACTCACTATCAGATTCCTTTGATCAGTTCAAGTTGGACTACACCTTGAAAAAAAAGGAATACGCCTTGCAGGGCATGATGCAAGATGTTCAAAGCGTTGAAAAGATCCTTGTGAAAAGAAAAGGCCAAGAGATTCATATGGTTGGTAAAGTTGCTACTGTTAAGACCCGTCAGAAGGTCAAGAAACAACAGAAGAAAAAGCAACTTGGACCTACCAAGAAGGAGACCAAGAAAGTAACCACGATCAAAGGGAAATGCTTCCTTTGTGGTGAAAAGGGACATTGGAAAAGAAATTGCCCAAAGTCCCAGAACAAGAAGGAAGAAGGTAATATTAATTATCTTGAAACATGTTTTCTAGCAGATTCTACAGATTCTTGGATCATAGACTCTGGAGCTACTAATCATGTTTGTTATTCCTACCAAGAAAGGAGAAGGCTGAATAAGAACGAAATCAATTTGCGCTTGGGCAACGGATCGTTAGTGTCTGCAAGTGCAATGGGAGATATTAGAGTTATTATAGATTCTAGTAGGCATTTAGATTTAATAGACGTTTATTATGTACCTCAATTCAAGAGGAATTTAATTTCAGTTTCTTGTTTAAATAAATTTGGATATTCGGTTACTTTTAATAAAGCTTTTATTATTAGTAAGAATAACAAAATTGTTTGCAAAGGTTCATTGGAAAACGGTCTATTCTTTTTGCATAGAAATATCTCTCACTCGTTAGACACAGAAATAACGGAACCTAATCATAAAAGAGTAAAATTATCAAAAGATGAAACCTACCTTTGGCATTTACGCCTAGGTCACATTAACCTTAATAGGATTAAAAGATTGGTATGTGACGGACCTTTAAGTGACTTAAAGGTTGATGATCTACCAACTTGTGAATCTTGTTTGGAAGGTAAAATGGCCAAAAGGCCATTCAATACCAAAGGTGCAAGAGCCACTGAATGTTTAGGACTAATACACACTGATGTATGTGGTCCTATGAGCATTCAAGCTAAAGGTGGATATGAGTACTTCATCACCTTCACAGATGATTACTCAAGATTTGGTTATGTGTATCTCATGAGACATAAGTCAGATGCTTTTGACATGTTCAACGCATTCAAAGCTGAAGTAGAAAATCAGCTTGAGAAACGCATAAAAATCTTGAGATCTGATCGTGGTGGAGAATATCTATCTGGTGAGTTTCAGCAATATCTTATTGATAATGGGATAGTTTCTCAGTTTTCTGCACCAGGTACACCTCAACAAAATGGGGTAGCAGAAAGGAGAAATAGAACTCTTTTGAACATGGTTAGGTCTGTGTTGAGTTATTCAACACTTCCTATTTGTTTTGGGGATATGCTCTACAAACTGCAACATATATTCTAAACGTGGTACCATCGAAGTCGGTTCCTGGAACACCATATGAGTTGTGGACTGGGCGAAAGCCTAGTTTACAACACATAAGGATATTTGGTTGTCCTGCACATGTGTTAAAAGGAAAGGCAGAAAAGATGGAGTCCCGTTCGGAAACATGCATATTTGTGGGGTATCCAAAAGGAACTAAAGGATATTATTTGTATAGTCTTTCAGATCTAAAAGTGTTTGTTTCAACAAATGCTACATTTCTAGAAAAGGACTATATGAATGATTTTGTTCCCAAAAGTAGAATTGTCCTGAATGATATGTCAGGAGATACAATTCCACAAGAGGTTTCACAACCTAACCCAATTGTAATTTCCACTCCAACACAAAATCAACAACCTACCATTCCTCGTCGTAGTGGGAGGGTTAGAACCCAACCTGAAAGATACATCGGTCTACGAGAATCTGTTGAGAATCTCCCTGACGACGATGATCCTTACACGTATAAGGAAGCGATGGAGGATGTTAATTGTCACCATTGGCAAAAGGCAATGCAATCTGAGATTGGATCAATGTTCGATAACAAAGTCTGGTCCCTTGTAGACTTGCCTAAAAGGATAAAACCCATTGGGTGCAAGTGGGTATACAAGAGGAAAAGAGGTATGGATGGAAATGTGGAAACTTTTAAAGCTAGATTGGTAGCTAAAGGTTACACACAGAAAGAAGGTATCGATTACGAGGAAACCTTCTCTCCTGTGGCCATGCTTAAATCCATTAGGATACTCTTATCCATTGCAGCATCTTTAGATTTAGAGATTTGGCAAACGGACGTTAAGACAGCTTTCCTTAATGGAAGTCTTGACGAAAGCATCTATATGATGCAACCAGAAGGATTCATTGAAAAGGGCCAAATGGAAAAAGTATGCAAGTTGCAGAAATCAATTTATGGATTAAAGCAAGCATCCAGATCCTGGAACATAGGTTCGACCAAGCTGTAAAAGGTTTTGTATTTTTACAGAACCTTGAAGAACCTTGTGTATACAAAAGGATCAAAGGTGACAGGTTGGTTTTCCTTATTCTTTACGTAGATGATATATTACTCATTGGAAATGATGTGGGAGTATTGACATCAGTAAAAGAATGGTTAGCAAAACAATTTGATATGAAGGACTTAGGAGAAGCAAGTTTTATTCTAGGTATCCAAGTAATAAGGAATAGAAAGAATAAAAAGATTGCATCATACATAGACAAAATCTTGTGTAGGTTTTCCACGCAAGATTCTAAGAAAGGTATGTTACCTTTTAGGCATGGAATCAAACTTTCTAAGGAACAACTTCCTAAGAATGAGCATGAAGAGCAATTCATGAGTAGAATTCCATATGCCTCGGTAGTTGGAAGTCTCATGTATGTAATGCTCTATACTATACCAGATATTTGTTTTGCTGTTGGCATAGTTAGCAGGTTTCAATCGAAACCTGGTCCTGATCACTGGACGGCAGTCAAGCATATTTTCAAGTATCTTAGGAGAACGAAAGATAATATGCTTGTATACTCTAGAGGGGATTTAATCCCCGTTGGGTATACAGATTCTGATTTCCAATCGGATTCTGATTCTAGAAAACCAACATCAGGATCTGTGTTTACTCTTGGAGGAGGAGCAGTTATTTTGAGGAGTATCAAGCAATCCTGTATTGCTGACTCCACCATGGAAGCAGAGTATGTGGCTGCATGCGAAGCTGCCAATGAGGTTGTTTGGCTTCGCCAATTCTTGATTGACTTAGAAGTAGTTCCTAGTGCGAATAAGCAGATCACTATCTACTGTGACAACAGTGGAGCAGTGGCTAATTCGAAAGAACCAAGAAGTCATAAGAGAGGAAAACACATTGAAAGAAAGTATCATCTTTTAAGGGAGATTGTTCATAGGGGAGACGTGACGATTACCAAAATCGCGTCGGCAGAAAATCTAGCAGATCCCTTCACAAAGGCTCTACCTCAGAAGAGTTTTGATGGGCACCTAGAGAACATGGGAATGAGAGATATGACACATTTGCTATAGCGCAAGTGGGAGACTGTTAGGATTATGCTCAATAGCAAGAGTGTAATATTGTAATTAACAATCTTTTCATATAAATAAAGTGATTTCTGATTCTGCAAAATCTTATAGCATTTATAATTATAATTGTCAAGGTAAATAATCATAAGGTCAAAAGACTATGAGATATGAAGAATTGTTTGTACATCCGGATATGTATGAGGTAGACACAATTCTTTAGTTAGTCTTGAATAACGTTCACAACTTAAGTTAAAGGTTGGGCACCTCTATCTTGTTAAAGTTGTAGAATTCTTTTACTAGCATTTGAGTGGGATCAAATGAGTTATGATGAGTCTAAAATCATCGAAAGGTTTTTCGAATAAAAGAATCTAGTGCACTGAGTGCATTGAACTGGATCACAATGAAATACTTTATCTAGAACCGTCACTAGATATAAGTCTTTTCATTATCAGGACAATCGGAGAGTCTATCTAAATCCTGAGATAAATGATGGACTTATGCTTGCAAGTGTTATCATTTGAGCTATCAATGAGTACGATTATATAGCATAGTCTATCCTCGATAGTGTGGTGGTATTCATTTGTTAATCGATAGAGGACTTCATTTATAGATATGGACATCGTGGCTCCATTTATTAAATGAGAGTATAATATCATCATATGGATGTTTTGAGGTATTGGATATTAAATCTCAACGTTGAGTTTTCAATAATGATTATTGAAGACATGGCTTCTGGACAAGTCAAAATATCCAAGTTCAAAATGTGGTCATATGAGGAAATATGGTAACTTGGAGAGCTATAGGCGGTCTATGAGCTCTTGGCGATTACTGAAATTATTCACGAGGATACACCATCTCTTATAAGATTGTCTAGGGTATGAATGAGAAACATCTCCTTATTATATCTTTATTTAAGAGTTCAATTTTAGCTCTTTAGTGGAATGAGTTAAAATTAATAGATCGGACCTAAGTGAATCATTTGTTGATTGTGATTAGGTTATGTCTATTGAAGCTTAAATTTAGATAGCCCGCCAAGATCCACAATCCACACGTACTTGCATGGATCACTTGATATATTCTACTGGACCAATTTATGGGTCCATCTAGAATTGCATTTAATATATTAAGAATATAATATGTCTATTATTTATTTAATGGGCTGCACTATTATATTAATATATTTAAAGGAGACATGTAGGCTTGTTTCTTTTAAGAATAAGTCTGGTTCACATGTGGGCTTTTATTTAAAGTCTAATGGATTAAATAAAATAAGAAAAATAATATTGGGCCCATATATACATGGTGTGGGCGGCAAGGCTAAATAAAATAGCCCAAGATATTATTTTATTTTATTGTTTTGATTAAATGGGAATTAATTAATTATTTAATTAATTAATAGTTTAAATCAAAATCTTTTCCTGATCAGTAAATTAGATACTATGTGTTGGATTAGGGTTGGAATTCTTTTAAGTGATAGGAGTCCTAATGTGGTAAGAATGAAGTCCACATACACTCCTTATTATATAAAGAATTCGGCCACCACTAGTCCTACAAGGGTTAGGATTCTTGAATTGATAGGAATTAGGAAAAAGGACAATTCCTTTTCAAGTAAGGAAATTAACCAACCCTAGATTTCCTATTCAATGAATTCGGCCAACCCTACTTGGTGAAGGAGAAAATTCGGCCAACTAAATATAAGGTTATGAATTTTCGGCCACCAAGAAGCAAAATAGAGAGAGATTTTTGTTTGTTTTGAAAATAAAAAATCCTACTCTATACACATAGATTTTCGGCCAAGAGAGAAAAAGAAAATAAGTTCTCATTCGATAGTGCACTTACAAGCCTTTAACATCAAAAGGTTTTGTGCACACTTTTGATTTAGGGTTACGCGAGTTTCAATCATATTGATTGTGAATTCAAAAGTGACCGGAACTATTTTTTTAGGCTCTTGGTGTTTTACTATTGAAGATCAAGATAAGAATTTCCATACATCCATTCTAAGGTAAGCAATTCAAAGAAAAAGGGAGACCACGCTCCTAGGTGATTAACGTACGTGCTAGGATTGAAGATCTTGCGGATTACCATCGACGTAATTTAATCGGATCACGCGACAAGAGGTATTTAACTTTAACCGTATATTTGAGTTTAATTAATTAAAGGGTTAAGGTTCAAATCTTTAGAAAAATTTTAAACTGTACGAAAATTATTTTTTCGCCTTCCGCTGCGGTTTTAAGCAATTTTTCCCTACAATTGGTTTTAAGTTCAAAATGTGGTCATATGAGTAAATACAGTAACTAGGAGAGCTGTAGGCGGTCTATGAGCTCTTGGCGATTACTGATATTATACACAAGAATACACTATCTCTATAAGATTGTCTAGGGTATGAATGAGAAACATCTTCTTATTCTATCTTTATTTAAGAGTTCAATTTTAGCTATTTAGTGAAATGAGAAAAAATTAATAGATCGGACGTAAGTGAATCATTTGTTGATTGTGATTAGGTTGTGTCTACTGAAGCTTAAATTTAGATAGCCCGCCAAGATCCCCAATCCACACGGACTTGCATGGATCACTTGATATATTCTATCGGACTAATTTATAGGTCCATCTAGAATTGTATTTATTATATTAAGAATTTAATTTGCACATTATTTATTTAATGGGCTGCTCAAATTATATTAATATATTAATGAGAGACATGTGGGCTTGTTTCTTTTAGTAAGAATGGGTCTGGTTCACATGTGGGCTTTTATTTATCCAGAATGGATTAAATAAAATAAGAAAATAATATTTGGCCCATATTTTTTGTGTGTGGGCGGCAAGGCTATAATAATAGCCTAAAATATTATTTTATTTTATTGTTTGATTAAATGGAAATTAATTAATTATTTAATTAAAAATCAAAATCTTTTTCTGACTAGGAATTATGTTTCCTAGTAGTATACTATTATAGTAGTATAATAAATATAAAAGACATAATTTGGTAAGTAGATAAATAAAGAATTTATTTATCTAATCAAATAAGGAAGTCTTTAATATAATCACAAATACACTATTTGAGTTGGATTAGGAGTCTTGGTGTGGAAAAGAAATCTTTTTTTGAAAAAGGATTCTTTGTCACCAAGTAAATCCACCTAGAGATAGGATTCTTGCCCACCAAGTAAATCCTCTTTAGGAAAGGATTTATATACCTATATATATTATTAATTTCAGAATTAATAGATATAAAAAAAAATTGAGAGAAAGAATTTTTTATTCTCTTGCTTTTGAATAAAAAAAAATTCAAACTCTAGAACAGAGTGAAAATTCGGCCAAGAGGAAGAGAGAAAGATAGTTCTAAATTCGATAGTGCACTTGCAAGCCTTTACATAAAAAGGTTTTGTGCACACTTTCGATTTAGGTTCACGCGAGTTTCAATTATAACGATTATGAATTCAAAAGTGACCGGAACGATCTTTCTAGGCTCTTAGAGTTTTTGTAATTAACGAACAAGAAAGAAGATTTTGTTTTTCCAATCTCAGGTTCGCAATTCAAAGAATAGGGAGACCACGCTCCTAGGTGATTCACGTTCGTGTTTGGATTGGAAGATCTTACGGATTACCATCGACGCTAAGTCAATCGGATCACGCGACAAGAGGTATGATATTTTTTGAATTTATGTATGTTTAATTAATTAAAGGGTTAACATTCAAATATTGAAAAAATTTTAAACTATACTAAATATTTTTAGTCTCGCTTCCTCTCCGATTTTCGTTTTTTCCCCTACAATTGGTATCAGAGCCTGGTTATACCTTTTAATTAATTAACGTATATATATATATGTGCATCTATTTCTTTTTATTGTGATTATGCATGTTTTAGAAAGAGATGACACTCTAGGTATTCGCATATATAATTACATGTGGCATGTATGGATTTATATATGTTATTATAATGTGAATTGTTATTGCTCGATTTTGGTCCTAGAAGTTCAATGTATTTTTGTTTCGGAATTGTAACAAGAAGAGTGGCCTATTATTGTCATAAGTTCCTTCTTGGTAGTTGATAGATTCTCTATTTTTTATTGTATTAAAAAATACTGCTGTTTTTTATTGTATTAAAAAAATACTGCAGATTTTTTTTTGGGTATAAAATAGTGCAGTTTTTCTTGTGTAAAAATTACTGCAGTGAATTAAAAAAAAATAATACTGCAGTAATTTATTGTGTAAAATCTACTGTAATACATTCAAGTTTTGAAGATTCGAAGAGTTGAAGAATTAGAATCGGAAGAGGAAGCAACCAGAACAAGCTTGGTACCGTGTGCACCATGGTAACAAGTGTGCGTGCACGTTAGCGCGTAGCTACGCTTGTTGGGTGCATGGTGATCGGGCCAAATATGTAGTATATTTAGGCCCTTATATCCTTACCTTGAGTTCTGTTTTCGTAAGTTTTTGTATCTCTTATGGGTTGTTTTGTGCATAATTGTAGGAAATGGTGCAATGAGGGATTTGGAAGCGTGTTACAGTGGTTCTGGTAGAAAAAGGGCAAAAGGAAAGACAAAGGACCACAAACAGCTTAGAGTGCGGGTCAAGTGCGGGTCGCAACCGCACTCCAGCAGCACTCATGCTCATAACCGGGACTTGATGCAAAGTGAAGAGTTAAAGTGCGGGTATAGTGCGGGTCATCCAACCGCTCTCCACTCGCACTATTGCCAAACTAGAGAAGCTGAAGTTGCACCTGACGTTAAAGTGCGGATACTGTGCGGGTCATCCAACCGCACTCTACCCACACTAATGCCAAACCAGAGAAGTTGAAGACGCACCTGACATTAGAGTACGGGTACTGTGCAGGTCATCCAACCGCACTCCACCCACACTATTATCAAGACCAGAAGAGCAGATTTGCACCTGACACTAAAGTGCGGGTAAAGTGCGGGTCATCCAACTGCACTATTCCAGCACTGTTGCTCAAGACAGAAGGTAGATTTTGCACCTGGCAGTGTAGTGCGATCACAGTGTGAGCACAGTGCGGTTCCAAGTACGGGTCAAGTGCGGGTAATCCAACCGCACTCCACCCGCACTAGTTCCAGATCCGAGAGCTGAAGATCATATAGTGCGGGTAATTCACCCGCACTCCGCGTGTGCCAGATCGATATTTGAAGCTTAAGTGACCTATTTTTGTATGTAGTATAAATAGAATAGTATGGAAATGTTTTGAGGAGATTTTTGACTCCGTTTTTCAGAGGAAACACACTTAGATTAAGAATCTCTCTCTCTCTCTCTCTCTCTTTCATCCTTTCATTCTCTACTCAACTTTAAGGAAGTTAGGAGATTGAAGCCACTTCAAGGAAGGAGATGTTCTCCAAGGGTTCTTCCTCTTTCCTTTCTCTTACTTTCCTAGTTGTAATGAGTAGCTAAATCCCCTCTAAGGGGTTGATGGAGTAGTTAGTTGAATATTGGGCTTGTACATAAACTTGATATTATATTGATATTCATGTCTATCTTTCATTGATCTATTCTTGTTATGAATGATTAACATTGAGTTCTTGTGTAGATACATCCTCTTGCAAGATCTCTTTGTATTATGTATGAGTATTGCATCTAGATATACATCCTATAGAGTTTTTTATTGCTCTAATGAATGGACAGAACGTCATGAATTCCGACTCTTAAACCGCGGTATTAATCTAACCTCGATCGAGTTTTCGGCACTATACATCCTAGGTCGGAGCCCGTGGTAGAGTTAGAAGTCATCACTATACATCATAGGGTGACTATATTTAATCAGTTTAGTCATTGTTAGGTAGACGAGCTTCATTTCCAGAATCTGATAAACAACCAACACTATACATCCTAGGTTGGTAGTTTACGACGGATTAATCCCTAATAGGTGGTCCGCACTATACATCCTAGGTTGGCCACCTTATAGGGATAAATAACCGACTCTATACATCCTAGGTCGGTTACATTGAAAAGCCATGCTATTGACAAGTTTGTTGCATTGCCTAATATTCACTCTCGTATCCATTAACTCCTTAGTTTCCATCATTTATATATATCCTTCATCCCATTTCCCCCTTCATTTAGTTTACATATTTAGTTTAGTGTTATAATAGGATATTTCACCATCTACATCATCATCATTTATGTTTCGTTTATTATATATATACATTAACATTACTTTAGCAATAACTAATTTTAGCTAACTTCGCTCCCTGTGGACGATCCCCCACTTGCCACCATATTTGTGTTTTTAAATCATTTTAGGCTTAGTGAGGTTGTTACATTATTGTTGACGGACTGATCTTTAAGACGACACTAGAAATACGTCCTGTCAAATGGCGCCGCTGCCGGGGAGCGGCATGTTTAGTTTTATCAGTTTCGCATGAGTAATAGTTAGTCTAGTCACATTTCTGATTTACCTTATTTGTTTCTCGTTTACGTCGTGCGTTATTTGTTTTTGAAATTTCAGGATTCTAGTTATATGCACGGAAGAAGATCATTGAGAGGAATAGTATTGCCAGTTATTGATAATATAAATCAGTTGGGTAGAGGAGCCGGTCAGTTAGAAGGAAACATGGAAGCCGGTGTTCCTATGTATTGATGTGTAAAATCGTGTTATAATATACTCACTCGCAAGTGCTCGCATCGTGAAGATTAGCACAACGGCAAGTAAGGATCGTTCCCACGAGGAAAAGAGATTTATTAATTAAAACTAATTCTAATTAAAGTTAAATTAAAGTAACCAAAGATTTGTTGATGATTTTACTAAAACTAAATTAAATTAAGCTAAGAAAACAATTAAAGAGAATATGGATGTGATCAAGAGAAAGAAAACACTAGGTCATCAATGATCCCCAATTATGAACACTCAATGTATGGAATTAATTTGTAAACAAGATTCAATCAATTCTAGGGTTCATTCTTTGTCTTTAATGTGACTATTACCATATGGTCATGGCATGAGTCACGTGCTCCCAACCACTATTCACCCTTGGTCTATGGTGTGAACAGTGATCGGAAACCTTTTAAGCGCAAGAATTAAGAACCAAATTCTATACTTTGCTTGGCCTATGCTAAAGATAAAATTCATTCATTCAAAAGAGCATTAATCAAGATTAGGTTTGGTCTATACTCTAACCCTAATTCTCAGATAGCCTTAACCCTAAAATCATGCCAAATAATTATCCACCCTTGGTCTATGGTGTGAATAAATATTAAAACTAATGAGGAGTTAAGCAATTAAGTACAATGAATAAATCAAGAATTAAATTGATGAAATAATAATTAATCCATTCATGAGCATTCACAAAAGGTTCACATTGATTCCCTAGTTATGGGATTAGTTACACATCATAGAAAAAGAAAAGAAAAGAGATTGAGTAGAGAAAACCCGAGATGATCATCAAAGAGCTCCTCCAATTCTTCTTCGTCTTCTTCTACAATGGATGGATGGGTCTTGAGGTGATGTGTGGTGATGGAGTGATGGGGGACAGCCCCCTTGGTGGCTTGAGACCTCCCTTGGCTTCTCCCTCCCGAAATTAGGCTTCAAAGGGGTTTAAATAGGCTTTAGATGATAAGCCAAGTCCTTAAATAACAAGGAAATTGGTTCCCTTTTGGAACTCTACATTTTTTGGGATTTAATTCTTTCCTAATCCACTCGAATTGATTACTTATTGAAGGATGATAAGGATTAGGTGTCAACTTGCTTTCCAAGACTCACACTCATGTCCAAGAAGGTAATATTTCCCGTTCCACAACTTGCAAAATAAATCCCGTCACTGTTTGCGGAATTATGACTGATCTGACCATTGAATACTAAAACGGGCATAACTTCTTCTAGAAATATCGGAATTATGATCCGTAAAGTGCGACGAAAACTAGACGTTCGGGGCTTTCCATCCATAGGTGGTAGGACACACAATTGAATCGGAGATGAGAGATATGGCCCCCGCAATCTGGGTGATCTGCACTGGCCGAAATTCAGCTTTTTGCTCCTTTTCTTCAAAATAACTTCTAACACCTGTTTCATGGAATGTGACCTATAAATGCTCAACAAACACATAAAATACCTAATTTCACCCAAGAACAAAGCACAAATAATAGGAAATGGGGACCTAAACTATGTATAGAAATAAACCGATCAAATACCCCCAAACCTATCTTTTGCTAGTCCTCGAGCAAAACTAGAATAAAAAAAACAAAAATCTAAAAATAAAAATTTTAAATTAAGCTAAGCCACTTTCGTAGTGAACACGATAGCATTGAGCGTGTGCTACAAGCCTTTAAACCTCTAGGTGTCCCTAGTAGGAGGAGTTTTGTCTCCTGAGGGTTTACAGCTATGCTACCCACAAACATAAATTTCTGCGAAAAATCAAATAATTAAGATGCAAACTCACATGTACAATTCAAAGCCAATGCATGCTAGAGCCACAAAATAAAGACTAAAATTATGCCACAAATTTGAATGCATGCATGGTTTTAATGAAAAGCCCACACTCAAGACACTCTAGCTTCAAAAACACATTTGTCAAACGTCATAGATATAATTTGCCTCGACTCTAATTCTCACAAGATATCGCCCATTAATTCGCACAGAACCTAGGCAAATACACTCATCAAGCATATGCGAATGAAGTTATGCACAAGAAATTTCAAGATATTATCACATATGAATTTATAATTGAAAGAACGCTTGATTTTTATGCAACGGATCTCATGAACGGAATCAGACATTAAGAACAAGATAGAGCACATGTTTACCTTTACTCTCGAGCTAGCATTCCCAAAAGATCAATTAGGTCTTTTCTTTGGTTGTAACGGGGCCATTGGGTGTAGGTTAAGAAAGAACGGGAAAAGGATAGCAAACAAACCTAGGATCATATCGAGAAATTCTTCGGCAATCTTCATACTTGGCCGAATTTCTTCGAATTCTTCATTCCACTTGCATCTAGGCTTCTTGAACAATTTTCGTTCATCCTCCTTCATGGGTTGACTTTGATTTGTCATCACTTCATTGTAAAGCTCTATTCCTTTACACTTTCATTTAATTCATCATCTCATTCATTTATCTTTTTTTTAACCCTTTTTTTCAACTTTTTTTAACCCCTTTTTTTCAACCTTTTTTTTTTTGAGATGAGAATTTTACATCAATTACATAATTCTTCAAAAACCTTTGATCTTCTTGCTTTTTCCTTAGTACATGCACTTCACGAGTCACCCATTTCGAACTCTCTTCAATCATCTTCATCACCTCAATATGATCCCAAGCTATAAGGTATGGCTAAATTATGGCTCATTGGGGTTAAGTTAATGTGGGTGATGACAGAAAAAGGCTTATAGTGTTTGGCTTCAAAATTGGCTATGGAGCACACACATAAAGGTAGGAAATATTTAAGGCCTTTTAAGTAGTTCAAGCACACATTGCCTATATCACTTCTAATGGTTCAACCAAAACAAGAGCAAAGTCCACATGTGATATCTTTTATGATGAATGTTCTTTAATATCCAATGCATAACCTATTGAGATCAATTTCTAATGCTAAGAACCTAATGAGTGTTTAGGAATAGAAACAAAAGAACCCTCTATAATGATATTTATTTACGCTTTTTGGCTTAGTGAACTCACAAGGGTAGTCTCCACTATTAATCATGGCAATCCGACTAAGCATCATATCCACTATCACATCAAGTGCATGTCATAAATTTTGAAAAATGCAGTGCAATACTCTAAGTGGCAAGACGTTAGTCTAAACTCAGTGAATAAAGCATATATTACGGCTTTTAAAGAACACAAAAGAATCATCTCAAAGTGGAGGACAAAAATTCAAAAACTGGTGACTTTTGAAATTGACGTACGTCTGTTCTTTAATGCATATCTCTCACAATACGTAACAAATATTAACCAAATTTTAACACAAGAAAATAGACATGCAAATAAACACTTTTCATTTAGAAAAAATCTAAAAATTCGAATTGGAAAAGTGAGAAAACAGACGACGAAACAAATTCACGTGCAGAATTTTAAAAACAGGGCATCACCCATGACCTTTGGTTGAAGAAACAATCATAACTTTTAAACCACCACCCAGAATTTTACGTTCTTTATACCGTTAGATTCGTATCGAAAAAACGATAAACCCAACGTGGACAGAAAAATTTATTTCCTCACCAATGAATACAGTTTTAACAAAACTTTTGCCTCAAAACTTCTCAAAACAGGTCACTTTTTCGCAGATTTCAACAAATGGCTCAAAAAATAAAATAAACACGAATTCACACCCCCAAACCTAATCTAAACATTGTCCTCAATGTTTATATGACATTAAAAACATGGACAAAGAATAAAGAAAAAAGCATGGCGTGTATGAACTTGAAACACAAAAACTAAAGAAAGAAAACTAAAAACTAAAAACAATTGAAACTAAATTGCCTAGGTGGGTTGCCTCCTACCAAGCGCCTTATTTAACGTCTTAGCAAGACGGGTGCAAGGACCACTCAACCAAATTCCAATGTCTCAAATTTCAGTTTTCGCGTGATCAAGTCATGGAAAAAAATTTCACGCGCCGGCATGTTCCTACACACAATAAGCAAAAGCAAGTAAATGTTCAATATAAAGTGTGATGAAATAAGTTCAGAAAACCACTTATTCCATTTGCTTTTGTGTAGGCAGCTCGGGAAAGTAATGGGAGGGACATAAGGCTTGAGTTCCTTGTATAGGAGCGGTGCCTCGAAAGGGACATCTTCCGCTTCCTTCACTTTTTCTTCTATCTCCTCCTTTTCTACTTCTTCATCTACAACACTAGAAAAATCATTAGAAAATTGATGGCTCACTATGGTATCGACAATCTCACCATTAGAAGGGATGATGATAGCATCTTCTTGCTCTGGTTGGCTCGGGAATTTTTCGGGCTCCTTTTGAAAAGATTCATCCAACTGCCCAATTTTCACCTCCATCTTCCTTATTGAAGCCTCAATGTTTTGAAACCTCACATTATCTTCTTGTTGAATGTCTTGCAACATTTTATCTTGCTGATTCATTCTCTGATCCATGCTTTGCATGAATTCCTTCATTGTTTGTTCAAGTGATGGTGAGATCGGCTGCTCATAGGTAATTACTTCATTGTAGCTCCATGAGAAGTCTTGATGATTCCTCCAATCCAGGTTGTAAGTATTGTCATATGGTTCATAACTCGACCATTGACAGTGGGAATTTCCATATGGTTCATTGATAGGATACGGATTGTAGGAATGTTCAAAAGGTTCATGCACAGGCCACAGATTGTAAGAATTCATTGCTCGGGCTTGTGCTCTTTCTGAAACCATCAATCTCTCCATTTGTGGCACTAAAGCAGCCAGTTGCATAGCAAATCCATGAAGTGTTTCACTGTCCTCATCATAAGCATGTTGCCCGTAGAATTCCATTATATCTGAAAGAAAGAAAAGAAAAAGGAAATAAAAAGAAAACAAAATCTAAATAAAAATAAAAATAAACTATTGACTAAGAAAAAAAATTAAACTAAAACTATTAATTAAAACTAAAACTAGAATTAATCAATAAATTCAACTATTCCCCGGCAGCGGCGCCAAAAACTTGATGTGTAAAATCGTGTTTTAATATACTCACTCGCAAGTGCACGAATCGTGAAGATTAGCACAACGGCAAGTAAGGATCGTTCCCACGAGGAAAAAAGATTTATTAATTAAAACTAATTCTAATTAAAGTTAAATTAAAGTAACCAAAGATTTGTTGATGATTTAATTAAACTAAAACTAAATTAAATTAAGCTAAGAAAACAATTAAAAAGAATATGGTTGTGATCAAGAGAAGGAAATACTAGGTCATCAATGATCCCCAATTATGAACACTCAATGTTTGGAATTAATTTGTAAACAAGATTTAATCAATTATAGGGTTCATTCTTTGTCTTTAATGTGACTATTACCGTATGGTCATGGGATGAGTCACGTGCTCCCAACCACTATTCACCCTTGGTCTATGGTGTGAACAGTGATCGAAAACCCTTTAAGCGCAAGAATTAAGAACCAAATTCTATACTTTGCTTGGCCTATGCTAAAGATAAAATTCATTCATTCAAAAGAGCATTAATCAAGATTATGTTTGGTCTATACTCTAACCCTAATTCTCAGATAGTCTTAACCCTAAAATCATGCCAAATAATTATCCACCTTTGGTCTATGGTGTGAATAAATATTAAAACTAATGAGGAGTTAAGCAATGAAGCACAATGAATAAATCAAGAATTAAATTGATGAAATAATAATTAATCCATTCATGAGCATTCACAAAAGGTTCACATTGATTCCCTAGTTATGGGATTAGTTACACATCATAGAAAAAGAAAAGAAAAGAGATTGAGTAGAGAAAACCCGAGATGATCATCAAAGAGCTCCTCCAATTCTTCTTCGTCTTCTTCTACAATGGATGGATGGGTCTTATGGCGATGTGTGGTGATGGAGTGATGGGGGACGGCCCCCTTGGTGGCTTGAGACCTCCCTGGGCTTCTCCCTCCCGAAATTAGGCTTCAAAGGGGTTTTAATAGGCTTTAGATGATAAGCCAAGTCCTTAAACAACAAGGAAATTGGTTCCCTTTTGGAACTCTACCTTTTTTGGGATTTAATTCTTTCCTAATCCACTCGAATTGATTACTTATTGAAGGATGATAAGGATTAGGTGTCAACTTGCTTTCCAAGACTCACACTCATGTCCAAGAAGGTAATATTTCCCGTTCCACAACTTGCAAAATAAATCCCGTCACTGTTTGCGGAATTATGACTGATCTGACCATTGAATACTAAAACGGGCATAACGTCTTCTAGAAATATCGGAATTGCGATCCGTAAAGTGTGCCGGAAACTAGACTTTCAGGGCTTTCCATACATAGGTGGTAGGACACACAATTCAATCGGAGATGAGAGATATGGCCCCCGCAATCTGGGTGATCTGCACTGGCCGAAATTCAGCTTTTTGCTCCTTTTCTTCAAAATAACTTCTAACACCTGTTTCATGGAATGTGACCTATAGATGCTCAACAAACACATAAAATACCTAATTTCACCCAAGAAAAAAGCACAAATAATAGGAAATGGGGACCTAAAGTATGTATAGAAATAAACCGATCATGTATCACCCTTAGCAGAATCAGAATGAGCAACAGGCTCGAGATCATGAGGGCAGTGTATATGGAGATGAACAGCTAGGTCTCACCATGGGCGAGTACACACTCCCATTTTTAGATAATGCGCCCACTGCCATAGTACTCGATGATGTGACAAGGCAGTATGAGTTGAAGACTATGCATATTAGCCTTCTACCATCTTTTAGTGGGAGAGTTACCGAGGATTGCCTTCAATTTATGAAACAGTACGGAGCCACCCTAGAAACCTTTCCGGTAATGGCTCTCCAAGCAGTGCTGACAAGAGAGCAGATCCACCTCAGGTGTTTCCAGTATTGTCTGAAAGATGCCGCCATGACATGGTACATGAATCTGAGGCCAGGATCACTAGTAACATGGAGTCAGATGTGCAAGGTCTTTTTCAACAAGTATTTTCCGTCGCAAAAGGCAAGGGACCTAAGGTTGAAAATAGCATCCTTTGTTGAGGAGGACGGTGAACCCTTCCATGAGGCATAGGAGAGGTTTAACTTGTTGTTAGCACAAATGCCGCCGCATACATACCACCAAGAGTTGAAGGTAAATTCCTTCTATATTGGACTTTCGCCAATCACACAAATGCTAGTAGACAATGCATGCGGAGGTACCATAGCAGACAAGAGAGCAGTTGAGTCGTATGACATTTTGGAGAAGATTGCCTAGAACTCACAACAGAGGACATCACATGTGAGAAGGGGAGGAAGGATAGAAGTGGGTCAGGATACCCAAGTTCAAATTCAGATGTCCATAATGAACAAAGAGCTCCAAGTGATCAATGAGCTTATTACTGGAAAGCTAGGGTCCTCCCAAGGAGTGAGTCAAGTGATGGGGGAGATAGAAGGAGGAGAAGGGCAGTTTGGTCAAGAAGAGCAAGCCCAGGCCCTTGGGGAATTTCCAAGGCCAAGAAATGACCTGTATTCAAAGACGTACAACCCAGGGTTGAGAAACCACCCAAACTTCTCTTGGTCCAATAACAACCACTTAGGGGCAACAAATTACCAAGGTGGCAACAACAATTTCCAAGGTGGAAACAACAATCAGAGGTACAAAAATTGTGGGTTCAATAGGTACAACCAAGGAGGGCCTAGCAACAACAACCAATGGGGAAGTTCAAGTAGTAACCCACAACCCAACTTCAATTCCCAAGCATCCGCTAGCCAATAAAAGGACAAGTCTCTAGAGGAGATAGTGAGCACAGTGATCAAAACGGTTGGTATAGGGTAAGAAGCCCTCAAGAACACCTTGCATGCCTCTGAGCAATGAATGACCGCTTACAAGCAATCCAATGATTAGAGGGCGAATAGTCATGGAGCGTCACTGAAGAAGATGGAAACTCAGTTGGCACAAATCTTCGACGCATTGGTTAAGAATAAGGGGAAGGCATCAAGCACTGATGAGCACGTTAACGTGTTAGAGGTCGCCGAATTGGGAGTTGAAGAAACTAAGGAGAGTGTGGTAGATGCCACAGATAGTGAGGATAAGGGAAGTAGCATAGACTCCCCCATTAAACTTTCGGACCCCGGAAGTTTCGTCATAGAGGTACGAGTTGAGAACTCACCAAGGATGGGAGTAGTGCTTGATATGGGGGCTAGCATCAATATGATGCCACTAGAGGTATATGAACAGCTGAAGATTTAGTCAATCAAGCCTACTTCTCAGACTCTCATCATGGCGGATAATTCTTCCATCACCCAGTTGGTATTGTAGAGGAAGTCTACGTGAATGTGCACGGTTTGATGGTGCCAGTAGAATTTGTTGTGTTGCAGTGCAAGAAAGGAGAATCCAGTTGTAGGAACTGGAAATTTCTTTTGGGGAGGTCATTCATGGCCACAGCGAGTATGGTTGTGGATATTCGTTCTAGGGACGTTTCTTTCAGTTGTGGAGGCAAGAGTGTTAGCTTCAAGGTAAACTCCCCCGAAGCAAGCTTTTGAGGGTGTGAAGGAGATGGAATTGGGAAACCAAGATTGCATTAAGGAAAGACAAGAAACTGAATTTGATGAGGATGAATCAAGTACTGAAATTTTTGAACAGTTAGGTGAGCTTGAGCAAGACAACACAAAGCTCAAACTAGAGGTTTATTTGCTCAAGGCTGAGAATGGACTGTTGAAGAAGAAATTGCATGACCTCTCAACATTGAACAACGGTTTAAAGGAACAAGTAGTGGAGCTTGCTACAAAAGAAGAGTTAGTCTCCAAGAACCTAGAAGAGTTGGCAAAGCTCTCAGAAGAATTTGAGGAAGATAATGGGAGAAGGTCAAGAAAACTTTAGCTAGGTGTTGAGGAGTCCGCAAAAGCGGTAAGGGAATTGCAAGAACGGTTGAGCACAAAAGAAGATGAGTTAAAGCAGGCCAAGGTCAAGGAGTGTGATTTAATTGAGCAACTCAATGTGATGGAAAACGAGGTCCAATCCCTCAGATACGGACAACAAAAAAGGGTCCACACCAACAACCGAACAGGGATTTTCCCTAACCGTCCTGTTACTTGTTACTTTTGTGCCAAAAGAGGGCACACTAAGGCTTATTGCTTTAGTTTCCAAAATTTCAAGGCAAACAGAGTTTGGTCTAGGATGAACCCAACAAAAATCAAGCAAATATGGGTTAGAAAGGACCGAGTTGGACAAGTGTGGAGAGTGGGGAGAGATGTAGTACATAGGCATTTGGCACCGGTTTGGGTGGCCAAGTTGAATATGCTCCCCATTCCGGTCAAACCTCTTTTGGTTGACAGGGTCCCACTTTGAGTGCATTGCACTCACTTTTGAATTAGTTTTAGTATTTTTACTTTTCGGATGGGTAGTTTTTGTCTTTGTGAATTTTTGGTACATAATGCTTGTTGAAGTGTTGTGTGTGGTTTTTGGTGCAGATTCAGTTGCAGAGCAGAGTCCAAGAATCAGTCCAGAGGAACAGTGCGGGTCATCCAACCGCACTCCACCCGCACTTTGGTCGCACAGTATATATACTGCCTATCGTTTTCTAGGGCTCCACTTTGTCACAAAATCAAGCCAAACAGAAACTTTCAAATTTTTCCCTTGTCTCAATGAAAAGGTATTCCGTGTGAGCCACGTTTTCGATTTTCGGCAACCAAGGTATGAATTCTTCCTCTATTTTCATTACATATCTCTCTAATCTCAAACCCTAAACCCTTTTATCAAAATTTTCTTCCTCTTTTGCATGAACTTCATGATTCAAGGTTTTGTAGTTTTGCATTTGCTACTATTGAATTGTCTATTGAATATCTATGAGGATGGAATGATGAGTTGTTGTCTAATTATGCATGTGAAGTGTTCATTGTTACATTACTTATCTATTGCAATTGGATATTCAAAAATCTGAATTTAGGGTTTATATGGTTGAATGGAATCCTATACAATGGTTAGAGTCATATTAGTGTGAATTTGGTCGATGATGTGTTGAGATTATGAAGTGTATACATTAATGGTGATTCTGCATGTGCTCGTTTCTAGGAACGAGTTAGAGTGCAGGTCAGTCACCCGCACTTCACCCGCACTTTATCATCCTGGCAGAATATGTGTTCTTTCATATTCTTTCATCATAACCTCATGGTTCCTTGATATGGGTATTCCCTTAAAACTATTGTTTATTGTGCAGATGTCAGGAAGAACCAGGCAATCCACTAGGCAAGGAAGTCAAGGTTCCAAATGAACACCGAGGAAGGGACCTCAAGTTCCACCACCATACGTCAGGCACCCAGAGTTCGAGGACAGTTTAGAATATTTCAGGGAACGAGATGTCGTGGTGGAAAGGGGGATAGTAGTTGAGGAGCTGGAGGGCACCTCAATCCCTCTAATGGTAGAAACGAGGGGATGGGAAACCTTCGTTAGCCCCTCCCCCGATGTATTGCAGAAGTGTGGTTGAGGAATTCTTTGCTGGAATGGTACCTGATTCTGTTCTGGTCCGACGGGTGGAAATCCGAATGACTATAGCGGACATTAACAAGTACTATAGGACAGAGCTTCCAGTTGATCCCGAGGCGGTCGGACGACTAAGGCAGGGGGTGACTTGGAATGAATTCTTTGTGACGCAAAATGTGGATTTTGCCAATCAATTGGTGATTCGTCCCATGGACTTCTGGGTGGCACCAGATCACCGCATAAAGCACACCAACTTGAAGAGTGAGTTGGGTTTTTGGCATGTTTTCATCTCCCATTCATTGATCCCTAGGAAGCACAGAACTTCAATGAACTTCAATGCAGCCATGATCCTGTACTGTATACTGCAGAATCAGTTGGTTGACATAGGCTTTCTGGTCAAACGAGAGATACTTGAACTGGGAGGTGTCCGAGTAGACAAGCAACAATTCATCTTCCCGAGCCTGATTACCACATTTTGCAGAGATGCAGGGGTGGATTTTGGATCCGATCCCTTTGAATGTGGTTTGGGGCCTGTTGGGTGTTTCACATGGAATGACCAACTGAGAGAGCGAGACCCCTCTGGTTTCAGAGTCAGAACAGGGAGAAAGAAATCTGCTCGAGGGGGAGGCACAAGCAGACAGGCTGAAGACATTCTGGAACAACCAGATTTAGAACCGGTCTATCTAGAATACGGTGATTACAGGCTCGTTGTTTCCCCACCCCCGTAGGAGACTTCTGGAGAGATCCCTTGGCAGACCTTGCTTACAGGGTTAGAGAACCTCATAACTGAGGTCGTCAAAAATAGGAGGCAGATTGTTGAGAGCAGAGCAGAAGCCAGTGAGTATTTTATTGACATTTGGGGCAACCTTACAGACATGAGGGAGGCACTCAGTCTCCCAGTTTATCCAAAGAAGAAGAAGAGGCTAGCTACTTTCTCACCACCCTCTGGGGGCCCAGACATTGACCCATATAGGGCAGAGCTCTGAACGGCAATGGAGAGATCCAGAAGGGAACATGAAGATCGAATCAGATCTGAACTTGACCCCAAAGGGAAAGGGATCTCTAATGAACCAGAGAGGGAGTTGTTAGACGAAGATCAACTAGACGTCCCCTAAGATCAACTAGGTCTTTTCCATTTGGTTGTAACATGGCCACGGTGAATGGTGATTAGAAGAATGAGAAATTTAGGCACAAGCACCAATCAACCAAGTTAAGGCAATACATTCTGCACTTAAGCATTTAATTTCTCGTGCAACTCCACTTCCAAATACAATATGGCGTCCAGGCATACAATTAGACTTTACGTGCATTCTATAACTACTCATGTTGCCCATTTGAATAGCATTTACAATTTACACAAGGCATTTGAAGCATATTTTTCTTTTGTTACTTTTTCTTCTTTTCTTTTCTTTTCTTTTCATGTCTTTTTACTATGCACATTTTCACAACTCATTACTCTTGCCTAGGTACACGCCATTTATCAAATTAAAGCACAACTTTACATTCCTAAGCCTTAACAAGATCAATTAAGAGAGGGTTGGCTAAGTGTTTAGGTTGCTTGGGTTATGGATAACGTGGGTGTAGAACGGAAAAGTCAATATGTGTTTGGCTTCAAAATTGGCTTGGGAGCACACATATTACGGGAATGGGAAGTATTTAGGCTTTCTTTTTGAGTGGCTAAAACACACATTGCCTAATATCACTTCAAAGGATCAATCTACCAAGGGAATAAAAGTTTCCGTCAACCAATCCACATATATGATGCATGTTCAATGACAAATGATGATTTTTGATGTAGTGAGACTATGCATGGTGTTTGAATAGTGTTTACAGATTTGAAAAACATTTTCCCTCAAATATACATGCTTTTGGCTTGTGTTTGTGATCTCACAAGGGAAATCTCCACTATTAGAACAAGGCGCTTGAGCACCGAGTTCCCTAAACTTGGACACTAGAAGATGAGACTAGCCCATGAAGTGCAAGTGAGACCCCTAAAGTGACTAAGAGTTATTGAATAAGCACACAAAGCATACACACATTCGCCACAAACACTATGCTCCAGGTATCTCATCAAGCTAAATAAGCTCAAAATTCTGGCTAAGCAGTAACTTTTTCGAAAATAAGACACAAAAATGACTCAAGACACAAAAGACGACTAAAAAAAGGCGTCTACACCCCCAAACCAAAACCCAACATTGTCCTCAATGTTGAAGACAAGAGAATCCGGCCTAGCGGCATGCACCTAACATGACTCAAACAAACCTAGGCACTAATCAAACACAATCAATGCCCCAACCAAATAAAAATGACTCAAACAAGGCTCATAAAATAAAGGCAATTCATGCAATATATCATTGAAGAATAAGTCAAGCTTAACATCATGCATTTTATCAATAATGACGGAATGGGGCATGAACCCCCAAACCGAATTAAACAATATAAAGCACATGCATTCATACTTGCACAAGAGCCTCCGGCTCTTTCATCCACAAATATAATCAATAAATTCAATGTGCAAATATCCACAAAATATAGCATTCGAACAAAACTATCCCAACATCACAATTTATTGAATTTAAACAACATAAAACATAAAACTATCTACATGCATCAAAATTATTGAATGGGATGCATTCATGGAGAGGATAGGGTCCTCTAAGGGTGGTTTGACCAAGTTAGGAAATTCTCTATTTTTCACTACCCAAATAAATTTAGGTGACTTCATTATCTTTTCTTTTTTAATGTTTCTATATAAGTGCACTTGGTCTTTCCTTACCCATATTTGCTTGACCCTAGGTCGACTCCACCTATTCCTAGGACCTCTAGTTTTCCTATGTTGATTTGGCTTATAATTTTTAGCCTTAAAATGCTCTATCCTAGAACATGGATAGCAAAAGGTATTAGAGTTAGAGGAGCTCCCCTTTAATGCGTGGGCTTGAGGACGTTTGATTTGTTTCACTTGTAACGCCTTGACCTCCTCCTCCTTTTTGCTTAGTGCTACCCTTGCTTCCTCTAAGGCATTTTGTTTTTGATCAACCTCCATTTGCATCATCATTGACTTGTGAGCTATCTCATCTTCAAAATCTTTTGATAGCCTCACTAAGTTCTCCAAATCCTCCGATGCGGTACTCTTTTCGGCTTCAAATCTCTCAATTCGTTCTTCCAATTCTTTGTTCTTATCGGAGACTTCGCCATTTATCTTCTTGAGAGTACCATTCTCAACCCTGAGCATCTTCACTTCATATAATAGTTTCTTGTTCAACTCTTGGAGATTACTCGCTGATGAGAAGGTTTTTGCCGTCAGAAAACCGTCCGTCAAAACAATTTATAAAACCTATGCGATGCGTTCACAAGTATAAATACAAGCACAGTGGCAAGCACGGGTGTCGTCCACTGAGATCGGGGTAGCGGTGATAAGATTAGGATTAATATTACTAGCAAGCATAAAGGTAAAGTGATAGTGAATGAAAATACAATATAAACTAAACTATGAAAGCAAATAAATGGAATGACAATGGAGGGATGAATGAATGATGATGGAACTATGGAGTTGATGGACTCGTAAGTGAATATTGGGGGCAATTGCAACAAACTCTCAATTAAGTACGTTTTGACAAATGTAACAAACCTAGGGTGTATAGTGTTGGTATATACCTCTAGCAAGAGGTCAACCTAGGTTGTATAGCGAAGACCTCCTACTAGCGATTAATCCCTTTTAAGCAACCAACAGTGGCTAGTTACTCAATTGGGACTTGTTCCATGAATGCTCATCTATCTAGCTATGGCTCAACCTATTATTAATGTAGCCATCCTAGGATGTATAGTGATGGCTTCCAATTTCCTCACAAGTGGCCGACCTAGGATGTATAGTGAAGGCCACCCGTTTGGGATTGGATGAGGCTCGAGGTTATCAACCGAATTCTACTCGAAGGTTAGTTCTCATAGAATCACTAAAGTAGCCAACCTAGGGTGTATAGTGGAGGCTTCTAATTCTCTCACAAGTGGCTAACCTAGGATGTATAGTGAAAGCCACTAATTCGAGATTAGATTAAGAGCATGGTTATAGAGCCGGATTTTCAGAAATCCTTCCATTCAATGGAGCAATAGACAACCTAATTGCCTACTCAAGTAATCCAAATCAATCATGCTAAGAGAGTGTATCCAAACAAGTCAATAATGGAAATCAATACAAGCAATGGAATGTAACATAGAGATAGAATAAATATAACACATAGAGTTTATTTACAAAGCCCAAATATCCATCAAACAAATAACATCAACCCCATAGTGGGGTATTTTAGCTACTCATGTTCTATTACAAACAAATAAACTAAGAGAGAGAGTAGAGATAACCCTTGAAGATTGATCTCCTTCCTTGAAGCTTGAATCCAAGTCTCCTAGTTGCCTTTGATTGAGTAGAGATGGTTTGGATGAGAGGGAGATGTGTTACTAGCTTAGAATACAAGTGTTGGGAGGTATGGTGATCTTTTGGTTAGTTCCCATCCTTTTCTATTTATAGAGGATGGAAAAATAGGTCACTTAAGCTTGAAACCAGAAGCTGTGGCGCGCAAAGTGCTGGTGGAGTGCGGGTGAATTACCCGCACTGTACCCGTACTGCAAAGGTTTTCTTCATCTTCAGTTCTCTGATCTGGGCAACAGTGCGGGTGGAGTGCGGTTGGATTACCCGCACTTTACCCGCACTATACTTGCACTATACTCGCACTCTGGTGTCAGGTGTAAATCCACTCCTCTATCTTGAGCAACAGTGCGGGTGGAGTGCGATTGGAGTACCCGCACTTTACCCGCACTTTATCTGTTAGGTACGAATCAGCTCCTCTGTCTTGAGCAACAGCGCGGGTGGAGTGCAGTTTAATTACCCGCACTTTACCTGCACTTTATCTGTCAGGTACGAATCAGCTCCTGTCTTGAGCAACAATGCGGGTGGAGTGCGGTTGGATGACCCTCACTTTACCCGCACTTTATATTTCCTTCATGCTTCAGGTCCCGGCTGTGGGAAAGAGTGCAGTTGGAGTGCAGTTGCGACCCGCACTTGACCTGCACTGTAGTGCTGCTTATGATCCTTTGTCCTTCCTTTTGCCCCTTTTCTGCCAGAACCACTGCAAAATGCTTCTAACACTCGAATTACATCTATTGCCTGCAATTAGCACAAACGAGCCTATTAGACATAAAAGACATAATATATATAGAAAATACACACGAGAACGAGACAAAAGAATAGGAATGAGGGCCGAAATATACAACAATTTAGGCACGATCACTCGCATTTTCCATTCCCAAGGCTTCTCTCTCTTGAAGTGCTTCATTCTCTTCCTTCAACACACCCCTTTCCAACACTAGCTCTGTGCTTACACTCATAAGCTCTTGGTTCATCTTGATCATCCTGTCCACCTCATCCATTCCCTTGCTTCGCTCCACTTCAAATTCTATTCGGAGCTTATACATGTCTTCTTTGGAGAAATTGGAGGAATCCACCGGTTTGGTTGCTTTAACTTGGAAACAACTCCGATTTACCGGGGTGGACTGCTGGGCGGATTCGAGCATTTGGGTGATTTTCTCTTCTATGAAGGCTTGAGTCTCTTGTTGAGAAGCTATCATCTGCTCAGTCTCCCGCACATGATTCTGCATGAAATTTCTTAGTTGATATTCAACAGAATTTGAGTGGAATGACGAGATGTAGACATTCTCGTTAGGCTCGTAGCTTGATCCTGAATTTTGCCCAAAGGAATCCATAGAGACCTGAAACAAACAAAAACAAAACACTACCAAAGAAATAAAAAGAAACTAACAAAACTAAAAACAACTAATAAACTAATAATATTAAAACTAATCTAATCACTACTACGCACACCGATCCCCGGCAGCTGCGCCATTTGATGAGAAGGTTTTTGCCGTCAGAAAACCATCTGTCAAAACAATTTATAAAACCTATGCGATGCGTTCACAAGTAGAATACAAGTAAAGCAGTAAGCACGGGTGTCGTCCACTGAGATCGGGGTAGCGGTGATAAGATTAGGATTAATATAACTAGCATGCATAAAAGTGAAGTGATGGTGAATGAAGATACAATATAAACTAAACTATGAAACCAAATAAAATGGGATGACAATGGAGTGATGAATGAATGATGATGGAACTACGAAGTTGATGGACTCGTAAGTGAATATTGGGGCAATATGCAACAAACTCTCAATTAAGCATGTATTGACAAATGTAACCAACCTAAGGTGTATAGTGTTGGTATATATCTCTAGCAAGAGGTCAATCTAGGGTGTATAGTGAAGACCACCTACTAGCGATTAATCCGTCCTAAGAAACCAACAATGGCTAGTTACTCAATCGGAACTTTTTCCATGAATGCTCATCTATCTAGCTATGGCTCAACCTATTACTAATGTAGCCATCCTAGGGTGTATAGTGATGGCTTCCAATTCCCTTACAAGTGGCCGACCTAGGATGTATAGTGAAGGCCACCCGTTTGAGATTGGATGAGGCTTTAGGTTATCAACCGAATTCTACTCGAAGGTTAGTTCTCATAGAATCACTAAAGTAGCCAACCTAGGGTGTATAGTGGAGGCTTCTAATTCTCTCACAAGTGGCTAACCTAGAGTGTATAGTGAAAGCCACTAATTCAAGATTAGATTAAGGGCATGGTTGTAGAGCCGAATTTCCGGAAATCCTTCCATTCAATTGAGCATTAGACAACCTAATTGCCTACTCAAGTAATCCAAATCAATCATGCAAAGAGGGTGTATCCAAGCAAATCAATAATAGAAATCAATTAAAGCAATGGAATAAAACATAGAGATAGAATAAATATAACACATAGAGTTTATTTACAAAGCCTAAATATCCATCAAACAAATAACATCAACCCCATAGTGGGGTATTTTAGCTACTCATGTTCTATTACAAACAAATAAACTAAGAGAGAGTGCAGAGAGAACCCTTGAAGATTGATCTCCTTCCTTGAAGCTTGAATCCAAGTCTCCTAGTTGCCTTTGATTGAGTAGAGATGCTTTGGATGATAGGGAGATGTGTTACTAGCTTAGAATACAAGTGTTGGGAGGTATGGTGATCTTTTGGTTCGTTCCCATCCTTTTCTATTTATAGAGGATGGAAAAATAGGTCACTTAAGCTTGAAACCAGAAGCTATGGCGCGCAGAGTGCGGGTGGAGTGCGGGTGAATTACCCGCACTGTACCCGCACTATATGGGTTTTCTTCATCTTCAGTTCTCTGATCTGGGCAACAGTGCGGGTGGGGTGTGGTTGGATTACCCACACTTTACCCGTACTGTACTTGCACTGTACTCGCACTCTGGTGTCAGGTGTAAATCCACTCCTCTGTCTAGAGCAACAGTACGGGTGGAGTGTGGTTGGATTACCCGCACTTTACCCGCACTTTAGTGTCAGGTGCAAATCAGCTCCTCTGTCTTGAGCAATAGTGCGGGTGGAGTGCGGTTGGATTACCCGCACTTTACCCGCACTTTAGTGTCAGGTGCAAATCAGCTCCTCTTTCTTGAGCAACAGTGCGGGTGGAGTGCGGTTGGATTACCCGCACTTTACCCGCACTTTAGTGTCAGGTATAAATCAGCTCCTCTGTCTTGAGCAATAGTGCTGGTGGAGTGCGGTTGGATGACCCATACTTTACCCGCACTTTATCTTTCTTTCATGATTCAGGTCCCGGCTATGGGAAGGAGTGCGGTTGGAGTGCGGTTGCGACCCGCACTTGACCCGCACTGAAGAGTTGCTTATGATCCTTTGTCTTTCCTTTTGCCCCTTTTCTGCCGGAACCACTGCAATTAGCTTCTAACACCAGAATTACATCTATTGCCTGCAATTAGCACAAACGAGCCTATTAGACATAAAATATATAGAAAATACACACAAGAACGAGACAAAGAAATAGGAATGAAGGCCGAAATATACAACAATTTAGGCACGATCAATGCACTTGAAAAAAGTTCACCTCGATGAGTGTTAAAAAAAGGATCCATGATGGTCGAAAATATCACAAGTTGATCATCGACTGAGTCGAATAAGCTATCAGTTACAAGCTAAACCTACAATAACTGAAGAATTTATAAGATAAGCAACTAGACTTCAGAGTCGTGAGAGGTTCATCAGATTGAACTCGGAAATGGTAGTTTCCTAAAGGCTTTCCGGGTTTAACATATCAATGAAGAATCCAAACTGTGATCACAACAAAGCAATCATCAACTAAACGACGAGCAATCGACCGTTGGAAGCTTAAAATGGCTTCACAGAAACCTCACACTGGCTCCAGGTCGCTCAAATGGATGGCAATATAATCAGTCGATTTGGACCTCATGTGCGGCAACTAAAAGTTGATAATATTTCACTTCCATAGCCTCACCACGATTATTCAGAAAGAACTTTGCCACATACAACTGGCGAACGAAGTAGTAAAACCTGAGTGTTAGCCTATTTGGTTCGCCGTAGCGGTTTAGTTTTGTGGAACTACTTAGCTCATCACAACTGCTTGGTTAACCAGAGGTATTCACCCATTGTAGATATTTCAGCTCACCGTTCTATCAGATACCCTCACCGACTACTCAACAAAGCATTAAAAAAAGAGGAATAAAAAAGGACGAGATGATAAAAGCACTTCGTTCGAATAAAACATACTTTAACAACTGATAGGGGACTCAGGGGTAGCATATAAAGCAAAGAAGCAGGCAACGTGACAACAAAGAAGTAGGTGAAGTGACAAAAGAAATTTCCCTGTTGCAAGCAGTATTTAGCAAAGTCACTTACCCCGATGATTTGGCTGATATATGTATATATATAAATAAATTAAGATAACTGATCGGTCCAAAGTTGATCAGTACAATAAGATAATTTATCAGTCTAAAATGATTTGTGTAATAAGAAAACTGACCAGTCTGAAGTGATCAGTGTAATAAGATAACTGATCAGTCCAAAGTTGATCAGTATAATAAGTAAATTGATCAGTCTGAAGTGATCGGTGTAATAAGATAACTGATCAGTCCAAAGTTAATTAGTTTAATAAGATAACTAATTAGTCTGAAGTGATCAGTGTAATAAGATAACTGAAATGTGTATTAAAAAAAGATGAACAAGAACGGAAGTTGGAGTACAAGACTAAAGCTAGTGGATCGGTCACCACCTCTCGGCACATGCCAAAAGTCAAATAGCAGCAGACCTTGTCAATCTCGACGGTTTGACTAAAGGATTACTCCTAGCCATAAAATTTGGTCAATCCTTGCCAATAAAAGAGGGAATGAGATGGATCATTGTAATTCGTGGAAGGTCATAAAGATCGTTCGCCTTATAGAATGTTTGACAATATTCGGGGCATCACGATTTAACGTTGGAGATGGAAACACCAACTACATAGGTTAGTATTGATCACTAAATTGTTTTGTTTGCTTCGTTGCAGTGGTATTGGAAAGCATGAGACAAAACATTATACAAAAGTATAAGGAGGGAACGTCTCGTGATTTACTGACTCGAAGCAACAAAAAAAAGGTTATCAATTTTGGATCTCCCATCAAGTGAAGTTAAAGGTAAAATCTAGTTTATTGCTGTTGTTAGTAAAATCTGGAAGGATGACATGTCTGCAAAATAATAGGGATTCACAGTAATCAGAAATGCCATGTCACCCAAAGTCAACTAAACTAAACCAACCTAAGTTGACCAAAGATGACTTCACAAGACCTGTTCGGGGTTGCACAGATGATCAGGTAGAAACAACTCAATTGAGGTAATTAGATTGATCAGGTGAAGGTGATTCGATCAGGATCATTAAGATGGTCGGGGCAAGATGTCAGGTCTGGGTTAAGTAACTGGTCAGGGAGAGTGAAGTTTGGTCGGGTTTGGTCAATGGTCGGTTGAGTAACACGTGGACAATGTTGAATTCAGTACAATCACGATTCACATATGTCCTACTCAAGCAAGGTGTCTCGAAGCATACTATGATAAAGAAACAAACTTCCTTAAAGATACCAAAGTCCAAATTAGGCAAGAGATCTAATGCGTTTAAAATGCAAGAGACGCAGAACAGGGAAGAAGATAATCACGACTCCGACAAGTTAGAGTCTCATTAAATGTCATCAACTTTCCTTACTTGTGTATCAAGAATTAGGGTTCTGCACATGTATAAATTGACCCCAACAGTTAGAAGATATCAGTTCGCAAGAGAGAGAAAACTAGAGTGTGTAATTATCTTATACAAAGTGGATTGTTTTATCGCCGTCACCAGCAATCGTGGACGTTTCCCTAACCTGGGGTTCTACCACGTAAAACTATGTGTTTGCTTGTTCTGTCTTTCTCATTCTTTCCATAACATTGTTAGTAATTTGCAATTTTTTGTTAGACCCGTGATCGATATTACGTAGACCTAAAAAACACCTTCAACAATTGGTGCTAGAAGAAGGGATAGAAAGTAACTTTTGTTAAATTGCTAGATCAACCTCGAAAGAACTCGTGAAACAACAAAATGGTGAATAGTAGAGAAATGAGTCAATCCATGCATGACGTTGGCTCCCCGCGTGGTATCAACAATTTTGGCCTGATAAACACTAGCGTCGTCGAAAGAGATTTACCCTCCGCGACTCCAACTTTAACTGGTCAGGCCGTGACAACCTCTACAAACCTTTCCCCTGGTATTTCCCCTGACGCATTTCGGCAAGTCAATGAGTCCCTACTGAGAGTCATCGAAGTCACTGCGAGACAGGGAATTAATATAAGCAATTGCCAATCTGACCTCGTCATATCAGTTAGCCACGCTTGTGGTGGCCCAAGACCCTAAGGTGCGTTCTGAGATAGTAGGTGTGACCCTAGGAGCGCCTCATAAAACTGGTAGAGATAGGCAGATCATTATAGAAGGAGGGAACATTCTCAAATAAGAGATGATCGTCAAGATGACTAGGGCCATATAAGGTACAAATGGCAAAGTAGCCGAGAGGAGAAGGGATGCATAGAGCCTAGCCTTCAAGAAGACGTAGAAAGATACAATGGCGGTAGGTTGGAGTATGCTCGGTAGAATCGGTATGATGGTTATAGAAGAAGATCTAGATAAATATCAACTAATGAGGAGGCCGTACCCAGAAGGCGACGAGAAACCAGCCTCACAGTTAGGTATGACCTTCGTGATGCTCAGGTCACAAAACGAGTACAAAGGGATCCTTACGGGCTAACCATCCGTCAGAAGTTCGATGAACATAGGGAATGAGAGGGTGAGCGAGAAGTCTTGTTAAGAAGGATAGAAGCATTGGAGCTAATGCAGGGCTGTGGGAATTTATTAATTGGAAACTCTAGTAGCCTATTTGTTGACTCAATCTGACAAGCTCGGTTCTCAAAGAAATTCAGAATGCCGTACATGTAGCAGTTTAATGCCAACACCGACCCCAAGAACATGTCATGAGGCACCAGAGTGCGATGGCCCAGTATGACTATGATGATGTGCTTATGTGCAGGATGTTCCAGCAGATATTATAAGATCAAAGGTCTAGATGGTTTGGCGGCCTTACTGGTGGCTCGATCAGAAACTTCAAAGAATTGATACAGGCTTTTACCAAACAATTTATGGGAAATATACAAAAGAGAAAATCAATATCCGTCCTCTAAACTTTGAAGTAAAGGAAGGATGAGAAATTGAAAGACCACCTGACTAGATTCTCCCAGGAGGTGTCAGAGGTGCAGGATCCCAATGATGATGCAGAGATCTCAACTTTCGTTATCAGTTTGCCGTATAGTAAACTGTCGCTCAGCAAAAGGCAAGGAGGGGCGACCACTTATGCGCATTTGGTGGATGATGTAGGGGATACGCGATGGCAGAAGAAGAGCAGATAGCCTACTGTGAGGAGTTCATACATGGAGGCAGACCAGAAGAGGGCTAAAAACTTAAGGACAATGGTTCAAAGGTAAACCAAAAATGGGATCAGAAGAATAATAACCAAGGCATAGGCAAGGAAGGTCGTAAGGACGATGATCAGAAAGGCAACAAACCTTTCAAAAGACAATATACCAATTACACCTCCTAACCAAGAAACAAGAAGAAGTCTAGAGGACAAAAACCTATATAAAAGCCCCTGAAACAATCAAACTTTTCCAGGTGGGATACCTCCAAATACTACTGTTTCCACCGAGAAAATGGCCAAGACACTTCAAAGTGCTACCAACTGATAAATTACATTGAAAAATTTATCAGACAAGGATACTTGAATGATATAGTCCTAAGAAGTAATGATGATCGGCAAAGAGACCCCTAGAAGGGGGACCAAGATAGAAATAGTACTCCCATGAAGAGTTCAGTTGGGGGCCCATTAACACAATCTTTGGAGGACCTTACACCGGAAGAAGTAGCCGGAAGAGAATGACTGAAGTCCGTGAGGCAATAGACAGCCAAAGAACCCTAGAAGTAAACTCAGTTGGTCACGACCAGAAAAAGCCAAGTACAACTGGGATCCGGTCATGTTTTCTGAGGCCGATGCACGCAGGCTTGAAGTTAGGCTAAATGAAGTAATCGTGGTATCGGTACGCATCGTTCACAAAGAAGTAAGAAGGGTACTGATCGATAATAGGAGTTCAACAGGTATATTGAGTGTTAGAGTGTTTGATCAGTTGTGATTATAGAGAAAAGACTTACAGCCGCTGACAGTCCCACTCAGGGGATTTGGCGGAGCAGAAGTAAGATCTTTGAAGACGATCAAGTTACCAATTTAGATAGGATGGTACCTCTACCAGAAGACTGTGCTTCTCTATTTTATGGTGGTAGAGACAGAGAATTTGCCCTTTAATGCCCTACTAAGCCGACCATTCTTAAACAAGTCAAAAGCTGTCATGGTAACCTATGCCCTAACGGTCAAGTTCTCAACCAAGGCAAGGGTGGGTGTTATGAAGAGTTCCCAACAGTGGGTAACAAAAGCAAACTTAGCAGTATACAGAGAAAATGCAGAGTCAGATGTGATGCAAATAGACCTGTTAGAGGGGGAAGAATATCCTAAGATCGATGAGGAAGAAGCCCGAGCAGAAGCCCCGAATCAATTTGAACTGGACCCAAGGGAAACATCTTTGAATCTTGAAAAAATCAAACTGGAGAAGAACCGACCTTGACGGTTATGCTCAATGAAGGTAGTCCCTACCAAACGGTCAAGCTAGGGACTTAGCTGTCCAAACAGGTCCAAGGCGATCTGGTCTACTGGTTGAAGGAATTTAAAGATGTGTTCACATGGAAGTATGAGGATATGCCGGGAATAGACACCAAAGTAATATCTCACTACCTGGCAATCGACCCTGAGTGCAGGCTGATCGTTCAGTAAAGACTGTGATTCAACCCGGAGAGGAATAAGGTGACCAAAAAAGAGGTCAAAAATCTCTTAGCAGCAGGGTAAATCATAGATACGCAGTACTCGAAGTGGGTCGCCAATGTTGTGCTGGTAAAGAGAAAGAACAGACAGTGGAGGATGTGCATAGATTTCACAGATTCAAACAAGGCGTGCCAAAAGGACAGTTTTCCCCTACCCCGGATAGATTCGTAGGTCGATGCAATTGCTAGGCATAAGCTGGTTAGCTTCATGGATGCTTACTCTGGTTACAACAAAATCAGAATGTTCGAGCCAGTTGAGGAAAAGATTGCATTCACAACTGACCAGGGGCTCTATTACTACAAGGTGATGCCTTTCGATCTCAAAAATGTCTGGGCAACATACCAAAGATTGGTAAGCAAAATGTTTGCTTGTCAGATCGGAAAAAATAAGGAGGTGTACGTGGATGACATGCTAACAAAGTGCATTACCGCTGAGAGGCATCAAGCAGATTTGAGGGAAACATTTGAAATACTGAGGAGGTACATGATGAAGCTCAACTTGAAGAAGTGTGTTTTCGGCGTACCTTCGGGGAAGTTCCTCAGTTTCCAAGTCCACCAAAGGGGAACTGAGGTGAACCCATAGAAGATAAAGGCATTAAAGGATATGAGGTCACTTGTTACCTTGAAGGACATTCAAAAGCTGACCGGTTGTCTGGCTTCACTGAACCGATTCATCAACCGATTGACCAAAGATGACTTCATAAGACCTGATCGAGGTTGCACAGATGATCGGGTAGAAACAACTCAGTTGAGGTAATTAGATCGATTGGGTGAAGGTGATCTGGTCGGGATCATTAAGGTGGTCGGGTCAAGATGTCCAGTTAGGGTCAAGTAACCAGTCGGGGAGAGTGAGGTTTGGTAGTGTCCGGTCAATGGTCGGTTAAGCAACACACTGACAATGTTGAATTTAGAACAATGAGGATTCAAATATGCAAAAGAAGAGTCCTACTCAAGTAAGATGTCTCAAAGCATACTCTGATAAGGAAACAAACTTTCTTAAAGATACAAGAGTCTAACTTAGGCAAGAGATCTAATGCGTTTAAAACACAAGAGACATAGAACAAGAAAAAAGTTAATCACGACGCCGACAAGTTAGAGTCTCATTAAATGTCATCAACTTTCCTTACTTGTGTATCAAGAATTAAGGTTCTACACATGCATAAATAGACCCCAAAAATGCCATTGTAACGGGTAGAAGATATTAGTTCGCAAGAGAGAGAAAACTAGAGTGTGTAATTATCTTATACATAGTGGATTGTTTTTCTCGCAGTCACCTACAACCGTGGACGTTTCCCCCACCCGGGGTTTTACCATGTAAAATTGTGTGTTTGCATGCTCTGTCTTCCTCATTCTTTCCATAACATTGTTAGTAATTTGCCATTGTTTGTTGGACGCGTGATCTATTTTACGTAGACCCAAAATCACCGTCAACAATTGCCTAATATTTTGATGTTCGGCGGATGAGTCAAAATTCTCTAAACTACATGACTGAATAACGATAATGATGAGGTAAAAGATTGTGAAACACCTTCTTCACCCTTATTCATCGAGAATCCTTACTATGCTTCTCACATAATATGCAACACAAGTAGCTTTTGCATATTTCTCCTAATATTAGACCATGCATACAGTTGTTGTCATAGTGTGATTATCTATTACATACTAGATATTACAAACGCACATATTTGTTAACGAAAATTTTGCTTGGGATGAGAAATCTCAGTTAACGCCCTCGAAACCACTACCACGTAAGTGGTGGCCAAGATTTATTGTATGTTTAGCAATGATCTATAAAATGACAAGAAAGCAAGAATGTTTTCATTGAATGTGCATGGTATACAAATACAGTACAGAAATTCTTTTATCTTTTCTCCCAATTCTCTCTAGGGAATGGGTGATTGTTTGTCGTATGCGTGTCGAATAGTAGTCTCCTCTTTTCATTTCCTTTCTTTTCTATTTATACATAGTTTGTAGGTCAACAGACTGATTCTCCCTTGATTTTCTCAGTCTCTTCCTTATCGGGTGGGATTTCTCGCTTTAATCTTATTGACTTTGAGTTAACGTCTGAATTGAGAGTATCGTGGTAGAGACTAGTTTGTTTCCTTTTTGGATTTTATTACTTGTTCTGCATATAGGTAACGTTTCCAGACATGATTCAGTTTATCCCTCGTATCCTTTCAGCATGATCTTTTATAGAGGTCGTTGGAGACGATATGGTGTGGTGCATCAACCAGGGAGGTTGATTAGTGTTTTGACCTTGATATTTAAGAAGTTTCATCCAGTTTAGAGCCAGATCCGGCTTCCCTTGACCTTTTCAAAGATAGGTGTGGCCTCGACTGACCTTTTGAAGCTAGGTGTGGCTTCGACTGACCTTTTAAAGCTAGGTGTGGCTTCGACTGATCTCACGGCCTTTTAGGGACATTCTTCTGTATCAATCGAGGTACAGATGAGTCTCTGGAGCATTTGCGAGGTGACCTCAACTTCGGGGAGCTTCTAGTTTTGGTGATGCGAGATAGATCTGATCGTTTCGGGCTCTATTCCGAATGTTTCTGGAGCCCGTCCTTATTCCTGGGGTGGTACCGCAGTTTGGCTCTGGATAGAGAGGTCTCCTGGTGGAAGCTCTCTGGTCCGGGCTCTATCCCGGATGTTTCCGGAGCCCGCCCCTGTTTCTGGGGTGGTATCACAGTTCGGCTCTGGATTTAGAAGTCTCCTGGTGAAACTCTCGGGTATGGAACCAGGTCTGAGAGGTGGAAAATTTCCCTTTGGTCATTAGCCAATTTTGGCTATTAACAAAAGTCCTCTCTGACTTGAACAGCAGACGTCGAGCTCGGGGTTGAGGTCAAATTTTCACATTATTTGGGAAATCTTCCTCTTTTAACCATTACCGAAATATTGGGGTAATTTCTTCATTTGAGTGACGTGATGCGAACCGACTAATTTATCTTCGAATTAATCTGATTGCTTTACGGCAATCCCCGAGATTTTTTACCGTTACCAGAATCTTGGGGAGATCTTCCTCTTAACTGCGTAAGTGATGTGGCGTGAGATGATTATCCCCCTTTTGAGTTTAATCCGGTTACGTTACTGTAGTCGATTTTTTACCTTTACCAAACGAGTATCTCGATAACTCGCGCTGTTGCCCTCCTGCCTATATATATGTCTATTTTCCTCCTCATCTTCCTCATATCTCTTCGAGCTAAAAATTTTTTTGCTGAGAAATATTTCCATAGCTTTTCCTCCAAGCTTGCTTCTTTCTTCATTCTTCGTCCTTTTTGGCTTCTACAATATCAAAAAATAGTCTCGACTCAGCTGATTCCATACTCGACGGCGAGGAGGTCGTCGGTCTTACTCTGGGGAAGCGGGCTAGGAGGAGTTCTGACGGCGATGATTCCCCGCCAACCTCGCAACGTCGGCGGTCGAGTAGGAATGTATCCATCGGGACTGGGTTCTCCAACCATCCCGACCACCCTTTGGATATCATCGATGATGACTCCAACAAAGAAGCGGACGGTGGCACCGCGGGGGAGCTTCGGGTCTCGGCTCCCGGTTCCCTTGTGGAGAGGCTCCCTTCTTACGATTTTTGGGTTGTCCTAGATTCCACCGTTGACCCGGTGTTGATTGATCACTTGAGGTCAAAGTTTGGCATCCTCGACAGTGTATCCATCTCGGTGCCTCCAAAAAATTACGAGTTCTTCAATCCCTCCAAAGGCGTGCTTCTGATTCATGTGGCCGCTCTTGAGAACGGGGTCAGGCATCCCCTCCATCCGACCCTTCGGCAGGCTCTTAACGCCATCCAGCTCGCTCCCCTCCAGTTGACGCCTGGCTTCTGGAGGCATTTGATTGGTTTTCTTGTATTATGGAGGGAACAATGCCAGATGAGTAAAGTGACGAGGGAGCCAGGTGCAGAGGAGCTGGCTTATCTTTTCCATTAATGAAGTTTTGGAAGAAGATCCAACTGATCATTCGATGGAGCCTCTAAATGGAGGAGCAGTCGGCGAGGGTGACCAAGATGTACAGCTACCTGTAGAGAGGGTTGATTGTGAGGATTAGCAAGAAGAAGAAGGGCCAGTGGAGGGGAGCCATGAGAGTCCTAAAGCTTGAAGCGGTTCATCATGCCTTGTTTTTGATAGCCCGGAAAAGGGGGTGGGCACCCCGTTTTGCCATTATCAGTTTTTCATTTTTCTTCTTCTTTTTGCAGCCCGAGTTCGGGGGTTGGGCTCCTCATTTTGATTTAGCCTTATCGGGGGATAGGCTCCCCTTGTCCTTAATGATAAATAGAAGCGCTCTTTTGAGAACTTTTTATTTTATTTCTGGTCTTGAATGGGACCCAGAGTAGCATCTGTAGCAACAATTAAGATTCATGCAGGGAATTATGATGATTTTAATCCTGCACACGAAAGCAAACATTATATATATATATATATATTTTTTGTTTTTTTTATGGGGTGATAACCCAACCAAAACATCAGGAGGGCTACTTAGCTATTTCCTAGTCTTTGAGATCTGGTGGGCGACTATGCTTTTACACTAAGATCCTTCTTGGGGGTGGTAGCCCGACCAAGGCATCAGGAGGGCTATCGAGCTATTTCCTGGTCTCGAGATCTGGAGGGCAACTATGCTCTTACACTCAGATCCTTCTTGGGGGTGGTAGCCCGACCGAGGCATCATGAGGGCTATCAAGTTTTTTCCTGGTCTCGAGATCGGGAGGGCAACTATGCTCCTACACTCAGATCCTTCTTGAGGGTGATAGCCAAACCAAGGCATCAGGAGGGCTATCGAGCTATTTCCTGGTCTCGAGATCTAGAGGGCAACTATGCTCTTACACTTAGATCCTTCTTGGGGGTGGTAGCCCGACCAAGGCATCAGGACGGCAATCGAGCTATTTCCTGGTCTCGAGATCTGGAGGGCAACTATGCTCTTACACTCAGATCCTTCTTTGGGGTGGTAGCCCGACCAAGGCATCAGGAGGGCTATCGAGCTATTTCCTAGTCTCGAGAGGTTTATGTCGAATTCCCATACAAGGGTATAGTCACTAACGTTAAACATAGTTGGAGACAAAGATGGAAGTGAAAAGGAAAATGATTTTATTGATGATCGAGATGTAGTACATCTTTATTAGGATCTGTAATGAAAACTAAGTGGGGGTAGTCTGCTTGAGAGCTCCTTTCAAGGGTAGAATTTCCTCAAATGATCTGCATTCCAAGTGTGGTTGATGGATCGTCCGTCCATGTCTTCGAGTTTATAAGCTCCATTGCGAACAACTAGTTTTATCAAATATGGCCCTTCCCAATTTGGACTTAAGACTCCATCTGACCTTTTCCGAGTGTTCAGGGTCACTTTCCTATGTACCAGATCCCCTTCCTTGAATTTTCGGGCTCTAACCTTTTGGTTGAAGTATCTAGCGATCTTGCTCTGGTAGATCGCTACTTTCTCTGCTACCCGGTCTTGTTTTTCTTCTAAGAGGTCTAGACTAGCTCGGAGCTTGACTTCGTTACTTTCGGGCTCAAAGTGATGTACCCTGAACGAGGTTAATTTATGCTCGATGGGGAGGACTGCTTCAACCTTGAAAGCCTGGGAGTAAGGTGTCTCTCCGGTAGCTGTTCTTTTTGTAGTCCGGTATGCCCAGAGGACTTCTGGTAGCTCTTCAGCCCATTTACCTTTCTTCTGCTGAAGCTTCTTTTTCAGAAGTTTCTTGATAGTCTTGTTGGTGGATTCTACCAGCCTGTTAGTCTGGGGATGAGCCACTGAAGCGAGCCTGAGGTCGATCCCCAATCCCTTGCAGAAGTCTTTGAATCGGGCGTTATCGAATTGCTTTCCTAGGTCGGCTATAATGATGAGAGGGGTCCCGAACCTCCATACCACGTTAGTCTTAATGAACTTGGTTGTATTCTTTTATGATATTAGAGAAAGAGGTCCTGCCTCGATCCATCTTGTGAAGTAGTCGATAGCCACGATAGCATGTTTCATCTGTCCAGAAGTGGTAGGAAGTGGCCCAATTAGGTCGATTCCCCATATGGCAAAGAGGTAAGGTGAACTGAGGGACGACAGTCGTTCAGGTGGCTGGTGGTTCAAGTTTGAAGTTCTTTGGCAAGGTTCGCAGGATTGCACAAAACTCTTTGCGTCTCGGTGGATGGTCGGCCAATAGTACCCCATACGAAGTACCTGATAGGCTAGAGCTTCCCCACCTATGTGGTTCCTACAGTTCCAGAGTGGACCTCTCTCAATACCCACTTAGCATCGTCGGGATGCAAGTACCTGAGTAAGGGGAGGGATCTGCCCCTCCTGTAGAGGTATTCGTCCACCATACAGTATCGAACTGAGAGTCTCTTAACTCTTCGGGCTTGGTTGGGCTCTTCAGAAAGCTCTCCTTTAAGGAGGTAGGCGACAATTGGGTCCATTCAGCAAGGTAAGCGATCCAGGGAACAAATTTCTCCATTTGTGGCTATGCTTGGCTGGGTGATTACTTGGAGGGGAATTCCCCTTGGTAGGGATTGGCCTCTGTTCGCCGCTATTTTAGCTACAACATCTGCGCGATGGTTTTGGTGTCGAGGCACCTGATCGATCTTGAGTCCCTTAAATTTGCTTTTTAGCAGTCGAGCTAGATTTAGGTAGGCGACCATATTATCTCCCTTTGCCTGGTAGACCCCAGTCACCTGGTTTACAACAAGCAATGAATCGCTCTTGATCTGCAGGTAGTCGGCCTTTAGTTCAATGGCTACCTTTATCCCGGCTAGGAGGGCTTCATATTCCGCTTCGTTGTTGGTAGCTTTAAACTCGAATCTAAAACAGTGACAGAATTCAGTCCCCTCTGGATCTATCAAACCTATGCCAGCTCCTCCCCCAGCTCGTCCGGATGCTCCGTCTGAAAAGAGGATCCATGGCTTGCAGCCTTCCAGCCAATTTTCGACCTCGGATATCTTCTTGGAGACCTCGTTTGATACTGAGGGACCACCTGGATCTGGGATCGCTGAAAATTCTGCCATGAAGTCGGCCAAAGCCCGTGCCTTAATCGTAGTCCGGGGCTTATACTTAAGATCGAACTGAGTGAGCTCCAGTGCCTATAGGACTAGCCTTCCTGACATGTCTGGTCTTTGAAAGAATTGGCGGAGGGGTTGGTCTGTCACCACTGCTATTGTGTGAGCTTGAAAATAGGGACGAAGTTTCCTCACTGAGATCACCAGAGCATGAGCGAGCTTCTCCAGGAGAATGTAATTCCTTTCTGATTTGGTCAAAGCATGACTCAGATAGTATATGGGTCTTTGAAAACCGTTGCTACAATCCTTGGCTAAGGCCCGGCTTACTGCAGTTTCTGATACGGCCAGGTAAATCTGTAACTCATCCCTAAGAACCGGCTTGACTAACAATGGGGGGCTTGTAAGGTACTCTTTCAAAGCTTGAAACGCCTGCTCGCTCTCCTGGCTCCATTTCATGTTCTTTCCTTGTTTGATAGCCTTGAAGAAAGGGAGACATTTATCGGTGGAGCGAGAGATAAACCTGTTGAGTGCCGCCACCCGTCCAGTCAGAATCTGTACTTGCTTAAGCGAGGTCGGGGATTCTAGGTCCAAGATAGCTTTGATTTTTTCTTGGTTGGCTTCTATACCTCTCTCATGAACCATGAAGCGCAGAAACTTCCCTGCCGTTACCCCAAAGGCACATTTGGAGGGGTTCAAACGCATCTGGTTTTCCCTCAGTATGAGGAAGGTTTTACGAAGGTCTTCCTGATGTCCCTTTGTGGTTGGGGATTTCGTGATCATGTCGTCGATATACACTTCCATCGTCCTTCCTATCTCGGGCTTGAACAGTTTGTTAACCAGCCGCTGGTATGTGGCCCCTGCATTCTTCAAACCAAACGGCATCACCTTGTAGCAGTATAAGCCCTGCCCAGTAATGAAACTGGTCTTATCTTAGTCAGCCGGGTGCATTTTAATTTGGTTGTATCCTGAGAATGCATCCATAAAACTCAAAAGTTTATTTCCGGATGTGGAGTCAACCAGCTGGTCGATCTTTGGTAAAGGAAAACTGTCTTTCGGACAAGTCCGGTTGAGGTCGATGTAATCAACACACATACGCCATTTCCCATTCGCCTTCGTGACCATGACCACGTTGGTGATCCATTCGGGGTAACGTACCTTTCTGACGAACCCTGCTTTGATCAATTTATCAACTTCCTCCCGCACCGCCGGATTCCTATCAGCGTTGAAGTGACGCCTCTTCTGCTTGACGGGCTTGACTGTTGGATCTACGGCTAGTCGGTGGATGGCCAACGATGCCGGATTCCAGGCATTTCATCATGGTTCCAGACAAAGATGTCGCTGAATTCCCTAAGAAGGTCAATCAGTCCTCTTTTTACTTCTGGATCAAGGGTGGCTCCGACCTTGACGACCTTGGAGGGGTCATTATTCCTGATGGGTATCTCTTCTAGTTTGTCCACGGGCTGCCCGCTGGCATATTCCTCACTCCGTTCTTCCTCGTAGGGCATGATAGGTTCGCTCTCCGGATGCCCAGGATGCTCCGCGGGCTCCTTCTACTCCTGGGTTATCCGGGACGTATCCATGTCTTCCTGGACTAATGTCACCTATACACATTATTTCGCTAAGGCTGTAGGACTGGCAGATACTGCGTAGCATTTCCTGGCTGCCTGCTGGTCTCCGCGTACCTCTCCTACTTTGGTTCCTACCGGGATCAGGACGTTGTGGTATATGGACAAGACTCCTTTCAAGGAGGACAAGAAAGGTCTCCCTAGGATGGCGTTGTAGGCCGATGGGGTGTCCACCACAACAAAGTCGGTCATAACATTCTGTTGGAGCGGGGTGATCCCTATGATTACTGGGAGGATCATTGACCCCACTGGTATGATCGAGTCCCCAGTGAAACCGTAAATCGGAGTGGTACAGCTATTGTAACAATGTTGCTTCAGGTTCAATTTTTCCAGGGTATCCTTAAAGAGGATATCTACACTGCTACCTGTATCCACGAGCACGTGATGGACCAAACAGTTGGTGACCTGTATCGTGATTACCATAGGATAATCATGAGGTTGCACAGTGTTGAAGACATCTGCTTCGGTGAATACGATCTGAGCTGATTGGGAGGGCTCTGTCGGGGAGCAGGCTGACTTAATGCAGCAGATCCAGGTGATACACACTATCAGCGGCGCTAGAAAGTGTTAACGGAAATTTTGCTCGGGATGAGAAATCTCAGTTAACGCCCTCGAAACCACTACCACGTAGGTATGGCCAAGATTTATTGTATGTGTAGATTGGGAGCTTGTCTGGGGCTCCTCGAGGCCAGTTCTATGCCAAGGCCAAGAATAAGCTCAACTTCATCGTTCCTGGAGCCTCGAAGAAAGACCCCGCGAGGAAAGAAGAATAGATCCTGCCGGGGATGACTGGGGGAGCTCCATTATCATCGGGGGGGCATGAATTCGAGGTTCCTACGGCTTTCAGTGACAAGCCCTTCTAGGACCGAGACTCCCTGCCTTTTGAGTCCGAAGCCGTCTTAAAGGCCATTCTAGCTTGAAATTATCTGAACCCGAAGTTCCCTAGTGCTGAAGCTTTTGATCCTCGTAGGGTGAACAAGTATTTGCGGATTTCAGACGCTATTCCTTGTAAGTGTCCTTGAGTTGCTTCACCTTATTACTTAGCTTGGTTCTAACATTTTCTTTCATAATCTGATTATTCACAGTTTTTGTCGTGGAGCCGGCCACCCGTCACGTCTCATGCTCCCCTCAAGGCGGAGTTTCTCTTCCCTCCTCTAGGGTCAAACCTGCCTTGGCTTCGTCTATCTCTCCGGCTGGGTCTAAGATGGCCACTCTTGCCTCGTGGGCTTTCCGGGCTTTGGGTAAAGCCCCTAAGGTGGTTGGCCCGGCTGCTTCTGCCCCCTCGACCTTGGCCACTAAAGTTGCTACCCCTTCGACTAAAACACCTGAGTCCGCTATGCTTCCATCAACCAAAGCCACAGAGGTTTCTAGGAAAGGTGTTGCTTCTGGGAAAGGTGTTACGAAGGTTCCTTCCAGTAGCTCCCGGCCTCAGTCGAGCTCGACAGGGCAGGATGAGGTCCTGGAGCAATTCATAGCGTCTTGTCCAGGTGGCGGGATCTCCAAGATGGCTTCTATGCTTGTGGACGTCCTTATAACCAAGGGGTCTGCTATTCTAGCTGAGGTAATTGTATTTCTTTCACGCTACTCTTGTTAATTCGTTCAGTTTCTAACTCGGGTTCTGTATTTTGTAGGCCTTCAAGCATAATGTCGCGATAGGCCAGCAGGTAGCCCTCCTCCGCGATCGGGCTGCAAAAGCCGAAGCTGAAGCCAAGAAAGCCAGGGAACTGCTCAAGCAAGCTCGATCTTTAGTGGAAAAGGTGACCTCCAGCCAGGGAAAAATCGAGGTCGTGATGGCTGAGCTTCGCTGCGATCATGAGAGGATGAAGCAATCTTATGATCATGAGCATCTTCAATCTCTCCGGCGGGCTAGGTAGCGGGATTCTTGGAGATCTGAGGATAAGAAGTTGGACCTCGAGAACCAGTCTCTGATTACTCAGGTGACCAAGCTGCAAGCTGATGCGGAGACCTCCTTCAGCGACGGGTATTTCTATGCTTCCTTTCAGGTCGTGGAGGCTCTTTCTCCTCCCTTTAATTTATCATCTATTGCGGGCTGGGATAGACAGGAAATAATGCTCAAAGCTGCCGAGTTATCTCACCCTGAAGGCGACAAGGTGGTCCCCTCGAGCCCAGCCAGAGCTGGGGAGCAGCCCGCTCAGATAGATCCCTCATTTCATCTTCATACCTTTATCACCTCAGGTCCTGGGGAGTCTTCCAGCAAAGTGATGTCCTCTCGATCCGAGGAGGACCAATCGGGAGCTGGTGAAGAGGTTAGGAGCCCATCTGAGGACCCCCCTTTAACAGAGATGGAGGTCGACAGGAGCCAGATGGGGTCCTTGGCTGCCCTTCTTGACGTGGCTATCCCTCCCAAGGTTATGGACGTAGTAGCAATGATGTATAAAATGACAAGAAAGCAAGAATGTTTTCATTGAATGTGCATGGTATACAAATACAGTACATAAATTCTTTTATCTTTTCTCCCAATTCTCTCTAGGGAATGGGTGATTGTTTGTTGTATGCCTGTCGAATAGTAGTCTCCTCTTTTCATTTCCTTTCTTTTCTATTTATACATAGTTTGTATGTCAACAGACTGATTCTCCCTTGATTTTCTCAATCTCTTCCTTATCGGGCGGGATTTCTCGCTTTAATGTCATTGACTTTGAGTTAACGTCTGAATTGAGAGTATCATGGTAGAGATCAGTTTGTTTCCTTGTTGGATTTTATTACTTGTTCCGCATATAGGTAATGTTTCCAGACATGATTCAGTGTATCCCTCGTATCCTTTCACCATAATCTTTTATAGAGGTCGTTGGAGACAATATGGTGTGGTGAATCAACCAGGGAGGTTGATTAGTGTTCTGACCTTGATATCTGAGAAGTTTCATCCAGTTTGGAGCCAGATCCGGCTTCCCTTGACCTTTTCGAAGATAGGTGTGGCCTCGATTGACCTTTTGAAGCTAGGTGTGGCTTCGACTGACCTTTTGAAGCTAGATGTTGCTTCGACTGATCTCACTGCCTTTTAGGGACATTCTTCTATGTCAATCGAGGTACATACGAGTCTCTGGAGCATTTGCGAGGTGACCTCGACTTCGGGGAGCTTCTAGTTTTGGTGATGCGAACTAGATCTGATCGTTCCGGGCTCTATCCCAGATGTTTCCGAAGCCCGTCCTTGTTCCTGGGGTGGTACCGCAGTTCGGCTCTGGATAGAGAGGTCTCCTGGTGGAAGCTCTCGGGTTCGGGCTCTATCCCGGATGTTTCCGGAGCCCGCCCCTGTTTCTGGGGTGGTATCACAGTTCGGCTCTGGATTGAGAGGTCTCCTGGTGAAACTCTCGGGTATGGAACCAGGTCTGGGAGTTGGAAAATTTCCCTTTGGTCCTTAGCCTATTTTGGCTATTAACAATATTTTACAAAATGCATACCATTTGTTTTATTTTATACAAAGTACCCTTCATGAAGAATTCATGGGTATTGTATCCCGAACAACAATCGTAGGCAATACGATGAATGGATCTAACTATTGGTGTTTGGCATTTATATATGTTTATTATTTGACCAAATGTTACTAACATGCTCAACATAAAGAGACGTAGCCTACTCAAGAAGGCATATGCACTCAAAGAAACGTTAAAGATCGGACCCAATCCGGTAAAACGTCCCAAAGTTCTTCAAAGGCCAACAAAAGTGTTCGAAAAATTGTCTTTGTTTACAAAGACAAGCATGTAGCACCAATTTGCCAAGGCCAAACGGGTGCTCGGGGGGCTAAGTGAGGGGGCCGAAAGCAAAAGTCTAAAGACAATGCTTACTTACTGAAACTAACTAGATGCAGAAGAAGCACTATTAGCATGCCTTCTGGTATTAGAAACATGATGGGATGCATGAAAGTTGAATGGGGTAATGTAATACTAGAACTTGAATTCCAGTTAATGAGATACTTGGCTAAGTTAAGTTAAGTTAATGAGATATAGAACATCCCCATTGCAACGAATCTTGAGTAAAAGACTGGAAGACGTCCCAATGACTTAGTTTCCCGATAAAAGATAAGAGTCTATAAATTAGATACCATGAAAATGGCATAAAAAGAACACTACTTTGTAAATATCGAGATTGATTGAGAACATCCCAAGTAGGCAAGCCCAAAGATTTGTCAGGTAATTAAATCAGATACAATCGGTTAATAAGATAACTAGTCAGATCAAATATGATCAGTTGATAAGATAACTGATCGGATCAGATATGATCGGTTGATAAGATAACTGATCAGATCAAACATGATCGGTTGATAAGATAACTGATCGGATCAAATATGATCAGTTGATAAGATACTGATCAGATCAAATATGATCAGCTGATAAGATAACTGATCGAATTAGATATGATCAGTTGATAAGATAACTGTTCAGATCAAATATGATTAGTTGATGAGATAGCAGGTCAAATCAAACATTATTAGTTGTTAATAGCCTTTTTTGGCAGGGATCCAAAGGAGAATTTTCTACCAAGTTACTACCTGGTAGGAACCTTTCCTAGCTCCTAGGTACCGGAAAACATCGATACCGCGATCTAGGAAGAACCGATACCTGATAGGGCCAGAACCGTGAACGCCACGACTACCTGTCTATCCCTATAAAGCACCAGAACTATGACCCAAGAAAGACAGGTACCCCACTGTGCCATTACTCCTTACACTAAGTGGAGCGGGTACCGCAATACCACATACCCAGTACCTTGCATGTACCCGGTACCTGTAACCTGGCACATAGGTACCGCAACATATACCCAGTACCCTATGGTACCTTGACATCAACCCAGAATCCACCCAAGACAGCTACCCTGCCCACCAAATAGGAAGAATGTTGCCATGAAAGCTACCTGTATGCTAGAACAAGCGCCACGCCAAGTAAGAAGGGACTGGTACGTTAGTGTACCACACCATCGAGATGCAAAGTAGAACAAGCGCCACGCCAGCAAGGTACATACCAAGTGCTGTTAGGATTATGCTCAATAGCAAGAGTGTAATATTGTAATTGACAATCTTTTCATAATAATAAAGTGATTTCTGGTTTTACAAAATCTTATAGCATTTATAATAATAATTGTCAAAGTAAATAATCATAAGGTCAAAAGACTATGAGAAAGGAAGAATTGTTCGTACATCTGGATATGTATGAGGTAGACATAATTCTTTAGTTAGTCTTGAATAAACGTTCACAACTTAAACTAAAGGTTGGGCACCTTTATCTTGATAAAGTTGTAGAATTCTTTTGCTGGCATTTGAGTGGGATCATATGAGTTGTGATGAGTCTAAAATCATCGATTTACCACAACGTTCTGAAAGTCTCGGTAGGGGACAAGGTAGGCGAAGTACGAGGGGACCATCACACATCACGTAAATGTTATGCGGTATCTACCAATCTAGTGGTGCTTGCCAAGCAATGCTCGTAGGTAACTGTCATACAAGACTAGGAGTTACCAGGAAAGAACCCTGAGGACCTAGATGCTGAAGAAGAAATGGAGACAACAGAAAAGAAGCCCAAGATAGAGGTTCCAGTTAGAGAAGACGTAGAAGAAGAAAACAGAGGGTGGGCCAGTGGCTGCCCTGTAGATGGTTTAGAGGAAATACCAATCAGGGAAGATGATCCTTCAAAGATAATCAAGGTATGAGCAGCGTTGGAAGTAGAAGTGAAGGAGGACCTGGTAAAACTCCTTCAAGAATACAACGTCATCTTCGCCTAGAGCCATGAGAAGATGCCGAGAATTTCTATCACCTTGGCGGCTCATAGATTGGCTGTTGACCCCACCTTCAAACCAGTTAAACAAAAGCATAGGCATTTCAACCCGGAGAGGAATGCCGCGGTCCAAGAGGAGGTTGACAAGCTTTTGAAGGCTAAATTTATCAGGGAATCCTAGTACCCCGAAAGGATTGCCAACGAGGTCATGGTGTCCAAAGCGAACATGAAATGGCGAATGTACATTGATTATACAGATCTCGATTGCACCTGCCTGAAGGATAGCTTCCCGCTACCAAAGATTGACCAACTGGTAGATTCGACCGAAGGGAACAAGCTCCTAAGCTTCATGGACTCATTCTCGGGGTACAATCTGATCATGATGGACCACTTGATCAAGACAAGACCAGTTTTGTCACCGGTCAGATCTTATATTGCTACAAGGTGATGCCTTTCGGTCTTAAGAATGCAGGCGCTACATATAAGTGTTTGGTTAACTGGTTGTTCAAAAAGTAGATAGGAAAGACGATAGAGGAGCAAGTTGAAGACATGATCACCAAGTCCCAGGTAGCCTAGCATCACTCAGACCACCTCCGCCAGACTTTCTAGGTAGTCAGAGAGAATCAGATGTGACTGAACTCCGCCAAGTGCACCTTCGGGGTAGCAGCCGGAAAATTCCTCAGGTTTATGGTTCATGAGAGAGGGATAGAAGCCAACCCAGAAAAGATCCGAGCCATCATAGACTTGGAATCCCTTACCTCGCTTAAGCAGGTTCAAGGCCTGGCTGGGCAGGTAGCAGCTCTTAACTGTTTCATATTATTGTCCACCGATAAATGCATCCCCTTTTGTCAAAGCTATCAAGCAGAGAAAGGATATTAAATGGGATCATGATAGCGAGCTAGCCTTCTAGTCTCTAAAGGAGTACTAGCCAGCCCACCACTACTGGTCAAACCGGTACCAGGAGAAGAGTTGCAATTGTACATGGCAGTGTCCGAGACTACTGTTAGAGGGGCCCTAGTCAAAGAATATGGAGATGGAGTTCAACGAACCGTCTACTACGTAAGTCGCTCCCTAATCAAATCGGAGAGAAATTACACTCTCATACAGAAGTTCACCTTTGCACTGGTGACCATCGCCAGAAAGCTCCGCCTCTACTTCCAAGCGCATTCGATCGGGGTGGTTACTGATCAGCCTCTGCCTCAATTTCTCCAAAGACCGGACATATCATGGAGACTGGTACTATAGGCCCTCGAGCTCACCTAGTATGATATCAAGTACAAGGCAAGAACTACCATCAAGGCCCAGGCTCTGACAGATTTCATGGCTGAGTTCAGTGTAATACCCAATCTCGTTACCATCCCGAGCTCAGGCCTGATCCCCAGAAAGAGCAAAAACCTGCAGATTGGCCCACCGACCGAGAAACCTGGATCTTATATACATATGGGGCGTCCAGTCAAGCAGGAAGTAGGGGAGGAATCGTTCTAAAAGATATAGAAAAAGTCGAATGCTGTCATTGTTTCATATTCGAGTTCAGCACCATCAATAACGAAGCTGAGTATGAGGCTTTGTTAGCAGGGAGGAGGGTAGCTACAGAACTTGGAGCAAATTACCTCCTCGTTAAGTGTGATTCGCAGCTGGTAGTCAACCAAGTAACAGGTTTATACCAGGCCAAGGGAGATAACATGGCAGCTTAACTCGTAAAGGTCATGGAGTGTATGGCCCGGTTCAAGGGATTAAAGATAAAGCAGGTACCTAGGCCGCAGAATCATCTGGCCGATGTCCTTGCTAAGATAGCTGCAAACGGAGGACAGGCGCTACCAAAATGGGTACCCTTGCAGATAATTTCCCAATCAAGCATAGCAGAAGGAAAGAAGGTTAGCCCTGTGGTGCGCCTCCCTAGCTAGATGGATCCAATAGTCGACTACCTCTAAGAAGAGAAGCTTCTTGAAGACCTAATCAAGCTCTCAAACTCAAAAGGATCTCAGCTCAATACTGTCTGGTAGAAGGGCACCTCTGCCATAGGGGAAGATCCTTCCCCCTACTTAGATGCCTACATCTTGATGGTGCAAGCTAGGCACTCAGAGAGGTGCATTCAGGGGACTATGGAAATCATACCGGGGGGGGGGGGGGGGGAGGCACTAGCTTACCACGTGCTTCACATGGGATACTATTGGCCAACCTTGCACCATGATGGGAGGCAATTCGTGCAGTCTTGTGAACGATGCCAGAAGACAGCCAATCTAAATCACCTTCCACTAGAGCGGTTGTCCTCTATTAGCTTACCATATCCGTTTACCTTCTCGGGAGTAGATTTGGTTGGACTGCTCCCAACTGCACTGGGACAAGTGAAGCACGCTATTGTAGCCATCGATTATTTTACCAGGTGGGTGGAGGTAGTGCCCCTCTCCAAGATCATGGAAGCAAACACAACTGAATTCATCAAGAAGAATGTGGTATGCCGACTCGGTACCCCAATAGTCATTATCACAGATCTGGGTAAACAGTTTGATAATGCTAGATTCCAAGATTTTTGTGTGAACTTGGGAATCGAGCTTTGCTTCGCATTAGTAGCACATCCTCAGACTAATAGCATGGTAGAGGCCACGAACAAGACCATCAAAAGACTCATAAAGAAGAAACTCCAGCAAAAGAAGGGTAAGTGGGCAGAAGAGCTCCATGATGTGTTATGGGCCTATCGCACCACCAAAAGGATGACTATTGAAGAGACCCCCTACTTGTTGGCTTTCGGGGTAGAAGTTGTCCTTCATATTGAGCATAATCTCACCTCTTTTAGGGTTCAACATTTTGAGCTAGAAGACAACAAAGACAAGCTGAGGGCAAACTTAGACCTCTTGGAGGAAAAGCAAGATAGGGTTACGGAAAGGGTAGCAGTCTACCTGAGCTGAATTGCCTGATACTTTAATTGGAAAGTCAGGAACTGAAGCTTTAAAGAAGGAGACCTGGTCCTCAGAAAAGTAACCCAGAACATCCGGAAGAGGTCAGACTGGGTACTAGCACCAAATTGGGAGGATCCTTACCTGGTAGAGTGGTAATCCGAAGCGGGGCTTACAAGTTGGAATACTTTGAGGGATGTCCTATTGACCATACCTGGAATGCAAATCACCTGAAGAAGTTTTACCCGAAAGAGAGTTGAAATCTCAAGTGAAGACTGGCTGGTACCACTACAGATAGATACTACCAGATGCTTATACCCCACAAATAATTGTATCGCCTTATGATCTATCAATAAAAAAGAATTTATTATTTTAACCATCTGCACTTGTCTGCATTCTATCTCCAGTATTCACCATGCAAATTCTCCATGAACCAGGAAAGGCCACATGGCATTCCTGCTGCCCTGGCCGGGTACCACCCCCCGCTAGGAAGGATCTAGTTCGTAAGAGCATAGTTGCCTGCCAGATCAAGACCTTAGCCAGGCACCACCCCCCGCCAAGAAGGGTCCGGTACATAAGTGTTGGATCCTAGGGTTACAGATTGCGCAGCGGAAGGGTTTAAAATTTTTTATGCAATCATTGAACTAACTCATTTGTACAGTAATAATCAAATACAATAATAAAGTGAAGAAACCTTTTTTCATACCTACGTAGGAGGCTCCTTCACTTTGATACGAACTGCTTCTGATTTGAACCACGTGATCTTCCTTGCTATCTCCCGGAACTGGTAACAGCGTGTGGGCGCGTCACGATATTCAGGACCTGTATGGAGGAAGAAGAGAAGAATACACACACAAAAAAAAAAAATAGAAGTGCAGCATTTGTGGTCTCACCACACTAATATTTTTCCTTTTGTTTTGCTTTCTATGTTTGCTGTTCACGACTTGTTTTTCTTCTCTCAAGCAATCACATTGATTTTCTCTTTATTTTTCTTTTGCTGTGTATGTTTTTCTCATTCAAAAACAAGTAATCAGATTACTTTTGTATGTTAGTCATTCGGTTATCTTCATTTTGTTTAATTAAATATATATCTCATATATATTCAAAAACCAACAAACCAAAATCTATTTGATTTTTAAAAAAATTTCAAAGATATCTCATATCTTTTTTAAATAATTAAATATTTATTTTTGAATTCAAACATTTTAAATTCAATTTCAAATATTTAATTTAAAATAAAATAATCATATCATCTTATTTTATTCAAAATCAAATATCAACTAACACCCTCCATTTAGTGATTAACTACATAATTAAATAATCTTATTATTTAATTTATTTAATCACCATTATTCATTAATTAAATAATCTCATTATTCAATTAATTCCCGAATAAATACGTGTCACTTTCGTAACACAATTAATTGGACAGTCCAATTAATTAACCGTGACCCTTGTTACCTAAATCGATCGGGCTAGCAAGGGAACCTAATGGACCCACAGTATTTTGAGCTCCAATAATCCTTTGAAATTATTAATTAAACTCTTTAATTAATATTTCATGATTATTAACTTCGGTGTTATTCCACTAAAAACCCGAATCTGCACTCTCTCAACTGTAGACATTTTTACACAAACCAATAACTCTTGGTGTCCATCGATATAGCTATTACATATGGTATAATCCTCCACAAGTAGTTCATAATTAGAGCTGGGTCATAATGTCCGTTATACCCCTCTAATCATATCTTTCCATTAAGTACCATTGATTTTCTAATGAACAATAAATCCTACATTCCTTACGGAATTAGGAGAGCACTCATATTGTTCAAGCCCCGAATCAACCCTTAAGGGAACTACCATCTACTTCTCACAAGAAGGAGTGGATTCCACTATTGTGTACAAACCTTCCCAGCCACAAGCCAAACCGCGATCCCAACATACAGAGTATATTGATCGGGAATGCAACTCCGACCTCACCCACGGTATATCAAAGACCATGATCTAACCTGAAGGAGTCGATAAGACATTCAGGAGTAAGATCACCCACATATAGCCATCATTAGTTGATATATATGAATCTCATAGGTTAAACGGATCTTAGTGAGAGATTCATATAGATCATGGCCCAGTCCTATATGATCACATTATACAAGGTGCCTCCATTCTCATATCCATATATGAATGATCCAGGATAGGATCACCGTACACTACGAAATGGACCGCAGCTGTAGATTAACCACAAATAAAGTACCCAGCTTTATTTGCTATCTATGAACTCTTTAGATTGCTCGTTTCAAACTGAATCCATCTATATATGACACTCATATACTCAGTTCGAAATTACATCTGACAATTTTGGATGTTAAGTGCACATGTTATATAAAGTATGACACAAAACGAATGAATATACTACTTCTTTTATTTATGTTCAAATTACATTTACAAATTACAAGCTTTAGGGCAAAAACCCCAACAATCTCCCACTTGCACTAAAGCATGTGAGTCATGTCTCGTAACCCTAGACCTTCTAGGTGACCTTCAAACACTTTAGCCGGTAAGGTCTTTGTAAATGGATCAGCATGATTGTCTTGTGAGGCTATCTTGGTGACGATCACATCTCCTCTCTGCACTATCTCTCTAATGAGATGATACTTTCTTTCTATATGCTTCCCTCTCTTGTGGCTTCTTGGTTCTTTAGAATTAACCACAGCACCACTGTTATCACAATAAAGTGTGATGGGCTTATCCAGATCCGGAACAACTTCCAGATCACTCAAGAACTTACAAAGCCAAACAGCCTCTTTAGCAGCTTCACAAGCGGCTACATATTCGGCTTCCATGGTGGAGTCAGCAATGCAAGATTGCTTTATACTTCTCCACACAATGGCTCCACCACCTAGGGTGAATACTGATCCAGACGTGGATTTTCTAGAATCCCTGTCTGACTAAAAATCAGAATCTGTGTATCCTAACGGGATCAAATTCTGTCCGGAATACACTAGCATATAGTTTCTCATTCTCCGAAGATACTTGAGAATAGTCTTGACAGCAACCCAATGATCTAATCCTGGGTTGGACTGGTACCTGCTGACTACTCCCACTGCATAGCAGATGTCCGGTCTCGTTCATAACATAGCATACATGAGACTACCTACTGCTGATGCATATGGCACACGTCTCATATCCTCAACTTCTTGAGGTGTCTTAGGACACTGTTCCTTAGACAAGTGAACCCCATGTCAAGAAGGTAAATTACCTTTCTTGGAGTTCTGCATCGAAAATCGCATAAGAATCTTGTCGATATATGATGCCTGAGACAATGCTATGAGTTTGTTCTTACGATCCCTTCTAAGTTGGATCCCTAGAACATAACTCGCCTCTCCCAAATCTTTCATTTGGAATTGGCTAGCCAGCCAGCCCTTTACGTCAGACAACACTCCTATATCATTCCCAATGAGTAGGATGTCATCTACGTATAGAACTAAGAAAACTACTTTCCTGTCAATGATGCGCTTGTAGACACAAGGCTCATCAACGTTTTGCTCGAAGCCATAGGTTTTGATCACATCATCAAACCTTATGTTCCAAGATCTAGATGCTTGCTTAGGTCCATAAATGGACCTTTGCAACTTGCAAACCTTTTGCTCTTGATCTGGAGACACAAATCCCTCTGGTTGCATCATGTATATGCTTTCATAAAGATTGCCATTCCAGAATGCAGTCTTGACATCCATTTACCAAATTTCATAATCTAAATAGGCAGCAATGGATAAGAGAATCCGAATAGACTTAAACATGGCTACTGGCGAGAAGGTCTCTTTATAATCGACCCCCTCTTTCTAGGTATAACCCTTGGCCACTAGCCTTGCCTTGAAGGTCTCTACCTTCCCGTCTACTCCTCTCTTCCTCTTGTAGATCCACTTACATCCTATGGGTTTTACCCCATTCAGTAAGTCTACAAGTTCCCAGACTGAGTTAGAGTACATAGACTCCATCTCGAGATTTATGGCTTTAAGCCATTCCTCTTTATTAGGATCTTCCATTGCATTCTTAAATGTCAATGGATCATCTACACTATCAGCAGAGACAAGATCTTATCCCTCACTTACACCCAAATAGCGTACAGGCTGTCTTACAACCCTCTCACTACGTCTAGGTGGTAGTGTATCCTGACTAGGAATTATCTGACTTTCAGATGTTAATGGATTAACAACTCTAGTTGACTGAGTACTGGTCTCACCAGGCTCCAACTCATTTAATACAATTTTAGAACGAGGTTTATGATCACTTATATAGTTATCCTTAAGAAACGTTGCATTTGTCGATACAAATACTTTGTTATCTTCAAGACTATAGAAGTATCCACCTCTGGTCTCATTGGAGTATCCTACAAACAAACAGACCACAGACTTGGGATCTAGCTTTCCAGTTCTGTTCTTCAGCACGTGTGCTGGACACCCCCATATGCCAAAATGTTGTAAACTAGCTTTAAGACCATTCCACAACTCTAGGGGAGTTTTAGGAACAGATTTGGATGGCACTACATTCAAAATGTATGCCACTGTTTGTAACGCATATCCCCAAAAGGAATTTGGTAATTATGAGAAACTAATCATAGATCTCACCATTTCCAGCAGGGTTCTATTTCTCCTCTCTGCTACACCATTTTGCTGAGGTGTACCAGGAGCCGTGAGTTGGGAAACTATCCCATGCTCGACCATGAAGTCTTCAAACTCTTGGTAAAGGTACTCACCTCCAAGATCTGATCGTAGAGACTTGATAGTCCTACCTAATTGACTCTCAACTTCAGCTCGGAATTCTTTGAACTTTTCAAATGTTTCCGACTTTCGTTGCATTAGGTAGACATATCCATATCTTGAGTAGTCATCTATAAAGGTGACATAATACTCATAGCCGCCCCTAGCTCTAACATTCATCGGTCCGCAGACATCTGTATGTATGAGTTCTAGTGGCTCTATAGCTCTAAGCCTTTTTCCAGTAAAAGGTCCCTTAGTCATTTTACCTTCTAAACAGGATTCGCAGACAGGTAATGTGCCAACCTTTAACTCACTTAAAGGTCCACATTTTACTAGTCTGTCTATCCGGTCAAGGTTGAATTGACCAAGCCTTAGATGCCAAAGATACGTGTCATTATCTGGAGAAATCTTATGTCGTTTAGTTTTAGGTTTTTCAACTTTAAACATTTCGGTGTTGAGCAGTGTTGTATGCATTAACGGTCTTAACACATACAAATTGTTTTCATTAATTCCTGAACAAATATTCAGACCATTCTTTGCAATAATAATTGATTTATTATCAAAATAAACAGAATATAATTGTTCTAACAACTTAGAAACGGAAATTAAATTCCATGTAAATCCAGGAATAAAAAATACATTGTCTAACAAAATAAAATTATTATTACAAAAACGCAATCTAATTACGCCCACTGGTCGTGCCGACACGACATCCCCTGACCCCACTCGCATCGAGAAGGCTCCCTCCTCAAGCTGTATCCAAGAATCAGTCCATTGCAAAGAAGAACAAACATGGTTAGTGGCCCCTGAATCAACTATCCAGGGTAAAGAATCATCTTCAACTAAACATGACTCAAGAACAAGTAAATCATATTTACCTTTCACTTTCTTCTTCTTGGCTACCTCCTCTAGATACTGAGGACAATTCCTCTTCCAGCGTCCGACCTTGTCGCAATGGAAACATTTTCCTTTGCTCTTGTCGATGGAGGCGCCCTTCTTTTTGCTTTGGGCTTTCTTGGGTTTGGGCTTACCCTTCGCCTTCCCAGCAGACCTCTTCCTCTTGTTATTGTTGGAGGAAGATGGTTCGGCAACATTTGCCTCACCGGTCTTACTTTTTCTATCCTTGGTCATGGACTCAAAAGTAGCAAGATCATTGAGCAATTGTGTGAGACTAAACCTTAACTTGTTCATCCCGTAGTTGTTCTTAAACTGATCGAAACTCTTCGGAAGAGTCGTCAGTATGATGCTCACTTGACTGGGTTCATCAATGGCCCCGCCATTGACTTCTGCCGTGTTGAAGTAGGACATCATGCTCAGGACATGTTCCCGAACTGATGTACCTTCCTTCATGCGAGCAAGCATAGCGGAACGAACAGCTTTGTGTCGCTTTTGCTCGGAGGGCTGCCCGAACATAGCTTGCAATGACTCCATAATTTAGAATGTTGTAGTCATTGCTTCGTGCTTTGTGACAAGCACGTCTGTCACAGAAGCTAACAGATATGTTCGGGCCTTCTCATTAGATGAGACCCATCGCTGGTATACCTCACGAACAGTTAGTGTGGCATTGGCAGTAGGCACCGGAGGACATTCCTCCGTAAGCACAAACTTGAGGTCTTTGGTGACCAGTATTGCATTAATGTTAAGTTTCCATTTTGTGTAGTTATCACCAGTTAATTTATCGTTTGCAAGTATTTGTAATAGTGCAGATGACATGGCTGAAAAAACATAAATTAAAGATTCATTCAGTCATACATTTTAAACATGTGCTAATGTTTGGCATAAAATTAAACATGATGCATGAAAATGTTTAATGAACAAGAACAACCCTGAAAACAATGTTTCTATGCCAAGACAATCCAACATACCACAAGCAAGTGCCGCCTTAGGGTCGGTCAAATTCTTGCATGTTGGATCGAGACCTTCTGAGTCAAAGGATATACCAGAATAACTCTTATGCCAATATCATTCAACCATCGTTTATTAGGTCAGGTTTTTAATTAACCAATTTAATTAAAACCTTGTGAGTGTAACCCATCATTTCAGATCTCAAGAGCTTAACTCGAGAATTGCCGCCTTAGGGTCGGTCAATCCCGAAATCCCCTCCGAAATCCTATCTGTTAGGAAGTCAACCTTGATATTGATTATTATGGAAACCCTCCTTAAGGAGGACGACAACAAAGCCGTCACAAGGCCCCACTCGAATCTCACGGTGTTGAACTAATGATGGAGACCGTGGGATATAATGTCATATATCCCTCTCCCACTCACTATTTTATAATAAGGGTTTTCTATTAATATTAATGCACCTAGATTAAACTAGATTAAACGGCTAATTTTAATCTAAGCGTCAAGTGCATTAATCACAAATTATTAGAATCCTATTCCAATAACTAATAAACTAAATTGATTTTTAACACTTAAAAAAAATTAGTTCATTAGTGATAATTCAAATCTATGTAAACTGTTTACTAAGACTAGAATTATTATTAAATGTGTATTTACCAAGTTTTAACTATTAAAACTAAACATATTATTTAGGTCCAATTATTATTAGGAGCTTAATCAAATTAATCCTAATATATATTAAGGACCCAACTAATCTAAGTATTTAAACTCTTTAATAAAAAGATTAGTAATTAATGAGATTTACCAAGTTTTTACTCCTAAAAAACTAATCCCATTAAAAATAGACAATTATGTGGATAACCCATTTTAATCAAATTAAAAAAAATTAAACACATAATATAGATGGCTATAATGCATGTATGATATATCAACATATATATATATATATATATATATATGTGTAGGCACAACTAATTTAAATGACATGTATATGCATGGCAATGCTTAATCATCAAATAATTAAAACATACATGAGTTGACCGAGTGTTGTGGATTATTTAACCTAAAAATTGGAATCTAATTACAAAAAATATTCCCAATGCATCCCTTGGTCTTCTTGTAATTTCCAAGACTTCCAATCTCTTCAGGTCCTGCGTGGGATGTGCTGTGCGCGCTGGTATGCATGCGTGGGATGTGGAGCGCTGGAGAACATGCTCGCTGGTGGGTTGTGCGTTGGGACGCTGCGCGTGTTGGTCTGCCTGCGCACAGGCTGAAGGCATGCGTTGGTCATGCATGCGCGCTAATGCGCTGGTCTTTTGCGTGCTTTGTGCGCTGGTGGCACTGGTGGCATGCTCTGGTGCATGCAAGCTTGCTGGTCTTCATGTGCACGTTGAACTACCAGGTCTCTTGCAATTACATTTTTTTTATTTAATAATACAACAGAAAAATAATAAAATAAAAAACATTATACAACCCAGAAACACTCTAAATCCACAACACCATAAAAAATTACAATCAACCATGTTTTTTAAATTAAACAATTTAATTAAAAAACATCATACACTCATCAAAAAATATGTGCCTACACATTCATACATATCAGGAGTAATCGAATTTGATTATACTGTACAAAAATTGGCTCTGATACCAATTGTTGAATCCTAGGGTTACAGATTGCGCAGCGGAAGGGTTTAAAAATTTTTATGCAATCATTAAACTAACCCATTTGTACAGTAATAATCAAATACAATAATAAAGTGAAGAAACCTTTTTTCATACCTACGTAGGAGGCTCCTTCACTTTGATACGAACTGCTCCTGATTTGAACCACGTGATCTTCCTCGCTATCTCCTGGAACTGGTAACAGCATGTGGGCGCGTCGCGATATTCAGGACCTGTATGGAGGAAGAAGAGAAGAACACACACACTAAAACAAAAAATAGAAGTGCAGCATTTGTGGTCTCACCACACACTAATATTTTTCCTTTTGTTTTGCTTTCTATGTTTGCTGTTCACGACTTGTTTTTCTTCTCTCAAGCAATCACATTGCTTTTCTCTTTATTTTTCTTTTGCAGTGTATGTTTTTCTCATTCAAAAACAAGTAATCAGATTACTTTTGTATGTTAGTCATTCGGTTATCTTCATTTTGTTTAATTAAATATATATCTCATATATATTCAAAAACCAACAAACCAAAATCTATTTGATTTTTAAAAAAATTTCAAAGATATCTCATATCTTTTTAAAATAATTAAATATTTATTTTTGAATTCAAACATTTTAAATTCAATTTCAAATATTTAATTTAAAATAAAATAATCATATTATCTTATTTTATTCAAAATCAAATATCAACTAACACCCTCCATTTAGTGATTAACTACATAATTAAATAATCTTATTATTTAATTTATTTAATCACCATTATTCATTAATTAAATAATCCCATTATTCAATTAATTCTCGAATAAATACGTGTCACTTTCGTAACACAATTAATTGGACAATCCAATTAATTAACCGTGACCCTTGTTACCTAAATCGATCAGGCTAGCAAGGGGACCTAATGGACCCACAGTATTTTCAGCTCCAATAATCCTTTGAAATTATTAATTAAACTCTTTAATTAATATTTCATGATTATTAACTTCGGTGTTATTCCACTAAAAACCCGAAGCTGCACTCTCTCAACTGTAGACGTTTTTACACAAACCAATAACTCTCGGTGTCCATCGATATAGCTATTACATAAGGTATAATCCTCCACAAGTAGTTCATAATTAGAGCTGGGTCATAATGTTCGTCATACCCCTCTAATCATATATTTCCATTAAGTACCATTTATTCTCTAATGAACAATAAATCCTACATTCCTTACGGAATTAGGAGAGCGCTCGTATTGTTCAAGCCCAGAATCAACCCTTAAGGGAACTACCATCTACTTCTCACAAGAAGGAGTGGATTCCACTATTGTGTACAAACCTTCCCAGCCACAAGCCAAACCATGATCCCAACATACGGAGTATATTGATCGGGAATGCAACTCCGACCTCACCCATGGTATATCAAAGACCACGATCTAACCTGAAGGAGTCGATAAGACACTCAGGATTAAGATCACCCACATATAGCCATCATTAGTTGATATATATAAATCTCATCGTTAAACGGATCTTAGTGAGAGATTCATATAGATCATGGCCCAGTCCTATATGATCACATCATACAAGGTGCCTCCATTCTCATATCCACATATGAATGATCCAGGATAGGATCACCGTACACTACGAAATGGACCGCAGCTGTAGGTTAACCACAAATAAAGTACCCAGCTTTATTTTCTATCTACGAACTCTTTAGATTGCTCGTTTCAAACTGAATCCATCTATATATGACACTCATATACTCAGTTCGAAATTACATCTGACAATTTTGGATGTTAAGTGCACATGTTATATAAAGTATGACACAAAATGAATGAATATACTACTTCTTTTATTTATGTTCATATTACATTTACATATTACAAGCTTTAGGGCAAAACCCCAACAATAAGAGCGTAGTTGCCTGATAGACCAAGGTTGCAAAGTTATGGCCTTGGTTGCCCGCTACTTCCTCAAGACCAGGACAAGCCAAATGGCTCTCCTGTTGCCCTGGCCGTGAACCATCCCCGCTAGGAAGGATCTGGTTCGTAAGAGCATAGTTGCCTGGCTGATCAAAACCTTGGCCTGGCACCACCCCCCGCCAAGAAGGGTCTGGTTCATAAGAGCATAGTTGCTTGATAGACCAAGGTTGCGAAGTTGTGGCCTTCGTTACCAGTAGTTTCCTCAAGACTAGGACAAGCCAAATGGCCATCCTGCTGCCCTGGCCGTGTACCACTCCGTGCTAGAAAGGATCTGGATGGCATAGTTGCCTACCTGGATCATTTTCGCTAATGTACCATGATTCCCAGAACAGGAACGACAGGGGCACTAGGTACCTTGAACATGATATCGACTAAGTACCGGGATACCACGTGCAAGGGAATGCCCGGTATCTAGATCCACTCGTACGCCTATCTATTCATCGGCACTTTACATCTAGGTACCGAAATCCTAAAAGAATGAGGATCCCTGGTACCTAGATTTTTTCGACCAAACTTTCGAATAAGTACCGGGATTCATAGAAAAGGAACGCATGGTACCTCGCTTCTCTTGGATGGAACAGTCATTGCTAATGATGTATCTTACAAAGATGTTCTGAGACTCATTGACTAAGTACCATGGCAACCTGGTACCACTCACCTATCGCGCCGTATTCTTGTTCCTATAAAGTTTTAAGGCTTCCTCATGTTACTAGTTAGTCAGGTTTATGTTGGGGACTGTTTCTCAGATTTACGGTACACCGGAGTTAGAAGCATGCAACAAAATTTGACCCAGGGGGTCGTAATGAAGGTTAGCCAACCACATACGATAGAGGAAAAAGGGAGGGAATGCTTCATTGATCAAATCAGGGGCCCAACCTTTCTTTCAGGCTACAAAAAAAAATTGAAAACGAAGTAAACTGGAAGGTAATTGATAAATGGTCAAGCTGGATCATGATTCCACTTGATCTTGGTTGCCCACCTCTACCACAGCTACTGTTGAAGCACCATCTCTTGAACCAGTTGGGGCCTCACCTGCTACCTAGGTACTTACCACTAATGGGGCCTCCACCTGAGATGGATCGGCCTGAAGCTCCTTTGTCGCCACTAGGTCAGCTTGCTCTTCCACCCCCTTCGTGAGACCAGCATGTTTCTTTATCTCCTTGGCAGAACCAGAAAGAGGGGGAGGCATGTTAGAATCTCTATCCTTAGAAGCAGGCTGAACCCCTACCTCTCTGATAGACCCGGATGGAGAAGTAGGTAGATTGAGAGCTTGACCTTCAGCCTGGACCGCTGCAACATTAGGAATCTTCAAACCGGTATCTACCCCAGCATATCCTGGAAGAAGAGATGAGATAGGTCACTGATCTTTATCATCCACCTCTTCATGTGCCCCAAAAGCCCGAGAAGGACCAGCCTCGATAGCTGGAGTGGTCCCTTCTAATTTGGAAGCTCTAGCCATGATCTCCTCCCTAGTCCCTGCTCCATCCTTCGATATGGCTCAGGTCAAACGGAGGAGGAAGAGCCTGGGCCATCTGGTACCTGGCAAAGAAGTAATCAACCCTAAAGGAGGCGTCCAAATTAACCTCCAAGTCAGCCATGCTAGTGCGTAGAGCCTGAACCTCTTTCTCTAGCTCATCTGCCTTCTCCTTCATGGAATCCCTCTGAGATTTGCGGTGCACAGACCTGAGCAGCTCCGCGTCATAAGCACGTTGCATCAGTTCTTTATCTACCTGTACCTCGGCCTCGGCCTTCTCAGCTTTGGTCAGAGACTGGTTCAGGACTTCCAAGCCCCGAACAGCTTTGGCTAGCTCCTGCTTGGCCTTCTCCAGCGCGGTGGTAGCATTTTTAACCTACCTCCAGAGAGAGCTGACCTGGTGGCTCATTGCCACATTAAATTTGAAGGCCTTCCAGACACACAATACATGTTAGTCACCACCTAGATACCTGGAGTTCACAAAATAAAAATAAAAAAGCTGAATGAAGCGACTTGCCTCAGCTAAAAGAGAAGATCCCTTGGAGATTAAAAGATCATTAGGCATCGAGGTCATGATTTCCAGACTCCCACCTGAGCAGGATGTGGCGAACCTGGCCAAGACCTCGTCTTGGCTGCTATCCATTGACCGAGATCGAGACCGATCGCGAGAAGCAGTTTGTGTGTGTGTGAGAAAAGAGCATAAAAATAAAGGTAATAAAAATAAAAGAACATGGAGAGATGAGAATGGTGATTAAAGTGATAAATATAAAATGGCGGATATGAGAGATGCAAGTAAGTGGATACATATGTCACTCATGACCAACCAAAACATTCACGCCATCTAGAATAACTAACTATAAAGACACTCATACATTGGGTTCAACCTAGCCATTAGTACGACCTCTTGATATGGAAATGGGAGAGTCGTCTAGTCCTCTAAAGCTACTCACGGAGGATGTATCGTATGAGCAACTACTAAGGACCGTATTTAAGCAATTATATAAAAGAGATAAACATAAGATCAACCACCGATTGCTACTCACCTGTCACATGTAAGCAACAACCAATGGAGGCATTAAGCATAAATTGACCCTTGACCATTACTTGATGAGTGTGTATCTCACGAGCAATGACCAAGAGTCGCGACCCGAGTGCTACTCGCCGAGAGTGTATCGTACGAGAAATGTTCAAGGGTCGCATAAGCATATAGGTTTATAGAATTGAAACCCACAAATGCAGAGTGTATGCTCTTCATGAGTTCCACCCAAACAAACAAAAACACTCAAGTCAATCCAAAACATGCATTTCGAATAATCCATCGACATATGAGCAATCATGGGATGCTTAATTAATCTACTCCTAAATTACATTAATATACTCCTAATCCCAATCATACACACACATCAATTTATACTCTACATGCGAAGAATGTAAAGACAAGAGTTATCCCTAAATATGAATCAAGAGTTGGGTTGTCAATCCTACTTAATACAAGTCAAGAATCAATTAAGTGCAATTGAATAAGACAATACAAGAAGAAATCAAATACAAGTCAATCAAATAAATGGAACTAGTATTAGGGTTTACATATTTCCCAAATGGGGATACATATCAAAGAAGAAAATAACAAGAGAAGAGTAAATAGAAGAAACCCAAGGTGTCACTCTCGAATCTCTCAGCTAGAAGAGGGGTCCAATTTTTATCTCGGATCTCCAAGCTCCATTGAAGTTCCTCCTCCTCATAGATAAGGTAGGGTGCTCTTTCCTCTTGAATCTCCTCCAAAGATTGGTGGCTGCAAATAGAGAGTGATGATAGGAAGGCATCCATAGAGGAAAACCTTCATGGATACCTTTGGAAGCTCATCTCTCTCTTGATTTGGTAGAGAAAACTCTAGGGTTTGGTGGATGGAAAGGATGAACTTAATGAATCAATCTCCCTTTTTTTAGGTCTTGTGGAAAAATGATGTATTTATAGGTCTGAGAGGCTAGGGCACCAAATAGGCATGAAAAGACGACTTTGCCCTTCTTAAACTGACTGAAAATGATACCTTTGCCCAGTTGGAACACGTAGTGCACGAGTATGGTATCCGCGCAGTCTTTTTTCTCTGGCTAGTTTGCTCTCTGGTTTGGGAATGTGCACAGGTAGTGCGTGGGTAGGACCTGCGCAGTTACACGTGCATAGGCCCTTCAGTCGGCTCTTCACCCGGTGCACAGGTAGTGCACGAGTATGGGACCCGTGCACTATGCTTCTAGGCACTTTTCCATTGAACTTTGACTCCTTTTTCTCCCGAAAGTCCCGGTTTCCGCTTCCAGCTCCTGAAATCCATTGAATGCTTGTAATCACTACAGAACGAGCCATTAGACACCAAAATATGCTCGAAAACAAGCTAAAGGATATGAAATTGAGGGCTAAAATGTATGACAATTTTGGCAAGATCAAATACCCCCAAACCAAACCTTTGCTCGTCCTCGAGCAAACAAAGATACAAACAAAACACACAAGACACAATAAACATGACTCTATCTAGAAATTTCCTAACACAAAGAAAACATCCTGCAAAGCCAAAAGCAAAAGAGAGTGGAAGTGAGGAATATGTTCATGCAAAATGTTCTAAATAACTCTAAGGCACCACAAAGAGAAACTTGCAAGACATGAATCCCACACTTTAAGCACCCTTGCCTTGGAAACTACTCACGCTTACGCCTCTAGTGTAATTCACTTCGATTGTAGGTTCTCACATGGGATCTTTCTTCTTTTTCCTCTCAAACCTAGGTTCACACTCATGCAACATGTATGCAAATGCGTTTATGTAATGGAATCAAATGGTTGCATACATTTCATAGAAAATAAAAGCTATTTTTGGTGAACAAGTATCATGAAAGAATCAAGTGCCATGACGTGGAAAGAGCATGCCTCGACTCGTATTCCCAAACTAGACTTCCTAAAGGATCAACTAGGTCTTTCCCTTAGGTTGTAATAGGGCCATAGGGTGAAATGAGGTGAACAAATAATAGAAAATGAAATTCAAAAGTCACCAATCATGTTAAGACACTTACATTACACACCCATACATAGCTCTACTTAACAACTTTAAACACTAGCGTCTACTCTACTTTGTAAGTACTTTAAATTTAACATTCAACACTCTTTGTGCATTTTTTTTTCTTTTGCTTTTTTTTTTGCACATTTACGTTTTTACAATTTAAGCTCATAAGTGCACATTTTTCGCACTTTTACATTTGTTAGCCATTTGCCTTGCACATTTACATATATTGCCTAAGTACACGCCATCTTTACACATTAGAGCTTTTACTTTTGACTTCCACAACTACACATCCTCACATGATTGACAACAAAGGTAAGGCATGTATTTAAGCTATATGGCTATACGGTTACGTTGTGGGTATGAATTGAACGGTTAGTGTTTGGCCTCAAAATTGGCAATGGAGCACACAAATAGGGACATGGAAATGTGTTTGGGCTAATGTTAACAGGGTTTTCTGGCAAGGGACCAAATGAGAGTTTTCCAACAAGTATCTACCTGGTAGGGACCAGTCCCAACTCCCAGGTACCTAGCGGGATCGATGCCACAACCTAGATGGAATCAATACCTGGTAAGGCCAGAACCTCGACTACCTATCTACCTAGATAAAACACTAGAGATATTCAACCAGGAAGAGCAGGTACCACGCTATGCATCTAATCTAACGCCTGATGAAGAGGGTATCGTGATATCACGTACCTAGTACCTTACAGGTACCCGGTACCACGACGCGTACCCGGTATCCCAGAGCACATTGACATTAGCCAAGAATCCAACCAAGACAGGCATCCTACATGTCCAGCAGGACGAATATCCCCATGAAATCACTAGCGTGATGGAACAAGCACCACGCCAGTAAGCCAGTATATCCCTCCAAACAGTGTAAGCAAGAAAAGTTGACTCCTTCACAATTTAAAACGCCATAAATGAGAAGAAACTGTCAACCGAATCAGAGTTTAAATACGACAGTGATTAACGGGATCAAATCCCACGCCTTTAACCTCACTCAACTTCTTTCAACGCCTAAAATAGGACTTCAAATAATACTCATTAATACAACCGGATTCTGAGGGATACTGGTGGTCTATATATACGGCTATAAAGGACAAAGAAAGGGGGGATTTGAGATTTTTTTATCGCCTGAAACAGACTTTTTACCCCTCAGAATCTTCTTCTGAATTCCCTGAAGCCAGTGAGAGTTTGAGACAATCACTGTTAGGAAAATAGCCACTTATTGACATAAACGGATTCTCCATCTCCATCCTGTATAAAAAAGAGAGAGAAAGAAAGTGTATTGTAGCATTCACATAGTAGATAATCAATAAAAAGTGTATTTCATATCTTTCCTGTTCCTTTGCATTTGTCTTTATTAATCTCTAGCTTAAAGGAACCCTGGTACCGAAGGTACCTACCCCTCTGCCACCTATCGGTAGTGGACTAGGGTGTTAATCGGAATTTCACTCCCCGAGTGGATTTTTTAGTTAACAATTTTCGGAGCCGTCTGTGGGAAGTTTCCACACCCCTAAAGAAAGCCAGTGAATCTTGTTTTCTTATAATATTACCATATTGAGGCTCCAGTCTTCTCAAGGTCATCTCGATCCATCAGCGTATCAATCTGTCGCTTCAACCGAAAGGGTCAGAAGCAAAAGAAGGGGGAAAAAGTCGTTATCTCGTTCTAACGCCAACAGTTGTCACTCGAGCTACCCCCAGGTACCTGCTGTCCCGGTAGCAAACCCGAGCAATCTGGACCAACAAGTTGCGGCCTTCATAGAGAGTATCCACCTCCGAATGGTCACGGAGGGTAGCACCACTCAGCCTACGGTACCAGACACTATGGGAGACACCAGTCGGCAAGGTACCAGGATACCTCCCTTTGACAGGTTGGGACCACCACCTCCAATACCGGTCCATGATAGGCTCGGGCCCATGCCCCTGATACCATCAGTCCAGGATAGACTCAGGCCCATTCCCTCGGTTTCGAGACAACCTGTAGGATATCAACCTCGGCAAGTCAAATCCACCATCGATCTCCAACCTAGGGAGCGCCTCCACCCGGTCCGACCGGTGACTGCTTTTAGGCAACCTTGACCTGAAGGAACTAGAAGGCGACCTCGATCAGTGGCAGGAGGTAGCACTAGAAGCACCAGAGAAAACCCTCCCCAAGGGGAGAACCGAGATGAAACCTTAGTGGCATCAGAGGGGTTTGATGATGGAGAATCTGAGGTAGAATCTGGGAATGACAGTAACAAGCGCCTCCGGGACCAAGTAGCTAGAATGGCAAGGGAAATCTAGGAGCTGAAGAAGGGAAATTACTAAGAAAATTAGAAGGATCCTCTAGGAGAAATGAATGCTCCGTTCTCCTGAAGGATCGGGGAAGCCTAGATGCCTTCTAAATTCAAGATGCCAGCTGATAAGTACTCTGGGACCGAAGTTCCTCTAAGCCATCTGGAGAGTTTTGTTCAATAGATGGAGGTCCAAAATGCTACCAGGGCCGCCATGTGCAGGATGTTCTCTACCATGCTAGCTGACTATGACAAGACATGGTTCAGAAAGCTACCAGGAGGGAGCGTCGACTCATTTACCAAGTTGACAACTGACTTCTGCACTCAGTTCCAGGGCATCAAACCTTGCCCCAAGGATCCTATTCATCTTTAATACGTGATCCAGAAGTGGGGTGAATCACTCTGAGCATATGTGGAGAGATTCCATAAGGAGGTAATTAAGATGGGAGTTTTCACGGAGAAGAAGACCTTAGCAAATTTCAGAAGGAACCTATGGGCTGGTAGATTGTTCATGTCGTTTGCCAAACATCCCCTACAGACATACCAGGAGGCCTACGATAGGGCTCTTGAATAGGTGGAAATAGATGAGCAGCTCCAAGTTAAGATAGAGTATGACGACATGAGATCAGCCAAGCCCCAAAAGAAGGAGGCGCCTAAGCCCACTCTAGTACCGAAGAGCCAGAACAAACCTCCCAACAAGTCCACATACCGGTTACCACCTTACCAACCTTAGTAGAACCGGTACCCAGTTAAGTAGACTCCTTCTAGAGTTACACCTCCACCTAGGGAAGTAGCACGGATAGCTAGAGAAGAAGGGGGGTGCACCCATTATACCCCTCTAAATGCATCTCATGAGATTATCTACCTCGCCATCCGTGACAAGGGGCTACTTAGGAAGCTTGGTGCGATGAAGGCACAAGCCGATCAACAGAACCGTTACAAATACTGCGACTTCCACAAGGATATGTGACATAACACCTCAGAATGCTATAGTTTATGCAACCAGAGCGAGGCATTGGTGAGGGAAGGTTGCTTGACAGGATTTCTCCAATAGGTGCGTGATAACATTCACACTGGGAAGGAAGTGCAAGTAGACATTAGAGTGACATAAGAGAGAAGGAAACAAAAAGGGAAAGACCTGATGGAGCAGATCCAAATAGTCCACATAATCAGTAGAGGTCCCACCCTAGCAGGGAACCTCTAACAATTCAAGGAAAAATCTCGCAAGGAAGGTACCCAGGTTAAATGCAGGCTAGGATGTCCTCCTAGTTGCCAGGGGGCCATCGGAACTCCCGCGTTTGTACCAGATCATCTTCGCTGAGGAGGATGTGTACAACACCGTTCAGCCCTATGATGACCTTATGGTTGTCACTGTGCAAATCACAAATTGTCTGGTCCAAATGTATCTTGATCAATACCGGTAGCAGCGTGGACATTCTATTCAAGGGAGCTTTAGAATAGTTCAACTTGAAGAATCACTACAACAAAAGCTGCACCACTCCGCTTTATGGGTTCACTAGGGACTCGTTGATACCCACAGGGTCCATGATCTTACCTGTAATAGTAGGAACAACACCACTCCAGCGGAATCTCATGACAGACTTTGTTGTGGTAGATACTCCATCCACCTACAACGCCATCCTAGGGAGACCTTTCTTGTACTCCCTCAAGGGTGTCCTGTCAATCTACCACAATGTCCTTAAATTTCCTGTAGGAGACAAGGTGGGCGAAGTACGGGGAGACCAGCAGGTAGCGCGCAAGTGTTACACAGTGTCTGCCAACCTTGCCGCACTTGCGAAGCAAGTTGCGCAGGTTACTATTAGGCAAGACTGCAAATTATCAAAAGAAGACTTTGAAGATAAGAGGGAGGTAGTGAAAGAGGAATTCAGGGGTATAACGGACATTATGACCCAGCTCTAATTATGAACTACTTGTGGAGGATTATACCATATGTAATAGCTATATCGATGGACACCGAGAGTTGTTGGTTTGTGTAAAAACGTCTACAGTTGAGAGAGTGCAGCTTCGGGTTTTTAGTGGAATAACACCGAAGTTAATAATCATGAAATATTAATTAAAGAGTTTAATTAATAATTTCTAAGGATTATTGGAGCTCAAAATACTGTGGGTCCATTAGGTCCCCTTGCTAGCCCGATCGATTTAGGTAACAAGGGTCATGGTTAATTAATTGGATTGTCCAATTAATTGTGTTACGAAAGTGACACGTATTTATTCGGGAGTTAATTGAACAATGTGATTATTTAATTAATGAATAATGGTGATTAAATAAATTAAATAATAAGATTATTTAATTATGTTGTTAATCACTAAATGGAGGGTGTTAGTTGATATTTGATTTTGAATAAAATAAGATAATATGATTATTTTATTTTAAATTAAATATTTGAAATTGAATTTGAAATGTTTGAATTCAAAATAAATATTTAATTAATTTTAAAAAAGATATGAGATATCTTTATAAAAATTTTAAAAATCAAATATAAGATTTTTGGTTTGTTTTTAATATATATGAGATATATATTTTTTTTAAATTCAAAAACCTAATGTCGGTTTTGTTAAAAAGAAAAAACCAATTGAGAGACTAACACAGCAATTGAATAATTGCAAAGTAAAAGAGAAATTGTCATCGTGACAAAACATACACAGCAAAAGAGAAGAGCAAACAAAAAGAAGAAGAAAAAAAATTAGAGTGTGGTGAGACCACAAAAATACTACATTTCTAGAGTTTGTTTTTGTGTGTATTCTTCTCTTCTTCCTCCATACAGGTCCTGAATATCGTGACGCGCCCACAGGCTGTTACCAGTTCCGGGAGATAGCGAGGAAGATCACGTGGTTCAAATCAGGAGCAGTTCGTATCAAAGTGAAGGAGCCTCCTACGTAGGTATGAAAATGTTTCATCACTTTATTATTGTATTTGATTATTACTGTACAAATGGGTTAGATTAATGATTGTATAAAATTTTTTAAAACCTTCCGCTGCGCAATCTGTAACCCTAGGTTCTAACACCCGACAGATCAAGGCCTCGGCCGGGCACCACCCCCCTCTAAGAAGGGTTGGTTAGTAAGAGCATAGTTGCCTGCCTGATCAAGGCCATGGCCAAGTACCACCCCCCGCCAAGAAAGACCTTGTGTTAAAGTTGCCTTAGTTGCCTACCAGTATCTTGTTACCAATATGTACGCCTTGTTTTCGCTAATGTACCTAGATTCCTGAGAAATGGAAGGCTAGATACCTTGATTCACCAGTGTCTTCGCATAAGTGCCTAGGTTCCTTGAAATAGGAAGGCTAGGTACCACTATTTTCACCAAAGTACCAAGATTCCTAGAGCAGGAATGCAAGGTACCTAGATTCAACAATGTGTTCGCCTTGTTTTCGCCTTAGAAGGTACCTAGATTCCTAGAACAGGAATGCGAGGTATCTAGATTCGACAATGTGTTCGCCTTGTTTTCGCCTTGGAAGGCATCTAGATTCCTAGAACAGGAATGCGAGGTACCTAGATTCCTAGAACAGGAATGCGAGGTACCCAGATTCGACAATGTGTTCGCCTTGTTTTTGCCTTGGAAGGTACCTAGATTCCTAGACCAGGAATGCGAGGTACCTAGATTCGACAATGTGTTCACCTTGTTTTCGCCAAGGTACCAAGATTCCTAGAACAGAAATGCAAGGTACCCAGACTAGCCAAATATGCTCGCATGGTCTCCGACAATGTACTGAAATTCCTTGAAATAGGAAGGCTAGGTACCGTGATCCACCGATGTACCCCGATTCTTGAGGAATGAAAGGCCGGGTACCATGATTCGACAACAATATCAACAAAGTACCAAGATTCCTTGAAGTAGGAAAGTGAGGTACCTGGATTTACCAGAGTACCAAGACTCTTGAAAAACAAGAGCGACAGGTACCGGCACTCGCCATAGAATTTCGCCTAAGTATTGGGGTCTCCAGAAAAGGAATGCCTGAGACTTCAACCCTCCTAGATAGAGTAAACATCACTGATAAAGTATCTAAGGAAGATGCCCCGAGATTCATTAACAAGCATCCAGATAAACTGGTATCGGCCACCTACCGCGCCTAAGGCCTATTTTTTTTGTTACCGGATATTGGTTGGATCAATTTTATGATGGGGACTGCCCCTCAGATTTGTGCTACATCAGAGTTATAAGCATGCAACAGGATTTAACCAAGGGGGCCGTAATGGGAGTAAGCAGAATATATGTATGACAAATGAAAAAGATAGGGAAAGCTTCATTGATCAAATCAGGTAGCCGAACTCTTCTTTCAGGGTACATAAAAAAAACAAGCAAACAAAAGAACAACAATTGATAATACTACTCAAGCGAGTGTCTACAACCTAGAGGGGGGGTGAATGGGTTGTTAATCGATTATTACTAACTTTTTCGATTAGTCAATATTAAACAGTAACCCAATTCAAACTAACATACAAAATCAAGTAAAAGTGCGGAAATATAAAGAACACTTGATTTTGACGTGGAAACCCTTCGACAAGGGAAAAACCACGGGCTATCCTTCTAGCCACAGACAATCACAGAAATCCACTATATGAGTAAAAGATTACACCCTCAAGTGATACTCGGACTCTCACTCTCGATAACCTCAGGCTATGGACACTACCACTCACCACTCTTGGTTCAATCCCTAGTGATATCCTCTGATACACTATTCTTGGCGTGATCACCTCCTACTCTACCCTACGGGCCTTTTACAGTGGCACATGACCAATGCTTGCCAACCACACCTTGGTTGCAAGACTTGAATGCTTGTGCAACTTCACCCCGAAGCCACAAGACTTTGACTCAAGAAGAGTATAAAAGTCTAAGTGTGTATATGACACTCAAATGCTATAATGTGCAAGACCAAACACAAAATGCTTAACTAGATGTTATAATATAATAAAACAACCTAGTTATCAAATAATGCCTACATGTACACACATGAGGTCTCAATTAGTTGTAGAGAAATTCTAACGACTTAATTGTCAATTAAATTCACATAAATATTCATAAACTTGACTAGATGCACAAAGCCAACCTAATCATCAATTAAACACACATGAACATTTATGGATTAGCAACTTAGGCATATATGACCTAATAGTGCAAGCTATCACAAACAAACCCAATCAAATATTCATGAACATTAACTAGTTGATTAAAACACAATTTCTCAACTTAGTTATTAATAAATCACACATGAATATTTATGACCTAGCTTTTAGGCAAAAATGACCTAATCAATTTAGCTATCAAAATACAAACCCAATCATGTTATCAAGACTCATAAATATGCAATAAAGTAGAGTCTAGGTATTTAATCATGCAATAAATACCTAATCTAGAGTAAGAAGAACAATAAATGATATTCAAAGAAGTTCTTGCTACCCTAGTCATGAAACAATGAAGACCCATGCTCATATGATGTTGAATGATGCAAGATGGAGATGGGTTTTGGGTTTGGAGAGTCAAGGATGCTTTCTTGAAGCTTTCTCTCTCTAGGAGCTCTAACCACTCTATAAAAATGATTTTCTGAGCTCTTTGTCGGCCAAGAAGAGAAGAGGAAGAATATATATGATGCCCTAGTCAAAACTACATCATTTTGAACTTGGGAAACTAAATCCCGTCAAAACCGCTCTACGTACCGCGGTTCAGGTATGTGTCCAGACCGCGGTACATATAGCAATGCACCGTCTGGACAACACCGCGGTTGGGACCGCTGTGCGTGCAAGTGCACAGGTCGCGGTCCATGCCGCGCATGACGCACTGGAGAATACCGCTCTATGTGCCGCGGTGCAAGCAGAGCCTACCAAGCGGTATAGGCCGCGCTAAAGGGAAAAATCCTTTTTTAACACTCAAGAAAAATGCCTATCTTACATGAATGTTGTGCAAGTGTGAAGTGAGTGAGATGCACACAATAAAGCACAATTAACATGCCAAACATGTTATCAAATGAGATACAATGCAAGATATGATATCTAATGCAAGCTAGTGAGTGTGTTTGAAAAGGATGCACACACATATAAACAATAAGGAACACAAATGCAAGATAAACAAAACATGCATGAAGTGTGTGTGTGCACATAAACTCTTCAAGAGACAAAGTCAAGTGAGTATACCTTTTGCTCTTGAAGTCATGGAGATGCTTGGAAGCTTGCCAATACGGACCTAAGCTACCCATTACACAATCATCCCCAATGTGGTGTGGTTTGTCATGAAATAAGCCAATCATAAAATCGAGGTCCTTACAACAATAATTGAAGCAAGTACATTGTTTTCTACCCTAACTTCCTGCCCGACCGGCTAGCCCAGCAAGGCCGATCTTCCCCAAGTCAAATGTTGACAATGTCATCATGACCACCGAAGGTAGGGACAGAAGGACAGCTTTGAAACCATCCACGTTCAAGATGCAGCTGGGCACGAGGTTGAAACTTGGCTAGGCAATGTGTACACCATAGGTAAAGGTACATAGCCATGAGCCACCCTTTCCCTGGTTCCAGGAATCATAAACTGATCCAGCCATGATTCCCTGGTAACGCTATCCATCTAGCACTGCTCCTTCCATAATACCAAGCATCCTGCCAATCAGAGGAATCACATCTCCTCTTCCTCTCACGTTGCTAACCACGGTGATGATTATTGATTCTATTTGTTGGAATTTTCTACTCCGCTAAAGAACCAAGGGACAACGTGAAGAATAGTTAACCAGGTCAGGGTATTTAAAGAAGGAAAAAGTGGGCATCAGTATTAAGATGATGAGAGCATTAATGAGGCCCGACACCTGGAATATGGGGAAGGACAGCTTCGTGAAGCATGGACCTCCGAGATATAATGTTTGAAGCAAACAAGCCTATCTTGAGTTGACACATGGAAGAACAATTAAATATAGCCTCCAAACCAAATATTCCTACTCAGGAATTCCAAGAAGAGGTTTTCACCATGGTAACCTTGAATAGGTCTTGGACCATGACAATCTCGATTACTAGGTACCGCAATCTGTGTTCAACTGATGCCTTGGTACCACTCCTGGACCAATCACGGGGTTTAATGGAAGATATATCACCAAGTCTACACCTAGGTACTAGGATTCCACAGGAGATGAGAATCTCTAGAACCTTGATTCATTCAACTGCAGTTTCTCCTAAGTACCAGGATTCTCAGAACAAGAATGCCTGGTACCCTAGTTCCTCCTAAGTGAGACCGATTGTTAAGTCCCAGGAGATCCTCATACCGGTTACAAGCTATGCTACATCTTCCGGTCTCGCCAAATTTCAAAGATTCTTCTGTTACCAGGAATTTGTTAAATCAAGTTTACACTGGGGCCTTTTCTTTAGATCAAGGCTGGATTCAACCAGAAAATCAATAAACTACTCACGTATAGAGCTAAAGAAAAGAAAGAAATGTTTTCATAACTTTAACCGGGGAGCCCATCCATCCAATTGCGGGCTGCAAATGGATAGTAGTAAAATAAAATGAAAGATAGCCTGTAAAAGATCGGACTGGGTCACACTTCCGCTCACCCCTGGTTGGCCACTTATTCTCTTGCTCCACCGGTTGAAACCTCATCTCCCAGACCAGCTGGGGCCTCCCCTACTACTTGGGTACTTTCTACCATTGGGGTCTCCACTTGGGTAGGTCCAGCCTGGAGCTCCTCTGTAATCACCATATCAGTTCGCTCCCCCACCTCCTTGGTAAAAGCAGCCTGGTCCTCTACTACCTTGGCAGAATCAGAAGAAGAGATAGGCCTGCCCGATTCTCTCTATTTTAAAGCATGCTGACTCTCTACAACCTCAACGGATTCAAGTATAGAAACAGACGGGTCAAGAGTCCCACCTCCAACCTGGACAGTTAAGACCTCAGGAGCCTTCAAATTAGGATCAACTCCAACATGGCCTGGTGAAGGAAGGGAGATAGGTCTTTGGTCTTCACCATCTACCACTTCATTCGCCCTAGCAGTCCTAGAAGGACCAACTCCATCAGTAGGAGAAGCCTTTGCCAACTCTGCGGCTTTAGCCATGATCGTTCCATCCATCGATAATGCCCATGTCAAAAGTTGGAGGGAGAGTCAGGGCTATCTGGTAGCTTGCGAAGAAATAACCATCCCCAATGGATGTATTCACCTGAGCCTCCAAGCTAGTCACACTAGCGCACAGAGTCTTTACCTATGCCTCTAACTTTGCTACTCTATCCTTCGCGATCTCCCTTTCCTCTCTGCGGTGAAGGGACATGAGTTTCTTTGTGTCCAAAACATGCTGCATTCACTCCCTATCTACGCTCGCCGCATTCGCAACCATCTCAGCCTCCTCTAAGAACTGATGCAGAATTACCACGCTATGGGCAACCTTGGCCAATTCTTCCTTGGATTTCTCCAGCTCGCCGGTAACATTCTTAACCTATTTCCAGAGGGAGTTGACCTGATGGTTCATTGCTACTTTGAATTTGAAGGCTTACCAAGTAAAAAACATGAGTTAGAATGTTACTAATTATGAAATCGATATAAAAGGCCAAACAAAATAGCTTACCTCAGCTAGAAGAGCAGATCCTTTGGAGATTATGAAGTCAACAGGCATGGAAGTCATGGCCTCCAAACCCTACCAGGGCAGGAAGTTGCAAACTTAGCCAAGACTTCATCTAGGATGTTGTCTCTCGACCTCAATCGTGACCTATCACGAGAGGCAACCTGGGCAACAGCAGCAGGTTCGGAACCTCTCTCGACTCGGGTAGATCACTTGGTCACCACAACAGGAGAAGCGGAAGGAGTAGATTGAGCAGCAACAGTAACAGAAGTGGCAGTAGCTGGGGCAGTAGGTGACCGACCTTACACTAGGCTGGAAGCACCTTGGACCCGGCCCACTCAGCTTGTAAAATTTTCCAGTAACCTAACCAAAAGAGGAGTATGAAGAGCTGAAGCCCCAGGTACCTCAGTCGGGATCTGCGCGATCCAGCAGGGGTACTAACCCTTTTATCTAGGTCAGAGCCAGTTGGAAATCTGATAGGGGAGGCCGGTAGGAAATCATTTGTACCACCGGCCTAGCAGAGTTCCTCCTCTGAGACCAATGGAAGCACTGCAGAGACTACCAAGATAAATAGAATCAATATCTACATAAAGTATAGTAGAACCAAAGTTAGGAATATTTTCTACCTGGGGAAGCATTAGAGACGCGGAGATAGCGGCCTACCCTCCTTGCTCTGAAGGCATCTGAGGTAGGGAACTTCATGTTTACATAATTTCGAGCCATAATAGCTCTCAAAATCTTCTCTGATTCAGCAAAGAGATGGCTTTTCTCCGATTAGGGCTTACTGCTAAATCAGATGGGGACTTTGAACTCAGATCACCCAATATGGACCTAGCTGCCCCATTCGCCTTTAGCTATGACACACTCCTTCCTCCAAGAAGTATCTTTCTTCGTAGCCCATGGCACCATAAATTTCAGGTTATTCCTTGTCCGAGCATAGAATTGCCCATTTGGGCTAAGATAATTGGCAGCAACCTAGAAAACAAATCCTAACTCATCTGGCCTTGGCTCCCGGTCGAATTATCCATCTCACATTGTTCCCGCCACAGCATGAAGAACCCAGTCAAATGCCTCCAGAATCCAGGTGTCAGCTAGAGGGGGGCTAGCTGCAAGGCGTGCAGTGCCCTAAGCAAGGTAGGGTGGAGAGGTAGCCTAACACCACAATCAAAAGCCGCTGTATGAATCGAAAGCTCACCAGGATTGAGGGTGTATACGTCATACCCATGAGGGGTACAGTGATCGTGATATCTTTAGAGATCCTAAAATCCCTCCACAAGCACCTGATAGTATCGTTAGTGCTAGTAGAATCTGGGATACACCAGTATTCGTAAGGAAGGGCGAGCACCCTCCCCACGGTGTCTGTAACTTCACCAGCTCGGCTCTACCTAGCCTGACAACATCTGATTCTCTACTCGACTCCATATCGACATCGACTGGAGCACCGGGATCGTTTGAGAAACCGGTTCCGAGTGCTACATTCGGATTAGAGCGGCGGCGTTGAAGAGGAGCGTCGTCTCCACCATCATCGTCAATACGAGTCCTTTTCCGGTGAGCAAGGTTCCCGCTAGCAACCACGTCAGCGTCAGCGGTGAAAAACTGCTCAATACTATCATTATCGGGGGAAGACATGATCACAGAATCAAAGTTTTTCTGGAGAGGAGAAAGAAGGTTGAAGGTTGAAGAACGAAGAAGAAGAAGAAAGCTAGGTTTTTGACAAAGTTTGGGAAATTTGCTTGAAGGAGAAGTGAGAAAGACGCGAAGGGTCGAGGTATAAATAGAAGGAAAATCAGTTACTTGCAACGGGCAAAATGAGTAATTAATAGAGCGAGATAATTGGAAACGTAGGTGGAACGGTATCGAGAAACGTGTGCCTCCAAATGTTTTCCTTTTTTGAATTTGGCCTACCCTAACCAGCCACGTGGAAGACCCATTAAAGTCAGCGTGCAAGGGGAGGATTCCATTCTACAAGACAGCTACAAAAATTCTCCAAGAGTTCTAAATCTTGACTCCAACCCCAACTTGGCACCGGTGTTCAAGTAACGGGGGACTTCTGTTAATAGGGTTTTCTGGCAAGGGACCAAAGGAGAATTTTCCAACAAGTATCTACCTGGTAAGGACCATTCATAACTCCTAGGTACATAGCGGGATCGATGCAACGACTTAGATGGAATCAATACCTGGTAAGACCAGAAACTCGACTACCTATCTACCTTGATGAAGCACCAGAGATATTCAACTAGGAAAAGTAGGTACCATGCTATACATCTACTCTAATGCCTGATGAAGAGGGTACCATGATATCACCTACCTAGTACCTTACAGGTACCCGGTACTTCTTACCTGGTACCCCCGTACCACGACGCATACCCTGTATCCCAGAGCACCTTGACATCAGCCCAGAATCCAACCAAGACGGGCATCCTACATGTCCAGCAGGATGAATATAAACACGAAGTCACTAGCGTGATAGAACAAGCACCACTCCAGTAAGTCAGTATATTTGTCCTGTTAATAAGGTTTTTTGGCTAGGGATCAAAGGAGAATTTCCGACTAGTATCAACCTGATAAGGTCCAGTCCCAGCGAGATCGATACCACTACCTAGATGGAGCCGAAACTTGGTAAGGTCAGCACCTCGATTACCAACCTACCTAAATAGGACACTAGTACCGCGAGCTAACGAACGTATGCACCTCGCATTTATCAAAGCCCCCAATACCAACCAAGGTACCCGGTACCGCGATACCCACCTTAATAATACCTCGACTTCCACCTGGTACCTAGTACCTCGATATCTACTCGAAGCCCATCCGAGGCAGGTACTTTACTAGCCAAACAATATGAAGGTGATCGTGAAGACAGAAGCACCACTCCAACGAGAAGTAGAGCAAGCTCCATAACAGTAGGATCAGACAGATATACAAGTACCTCGTTCCGCCAAAGTTCAGAATCAAAATTTCCTTCCAAGCTCCACGAAGAAGGAAAGTTGACACCATCGCCAAAATGAAGGGCCATTAATGAGACCAAATGGTCAACCAAATCAAAATTTGAATTCGACAATAATTAACGGGATCAAATCCCATGCCTTGAGCCCCACACAATGCCTTTCAATGCTAAAAATAGGACTCTCAATAATCCTCATCAATGCAATCAGATTTTGAGGGGATTCTTTGGAGTACTATATATACATCTTTGAAGAGTAAAGAAGGAGAAGATTTTTTCGCCATCACAAAAGAGAGAGAAATTAATTCAAAGAAGAATTTCCTTTGGATTCTTTGAAGCCAGTGAGAGTCAACTGATGATCACTGGAGAGATATATCCACTTGTCGACATAAACGGCATTCTCCATCCCCATTTTGTATTAGAAAGAGTAGAGAATGAGTGTTGTAATCATTATACAAGTTTCTTTCAATAAAACTGTATTTACTTACATCTCCTTAGTTCCTTCATACTTGTTTGTATCAATCTTCAGCATAGAAAGGGACCCCGGTACCGAAGGTACCTATCCTGTTACCAACTACCGGTAGGGGGCGAGGGTGTTAACTGAAATTTTGCTCCCCCAGCAGATTTTTCCGTTAACACTTTTTGGCGCTGTCTGTGGGAAACCACACCCTCAAAAGAATGCCAGTGTTTCTCGTTTTCTTACTATACTATCAAAATAAAGGTCCGATCCTCTCAGGATAATCTCGACCCATCGGGACACCAGTCAAACGCTTCAAACCGAAAGGATCAGAAGCTTAAGAAAGAGGGAAAGGGGTCGCAAACTCGCCTCGAACCCATCAGCTATCATGCGGGTTACCCCTAAGTACCTACTACCCTGGCAGCTGGACCTACCAATTTAGACCAATAATTCGCGGCCTTCATAGAAAGCATTCACCTCCTAACGGTCACTGAAGATAGTACCAGTCAGCCCGCGGTACCAGATCCCAGGGGAGATGCCAATCGACAAGGTACCAGGGTACCACCCTTCGACAGGTTGGGACCATCGCCTCCTGCCCGGTCCATCACAGACTCGAGCCCATGCCCCCGGTACTATCGGTCCATGACAGACTTGGGCCCACACCCCCGGTTCCAAGGCAACCTACAGGTTATCGACCCCGGTGCGTGAGATCCGCCATCGATCTCCCGCCTAGAGAGCGCCTCCACCTAGTCCAACCAGAAACTTTTTCTAGACAGCCTCAAAAGGAAGTGATTAGGACGCGCCCTCGTTCAATGACAGGAGGTAGCAACAGAGGCACTGGAGAAGTCCCTCAGGAGGAAGAGAACCAGGATGAAGCTTCAGAGATATCGGAGGGGTCTGACGACAGGGATTCTGAAGTGGAATTTAGGAATGATAGCCACAAACGTCTTCGGGACCAGGTTGCCAGATGGCAAAAGAGATGCAAGAGTTGAAGAAGGGCAAGCACAGAGAAAACCGGAAAGACCCCTTGGGAGAGATGAATGCTCCCTTCTCTAGGAGGATCATGGAGGCAGAACTACCTCCCAAATTCAAGATGCCAACCGATAAATATTCTGAGACTGAGGATCCCTTGAGCCATCTAGAAAGTTTTGTTCACCAGATGGAGGTCCAGAATGTTACCAGGGCCACCACGCCCCCGGTACCATCAATCCATAAAAGACTAGGGCCCACACCCCCGGTTCCAGGGCAACCTATAGGTTATCGACCCCGGCGTGCAAGATCCGCCATCGATCTCTCGCCTAGAAAGCGCCTCCACCTAGTACAACTAGAAGCTTTTTCTTAATAGCCTTAACAGAAAGTGATCAGGAGGCGCCCTCGTTCAATGGAAAAAGGTAGCAACAGTGGCACCGGAGAAGACCCTCCACAGGAAGAGAACCAGGATGAAGCTTCTGCGACATCAGATGGGTCTGATGATAGGGATTCTGAAGTGAAATCTGGGAATAATGGCAACAAACGTCTCTTGGACCAGGTTTCCAGAATGGTGAAAGAGACCATTGAACTGGCTATGAGCCACAATATACTGTTAGATCTTTCTGTTACCAGATATTGGTTAAGTCGAACTTATGCTAAGGACTTCTACTCAAATTTGCATCTCAGTTAGAAGCGTGCAACTAAATTCAATCAGTAAGAATAAAAAGAAAGGGAGGCTTCTTCATTGATCAAATCAGGGAGCCCAACCCTTACTTCAGGCTACATAAAAGATACAAGAAAGAAAAATAATAGGAAGTAAATTGGAGGATCAGACACGCCGGCTTCCTTTTCGGCTTCCTGATTACTTTTTTGACCCACTCTTTTAGCGACACTGATCTCAACCAAGACAGATGTTGACGATGCTACCGCGACCCTCGAAGGTAGGAACAGAGGGCGTGATGGAGTCATCAAACATATAAGGGTAACCTCAAAACCCTCCATATTCAAGACACAACCGGATACGAAGCTGCGGCCTGCCTAGGTCATGTCTACACCATTGGCAAGGGTGTAGCGTCGTGATCCACCGTTTCTCTTGATCTAAGATATCATAACCAGTTATGATTCCCTAGTAATTAAGTCCATCTCGCACCATTCTATCCACAATACCAAGCATCATGCCAGTCACAGAACTTACATCTCCTTCTCCTCCGACAGTGTTAATTAACAAGACGATCATTGATCGATCTGCTGGGATTTTTTGCTCCACTAAAAGAGTAAAGAGGTAGTATGAGGAACTGTCAAGCAGGTAAAGACATTTATAGAAGAAGAGATTGAGTATCGGGAGCAAGAGGATAAGGTCATTAATGGGACATAACATTCGGTGTATGGGAAAGGACAACTTCGCAAAGCGTGCCCCCCAAAGTTTGATGTTTGAAAAAATCGAATTTGTCCTAGATTGACACGTAGAATAACAGTTGAATACAAAAATCAAACAAAAAACCCCTATGCTGGAATTCCAAAAAAGAGGTTTATTGATCAAGATAACCTTGAAGGTAGCATGGACCAAGGCAATCTCGACCTCCAGGTACCATGATCCGTGATACCGCTTCTAGACCGATCATATCAACGGCTGCATTCTATTTGGGTTAAATAAGGATGGATTGCCAAGTCTACACCAAGACACCGGGATTAATCCGAAGACAGGAATTTATGGGATCGAAATTACATCAGGGACTCTACTTCAGATTAAGGTGAGGTTCAACCTAGAGTTTAATGAACTGCACATGCATGAAGCTAAGGAAAAATGAAAAAGCGTTCTCATTACTAAAGCTAGGGAGCCCATTCCCCGATCGCGGGCTACAAAAAAAATAAAATAAATAATAATAATAATAATAATAAAGTTGACTAGATAAAAGTTCAAACTGAATCATGCATCCTCCTATTCCTGATTGGCCGTCCTCTCTCCAGCTCCACCGGTTAGAGTTTCTCTATTTTTGGGATCAATTAGAGCCTCGTCTGCTATCTGGGTACCTATCTGAACCAGAGGTGCTACTGGAAGCGGATCAACCTGAAGCTCCCATGTTACCACTTGGCCAGAATGCATCCACACATCCTTGGTCGAAGCAGCTTGGTCCTCCGTTACTTGGATAGAGTCAGAATGAGGGATAAACAAGACAAATTCTCTCTCTTTTGAAGCCGGATGGCTTTCTACTACTTCGACGGATAAGGGCGGAGAGACAGGTGGGTCATAAGCTCCTCCTTCAACTTGAGCCACTCCAACTCCAAGAACCTTCAGATTGGGATCTGCTCCAACATTGCTTGGTGGAGGAAGGGAGATAGAACCCTGGTCTTCACCTCCTACCACTCCACTTACTCCAGCAACCTGGGAAGGTCCATGTTAACTTACTCCGAGAGGGAGCCGACCTGTTGGCTCAGTGCCACATTAAACTTAAAAGCCTGCCAAGAACAAAGCATTAGTCAGGATATCTCCAACACTTAACCGGGATAAAGGGAAAAAGGAACCGTCTTACCTCAGCAAAGAGAGCAGATCCCCTTGTAATTAAAAGCTCAGTGGTTATGGCCGCCATGACATCCAAGCTCCCGCCTGGGCAAGAGGCAATCAATTGGGCCAAAACTTCATCATGTTTGTCATCTCTCGACCCCGATCGCTGCCTATCACGAGCTGTCACCCGGGTTACAACAGCAGGACCAGAGCCTCTCCTAACTCTGCCAAATCGATCGGCTGCCCCAACAGAAGGAGCAGAGGGAGCTAATGGATCAGCAGCAGCAGCAGTAATGACAGTAACTGGGTTGATAGGTGGCGCGTCTCGCACCTGGTTAGAAACACCCCGATACCTCCCCACTATGGTAGTAAAGGCTTCTAGCAATCTAGCTACGAGAGGAGCTGAAATCCCAAGTACCTCGACCGATATCCGGCTAAGCCCAACAAGGGTGCCAACCCCTGCATTGAGATCAAAACTAGCTTGAAGCCTGACCGGGGAAGTTGGAGGAGAATCAACGGTACCACCAGCTTGGTCGAGCTCCACCTTAGGAATCGATGGAGACACTACTGAAACTGTAAGGATAGCTAGAGTCAATATCTATAGAATTAATAAAGTAATATAATAGAAGCAAAGTCAGAAATTCCTCTACCTGGAGAAGCACCGGAAATGCGAAAGTAGCGATCTACCCTCTTTACCTTAAAGGCATCCGTGATAGGATACTTCATGTTGATGAAATAATGGACCATAATAGCCCGTAGGATTTTCTCCGACTCTTCAGAGAGCTTGCTTTTCTCTAGCGCAGGCTTGCTACTGAAACTAGTGGGAACTGGGAACTGGGAACTCAGACCCTCCAATATGGACTGAATCACCCCATTCACCTCCAAGGATGATCCACTCCTCCTTCCAGGAGGTATCTTTCTTCGTGGCCCCTGGCACCACAAACTGCAGGTTATTTTTAGCACGGGCATAAAACTGCCCCTTTTGGACCCGGGGCGTTGGCAGCAATATGGAACACGTATCCGATCACATCCGGACCTAGTTCCCGATCGATATTATCCTTCTGACATTGCTCCCCTACATCACGAGGAACCCCACTAGGTGCCTCCAAAATCCTGGTGTTAGCTGGAGGGGAGCTAGCTGTAAGGCATGTAATGCTCTACGTAAGGTAGGGTGGAGGGGTAGCCTGACTCCACAATCGAAAGCCGCCGTATGAATCGGGACCTCACCAGCAGAGGGGGAATACATATCGTACTCTCGTGGAGGAACGGTGATAGTGATATCTTTAGAGATCTTGAAATCTCTCCGCAAGCGCTTGATGGTTTCCGGAGTGCTGGCAGAAGGAGGTATACATCGATATTCGTAAGGAAGGGCCAGCATCCTCCCCATGGAGTCCTTGACCTCTCCAGCCCTCTGTCTACCAACCCCAGCGGCTCCTGTTTCTCCGCTTGACTCTCGGTCAACATCTACATGAGTAGTAGGATCGTTCAAGAAATCGGTCCTGATGCCGGTTGTCCTACTGGAGCGGCAGCGTTGGAAGATAAGGGCATCGTCCCCCACTGCCACTATTAACGCGAGCCCTTTTTCTAGGGGCAAGACTCCCACTAGCCGCCGCGTTGCCGTCAAACAGCTGCTTGATACTATCGCCACCTGGTGAAGACATGTTTGCATATTCAAGGTTTAGTTTCTCGGAAAAGGGGAGGTTTGAAGATTGACAAATAGGGAGAAAGCTAGGTTTTTTCTTTAAGACTCTTGTTCGGGAAAGTTTACTTAAGTGAGTACACTGTGAAGAAGCAGGGTTTATATAGAGATAGCTACTTGCAACGGGCAGATAAAGTAATCAATGTCACGGGATAATCGACGACGTGGAGGGAACGGTTTATAGAAACGTGGGCTCCCAAAAAATTTCATTTTTTGAATTTGGCCTACCCTGGTTAGCCACGTGGAAAACTCTTTTAAATTAGCGTGCAAAGAGAAGATTATTTTCTACAAGACAATTACGAAAAATTCTCCAAGTGCTATCCATCCTGACTTCAACCCCGACCTGGTACCAGTGTTCAAGTCAGGGGGGGACTTTTGTTAACAGGGTTTTCTGGTAGGGGATCAAAGGAGAATTTTCCAACTAGTATCAACCTGATAGGGACCAGTCCCAGATTCCGGATTACCAGCGAGATCGATACCACTACCTAGATGAAGCTGATACTTGGTACGGTCAGGACCTCGATTACCGACCTACCTAAATAGAACACTAGTACCGCAAGCTAACGAAGGTATGCACCTTGCATTTATCGAAGCTCCTAATACCAACCAAGGTACCCGGTACCGCGATACCCACCTTAATACTACCTCGACTTCCACCTGGTACCTAGTACCTCGATATCTACTTGTAGCCCATCCGGGGCAGGTACTTTACCAGCCAAACAATATGAAGGTGATCGTGAAGACATAAGCACCACTCCAACGAGAAGTAGAGCAAGCTCCATAACAGTAGGATCAGACTGATATACCAGTACCTCATTCCGCCAAAGTTCAAAATCAAAATTTCCCTCCAAGCTCCACGAAGAAGGAAAGTTGACACCATCGCCAAAATGAAGGGCCATTAATGAGACCAAATGGTCAACCAAATCAAAATTTGAATTCGACAGTAATTAACGGGATCAAATCCCACGCCTTCAGCCCCACACAATGCCTTTCAATGCTTAAAATAAGACTCTCAATAATCCTCATTAATGGAACCAGATTTCGAGGGGATTCTTTGGAGTATTATATATACATCTTTGAAGAGTAAAGAAGGAGATGATTTTTTCGCCATCACAAAAGACAGAGAAATTAATTCCCAGAAGAATTTCCTTTGAATTCTCTAAAGCCAGTGATAGTCCACTGACGATCACTGGAGAGATATACCCACTTGTCGACATAAACGGCATTCTCCATCCCTATTTTGTATTAGAAAGAGTAGAGAATGAGTGTTGTAACCATTATACAAGTTTCTGTTCAATAAAACTGTATTTACTTACATCTCCTTGGTTCCTTCATACTTGTCTGTATCAATCTTCAGCATAGGAAGGGACCCCGGTACCAAAGGTACCTATCCTGCTACCACCTACCGGTAAGCGATGAGGGTGTTAACTGAAATTTTGCTCCCCGAGCAGATTTTTCCGTTAACACCTCCAAACAACGCAAGCTGAAAAAGTTGACTCCTTCACCATTTAAAGCGCCATAAAAGAGACCAAACGGTCAATCGAATCAGAGTTTAAATACGACGGTGATTAATGGGATCAAATCCCATGCCTTTATCCTCACTAAACTCATTTCATCGCCTAAAATAGAACTCCAAATAATACTCATTAATACAACCGGATTCTGAGGGATACTAGAGGTTTATATATACGGCCATGAAGGACAAAAAAGGAGGGATTTGAGATTTTTTTTAATCACCAGAAAGAGACATTTTACCCCTGAGAATCTTTTTCTGAATTCCCTGAAGCTAGTGAGAGTTTGAGACAAGCACTAGGAGGAAAATAGCCACTTATCGACATAAACGAATTCGCCATCTCCATCATGTATAAAAAAGAGTGAGAAAGGAAGTGTATTGTAGCATTAACATAGCAGATAATCAATAAAAAAGTGTATTTCGTATCTTTCAGGTTCCTTTGCATTTGTCTTTATTAATCTCCAACTTAAAGGAACCCCGGTACCGAAGGTACCTACCCTGCTGCCACCTATCGGTTGTGGACAAGGGTGTTAATTGGAATTTTGATCCCCGAGTGGATTTTTCAGTTAACAGCTAATTTAGTAGTTATGCACACACATTGCCTAGGAACATTTTCAACATTCCATCTAAAAAGGGAATACAAGCTTTGGTAAGCAGTCCACATATATGATGCATGTTCTATGACAAATGATGATTGTTGATGTAATGAGACTATACATGATGTTTGAATAGTGTTTAAAGATTTGAAAACATTTTCCCTCTTATTTGTACGCTTTTAGCTCGTGTTTGTGAACTCACAAGGGTATATCCAGTATTAGAACAAGGCACTTGAGCATCGAGTCCCCTCAACTTGGACACCAAAAGATGGGACTAACCCATGAAGTGTAAGTGAGACCCATAAAATGACTAAGAGTTTTGCACAAGCACACTAAGCATACACAAATTTGCCACAAACACTATGCTCAAGGTATCTCACCAAGCTAAATTAAGCTCAAAAATTTAGCTAAGCAGCAAGTTTCGAAAAAATTGACACAAAAAGACTCAAAGACTTAAAAAGACGACTTAACAAGGCGTCTACACCCGCAAACCAAAACTCAACATTGTCCTCAATATTGAAGACAAGAGAGTCTAGCCTAGTGGTGCACACCTAACACGACTCAAACAAGGCTCAACATATAAAATAAGGTAAATAATGCAATTAGCAACTAAGCACAAAGGCACATAAGCTCATGCTCGAAACCTACATCATGCATTTACCAATAATGACGGAATGGGGGCATAACAACCCCCAAGCCGAATCTAACTATATGCATCAAGACCCAAACAAAAATAATGCATGCACTCAACAACCCCCAAACCCCCAAACCGAGTTGGGCTATATATGTCAATTAAATATGTACACTCGCATGCAATCATCCATAAGAGCCTTCGGTATCAACAAAAGAATAAATTAATTACATCCAAAAATCAGACGTCATCATTTACAAGTGATCTATCAAAAATGTCATACCAAACAATCTCCATAAAAAATCTCCACCAATTATTCCACAATGCAAATAAAACAAAAACGAGAAAAAGACAAATTAGAAATGCAAAATTAGGTAGGTTGCCTGCCACAAGAGCTCTATTTGTCATCTGGGCAAGATGTTACAGTGGCACTTCGGCTCTTCAAACTCTAATTTACATGGTCTCCTTCATGACAATGAGGTTCTTGCTCTTTTTATGAGCACTCATGGCTTGCTTGTCCCTCTAAGACTCGCAAGTTACCTTTTGTTAATAGCCAAAATTGGCTAGGGACCAAAGGGACATTTTCCACCCTCTAAACCTGGCTCCATGCATGAGGTCATCCACCAGGAGACCATTTTACCAGAAGCCGAGCTACGATACGGCCCTACAGAAATAAGGGCGGGCTCTAGAAACACCCAGAGTAGACCCGGGCTCGGTCAGATTGAGCCCGGATCACCGAGCCTGAAACCAGGAAATCCCCCCGAAGTTGGGATTACCTCGCAACCTCTCCTGAAGCTCTACTATACCTCACTGACATAGTGGGGTGTCCGTAAGAGGCCGTACCTAGCTCCAAAAGATCAAGATAGGTCAGACCTAGCTCCTGGCTAGACTAAACTCCTAAATATTGGGGCTAAGACACTGATCGACCTCACTATCTAATGTACCTCACCATAATATACACCATATTCAACGACCCCTATGGGGGATCAGGCTAACAAAACCCGAAGATACACTGGATCATATCTTAAGACGTTACATACACACATAACAAGTAATAGAGTCCAAGCAGGAAACAAATTGATCTCCACCAAGCTATTCTCAACTCAGCAATTAAACGCAAGGTCAATGACATTTAAATATAAAATCTTGTCCGATAAGGAGGGAAGGGATTGAGAAAATCAAGGAGAGAATCAGTTAGTTTAACCTATGAAGACAATGTATAAAAGAAGTGTAAGGACCTCGATTTTATGATTGGCTTATTTCATGACAAACCACCACATTGGGGATGATTGTGTAATCGGTAGCTTAGGTCCGTATTGGCAAGCTTCCAAGCATCTCCATGACTTCAAGAGCAAAAGGTATATTCACTTGACTTTGTCTCTTGAAGAGTTTAGGTGCACACACACACTTCATGCATGTTTTGTTTATCTTGCATTTGTGTTCTTTATTGTTTGTATAAGTGTGCATCCTTTTCTAAAACACTCACTAACTTTCATTAGATATTATTTCTTGCATTGTATCTTATTTGATAACATGTTTGACATGTTAATTGTGCTTCATTGTATGCATCTCACTCACTTCACACTTGCACAACATTCATGTAAGATTGACTTTTGTCTTGAGTGTTAAAAAGGGATTTTTCCCTTTGGCACGGCCTAGACCGCTCGGCAGGCTTTGCTTGCACCGCGGCGCACGGAGCGGTATACTCCAGTGCGTCATGCGCGACGTGGACCGCGACCTGTGCACTTGCACGCACAGCGGTCCCAACCGCGGTGTTGTCCAGACGGTGCACTGCTGTGTGTACCGCAGTCTGGACACTTACCTGAGCCGTGGTGTAGCAAGAGGTTTTGACGGGATTCTGGTTCCCAAGTTCAAAACGATGTAGTTTGATCTAGGGCTTCATATATATTCTTCCTTTTCTCTTCTTGGCCGACCAAGAGCTCAAAAATTCATTTTTAGAGAGAGGTTAGAGCTCCTAGAGAGAGAAAGCTTCAAGAAAACTTCTTTGACTCTCCAAACCCAAAACCTATCTCCATCTTGCATCATTCAACATCATTTGAGCATGGGTCTTCATTGTTTCATGACTAGGTAAGCAAGAACTTCTTTGAATATCATTTATTGTTCTTGTTACTCTACATTAGGTATTTATTGCATGATTAAATACCTAGACTATATTATTGCATATTTATGAGTCTTGATAACATGATTGGGTTTGTATTTTGATAGCTTAATTGATTAGGTCATTTTTGCCTAAAAGCTAGGTCATAAACATTTATTTGTGATTCATTGATAACTAGGTTGAAATATTGATTCTTAATCAACTAGTTAAGCTTATTGAATGTTTATGCATATTTTGTGTAACAATTAGTTTGTTGGAAATTCTCTACAAATCTAATTGAGTTTGTTTGTTGATAGACTTTTGTCTAAGACTTGCATTTAGTGAATGATTAAATGTCTTGTCTTAATCACATGAATATATGCTAAGTTTATGTTGAATACATTGTGAGCATATTTTTTGATTCATTGTGATAGCTAGGATTGGTTGTTATTGATAACATCTAGCTAAGTCTTTATGCCTTGCATTTAGACATTTGACAACTTGGATTTGTTTCTACAAACTCCTAGTTGTGCAATTTGTATTGTCTAGCATAATTTGCATTGAGCATCATTTACATGATCACATAGACCCATAATTCTCTTCATTGAGTCAAAGTCTTGTGGCTTCGGGGTGAAGTTGCACAAGCATTGAAGTCTTGCAACCAAGTGTGGTTGGCAAGCATTGGTCAAGGATCCATTGTAAAAGGCCTGCGGGTAGAGTAGGAGGTGCTCACGCCAATAGTAGTGTATCAGTGGATATCACTAGGGATTGAACCAAGAGTGGCGAGTGGTAGTGTCCATAGCCTGAGGTTATCTAGAGTGAGAGTCCGAGTATCACTTGAGGGTGTAACTTTTTACTCATATAGTGGATTTGAGGATCGTGTGTGGCTAGAAGGATAGCCCGTGGTTTTTCCCTTTGTTTAAGGGTTTCCACGTAAAAATCAAGTGTTATTTATTATTCTGCACTTTACACTTGATTTTGTATGTTTGATTTAATTGGGTTATTTGTTTAATATTGACTAATCGAAAAAGTTGGTAATAATCGATTAACAACCCATTCACCCCCCTCTAGGTTGTAGACACACGTTAAGAGTGTATTTTCAATTGGTATCAAAGCGGGTTCCTAGATATACTTAGGTGATCCTTGTTCTTGATTGTGTGTCTTGCATTTGTGTGCATTTTGTTCTTTGCATTTCATTTGCATTCATTCACTCAATTCACCTAAACACCATGTGTGAGCGTGAAACACTTAGAGTGGGATTTGCTTCGATGACCTCTAATGTTGAGAGGAAGATAGATGACTCCGATGAGGAGATGACTCTCATGGTTGAGAGATTTAGGAGATTTGTGAAATCTCAAAAGAAGGGTTTGACCTCCAAAGTGAAGGAGGAGAAGTGTATGACCTCCAAAGTCAAGGAGGAAAAGAAAATGTCAAGGAAAAATGACCCTTGCCTTGAATGTGGTGGAATTGGCCACATTGCCTCCAAGTGTGGTAACTTGAAGTACAAGAATGGAGGAGTTAGTATGATCGCTAATCGATGTGATAGCGAAGTTGAAGTTGTTGAAAGTTGTTCCACAAGCTCGGGTGAATGTGTGAACAACTACTTAGCATTTCCGGTTTCCTACCATGAAGAAACACAAGTCATCACCAAATGTGTGTCACTTGAAGATTTCAAGATTGATGACTTAGAGTTTGGAAACCGAAGTGGAGCATGCTTGAGTGTTGCAAGCCTTGATGATATGACTCTCACAAGCACAAGTGGGAGAAGCTTTGATAATGATGGATCATGCTCCGTGAACTCTTGTGACAACATGGTGCAAAACCAAGAGTTCGTTGAATTTCTTCAAAAGTCCTTGAAGGAGAGAGAAAATGATATCCTTAGATTGGAAAAGGATAATCTTCAACTAAAGGCTAAAGTGACTCACTTTGATGATGAGGTGAAGAGAGTCAAGGAAAGTGAAGATTTGTTGAAGAAGGAAAATCTTCAATTAAAGGCTAAGTTAGATGACTCCTCGAAGACAGACATGATTGATGTGTCCAAGTACGAAAAGGAGATTGAAGATTGCCACCAAAGGATAAAGGCAATGAAGGATGAACTTGCCAACAAAGAGAACTCTTTGAAGATTGTCAAGGAAAGAGAGATGAGGTACCTTGAAGAATTAAAGAAAGCCAAGGTCAAACAACCTCAAGCTCAAGGCAAGAGCAAAGTTTCATCCAAGCAATCTCCGACTCAAGGAAAGTCCACACAAGCCTTGGCATCCCAACCAAAGCCTAGGCAATCCAAGAAGAAAGGACAAGTCCTTGAGAAGTCTATCACCTCCTCTAAAAAGCCAATTATGAAGAAATGAGGTGATCATAAGAAACATGACCAACCAAAGAGGCAAACTCAACCGGCTCAACCACCTCAACAAGCTCAACCACAAAGGCATCACCAATCGGCTCAAGTTCCGAGGACAAGCCAACCGGTGCATCATCAAAGACAACCTCATCAACATGGCGATGCCTCGATGAGATCACAATGCAATGGTATAAATTCTTACTTTGTACCTACTTGTCAGTTTTGTGGTATGATTGGTAACTTAAGACCAAAGTGCTTTAAATATATTGAGAGGTGTAGATTAAAGAGCATGAAAGAAAAATGGTTGAAAAATATGGCAAGTTTGCATAAACCTAGGAAACCTAGAAACATGTCTATGACCACTAAAAATGTTAAAGTGGAACCTAGGTGGGTTAGAAAGAATGAACCCGCTTGCCTTAGTGCCCATGTGACTCCCGTAGATGCAATTAGGTCCATTGGACTTGATAGGTCTATAGGAGCTCATGTCTCCCATTGACTTGGTTGGAATTGACCCCATGAGGGGAGCTCAAGCAAAGAGAGCAATCTTGCATGATTTGCTATATGCAAAAAGTTGGCTTATTTTATGCTCTTTTATGATTGCTTGAGTGTGCTTGGTGAATAACATTGATTAATAATTGTATAATATTTTTGATTACACCATTGCACGGTTGCTTTGTATGATAATGCATGACTTCTATTATTGCTTGAGCATGCTTATCTTTTCGAGGAATGTTCTACTTGTTAGTACATTTGATTGACCTCAAATTATTCTCCATGTTCATGATTCCTAGATATGCATTCTTAAGCTCTCTCTTGAAAAGGGCTACTGGCAATATGACGTGGAGCCGCCCAATGTTGGAAAAGGCTACTCATTTGAAACTGAGTGAAAGCCATCAAGAGAGTTACATTAGCATGATAAACAGAAATACATGCTTGCTAGGAATATGGAGAAAAACAGAAAAAGGAGAAAAACAGAAAATGTTGTTATATGACTGTTATGTGTGGTGTTGCATTGCTTACTTTTGACATCAAAATTGTTGATTGATGATGTATCTTGCAATGAAGAAAAGATGATATACTTTTGCTGTGATTAGTACACTTGCACACAAATGCTTGGATATATATCTTCTTATCATAACAACAGGGTCTTAATTGGTTTGACTTCATTTGGAAATCCTGTTGAGTGTTGCTTTGATTGATTTTTATGCATGAGAATAATAGTATTTTGTATTACATGCTAAGCAACCTTTCACACGCACACATTTTTTGAATATAATCTCCTTGAATCTCTCTCAATTATTTAAGTTGCATAAAGTTTGTGTATATGATTATGCAATGTAATTGTGCGAATAGTTCTCTTTGCTAAAGCAACCCGATAGGGGGAGCTCCTTTGCCTATCTCATGACAAAAAGGGGGAGAAGTCTTGAGAGAAATAAGAGGAGTGAGAGATATAAGGGGAGCATTGTTTATGCTATGCTTTGGGGGAGAAATCATGAGGGAGAGTAACCTTTTAGGGGGAGCATTGCACATGCATTCTTTGTATTGCTTTATTTGTATTTAAGTGCAATGCTTGTGTTTATTTGTTCACCTCACATGCACTTGTTCTTGGAAAGTGCTTCTTGCTATTGTGTGTAGGTACATTGATAATTCTACGAAGAGATTGAAGATATTGAAGATTTAGATTCTAGGTATCTCTTTTGTAATGTAGAATTAATCTCATGGTCAATAGCTTTGTTTTATTTTGTGAGGATTGTTTGTGAGTGGTTGTTTTGTCATGTAATAGCCAAAGGGGGAGATTGTAAGTACCTCGATTTTATGATTGGCTTATTTCATGACAAACCACCACATTGGGGATGATTGTGTAATGGGTAGCTTAGGTCCGTATTGGCAAGCTTCCAAGCATCTCTATGACATCAAGAGCAAAAGGTATATTCACTTGACTTTGTCTCTTGAAGAGTTTAGGTGCACACACACACTTCATGCATGTTTTGTTTATCTTGCATTTGTGTTCTTTATTGTTTATATAAGTGTGCATCCTTTTCTAAAACACTCACTAACTTTCATTAGATATCATATCTTGCATTGTATCTTATTTGATAACATGTTTGATGTTTGACATGTTAATTGTGCTTCATTGTGTGCATCTCACTCACTTCACACTTGCACAACATTCATGTAAGATTGACTTTTGTCTTGAGTGTTAAAAAGGGATTTTTCCCTTTGACGCGGCCTAGACCGCTCGGCAGGCTTTGCTTGCACCGCGGCGCACAGAGCGGTATACTCCAGTGCGTCATGCGCGACGTGGACCGCGACTTGTGCACTTGCACGCACAGCGGTCCCAACCGCGGTGTTGTCTAGACGGTGCACTGCTGTGTGTACCGCGGTCTGGACACTTACCTGAGCCGCGGTGTAGCAAGCGATTTTGACGAGATTCTGGTTCCCAAGTTCAAAACGATGTAGTTTAATCTAGGGCTTCATATATATTCTTCCTTTTCTCTTCTTGGCCGACCAAGAGCTCAAAAATTCATTTTTAGAGAGAGGTTAGAGCTCCTAGAGAGAGAAAGCTTCAAGAAAACTTCTTTGACTCTCCAAACCCAAAACCCATCTCCATCTTGCATCATTCAACATCATTTGAGCATGGGTCTTCATTGTTTCATGACTAGGTAAGCAAGAACTTCTTTGAATATCATTTATTGTTCTTGTTACTCTAGATTAGGTATTTATTGCATGATTAAATACCTAGACTCTATTATTGCATATTTATGAGTCTTGATAACATGATTGGGTTTGTATTTTGATAGCTTAATTGATTAGGTCATTTTTGCCTAAAAGCTAGGTCATAAACATTTATTTGTGATTCATTGATAACTAGGTTGAAATATTGATTCTTAATCAACTAGTTAAGCTTATTGAATGTTTATGCATATTTTGTGTAACAATTAGTTTGCTGGAAATTCTCTACAAATCTAATTGAGTTTGTTTGTTGATAGACTTTTGTCTAAGACTTGCATTTAGTGAATGATTAAATGTCTTGTCTTAATCACATGAATATATGCTAAGTTTATGTTGAATACATTGTGAGCATATTTGTTGATTCATTGTGATAGCTAGGATTGGTTGTTATTGATAACATCTAGCTAAGTCTTTATGCCTTGCATTTAGACATTTGACAACTTGGATTTGTTTCTACAAACTCCTAGTTGAGCAATTTGTGTTGTCTAGCATAATTTGCATTGAGCATCATTTACATGATCACATAGACACATAATTCTCTTCATTGAGTCAAAGTCTTGTGGCTTCGTGGTGAAGTTGCACAAGCATTGGTCAAGGATCCATTGTAAAAGGCCTGCGGGTAGAGTAGGAGGTGCTCACGCCAATAGTAGTGTATCAGTGGATATCACTAGGGATTGAACCAAGAGTGGCGAGTGGTAGTGTCCATAGCCTGAGGTTATCTAGAGTGAGAGTCCGAGTATCACTTGAGGGTGTAACTTTTTACTCATATAGTGGATTTGAGGATCGTGTGTGGCTAGAAGGATAGCCCGTGGTTTTTCCCTTTGTTTAAGGGTTTCCACATAAAAATCAAGTGTTATTTATTATTCCGCACTTTACACTTGATTTTGTATGTTTGATTTAATTGGGTTATTTGTTTAATATTGACTAATCGAAAAAGTTGGTAATAATCGATTAACAACCCATTCACCCCCCCCCCCCCCCCCCTCTAGGTTGTAGACATACGTTAAGAGTGTATTTTCAAGAAGGACTTCGGCCTTCATAAAGAGCATACTACTTTTCGACAGGCATACGACAAGTACCCGACTACACCCCAGAGAAAATTGAGAGCAATTTGAGAGAGATTTGTATATCACACACTATTAATAAACAAAGTATTTTTTGATTCTTTTGGGTGGATAATAGTACCAATATTCCTTGTCATTTTACTAGGCATTGTCACACATACGTTCAACCTTGGCCACCACCTACATGGTAGTGGTCTCGAGGGTGTTAACTGAGATTTCTCGCCCTGAGCAAAATTTATGTTAAAAATTTCTGGCGCCGTCTGTGGGAAAACCCTACACCCAGTTAATCAAGCCAACTATTTGTATTTGCATTTTCGTTGTTTTACAGGAACCATAAGGCTCCGCTCCTCCCAAGGACAACATGGAGTTTCGGAACAACCTTCAGCAAGGCCTACGTGAAAGGCCCCAAGGAAGGGAAAGAAGTCTGGGTATAGCAATCAAGCTCTGATCCAAACAACTAATGTGCGGGCTTCTGGCCACCTTATAATAAGCCAGGCCACGCTTGACCAACAAGCGGCAGCCTTCGTGGAAACCGTCCGCCTCCGCCTGCTCGCCGAAGGCATCACAGTCCAACCAACGATCCCAGATGATCAGGGAGTACCGAGCAGGTTCGGGGCTAGGCAGCCTACTTTCGACTGCCTAGGGCTTCCTCTTCGAGAGCCAGCTCGAGACAGGACTGGGCCCCAACTTTCGATCCGGGATAGGCTAGGACCCATGCCCCGAGTTATGAAAAGACCTTCACAGATGCTTTAAGCCTGGTGCAATGAGAGGTACCTCACCCAACGGCATCGAGAAGGAACGCCCGGGCCCAAGAGGAAGAGAATCGACAAACTTCTTGAGTGGACCCCATCCATGAAGGGGATCGGGTAATGGTCGCCGGTTCATCGGAAGGACACGACAACGAAGAGTCTGAGGTCAATTTAAAAAAACCTGAGAACAAACGACTGAGGAATCAGCTGGCAAAGCTACAGAATGAGGTCCAGCAGATAAGAAAAGGTCAGATGGAGTCCTAAGCCCCAATTGAGAAGGGCCATATTTGATAAAGTTAGTTGTTCACAATAGAGCCTACAAACTCGAAGACATGGATGGATGACCCATCAACCACACTTGGAACGCAGATCACTTGAGGAAATTCTACCCTTGAGCAGGGAGTTTTCAAGCAGATTAGCTCCATTTAGGTTTCATTAGAATCCCTAATAAAGATGTACTACATCTCGATGACCAATAAAGTCATTTTTTTTCTCTTTATCTCCGACTATGTTCAACATTAGCATCTACATATTCGACTGGGAAATTCAATATAGACACCTCAAGACCAGTGACTAGCCGGGGAAGCCCCCTCGCTACCCTTGATGCCTTGGTTGGGCTACCACCCCCAAGAAGGGTCTGAGTGTAAGAGCATTGTTGCCATCCAGATCTCGAGACCATGAAATAGCTAAATAGCCCTCCTGATGCCTTGGTCGGGCTACCACCCCCAAGAAGGGTTTGAGTGTAAGAGCATAGTTGCCATCTGGATCTCAAAACCAGGAAATAGCTAAACAGCCCTCCTGATTCCTTGGTCGGGCTACCACCCTCAATAAGGGTCTGAGTGCAAGAGCATAGTTGCCATCTGGATCTCGAGACGAGGAAATAGCTAAACAGCCTTCCTGATACCTTGGTCGGGCTACCACCCCCAAGAAGGGTCTGAGTGTAAGAGCATAGTTGCCATCTGGATCTCGAAATGAGGAAATAGCTAAACAGCCCTCCTGATGCCTTGGTCGGGCTACCACTCCGAAGAAGGGTCTGAGTGTAAGAGCATAGCTGCCATCCGGATCTCGAAACCAGGAAATAGCTAAACAGCCCTTCTGATGCCTTGGTCGGGCTACCACCCCCAAAAAGGGTCTGAGTGTAAGAACATAGTTGCCATCCAGACCTTGAGACCAGGAAATATTATATGTGTTAATAGCCAAAATTGGCTAAGGACCAAAGGAAAATTTTCCACCTCCCAGACCTGGTTCCATACCTGAGAGTTTCACCAGGAGACCTCTCAATCCAGAGCCGAGCTACTATACCACCCCAGAAACAAGGGCGGGCTCCAGAAACATCCGGGATAGAGCCAGGACCCGAGAGCTTCCACCAGAAGATCTCTCTGTCTAGAGCCAAACTGCGATACCACCCCAGGAACAAGGACGGGCTCCGGAAACATTCGGGATAAAGCCCGGAACGATCAGATCTAGCTCGCATCACCAAAACTAGAAGCTCCCCGAAGTCGAGGTCATCTCACAAGTGCTCCAGAGACTCGTCTGTACCTCGATTGACACAGAAGAATGTCCCTAAAAGGCAGCGGGGTCAGTCGAAGCCATACCTAGCTTCAAAAGGTCAGTCGAGGCCACACCTAGCTTCGAAAAGGTCAAGAGAAGCCAGATTTGGCTTAAAGCTGGATGAAACTTCTCAGATATGAAGGTCGAAATACTAATCAACCTTCCTGGTTTATGCACCACACCATATCGTCATATCCAATGACATCCATAAAGGATCATGCTGAAAGGATACGAGGAATGCATTGAATCATATCTGGAAACGTTACCTACATGCAGAACAAGTAATAAAATCCAAAAAGGAAACAAACTGATCTCCACCACGATACTCTCAATCCGGACGTCAATTCAAAAGTCATTGACATTAAAGTAAGAAATCCCGCCCGATAAGGAGGAGACTGAGAAAATCAAGGGAGAATCAATCTGTTGACCTATAAACTTTGTATAAATAGAAAAGAAAAGAAAGGAAAAAGAAGAGACTCCTATTCGACAGGCATACGACTAACAATCGACCATTCCCTAGAGAGAGTTGAGAGAAAAGAGAGAAGAACCTTTGTATTTGTATATCATGCATATTCAATAAAAACATTCTTGCTTACTTGTCACTTTATAAATCACTGTTACATATACAATGAATTTTAGCCACCACCTACGTGGTAGTGGTCTTGAGGGCGTTAACTGAGATTTCTCATCCCGAGCAAAATTTCCGTTAACACTTTTTGGCGCCGTCTATGGGAACACTTACACCCAATTAACCAATCGTTTGCATTTATATTTTCATTGTTTTACAGGAACTATGAGGCTCCGCTCCTCCCAAGGCCAACATAGAGTCCCAGAGCAATCTCCTGCGAGGCCAACCCGAAAAGCCCCAGGAAGGGGGAGAAAGTCTGGATATAGTAGTCAAGCTCCGATCCAGAAAACCAATGCGCGGGCTACTGGCCACCCCATAGTGAGCCAGGCAGCACTCGACCAACAAGCGGCGGCCTTCGTAGAATCCGTCCGCGTCCGCCTCCTCGTTGAAGGCATCACAATCCAGCCAACCAACCTGGATGATCAGGGAGAGCCGAGCAGGCTCGGAGCTAGACCACCTGCTTTCGATCGCCTAGGACCTCCTCCTCCAGAGCTGGCTCGAGATAGATCAAGGCCCCAACGTTCAATCCGTGATAGGCTGGGACCCATGCCCCCAACTCCGAGAAGACTTTCACAATATCAACCCCGGCTAGTTAAGTCTGCCGCGGATGCTTTTACCCGGAAGCCCCGAGGGCTATCTCATCCAACTACATCTAGGAGAACTACTTGGGCCCTAGAAGAGGAAAGTAAACAAACTCCCCGAGTAGATCATGTCCAGGAGGAGGACCGGATAGAAATTGCAAGTTCGTCAGAAAGATTCGACAGTGAGGAATCTGAGGTTAACTCGAAGAGACCTGGGAACAAGCGACTAAGGGATCAGCTGGCAAAGCTACAAAAAGAAGTCCAGCAGATAAGGAAGGGAAAGAGTAAGGAGGACAAAAAGAATCCCCTGAGCGAGATGAACGCTCCCTTCACTAGGAGGATCCGGGAAGCAGACCTCCCCCCAAAATTCAAAATGCCAACAGATAAGTTCTCTGGAACAGAAGATCCTCTAAGCCACCTAGAGAGCTTGGTTCAACAGATGGAGGTTCAGAACACTACCAGAGCAGCTATGTGCAGAATGTTCCCAACGACCTTAATCGACTACGCTAAAACCAGGTTTAGGAAACTACCCGTTGGAAGCGTGGATTCTTTCACAAAATTATCAACCAATTTTTGCTCACAATTCCAAGGAGATAAACCTTGCACGAAAGATCCCATACACCTCCAATATGTGATCCAGAAACGGAGTGAAACTCTTCGATCATATGTGGAGCGATTTCACAAGGAGGTCATACAAATGGGAGTTTTCACCGAAAAAGAAACCCTCGCCAACTTCAGGCGAAACCTCTAGGCAGGAAAGCTTTTCCGTTCTTTCGCCAAGAGACCTCCTGAGACTTACTAGGAGGCCTATGACCGGCTCTTGAGCAGGTCGAGATCGACGAACAACTCAAGGTCAAGATAGAACATGACGACATGAGAACGGTAAAGCATCTGAAGAAAGAAGCCCCCAAATTTAAGCCAATGCAGAAAGCTCAGAATAAACCTCCCAACAGGTCGACCTATCGCCTCCCTACCCCTCCGCATAGGCAAGAAAGATATCCAGCAAAACGAACCCCTCCCCGGGCTTCGCCGCCTCCTAGGACAGTGGCTCCAGTAATGCAAGGGGAAAAAGGGTATCACTACTACACCCCTTTGAATGCTTCCAGGGAAACAGTCTATCTTGCCATACGAGATAAAGGGTTACTCCAGAAGCCCGCTCCCATGAAGGCCCCAGCTGACAGGAGAAACCGGTACAAGTACTGCGACTTTCATGAAGACGTGGGCCACAACACTTCGGAGTGCTATAACTTGGGCAACCAGATTGAGGCCCTGATAAGGGGAGGATGCCTGATCGAGTTCTTACAACAGGTCAGAGATAATATCAGGACTGGAAGGGAGGTACAAGCTGAAATCCGCAAGGACGCAGAAAAGAGGAAAGGGGAGCGGGCTGACTTAATACAACAGATCTAGGTGATACACACTATCAGCAGAGGTCCTACATTGACCGGCGTTTCCAATAACTCCTGGTAAAACCACGCAAGAAAGGTTCCCCGCCTCGGAGAGAGCCGAGGGATCTTCGAAGTCAGCCAGAGCCCGACAGAGCCCTCCCAGTCAGCCTAGATCGTATTCACCGAAGCAGATGTCTTCAATACTGTGCAACCTCATGATGATCCTATGGTCATCACGATACAGATCGCCAACTGTGTGGTCCATCGCGTGCTCGTGGACACAGGTAGCAGTGTAGATATCCTCTTTAAGGATACCCTGGAAAAATTGAACCTGAAACAACTTTGTTACAACAGCTATACCACTCCGCTTTACGGTTTCACTAGGGACTCGATCATACCAGTGAGGTCAATGATCCTCCCAGTAATCATCGGAGTCACCCCGCTTTAGCAGAATGTAATGACCGACTTTGTTGTGGTGGACACCCCATCGGCCTACAACGCCATCTTAGGGAAACCTTTCATGTCCTCCTTGAAGGGAGTCTTGTCCATATACCATAATGTCTTGAAATTCCCAGTTGGAACAAAAGTAGGAGAGGTACGCGGAGACCAGCAGGCAGCCAGGAAATGCTACGCAGTATCTGCCAATCCTACAGCCCCAGCGAAGCAATGTGTACAGGTGACATTGATCCAGGAAGACATGGATACGTCCCGGATAATCCAGGAGGAGAAGGAGCCCACCGAACATCCTGGGCATCCGGAGGATGAACCTATCATGCCCTACGAGGAAGAACGGAGTAAGGAATGGGCCAGCGGGCAGCCCGTGGACAAACTAGAAGAAATATCCGTCAGGAATGACGATCCCTCCAAGGTCGTCAAGGTCGAAGCCACCCTTGACCCAGAAGTAAAAAGAGGACTGATTGATCTTCTTAGGGAATTCAGCGACATCTTCGCTCGGAACCATGATGAAATGCCTGGAATTTCGGCATCGTTGGCCACCCACCGGCTAGCAGTAGATCCAATGGTCAAGCCCGTTAAGCAGAAGAGGCGTCACTTCAACTCTAATAGGAACGTGGCGGTGCAGGAAGAGGTTGATAAATTGATCAAAGCGAGGTTCGTCAGAGAGGTACGTTACCCCGAATGGATCACCAACGTGGTCATGGTCACGAAGGCGAGTGGGAAATGGCGTATGTGTGTCGACTACACCGACCTCAACCGGGCTTGTCCGAAAGATAGTTTTCCTCTACCAAAGATCGACCAGCTGGTTGACTCCACATCCGAAAATAAACTTTTGAGTTTTATGGACGCATTCTCAGGATACAACCAAATTAAAATGCACCCGGCTGACCAAGATAAGAATAGTTTCATCACTGGGCAGGGCTTATATTGCTACAAGGTGATGCCATTTGGTTTGAAGAATGCAGGGGCCACATACCAGCGGCTGGTTAACAAACTGTTCAAGCCCGAGATAGGAAGGACGATGGAAGTATATGTCGACGACATGATCACGAAATCCCCAACCACAAAGGGACATCAGGAAGACCTTCGCAAAACCTTCTTCATACTGAGGGAAAACCATATGCGTTTGAACCCCTCCAAATGTGCCTTTGGGGTAACGGCATGGAAGTTTCTGGGCTTCATGGTTCATGAGAGAGGTATAGAAACCAACCCAGAAAAAATCAAAGCTATCTTGGACCTGGAATCCCTGACCTCGCTCAAGCAAGTACAGATTCTGACTGGACGGGTGGCGGCACTCAACAGGTTTATCTCTCGTTCCACCGATAAATGTCTCCCTTTCTTTAAGGCCATCAAACAAGGAAAGAACATGAAATGGAGCCAGGAAAGTGAGCAGGCATTTCAAGCTTTGAAAGAGTACCTAACAAGCCCCCCTTTGTTAGTCAAGCCATTTCTCAGAGATGAGTTGCAGATTTACCTGGCTGTTTCAGAAACTGCAGTAAGCGGGGCTTTGGCCAAGGATTGTAGCGACGGTTTTCAAAGGCCCATATACTATGTGACTCATGCCTTGACCAAATCAGAAAGAAACTACATTCTCATGGAGAAGCTCGCTTATGCTCTTGTGATCTCAGCGAGGAAACTCCGTCCCTATTTTCAAGCTCACACAATAGCAGTGGTGACAGACCAATCCCTCCGTCAATTCTTGCAAAGACCAGACGTGACAGGAAGGCTAGTTTTATGGGCACTAGAGCTCACTCAGTTCGACCTAAAGTATAAGCCCCGGACAACGATTAAGGCACAGGCTTTGGCCGACTTCGTGGCAGAATTCTCAGTGATCCCAGATCCAGATGATCCCTCAGTATCAGACGAGGTCTCTGAAAAGATATCCGAGGTCGAAAATTGGGCGGAAGGCTGCAAGCCATTGATCCTCTTTTCAGAAGGAGCATCCGGACGAGCTGGGGGAGGAGCTGGCATAGTTTTGATAGATCTGGAGGGGACTGAATTCTGTCACTGTTTCAGATTCGAGTTTAAAGCTACCAACAACGAAGCGGAATATGAAGCCCTTCTAGCCGGGATGAAGGTAGCCATCGAACTAAAAGCCGACTACTTGCAGATCAAGAGCGATTCATTGCTTGTTGTAAACCAGGTGACTGGGGTCTACCAGGCAAAGGGAGATAATATGGTCGCCTACCTAAATCTAGCTCGGCTGCTGAAAAGCAAATTTAAGGAACTCAAGATCGATCAGGTGCCTCGACACCAAAACCATCGCACATATGTTCTGGCTAAAATAGCGGCGAACAGAGGCCAATCCCTACCAAGGGGAATTCTTCTCCAAGTAATCACCCAGCCAAGCATAGCCACAAATGGAGAAATTTGTTCCCTGGATCGCCTACCTTGCTGGATGGACCCAATTGTCGCCTACCTCCTTGAAGGAGAGCTTCCTGAAGTGCCCGACCAAGCCCGAAGAGTTAAGAGACACTCAGTTCGATACTGTATGGTGGACGGATACCTCTACAGGAGGGGCAGATCCCTCCCCTTACTTAGGTGCTTGCATCCCGATGATGCTAAGTGGGCATTGAGAGAGGTCCACTCTGGGGACTGAGGGAACCACATAGGTGGGGAAGCTCTAGCCTATCAGGTGCTTCATATGGGGTACTATTTGGCCGACCATCCATCAAGATGCAAAGAGTTTTGTGCAATCCTGCGAACCTTGTCAAAGAACCTCAAACTTGAACCACCAGTCACCCGAGCGAATGTCATCCCTCAGTTCACCTTACCCCTTTCCCATGTGGGGAATCGACCTAATTGGGCCACTTCCTACTGCTCCTGGACAGATGAAACATGCCATCGTGGCTATCGACTACTTTACAAGATGGGTCGAGGCCGGACCTCTTTCTCGAATATCAGAAAAGAATACAACCAAGTTCATCAAGACTAATGTGGTATGCAGGTTTGGGACCCCTCTCATCATTATAGCTGACCTAGGAAAGCAATTCGACAACGCCCGATTCAAAGACTTCTGCAAAGGATTGGGGATTGACCTCAAGCTCGCTTCAGTGGCTCATCCCCAGACTAACGGGCTGGTAGAATCCACCAACAAGACAATCAAGAAACTCCTGAAAAAGAAACTTCAGCAGAAGAAAGGTAAATGGGCCGAAGAGCTACCAGAAGTCCTTTGGGCATACCGGACTATAAAAAGAACAGCTACCGGAGAGACACCTTACTCCCTGGCTTTCGGGGTTGAAGCAGTCCTCCCCATCGAGCATAAATTAACCTCGTTCAGGGTACAACACTTTGAGCCCGAAAGTAACGAAGTCAAGCTCCGGGCTAGTCTAGACCTCTTAGAAGAAAAGCAAGTCCGGGTAGCAGAAAAAGTAGCGATCTACCAGAGCAAGATCGCTAGATACTTCTACCAAAAGGTTAGAACCTAAAAATTCAAGGAAGGGGATCTGGTACTTAGGAAAGTGACCCTGAACACTCGGAAAAGGTAGGATAGAGTCTTAAGTCCAAATTGGGAAGGGCCATATTTGATAAAGCTAGTTGTTCGCAATGGAGCTTATAAACTGGAAGACATGGACGGACGATCCATCAGCCACACTTGGAATGCAGATCATTTGAAGAAATTCTACCCTTGAAAGGAGTTCTCAAGTAGACTACCCCCACTTAGTTTTCATTACAGGTCCTAATAAAGATGTACTACATCTTAATCATCAATAAAGTCATTTTCCTTTTCTCTTCCATCTTTGTCTCTAACTATGTTCAACGTTAGTGACTACACCCTTGTATGGGAATTCGACATAAACCTCTCAAGACCTGGAAATAGCTCGATAGCCCTCCTGATGCCTTGCTCGGGCTACCACCCCTAAGAAGGATCTGAGTGTAAGAGCATAGTTGCCCTCCAGATCTCAAGACCAGGAAATAGCTCGATAGCCCTCCTGATGCCTTGGTCTGGCTACCACCCCCAAGAAGGATCTGAGTGTAAGAGCATAGTTGCCCTCCAGATCTCGAGACCAAGAAATAGCTCGATAGCTCTCCTGATGCCTTGGTCAGGCTAACACCCCCAAGAAGGATCTGAGTGTAAGAGCATAGTTTCCCTCAAGATCTAAAGACCAGAAAATAGCTCGATAGCCCTCCTGATGCCTTGGTCGGGCTACCACCCCCAAGAAGGATCTGAGTGTAAGAGCATCGTTGCCCTCCAGATCTCGAGACCAGGAAATAGCTCGATAGCCCTCCTGATGCCTTGGTCGGGCTAACACCCCTAAGAAGGATCTGTGTGTAAGAGCATAGTTGCCCTTCAGATCTCAAGACCAGGAAATAGCTCAATAGCTCTCCTGATGCCTTGTTCGGGCTACCACCCCCAAGAAGGATCTGAGTGTAAGAGCATAGTTGCCCTCCGGATCTCGAGACCAGGAAATAGCTCGATAGCCTTCCTGATGCCTTGGTCGGGCTACCACCCCCAAGAAGGATCTGAGTGTAAGAGCATAGTTGCCCTCCAGATCTCGAGACCAGGAAATAGCTCGATAGCCCTCCTAATGCCTTGGTCGGGCTACCACCCCAAAGAAGGATCTGGGTGTAAGAGCATAGTTGCCCTCCAGATCTCCAAGACTAGGAAATAGCTAAATAACCCTCCTAATGTCTTGGTTGGGTTATCACCCCATAAAAAAAATATGTATATATACATAAAAAGATATATATATATATATATATAATGTTTGCTTTCGTGTGCAGGATCAAAATCACCATAATTCCCTACACGAATCTTAATTGCTGTTACAGATGCTACTCTGGATACCATTCAAAACCAGAAACAGAATAAAAGTTCTCAAAAAAGTGCTTCGAATTATCATTAAGGGCAAGGGGAGCCTATCCCTCGATAAGGCAACATCCAAATGAGGATCCCAACCCCCAAACTCGGGCTACAGAAAGAAGAAGAAAAATGAAAAATTGATAATGGAAAACAGGGTGCCCACCCCTTTTTCCGGGCAATCAAAATCAAGCCATCCGCTTCAAGCTTTGGGACTCTCATGGCTCCCTTCCGCTGGCCTTCCTCCTTCCTGCTGATCCTCGGCATCAACCCCCTCTACCGATAGCTGTCCATCTGGGTTACCCTCTCCGACCGCTCTTCCATCTAGAGGCTCCATCGGATGATCAGTTGGATCTTCCTCCAAAACTTCATTAATTACGTCCATAACCTCAGGAGGGACAGCCGCGTCAAGAAGGGCAGCCAAGGACCCCATCTGGCTCTTGTCGACCTCCATCTCTGTTAAAGGGGGATCCTCAGATGGGCTCCTAACCTCTTCACCAGCTTCCGATTGGTCATCCTCGGATCGAGAAGACATCACTTTGCTGGAAGACTCCCCAGGACCCGAGGTGATAAAGGAAGGAAGATGGAATGAGGGATCTGACTGAGCGGGCTGCTTCCCAGTTCCTGCTAGGCTAGAAGGGACCACCTTGTCTCCCTCAGGGCGAGATAACTCGGCAGCTTTGAGCATTATTTCCTGTCTGTCCCAGCCCGCAATAGACGATAAATCAAAGGGAGGAGGAAGAGCTTCCGCGGCCTGAAAAGAAGCATAAAAATACCCGTCACTGAAGGAGGTCTTCGTATCAGCTTACAGCTTGGCCACCTGAGTAATTAGAGACCGGTTCTCGAGGTCCAGCTTCTTAGCCTCATATCTCCAGGAATCCCGCTGCCTAGCCCGCCGGAGAGATTGAAGACGCTCCTCATCAAAAGATTGCTTCATCCTCTCATGATCTCAGTGAAGCTCAGCCATCTCGAGCTCGATTTTTCCCTAGCTGGAAGTCACCTCTTCCACTAAAGACCGAGCCTGCTTGAGCAGTTCCCCGGCTTTCTTGGCTTCAACCTCGGCTTTTGCAGCCCGATCATGAAGGAGGGCTACTTGCTGGCCCATCGCGACATTAACCTTAAAGGCCTACAAATTACAGAACTCGAGTTAGAAACTGAACGAATTAAATAAAGTAGCTCGAAGGAAATGCAATTACCTCAGCTAAGATAGCAGATCCCTTGGTTATAAGAACGTCCACAGGCATAGAAGCCATCTTCAAGATCCCACCACCCGGACAGGACGCTATGAACTGCTCCAGGACCTCATCCCGCCCTGTCGAGCTCGGTTGGGGCCGGGAGCGGCTGGAAGGAACATTCGTGACACCTTTCTCAGAAGCAACACCTTTCCTAGAAACCTCTGAGGCTTTGGTTGTTGGAAGCGCAGCGGAATCAGGTGTTTGAGTCGAAGGGGTCGCAACTTTAACGGCCACGGTTGAGGGGGCAGAAGCAGCCGGGCCAACCACCTGGGGGGCTTTACCCAAAGCCCGGAAAGCCCGCAAGGCAAGAATGGCCATCTTAGACCCAGCTGGAGAGATAGACGAAGCCAGAGCAGGTTCGACCCCAGAGAAGGGAAAAGAAGCTCCACCTTGAGGAGAGCGTGAGACGTGACAGGTGGCCGGCTCCACGACAAAAACTGAGAATAAATAGATTAAAAAAGAAAATGTTAGAACCAAGCTAAGTAATAAAGCGAAGCAAAGCAACACAAGGATACTTACAAGGAATAGCGTCTGAAATCTGCAAATACTTGTTCACCCTACGAGGGTCAAAAGCTTCAGTAGTAGGGAACTTCAGATTCAGAAAATTCCGGGCTAGAATAGCCTTTAAGACGGCTTCAGACTCGAAAGGCAGGGAGTCCCGGTCCCAGGAGGGCTTGTCACTGAAAGCCGTAGGAACCTCGAATTCATGCCCTCCGATGAAAATCGAGCTCCCCCAGTCATCCCCTGCCAGGATCCATTCTTCTTTCCACGCGGGATCCTTCTTCGAGGCACCAGGAATGATGAAATTAAGCTTATTGTTTGCCTTGGCATAGAACTGGCCTCGAGGAGCCCCAGACAAGCTCCCAATCTGGAAGAGATAAGCCAGCTCCTCTGCACCTGGCTTCCTTGTCACTTTACTCATCTGGCATTGTTCCCTCCATAAGACAAGGAAACCAATCAGATGCCTCCAGAAGCCAGGCGTCAACTGGAGGGGAGCGAGCTGGATGGCATTGAGAGCCCGTCGAAGGGTTGGATGGAGGGGAAGCCTGACCCCGTTCTCAAGAGTGGCCACATGAATCGGAAGCACGCCTTTAGGGGGGTTGAAAAACTTGTAATTTTTGGGAGGTACCGAGATGGATACGCTGTCGGGGATGCCAAACTTTGACCTCAAGCGATCAATTGACACCGGGTCAACGGTGGAATCTGGGACAACCCGAAAATCGTAGGGAGGGAGCCTCTCCCCAAAGGGACCAGGAGCCGAGACCCGACGCTCCCCCGCAGCGCCACCGGCCGCTTCTTTGTCGGAGTCATCATCGACGATATCTAAAGGGTGGTCGGGATGGTTAGAGAACCCAGTCCTGATAGATACATTCCTACTCGACCGCCGACGTTGCGAGGTGGGCAGAGAATCGTCACCGCCAGAATAAGACTGACGACCTCCTTGCCGTCGAATATGGAATCAGTTGAGTCACGACTGTTTTTCAACATTATAGAAGACGAAGAATGAAGAAAGAAGCAAGCTCGGAGGAAAAGCTATGGAAATATTTCTCAGCAAAAAGTTTTTAGCTCGAAGAGATGTGAGGAAGATGAGGAGGAAAACAGACATATACATAGGCAGAAGGGCAACAACACCGAGATACTCGTCTGGTAACGGTAAAAAAACGATTACGGTAATGTAACCGGATTAAACTCGAAAGCGGGCAAATCATCTCATGCCACATCACTTACGCAGTTAAGAGGATGATCTCCCTAAGATTTTGGTAACGGTAAAAAATCTAGGGGACTCCTGTAACGCAATCAGATTAATTCAAAGATAAATTAGTCGGTTCGCAACACGTCATTCAAATGAAGAAATTTCCCCAATATTTCGGTAACGGTAAAAAGAGGAAGATTTCCCAAATAAAGTGAAAATCAGACCTCAACCCCGAGCTCGACGTCTGGTGTTCAAGTCAGAGGGGACTTCTATTAATAGCCAAAATTGGGTAAGGACCAAAGGGAAATTTTCCACCTCCCAGACCTGGTTCCATACCCGAGAGTTTCACCAGGAGACCTCTCAATCCAGAGCTGAGCTACTATACCACCCCAGAAACAAGGGCGGGCTCTGGAAACATCCAGGATAGAGCCCGGACCCGAGAGCTTCCACCGGGAGATCTCTCTGTCCAGAGCCAAACTGCGATACCACCCTAGGGACAAGGACGGGCTCCGGAAACATCCGGGATAAAGCCCGGAATGATCAGATCTAGCCCGCATCACCAAAACTAGAAGCTCCCCGAAGTCAAGGTCATCTCACAAGTGCTCCAGAGACTCGTCTGTAACTCGATTGACACAGAAGAATGTCCCTAAAGGGCCGCGGGGTCAGTCGGAGCCACACCTAGCTTCAAAAGGTCAGTCGAGGCTACACCTAGCTTCGAAAAGGTCAAGGGAAGCCAGATTTGGCTTAAAGCTGGATGAAACTTCTCAGGTATCAAGGTTGAAATACTAATCAACCTCCCTTGTTGATGCACCACACCATATCGTCATATCCAACGACATCCATAAAGGATCATGCTGAAAGGATACGAGGAATGCATTGAATCATATCTGGAAACGTTACCTACATGCAGAACAAGTAATAAAATCCGAAAAGGAAACAAACTGATCTCCACCACGATACTCTCAATCCGGACGTCAATTCAAAAGTCAATGACATTAAAGCAAGAAATCCTGCCCGATAAGGAGGAGACTGAGAAAATCAAGGGAGAATCAATCTGTTGACCTATAAACTATGTATAAATAGAAAAGAAAAGAAAGGAAAAAGAAGATACTACTATTCGACAGGCATACGACTAACAATCGACCATTCCCTAGAGAGAGTTGAGAGAAAAGAGAGAAGAACCTTTGTATTTGTATACCATGCATATTCAATAAAAACATTCTTGCTTACTTGTCACTTTATAAATCACTGTTACATATACAATGAATTTTAGCCACCACCTACGTGGTAGTGGTCTTGAGGGCGTTAACTGAGATTTCTCATCCCTAGCAAAATTTCCGTTAACAAATAGTACCAGTATTCCTTGTCATTTTACTAGGCACTGTCACACATACGTTCAACCTTGGCCACCACCTACATGGTAGTGGTCTCGAGGGTGTTAACTGAGATTTCTCGCCCTGAGCAAAATTTCTGTTACAACCTTTGTTTCCTTCAGGAGATAAAGAAACCTCGCTTAAAGCACAAGCTGCAAAAATTGCTTCCTAGAGAAGCTATAGACAATCTACACACTCATATAAACCATTAGAAAGTTCAGGCAACAAAGAATCAATCAATACATGCAGTTGCCAACAAGAGCTCGAAATACCATTTATTAAAGAAAAACAAACTCAAACAAACTAAACAATTCCACAATAGAGTTTTCCCCCCAAACCTAGCTCCTCCCATACATTCATTCTCATAATAATAAATTGAGGGATAAGAACTTAGTTTACAAGAGAAAAATAAATTGTGCAATCATAAGCACTCAAAAGTAAATAAAAATGAAAACAAGCATAGCATTTGAATCAATAAGCACAATCAACAGTAATTCCACTAGCCTAATTAATAACATCAAACCCTTCCCAAAGCATTTGAGCACATACATCGGTGTACACTCATCAACACACTCACACATGCTTCGACAATACGCACTGTTAACCGAAAATTCACTCTGGGAGTAGAATTCTAATTAACACCCTCAACCACTACCGGTAGGTGGCAGTGGTGGAGCAACCTTCAGTACCAGGATTCCCCTTACAAGGGAGTAAGGAACAAATACCCAAATAAGAGAAATCCAATGAAAAAATGGAATATATATGGAGATAATGCGAATGGTACTATTCTTATTGATCACTCTATTTGCTTACAAGAATATTGAAGTAAGATTACATTAACACTCTCTCTCTTTTCTCTTTTTACATAAGGTGGTGATGGAGTACTTGTTTATGTCGATAAGTGGCTATAAAATCCTCCAGTGATTGTGTCAAAAAACTCTCACTGGCTTCAGAGAACTCCCAAGAAGTTTCTGAGGCAATCCCCAACCCTTCGTCCTTCATGGCCGTATTTATTGAGATCCAATATTCTTGAAAATCTTATCGTATTAATGAGGATTATTTGGAGTCCTTTTTAGGCATTGAAAGACGTTGAGTGAGGCTAAAGGCGCGGGATTTGATCCTTTTAATCAATGTTGTATTTAAACTCTGATTCGATTGACCGTTTGGTCTCATTTATGGTGCTTTAAATGGCGAAGAAGTCAACTTTTCCTGCTTGCGTTGCTTGGAGGGGTATACTGGTTTTGTATCCTGGTATCAAGGTACCATGCTGTACCAGTCTGCTCTTGCTGGCATGGCTCTTGCTCTGTATCTTACCGGCGTGGTGCTTGTTCTATCATACTGGTATCCCCACTGCGGCACCCTTATCGTCGGGTGGGTAGGATGCCTATCTTGGTTGGATTCTGGGGCGATATTGAGGTACTCGGGTACCATATAGACGTCGAGGTACTCGGGTACTGGGTAGATGTCCATGGTACCTAGATGTCAAACAGGAGATGTTGGGTACTTATGAGGTACTGAATACGTGGTATCGTGGTACCTGCCCTTTCTTGAATCGCGGTTTTGGTGCTTTGACTAGGTAGACAGGTGGGCGAGGAGGTAGCGGTTTCGGCCATGCCATGCATTGGTTCCTCCTAGACAGTGGTATCGACCCTTCAGGGCACCTGGGAATGGTATCTACTGGATAGCAACTTGGTAGAAAACTCTTCTTTGGACCCCTGCCAAAAAAGGCTGTTAACAGAAGTTCCCTCTGACTTTAACATTGGTATTAGGTCGGGGTTGGAGTCAGGATTCATAACACTTGGAGAATTTTCCATAATTGCTTTCAGGAATGAATTTCTCCATTTACACGATGATTTAATGGGTTATCCACGTGTTTCATCAGGATAGGTCGAATTCAAAGAGAGCGAGATTTGGGGGTGTGCGTTTCCCAAACTGTCTTTCCGATTATCCCACGTTATTAATTATCCTTTCTTCCCATTACAAGTAACTACTTCTCCTCTATTTACACCTCGATCCTTCTCGCATTTCTCCACAATTTATTCCAGTTGCTTCTTTCTACTTTCACGAAGTTCTCAAATGCTTGCAAACCCTAGCTTTCTACTTCTTCATTCTTCAGCCTTCCATCTCTTCCATTTTTTAGAAACAAAACTCCAATTCTACTATCATGTCTTCCCCCGATAGTGTTAATATCGAGCGATTCTTAACCGGTGATGCCACCACTAGTGGGAACCTCGCTCAAAGGAAGAGGACTCGCATCGACGATGAAAGCGGAGATGACATCCCTGCTTTTCAGCGCCGCCACTCAAACAGGAATGTTGCCACCGGGACTAGTTTCTCAAATGATTCTGATAACACGGTCGACATCAACAAGGAGTCGAGTGGGGAGTAAGGCGCTGCTAGGGTAGGTAGAGACCGAGCTGATGAAGTTACGGATTCAGTGGGGAGGGTGCTCGCTCTTCCTTATGAGTATAGGTGCATACCCGACTCGATCTCTATCATAGATACAATTAGGCGCTTGAGGAGAGATTTTACAGTCTCTAAAGATATTATCGTCAATGTTTCACCTCGGGGTACAAAGTGTACACCCCCCATGCTGGCGAACTTCTAATTCACAAGGCGGCTTTTGATAGCGGAGTGAGGCTACCTCTCCACCCTACTTTCTACAGGCGCTACATGCTCTTCAGCTCACCCCCCTCCATCTAACACTAGGGTTCTGGAGGCACCTAGTTAGATTCCTAGTGCTATGGTAGGAGCAATGTAAGAAGGATAAGATTGACTGGGAACCGGTGCCAGATGAGTTAGGATTCATCTTCCAGGTTACAGCCAACTCTCTAGATCCATGAGGGCGATTCTATGCCCGGGCCAAGAATAGCCTGAAGTTCGTCGTGCTGCGGGCAATGAAGAAAGACACTTCCTAGAAAGAGAAGTGGGTCATTGTAAAGGGCGAATTGGGTAGCTCGATCCACATTAGAGTGTCTGAGTTCCCAGTCTCCACCAGTTTCAGCGAGAAGCCCGCATTGGAGAAAAGCAAGCTCTCTGTTGAGTCAGAGACGATTTTGAAAGCCATCATGGCTCGATGCTATGTTAACGCGAGGTACTCTACCTCAGACGCCTTTGACACAGGGAGGGTAGATCTATACCTCCGTATTTCCAACGTTTCCCCAGGTAAACGATATTTCTGACCCTGCTTACAATCTATTCCCATGTTACTTCTATGGATATTGACTCTTTCCTCTTGATAGTCGTTGCAGTACCTCTGTTAGAGAATGGGCTCCACCAGTCTGGGGGTTAACATGATTCCCCGCATGCCTCTCCTACCGGGCCTCTACCTCTCTTCGATCATGCCGCAATTGCTGCTACCTTTAAGGGGCCTAGCATGCATGTATCAATCCTGGTTACGATATCAGAGACATCTCCCCTGCCTTCTTCTGCATCTGCTAAGTTGTCTCAGACAGATTTGGCAGCTTTGGTGGCTAAGGTCAATGGTGCCTCTGGTCCGGTACAAGGTCGTATCCCGGCTAACCCTATTACTAACACTACTGTTACCGCTGCTGCTACTGCTGCTGCTCAGTAAGTTTCCACTCCCTCTTCTGCTCTGGTGACTGAGCAACCCATTAGGGTTGGAAGGGGTCAAAGTTATATTCCCGCTGCTCAAATTGCTCCTCGCGATCGGTCCTGATCGCGGTCGAGGGATGTCAATCAAGACGAGGTCCTAGCTAGGTTTGCCGCTGCCTGCCCAGGTAGGAGTTTAGAAGCTATGACTTCGATGCCAGTTGACCATTTAATCTCCAAGGGATCTTTGTTACTGGCTGAGGTAAGTCACTTTATTTGGTTATCAATCCCGATTTGGTTATGATGATGTTTTTAACCCTTGTTCTGTATTCGACAAGCCTTCAAATATAATGTGGCGATGAGCCATCAAGTTTGCTCTCTCTGGAAATAGGTCAAGGATGCTACTGCTGAGTTAGAGAAAGCCAAGGAGGAGCTAGCCAAAGCTGCCAAGGGTGTGGTGGTCTTGAACCAATCTTTGGAGAAGGCTGAGAAGGTAGCGGCCGTTGCACAAGCAGATAAGGAGCCGATGAAGCGTGCTTTGGACGTGGAGCAACTCAGGTCCTTACGCAACAGAACCCAAAAGAGGTTACGAAGGGAAAAACAAGAGAGCTAGAGAGAGGTCAAAGCTTTACGTGCTAGTGTGGCTAGCCTGGAGGCAAGATGGAAGCCTCCTTTGGGGATGTCTATTTCTTCGCTGGCTACCAGGTATCCTAGGCTCTCCCTCCTCTGTTTGATATGAGCATCATCGATGGGTGGAACAGGGAGGAAATCATGGCAAAAGCTATAGAGTTAGCAAAGGTTGCTCTATGTGATGAGGCTGGTCCTTCTCTGGCTCTATAGGTAAATGAGGTGGTGGGTGATGAAGACCAACGACCCTTCTCCTCTCTCCTACCAGGTCATGGTGGGGTAAATCCTGGCTCAAAGGCTCCCGAAGTTACTGAGGTCCAAGCTAAAAGTGGAGCTTTTAATCTTTCTTTTGCTTTGCCTGAATCTATCAAAGAGGTAGGGGTCCAGCCTGCTTCCAAGGATAGGGAGTCCAGCATTCCTATCTTCCCCTCTAATCCTGTCAAGGAGGTAAGGGACCAGCCTGATCTCATGAAGGGGGTAGATGAGCAATTTGTTTTGGTGGATTCAGAGGAGCTTCAAACCGATCCATCTTAAGTGAAGTCCCTAGTCGTGGTAGGTGCCCAGGTAGCAGGCAGGGCCTTAGTTGGTCCAGGAGTTGGTGATTCAGCAGGAGACGCAAGAGAAGTGGCTAACAAAAGCCAAGTAGATGCATGACCCAGTTCGATCATTTATCCTTCAGTTCACTTTACATTATTATTATTATTATTATTATTATGGATGTAGCCATGAAAGGTGGATGAGCTCCCTGGTTTAATCAATGACAAGACGTTTCTTCCTTCTTACATTTGCACTCACTTGCCTAGACATCTATTTTTCAGCTACTTTGACCCAGTTGTGAAACTGATCTAAGGAGTAGTCCCAAGTATAAGCCTAAGTTAACTGATACCTGGTGTTAACAGGGTTTTCTGACAAGGAACCAAAAGAGAATTATCCAGTAGGGACCTTCCTAGAAAGATTCATCCAGATACTTTAGTAAACCACCAAGATCGGTACCACTACCTAGAAGGAGCCGATATTTGACAAGGTCGAAACCTCAACTACCTATCTATCTGGATAGGATATCAGCTCCGCGAGCTAACGAAGGCATGTACCTCGCTTCAACTGAAGCTTCTGATGTCAGCCCCAGATCAGTACAATGGTATCTCATACGCCTAGTACCCCACGAGTACCTCGACATCAATCAAAGTACCTGGTACCTCAATACCCGCCAGGGCATTGTTTCAACTCCCACCTGATACTTAGCACGCCTACTCGAAGCCCCTCCAAGACAAGCACCACACCTGCCAAGTAATACGAGAATGAACATATAGACACAAGCACCATTCCAGCAAGACATGAAACAAGCTCCATCAATCTGATATACTAGCACCTCAATCTGCTAGAGACCAGAATTTCCCTCCAAAGCTCCACGAAGAAGGAAAGTTGACTCCATCGCCAAAATAAAGCGCCATTAATGAGACCAAATAGTCAACTTAATCAGAATTTGAATTCGATAGTAATTAACGGGATCAAATCATGTGTCTTTAGCTCTACTCAATGCCTTTTAACACTTAGAATTGGACTCTCAATAATCCTTATGAAGAAGACCGGATATTGAGGGGATCTTGGGAGAACTATATATACAGCTCCGAAAGGTAAGAGACGGGGGCTTTTTTTCTGGTGAGGATTTTTCCGAATTTGAGAGAACATAGAGATTATTTTCCGGTTGAATTTCCTTTTGAAATTCTTCGAAGCTAGTGAGAGTCCATTGACAATCATTGGAAGGAAATATCCACTTATTGATATGAACGAAGGCTCAGCCTTCATCTTGTGTAAGAAGAAATAGAGATTTTAGTGTGAGGATAGTCTGAATTGTAACGATAATATTGGTACCCTTTTTGAATAAAACAGTGTTATTTCATATCTCATTGATCCTTCTTATCCTACTTTTTTTTTACATCCATCTACATTATGAGGAAGGATCCCGGTACCGAAAGTACCTATCCCGCTACTGGCTACCGGTAGTGGGTGAGGGTGCTAACCGAGATTTCGCTCCCTGAGTGATTTTTCCGTTAACAGCTGGTAATATAAGAATTTTTTTTAGAACTTGGCTAGATTAGAGAGCTTATTATAACTCGTAGCTGCTACGAGGATCTTAAGGAACTTAACCTACGAATTTCAGTAAAATCCCGGAGGGGTATTATTGGCAGCTGGTCTTGTCTGGGAGAACTAGGGTACCGAGCATTCTTGCTCTGAGAATCATGGTACTTAGGCGAAACTTTAGTCGAAAGAATCTAGGTACCAGGGATACCCATTCCTTATGGAGTCCTAGTACCTAAATGTAGACTTGGTGGAAGACCTAGTGAAAGATTCCCCCCATATACTTCGATCAATGGCGGTCATTGAAGAGATCGATCAAGAGGTGATATCAAGGCATTGGTAAAACATGGATTGCGGTACCGGTTTTGAAGGAATGGTAAGATGTTACATCGAGTCTTTGTTAAATCATAGCATCGGTGCTTCCCAATATCTGATGAGCGAGGTAGTCACGATCCGCGTCCCGTTCGAGGTTACCCTGGTGAAAATTCCTTTTTGGGAATGTCCATATAGGAATCTTCATTTCAAACATTACATTTAATTGATCTTCTACGTGTCCATTCAGGAGAGGCTAACTTGCTTCAAAAGAGATACCCTGGTGGGGCACGCCTTGTGAGACTGTCCTTTCTTATGCTCTGAATATCGCACCTCATTTATTATTTTCTTTGTTACATCACTGGTGACTGTCTCTCCCTTCTATAAATACCCTGAACTATTCATTCATTTCTCACATTGTTTATCGCCTTTTATTGACAAATAATCCAGTAGACCAATCAATGGCAAGTTTCAGTCATGGCTCTGGATCTCTAGGAAATACAGCTGATGATTGTTTCCTTGTCGTGGTTGGCCATGTGAGAGAAAGTGGAGATTCCATTTCTTTTAATTGGCAGAATGCTTGGTATTGTGGAGGGAGCAGTGCGAGACAAGTTGAATCACCAGGGGACTGTGGCTAGATAAGCCTGTGATTTCTTGGGTCGAGAGGAGAGGTGGCTTACGGTGTTGTACCCTTTCCAATAGTGTAGACATTACCTAGGCAAGTTGCAACTTCGTGTCCAGTTGCATCTTGAAAGTGGATGGTTTCAAAGCCATCCTTCTGTCCTCCTCAGTTGCTGACGGTTTCAGCATGGTCCCTATTCCCACCTCCGGTGATCATGACGGCCTTGTTAACATCTGACTTGCTGGAAATCAGTGTTGATAGGTGGTTAGGTCAAGAATGTAGATATGAAGGTTGGATTGAAGCTAGTATGCCTGATCACACCAAAATTGTTATACATTTTAGCCCTCAATTCCAAATCCTTTAGCTTGTTTTCGAGTGTGTATTTGTGTCTAATGGCTCTATTCCTATCAATGCATGCATTTTTAGGCAAAAAGGAGTTTGGGAGGCAAAAATTATCAAAAAGTGAGATTTGATAGAAAAAGGGGAAGAAATTTTGAAAAGCTTGTGCATCACATCCAATTTTGGAGAGCCATTTCTCCCTCCTCACATGGAACCATGTTTCGGATTACATATATTTGGAAATCCCAGGGAGTTTAGTTTCCAGCGGTTTTTACAGATTATGATTCTGAGTCTTCTAGAGGAAGTTATAGCCATTTTAGTGTGTGTTGCGCCTCAGTGCACGGGTAACTGCACCGGTATTACCCGTGCACTACCCGTGCAATTCACCAAAAACCTAAAAGTTGATCACTCGAGCATGTGCCAACTGTACAAGAACTGCACTGGCACCTTACCCGTGCAGTTACCCGTGCACTGTGATGAGAAGGTTTTTGCCATCAGCAAACCATCCGACAAAACAGTTTATAAAACCTATGCGATGCGTTCACAAGTATAAATACAAGTAAAGCGGTAAGCACGGGTGTCGTCCACTAAGATCAGGGTAGCGGTGATAAGATTAGGATTAATATAACTAGTATGCATAAAAGTGAAGTGATGGTGAATAAAGATACAATATAAACTAAACTATGAAAGCAAATAAAATGGGATGACAATGGAGTGATGAATGAATTATGATGGAACTACGAAGTTGATGGACTCATAAGTGAATATTAGGGCAATTGCAACAAACTCTCAATTAAGCACATATTGACAAATGTAACCAACCTAAGGTGTATAGTGTTGGTATATATCTCTAGCAAGAGGTCAACCTAGGGTGTATAGCGAAGACCTCCTACTAGCGATTAATCCTTCCTAAGCAACCAACAATGGCTAGTTACTTAATCGGGACATTTTCCATGCATGCTCATCTATCTAGCTATGGCTCAACCTATTACTAATGTAGCCATCCTAGGAAGTATAGTGATGGCTTCCAATTCCCTCACAAGTGGCCGACCTAGGATGTGTAGTGAAGGCCACCCGTTTGAGATTGGATGAGGCTTTAGGTTATCAACTGAATTCTACTCGAAGGTTAGTTCTCGTAGAACCACTAAAGTAGCCAACTTAGGGTGTATAGTGAAGGCTTCTAATTCTCTCACAAGTGGCTAACCTAGGATGTATAGTGAAAGCCACTAATTCAAGATTAGATTAAGGGCATGGTTGTAGAGCCGGATTTCCGGAAATCCTTCCATTCAATTGAGCATTAGACAACCTAATTGCCTACTCAAGTAATCCAAATGAATCATGCTATGAGGGTGTATCCAAGCAAATCAATAATGGAAATCAATTCAAGCAATGGAATGAAATATAGAGATAGAATAAATATAACACATAGAGTTTATTTACAAAGCCCAAATATCCCTCATACAAATAACATCAACCCCATAGTGGGGTATTTTAGCTACTCATGTTCTATTACAAACAAATAAACTAAGAGAGAGTGTAGAGAGAACCCTTGAAGATTGATCTCCTTCCTTGAAGCTTGAATCCAAGTCTCCTAGTTGCCTTTGATTGAGTAGAGATGGTTTGGATGATAGGGAGATGTGTTTCTAGCTTAGAATACAAGTATTGGGAGATATGGTGGTTATTTTGGTTCGTTCCCATCCTTTTCTATTTATAGAGGATGGAAAAATAGGTCACTTCAGCTTGAAACCAGAAGCTGTCGCGTGCAGAGTGCGGGTGGAGTGCGGGTGAATTACCCACACTGTAAAGGTTTTCTTCATCTTCAGTTCTCTGACCTGGGCAATAGTGCGGGTGGAGTGCGGTTGGATTACCCGCACTTGACTCACACTTGACCCGCACTGGAGTCGCACTTAAGTCGCACTTTACTGTCAGGTGCAAAATCCCTCCTCTGTTTTCAGCAATAGTGAGGGTGGAGTGCTGGTGGATGACCCGCACTGTACCCGCACTCTAATGTCAGGTGCAACTTCAGCTTCTCTGGTTTGGCAACAGTGCAGGTGGAGTGCGGTAGGATGACCTGCACTGTACCCGCACTTTAACGTCAGGTGCAACTCATTTTCTCTTGCTTTGGCAACAGTGCGGTTGGATGACCGGCACTGGACCCGCACTGTAACTCTTCTCCTGTATCAAGTCCCAGCTATGATCATGAGTGTGGTTGGAGTGCGGTTGCGACCCGCACTTGACCCGCACTGTAGAGCTGCTTATGATCCTTTGTATTTCCTTTTGCCCCTTTTCTGCCATAATCACCGCAACATGCTTCCAAACCCAGAATTACATCTATTGCCTGCAATTAGCACTAATGAGCCTATTAGACATAAAATATATAGAAAATACACACAATAACGAGACAAAGGAATAGGAATGAGGGCCAAAATATACAACAATTTAGGCACGATCACACTGAACTTTCCAGCACCAAATATGATGGGTTTTAAGCAATTTAAAGAGGGGTAATGATGTATTTTTCAAGCCCAAATCGTGCCTAACCTCCCAAGCCTATAAATACACCATTTTCTTATTGAAAAAAACTCTTCCATACTTTAAAACATCCGCCCTCTTCCATGAACGAATTTTCTTTCCCTTTTTAACCTTAACCACTAACCTTACAAAACCTAACCATCATCCTCATCTACTCAAGGACATTGGAGATTGGAATCAAGCTTCAAGAAAGGAAGAGTTTCCCAACATGGGTCTTCTCTATCTCTCTTCTCCAGTTTATTTGCATGTATTTGTCATGAGTAGTTAAATATCCCATTAAGGGATTGATGTGAAATACTTGTGGATGTTCGGCTTTGTAAAGAACTTTATATTTTCTATCAATCTATCTTATATGTTCTATTCATTGTTTTTAATTGATTTCAAGAATGATTTGTTTTAGATTGTACATGACTCTCTTTGCAAGTTGTATTAGGAATTATTTGAGTAGAGAATTGAGTATACATGATGCTTGGTTCTCTTAAGCTCTTTTGAATGGGAGGATTGAACAAGAGTACATGACTTGAGTAAAATCCGGACATAATTAATCTCATCTCTATCTAATCTTTAATGGGTAACCAAAACTATATATCCTAGGATTGGTTGCTTGTGATAGATTAAGCATAAACACTATACATCCTATGTTGGTGAATTTAACAAAGAGACTAGTCCCCTATTTGATAGATATTCAGTCATTGCACAACCATTTGTGGGTGGCCAATACTATACATGATATATTGGACACTCATAATTGGTATACAACCAATCCTATACATCCTAGGTTGGTTACACAAGATTTAAGCACATTAATGAGAAGTTCCTATATTGTCCATTACTCACTTGTTGGATCCATCAATACCTTAGTTCACATTATCATATTTTAACACTAATTGCATGTTAGATAAACTAGTCTAATTGTAGTTGCATAGTAGTCATTAACTTTTCAACTCAACCATCAATCTTTACCTTTTTTATGCCTAGTTTTAGTTTAATAGTAGTTAATTAGTTTTAGCCATTTAGTTTCCCTTTCCCTGTGGACGATACCCTTACTTGCCATTGTAATTGTTTTGTAAATATTTTGAGGCATTTGAGCTTTTATAAATATTTTTGAGTGATCTTTTCTAACGACAAAACACTCTCGTCAATGCATGGGCTGCCATTTTTTTACATGTATATTGTAGCCTGAAAGAGGGGTTGGGCTCCTTTATTTGATCAATGAAGCATCTCTTTTCTTTTTTGTCAAATATATCTGGCTAGCTTCCATCATGGCTCCCCTTGATCGACCTTTGTTGCATGCTTCTAATTGTAGCATAAATCTGAGAAACAATCCCCAGCATAAATCTGACTTAACCAGTACCTGGTAATGCAAGGAACTTGATGAGAACAGGCATATAACATAGTAGGTGACTGGTACCAGATTACCAGGGTACCTAGTCAACGAGACTCGGGGTAACCTTTCTAAAACACATTATCAACATTGATTACTCCTTCTAGGAAGATCGAGGTACCAAGCGTCCCTGTTTCTGGGGATCTTGGTATGTGGTCGATAATGATAGCGAATAGCGGTACCCAGCCTTCCATTTTTCTGGAATCTATGTACGTAGTTGAGAAGTTCTGGCGACTAGTGGTGCCTAACATTCCTATTTCGAGGAATCTTGGTACTTAGTCAATAGAACTAGCCTTCCCATTTTCAGGAATCTAGGTACATAGGCGGAAATATTTTGCCAAATCGTGATACTTGGCCTTCTATTTTTCAAGAATCTAAGTACATAGGCGAAAATGATCTTGGTAGGCAACTATAACATCCAGGTCCTTCCTGGCGGGGGGTAGTGCCAAACCAAGGCAGCAGGAGTGCCACTTGGCTTGTCCTGGTTTTGAGGAAGCGACAGGCAACCAGGGCCACAACTTCGCAACCTTGGTCTGGCAGGCAACAAAGCTCTTAGTATCCAGACCCTTCTTGGCGAGGGGTGGTGCCCGGCCAAGGTTTGATCCGTCAGGCAACTATGCTCTTACATACCAGATCCTTCCTAGCAGGGGGTGATGCCAGGCCAGGGCAGTAGGAATGCCATGTGGCTCTTCCTGGTCTTGAGGCGAATATGGCTAATTTCTCGGGGCTAATATTGGTGATGTAATGTAGACAAATGTAGATTAGAGATAAAAAAATCTTCTTTATTGATAGATTAAATGGTGATACAAGCATTTGTGAGGTACAAGCATATCCTGGTACATATCCAATGCGATACTGGTAGATGCTTCCTAGAAATTTATGTTCCTCTATGGGTAAAACCTCTTCAGGTGATGTGTGGTCGATAGGACGTCCATCCATATCTTCTAGCTTGTAGGCCCCACTTCGGATTACCATTCTAACCAGGTAGGGACCTTCCCAATTTGATGCTAGTACCCCGTCAGACCTTTTCCTGGTATTCTGGACTACATTCCTAAGGACTAGGTCCTCTTCTTTAAAGCTTCTAGCTCTGACTTTCCTGTTGAAGTATCGGCCAATCCTGCTCAGATAGATTGCTACCTTTTCTGCGGTGCTGCCCTGTTTTTCTTCTAGGAGGTCTAGGTTGGCTTTTAGCTTGTCTCTATTGCCTTCTGGCTCAAAGTGCTGAACTCAGAAGGAAATAAGTTTATGCTCGATTGGAAGGAAAACTTCTACCCCAAAAGCTAATGAGCAGGGGGTCTCTCCAGTAGCAGTTCTTTTGGTGGTACGATAGGCCAATAACACATCTGAGAGCTCTTCTGCCCATCTACCCTTCTTTTGTTGGAGCTTTCTCTTCAGGAGTCTCTTGATGGTCTTGTTCGTGGCCTCTACCAGGCTGTTAGTCTGAGGATGTGCTACTGATGCGAAACGAAGCTCGATTCCTAGGTTCTCACAGAAATCCCGGCATGTAGCATTGTCAAACTGTTTACCCAGATCTGTTATAATGACCATCAGGGTACCAAACTTGTAGACTAAAGTCTTCTTAATGAATTCGGTTGTGTTTCCTTCCATGATCTTAGAGAGGGGTTCTGCTTTCGCCCATCTGATAAAATAGTCAATGGCCACTATAATGTGTTTCTGCTGACCAGGCACTGTTGGGAGAGGTCCGATTAGATCTATTCTCCAAAAGGTGAATGGATATGGTGAGCTGATAGAGGACATGCGCTCCGGTGGAAGAAGATTCAGGTTGGCTATCTTCTGGCATGGTTCATAAGACAGCACCAACCGCCTTGCATCATGGTGCAAAGTTGGCCAATAATATCCCATGCGTAGTACTTGGTAAGCTAGTGTTTCTCCCCCAGTATGACTTCCACATTCCCTTGAGTGTACCTCTCTGAGTGCCCAGCTCATATCATCTGGGTGTAGACATCTGAGTAATGGGAGAGATCTTCCCCTACGGTAGAGGTGTCCTTCTACTACACAATATCGAACTGAGGTTTTCTTAATCTTACTAGCTTGATTAGGATTTTCAGGGAGTTTCTCTTCTTGGTGGTAGTCTACTATCGGATCCATCTTGCACGGAAGGCATTCCACAAGGTTAACCTCATTTTCTTCTGTTATGTTTGATTTGGAGATTACTTGAAGTGGTACTCCTCTTGGAAAAGCCTGTCCTCCGCTTGTAGCTATCTTAGCGAGGGCATCGGCTTGGTGGTTGTGTTGCCTGGGTATCTGCTCAATCTTGAACCCCTTGAATCGGGCTCTAAGCTGTAGGACCTGTTCGAGGTAGGCTACCATGTTATCTCTCCTTTATCTTGGTATGTACCTATTATATGGTTGACTACCAGCTGTGAATCACACTTAACAAGGAGGTAATCAGCCCCGAGTTCTGCAACGACCCTCATTCCTGCTAGCGAAGCCTCATACTAAGCTTCATTGTTGGTGGTGCTGAACTCGAATCTGAAACAATGATAGCATTCAATCTTTTCTAGATCGGCTAGAACAATCCCTCCCCTGCTTCCTGCCTGCCTGACTAGATGCCTCATCTGTGTATAAGACCCAGATCTCTTAATTGGTGGGCCAGCCTGTAGGTTTCCGCTCCTTCTGAGATTGGGCATTGCCCTGAACTCAACCACAAAATCTGCCAGAGCTTAGGCATTGATGGTGTTTCAGGCCTTGTATCTGATGTCATATTGAGTAAGCTCAAGGGCCCACAGTACCACCCTCGCTGATACGTCGGGTCTTTGGAGAAACTGGCGGAGAGGTTGATCCGTGACCATCGCAATTGAGTGGGCTTGGAAGTAAGGGCGGTGATTCTTAGCAGTGGTTACCTGTGCAAAGGCGAGCTTCTCTAGGAGAGTATAATTTTTCTTTGATTTGGTCAGGGCGTGACTTACATAGTAGACGGGCCGTTGAACTCTAGCCCCACACTCTTTGACCAAGGCACAACTAACACTTGTCTCCAACACGCCCAGGTACAATTGCAGCTCTTCTCCCGGTACTAATTTAACTAGCAGTAGTGGGCTAGCTAGGTATCCCTTCAATGACTGGAAAGCTAGCTCACTGTCTTGATCCCACTTCATATTCTTCCTCTGTTTAATAGCTTTGAAGAAAGGAATGCACTTGTCAGTGGATCGAGATATGAAGCGGTTCAGGGTTGCTATTCATCCAGTCAAGCCCTGATTTTGGTTGAGCGAGGTAGGAGATTCGAGGTCTAGTATTGCTTGGATCTTCTCCGGGTTGGCTTCTATTCCCCTTTCATGAACCATAAACCTGAGGAAATTTCCGGTCGTTACCCCGAAAGCACACTTGGTGGGGTTTAGTGGTATCTGATTCTCCTTGACTATCTAGAAAGTCTGGTGGAGGTGGTCCATGTGCTGCTCAGCTACCTGGGACTTGGTGATCATGCCATCGATGTACACCTCCGTCGAATTTCCTATATGCTCCTTGAACAACCGGTTAACTAGGCGTCGGTAGGTGGCACCCGCATTCTTAAGACCGAAGGGCATTACTCTGTAGCAATATAGGCCATTTCCGGTGATAAAACTAGTCTTTTATTGATCAGCGGGGTGCATTATGATCAGATTATACCCTGAGAATGCTTCCATGAAGCTTAGGAGCTTATTACCCACTGTTGAATCTACCAACTGGTTAATCTTTGGTAAAGGGAAGCTATCCTTTGGGCAGGCGCGGTTGAGATCCGTATAATCTACGCACATGCGCCATTTCCCGTTCACCTTGGTTACCATGACTACGTTGGCCATCCATTCAGGGTACTAGAACTCTTTGATGAACTTGGCCTTCGTAGCTTGTCTACCTCCTCTTGCACCACGAGATTCCTTTCTGGGTTGAAATGCCTTCTCTTTTGCTTGACTGGCTTAAAGGTAGGATCAATGGCTAACATGTGAGTTGCCAAGGTAATAGGAATCCCCGGAATCTCGTCATGGCTCAAGGCGAATATGTCGCTATATTTCTAAAGGAGTTTTATCAAACCTCCCTTCACTGTTGCCTCCAGTGTTGCTCCTATCTTGGCGGTCTTTGAAGGATCATCTTACCAGATCGGTATTTCTTCCAATTTGTTTACAGGGCGGCCTCTGGCCCACCCCTTGTCTTCTTCTTCCAACTCATCTGTGATTGGAACCTCCACATTGGGCTCCTCTTCTACTGACTTTATCTTATCTTCAAGGTCCTCTTCAGGTGATTCATGATCCTACACGATTGCTACCTGTGCACATTGTTTGGCAAGTACTGCTGGGTCGGCAGATACTGCATAACACTTACGTGTTGCCTGCTGATCTCCCCATACCTCGCCTACCTTGTCCCTTACCAGGAATTTTATGACATTCTGGAAGATTGATAGGACACCTGTGATGGCAGATAGGAAGGGTCTCCCAAGAATGGCGTTGTAGGCAGAAGGGGTGTCGACCATAACAAAGTCTGTCATTAGGTTCTGCTGCAGTGGCCATGTTCTCACTATCACAGGTAGGACCATGGATCATATAGGTATCATTGTCTCTCCAGTGAACCCATACAACGGGGTGGTACAGCTATTATAGCATAGGGTTTTCAAGTTAAAGTGTTCCAAGGCTCCTTTGAACAAGATGGCAACGCTGCTTCGGTATCGATCAGGACACGATGGACCAAGCAGTTAGCTACTAGCACAGTGACAACCATGGGGTCATCATGGGGCTGTATTGTATTGTACACATCCTCCTCAGTGAAGATAATCTGTGCTACAGGAGAAGGTCTCGATGATTCCTTGGTGACCTTGAAACATTATGGCTCGCATCTAGCCTGGGCACCTTTCTGGCGTGGTTTTTTCTGGAATTGTTGGAGGTTCCTGCCAGGGTAGGACATCCTCTGTTTGTGTGGACTATGTGGATCTGCTCCATAAAATCCTTCCCTTTCACTTTCCTCTTCTCCTCCGCTGCTATGATATCTACATGTACCTCTTTTCCGGTATGGATGTTATCCCTTACATGTTTGAGGAATTCTACCAGGCATCCTCCCCTTACCAGTGACTCAATCTGATTACGCAGGCTATAACATTCCAAGGTTTTGTGCCTCATATCCTCCTGGAAATCGCAATACTTGTAGCGATTCCGCTGATCAGTTGGTGCCTTCATCGGACTTGGCTTCCTAAGTAACCTCTCTTCCTCTCATGTTATCCGCGCAACTTCCCTTGGTGGAGGTGTCACTCGAGGAGGAGTCTGCCTAACTGGGTACATATTTCGCTGAGGCTGGTAAGGTGGCGGACGGTATATAGATTTGTTGGGAGGTCTGTTCTGGTTCTTAAAGACAGGTGTGGGCTTGAGTGCCTCCTTCTTCTGGCGCTTGGTAGTCCTCAAGTCGTCATGTTCTATCTTGACTTTGAGCAGTTAGTCTATCTCCACTTGTTCAAGAGCTCTGCCACAGTTTTCATTATATATCTATAATGGATGCTTGGCGAAGGATCGAAACAACCTGCCAGCTCCTGGGCACTTTTCCATTGAACTTTGACTCCTTTTTCACCCGAAAGTCTCGGTTTCCGCTTCAGCTCCTGAAATCCATTGAATGCATCTAATCAATACAAAACTAGTCATTATACACCAAAATATGCTCAAAAACAAGCTAAAGGATATGCAATTGAGGGCCAAAATGTATGACAATTTTGGCACAATCAAATACCATAGAAGTAGATCCAGAAACGTTATTTACCTAGGGAAGCGTTGGAGACACAAAGGTAGAAGTCTACCCTTCCTGCCTCAAACGCATCCGAGGTAGGATACCTCTTGTTAACGTAGGATTGAGCCATAACGGCTTTCAAAGATTTTTCTGATTCAGTGGAGAGATCGTTTTTCTCCCATGCAGGCTTACCGTTGAATCTGGTGAGAATCGGGAACTCAAACCCTTCAATGTGAACCGAGCTACCCCAGTCACCTGTGACAATGACCTATTCCTCCTTTTAAGAGGCATCTTTCTTCGTGGCTCCCGGTACCATAAATTTTAGACTGTTCTTGGTATGAGCATAGAACTGCCCTCTTAGACCTGGGGAATTGGCAGCAATTTAGAAGATGAATCCTAGCTCATCTGACCCCGATTCCCGGTCGATCTTGTCCTTCTCACATTGTTCCTTCCACAGGAAAAGGAACCCAACCAAGTGCCTCCAGAACCCAGGAGTCAGCTGGAGGGGGCAAGCTGCAAAGCATATAATGCCCTGTGCAAGGTAGGGTGGAGATGTAGCCTGACTCCACAATCAAAGGTCGTCGTATGAATCATAAGCTCGCCAATAGGAGGTGTACACATCATACCCCCGATGGGGGACGGTGATGGTAATGTCGTCAGAGATCATGAAATTTCTCCTCAAGAGCCTGTTTGCGCCTATGGTACAGGTAGAGTCAGGGATACACCGGTACTCGTAAGGTAGAGAGAGTACCCTTCATGCTAAATTCGCAGCATCCCCAGCCAGACATTCTTCCAACCTGACGACGCCCGACCCCTCGCTCGACTCCCGATCAACATCAACCGGAGCTCTAGGATCATTCAAGAAACCTGTTCTGATTGCAACGTTCCTGTTTGAGGTGCGGCGCTAAAGAGCAGGGACATTGTCTCCGTTATCATCGTTGATGTGAGTCCTTTTCCCATCAGCGAGGCTCCCGCTGGCGGTAGCATCACCGGTGAAGAATCTCTCGATACTGTCACTGTCAGGGGAAGACATGGTAGCATAATTGAAGGACTTTTGAAAACATGAGAGATTGAAGGCTGAAGAATGAAGAAGGAAGAAAGCTAGGGTTTGCAAGAGTTTGAGAATTTCGCGAGAACAGAAAAAACAACTAGAAAAACATAGTGCAAGAAAGGGAAGAGAGTCGAGGTATAAATAGAGAAGAAAAATGGTTACTTGCAATGGGAAGGAAAGGTAATTATTGATGCGGGATACTCGAAAAGTGGAAAAATGGTTTCGAAAAATACACGCCGTAAAATATTTCCTTTTTGAATTCAGCCTATCCCGACAGAACACGTGGATAGAGTGTGAACGACAGCGTACAAAAGGAAGATTTCATTCTACAAGACAGTTAAAGAAAATTCTCCAAGTGTTATACTCCTGACTCTAACCTCAACCAGGTACCGGTGTTAAAGTCAAGGGGACTTCTGTTAATAGCCTTTTTTGGCAGGGATCCAAAGGAGAAATTTCCACCAAGTTAATACATGGTAGGAACCTTTCCCAGCTCTTCGGTACCCGGAAATACCGATACCACGATCTAGGAAGAACCGATACCTTGTAGGGCCAGAACCACAAATGCCTCGACTGCCTCGACTACCTCTCTATCCATATACAACACCAAAACTACGACCCAAGAAAGACAGGTACCCCGATGTGCCATTACACCATACACCAAGTGGAGCGGGTACCGCGATACCGCATACCTAGTACCTCGCATGTACCCGGTACCTCCTACCTGGCATCTTGGTACCACAACATCTACCTGGTACCCCATGGTACCTCGACATTAACCCAGAATCCACCTAAGATAGATACCCTACCCGCCGAGCAGGAAGAATTTTGCCATGAAAGCCACCAGTATGTTAGAACAAGCGCCACGCCAAGTAAGAAGGGACTGGTACGTCAATGTACCACACCATCGAGATGTAGAGTAGAACAAGCGCCACACCTGAAAGGTACATACCAAGCTCCACGCCAGTAAAAACAGACTAGAATACCAGTGAACCGCACTATCAGGATATAGAATTAGTATCCTTCTCCAAGCGACGTAGGAGAGAAGAGTTGACTTCTTCACCATTTAGAGCGCCATAAAAAAGATAAAACGGTTAACCAAATCAGAGTTTAAATACAACAACAATTGGAGGGATCAAATCCCGTGCCTTTAGCCTCACTCAACATCTTTCCGCGCCTAAAGAAGGACTTCAAATAATCTTCATTAATACGACCAGATTCTCAGGAATATGATATGTCTATAAATACAGCCATGAAGGACGAAAGGTGGGGGAGAACTTTTTCTGGATTTAGTAGAAAATAGTGAGAGTCATTTGACAATCACTGGGAGGATTTTAGTTGCTTATCGACATGTACGATTTCTCCATCGCCATTCTGTGTAGAGAGAAAAGAGAGTGACAGTTTTGTATTGTTATTAAAACCTTTCTTCTTATGTAATAATCCTGTGATCAATAAAATAACGCTATCCGCATTATCTCCACATATATCATTTCTTTCATAGATTTCTCTTATTTGAAATTCGATTTCCTATTGCCTTGTAAGGGAAATCATGGTACCGAAGGTACCTAACCCACTGCCACCTACAGGTAGTAATTGAGGGTGCTAATTGGAATTTTACTCCGTAAGTAAATTTTCCGGTTAACATTAGTCAATAAGATGACTGATCGTACCCAAGGTGATCAGTTCGATAAGATAACTGATCAAATCTAAAAGTTACAAAGTTAAATAAAGATACTTGGTCAGATTGAGGTAACGAGATACTCAGTATAAATCAATTAGAAAGATTCTTGGCTAAGAATTCGGTTGTTACAAGGTAATGAAATATTGGGACACCACCATGGAAGAACCCGAGAGTTAGTAAGAACCAGTCGAAGACAAGGGTCCGAGGGATGCTGAACAAAGCTAAAAAGGGTCTCAGATTCGCTCAAATAGGCAAGAAGATTTGAGCGTTAGCAAATATATATATATATATATATAATGCCAAGGTCATCTCGATGCATGACGAAATTAAAAAAAAAGATCTCAAATTTCAAGAATTGATCGAGAGCAACCCAACTAGAGTGAAAATAACTGATTAGTCTTAAAGCGATCAGTTCAACATGATAACTGATCAGCTGCAAAGTGATCAGTTAAATAAGATAATTGATCATACTAAAAGCGATCAGTTCAATAAAGATACTTGATCAGACCGACGTAATAAGATGCTGAGTAAGGAACTAATTGAAGAAATACTGGCCTAAAAATTCAGTTTTGTCACAAGGTAACGAGATACTTGGGAAAATCCATCAGGTCCAATAAAGAGTACAAATTGACAAAGCCAATGGGCTACTCAGAATTAAGACCGGTTAAGCACTTGGTTCAATCAAGTTAAGTAAGATGCTCAGCTTGAAACAAAAGTAGATAATATGCTCAACAGCTCACCGAGCAGATCCTTTGAGAAAGTAGATTAAGATGCTTAGCTTAAGTATTTAAGAAGATATTGTTATTGGTGAAGATTGGTCGGCTGACAAGCCAGCATTGTTACTGAAAAATAGGTAACTAAGTATGCCACATAACCAAAACGCAACAAAGCAACCATCCAATACCCGGCCAAGTCTTTATCAAGAGCAAGCCCGAGCGGAAAAACTCAAAGGCCGATCATCCATCGAAGCAAAACTAATCAGTTTGGTAAGATAACTGATCAATCGAATATGTTCAAGTTTAATAAGATATCTGGTCAGATGATCGAGTCTAATAAGATACTTGATCGGATTGAGGTATACAAAATTGATCAGAAAGTTCAGCCAAAGTTCTGACTGACGAAAGATTCTGGTCAACCAAAGATAGAACCTGTTGGGCCAAAGATTCTGGTTGGCCAAAATTATGGTCGGCGATTGAATTTGGTCGGTTAGAGTTTCTGGTCAGCTAAAGATAGAATTGTTGGAACACCGATCACTGGTAACGCTGCGGAAATAGGTTTTAAAAATTTTATACAGATCGTAAACAATCTGGGACCAGTGAACTTAGGATCGTAATTATTTTTCGGGAACTAATACATACAATATGTAAATACAGAAAATTGTAATCAATATAAAAAAAATTAGAAGCTTACCAACGTTTGGAGGCTCCTTCACTTTATGATATGCTCCTGGTCTGTACTACCGATCTTCCTCGCTATATCCCGTGACTGATAACTGCTTGTGGACGTGTCACGGTCTCAGAAACTTGAATGGAGGATTCATAGAGAATGTAGAAGAAGAAACAATTTCTTTTTGTTCACTGTGCAACACTTGCACAACCTTTTAATATAATATGCGTTGAACAATATATATATATATATATATATATATATTGTTGCATTGAACAACATATATATGTCAGCGTTGATCAATATATTTATATCACCCACATGCCAATTGCATCTTCTGCAGTTTAACTCACAGAGCAAAAACATTTTTTTGTCTTTTTCTCTTTTTGTTGTTTTTACCTTGATTGCCGCACAATCCTTGTGTCTCTTATTTTTTATTTTTTTTTTGCGTGAATCAGGTTCTCACAAATAGAGAACTAATGCTTTATTAGTTTTTCTATTTTTTATGTTCCATCTAGTTATATTAAATATATCTCTATATATTTTTCAAACTAGACAATTTTCTCTTTCCAAATATATCTCCATATATTCAAAAGATAATTAGTATTTAAGTATCCTTGGTAGAGTAGGATTCTAGCTCCCACATAACCCTAGTTGACTTAAACTTAAATACTATAACTAACTAAGAATAAAATAATCTAATTATTTTATGTCTCAGTTATGATTTGAACCTACAACCTCCAATTAATAATTAATTAATAATTTGTTAATAGCCAAAATTGGCTAAGGACCAAAGGGAAATTTTCCACCTCCCAGACCTGGTTCCATACCCGAGAGTTTCACCAGGAGACCTCTCAATCAAGAGCTGAGCTACTATACCATCTCAGAAACAAGGGCGGGCTCCGGAAACATCCGGGATAGAGCCCGGACCCGAGAGCTTCCACCAGGAGACCTCTCTATCCAGAGCAGAACTGCGATACCACCCCAGGAACAAGGACGGGCTCCGGAAACATCCGGGATATAGCCCGGAACGATCAGATCTAGCCCGTATCACCAAAACTAGAAGCTCCTCGAAGTTGAGGTCATCTCGCAAGTGCTCCAGAGACTCGTCTGTACCTCGATTGACACTGAAGAATGTCCCTAAAAGGCCGCGAGGTCAGTCGAAGCCACACCTAGCTTCAAAAGGTCAGTCGAGGCCACACCTAGCTTTGAAAAGGTCAAGGGAAGCCTGATTTGGCTCCAAGCTGGATGAAACTTCTCAGATATCAAGGTAGAAATACTAATCAACCTCCCTGGTTGATGCACCACACCATATCGTCATATCCAACGACCTTCATAAAGGATCATACTGAAAGGATACGAGGAATGCATTGAATCATATCTGGAAACGTTACCTACATGCAAAACAAGTAATAAAATCCAAAAAGGAAACAAACTGATCTCCACCACGATACTCTCAATTCGGACGTCAATCCAAAAGTCAATGACATTAAAGCAAGAAATCTCGCCCGATAAGGAGGAGACTGAGAAAATCAAGGGAGAGTCAATTTTTTAACCTACAAACTATGTATAAATAAAAAAGAAAAGAAATGAAAAAGGGGACTACTATTCGACAGGCATACGACTAACAATCGACCATTCTCTAGAGAGGGTTGAGAGAAAAGAGAGAAGAACCTCTGTATTTGTATACCATGCATGTTCAATAAAAACATTCTTGCTTACTTGTCACTTTATAAATCACTATTACATATACAATAAATTTTGGCCATCACCTACGTGGTAGTGGTCTTGAGGGTGTTAACTGAGATTTCTCATCCCGAGTAAAATTTCCGTTAACACTTTCTGGCGTCGTCTGTGGGAAACTTACACCCAACTAACCAATCGTTTGCATTTATATTTTCATTGTTTTACAGGAACTATGAGGCTCCACCCCTCTCAAGGCCAACACAGAGTCCTAGAGCAATCTCCGGCGAGGCCAACCCGAAAAGCCCCAGGAAGGGGGAGAAAGTCTGGATATAGTAGTCAAGCTCTGATCCAGACAACCAATACACGGGCTACTGGCCACCCCATAGTGAGCCAGGCAGCACTCGACCAACAAGCGGCGGCCTTCATAGAATCCGTCCGCGTCCGCCTCCTCGCTGAAGGCATCACAATCCAGCCAACCAACCTGAATGATCAGGGAGAGCCGAGCAGGCTCGGAGCTAGGCCGCCTGCTTTCAATCGCCTAGGACCTCCTTTTCCAGAGCCGGCTCGAGATAGATCAGGGCCCAAATGTTCGATTCGGGATAGGCTGGGTCCCATGCCCCCAGCTCCGAGAAGACTTTCACAATATCAACCCCGGCTAGTTAAGTCTGTCGAGGATGCTTTTACCCAGAAGCCTCGAGGGCTATCTCATCCAACTACATCTAGGAGAACTACCCGGGCCCTAGAGGAGGAAAGTAGACAAACTCCCCGAGTGGATCATGTCCAGGAGGAGGACCGGATAGAAATTGCCAATTCATCAGAAAGATTCGACAGTTAGGAATCTAAGGTTAACTCGAAGAGACCTGGGAACAAGCGACTGAGGGATCAGCTGGCAAAGCTACAAAAAGAGGTCCAGCAGATAAGGAAGGGAAAGAGTAAGGAGGACAAAATGTTAGGATTATGCTCAATGGCAAGAGTGTAATATTGTAATTGACAATCTTCTCATATTAATAAAGTAAATTTTGATTCTTACAATTACTTACAGCATTTATTATTATAATTTTCAAGGTAAATAATCATAAGGTCAAAACACTATGAGACATGAAGAATTGTTCATACATCCGGATATGTATGAGGTAGACACAATTCTTTAGTTAGTCTTGAATAACGTTCACAACTTAAGTTAAAGGTTGGGCACCTCTATCTTGTTAAAGTTGTAGAATTCTTTTACTAGCATTTGAGTGGGATCAAATGAATATGATGAGTCTAAAATCATCGAAAGGTTTTCGAGTAAAAGAATCTAGTGCACTAGGTGCATTTGACTGGATCACAATGAAATACTTTATCTAGAACCGTCACTAGATACAAGTCTTTTCATTAAAGAGGACAATCGGAGAGTCTATCTTAATCTTGAGATAAATGATGGACTTATGGTTGCAAGTGTTATCATTTGAGCTATCAATGAGTACGATTATATATCATAGTCTATCCTCGATAGTTTGGTGGTATACATTTGTTAATCGATAGAAGACTTCATTTATAGATATGGACATCGTGGCTCCATTTATTAAATGAGAGAATAATATCATCATATGGATGTTTTGAGGTATTGGATATTAAATCTCAACGTTGAGTTTTCAATAATGATTATTGAAAACATGGCTTCTGGACAAGTCAAAGTATCCAAGTTCGAAATGTGGTCATATGAGGAAATATGGTAACTTGGAGAGCTATAGGCGGTCTATGAGCTCTTGACGATTACTGATATTATTCACGAGGATACACCATCTCCTATGAGATTGTCTAGGGTATGAATGAGAAACATCTCCTTATTCTATCTTTATTTAAGAGTTCAATTTTAGCTCTTTAGTGGAATGAGTTAAAATTAATAGATTGGACCTAAGTGAATCATTTGTTGATTGTGATTAGGTTGTGTCTATTGAAGCTTAAATTTAGATAGCCCGCCAAGATCCCCAATCCACACGTATTTGCATGGATCACTTGATATATTCTACCGGGCCGATTTAAGGGTCCATCTAGAATTGTTTTTTAATATATCAAGAATATAATATGTCTATTATTTAATTAATGGGCTGCACTATTATATTAATATATTAAAAGGAGACATGTAGGCTTGTTTCTTTTAGTAAGAATGGGTCTAGTTCACATGTGGGCTTTTATTTAAAGTCCAATGGATTAAATGAAATAAGAAAATAATATATGGCCCATTTATATAAGTGGGGCGGCAAGGTATATATATTAACCTAATATATTATTTTGTTTCATTGTTTTAATTAAATAACAATTAGTTAATTTATTAATTATTTGTTTAATTAAGAAACAAATCTTTTTCTGATCAGGAAATATATTTCCTAAAGTTATACTATTGGTAGTAGTATATTAAAAGTAAAAGACTTGTTTGATAAGAAAATAAATAATTAATTTTATTTATTTAATCAAATAAGAAGTCTTTTTATTTAGTCAATAAAAGAATAAAAATATCTATGAGTTGGATTAGGTTTTGAAGTCAAAAGGTTGATGGAAATTAGGGTGCAACACAAACTCTTTTTGGTATGTGATTTGCGGCAACCCTAGTCCATTTAGAGGAAGATTTCGGCAATCCTAAATAGAAGAGGAAGCAAAATTTTGGCCACCTATATAATTCCACATATAGAATTCGGCCACCATAGTTGATAGAATGATTCAATTTTTCTTCTGCTTCTCAATTCATAGAAAAGGATAATTTTTATTCTACTAAACATAAAAAAGAGAGGAGAGATTATTCTTTGATAGTACACTGATTGCTTGTTCATCAATAAGCTTGTGTGTACAACATCGAATTAGGTTCACGCGAGTTTCAATCATTAGATTGAGAACTCAAAAGTGACCGGAATAATTTTTGTCTTCTTTTGATTGTTTTGTGACTAACAAAAGAAAAAGAAAACTTTGTTCATCCATTCTCAGGTTTGCAATTCAAAAAAAAAGGGAGACCATGCTCCTAGGTGATTCACGTACGTGTTCGGATTGGAAGATCTCGCGGTACTGTTCACGATCACTGTTCACAGGGGGGGTGGTACTGTTCACGCGGGTACTGTGTCACGATCACTGTTCACGCGGGTACTGTTCACGGGCATCGGAAAAGATTTTGCGGATTACCAATCGACGTAAGTCAATCGGATCACGCGTCAAGAGGTATTTAACTCTAACCGTATATATTTGAGTTTAATTAATTAAAAGATTAAGGTTCAACTTTGAGAAAAATTTTAAAACCATACAAAATCTATTTTTCGTTTCTTCCGCTGCGTTTTATATCGATTTTTCCCTACATTTGGTATTAGAGCCTTGGTTGTACCTTTTAATTAATTAACGTATATATACGTGAATCTATTTTTTTTATTGTGATTATACATGTTTTAGAAAGAGATGGCACTCTAGGTATTCGCATATATAATTACATGTTGAATGTATGGATTTATATATGTTTTATAAAGTGAATTGTTATTGCTCGATTTTGGTCCTAGAATTTCAATGTAATTTTTGTTTCGGATTTGTAACAAGAAGGGTGGTCTATTATCTCCATAATTCCTTCTTGGTAGTTGCTAGGGTTTTATTTTTTTTTGTATGTAAAATAAGTGCAGTATTTTTTTTGTAATCAAGTGCAGTATTTTTTTTGTAAATCTTACTGCAGTAAAAAAAAAATTTGCTGCAGTAATTTATTCGTAATATGATGTAATGTATTCGGGTATTGAAAATTCGAAGACACGAAGAAAAACGAAGCAACCGGAACCGAGAACGAGCACCGTGCGCACCCTAGGACTGGATTGGGCTGCGAATGGCAAGTCCAATCCTTGGTGTGCTGCGCACGGCAGCCTTGTGTGGCCTTATGGGCTGCGCAAGGCAGCCCCTTTTTGGGGTTGTGGGCTGTGCACGTCCATGGGAGGAGGCCGAGGGATGAGCGTATGGTTGATGGCCACCTGAAGATCTTGTATTCCTAACAATTGTAATTTACTTGCTTTTCTAGGATGGGCCAAAATTGTTGCTATTTAATTTTTGCTTAAATATTACAATACTTGTTGTTGTATGATAACATGACATTTTAGAATAGGAGTGCCACTCATATATCTCTTTTGGTATGAACATGCATTGAATTATTTAGGTATCTAATTGGCATCTAGATAACTTGGTAAAAATCATTCTTTGGGATTTAATCACACGCCTTAAATAATTGAGTGGGAGAAGGTGTGCAAGAACGCCTATGGCCTCCAAGATTAGTTGAGTTTTATTATTTTTGGTAATCCCCCCAAGGGGCGTCCATAAATGGAATTTAACAATATACTTTCTTACAAGGGTAGACTAGACAATTGACTTAAACGAAATCTACTCCCCAAGGAGGGATTTTCGTGAGAGAAAATTGAGGGTCGATATCTTGGTAACACACTCAATGTAATTTTATTAATATCCTCCCAAGAGTTCTTGTTAATAAAAATTACAAGGCTAAAATTAAAAACGCTGGTTGTTATGTTAACAATTAGGTGGGACCTAGTCTAACTAGTAAATAGTGCGAACTCCCAAAGGAGGCGTAATATTTATGGGTGTTGGATCACCGTTGAATTTTTATGATTGAATTATTTATTTTAATTCAAGATAAATTTTTAAAAGTGTTATTATCATGATTATTTACTTATATATGTTTTTGTTTTAATCAGAAATCATGACCCCATCACTTATGAACATCCTGAAAGATAACACCTTAACTGGAGATAACTACGTAACATGGAAAAGGAAAATTGGGTTGTTGCTGCAAAGTGAAAAACATAAGTTTGTTCTGACCACTCCTAAACCACCCCTTCCTAATAATGAATCTAATGTGATGCAAAGAGATGAGTATGAGCAGTGGAAGACTTCTGATGATATGGCAAAATGTTACATTATGGCCACTATCTCCGACGTGTTGCAACAGCAACATGAAGAAATGGAGTCCGCTGCTGATATAATGATGTCTCTAGAGGAAATGTTTGCTATGAGGTCTAGGACGACTAAGAGAGAGGTAGTGACTGCTTTTATGAATCTTAGGATGAAACCTGGACAATCTGTGAAAGATCACATGATGAAAGTCATAGCACATCTCAATATTGCTGAACTAAATGGTGCTGAGATTGATGGTGAGACCAAAATTGATATGGTAGTTAACTCACTGTCAGATTCCTTTGATCAGTTCAAGTTAGACTACACCTTGAACAAAGAGATTGCCCAAAGTCCCAGAAAAAGAAGGAAGAAGGTAATGTTAATTATCTAGAAACATTCTGGTAGATTCTACTGATTCTTGGATCATAGACTCTGGAGCCACTAATCATGTTTGTTATTCCTAGCAGGGGTTTCAGGAAAAGAGAAGGTTGAATGAAGATGAAGTCAATTTGCGCTTGGGCAACGGAACGTTAGTGTCTGCAAGTGCAGTGGGAGATATTAGAGTTATTTTAGATTCTAGTAGGCATTTAGATTTAATAGACGTTTATTATGTACCTCAATTCAAGAGGAATTTAATTTCAGTTTCTTGTTTAAATAAGTTTGGATATTCGGTTACTTTTAATAAAACTTTTATTATTAGTAAGAATGACAAAGTTGTTTGCAAAGGTACATTGGAAAACGGTTTATTCTTTTTGCATAGAAATATCTCTCACTCGTTAGACACAGAAATAACGGAACCTAATCATAAAAGAGTAAAATTATCAAAAGATGAAACCTATATTTGGCATTTACGCCTAGGTCACATTAACCTTAATAGGATTAAAAGATTGGTATGTGACGGACCTTTAAGTGACTTAAAGGTTGATGATCTACCAACTTGTGAATCTTGTTTGGAAGGTAAAATGACCAAAAGGCCGTTCAATACCAAAGGTGCAAGAGCCACTGAATGTTTAGGACTAGTACACACTGATGTATGTGGTCGTATGAGCATTCAAGCTAGAGGTGGATATGAGTACTTCATCACCTTCACAGATGATTACTCAAGATTTGGTTATGTGTATCTCATTAGACATAAGTCGGATGCATTTGATATGTTCAAAGCATTCAAAGGTGAAGTAGAAAATCAGCTTGAGAAACATATAAAAATCTTGAGATCTGATCGTGGTGGAGAATATCTACCTGGAGAGTTTCAGCAATATCTTACTGATAATGGGATAGTTTCTCAGCTTTCTGCACCAGGTACACCTAACAAAATGGGGTAGCAGAAACGAGAAATAGGACTCTTTTAGAGATGGTTAGATCAATGTTGAGTTATTCAACACTTCATATTTCTTTTTGGGGATATGCTCTACAAACAGCAATATATATTCTAAACGATGTACCATCTAAATCTGTCCCTAAAACCCCACATGAATTGTGGACTGGGCGAAAGCCTACTTTACAACACATGAGGATATTTGGTTGTCCTGCACATGTGTTGAAAGGAACGACAGAAAAGATGGAGTCCCGTTCGGAAACATGTATATTTGTGGGGTATCTAAAAGGAACTAAAGGATATTATTTCTATAGTCCTTCTGATCTAAAAGTATTTGTTTCAACAAATGCTTCATTTCTAGACAAGGACTATATGAATAATTTTGTGCACAAAAGTAGAATTGTCCTGAATGAGATGTCAGGAGATACAATTCCACAAGAGGTTTCACAACCCAGCCCAATTGTAAGTTCCACTCCAACACAAGATCAACAACCTACCATTCCTCGTCGTAGTGGGAGGGTTAGAACACAACCCGAAAGATACATCGGTCTAGGAGAATCTGTTGAGAATCTCCCGGACGACGATGATCCCTACACGTACAAGGAAGCTATGGAGGATGTTGATTGTCGTCATTGGCAAAAGGCAATGCAATCCGAGATTGAATCGATGTTCAATAACAAAGTCTGGTCCCTTGTAGACTTGCCTAAAGGGATAAAACCCATTGGGTGCAAGTGGGTATACAAGAGGAAAAGATGTACGGATGGTAAGGTGGAAACCTTTAAAGCTAGACTAGTAGCTAAAGGTTATACACAGAAAGAAGGTATCGGTTATGAGGAAACCTTCTCACCTGTGGCCATGCTTAAATCCATTACGATACTCTTATCCATTGCAGCATCTCTAGACCTAGAGATTTGGCAAATGGACGTCAAGACAGCTTTCCTTAATGGAAGTCTTGAGGAGAGCATCTACATGATGTAACCAGAGGGATTCATTGAAAAAGGCCAAGAAGAAAAAGTATGCAAGTTGCAAAAGTCCATATATGGACTAAAGCAAGCATCCAGATCCTGGAACATAAGGTTCGATCAAGCTGTAAAGGGTTTTAGATTTATTCAAAACCCTGACGAACCTTGTGTATACAAGAGGATCAAAGGCGACAAGTTGGTTTTCCTCATTCTTTATGTTGATGATATACTACTCATTGGAAATGATGTAGGTGTATTGACATCACTGAAAGAATGGTTAGCAAAACAATTTGATATGAAGGACTTAGGAGAAGCAAGTTATATTCTTGGTATCCAAGTAATAAGGGATAGAAACAATAGAACGATTGCATTATCCCAAGCTTCATACATTGATAAAATCTTGTCTAGATTCACCATGCAAGATTCCAAGAAAGGTATGTTACCTTTTAGACATGGAATCAAACTTTCTAAGGGTCAAGCACCTAAGAATGTGCATGAAGAGCAATTCATGAGTAGAGTTCCATATGCCTCGGCAGTTGGAAGTCTCATGTATGCAATGCTTTGTACTAGACCAGATATTTGTTTTGCTGTTGGCATAGTTAGCAGGTTTCAATCGAAACCTGGTCCTGATCATTGGACGGCAGTCAAGCATATTTTCAAGTATCTCAAGAGAACTAGAGATTATAAGCTTGTATACTCTGGAGGGGATTTAATTCCCGTTGGGTATACAGATTCTGATTTCCAGTCGGATTCTGACTCCAGAAAATCCACATCAGGATCTGTGTTTACCATTGGAGGAGGAGCAGTCATATGGAGGAGTATCAAGCAATCTTGTATTGCTGATTCAACCATGGAAGCTGAGTATGTTGCTACATGCGAAGCTGCCAAAGAGGCTATTTGGCTCCGCCAATTCTTGATTGACTTAGAAGTGGTTCCTAGTGCGAATAAGCAGATCACTAAACACTGTGACAACAGTGGTGCAGTGGCTAATTCGAAAGAACCAAGAAGTCATAAGAGAGGTAAACACATTGAAAGGAAGTATCACCTTTTGAGGGAAATTGTTCATAGGGGAGACGTGACGATCACCAAAATCGCGTCAGCAGAAAATCTAGCGGATCCTTTCACAAAGGCTCTACCTCAGAAGAGCTTTGATGGACATCTAGAGAACATGGGAATGAGAGATATGACACACTTGCTATAGAGCAAGTGGGAGATTGTTAGGATTATGCTCAATGGCAAGAGTATAATCCTAAAGTTATACTATTGGTAGTAGTATATTAAAAGTAAGAGACTTGTTTGATAAGAAAGTAAATAATTAATTTTATTTATTTAATCAAATAAGAAGTCTTTTTATTTAGTCAATAAAAGAATAAAAATATCTATGAGTTGGATTAGGTTTTGAAGTCAAAAGGTTGATGGAAATTAGGGTGCAACACAAACTCTTTTTGGTATGTGATTTGCGGCAACCCTAGTCCATTTAGAGGAAGATTTCGGCAATCCTAAATAGAAGAGGAAGCAAAATTTCGGCCACCTATATAATTCCACATATAGAATTCGGCCACCATAGTTGATAGAATGATTCAATTTTTCTTCTTCTTCTCAATTCATAGAAAAGGATAATTTTTATTCTACTAACATAAAAAAAAGAGAAGAGATTATTCTTTAATAGTACACTGATTGCTTGTTCATTAATAAGCTTGTGTGTACAACATCGAATTAGGTTCACACGAGTTTCGATCATTAGATTGAGAACTCAAAAGTGACCGGAATAATTTTTGTCTTCTTTTGATTGTTTTGTGACTAACAAAAGAAAAAGAAAACTTTGTTCATCCATTTTCAGGTTTACAATTCAAAGAAAAAGGGAGACCACGCTCCTAGGTGATTCACATACGTGTTCGGATTGGAAGATCTCGTGGTACTGTTCATGATCACTGTTCACACGGGTACTGTTCACAATCACTGTTCATACGGGTACTGTTCACAGGCATCGGAAAAGATTCTGTGGATTACCAATCGACGTAAGTCAATCGGATCACGCGTCAAGAGGTATTTAACTCTAACCGTATATATTTGAGTTTAATTAATTAAAAGGTTAAGGTTCAACTTTGAGAAAAATTTTAAAACCATACGAAATCTATTTTTCTTTCTTCCGCTGCGTTTTATATCGATTTTTCCCTACATAAAAAGAATCCCTTGAGCGAGATGAAAGCTCCCTTCACTAGGAGGATCCGGGAAGCAGAGCTCCCCCCAAAATTCAAAATGCCAGCAGATAAGTTCTCTGGAACAGAAGATCCACTAAGCCACCTAGAGAGCTTCGTTCAACAGATGGAGGTCCAGAACACTACCATAGCAGCTATGTGCAGAATGTTCCCAATGACCTTGACCGACTACGCTAAAACCTGGTTCAGGAAACTACCCATTGGAAACGTGGATTCTTTCACAAAATTATCAACCGATTTTTGCTCACAATTCCAAGGAGTTAAACCTCGCCCGAAAGATCCTATATACCTTCAATATGTGATCCAGCAACGGAGTGAAACTCTCCGATCATATGTGGAGCGATTTCACAAGGAGGTCATACAAATGAGAGTTTTCACTGAAAAAGAAACCATCGCCAACTTCAGGCGAAACCTCTGGGCAGGAAAGCTTTTCCGTTCTTTCGCCAAGAGACCTCCCGAGACTTACCAGGAGGCCTATGACCGGGCTTTGGAGCAGGTCGAGATCGACGAACAACTCAAGGTCAAGATAGAACATGACGACATGAGAACGGCAAAAAGTCTGAAGAAAGAAGCCCCCAAATTTGAGCCAGTGCAGAAGCTCAGAATAAACCTCCCAACAGGTCGACCTATCGCCTCCCTGCTCCTCCGCATAGGCAAGAAAGATATCCAGCAAAACGAACCCCTCCCCGGGCTTCGCCGCCTCCCAGGACCGTGGCTCCAGTAATGCAAGGGGAAAAAGGGTATGACTACTACACCCCTTTGAATGCTTCCGGGGAAATAGTCTACCTTGCCATACGAGATAAAGGGTTGCTCCAAAAGCCCACTCCCATAAAGGCCCCAGCTGACAGGAGAAATCGGTACAAGTACTGCGATTTTCACGAAGACGTGGGCCACAACACTTTGGAGTGATATAACTTGTGCAACCAGATTGAGGCCCTGATAAGGGGAGGATGCCTGATTGAGTTCTTATAACAGGTCAGAGATAATATCAAGACTGGAAGGGAGGTACAAGCTGAAATCCGCGAGGACGCAGAAAAGAGGAAAGGGGAGCAGGCTGACTTAATGCAACAGATCCAGGTGATACACACTATCAGCGGAGGTCTTACATTGGCCGGCGTTTCCAATAACTACCGGAAAAACCACGCAAGAAAGGTTCCCCGCCTCGGAGAGAGCCGAGGGATCTTAGAAGTCAGCCAGAGCCGGACAGAGCCCTCCCAGTCAGCTCAGATCGTATTCACCGAAGCAGATGTCTTCAATACTGTGCAACCTCATGATGATCCTATGGTCATCACGATACAGATCGCCAACTGTCTGGTCCATCGCGTGCTCGTGGATACAGGTAGCAGTGTAGATATCCTCTTCAAGGATACCCTGGAAAAATTGAACCTGAAGCAACATTGTTACAACAGCTGTACCACTCCGCTTTACGGTTTCACTAGGGACTTGATCATACCAGTGGGGTCAATGATCCTCCTAGTAATCATCGGGGATCACCCCGCTCCAACAAAATGTAATGACTGACTTTGTTGTGGTGGACACCCCATCGGCCTACAACGCCATCCTAGGGAGACCTTTCCTGTCCTCCTTGAACGGAGTCTTGTCCATATACCACAACGTCTTGAAATTCCCGGTTGGAACCAAAGTAGGAGAGGTACGCGGAGACCAGCAGGCAGCCAGGAAATGCTACGCAGTATCTGCCAATCCTGCAGCCCTAGCAAAGTAGTGTGTGCAGGTGACATTATTCCAGGAAGACATAGATACATCCCGGATAATCCAAGAGGAGAAGGAGCCCGCGGAACATCCTGGGCATCCGGAGGATGAACCTATCATGCTCTATGAGGAAGAACGGAGTAAGGAATGGGCCAGCGGGCATCCCGTGGACAAACTAGAAGAGATATCCGTCAGGAATGACGATCCCTCTAAGGTCGTCAAGGTCGGAGCCACCCTTGATCCAGAAGTAAAAAGAGGACTGATTGATCTTCTCAGGGAATTCAGTGACATCTTCGCCTGGAACCATGATGAAATGCCTAGAATTCCGGCATCGCTGGCCACCTATCGGCTAGCAGTAGATCCAACAGTCAAGCCCGTCAAGCAGAAGAGGCGTCACTTCAACGCAGATAGGAACACGGCGGTGCAGGAAGAGGTTGATAAATTGATCAAAGCGGGGTTCTTCAGAGAGGTACGTTACCCCGAATGGGTCGCTAACATGGTCATGGTCACGAAGGTGAATAGGAAATGGCGTATGTGTGTCGACTACACCGACCTCAACCGGGCTTGCCAGAAAGACAGTTTTCCTTTACCAAAGATCGACCAGTTGGTTGACTCCATGTCCGGAAACAAACTTCTGTCACTGTTTCATATTCGAGTTTAAAACTACCAACAACGAAGCGGAATATGAAGCCCTCCTAGCCGGGATGAAGGTAGCTATTGAACTAAAGGCCGACTACCTGCAGATCAAGAGCGATTAGTTGCTTGTTGTAAACCAAGTGACTGGGGTCTACCAGGCAAAGGGAGATAATATGGTTGCCTACCTAAATCTAGCTCGGCTGCTGAAAAGCAAATTTAAGGGATTCAAGATCGATCAGGTGCCTCGACACCAAAACCATCGCGCAGATGTTCTGGCTAAAATAGCAGCAAACGGAGGACAATCCTTACCAAGGGGAATTCCCCTCCAAGTAATCACCCAGCCAAGCATAGCCACAAATGGAGAAATTTGTTCCCTGGATCGCCTACCTTGCTGGATGGACCCAATTGTCGCCTACCTCCTTGAAGGAGAGCTTCCTGAAGAGCCCGACCAAGCCCGAAGAATTAAGAGACTCTCAGTTCGATATTGTATGGTGGATGGATACCTCTACAGGAGGGGCAGATCCCTCCCCTTACATAGGTGCTTGCATCCCGATGATGCTAAGTGGGCATTGAGAGAGGTCCACTCTGGGGACTGTGGGAACCACATAGGTGGGGAAGCTCTAGCCTATCAGGTGCTTCGTATGGGGTACTATTGGCCTACTATCCATCAAGATGCAAAGAGTTTTGTGCAATCCTGCGAACCTTGTCAAAGAACCTCAAACTTGAACCACCAGCCACCCGAGCGACTGTCGTCCCTCAGTTCACCTTATCCCTTTGCCATGTGGGGAATCGACCTAATTGGGACACTTCCTATCGCTCCTGGACAGATGAAACACGCTATCGTGGCTATCGACTACTTCACAAGATGGGTCGAGGCAAGACCTCTTTCTCGAATATCAGAAAAGAATAAAACCAAGTTCATCAAGACTAACGTGGTTTGCAGGTTCGGGACCCCTCTCATCATTATAGCCGACCTAGGAAAGCAATTCGATAATGCTCGATTCAAAGACTTCTGTAAGGGATTAGGGATCAACCTCAGGCTCGCTTCAGTGGCTCATCCCCAGACTAACGGGCTGGTAGAATCCACCAACAAGACAATCAAGAAACTTCTGAAGAAGAAACTTCAGCAGAAGAAAGGTAAATGGGCCGAAGAGCTACCAGAAGTCCTCTGGGCATACCGGACTACAAAAAGAACAGCTAACGGAGAGACACCTTACTCCCTGGCTTTCGGGGTTAAAGCAGTCCTCCCCATCGAGCATAAATTAACCTCATTCAGGATACAGCACTTTGAGCCCGAAAGTAACGAAGTCAAGCTCCGGGCTAGTCTAGACCTCTTAGAAGAAAAGCAAGACCGGGTAGTAGAGAAAGTAGCGATCTACCAGAGCAAGATCGCTAGATACTTCAACCAAAAGGTTAGAGCCCGAAAATTCAAGGAAGGGGATCTGGTACTTACGAAAGTGACACTGAACACTCGGAAAAGGTCGGATGGAGTCTTAAGTCCAAATTGGGAAGGGCCGTATTTGATAAAGCTAGTTGTTCGCAATGGAGCTTATAAACTCGAAGACATGGACGGACTATCCATCAACCACACTTGGAATGCAGATCATTTGAAGAAATTCTACCCTTGAAAGGAGTTCTCAAGCAGACTACCCCCACTTAGTTTTCATTACAAGACCCTAATAAAGATGTACTACATCTCGATCATTAATAAAAGTAATTTTCCTTTCCTCTTCCATCTATGTCTCCAACTATGTTCAACATTAGTGACTATATCCTTGTATGGGAATTCGACATAAACCTCTCGAGACCAGGAAATAGCTCGATAGCTCTTCTGATGCCTTGGTCGGGCTACCACCCCCAAGAAGGATCTGAGTGTAAGAGCATAGTTGCCCTCCAGATCTCGAGACCAGGAAATAGCTCGATAGCCCTCCTGATGCCTTAGTCGGGCTACCACCCCCAAGAAGGATCTGAGTGTAAGAGCATAGTTGCCCACCAGATCTCGAGGCCAGGAAATAGCTCGATAGCCCTCCTGATGCCTTGGTCGGGCTACCACCACCATGAAGGATCTGAGTATAAGAGCATAGTTGCCCTCCAGATCTCGAGACCAGGAAATAGCTCGATAGCCCTCCTGATGCCTTGGTCGGGCTACCACCCCCAAGAAGGATCTGAGTGTAAGAGCATAGTTGCCCTCCAGATCTCGAGACCAGGAAATAGGTCGATAGCCCTCTTGATGCCTTGGTCGGGCTACCACCCCCAAGAAGGATCTGAGTGTAAGAGCATAGTTGCCCTCCAGATCTCGGGACCAGGAAATAGCTAGATAGCCCTCCTGATGCCTTAGTCGGGCTACCACCCCCAAGAAGGATCTGGGTGTAAGAGCATAGTTGCCCTCCAGATCTCGAGACCAGGAAATAGCTCGATAGCCCTCCTAATGCCTTGGTCAGGCTACCACCCCCAAGAAGGATCTGAGTGTAAGAGCATAGTTGCCCACCAGATCCCAAAGACTAGGAAAAAGCTAAGTAGCCCTCCTAAAGTCTTGGTTGGGTTATCACCCCTAAAATATATATATATATACATATATATATATATATAATGTTTGCTTTCGTGTGCAGGATCAAAATCATCATAATTCCCTACACGAATCTTAGTTGTTGCTACAGATGCTACTCTGGATCACATGCAAGATCAGAAACAGAATAAAAACTATAAAAAAAAAGCGCTTCGATTTATCATTAAGAACAAGGGGAGCCTATCCCCCAATAAGGCTACATCCAAATGAGTAGCCCAACCGCTGAACTCGGGCTACAAAAAGAAGAAGAAAAATGAAAAATTGATAATGGCAAAACAGGGTGCCAACCCCCTTTTCCGGGCAATCAAAAACAAGTCATCCGCTTCAAGCTTTGGGACTCTCATGCCTCCCCTCCGCTGTCCCTCCTCCTTCCTGCTGATCCTTAGCATCAACCCCCTCTACAGGTAGCTGTCCATCTAGGTTATCCTTACCGACCGCTCCTCTATTTAGAGGCTCAATCGGATGATCAGTTGGATCTTCCTCCAAAACTTCATTAATTACGTCCATAACCTCAGGAGGGACAACCGAGTCAAGAAGGGCAGCCAAGGACCCCATCTGGCTCCTGTCGACCTCCATCTCTGTTAAAAGGGGATCCTCAGATGGGCTCCTAACCTCTTCACTAGCTCCCGATTGGTCCTTCTCGGATTGAGAAGACATCACTTTGCTGGAAGACTCCCTAGGACCGGAGGTGATAAAGGGAGGAAGATGGAATGAGGGATCTGACTGAGCGGGCTGCTTCCCAGTTCCTGCTGGGCTAGAATGGACCACCTTGTCACCCTCAGGGCGAGATAACTCGGCAGCTTTGAGCATTATTTCTTGTCTGTCCCAGCCCGTAATAGATGATAAATCAAAGGGAGGAGGAAGAGCTTCCGCGGCCTGAAAGGAAGCATAAAAATACCCGTCACTGAAGGAGGTCTCCGCATCAGCTTGCAGCTTGGCCACCAGAGTAATCAAAGACTGGTTCTCGAGGTCCAGCTTCTTAGCCTCAGATCTCCAGGAATCTCGCTGTCGAGCCCGCCGGAGAGATTGAAGACGCTCCTGATCAAAAGATTGCTTCATCCTCTCATGATCGCAGCGAAGCTCAGCCATCTCGAGCTCGATTTTTCCTTGGCTGGAAGTCACCTCTTCCACTAAAGACCGAGCCTGCTTAAACAGTTCCCCGGCTTTCTCGGCTTCAGCCTCGGCTTTTGCAGCCCGGTCACGAAGGAGGGCTACCTGCTGGCCCATCGCGACATTAACCTTAAAGGCTTACAAAATACAGAACCCGAGTTAGAAACTAAACGAATTAACAAAAGTAGCATGAAGGAAATACAATTACCTCAGCTAAAATAGCACACCCATTGGTTATAATGGCGTCCACAGGCATAGAAGCCATCTTGGAGATCCCGCCACCCGGACAGGACGCTATGAACTGCTCCAGGACCATATCCCACCCCGTCGAGCTCGGCTGAGGCCGGGAGCGACTGGGAGGAACCTTCGCGACACCTTTCCCAGAACCAACACCTTTCCCAGAAACCTCTAAGGCTTTGGTTGTTGGAAGCGCAGCGGAATCAGGTGTTTGAGTCGAAGGGGTAGCGACTTTAGCGGCTACAGCCGAGGGGGCAGAAGCAGCCGGGCTAACCACCTGGGGAGCTTTACCCAAAGCCTGGAAAGCCCGGGAGGCAAGAGTGGCCATCTTAGACCCAGCCAGAGAGATAGACGAAGCCAGGGCAGGTTCGACCCCAGAGGAGGGAAGAGAAGCTCCACCTTGAGGAGAGCGTGAGACGTGACAGGTGGCTGGCTCCACGACAAAAACTGTAAAAAAAAAATAAATAAATAAATGTTAGAACCAAGCCAAGTAAAAAGGAAAAGCAACTCAATGACACTTACGAGGAATAGCGTCTGAAATCCGCAAATACTTGTTCACCCTAAGAGGATCAAAAGCTTCAGCAGTAGGGAACTTCGGATTCAGATAATTCCGGGCTAGAATAGCCTTTAACATGGCTTCGGACTCAGAAGGCAGAGAGTCTCGGTCCCAAGAGGGCTTGTCACTGAAAGCCGTAGGAATCTCGAATTCATGCCCTCCGATGAAAATCGAGCTCCCAAGTCATCCCCCGCCAGGATCCATTCCCCATTTCCATGAGGGGTCCATCTTCGAGGCACCAGGAACGATGAAGTTGATCTTATTCTTGGCCTTGGCATAGAACTGGCCTCGAGGAGCCCCAGACAAGCTCTTAATCTAGAAGAGATAAACTAGCTCCTCTGAGTATAAGAGCTCCCTCGTCACTTTACTCATCTGGCATTGTTCCCTCCATAATACAAGGAAACCAATCAGATGCCTCTAGAAGCCAGGCGTCAACTAGAGGGGAGCGAGCTGGATGGCGTTGAGAGCCCGCCGAAGGGTTGGATAGAGGGGAAGCCTGACCTCGTTCTCAAAAGCGGCCACATGAATTGGAAGCACGCCTTTAGGGGGGTTGAAAAACTCGTAATTTTTGGGAGGCACCGAGATGGATACACTGTCGGGGATGCCAAACTTTGACCTCAAGCGATCCATCGACACCGGGTCAACGGTGGAATCTGGGACAACCCGGAAATCGTAGGGAGGGAGCCTCTCCCCAAGGGGACCAGGAGCCGAGACTCGATGCTCCCCCGCAGCGCCACCGGCCGCTTCTTTGTCGGAGTCATCATCGACGATATCTAAAGGGTGGCCGGGATGGTTGGAGAACCCAGTCCCGATAGATACATTCCTACTTGACCGCCGACGTTGTAAGGTGAGCAGGGAATCATCGCCGTCAGAGCTCCTCCTAGCCCGCTTCCCCAGAATAAGATTGACGACCTCCTCGCCGTCGAATATGGAATCAGTTGAGTCACGACAGTTTTTCGACATTATAGAAGACGAAGAATGAAGAAAGAAGCAAGCTTGGAGGAAAAGCTATGGAAATATTTCTCAGCAAAAAGTTTTTAGCTCGAAGAGATGTGAGGAAGATGAGGAGGAAAACAGACATATATATAGGCAGAAGGGCAACAGCACCGAGACACTCATCTGGTAACGGTAAAAAATCGATTACAGTAACGTAACCGGATTAAACTCCAAAGCGGGCTAATCATCTCATGCCACATCACTTACGCAGTTAAGACGATGATCTCCCCAAGATTCTAGTAACGGTAAAAAATCTCGGGGACTGCCGTAACGCAATCAGATTAATTCGATGATAAATTAGTCGGTTCGCAACACGTCATTCTAATGAAGAAATTTCCCTAATATTTTTGTAACGGTAAAAAGAGGAAGTTTTCCCAAATAAAGTGAAAATCTGACCTCAACCCCGAGCTCAACGTCTGGTGTTCAAGTCAGAGGGGACTTCTGTTAATAGCCAAAATTGGCTAAGGACCAAACGGAAATTTTCCACCTCCCAGACCTGGTACCACTATCTTCGCCAAGGTACCAAGATTCCTAGAACAGGAAGGCAAGGTACCTTGATTCATCAGTGTCTTCGCCTAAATGCCTAGATTCCTTGAAACAGGAAGGCTAGGTACCGCCAGTATGTTAGCCAAAAGTACCAAGATTCCTATAACAGGAATGCGAGGTACTTAGATTTGACAATTTTTTCGCCAGTGTGTCCACTAAGGTGCCAAGATTTTGAGAACAGGAATGCGAGGTACCTAGATTCGCCCACATGTTCGCCTTGTTCCCGCCAATATACCTAGATTCTTGAGAATACGAAGTCTAGATACCACGATTCTCCAGGATTATCGCCTATGTACCTAACTTCCTGAATGATGTAGGATTGGGTACCATGACTCACCGGTATTATTTGCTACGTACCAAGGTTCCTGATAAAGGAACGTGAGGTACCCTGGTCACGGTATCAACTAAGATCCATGATACCATGTACAAGAGAGTGTCTACACCTAGAAAAGTGTCATGAGATCCGTTGACTGGGTATCCTGGTACCAGTCACCTATCATGTTACACTCCTATTCATATCAAGTCTCCCGTGTTACCAGATATTGGTTAAAACAAATTGTTAACGAAAAAATTCACTCGGGATGAAAATCTCAGTTAACACCCTCACCCACTACCGCTAGCAGCAGCAGAGTAGGTACTTTTGGTACCGGGGTCCCTCTTTTTTGTATGATCGAGATAGATAGATCAAAGAATGGAGAAAGAAGGCAAATGGACCGGGAGATATAAAATAAACACTGTTTTATTCCGTCAATCACTACAGTAGGATTACGATATGTATACATGCATATTTCTCTCTATTTTCACTCTTTCACACAGGATGAAGATAGAGAAAACGTTCGTGTCGATAAGTGGATATGTTTCCTCCAGTGATTGTCAATGGACTCTCACTGGCTTCGGGGAATCTCATAGATAATTCACCCGGGGTCTCTCTGGTTATGGCGATCAAGAATACTCGATATTCCCCCCCCCCCCCTTGCTTTACCCTTCAATGATGTATATATAGTACTCCTCGAATCTCCTCAAAATATGGTTATCTTTAATGAAGATTATAGAGAGTCCTATTTTAAGCGTTGAAAGGCATTTGCATGGTGAATTCAAACTCTTCTTCTGTCGACCATTGGGTCATTAATGGCGCTTTATTTTGGCAATGGAGTCAACTTTCCTTCTTCGTGGAGCTTGGAGGGAAATTCTGACTTTGAGTTCTTACGGAGGATAGTGCTGGTACCTCATTTTGATGAGCTTGTACTACCTCCTACTAGAATGGTGCTTGTATCTTCATGTACCCTATCGTATTGCCTGGGGGGTAGGATACTTGCCTTGAAGGAGCTTTGGATAAGCATACTAAGTACCAGGCGGGAGTCGGGGTGGTACCAAGGCAGATATCGAGGTTGTACCGAGGTAGGTATCGAGGTACCTGGTACCTTGATCAACGTCGAGATGCTTGCGGGGTGCTGGGCTTGCAAGCTATCATCGTATTGGTCTTGAACTGGTATCAGGAGCTTTAGTAGGGCGAGATACATGCTTTCGGAGCTGATATCCTATCTAGATAGATGGAAAGTCAAGGTTCTTACCTCGTCGGATATCGACTCCATCTAGGTGATGGTACCGATCTTGCAGATCTCTTGGAGTATCTGGATGAATCTTCCTGGATAGGTCTCTATTTAGAAAATTCTCCTTTGGTCCCTTGCCAGAAAAACCTGTTAACGAAAGTCCCCCCTGACTTGAACACCGGTATCAGGTTGGGGTTGGAGTCAGGATAGATAGCGCTTGGAGAATTTTTCGTAACGTCTCATAGGAGAGAATCTTTTCTTTGCACTCTAATTTAAATGAAAATTCCACGTGGATGATCAGGGTAGGCCGAATTCAAAAAGGAAAATATTTTTGGGGCGCACGATTCTCAAAACCGATCCCTCCACGTCATCGATTTTACCGTGACATTAATTACCTTTTCTGGCCATTACAAGCAATCATCCCTATATAAACTCTAGTGCCTTCGTAAGTGATTCGTATTAAGCAAACTTCCTGATTGAGATGTTTTAGCAAAAAGAAAACCTAGCCTCAACCTTCAACTTCCCCCTTTTCTCTAGAAATCAATCTCTGAAACTGTCATTATGTCTTCACCTTGTGGCTATAGCATTGAGCAACTCTTCGACGGCGATGCAATGGCCAGCGGGAGCCTCGCCCCTAGAAAAAGGGCACGCGATAGCAGCTACAGCGGGGACAACGTTCCCATTCAACGCCGGAGTTACAACTGGAACATCACAATCGGGACCGGTTTCTCGAACAATCCTGAGACTCCGGTTGATGTCGACCAGGAGTCGAGTGAAGAAGTAGGTGCCATCGAGGTTGGTGGGAGCTGGGCCGGTGAAGTTACTGACACCGCTGGAAGGGTACCTCAGACACCGTAGCGCGTTTGCAGAGGGATTTCAAAATCCCTAAAGATATCGTGATCGCTATACCTCTAAAAGGGTATGATGTGTATACCCCCAATTGCAGCGAGCTTCCAATTCATGCGGCGGCCTTCGACAGTGGAGTTAGGTTACCTCTTCACCCTACCTTGCGTAGGGCGCTGTATGCATTGCAGCTTGCCCCTCTTCAGCTAACACCGGGGTTTTGGAGGCACCTGGTGGGGTTCCTGGTTTTATGGAGGGAGCAGTGTACGAAAGACAACATTGATCAGGAACCGGGAGCTGACGAGCTCGAATATGTGTTTCAAATTACTGCCAACGCCCCAGGTCTGAAGGGTCAGTTCTATGCTCGGGCCAAGAACAACCTGAAATTTATGGTACCAGAAGCCACGAAGAAGGATAACTCCTGGAGAGAGGAATGGGTCGTCGTCAAGGGCGGATGTGGCAGCTCGGTTTACATCGGAGGAACCGAATTCGAGGTTCCTACATGCTTTAGTGGGAAACCCTCATTGGAGAAGGGTAAGCTCTCTACTGAGTCAGAGAAGGTCTTGAAGTCCATCATGGCCAGGAATTATGTCAACCTGCAGTATCCTGCCTTGGATGCCTTTGATGTAGGGAGGGTGGAGTATTCCCTCCGTATTTCCGACGAACTTCCCGGTAAACATCTCTCTGATTTCCCTTTCATTGTACAACTTCGTTAACCTTGTTGATATTAACTTGTGTTGTTTTGGTAGTTTCATCAGTATCTTCATCAGTTTCTGAGGTGGAGACCCACCAAGCCGGCGGTACTATTGATTCTCCTCCAACTTCCCCTATTAGCCTTCCAGCCAGTTCTCATCTTAATGCAGGGGTTAGTGTACCTATTGGCTCTGGTAGGATCCCGATCGAGGTATCAGGATCGTCGGCTCCCCATCTTCCTACCTCGGCTAGGTCGCTGGAGGCTTTTATAGCATGAATGGAGAGGTATCGAGGTGCTTCCAGCTGGGTGCAAGATGTTTCGCCCCTCAGACCAGTCAATGTTATAGTTGCCCTTGATTCTGGTGCCTCAGCTCCTTCTGCTTCTCCAGTCATTGCAACTGGACAATCTAAGACGGTTGAGAAGAGTTCTGACTCTGCTATGGCGAGGCGGGTGGTATCTCGAGATAAGGCGTGGTCGAAGTCGAAGGACAGCAGCCAAGATGAAGTTCTAGCCCACTTCGCTGCTTCCTGCCTAGGTGGAGGTCTAGATGCCATGACCGTCATGCCCACTGAGCTTCTAATTATAAGGGGATCTGCCCTTCCGGCTGAGGTAAGTTGTCTTACTTTAATCCTCTATCCATGTAAGAGGTTAAGAATATTTTGACAAGTGCATTATTTTTGTCAGGCTTTTAAGTTCAATGTAGCCATGAGCCAACAGGTCGGTTCCCTCTTGGAGCAAGTCAGAGGTGCTACCATCGAGCTGGAGAAGTCTAAAGACGAGCTTGCTGAGGCTGCTCAGGGAGTGGAAGCTCTGAACCAGTCACTGGCAAATACCCAAAAGGAAGCTGACGAGGTGAAGGTTGACAAGGAGAGGATGCAGCATGCGTTGGATATGGATAAGCTCAGGTCCCTCCGCCCTAAGGAGGAGAGGGATATTGCGAAGGAGAGAATAGTGGAGTTGGGGAAAGAAGTCCAGACCCTTCGGGGTAGCGTGGCCAACCTAGATGCCCAGGTAGACACCGCCTTCGGGGACAGTTACTGTTTTGCTGGCTACCATGTGGCTCTAGCTCTCCTTCCTCCATTTGATCTAGGTGACATCGCTGGATGGAACCGGGAGGAGATTATGGCAAAGGCTGTTGAACTAGCTGGGGTGGCGCTTTCTGATGTGGTTAGATCCTCCCAGGTTGCTGGAACCAGTGGATTTGTTGGAGGGACAGACCAGAGTTCTATCTCTCTTCTTCCACCAAGCAATGCTGGAGCAACTCCCAGTTTGAAGGATCTTGAGGTTTGCGTGGTTCAAACTGGAGGAAAGGTTCTTGCCTCCTCTGCTCCTCTAGTAGAGTCTGTCAAGGAGGTAGGAGATCGGCCTGCTACTGATGATGGAGGAGCTGCCCTGCCTGTCTCATCTTCTGACCCTGCCCAGGAAAAGGAAGGTCATGCTGCTCTGATCGAGAAAGTTGGAGGGGATTTTGATCGAGTAGCCATAGGGGAGCTTCAAGGAGGTCCGTCTCCAATGGAAATTCTGGTTGCTGTGGGTGCCCAGGAAGCAAGTGGGGCTCCATCCAGTATAGAAGAAGGAGAAACCATAACTGGTGAAGCTGGCGAGGAGACGGCCACTCAGAAGTAGGAGGATGCTTAATCCAGCTTGATCCCTCATTTTGTCTTATTTTTTTTATATTTTTCTTTTGTAGCCTGTGATCGGGGAATGGGCTCCCAGGCTTCTGAAATGAGAACTTTTTTTGGTTTTTTCTCCTTAGCTTCGCATATGTGTAGTCATTAAAACTCTTGACCGAACCTTGCTTTAATCTGAAGTGAGATCCCGAATGTGATTTTGAATGCATAGATGCTTGTCCTCGAATGAATCCTGATTTGATCAGTGAATGGAAAATCTCTTTTCATTTATATCTATTGATAGAATTCCGTCGCACATTTTCTGATTGTAGCATCACTTCGAGCACTAGTCCTCAGCATAAAATCTGACTTAATCAGTACTTGGTAATGCAAGGAACCTAATAAGAAGAAGCGCGTAAAGAAATCTGCGGGTTACTGGTACCATGGTACCTCACCCAAGAAACTTGGGCCCCTTTGATAGCCTCGTAGAAATTTAGCTAAGAGTAATCTGGGTACTGGAGATCCTCATATTTTCTGTTCCAGGAATCCTGGTTCCTTGACGATGGTGAGCATACCGGTGGACAATCTCGCACTCCAGGTACCTTGCATTCCCATTCTAGGAACCTCGATAGCATGGCGAGTAGTCTGGTGAAACTAGAAACTTTGCCGAACGATTAAGTACCTAGCTTTCCTGTTTCATGGAACCTAGGTCTCCAGATGAGTATTATGGCCAAACTGGGCACCTCGCACTTCTGTTTGTAGGAGTTTTGGTTTCTTGGCGAAAAACATTTGGCGAATCTCGGTACCTCGCCTTCCTACTTTAGGAATCTTGGTACTCTGGCAAAAACAATGGCAGAAAGGGTACCTCACATTCCCGTTTGTAGGAATCGTCGTACTTCGGTGAAAACAATGGCAGAAAAGGTACCTTGCATTCCCGTTTGTAGAAATCAAGGTACGTTGGTGAAAACAATGGCGGATACATACTGGCAGCAAGATCCAGGTACGCAATTGAAGCCACTTCATTACCCCGTCTTTCTTAGCGGAGGGTGGTACTCGGCTAAGGCTTTGATCTGGCTAGCAACTATGCTCTTACTATCCAGATTCTTCCTGGCGGGCGGTGGCACCCAGCCAAGGCAGCAGGAAGGCCATATGGTCTTTTCTGGTCTTGTGGCGATCATATCTGGGTACCTCGCATTCCTGTTTATAGGAATCGTGGTATTCTGGCAAAAACGCTGGCGAATAAACACTGGCAGCAAGATCCAGGTAGGCAACTAAGGCCACTTTAGCACCTGGTCTTTCTCAACTGGGGGTGGTACCCAGCCAAGGCCATGATCTCGCTTGCAACTATGCTCTTACTATCCAGATCCTTCTTAGCAGGGGGTGGTGCCCGGCCAAGGTTTGATCTATCGGGCAACTATGCTCTTACGTACTGGATCCTTCCTAGCGGGGGTGGTGCCCGGCCAGGGCAGCAGGAAGGCCATATGGTCCTTTCTGGTCTTGAGGTGATCGTACTTGGGTACCTCGCATTCCTGTTTGCAGGAATCCTGGTACTCTGGCGAAATCGATAGCGAAATAATACTGGCAGCAAGACCTAGGTAGGCGACTAAGGCCACTTTAGCACTTGGTCTTTCACAGCGGGGGGAGGTACCCGGCCAAGGCCTTGATCTGGCTGGCAACTATGCTCTTACTATCCAGATACTTCTTAGCTGGGGGTGGTGCCCAGCCAAGGTCTGATCCATCAGGCAACTATGCTCTTACGTACTAGATCTTTCCTTGCGAGGGGTGGTACCCGGCCAGGGCAGCAAGAAGGCCATACGGTCCTTTCTGGTCTTGAGGTAATCCTCTTAGATGGACCAATCCGATCTAGGGCATTAGGAGTGTTATGTAGTTCTTTCTGATTTATAGCGATCCTCCTGGAAGGATCTACCCGGTCCAGGGCATCAGGAGTGCTATGTAGCTCTCCTGGTCTTAAAGCGACAATCATGGGGGATTCAATTGGCGACATTAAGCAGGTAGATATAGAAAAATGTAGGCAGGAACAAATGGAGAAAGAAACCTTCTTTATTGATGATCAAAGAAAAAGGAATACAAGGACTCACGACTACTAACATCTTCTAACAGTCGTTTAGGAGTAATCCTAGCCGATTTGCATTGCAGGACTTATGGATAGAACCTCTTAAGATGATCAGGATTCCAAGTGTGGTCTACTGGATATCCGTCCATGTCATTTAACTTGTAGGGCCCACCCTGGATCACCATTTTGATTATGTAAGGACTTTCCCAATTAGGTGATAGTTTTCCATGTGACCTCTTCTGGGTATTCTGGGTATTCTGGGTAACCTTTCTGAGCACCAGATCCCCTTCTTTAAAGCTTCAGATTCTCACTTTTTTGTTAAAGTATCGAGCAATCCAGTTCTGGTAAACTACTATTCTTTCGGCTATCCTGTCCTACTTCTCCTCTAGGAGGTCTAGGCTGGTCCTCAACTTGTCATCATTTCTGTCGGGGTAAAAATGCTGCACCCGGAAGGAGACGAGCTTATGCTCTATAAGAAGGACGGCTTCTACCCCGAATGGTAGCGAGTAGGGGGTTTCTCCAGTAGCAGTCCTTTTGGTGGTGCGATACGCCCATAGTACGTCCGGGAGTTCATCAGCCCATCTTCATTTCTTTTGCTGAAGTGTTTTCTTGAGGAGCCTTTTGATAGTTTTGTTTGTGACCTCTACTAGGCCATTAGTCTGGGGGTGTGCCATGGATGCGAAGCGGAGTTCAATCCCCAAACTTCCACAGAATTCCCGAAATCTGGCGTTGTCAAACAGCTTACCCAGATCAGTGATGATGACCATCGGAGTCCCGAATCGGCAAACCACATTTTTCTTGATGAACTCTGTTGTATTTGCTTTAGTAATTCTGGAGAGGGGTTCTGCTTCCACCCACCTGTTGAAGTAATCAATAGCCTCGATTGCATGCTTCTGCTGACCTGGCGCGGTTGGGAGAGGTCCGATTAGGTCCACTCTCCAGAATGCAAACTGATACGGTGAGCTGATGGTTGATAACCGTTCTAGAGGTAGGTGATACAGGTTGGCCATTTTCTGACATGGTTCACAAGACTGTACAAACTGCCTTGCATCTTGGTGCAAGGTCGGCCAGAAATATCCCATGCGTAGCACCTGGTAAGCCAATGCTTCTCCTCCGATATGATTTCCACAGTCTCCCGAGTACACTTCCCTCAATGCCCAATTCGCATCCTCAGGATGTAGGCATCTGAACAAGGAGAGTGATCTACCTTTGTGGTAAAGGTGCCCCTCTATCAGGCAGTATCAGACCGAGGTTCTCTTGATCTTGCGAGCTTGATCGGGGTTTTCATGGAGCTTTTCGGATGGAAGGTAATCCATGATAGGATCAATCCAGCATGGAAATCGCTCCACGGGGTTGACTTCCTTGCCTTCAGAGATGCTTGATACAGTGATTATCTGGAGCGGAACTCTTTTCGACAGTGCTTATCCTCTATTGGCAGCTATCTTGGCTAGGACGTCAGCTCGATGATTCTGGTGCCTAGGTACCTGCTCGATCCTGAAACCCTTGAAGCAAGGCAACAGTTCTTGCACTTTTTCGAGGTAGGCTACCATGTTATCCCCATTGGCCTGGTATAAACCAGTTATTTGGTTGACTACCAATTGCGAATCACATTTGGCAAGGAGGTAATCAGCTCCCAGCTCTACTGCTGTTCTCATCCCTGCTAACAAGGCCTCATACTCAGCCTCGTTATTAGTGGCGATAAACCCAAATCTGAAACAGTGGCAGCATTCGACTTTCTCTGGGTCAGTTAGAATGACCCCACCCCCATTTCCTGCCTGATTCGATGCTCCATCGGTATACAAGATCCAGATGTTTCTATTGGTAGGCCAATCTGCAGGCTTTTGTTCCTTCGGAGGAGCTCGAATCAGGCTCGGGGTAGCATCTTGATCGGGGATCGCACTGAATTCTACCATGAAATCTGTCAAAGCTTGGGCCTTGATGGTAGTCCTGGCTTTATATTTGATGTCGAACTGGGTAAGCTCGAGGGCCCACAGCACGAGTCTTCCTGATACATCCGGCCTTTGGAGAAATTGTCGCAAAGGTTGGTCAGGGACTACCACGATGGTGTGAGCAAGGAAATAAGGGCGGAGCTTCCTGGCTGCTACTACCAGTGCAAAGGCGAGCTTCTCTAGGAGAACGTAGTTCTTTTCTGATTTGGTTAGGGCGCGGCTCATATAGTAGATAGGGCGTTGGGCTCCATTTCCGCACTCTTTCACTAATGCTCCGCTGGCGGTGGTTTCAGACACTGCCAGGTATAACTGTAGTTCTTCTCCTGGTACCGGGCTAGCTAGCAGGGGTGGGCTAGCGAGGTACTTCTTTAACGACTGGAAAGCTTGCTCACTGCCTTGGTCCCATTTCATGTTCTTCCTTTGTTTGATTGCCTTGAAGAACGGGATGCACTTGTCAGTGGATCGTGATATGAAACGGTTCAGGGCTGCGATTCCCCCAGTCAAACCTTGCACTTGTCTGAGTGAGGTGGGAGATTTAAGATCCAGGATGGCTTTGATCTTTTCAGGATTAGCTTCAATCCCTCTCTCGAGGACCATGAATCTGAGAAATTTCTCGGTTGTAACCCCGAAGGCGCATTTAGCTGGATTAAAACGCATCTGATTTTCCCTGACTATCTGGAAAGTCTGGCGGAGGTGGTCTTAGTGATGTTCAGCTATCTGAGACTTCGTAATCATATCATTGATATATACCTCCATTGACTTTCCTATCAGTCCCCTGAATAAGCGGTTGACCAGGCGCTGGTAGGTAGCCCCAACGTTCTTGAGCCCGAAGGGCATGACTCTGTAGCAGTACAGGCCTTGCCAGGTTACGAAACTGGTTTTATCCTGGTCAGCTGGGTGCATCAGGATCTGGTTGTATCCTGAGAAGGCGTCCATAAAGCTTAGGAGCTTGTTGCCCGTGGTTGAATCTACCAGTTGGTCAATTTTTGGTAGCGGGAAGCTATCTTTCGGGCTGGCGCGGTTGAGGTCTGTGTAGTCAACGCACATGTGCCACTTCCCATTCGCTTTGGTCACCATGACTACGTTGGTATTCCATTCGGGGTACCGAGACTCCTTGATGAACTCTACCTTTAGTAGTTTATGTACCTTCTCTTTCACCGCAGCATTTCTTGCTTGGTTGAAATGCCTTCTCTTCTGCATGACTGGCTTGAAGGTGGGATCCACCGCTAACCTGTGTGTTGCTAAGGTAGCGGGTACTCTCGGAATCTCCTCATGACTCCATGTAAAGATGTCATTATATTCTCGCAGGAGCTTTATCAGAGCCTCATTTACCTCCGTCTCAAATGTTGAACCTATCCTAACAACCTTGGAAGGATCGGCCTCCCTGATAGGTACCTCTTCTAACTCTTCTGCAGGATGGGCTAGTACAGCTATTGTAGCAAGGTCTTTTCAGGTTGAACTGCTCCAAAGTGCTTTTGAAGAGGATGTCAACGCTGCTACCTGTGTCAATCAAGACACAATGGACCAAGTTGTTGGCTATCTGCACAGTGATGACCATGGGGTCATCATGGGGCTGCACGGTGTTATACACGACCTCTTCTGTGAAGATGATCTGTGCAGTAGGAGGAGACTGAGGTGACCCCCTAGTAACCTTGAAAACCTTCTGGCATGCTTCCGATCTGGGAGCTTTCCTGGCATGGTTCTTTCGAGCATTGTTAGAGATTCCGGCCAAGGTGGGACCTCCGCTGATAGTATTGACAATGAAGATCTGCTCCATCAGATCCTTCCCTTTTGCTTTCCTTCCTTCTTTATATGCTTTCATATCGGCATGCACCTCATTTCTAGTGTGTATGTTGTCGCGTACCTGTTGGAGGAATTCCTCCAAGCAACCTCCCCTAACCAAGGCCTGAATCTGGTTCCGCAGACTGCAGCACTCCGAGGTATTATGACCTACATCCTCATGGAAGTCACAATACTTGTAGCGGTTCCGCTGATCAGCTGGTACCTTCATTGGACCTGGCTTTCTGAGCAGTCCCTTGTCGTGGATGGCAAGGTAGATAGTTATGCAAGATGCGTTCAAGGGGGTGTAATGAGAGTATCCCCTTTCATCTCTATCGACCCGGGCTACTGTAGGGAAAAATTAACTAAAACCGCAGCGGAAGGCGAAAAGTAGATATTCGTATAGTTTAAATTTTTTCTAAAGATTTGAACCTTAACCCTTTAATTAATTAAACACAAATATACGGTTAGAGTTAAATACCTCTTGTCGCGTGATCCGATTGACTTACGTCGATGGTAATCCGCAAGATCTTCAATCCTAGCACATACGTGAATCACCTAGGAGCGTGGTCTCCCTTTTTTCTTTGAATTGCTTACCTGAGAATGGATGTATGGAACTTCTGATCCTGATCTTCAATCCCAAAACACCAAGAGCCTAGAAAAATAGTTCCGGTCACTTTTGATTTCACAATCGATATGATTGGAACTCGCGTAACCCTAAATCGAAAGTGTGCACAAAACCTTTTGATGTTAAAGGCTTGCAAGTGCACTATCGAATGAGAACTTATTATTCTTTTTCTCTCTTGGCCGAAATTCTATGTGTATTGAGTAAGATTTTTATTTTCAAAGCAAACAAAAATCTCTCTCACTCAAGCTTCTTGGTGGCCGAAATTTATCACCTTATATTTATAAGGTGACCGAAATTTCTCCTTCTCAAAATAGGGTTGGCCGAATTCTTTGTGTAGGAAATCTAGGGTTGGCCAATTTCCTTACTTGAAAAGGAATTGTGCTTTTCCCTAATTCCTATCAATTTAAGAATCCTAACCATTATAGGACTAGGGTGGCCGAATTCTTTGTGTGGTATGGAGTGTATGTGGACTTAATCCTTACCACTTTAGGACTCCTATCACTTAAAAGAATTCTAACTCTAATCCAACACATAGTATTTTATTTACTGATCAGGAAAAGATTTTGATTTAAACTATTAATTAATTAAATAATTAATTAATTTCCATTTAATCAAAATAATAAAATAAAATAATATCTTGGGCTATTTTATTAGCCTTGCCGCCCACACCATATATATATGGGCCTAATATTATTTTTCTTATTTTATTTAATCCATTAGACTTTAAATAAAAGCCCACATGTGAACCAGACTTATTCTTACTAAAAGAAACAAGCCCACATGTCTCCTTTTAATATATTAATATAATAGAGCAGCCCATTAAATAAATAATAGATATATTATATTCTTAATATATTAAATGCAATTCTAGATGGACCCATAAATTAGTCCGGTAGAATATATTAAGTGATCCATGCAAGTACGTGTGGATTGTGGATCTTGGCGGGCTATCTAAATTTAAGCTTCAATAGACATAACCTAATCACAATCAACAAATGATTCACTTAGGTCCGATCTATTAATTTTAACTCATTCCACTAAAGAGCTAAAATTGAACTCTTAAATAAAGATAGAATAAGGAGATGTTTTTCATTCATACCCTAGACAATCTTATAGGAGACGATGTATCCTCATGAATAATATCAGTAATCGCCAAGAGCTCATAGACCGCCTATATCTCTCCAAGTTACCATATTTCCTCATATGACCACATTTTGAACTTGGATATTTTGACTTGTCCATAAGTCATGTCTTCAATAATCATTATTGAAAACTCAACGTTGAGATTTAATATCCAATACCTCAAAACATCCATATGATGATATTACACTCTCATTTAATAAATGGAGCCACGATGTCTATATCTATAAATGAAGTCCTCTATCGATTAACAAATGAATACCACCAAACTATCGAGGATAGACTATGCTATATAATCGTACTCATTGATAGCTCAAATGATAACACTTGCAACCATAAGTCTATCATTTATCTCAGGATTAAGATCGACTCTCCGATTGTCCTAATAATGAAAAGACTTATATCTAGTGACGGTTCTAGATAAAGTATTTCATTGTGATCCTTTTCAATGCACCCATTGCACTAGATTCTTTTACTCGAAAACCTTTCGATGATTTTAGACTCATTATAACTCATTTGATCCCACTCAAATGCTAGTAAAAGAATTCTACAACTTTATCAAGATAGAGGTGCCCAACCTTTAACTTAAGTTGTGAACGTTATTCAAGACTAACTAAAGAATTGTGTCTACCTCACACATATCCAGATGTATGAACAATTCTTCATTTCTCATAGTCTTTTGACCTTATGATTATTTACCTTGACAATTATAATAATAAATGCTATAAGTATTTGTAAGAATCAGAAAACACTTTATTAATATGAAAAGATTGTCAATTACAATATTACAATCTTGCTACTGAGCATAATCCTAACAATCTCCCACTTGCGCTATAGCAAGTGTGTCATATCTCTCATTCCCATATTCTCTAGGTGCCCATCAAAACTCTTCTGAGGTAGAGCCTTTGTGAAAGGATCCGCTAGATTTTTTGCTGACGTGATTTTAGTGATCGTCACGTCTCCCCTATGAACAATTTCCCTTAAAAGGTGATATTTCCTTTCTATGTGTTTACCTCTCTTATGACTTCTTGGTTCTCTCGAATTAGCCACTGCTCCACTGTTGTCACAGTGTATAGTGATCTGCTTATTCGCATTAGAAACCACTTCCAAGTCAATCAAGAATTAGCAGAGCCAAACAGCCTCTTTTGCAGCTTCGCATGCAGCAACATACTCAGCTTCCATGGTGGAATCAGCAATACAAGATTGCTTGATACTCCTCCATATGACTGCTCCTCCTCCAATGGTAAACACAGATCCTGATGTTGATTTTCTGGAGTCAGAATCGGACTGGAAATCAGAATCTGTATACCCAACGGGAATTAAATCTCCTCTAGAGTATACAAGCATATAATCTCTAGTTCTTTTAAGATACTTGAAAATATGCTTGACTGCCATCCAATGATCAGGACCAGGTTTCGATTGAAACCTGATAACTATGCCAACAGCAAAAAAAATATCTGGTCTAGTACAGAGCATTGCATACATGAGACTTTCAACTGCCGAGGCATATGGAACTCTACTCATGAATTGCTCTTCATGCTCATTCTTAGGAACCTGTTCCTTGGAAAGCTTGATTCCATGTCTAAAAGGTAACATACCTTTCTTGGAATCTTGCATGGAAAATATAGACAAGACTTTATTAATGTATGAAGCTTGAGATAATGCAATCGTTCTATTCTTTCTATCCCTTATTACTTGGATACCAAGAATATAACTTGCTTCTCCTAAGTCCTTCATATCAAATTGTTTTGCTAACCATTCTTTTACTGATGTCAATACACCTGCATCGTTTCCAGTGAGTAGTATATCATCAACATAAAGAATGAGGAAAACCAACTTGTCGCCTTTAATCCTTTTGTATACACAAGGTTTGTCAGGGTTTAGAATAAATCCAAAACCTTTCACAGCTTGATAGAACCTTATGTTCCAGGATCTGGATGCTTGCTTCAATCCATATATGGACTTTTGCAATTTGCATACTCTTTCCTCTTGACCCTTTTCAATGAATCCTTTTGGTTGCATCATGTAGATGCTCTCGCCAAGACTTCCATTAAGGAAAGCTGTCTTGACGTCCATTTTCCAAATCTCTAGGTCTAGAGATGCTGCAATGGATAAGAGTATCCTAATGGATTTAAGCATGGCCACATGAGAAAAGGTTTCCTCGTAATCGATACCTTCTTTCTGTGTATAACCTTTAGCTACCAGTCTAGCTTTAAAGGTTTCCACCTTACCATCCATACCTCTTTTCCTCTTGTATACCCACTTACACCCAATGGGTTTTATCCCTTTAGGCAAGTCTACAAGGGACCAGACTTTGTTATTGAACATCGATTCAATCTCAGATTGCATTGCCTTTTGCCAATGATGACAATCAACATCCTTCATTGCTTCCTTGTACGTGTAGGGATCATCGTCGTTCGGGAGATTCTCCACAGATTCTCCTAGACCGATGTATCTTTCGGGTTGTGTTATAACCCTCCCACTACGACGAGGAATGGTAGGTTGTTGATTTTGTGTTGGAGTGGAACTTACAATTGGACTAGGTGTGAAACCTCTTGCGGAATTGTATTTCCTGACATTTCATTCAGGACAATTCTACTTTTGGGCACAAAAGCATTCATATAGTCCTTTTCTAGAAATGAAGCATTTGTTGAAACAAATACTTTTAGATCATTAGGACTATAGAAATAATATCCTTTAGTTCCTTTTGGATACCCCACAAATATACATGTCTCTGAACGAGACTCAATCTTTTCTGTCTTTCCTTTCAACATATGTGCAGGATAACCAAATATCCTCATGTGTTATAAACTAGGTTTTCGCCCAGTCCACAATTCATGTGGGGTTTTAGGGATAGATTTAGATGGTACATCGTTTAGAATGTATATTGCTGTTTGTATAGCATATCTCCAAAAAGAAATAGGAAGTGTTGATTAACTCAACATTGACCTAACCATCTCTAAAAGAGTTCTATTTCTATTTTCTGCTACCCCATTTTGTTGAGGTGTACCTGGTGCAGAAAACTGAGAAACTATCCCATTATCAATAAGATATTGCTGAAAATCTCCAGATAGATATTCTCCACCACGATCAGATCTCAAGATTTTTATATGTTTCTCAAGCTGATTTTCTACTTCAGCTTTGAATGTTTTGAACATGTCAAAAGCATCCGACTTATGTCTCATAAGATACACATAACCAAATCTTGAGTAATCATCTGTGAAGGTGATGAAGTACTCATATCCACCTCTAGCTTGAATGCTCATAGGACCACATACATCAGTGTGTATTAGTCCTAAACATTCAGTGGCTCTTGCACCTTTGGTATTGAACGGCCTTTTGGTCATTTTACCTTCCAAACAAGATTCACAAGTTGGTAGATCATCAACCTTTAAGTCACTTAAAGGTCCGTCATATACCAATCTTTTAATCCTATTAAGGTTAATGTGACCTAGGCGTAAATGCCAAAGGTATGTTCCATCTTTTGATAATTTTACTCTTTTATGATTAAGTTCCGTTATTTCTGTGTCTAACGAGTGAGAGATATTTCTATGCAAAAAGAATAGACCGTTTTCCAATGTACCTTTGCAAACAATTTTGTCATTCTTACTAATAATAAAAGCTTTATTAAAAGTAACCGAATATCCAAATTTGTTTAAACAAGAAACTGAAATTAAATTCCTCTTGAATTGAGGTAGATAATAAACGTCTATTAAATCTAAATGCCTACTAGAATCTAAAATAACTCTAATATCTCCCACTGCACTTGCAGACACTAACGTTCCGTTGCCCAAGCGTAAATTGACTTCATCTTCATTCAGCCTTCTCCTTTCTTGGAACCCCTGCAAGGAATAACAAACATGATTAGTGGCTCCAGAGTCTATGATCCAAGAATCAGTAGAATCTGCCAGAAAACATGTTTTAATATTACCTTCTTCCTTTTTATTCTTCGACTTTGGGCAATCTCTTTTCCAATGTCTCTTTTCACCACAAAGGAAGTATTTCCCTTTGATCTTGGTTACTTTCTTGGTTTCCTTCTTGGTAGGCCCAAATTGCTTTTTCTTCTGTTGTTTCTTGACCTTCTTACGGGTCTTAACAATAGCAACTTTACCAACCAAATGAATCTCTTGACCTTTGTTTTTCACAAGGATCTTTTCAGCGCTTTGAACATCTTGCATCAGGCCCTGCAAGGTGTATTCCTTTTTGTTCAAGGTGTAGTCCAACTTGAACTGATCAAAGGAATATGACAGTGAGTTAACTACCATATCAATTTTGGTCTCACCATCAATCTCAGCACCATTTAGTTCAGCAATATTTAGATGTGCTATGACTTTCATCATGTGATCTTTCACAGATTGTCCAGGTTTCATCCTAAGATTTATAAAAGCAGTGACTGCCTCTCTCTTAGTCGTCCTAGACCTCATAGCAACCATTTCCTCTAGAGACATCATTTTATCAGCAGCGGACTCCATTCCTTCATGTTGCTGTTGCAACACGTCGGAGATAGTGGCCATAATATAACATTTTGCCATATCATCAGAAGTCTTCCACTGCTCATACTCATCTCTTTGCATCATGCTAGATTCATTATTAGAAAGGAGTGGTTTAGGAGTATTAAGAACAAATTTATGTTTTTCACTTTGCAGCAACAACCCAATTTTCCTTTTCCATGTGACATAATTATCTCCAATTAAGGTGTTATCTTTCAGGATGTTCATAAGTGATCGGGTCATGATTTTTGATTAAAACAAAAACATATATAAGTAAATAATCATGATAAATCACTTTTAAAAATTTATCTTGAATTAAATAAATAATTAAATCGTAAAAATTCAACTGTGATCCAACACCAATAAATCTTACGCCTCCTTTGGGAGTTCGTACTATTTACTAGTTGGACTAGGTCCCACCTAATTGTTAACATAACAACCAGCGTTTTCAATTTTAGCCTTGCAATTTTATTAACAAGAACTCTTGGGAGGATATTAATAAAATTACATTGAGTGTGTTACCAAGATATCGACCCTCAATTTTCTCTCACGAGAATCCCTCCTTGGGGAGTAGATTTCGTTTAAGTCAATTGTCTAGTCTATCCTTGTAAGGAAGTATTTTGTTAAATTCCATTTATGGACGCCCCTTGGGGGGATTACCAAAAATAATAAAACTCAACTAACCTTGGAGGCCATAAGCGTTCTAACACACCTTCTCCCACTCAATTATTTAAGGCGTGTGATTAAATTCCAAAGAATGATTTTACCAAGTTATCTAGATGCCAATTAGATACCTAAATCATTCAGTGCATGTTCATACCAAAAGAGATATATGAGTGGCACTCCTATTCCATATGACATGTTATCATACAATAACAAATATTGTAATATTTATACATAAAAAATAAATAGCCACAATTTTGGTCCATCCTAGAAAAGCATGTAAATTACAATTGTACGGAATACAAAAACTCATTTCTTGGCAGACAAGACTTCAAGCGACCATCTCACGCACGAAACTCGCGCGCCCAAAGATCACCACAGCAACCCATGCGCACGCCTAGCCCATGCAAGGGCATGAGCTGCCGCACGGCCAGCCTATGCATGGGTCGCGCGCTGCTGCACCGCAACAAGAGCAGCTGCACGCTTGGTTGCGTGCGCGCTTGTTGTCTCGGTGCACGCTGGTGCCAAGACGGGTTCCGGATGCTCCAATTTCTTCAAATCTTTGAGTCTTCAAATCTTGAATATATTACAGCTTATTTTATACAATAAAATACTGCAGTAATTTATTATTATTATTTTTTTTTACAAAAAAAAACTACTGTATTTTTAATACATTAAAAAAAACTGCACTATTTTATACAACATAAAAACTATCAAGAAGGAACTTGCGACGATAATAGGCCACCCTTCTTGTTATAATTCGGAAACAAAAATTACATGGAAAATCTATGACCAAAATTGAGCAATAACAATTCACTTTATAACAACATATATAAATCCATACATTCGACATGTAATTATATATGTGAATACCTAGAGTGCCATCTCTTTCTAAAACATGCATAAGTACAATAAAAAGAAATAGATTCACGTATATATACGTTAATTAATTAAAGGGTACAACCAGGCTCTGATACCAATTGTAGGGAAAAATTAACTAAAACCGCAGCGGAAGGTGAAAAGTAGATTTTCGTATAGTTTAAAATTTTTCTAAAGATTTGAACCTTAACTCTTTAATTAATTAAACACAAATATACGGTTAGAGCTAAATACCTCTTGTCGCGTGACCCGATTGACTTATGTCGATGGTAATCCACAAGATCTTCAATCCTAGCACGTACGTGAAACACCTAGGAGCGTGGTCTCCCTTTTTTCTTTGAATTGCTTACCTGAGAATGGATGTATGGAACTTATGATCCTGATCTTCAATCCCAAAACACCAAGAGCCTAGAAAAATAGTTCCGGTCACTTTTGAATTCCCAATCGATATGATTGGAACTCGCGTAACCCTAAATTGAAATTGTGCACAAAACCTTTTGATGTTAAAGGCTTGGAAGTGCACTATCGAATGAGAACTTATTTTTCTTTTTCTCTCTTGGCCGAAATTCTATGTGTATTGATCGGTCTATTTATATACATATTTTAGGTCCCCATTTCCTATTATTTATGCTTTGTTCTTGAGTGAAATTAGGTATTTTATGTGTTTGTTGAGCATGTGTAGGTCACATTTCCTTAAAAGAGGTGTTCGTTAATTTTTCCAAGAAAAGGAGTCTAAAAGTGAGAAAACGGTCAAATCTGTGAAGTACCGCTGTGTAGGTCGCTTGCCATGCACTGCATAAATCGCTGTCTATCTAGCGGTGCAGATCAGTAGGTACTCGTTTGTTACCGCGGTCCATACCGCTTGAAAAGAAGTACTTCAGTAGCGGTCCATCCAGCGCTGAAGATCAGTAGGTACATTGCTGCACAGACCGCGGTTCAGGCATGAGTCCGCCAAGCGGTATGGAGAGCGGTCGTGCACATTCCTTGTTTTTGGCGGAGATCTTGAAGCCCTAATTTTGGAGATCATATAAATACTTCTTATTTAGAGTTAGAGGGAGACTACTACTTTTATTATTTTTTTCTGAGAACAACAACACAATTTTCTTAATCATCGTTACACATAGAAGATTTGAAGACGAAGGAGAATTCATCATTGAAGATCTTAATGGGTTTTATCTTTTCTTTCTTTTCTCTTTTTATTTTCAACATGGGTAACTAATCCCATAACTAAGGAATCAATGTGAACCTTGTGTGAATGCTCATATATCGATTAATTATTATTTTATCAATTCAATTCTTGATTTATTCATTGTTCTTAATTGCTTGATCCTCGTTAATTTTAATAATTATCCACACCTTGACCATAGGGTGGATGATTATTTTGCATGATTTTAGGATTGAGACTATCTGAGAATTAGGGTTACTGTTGACCAAACTTATTCTTAATTAATGATCTTTTGAATGAATGAATTTTATCTTTAGTCTGACTAAGACAAAGTAGTAGAATTTGGTTCTTATTTCTTGCACTTAATGGGTTTCCGATTATTGTTCACACCTTGACCATAGGGTGAATAACGGTTGGAAGCACGTGACTTAGCCCGCGACCGAACGGTAATAGTCACATTAAAGACAAAGAATGAACCCTAGAATTGATTGAATCTTGTTTACAAATTAATTCCATAAATTGAGTGTTCATAATTGGGGATCATTGATGACCTAGTGTTTTCTTTCCATTGATCACAAACACCATTCTTTTTAATTGCTTTCTTAATTTAGTTTAGTTTAATTCAAATCTCAAACAAATCTTTGGTTACTTTTAGTTTAACTTTAATTAAAATTAGTTTTCAATCTGTAAGTTCCTCATATTTTGATTGGCTTATTTCGTTGACAAACCACATTGGGGATTATTCTTTGTAAGGGTAATTTAGGCCTCATTGGGTGTGATCAAGCTTCAAGGACATCATCTCTCTTAAGAGCACTTCAAAGGTATCTCACTAGTTTAACTTTCTTTGAAGAGATCTAGTTGCACACACTCACTTGCATGCATTATGTTCTTATCTTCATGTTATTGAATGATGTATTGTATGCCACTTTTCACACTCCACACTTGCACATTTTGCACATCACTTAGTGTGTCGAGTTTGCCCAGAAAAGAGAATTTCTTCTCTTACCGCGGCCTAGACCGCTTGGCAAGACATGCTTGCACCGCGGCATACAGAGCGGTATACGTCAGTAGGGTAATACTTCATGTACCACTTCCTGTACACTTGCACGCATAGCGACCCAAATCGCGGTGTTGTCCAGTAGGCCTCTATTGCCCATACCGTGGCCTGTGCACCTGCATGCACAGCGACCTGCACCGCGTTGTTGTCCAGACGGTGCACTGCTGTGTGTACCGCGGTCTGGACACTTGCCTGCGACGCGGTCCATCTTGCGGTATTGACGGGATTTTGTGCCCTAAGTTCAAAACGACGCTGTTTTGACTAGGGCTCCCTTATATATACTCTCTCTTCTTCCTTGCTCGTTTTTATGAGTTCAAGAAGCCATTTTTGAGAGGCCAAGCTTCCTTTGGAGAGAGAAACTCCCAAGAACTCATCTTTACTCAACCAAACTCAAATCCATGTGCATCTAACATCTTCAAGCATCATCTCATCATGGATTCTTCTTGCTTTCATTGACTAGGTAACTTGAACATGCCCAAAACCTCATTGTATTTATTTATGTTCTTGTTTGCCTAGGGTTAGCTCTTTTATATAATTTTATTGCATATCTTTATGTTTATTGGCATTTATAACATGTTTGAGTTGTTGTTTGTTGGTTGAGAGCTTTGTTCATTAATAGCTAGCATTTAGGACGATTTTACCCTTCTAGCTAAATCTTCATGCATTTGCATTTAGATATTGATATCTAGGATTTGCATTTATTGACATCTTTAAATCCTTAGATAAGCATTTAGTGTTGCCTAGCATTAATTGCATGTTTGAATATCTTTTACATATTCACATAGGTTGTTTAACCTCTTCATTGATTGTTAAGCTTTGTGACTAAGTGGGTTAGTGCACAAGCTTGTGGTCTAGAATCACTATTAAAGGCCCGTTGGGTAGAGTGAAAGGGTTAGTGACCAAGTAGGTGTGACTTGAGGTCAACCTAGGTTGTAAACTTTCGTTCAAATAGTGGATTTGAGGACCGTATGTGGCTAGAAGGATAGCCCGTGAGTTTTGCCTAGTTGGAGGGTTTCTCACGTAAATCAATCCTTGTGTTTTTTATTGTTTTCTGCATATTTATATTGGATTGATTGATTGCTAATATGGGGCAGGATTATTAAAATTGATTAAGTCGAAAAGTTGGTAATAAATCAACTAAAACCTATTCACCCCCCCCCCCCCTAGGTTGTATTAGACACACTTTATGTATTTTCACAATCAATAAATCACTTTTCCTCATGGGAACGATCCTTACTTGCTGTTGTGCTTATCTTCACGATTCGTGCACTTGCGAGTATAGTTTTTAATAACACGATTTACACCATCATGTATTGAGTAAGATTTTTATTTTCAAAGCAAACAAAAATCTCTCTCACTCAAGCTTCTTAGTGGCCGAAATTTATCACCTTATATTTATAAGGTGACCGAAATTTCTCCTTCTCAAAATAGGGTTGGCCGAATTCTTTGTATAGGAAATCTAGGGTTGGCCAATTTCCTTACTTGAAAAGGAATTGTGCTTTTCCCTAATTCCTATCAATTTAAGAATCCTAACCCTTATAGAACTAGGGTGGCCGAATTCTTTGTGTGGTATGGAGTGTATGTGGACTTAATCCTTACCACATTAGGACTCCTATCACTTAAAAGAATTATAACCCAAATCCAGCACATAGTATTTTATTTACTGATCAGGAAAAGATTTTGATTTAAACTATTAATTACTTAAATAATTAATTAATTTCCATTTAATCAAAACAATAAAATAAAATAATATCTTGGGCTATTTTATTAGCCTTGCCGCCCACACCATATATATATGGGCCTAATATTATTTTTCTTATTTTATTTAATCCATTAGACTTTAAATAAAAGCCCACATGTAAACCAGACTTATTCTTACTAAAAGAAACAAGCCCACATGTCTCCTTTTAATATATTAATATAATAGAGCAGCCCATTAAATAAATAATAGACATATTATATTCTTAATATACTAAATGCAATTCTAGATGGACCCATAAATTGGTCCGATAGAATATATCAAGTGATCCATGCAAGTACGTGTGGATTGTGGATCTTAGCGGGCTATCTAAATTTAAGCTTCAATAGACATAACCTAATCACAATGAACAAATGATTCACTTAGGTCCGATCTATTAATTTTAACTCATTCCACTAAAGAGCTAAAATTGAACTCTTAAATAAAGATAGAATAAGGAGATGTTTCTCATTCTTACCCTATACAATCTTATAGGAGATGGTGTTTCCTCGTAAATAATATCAGTAATCGCCAAGAGCTCATAGACCGCCTATAGCTCCCCAAGTTACCATATTTCCTCATATGACCACATTTTGAACTTGGATATTTTGACTTGTCCAGAAGCCATGTCTTTAATAATCATTATTGAAAACTCAACGTTGAGATTTAATATCCAATACCTCAAAACATCCATATGATGATATTATACTCTCATTTAATAAATGGAGCCACGATGTCCATATCTATAAATGAAGTCCTCTATCGATTAACAAATGAATACCACCAAACTATCGAGGATAGACTATGCTATATAATCGTACTCATTGATAGCTCAAATGATAACACTTGCAACCATAAGTCCATCATTTATCTCAGGATTAAGATCGAATCTCCGATTGTCCTAATAATGAAAAGACTTATATCTAGTGACGGTTCTAGATAAAGTATTTCATTGTGATCCTGTTCAATGCACCCAGTGCACTAGATTCTTTTACTCGAAAACCTTTCGATGATTTTAGACTCATCATAACTCATTTGATCCCACTCAAATGCTAGTAAAAGAATTCTACAACTTTATCAAGATAGAGGTGCCCAACCTTTAACTTAAGTTGTGAACGTTATTCAAGACTAACTAAAGAATTGTGTCTACCTCACACATATCCGGATGTATGAACAATTCTTCATTTCTCATAGTCTTTTGACCTTATGATTATTTACCTTGACAATTATAATAATAAATGCTATAAGTATTTGTAAGAATCAGAAAACACTTTATTAATATGAAAAGATTGTCAATTACAATATTACACTCTTGCTATTGAGCATAATCCTAATAGCTACTTCTTTAGGTAGAGGTGTAGCTCTGGGTGGAGTCCGCCTGATAGGGTATCGGTTCCGTGGGGGCTGGTAGTGCGGCGACCGATATGTAGATTTGTTGGGAGGTCTGTTATGACTTTTCTGAATTGGTGTCGGCTTGAGCCCCCCCCCCCCCCCCTCTTCTGGCGCTTGGCAATTCTCATATCGTCATGCTCCATTTTGACTCGGAACTGCTCGTCTATTTTAACCTGCTCTAGAGCTCTGTTGTAAGCTTCCTGGTAGGTCTTCGGGGGATGTTTGCCGAAGGATCTGAATAGCCTGCATGCCCATATGTTCCTTCTAAAATTGGCCAAAGTCTCATTTTCCGTGAAGACCCCTATCTAGATCACTTCCTTGTGGAACCTCTCTACGTAGGCTCTGAGCGTTTCAGCCCGCTCCTGGATCATATAATGGAGGTGAATGGGATCCTTGGGATTAGGTTTGATGCCCTGAAACTGAACACAGAAGTCGGTTGTCAACCTGGTGAATGAATCAATGCTCCTCACCGGTAGTTTCCTGAACCATGTCTTGGCATAGTCAGTCAGCGTGGTAGGGAACATTCTGTACATGGCGGCCCGGGTAGCATTCAAGACCTCCATCTGGTGAACAAAGCTTTCTAGATGGCTTAGGGGATCCTCGGTCCCAGAAAATTTATCGGCTGGCATCTTGAATTTGGGAGGCTGTTCTGCCTCCTTGATCCTTCTAGAGAAGGGAGCATTTATCTCTTCCAAAGGATCTTTCTGATTTTCCCGGTGTTTACCCTTCTTCAGCTCTTGGATCTCCTTTTCCATTCTGGTGACCTGGTCCCGGATATGTTTGTTGCCATCATTTCCTAATTCCACCTCAGAATCTCGGTCGTCAGATCCCTCCGATGTCGCAGAGGTTTCATCCTACTTCTCTGTATGGGGAGGGTCTTCTCCGACACCCCTGTTGCTGCCTCCTGCCATTGAACGAGGCACCAATGATTAAGCATTGCCATGCATATACATGTCATTTAAATTAGTTGTGCCTACACACACATATATATATATATATATGTTGATATATCATACATGCATTATAGCCATCTATATTATGTGTTTAATTTTTTTTTTATTTGATTAAAATGGGTTATTCACATAATTGGCTATTTTAATGGGATTAGTTTTTAGGAGTAAAAACTTGGTAAATCTCATTAATTACTAATCTTTTTATTAAAGAGTTTAAATACTTAGATTAGTGGGGTCCTTAATATATATATTAGGATTAATTTGATTAAGCTCCTAATAATAATTGGACCCATATAATGTGTTTAGTTTTAATAGTTAAAACTTGGTAAATACACATTTAATAATAATTCTAGTCTTAGTAAACAGTTTACATAGATTTGAATTATCACTAATTCACTAATGGACCTCAAGTTTGTTCTTACGGAGGAATGTCCTCCGGTTCCTACTGCCGATGCCACACGAACTGTTCGTGAGGCATACCAGCGATGGGTCTCATCTGATGAGAAGGCCCGAACATATCTGTTAGCTTCTATGACAGACGTGCTTGTCACAAAGCACGAAGCAATGACTACAGCATTCGAAATTATGGAGTCATTGCAAGCTATGTTCGGGCAGCCCTCCGAGCAAAAGCGACACAAAGCTGTTCGTTCCGCTATGCTCGCTCGCATGAAGGAAGGTACATCAGTTCGGGAACATGTCCTGAGCATGATGTCCTACTTCAACACGGCAGAAGTCAATGGCGGGGCCATTGATGAACCTAGTCAAGTGAGCATCATACTGACGACTCTTCCGAAGAGTTTCGATCAGTTTAAGAACAACTACGGGATGAATAAGTTAAGGTTTAGTCTCACACAGTTGCTCAATGAGCTCGCTACCTTTGAGTCCTTGACCAAGGACAGCAAAAGTAAGACCAGTGAGGCAAATGTTGCCGAACCATCTTCCTCCAATAATAAGAAGAGGAAGAGGTCTGCTGGAGAGGCGAAGGGTAAGCCCAAACCCAAGAAGGCCCAAAGCAAAAAGAAGGGCACCTCCACTGACCAAGACAAAGGAAAATGTTTCCATTGTAACAAGGTCGGGCACTGGAAGAGGAACTGTCCTCAGTACCTGGAGGAGGTAGCCAAGAAGAAGAAGAAAGGTAAATATGATTTACTTGTTCTTGAATCTTGTTTAGTGGAAGATGATTCTTCACCTTGGATTGTTGATTCGGGGGCCACTAACCATGTTTGTTCTTCTTTGCAGTGGACTGATTCTTGGACACAGCTAGAGGAGAGAGCCTTCTCCATGCGTATGGGGTCAGGGGATGTCGTGTCGCCAAAGCAGTGGGAGCAATAAGATTGCAATTTTGTAATAATAATATTTTTTTATTATTGAACAATGTTTTTTATATTCCTGGATTCACACGGAATTTGATTTCCGTTTCTAAGTTGTTAGAATAATTGTATTTTGTTTCTTTTAATAATAAGTTTGTTATTATTGGAAAGAATGGTCTGAATATTTGTTCAGGAATTAATGAAAACAATTTGTATGTGTTAAGACCGTTAATACATACTACACTGCTTAACAGCGAAATGTTTAAGGTTGAAAAACCAAAAACTAAACGACATAAGATTTCTCCAGAAAACGAAACGTATCTCTGGCATCTAAGGCTTGGACATATTAACCTTGACCGGATAAACAGACTAGTAAAAAGTGGATCTTTAAATGAGTTAAAGGTTGGCACCTTACCTGTTTGTGAATCTTGTCTGGAAGGTAAGATGACTAAGAGACCTTTTACTGGTAAAGGGCTTAGAGCTAAACAAACACTAGAGCTTATACATTCAGACATCTGTGGACCAATGAATGTTAAAGCAAGGGGTGGTTATGAGTATTATGTCACCTTTATAGATGACTACTCGAGATACGGATATGTCTACCTAATGCAACGGAAGTCGGAAACATTTGAAAAGTTCAAAGAATTTTGAGCTGAAGTTGAGAACCAGTTAGAAAAGACTATCAAGTCTCTACAATCAGATCGTAGAGGTGAGTACCTTGACCAAGAGTTTGAAGACTTTATGGTCTAGTATGGGATAGTGTCCCAACTCACAGCTCCTGGTACACCTCAGCAGAATGGTGTCGCGGAGAGGAGAAATAGAACCGTAATGGAAATGGTGAGATCTATGATTTGTTTCTCATGATTACCAAATTCCTTTTGGGTATATGCGTTACAAACAGCGGCATACATTTTGAATGTAGTGCCATCCAAATCTGTTCCTGAAACTCCCCTAGAGTTGTGGAATGGTCGTAAAGCTAGTTTACGACATTTTCGCATATGGGGGTGTCCAGCACACGTGCTGAAGAACAAAAGTGGAAAGCTAGATCCCAAGTCTGTGGTCTGCTTGTTTGTAGGATACTCCAAGGAGACCAGAGGTGGATACTTCTATAGTCCTGAAGATAACAAAGTATTTGTATCGACAAATGCAACGTTTCTTGAGGATAACTATATAAGTGATCATAAACCTCGGTCTAAAATTGTATTAAATGAGTTGGAGCCTGGTGAGACCAGTACTCAGTCAACTAGAGTTGTTAATCCATTAACATCTGAAAGTCATATAATTCCTAGTCAGGATACACTACCACCTAGACGTAGTGAGAGGGTTGTGAGACAGCCTGAACGATATTTGGGTGTAAGTGAGGGACAAGATCTTGTCTCTGCTTATAGTATGGATGATCCATTGACATTTAATAATGCAATGGAAGATCCTGAAAAAGAGGAATGGCTTAAAGCCATGAATCTCGAGATGGAGTCTATGTACTCTAACTCAGTTTAGGAACTTGTAGACTTATCGAATAGGGTAAAACCCATAGGATGTAAGTGGATCTACAAGAGGAAGAGATGAGTAGACGGGAAGGTTGAGACCTTCAAGGCAAGGCTAATGGCCAAGGGTTATACCCAGAAAGAAGGGGTCGATTATGAAGAGACCTTCTCGCCAGTAGCCATGTTTAAGTCTATTCGGATTCTCTTATCCATTGCTGCCTATTTAGATTATGAAATTTGGCAAATGGATGTCAAGACTGCATTCTTGAATGGCAATCTTGATGAAAGCATATACATGATGCAACCAGAGGGATTTGTGTCTCCAGATCAAGAGAAAAAGGTTTGCAAGTTGCAAAGGTCCATTTATGGACTTAAGCAAGCATCTAGATCTTGGAACATAAGGTTTGATGATGTGATCAAAACCTATGGCTTCGAGCAGAACGTTGATGACCTTGTGTCTACAAGCGCATCATTGACAAGAAAGTAGTTTTCTTGGTCCTATACGTAGATGACATCCTACTCATTGGGAATGATGTAGGAGTGTTGTCTGATATAAAGGGCTGGCTGGCTAGCCAATTCCAAATGAAAGATTTGGGAGAGGCAAGTTATGTTCTAGGGATCCAACTAATAAGGGATCGTAAGAACAAACTCATAGCATTGTCTCAGGCATCATATATCGACAAGATTCTTATGCGATTTTCGATGCAGAACTCCAAGAAAGGTAATTTACCTTCTAGACATGGGGTTCACTTGTCTAAGGAACAGTGTCCTAAGACACCTCAAGAAGTTGAGGATATGAGACGTGTGCCATATGCATCAGCAGTAGGTAGTCTCATGTATGCTATGTTATGCACGAGACCGGACATTTGCTATGCAGTGGGAGTAGTCCGCAGGTACCAGTCCAACCCAGGATTAGATCATTAGGTTGCTGTCAAGAATATTCTCAAGTATCTTCGGAGAACGAGAAACTATATGCTAGTGTATTCCGGACAGGATTTGATCCCGTTAGGATACACAGATTCTGATTTTCAGTCAGACAGGGATTCTAGAAAATCCAAGTCTGGATCAGCATTCACCCTAGGTGGTGGAGCCATTGTGTGGAGAAGTATAAAGCAATCTTGCATTGCTGACTCCACCATGGAAGCCGAATATGTAGCTGCTTGTGAAGCTGCTAAAGAGGCTGTTAGGCTCCGTAAGTTCTTGAGTGATCTGGAAGTTGTTCCAGATCTGGATAAGCCCATCACACTTTATTGTGATAACAGTGGTGCTGTGGCTAATTCCAAAGAACCAAGAAGCCACAAGAGAGGGAAGCATATAGAGAGAAAGTATCATCTCATTAGAGAGATAGTGCAGAGAGGAGATGTGATCGTCACCAAGATAGCCTCACAAGACAATCATGCTGATCCATTTACGAAGACCTTACCGGCTAAAGTGTTTGAAGGTCACCTAGAAGGTCTAGGGTTACGAGACATGACTCACATGCTTTAGTGCAAGTGGGAGATTGTTGGGGTTTTTGCCCTAAAGCTTGTAATATGTAAATGTAATTTGAACATAAATAAAAGAAGTAGTATATTCATTCATATTGTGTCATACTTTATATAACATGTGCACTTAACATCCAAAATTGCCGGATGTAATTTCAAACTGAGTATATGAGTGTCATATATAGATGGATTCAGTTTGAAACGAGCAATTTAAAGAGTCCGTAGATAGCAAATAAAGCTGGGTACTTTATTTGTGGTTAATCTACAGCTGCGGTCCATTTCGTAGTGTACGGTGATCCTATCCTAGATCATTCATATGTAGATATGAGAATGGAGGCACCTTGTATGATGTGATCATATAGGACTGGGCCATGATCTATATGAATCTCTCACTAAGATCCGTTTAACGATAAGATTCATATATATCAACTAATGATGGCTATATGTGGGTGATCTTAATCCTGAGTGTCTTATCGACTCCTTCAGGTTAGATCGTGGTCTTTGATATACCATGGGTGAGGTCGGAGTTGCATTCCCGATCAATATACTCCGTATGTTGGGATCGCGGTTTGGCTTGTGGCTGGGAAGGTTTGTACACAATAGTGGAATCCACTCCTTCTTGTGAGAAGTAGATGGTAGTTCCCTTAAGGGTTGATTCGGGGCTTGAACAATATAAGCGCTCTCCTAATTCCGTAAGGAATGTAGGATTTATTGTTCATTAGAGAATCAATGGTACTTAATGGAAAGATATGATTAGAGGGGTAAAACGGACATTATGACCCAGCTCTAATTATGAACTACTTGTGGAGGATTATACCATATGTAATAGCTATATCAATGGACACCGAGAGTTATTGGTTTGTGTAAAAACGTCTACAGTTGAGAGAGTGCAGCTTCGGGTTTTTATTGGAATAACACCGAAGTTAATAATCATGAAATATTAATTAAAGAGTTTAATTAATAATTTCTAAGGATTATTGGATCTCAAAATACTGTGGGTCCATTAGGTCCCCTTGCTAGCCCGATCGATTTAGGTAACAAGGGTCACGATTAATTAATTGGATTGTCTAATTAATTGTGTTACGAAAGTGACACGTATTTATTCGGGAATTAATTGAATAATGGGATTATTTAATTAATGAATAATGGTGATTAAATAAATTAAATAATAAGATTATTTAATTATGTAGTTAATCACTAAATGGAGGGTGTTAGTTGATATTTGATTTTGAATAAAATAAGATAATATGATTATTTTATTTTATTAAATTAAATATTTGAAATTGAATTTCAAATGTTTGAATTAAAAAATAAATATTTAATTAATTTTTTTAAGATATGAGATATCTTTGAAATGTTTTTAAAAATCAAATTTGATTTTCGGTTTTGTTTTTAAATATATATTAGATATATATTTTTTAATAAAAAAATGAAAAAAAGTAATTAGATTACTTATATACCAAATGAAAAAAAAAAACTTACATAGCAAACTTTGAAAGAGAGAAACAGTGAACAGCAAAAAAAAGCAAAAGCAAACAAAAGAGAGAAAAAGTTAGGGTGTGGTGAGACCACAAGGGCTGCACCTCTAGAGTTTGTTTTTGTATGTGTGTTCTTCTCTTCTTCCTCCATACAGGTCCTAAATATCGTGACGCGCCTACACGCTGTTACCAGTTCCGGGAGATAGCAAGGAAGATCACGTGGTTCAAATCAGGAGCAGTTCGTATCAAAGTGAAGGAGCCTCCTACGTAGGTATGAAAATGTTTCATCACTTTACTTTATTATTGCATTTGATTATTACTGTACAAAAGGGTTAGTTTAAATGATTGCATAAAAATTTTTAAAACCCTTCCGCTGCGCAATCTGTAACCCCAGGTTCCATCAGCTGAAGGATGAGGAAGAAGAAGAAAGCTAGGGTTGGCACAAATGTGGAGAGTTTCGGAAATTTGCTTGAATGAAGTGAGCACGTTGTGGAGGAGCGTGGTTTATATAGAAGCAACTACTTGTAACGGGCAGAGAAAGTAATCAATATCGGGGGATAATCGGTGATGTAGAGGGAACGATTTCAAGAAACGCGCGCTTCCGAGATATTTCCTTTTTTGAATTCGGCCTACCCCAGCCAGCCACGTGGAAGACCCATTTAAGTAATCGTGCAAGGGGAAGATTCCATTCTACAAAAAAGTTATAAAAATTCTCCAAGTGTTTTAAATCTTAACTCCAACCCTGACCTGGTATCGGTGTTCAAGTCATGGGGGACTTCTGTTAACAGGGTTTTCTGGCAAGGGACCAAAGGAGAATTTTCCAGCAAGTGTTTACCTAGGAGGGACCAATCCCATATCGCCAATACCTAGCCTGATCAATGCCATTGCCCAGAGGAAATCAATATCTGGTAAGGCCGGGACCTCGACCACTTACATGCCCTGATGAAGCACTGGAGGTACGGACAAGGAAGAGATGGTACCACGCTGAACATCCACTCTGATACTTGGTACCGCAATATCAAAAACCCAACCAATTCAACCAATATAGCTGCCCAACATAGCAAAAACCATTAATAAAGTAGTATCTTTCATGTCCTTCTGGTTCCTTTGTATTTGTCCTTCTTAATTTCCACTATAAGAAAGGAACCATGGTACGAAGTACCAATCCCCGCTGCGACCTCCGGGGTAGCATGTTTAGGGTGTTGATCAGAAATTTACTCCCTGAGTGAATTTTCCCATCAACACAATTAAAACACGTTAAATTCAAATCACCTAAGGACTAATATGATTTTCGATATATATATTGTTAACCGAGAAATCCACTCAGGGAGGAAAATTTTGATTAACACCATATTCCACTACTGATAGGTGGTAGTAGGGGAGGTACCTTAGTTACCGGGGTTCCTTTGGGCTATTAGAGATGAAGACGAACAAGAACAAAGGAACCATAAGGAATATGAAGGGCACTATTTTATTAAAATAAGTACTGTGTAAAAGTTACAACACTCTCTCCTTACTCTCTCTAACACAAAAATGGAGATGGAGAATTCCGTTTATGTCGATAAGTGGCTACTATCCTTCCAGTGATTGTCTTAAACTCTCACTGATTTCAGAGAACTCACAAGAAGTTTCTCTAGGTATAGAAATCTCTTTTTTTCTGATCCAAATATGATCTAGGGATCCCCTCTCTTTGTCCTTCAAGGGCGTATGTATAGGTCTCCAATATCCCACAGAATCTAGTTGTATTCATGAGGATTATTTGGAGTCTTTTTTTACGAGTTGAAAGGAGTGTAGTGAGGCTAAAGGCGTGGGATTTGATCCCGTTAATTACTATCGTGTTTAAACTATGATTCGGTTGACGGTTTGGTCTCATTTATGGCTCTTTAAATGGAAAAAGAATCAACTTTCATAGCTTGCGTTACTTGGAGGGGTACACTGGTTCTACGCCCTAGTGGCGTGGTACACTGGTGTACTTTTCTGACTTACTGGCGTGGCGCTTATTCTATCATGCTGGTGGCTTCGTAGTGATATCCATCCTGCTGGACATGAGGGGGGCCTGTCTTGGTTGGTCTCTGGCTGATGTCAAGGTGTTCTGGAACACCAGGTATGCTTGGTGGTACCTAGGTTCTAGTCATGAGGGACCGGGTACCTGTAAGGCACTAGGTCTACGATATCGTGGTACCCCTTTCGTCAGGTGTCATAATGGATGCCCGCCGTGGTACCTATTCTTCCTGGTTGAATGTCTTTGGTGCTTCATCTAGGTAGGTTGGAAGTCGAGGTTCTAGTTTTTACCAGGTACTGATTCCATCTGGGTCGTGGTTTTCAAAAGGAATTTATGGGCATGCAGGTTGTTCCGATCCTTCACTAAGCATCCACTAGAGACATACTATGAGGCCTACGATAGGGCTCTTAAACAAGTGGAGATAGATGAACAGCTTTGTGTCAAGATGGAACATGACGACATGAGATCTGCCAAGCCCCAAAATGAGGAGGCGACCAAGCTCGCTCAAATTCAGAAGAACCAAAATAAGCCTCCCAACAAGTCTACATACCGGATACCACCTTACCAACCTCAACGTAACCGGTACCCCGCCAGGCGGTCTTCTCCTACAGCTATACCCCCACCCAGGGAAGTGGCGCGGATAGCTAGAGAAGAAGAAGGGTACATCCATTATAGCCCTCTGAATGCGTCTCGCAAGACAATCTATCTCGCCATCCGTGACAAGGGGTTTCTCATGAAACCTGGTCCAATAAAGGCACCAGCCGATCAACAGAACCACTACAAGTACTGCGACTTCCAAGAGGATGTGGGGCACCGGCCATTTACAGTTTAGAAACTGGTACAAGACTAAAATCATAACATTTTATTTGTCGCGCGCGCTGCATATACATTATCACCGGTGATTAACATTTCATTTCACATTTCATTTACTACTGACGTTGAACTAAAACATTACTTTTAAAAATATATATAGATATATAGATATATATATATATATATACAGTCTTTCTACTGTCAGTTCATCCTGATATAAAATATATTAGGACGAAGAATGTAGACCATAGATTATGGAGAAGTTTTGACAAGTGCATACACATTGAGTCAAAGTATGTAAATCTATTGGTCCACATTCTTCGTCCTGATATATTTTATATCAGGACGTACTAACAATAGAAAAAATTGTATATCTATATATATATATAACAATACATTTGCATTACTAAATCATAAAAGGACCAAACATTTAAACATTTAAGCAAAAAGTTCTAGTAAGGGTAAAACTTATTTAAAAGGAATTAAGTAATAAATATGTAAGTAAAGACTAAGTAGGAAAATGAGTTTATATACATATATAAACGCTTATATTAAAATATTTGAGAACATAATAATATGGTAAATAAATTTGTTTTCTAAAAAAACATTTGTGCAATTACGTACTATGCAAAAAAAAATCTACTTACCTCCGGTGATAGCAAGTTTAAGGTTTCACTAACGATATAAGGAAATCATGAGAGGAACCTAAACATATAGAATATAATCCCTCAATTAAACCAGCCAAATAAAAGAAATCTAACTCAACTTTGTAAGTACATTTTTTATTCATTTTCATGAAGAGATTTCAGAAAAACAAATTTTAGTGCTCAAACGTTTGTGATACGAAAATCTTAAGGGCCTCAAAAAATTGCAAAACTTAGTCAATAAATCCAAATATTGGATTAATAACTCCCCTAAAAATATCATAATTTTAACAAACATCTATAAATCTCTATAATTTTTAAACACACAAGGGTCAATCCTGATAGCGTAAATTTTGATCCTCTAATCAGATTTTGTATCAACTTTTAACAATCTTACAGACCACAAAAATTCCAACATTTTATTTATGGAGTAATACATCAATAATTTATCTCTATACCAAAAATCAGAGTTGTAACTATCTCCACTTGAGAATTAAAATTCCTACAACACCAAGAGCTCATGACAGTCAGCCTGAATATCATGGCTTAAACATCATATATACTCAAAGAATTAAAATACTTATATAGCACCACAATTCATGAAAATTTATATCTTGATTCAATTATGCCTCTAAAACCATAATACAGAAAATAAAAGTTAAATAAATCCCCAATTTTAATTTAAAATTACTCCAATACAATAAGATCAGTTTGATGATTCAGAAAATCTGCATATGTAATTGATTTAGAATTAAAATCTCCCTAAGATGAACACCACCAAAAATTCCGAAAATTCACTTTCATCAATCTTAACATTTTAAATGTAGTCACAAATAAAATTGTATCATAAAAACAATAATATACCTTGAAAGTCTGTCAAACTTAGATATAACTTGAATAGCTAGCATAAAGAAAGAGACAAATGTTTGAACACAATAGAGTTCTTTTTTTCATATATCTATAGTCAAATAAAAAATCTTTGTGCCAAAATGATAGCTATGAAAAATCTCAATTAGAAATTAGAAATAACTACATAAAATAAAATGAGTAATATCAAAACAAATATTGGATTGTAAACGTTACGCAAATATATCAACTTTCATCAAAACATTTCAAAGAGTCAAACCTATATACAAAAAGCTTTTATAAGTTGATGAAATACTTTTTTTTTAATCCATATACACCATGCAATAATCTTAGATTTTGAAAATTATTCAATCTTTAGTCATAAAACTATGAATATGCTTTCTAATAATTAAAATATCACTAAAGATTACAATTACACGTTATCTTGAAAGGGTGGTCTACACTAGTGCAACAATTGACCAAATGTTTAGACTTTTGAATCCCTTTTGTTCTCATCATAATCATAAAAACCATCATAATCGTCAAAACCAATTTGTATCAAAATCTCTAATCACTCGATTGATAAGATCCCTGAAGGTAACATGTGTTTATGGTAACGCCAAAAGATATCATCAAAGAATTCTTAATGCATCATTTACGCAACTAATAATTCAATGGCATATTCAATCGTCACCAACGAAGGAGGCCTTACAACTTTTCTTTAGAAAACCATAAGAATTAAAGACAACTCATCATATTATCCATAACTTAGTATCAACTAGAAAAATTCAAATTCAATAATCAATTTAAATACAACTTACATCTCTAACGGCATAAGGAAGAATCTAATCTTTATCAAAGACTACACCAAAATCATGCAACTCCAAATTGTATAAATCGACTTTGAGCATTATGTACATGTCACCAATTTCTTTTTAATATACTACAAATCCTCTCATAGGTAGGTAGTGATCTCACCATCAAAATTACAAAGTTATAACCTTATCGGACAAAAATGAGTCTATTGAATACATCATAGAACATCAATAAATAAACTAATATTAAATAAATTATTTATCCTATAAAATTGATACATGAATAGTACTCAATATCACTTAGAAATATTACATATCAAATAATAATTCCTCAAACTTTACCCAAAATTTACGATTATCACTTCAATCCTACCTACCCATGTATCTCCTAGAAAACACGACTAACAACTTTTCTATTCCGTAACTCCAATAAGTAACTTGTAGAATAATAGTATTATGCTATGAAACCACGGTAACTTTAACTCTTGGAAAAACAATTATCAGAAAATCAACTCCATAAAACTCGTCTAGAAATTGACTTATTCATGTATATGAAACACCAAGAGACACATATCATAATCAAATAGTCCTCATTATTTAACATTTCATTTGGTTCCACTAACCAACTTAAACTAAGAGTATTTAGGACCCTAAAATATTGATTGTAAGAAACTGAGAATATTAAAACCTAGCAAAATACCAATTGTAAAATATTAGAACCTATCAATACTGATTGTCAAATATTAGAACATATCGATTGTCTATAACTAACACCCAAAAGTTAATAGAATCTCAAACCTAATGCTTTGATACCATTTGTAACAGCCCATACCCACCAAGTAGATATTGTCCTCTTTGGGCTTCACGCACACGCACGCGTCCTTCACCCTCACGGATTTGCTTTGGATCATGGGCTTCACGCAAGCATCCTTTACCCGTCGCCCAAAACGCGTCTACTTAGTTAGAAAAGACCCAGGCTTATATACAAACCATGGACCTCACTTGCTAGTGATGTGGGATGTGACAATCTACCCCCCTTCGGACCTCGCGTCCTCGTGAGGGTCCAAACACAATCACAAATCGAAATCCACATCCACACCAGGTAGCAACCAGGCTCTGATACCATTTGTAATAGCCCATGCCCACCACGTAGATATTGTTCACTTTAGGCTTCACGCACGCGTTCTTCACCCTCACAGATTTGCTTTGGATCTTGGGCTTCACTCAAGCATCCTTCACCCATGGCCCAAAAAGATTCTACTTAGTTAGGAGAGACCAAGGCTTATATACAAACCATGGACCTCACTTGCTAGCGATGTGGAATGTGATAGGTCGTGCACATTCTTTGTTTTTTGAGGAAACCTTAAAGCCCTAGTTTTGGAGAAGCTTATAAATACTTCCTATTCTTTTTGAAAGACACACCACAGAGTCTACAGTTACAAATTAATTCCTTTTGCTACACAACCATTCATAGTTATACATTTAGGGTTGGAAGAAAAAGAAGAATTAATAATTGGAAGGTTTGAAGAATTCATTGAAGATCAAGATGAGTTCTATCTTTTCTATCTCTTGTCTTACTATTTTCATTATGTGTAACTAAATCCATACTAGGGAATCGATGTGAATCTATGTAATGCTCGTGTTATGATTCAAGCTCCATATTTTTATTTATTAATTCAAATTCAGATTTATTCAATTCATTATATATCTTATTCTTGACTTGTATTGATCTATGGAAATCAATTGATACTTGTCTAGGGTTTCGATAATTTATAACTTGAGATTGGGCTATAGGAATATAGGTAGTCTTAATTACTTTTTCAATTGAATAAGTATAATTGTTCTTGACATAGGAATATGCGATACAATTTTGGTTCACAAATTCTTGCACGTAATGGGCTCTTGGCTATTGCTCACACCTTGGAAAAGGGTGAGTAGTGGTTGAAAGCACGTGGCTAAACCCGAATAGGAATAACGGTAAAACCATAATTAAGATACGAATGAACCCTGAATTTGGATTGAATCTTGTTAATGGAGTTGATTGATGAACATTGAGTATTACATATGGGGAGCATCAGCTACCTGGTTTTCCATCTCTTGATCACAAACACCAATTCTTTTAATTGCTTCCTTTGTTTAATTTAATTTAGCTTTAGTTTAATTAATTCTCAAATAATATCTTGGTTACTTTTAATTTGATTAGAATTAGAATTAGTTTAATCAATAAATCACTTTTCCTCTTGGGAATGATCTCTACTTGCCGCTGTAGTAATCTTCACGATTCATGCACTTGCGAGTATTATTTTTATAAACACGATTTCACATATCAGTAACCATTTATCATAATTTCCTTTCACTCTCCAACCAGTTAATTGCAATACTACCATTTTATCATCTTTTTCACTTCCAGAAGTTGCATGTTTAACATGGAACATTAGTCAGTGAGGATGTTTCATGTTAAACATGAAAATTTTGGAATTCTTGAATTTCAACACCTTAGTCATATTCCATGTTTAACATGAAACATTACTGATATTTCATATTAAACATAAAACATCAGAAAGGTTGAATTTCAATACAATAGTCATGTTTCATGTTAAACATGAAACATCTTGAAATCTTGAATTTCAACAACAATCAATCTAGGTCACGGATTTCCTGATTGATTGGCCTCCGGCACTTGGGCACCTCCTCTGGCCCTAGTCGGGTCTCCTCCTCTCTTCATCTCTCTTCATCTCTTTTTCTCTTTCTCTTCAACTTCTTCATCGGCGTCTTCTACGTTCAATTCAGTCACCGTCACTTCGAGCTTGTCGCCATCACTCCGAGGACATCGTCGTCACTTCGGTTGTCGGTCACCTCTCCTCCTCTCTATTCCCTCTCTCTCTCTCTCTCTCTCCAATGTTTTTTCTTCACATCTAGTTTTTTTTATATAAATTAAAAAAACGGTCATTTTAGACTATGTACCTTACTACTGGTTATAAAAAATCACACCAATACTTTTTGATTAAAAACAATAGGATTTGGCTAGTATATTCATGGTAGGTATCATGGCAAAACTTTTGCTGCCAACTGGCAACCAAAGTGTGTTTGGGACTGTGGAACAACCGGTTGAAACCGGTTTCTCCCCAAAACATCATTAATAAAAAAAAAATTTTAATATAAAATTAGTTTTATTTTATATATTATTAATATATTAAATTATATTTTATTATTATATATTAATTGAACAGTAAAACTATATTAAATATAGAAAAATTGAAAACTATTAATATAAAGTTAATAAATAATAAAATTATATTAAAATGTAGAATTGTAAATATTTGTAGAATGATATTATTAAATAATATTATTACATTTTTAATTTGAAAATTTGAAAATATAATTAAAATGATATTAATTTGCAATAAAATTATATTTATCATAAATAATATAATGAAAATTGTGAAAATAAGTAATTATTTGTGATATATTACTAAACTGCAAACATTTTATAGTATATATATATAATATATATATATATATATAATTGTTTATATTTGATTGAGAAGTAAAAATAATAATGAAAAGTATAAAAAAAGAAAAGAGAAATTGTTTCTGGGAACAACTTCAACATTGGTGGGAACCAATTTAACGTTTTAACCAATGTTGGAATTTTTTTTGGGAACCACTCAACCTCAATAAAGGGAACGACTTTTCTATTTTAGGAATCACTTTAACGTTGTAGTCAATGTCAAAGTTATTCCCGGAAACAACTACTCGTTAGGAACAATTTCAACGTTGATAGAAACCACTTTAATGTTCTAACCAACCTTGTAGTTGTTTCTAGGAACCACTCAACTTTAATAAAGGGAACAACTTTTACATTATGGAAACTACTTTAACGTTCAAATCAACTTAGAAACAATTACTCGTTTGAAATAACTTTAACGTTGATGGAAACCACTTCAACGTTCTAACCAATGTTGTAGTTGTTTCTAGGAACTTGAAAATACAACTCAAGCGTGTATCTAATAACCTGAGGAGGGGGGAGTGAATAGGTTTTAATCAAGTTAATTACCAACTTTTCTTGATTAATCAATATTAAATTTTTACCCCGTAAACAAACATACAAAATCAAGTATAAAATGCGGAAATTAAATAACACTTGATTTTTACATGGAAACCCTTCAACAAGGGAAAAACCACGGGCTAACCACTTAGCCACTCAGATCCTCAAATCCACTATTGTAATGATGTTTACAACCAAGGTTGACTTCTAGTCACACCATTCTCGGTCACTAACCCACCACTACTACCCAACGGGCCTTTATAATTAATTCATGATCACTTTGCTTACCAACCACACCTTGGTTGCAAGACTTCACTTGCTTGTGCACTACACCTAATAGTCACAAGACTTAACTCTCAAGAAGAGATTAACAACCTATGTGAATATATGAATATTCAAAATGCAATTAATGCTAGGCAAACTAAATGTTTGTGTAGGGATTATATGGCGGCAATAAAAACAATCTTAGATATTAATGTCTATATGAATGCTCATAAAGACTTAACTAGATATAAATATGTAAATCTAAAATCTAATCATCAAACAAAAGCCAATCAACAAGAGTTGTCATTAAACATGGCAAGGACAATAAATGCAATCATCAAATGCAATAAATAAGTCATAAACAATAATGTCTAAATGCAAATCATAAATCCTTAGCTAGAGGGCAAAATGGTCCTAAATTCTAGCTATCAATGAAATGCTAATCTCAACCAACACATGAAGACTCAAATATATTAAAAACAATATTAAGCAAAGAGTCATGCATTTAATCAACTAAATAAATGTAATCTTAGGCTAATATGAACATATATATGTAACAAAAAGTTATGGAGCATGTTCAAGTTACCTAGTGATGAAACCAACAAAGACCTATGAATATTTTATGCTTGAATGATGCTAGATGTTCATGGGAGTGTGTTTGGTTGAGTAAAAATGGGTTCTTGGAGCTCTCTCTCTCTCTTGAAGTCACTTTCTCTCACTAGGGATGTAAATTTCTGAGCTCTAGGTCAAAATGTGGAAGAAGATGACGTATATAGGGTAGGAAAAATGACACCAGGGAAAAGACCAAATTGCCCCAGAATTCACGTCTTCCGCGGGAGGCTCTACGGGAGGCTCCTGCAGAGACATGTCAGGCGGAACTCACTAGAGAGATTTACGCATATGACTTCGTAGGAGGCTCATGCATAGACATGTCTTGTGGAACCCACTGGAGGGCTCTCCGCAGGAGACTTCGCGGGAGACCTGTCCCGTGGCAACTGTAAAAAATGCACACCCACTTGAATTTTCAAGGGGTTTTCAAGGGGACTTAAGCAAGACCAAAAGACACACCAAAAAAGAAAGGAAGAGACAAGAAAGAGATGCACACATGTAAGCAAAAAGGCACAATGCAAGATGAATAAACATGCATGAGAATAGTGTGTGTATGTGTGTGTGTGTGTGTGTGTGTGTGTGTGTGTGTGTGTGTGTGTGTGTGCGTGTGTGTGCAACTAAGTCTCTTCAAGGAGTTAAGCACAAGTGATATACCTTTGAGTGTTCTTGAGCTTGAGGTCTTGAGAATGCCTTTGAAGCTTGATCATGCACATTGAAGGCCTAGTCTTTTGGTTTGTCATGAAATAAGCCAATCATAAAAATGAGGTTCTTACAGAACCACTCAAATTTAGCAAACGGAACAACTTTTACATTATGGAAACCACTTTAACGTTCAAATCAACATCAAAATTGTTCCCCGAAACAATTACTCGTTTGAAAGAACTTCAACATTGATACAAACCACTTCAACGTTGTAGTTCTTTTCGGGAACCACTCAACTTTAACAAAGGGAACAACTTTTACATTATGGAAATCACTTTAACGTTCAAATCAACGTCAAAATGGGCAAAATGGTTCCCATAAACCATTACTCGTTTGAAATAATTTCAACTTTGATGGAAACCACTTTAACGATCTAACCAACGATGTAGTTGTTTCCGTGAACCACTCAACTTTAACAAAGGGAACAAATTTTACGTTATAGAAACCACTTTGAGGTTGAAATCAACTTCAAATTTGTTCCCGGGAATAATTACCCGTTTGAAACAACTTCCACGTTGATGGAAACCACTTTAACGTTCTAACTAACATTGTAGTTTTTTACGGGAACCACTCAACTTTAACAACGAGAACAACTTTTACATTATGGAAACCACTTTAACATTGAAATCAACGTCAAAATTGTTCCCAGGAATAATTACTCATTTGAAACGTTGAACTTGTTTCAATCGTGTTGGGGTTTTTGCCCTAAAGCTTGTAATTTGTAAATGTGAATTGAACATAAATAAAAGAAGTAGTTTATTCATTCAAATTGTTTCATACTTTTATATAACATTTGTATTTAACATCCAATATTTCCGGATGTAATTTTGAACTGAGTATATGAATGTTATATACAGACGGATTCAGTTTGAAAACGAGCAATCTAAAGAGTCCGTAGATAGCAAATAAAGCTGGGTACTTTATCTATGCTTAATCTACAACTGCGGTCCATTCCGTAATGTACGGTGATCTTATCTTGGATCATTCATATGATGATATGAGAATGGAGGCAACTTGTATGATGTGATCATATAGGACTGGGCCACGATCTATATGAATCTCTCAATAAGATCCGTTACATGATGAGATTCATATATATCGACAAATGATGGCTATACATGGGTGATCTTACTCCTGAGTGTCTTATCGACCCCTTCAGGTTAGATCGTGGTTTTTGATATACCATGGGTGAGATCGGAGTTACATTCCCGGTCAATATGCTTTGTATGTTGGAATGGCGGTTTGGCTTGTTGTTGGGAAAGTTTGTACACATAGTGGAATCCAGTAGTTCCCTTAAAGGTTGATTCGGGGCTTGAACAATATGAGCGTTCACCTAATTCCGTGAGGAATGTAAGATTTATTGTTCATTAGAGAATCAATGGTACTTAATGGAAAGATATAATTAGAGGGGTATAACGGACATTATGACCCAACTCTAATTATGAACTACTTGTGGAGGATTATACCATATGTAATAGCTATATCGATGGACACCGAAAGTTATTGGTTTGTGTAAAAACATCTACAGTTGAGAGAGTGCGGCTTCGGGTTTTTAGTGGAATAACACGGGAGTTAATAATCATAAAATATTAATTAAAGAGATTAATTAATTATTTCTAAGGATTATTGGAGCTCAAAATACTGTGGGTCCATTAGGTCCCCTTGCTAGCACGATCATTTTAGGTAACAAGGGTCACGGTTAATTAATTGGATTGTCCAATTAATTGTGTTACAAAAGTGACACGTATTTATTCGGGAATTAATTGAATAATGAGATTATTTAATTAATGAATATTAATGATTATGTTAATTAAATAATTTGATTACTTAATTGTGTAATTAATCATTAGATGGAGAGTGTTGTTTGATATTTAATTTTGAATGAAGATAAGATAATTTGATTATTTTTATTTTCATTTAATTAAATATTTAAATTTGAATTTAAAAGAGTTTGAATTCAAATCAAATCAAATAAATTAATATTAATTAATATCTTTAAAGATATCATATATCTTAAAAGATTTGATTAATTAGTTTTATTAAAAATATATATGACATATGCTTTTGGAAACTAGGACAACACAACATACGTTCAGAATTGATAGTCAATTTTGAGCGTATAGAACAAAAGAAGAGAAAAAGAAAAACAAACCCTAGAAAGTGTTCTAGGTATTTTTCGGCAAAAAAAATTTCTTCTTTTCTTCATCCTCTTTGTTCCTGAGTGCCGTGAAGCACCCACATGCCGTTACCAATCTCGGGAGATAGCCAGGAAGATCTTGTGGTTCAAATCAGGAAGCAAATCGAAAAGAAGAAGGAGCCTACAAATGTTGGGGTGAAATAGTTTCATCTCTTTCTTATTGTTTTCGATTATTATTGTACAATTGGTTTAATTGATGATTGCATTGAAATTTTTTTAAAAACATCATTCCGCTGCGCAATCCAAAATCTGGAACCTACAAAAATGGTATAAGAGCCAATTTTGTACAGTATAATCGAATTGGATTGCTCCTGATTGCATGTATAAATGTGTAGGCACTTTCCAATGATTGTATGATGTTTATTTTTTTTATAAATATGATTGATCGTTAATTGGATGGTACAATGGGTTTAGGGTTCTTATTAAAGGTTGTAATATTTTTTTTTCAATGTAATATTAATGCCGGGATATATTTTTATTTTTTTTTATTTTTTTTCTTCTGTATTTTCTTTGTTGTATTTTTTCCACTATGTATTTTGTTGTAAAATATGTATGAATAAATCTGACAAAGAAGACGAATGGTGAAAGAGCGAAATCAGAAACACGCGCGATGAGCACTGTTCACGGACACTGTTCACGCTGTACTCGTGTGGGCAGCCTACGTGCATGAATGACGGCTATGCGCGAAAGCGTTATGGGCTGAAAATTCGGGACGTTAGGTTTCTGAATTTATAAAAAGATTTTGGGCTGGATTTTTTTTATACGCCTTGGGCCTCTAATAAGTGTTAGAGTAACACTTGAGCTTTAGGTTTGATTCATGAGATGAGTCATAACATAAAATAAATAAAAAATTAATCAAGTTGGACTTGGTTAAAAGCCCAAAATAAGAAGAACTCAAAGACTTGAAGAATATTGGAATTACTTGAAGACCAAGGAATGCCTTGGATAACTTTTGTAATAAGATATATATATATATGTTTTAAGTTAAATAACTTATTGTACTCGGTCAACTCATTTATGCTTTTATTATGAGATAATTAAAGCATTGTCATGTATATACACATCGTTTAGATTAGGTGTGCCTACACATATATATGTTGATAAGTCATACATGCATTATAGCCTTCTATATTATGTGTTTACTTTAATTTAATTAAAATGGGTTATTCACATAATTGGCTATAAGTTAATGAGATTAGTTTTTAGGAGAAAAAACTCGGTAATTCTCATTAATTACTAATCTATTAAAGTGATTAATTACTTAGATTAGTAGGGTCCATTATAAATATTAGGTTTAATTCGATTAATCCCCTAATTATAATTGGACCTAATAATGTGTTTAGTTTTAATAGTTAAAACTTGGTAAATACACATTTAACAATTCTAGTCTTAATAAATAGTTTACATAGATTAAAATTATCACTAATGAACTAGATTTTTAACAGTTAAAAATCATATTAGTTTATTAGTTATTGGAATAGGATTCTAATAATTTGTGATTAATGCACTAGACGTTTAGATTGAAATTAACTGTTTAATCTTGTTTAATCTAGATGCATTAATATTAATAGAAAACCCTAATTATAAAATAGTGAGTGGGAGAGGGATATATGACATTATATCCCGCAGTCTCCATCATTAGTTCAACACTGTGAGATTCGAGTGGGGCCTCTTGACGCTTTGCTTTCGTCTTCCCTAAAAAGGGTTTCCATAAGAATCAATACCAAGGTTAACTTTCTAAACAGATAGGATTTCTGAGGGTATTTCGAGATTGACCGACCCTAAGGAGGCAATTCTCGAGTTAAGCTCATGAGATCTGAAATGATGGGTTACACTCATATGGTTTTAATTAAAATAGTTAATTAAAAACCTAACTGAATAAACGATGGTCTAATGATATTGGAATAAGAGTTATTCTGGTATATCATTTGAATGAGAAGGTCTCGATCCAACATGTAAGAATTTGACCGACCCTAAGGCGACACTAACTTGTGGTATGTTGGATTGTCGTGGCATAGAAATGTTGGAACCCCGTTCACTGGTAACGCAGCGGAAATAGGTTTTAAATTTTTTATACAGATCATAAACGATCTGAGACCAGTGAACTTAGGATCGCAATTCTTTTTCCAGAACTAATACATACAATATGTAAACACAGGAAATTGTAATCAATATATTAAAAAGAAATTTAGAACCTTACCAACGTTTGGAGGCTCCTTCACTTCACGATATGCTCCTGATCTGTACCACTGATCTTCCTAGCTATTCCCGGAACTGGTAACTGCGTGTGGGCGCGTCACGTACTCAGGAACTTAGGAGGATGTAGAGAAACGAAGAAGAAACTTTTTCTTCCAAGAGAATACACAAACTAGAACAATTCTAGTTGTTTAAAAGAAAAAAAATCTTAAATTTATTTTTCTTTGTTTCAATAGTACCCGTACTATTTGCTCCATTTTTTTCTCTTTTTTTTGATTGATTCACGCACAGCTGTGCGTTTTTCACTTTTTGTTTCTCTTTTAAAAAAAAATCACCCGCAGCTCAGAATGCTGCAATTTACGTAACCAAATAGAGGCACAGGTAAGGGGAGGTTGCTTGACAGAATTCCTCAAACAAGTGCGTGATAGCATTCAAACTGGGAAGGAAGTATAAGTAGACACTAGAGAAACAGAAGAAAGAAGGAAATCAAAAGGAAAAGATCGGAAGGAGCAGATCCATATAGTCCACACTAGCAGTGGATACCCCACCCCGGTAGGAACCTCCAACAATTCCAAAAAGAACCACACCAGGAAGGTGCCCAGGCTAGACACGAGCCAAGATGTCTTCAAGGTCACCAGAAAATGGCCTAGATCTCCTCCTTCAGCACAGATTATCTTCACTGAGAAGGATGTGCACAACACTGTGCAGCCCTGCGATGACCCCATGGTTTTCACTGTACAAATTACAAATTGTCTGGTCCACCGTGTCTTGATTGATACCGGTAACAGCGTGGACATTCTTTTCAAGGGCACTTTAGAGCAGTTCAATTTAACGAATCCCTACTACAACAGTTGTACCACCACTCTATATGGATTCACAGGGGACTCACTGATTCCCACTGGGTCCATGATCCTACCAGTGATAGTATGGACAGCACCACTCCAGCAGAATCTCATGTCAGATTTCTTTGTGGTAGACACTTCATCTGCCTACAACGCCTTCCTTGGGAGAGCCTACTTATCTACCCTCAAGGGTGTCTTATCGATCTACCACAATGTCCTGAAATTCCCAGAAGGGGATAAGGTAGGCGAGGTACGGGGAGACCAGCAGGCAGCACGCAAGTGTTACGCAATGTCTACCAACCCCGCGGCGCTGGCCAAGCAGTGTGCACAGATAACTATTGTGCAAGATCATAACTTACTAGATGGGGACCTTGGAGATGAGATGGCCACAACAGAACTTGAGGTAGATATTCAAGATAAAGAAATTAGAGATAAGGAAGACAGGGGGTGGGCCTGTGGCCTCCCTGCAGATGATTTAGAAAAAATCCCTATCAGGGAGGATGACCCTTCCAAGGTAGTCAGGATAGGTTCAGCGATGGAAGCAGGAGAGAAGGAAGGATTAATAGGACTCCTTCAGGAGTACATCGACATCTTTGCCTGGAGCCATGAGCAGATGCCGGGAATTCCAATCACCCTGGCAGCTCACAGATTGGCGGTTGATCCCACCTGTAAGCCAGTCAAACAGAAGCAAAGGCGTTTTTTATGTCGTTACCAAATTGCAGATATCAAAAGATATTTATAAATTTGTTCCCACGCAATGTGCTCTAAAGTTTTGAAAATGTAGTAAAGCGGTAAGCGAAGGTATTGTCCACAGGGAGGTGTCATCCGTTAATTGTCTCTCGTTTTAGTGATTATTGAAAGCAAGGTAAATATGAACATGGCATGGGTGAGAGTGATATGTGTTAAGTGTAGCATTTTAGTGTGTGTGTGTGTGTGTGTGTGTGTGTGTGTGTGTGTGTGAGAACAAGAACAGTGAAAGAAACCAATAAGAAATCATAAGAGAACATGGAGGGGTGAGAACGGTGATTAAATTGATAAATATAAAATGGCGGATAAGAGAGATGCAAGAAAATGGATACATATGGTACTCATGTCCACCAAAACATTCGTGCCACCTACAAGAACTAACATGCAAAGACACTCCTATATTGGGTTCAACCTAGCCTTAAGTACGACCTCTAGATATGGAAATGGGAGAGTCGACTAGTCCTCTAAAGCTACTCATCGAGGATGTATCGCATGAGCAACTACTAAGGATTGCGTTTTAAGCATATAAAAGAGATAAACATAAGATCAACAACAGATCGCTACTCACATGTCACGTGTAAGCAACAACCAATGGAGACATTAAGCTTAAATGGACCCTCGACCACTACTCACCGAAGGTGTATCGTATGAGGAATGACCAAGAGTCGCGACCCGAGTGCTACTTGCAGAGGGTGTATCGTACAAGCAACGCTCAAGGGTCGCATAAGCATGTAGGTTTATAGAACCGAAACGCACAAAGCCATCATGTAAACATATTAAAGAATTCCACCCAAACAAACAAAAATACTCAATTCAATCCAAAACATGCATTTCGAATAATCCATCGACATATGAGCAATCATGGGATGCTTAATTAATCTACTCCTAAATTACATTAATCTAGTCCTAATCCCAATTATGAACACATACCAATTTCTACTCTAGATGCCATGAGTGTAAAGATAAGAGCTATCCCTAACATGCATCAGGAGTTGGGTTATCAATCCTACTTAATACAAGTCAAGTGTCAAATTAAGTGTAATTGGATGGCACAATACAAGAAGATATCAAATACATGTCAATTAAATAAATGGAACTAGTATTAGGGTTTACATATTTCCCAAATAGGGTACACATAAAAGAAGAAAATAACAAGAGAAGAGTAAGAAGAAGAAACCCAAGGGTGTCAATCCTGGATTTCTAAGCTCGTAGAGTGGCCTAATTGTCATCTCGGATCTCCAAGCTCCATTGAAGCTCCTCCTCCTCATAGACAAGGTAGGGTGCTCTTTCCTCTTGAATCTTCCTCAAAGATGGATAATGATGGTAGTAGGTGGTGTTAGAGAGGCAATCCATGGAGGAAAACCTCCATGGATGCCTTTTGAAGCTCCTCTCTCTCTTGATTTGGTGAAGAAGATGAAATGGAGAGAATTGTGTGTTTAGGTTTTTTTGGTTGACAGTTAATGGGTCTTGTGAAGAAAATGATGTATTTATAGGTTTGGGAGAATAGGGCACGAAATAGGCATGAAAGGACACATTTACCTCTCTAAAATGACTGAAAACAGGACTTAAACTGAGCTGGAACACGCGGTGCATGGGTAACTGCACGGGTAGTGCACGGGTAGTGCATTGGCTAGTGCACGGGTAGGTTACCCGTGCAGTACCCGTGCACTGCCGCGCAACAGTCACTAAAATGGCCATAACATCCTCTACAAAACTTAGAATTGCAATCCATAAAAACCGCTGGAAACTAGACTCCCGGGGCTTTCCGAATATATGTAATCCGAAATGTGGTTCAATCAGAGTAGGGAGATATGACCCTCCAAAGTTGGATGTGCTGCATAAGCTTTTCACAATTTCAACCCATTTTTCTATCAAATCCCATTTTTCGCTAATTTTTTCCTCCCAAACTTCTTTTTGCCTAAAAATGCCTACATTGACTAGAATAGAGCCATTAGTCACCAAAACACACTCAAAAACAAGCTAAATGATATGGAATTGAGGGCCAAAATATAGCATAATTTTGGCACGATCAAATACCCCCAAACCAAACATTTTCTCGTCCTCGAGCAAACATAAAGACACAAGACAAAACAAATATGACTCTATCCAGAAATTTCATAACACAAAGAAAACATGCTGCAAAGCCAACTATTAGAGAGATAAGCAAAAGAGAGTGGAAGTGAGGAATAGGTTCATGAAAAATGTTCTAAATAAATCCAAGGCACCACAAGGAGAAACTCGCACGACACGAATCCCACACATTAAGCACCCTTGCCTTGGGAACTACTCACTCTCACACCTCGAGCGTAATTCGCTTCGATTCTAGGTTCTCACATGTGATCTCTCTTCTTTTTCCTCTCGGAACCTAGGTTCACACTCATGCAAGATGTATACAGATGAAGTTATGTATTTGAATCAAATTAATTGCATACATTTAATATAGAATAAACGCTCTTTTAAGTAATTGAGTCTCATGAAAGAATCAAGTGCCATGAACGTGGAAAGAGCATGCCTCGACTCGTATTCCCAAACTAGACTTCCTTAAGGATCAACAAGGTCTTTCCCTTAGGTTGTAATGGGGCCATGGGGTTTAATGAGGTGAACAAAGAATAGGAAATGGAATTCAAAAGTCACCAATCATGCTAAGATATTTACATTACACACCCATACTAGCTCTACTTGACAACTTAAAACACTAGCGTCTAGGCTTCACTTTCATTAAAATATGCAACAATTATGTACTCTACTTTATGAGTACTTTACATTTAACATTCAAGACTCTATGTGCATTTTTTTTCCTTTTTTTTCTTTTGTCTTTCTTTTGCACATTTTACATTTTGACAATTTAAGCTCATAAGTGCACATTTTTTGCACTTTTACATTTGTGAGCCATTTGCTTTGCACATTTACAAATATTGCCCAAGTACACGTTATCTTTACATATTAGAGCTTTACACCTTTCAACCACACTTACACACACAAAACTCACATGATTGGCATTTAAAAGATTGGTTTGTGTTTGGCTTATGGCTATATGGTTCATTGTGGTTCCAAAAGAAAAGGTAAGTGTTTGTGATGAAAAGGTTCTTGCCGTCAGAAAACCGTTCGTCAAAACAATTTATAAAACCTATACGATGCATTCACAAGTAGAAATACAAGTAAAGCAGTAAGCACGGGTGTCGTCCACTGAGATCGGGGTAGCGGTGATAAGATTAGGATTAATATAACTAGTATGCATAAAAGTAAATGATGGTGAATGAAGATATAATATAAACTAAACTATGAAAGCCATTAAAATGGGATGAAAATGGAGTGATGAATGAATGATGATGGAACTACGAAGTTGATGTACTCGTAAGTGAATATTGGGGCAATTGCAACAAACTCTCAATTAAGCATGTATTGACAAATGTAAGCAACCTAGGGGGTATAGTGTTGGTATATATCTCTAGCAAGAGGTCAACCTAGGATGTATAGCGAAGACCTCCTACTAGCGATTAATCCCTCTTAAGCAACCAATAGTGGCTAGTTACTCAATTGGGACTTGTTCCATGAATGCTCATCTATCTAGCTATGGCTCAACCTATTACTAATGTAGCCATTCTAGGTTAGTGGCTTTAATTAGTGGCTTTCACTATACATCCTAGGTTAGCCACTTGTGGAGTGCGGTTGGATTACCCGCACTTGACTCGCACTCGACCCGCACTGTAGTCGCACTTGAGTCGCACTGTACTATCAGGTGCAAAATCCCTCCTCTGTTTTGAGCAATAGTGCGGGTGGAGTGCTGGTGGATGACTCACATTGTACCCGCACTCTAATGTCAGGTGCAACTTCAACTTCTCTGGTTTGGCAATAGTGCGGGCAGAGTGCGGTTGGATGACCCGCATTGTACCCGCACTTTAACGTCAGGTGCAACTCAGCTTCTCTGGCTTTGGCAACAGTGCGGGTGGAGTGCGGTTGGATGACCCGCACTGTAACTCTTCTCCTGTATCAAGTCCCGACTATGATCATGAGTGTGGTAGGAGTGCGGTTGGAGTGCGGTTGCGACCCGCACTTGACCCGCACTGTAGAGCTGCTTTATGATCCTTTGTCTTTCCATTTGCCCCTTTTCTGCCAGAATCACTGCAACATGCTTCCAAACCCCGAATTACATCAATTTCCTGCAATTAGCACTAATGAGCCTATTAGACATAAAAGACATAATATATATAGAAAATACACACGAGAACGAGACAAAAGAATAGGAATGAGGGCCGAAATATACAACAATTTAGGCACGATCAAACACCCCCAAACCAAACCTTTGCTCGTCCTCGAGCAAACATAATCTAAAACAAAATAAGAAAACTAAAAATGACTCAAACTAAGGATTCCCTAGGCACAAAGAAAAACTTGCTGCAGAACCAAATAGCAGATAGATACACAAAAGCAAATGGGAGCGAGGAATGAGCATATGCGAAATGTTCTAAACAACTCGAAGACACCCCAAGGGAAACTGGCACAACACGAATCCCACACTTAAAATGCCCTCGCCTCAGAAACTACTCACTCTCACACCTCGAGCATAATTCGCTTCGAAACTAGGTTCTCACATGGATTCTCTCTTATCTTTCCTCTCAGAACCTAGGTTCACACTCATGCAACATGTACGCCAATGAATTTATGTAACTGAATCAACTTAGTTGCATACATTTAGTGTAGAATAAATGCTGTTTTCAGTGAGTGAGTCTCATGAAAGAATCACGTGTCATGAACGTGGAAAGAGCATTCATCAACTAATATTCCCAATCTAGACGTCCCCTAAGATCAATTAGGTCTTTCCATTTGCTTGTAACGTGGCCACGGTGAATGGTGATTAGAAGAATGAGAATTTAGGCACAAGCACTAATCAACCAAGTTAAGGCAATACATTCTACACTTAAGCATTTAATTTCTCGTGCAACTCCACTTCCAAATACAATATGGCGTCCAGGCATACAATTAGACTCTATGTGCAATCTTTAACTACTCATGTTACCCATTTGAGTAGCATTTACAATTTACACAAGGCATTTGAAGCATATTTTTCTTTTGTTACTTTTTGCTTCTTTTCTTTTCTTTTCATTTCATGCCTTTTTACTATGCACATTTTAACAACTCATTATTCTTGCCTAGGTACAAGCCATTTATCAAATTAAAGCACAACTCTAGATTCCTAAGCCTCAACAAGATCAATTAAGAGACGGTTGGCTAAGTGTTTAGGTTGCTTGGGTTATGGATAACGTGGGTGTAGAAAGGAAAAGTCTATATGTGTTTGGCTTCAAAATTGGCTTGGGAGCACACATATTACGGGAATGGGAAGTATTTAGGCTTTCTTTTTGAGTGGCTAAAACACACATTGCCTAATATCACTTCAAAGGATCAATCTACCAAGGGAATAAAAGTTTCTGTCAAGCAGTCCACATATATGATGCATGTTCAATGACAAATGATGATTTTTGATGTAGTGAGACTATGCATGGTGTTTGAATAGTGTTTACAGATTTGAAAAACATTTTCCCTCAAATATACACGCTTTTGGCTTGTGTTTGTGATCTCACAAGGGAAATCTCCACTATTAGAACAAGGCGCTTGAGAACTGAGTTCCCTAAACTTGGACACTAGAAGATGAGACTAGCCCATGAAGTGCAAGTGAGACCCCTAAAGTGACTAAGAGTTATTGAATAAGCACACAAAGCATGCACACATTCGCCACAAAAACTATGCTCCAGGTATCTCACCAAGCTAAATAAGCTCAAAATTCTGGCTAAGCAGCAACTTTTTCAAAAATAAGACACAAAAATGACTTAAGACACAAAAGACGACTCAAAAAGGCGTCAACACCCCCAAACCAAAACCCAACATTGTCCTCAATGTTGAAGACAAGAGAATCCGGCCTAGCGGCATGCACCTAACATGACTCAAACAAACCTAGGCACTAATCAAACACAATCAATGCCCCAACAAAATAAAAATGACTCAAACAAGGCTCACAAAATAAAGGCAATTCATGCAATATATCATTGAAGCACAAGTCAAGCTTAACATCATGCATTTTATCAAAAATGACGGAATGGGGCATGAACAACCCCCAAACCGAATTAAACAATATAAAGCACATGCATTCATACTTGCACAAGAGCCTCCGGCTCTTTCATCCACAAATATAATCAATAAATTCAATGTGCAAATATCCACAAAATATAACATTCTAACCAAACTATCCCAACATCACAATTTATTGAATTTAAACAACATAAAACATAAAACTAACTACATGCATCAAAATCATTCAATGGGATGCATTCATGGAGAGGCTAGGGTCCTCTAAGGGTGGTTTGACCAAGTTAGGAAATTCTCTATTTTTCACTACCCAAATAAATTTAGGTGACTTCATTATCTTTTCCTTTTTCATGTTTCTATATAAGTGCACTTGGTCTTTCCTTACCCATATTTGCTTGACCCTAGGTGGACTCCATCTATTCCTAGGACCTCTAGTTTTCCTATGTTGATTTGGCTTGTAATTTTTAGCCTTAAAGTGATCTATCTTAGAACATGCATAGCAAAAGATATGAGAGTTAGAGAAACTCCCCTTTGATGCGTGGTCTTGAGGACGTTTGATTTGTTTCACTTGTAACGCCTTGACCTCCGCCTCCTTGTTGCTTAGTGCTACCTTTGCTTCCTCTAAGGCATTGACGTTTTGATCAACTTCCATTTGCATCTTCATGGACTTGTGAGCTATCTCATCTTCAAAATCTTTTGATAGCCTCACTAAGTTCTCGAAATCCTTCGATGCGGTACTCTTTTCGGCTTCAAATCTCTCAATTCATTCTTCCAATTCTTTGTTCTTGTCGGAGATTTCGCCATTTGTCTTCTTGAGAGTACCATTCTCAACCCTGAGCATCTTCACTTCAAATAATAGTTTATTGTTCAACTCTTGAAGATTACTCGCCTTTTCCATTCCCAAGGCGTCTCTTTCTTGAAGTGCTTCATTCTCTTCCTTCAACACACCCCTTTCCAACACTAGCTCTGTGGTCACGCTCATAAGCTGCTGGTTCATCTTGATCATCTTGTCCATCTCATCCATTCTCTTGCTTCGCTCCACTTCAAATTCTATTTGGAGCTTATACATGTCTTCTTTTGAGAAAGTGGAGGAATCCACCGGTTTGGCTGCTTTAACTTGGAAACAACTCTGATTTACCGGGGTGGACTGCTGGGCGGATTCGAGCATTTAGGTGGTTTTCTCTTCTATGAAGGCTTGAGTCTCTTGTTGGGAAGCTATCATTTGCTTAGTCTCCTGCACATGATTCTTCATGAAATTTTGTAGTTGATCTTCAACGGAATTTGACTGGAATGACGAGCTGTAGGCATTCTCGTTAGGCTCGTAGCTTGACCCTGAATTTGGCCAAAAGGAATCCATAGAGTCCTGAAACAAACAAAAACAAAAAACTACCAGAGAAATAAAAAGAAACTAACAAAACTAAAAACAACTAATAAACTAATAGTATTAAAACTAATCTAATCACTACTACGCACACCGATCCCCGGCAGCGGCGCCATTTGATGAAAAGGTTCTTGCCGTCAGAAAACCGTTCCTCAAAACAATTTATAAAACCTATTCGATGCATTCACAAGTAGAAATACAAGTAAAGAAGTAAGCACGGGTGTCGTCCACTGAGATCGGGGTAGCGGTGATAAGATTAGGATTAATATAACTAGTATGCATAAAAGTAAATGATGGTGAATGAAGATATAATATAAACTAACTATGAAAGCAAATGAAATGGGATGACAATGGAGTGATAAATGAATGATGATGGAACTACGAAGTTGATGTACTCGTAAGTGAATATTGGGGCAATTGCAACAAACTCTCAATTAAGCATGTATTGACAAATGTAACCAACCTAGGGTGTATAGTGTTGGTATATATCCCTAGCAAGAGGTCAACCTAGGATGTATAGCGAAAACCTCCTACTAGCGATTAATCCCTCTTAAGCAACCAATAGTGGCTAGTTACTCAATTGGGACTTGTTCCATGAATGCTCATCTATCTAGCTATGGCTCAACCTATTACTAATGTAGCCATTCTAGGATGTATAGTGATGGCTTCCAATTCCCTCACAAGTGGCCGACCTAGGATGTATAGTGAAGGCCACCCGTTTAAGATTGGATGAGGCTTTAGGTTATCAACCGAATTCTACTCGAAGGTTAGTTCTCGTAGAATCATTAAAGTAGCCAACCTAGGGTGTATAGTGGAGGCTTCTAATTCTCTCACAAGTGGCTAACCTAGGATGTATAGTGAAAGCCACTAATTCAAGATTAGATTAAGGGCATGGTTTTAGAGCCGGATTTCCGGAAATCCTTCCATTCAATTGAGCATTAAACAACCTAATTGCCTACTCAAGTAATCCAAATCAATCATGGAAATAGGGTGTATCCAAGCAAATCAATAATGGAAATCAATTAAAGCAATGGAATAAAACATAGAGATAGAATAAATATAACACATAGAGTTTATTTACAAAGCCCAAATATCCATCAAACAAATAACATCAACCCTATAGTGGGGTATTTTAGCTACTCATGTTCTATTACAAACAAATAAACTAAGAGAGAGTGTAGAGAGAACCCTTGAAGATTGATCTCCTTCCTTGAAGCTTGAATCCAAGTCTCCTAGTTGCCTTTGATTGAGTAGAGATGGTTTGGATGATAGGGAGATGTGTTACTAGCTTAGAATACAAGTGTTGGGAGGTATGGTGATCTTTTGGTTCGTTCCCATCCTTTTCTATTTATAGAGGATGGAAAATAGGTCACTTAAGCTCGAAACAAGAAACTGTCGCGCACAGAGTGCGGGTGGAGTGCGGGTGAATTACCCGCACTTTACCCGCACTGTAAGGGTTTTCTTCATCTTCAGGTCTCTGATCTGGGCAATAGTGCGGGTGGAGTGCTGGTGGATGACCCGCACTATACCCGCACTCTAATGTCAGGTGCAACTTCAACTTCTCTGGTTTGGCAATAGTGCGGGTGGAGTGCGGTTGGATGACCCGCACTGTACCCGCACTTTAACGTCAGGTGCAACTCAGCTTCTCTGGCTTTGGCAATAGTGCGGGTGGAGTGCGGTTGGATGACCCGCACTGGACCCGCACTGTAACTCTTCTCCTGTATCAAGTCCCAGCTATGATCATGAGTGTGGTTGGAGTGCGGTTGGAGTGCGGTTGCGACCCGCACTTGACCCGCACTGTAGAGCTGCTTTATGATCCTTTGTCTTTCCTTTTGCCTCTTTTCTGCCAGAATCACTACAACATGCTTCCAAACCCCGAATTACATCAATTTCCTGCAATTAGCACTAATGAGCCTATTAGACATAAAAGACATAATATATATATAGAAAATACACACGAGAACGAGACAAAAGAATAGGAATGAGGGCCGAAATATAAAACAATTTAGGCACGATCAGTTTGGCCTCAAAATTTTGCAATGGAGTACACATATAGGGACATGGAAATGTGTTTGGGCTATTTTAGTAGTTATGCACACACATTGCCTAGGATAATTTCCAACATTCCTTCTAAAAAGGGAATACAAGCTTTGGTAAGCAGTCCACATATATGATGCATGTTCAATGACACATGATGATTTTGTAATGTAATGAGACTATGCATGGTGTTTGAATAGTGTTTAAAGATTTGAAAACATTTTCCCTCGTATTTGTACGTTTTTGGCTCGTGTTTGTGAACTCACAAAGGTATCTCCACTATTAGAACAAGGCGTTTGAGCACCGAGTCCCCTCAACTTGGAAACCAAAAGATGGGACTAACCCATGAAGTGCAAGTGAGACCCCTAAAATGACTAAGAGCTATGAACAAGCACACAAAGCATACATAAATTCGCCACAAACACTATGCTCAAGGTATCTCACCAAGCTAATATAAGCTCAAAAATTTAGCTAAGCAGCAAGTTTTGAAAAATTTGACACGAAAAATAACTCAAGACACAAAAAGACGACTTACAAAGGCGTTTACACCCCAAACCAAAACCCAACATTGTCCTCAATGTTGAAGACAAGAGAGTCTGGTCTTGCGGCACGCACCTAACATGACTCAAAAAGGCTCACAAATAAAATAAGGCAAACAATTGAATTAGCAATTAAGCACAAAGGCACACAAACTCAAGCTTAAAACCTACATCATACATTTACCATGAATGACGGAATGGGGGCATAACAACCTCCAAACCGAATCTAACTATATGCATCAAGACCCGTACAAAAATAATGCATGCACTCATAACACCCAAACCGAGTTGTGCTATATATGTCAATTAAATGTGTACACTCGCATGCAATCATCCATAAGAGCCTTCAGCTCATTCATCAACAAAAGGATAAATCAATTATATCTAAAAATCAAATATCATCATTTACAAGTGACCTAACAAAAATGTCATACCAAACAATCTCCACCAAAAATTCTCCACAAATTATTCCATAATGCAAATAAAACAAAAACAAGAAAAAGAAATTTAGAAATGCAAACTCAGGTGGGTTGCCTCCCACAAGCGCTCTATTTATCGTCTGGGCAAGACGTTGTTTGTGGCACTTCGGCTCTTCGAACTCTCCTTTGCTGCTCTCCTTCATGAAGATTAGGATCTCGCTCTTTTTATGAGCACTCTTGGCTTCCTTGTCCCTCCAAGACTTGCAAGTTGTTGGTGTTTCTTCCCAAGAGATAAAGACCCTTGCTTAAAGCTCAAGCTGTAAAAACTGCTTCCTAAAGAAGCTATAGACAATCTACACACTCATAGAACCCATTAGAAAGTTCAGGCAACAAAGAATCAATCAATACATGCAATTGCCAACAAGAGCTCGAAATACCAATTATTAAAGAAAAACAAACTCAAACAACTACACAATTCCACAATAGATTTTCCCCCAAACCTAGCTTTTCCCGTACATTCAAGCACATAATATCAAGTTGAGAGAAAAGGACTTAGTTTAAAAGGGAAAAATAAATTGTGCAATCTTAAAGTACTCAAAAGAAATTAAATGAGAAAAAGCATAGCATTTGAATTGTTAAGCATAATCAACGACCACTCACACAAGCACAATTAATTACATCAAACCCTTCCCAATGCATTTAAGCACATATATCGGTGTACTCCAATCAACTCACTCACGCATGCTTCGATAATATGCATATTACCCATAAACGTATAAGCTACACTCACAAAAGTAGGGCAATCTAAAAAGATAAAAACAGTGAGAGGAGGCGATACCTAAGTTCCAAATTTTGGGAAGAAGTCTGCAGAGACACTACCTCTAGCTGCGCTCTGGCCTCTTTTCCACTTGATGCTCTTTCGCGGTACTCCCCGCGTCGTTGGTTGTATCAACCACATAGGTCGTTGTTGTGCCTCCATATTGCTTGGTGACATTGTTGGAGTGCAATACGCACTCATGGTTCTCTTGAGGTGTGCGGTCTTGGCATATTTGATTGTTGGTCTCCATTCCAACTTTGAATTGATAGCTCGCCAACCTGAAAATTTGTCTTTCCTTGTACAAACACAACTCAAACAACATTACATGCATATACTTTAATCAAAAATAAAACCATAAAATATTTACATTCCTACATTATTTGCTAAAACAAGAAACAATTAATGAATAGGCCACATCCCCGGCAGCGGCTCCATTTTGATACTCGCTTTTTGTGTCGTTACCAAATTACGGATATCAAAAGATATTTAAAAAATTATTCCCACGCAATGTGCTCTAAAGTTTTGAAAATGTAGTAAAGCGGTAAGCGAGGGTATCGTCCACAGGGAGGTTTCATCTGTTAATTGTCTCTCGTTTTAGTGATTATTAAAAGCAAGGTAAATAAGAACATGGCAAGGGTGAGAGTGATGTGTGTGAAGTGTAGCATTTGAGTGTGTGTGTGGGAGAGAACAAGAACAGTGAAAGAAACAAATAGGAAAACATAAGAGAACATGGAAAGGTAAGAACGGTGATTAAATTGATAAATATAAAATGGCGGATATGAGAGATGCAAGAAAATGGATACATATGGTACTCATGTCCACCAAAACATTCATGCCACCTACAAGAACTAACATGCAAAGACACTCCTATATTGGGTTCAACCTAGCCTAAAGTACGACCTCTAGATATGAAAATGGGAGAGTCGACTAGTCCTCTAAAGCTACTCATCGAGGATGTATTGCACGAGCAACTACTAAGGATTGCATTTAAGCACATAAAAGAGAAAAACATAAGATCAACCACCGATCGCTACTCACATGTCACGTGTAAGCAACAACCAATGGAGGCATTAAGCTTAAATGGACCCTCGACCACTACTCGCCGAGGGTGTATCGTATGAGCAATGACCAAGAGTCACGACCCGAGTGCTACTTGCCAAAGGTGTATCATACGAGCAATGCTCAAGGGTCGTATAAGCATGTAGGTTTATAGAACCAAAACGCACAAAGGCATCTACTCCTGAATTACATTAATCTAGTCCTAATCCCAATCATGAACACATACCAATTTCTACTCTAGATGCCATGAATGTAAAGACAAGAGCTATCCCTAACGTACATCAAGAGTTGGGTTGTCAATCCTACTTAATACAAGTCAAGTGTCAAATTAACTGTAATTGGATGAGACAATACAAGAAGAAATCAAATACAAGTCAATTAAATAAATGGAACTAGTATTAGGGTTTACATATTTCCCAAATAGGGATACACAAAAAAGAAGAAAATAACAAGAGAAGAGTAAAAATAAGAAACCCAAGGGTGTCAATCCCGGATCTCTAAGCTCGGAGAGTGGCCCAATTGTCATCTCGGATCTCCAAGCTCCATTGAAGCTCCTGCTCCTCATAGACAAGGTAGGGTGCTCTTTCCTCTCGAATCTTTCTCAAAGATGGATGATGATGGTAGTAGGTGGTGGTGGAGAGGCAATCCATGGAGGAAAACCTCCATGGATGCCTTTTGAAGCTCCTCTCTCTCTCTCTTGATTTGGTGAAGAAGATGAAATGGAGAGAATTGTGTGTGTAGGTTTTTGTGGGTTGTGAGTTAATGGGTCTTGTGAAGAAAATGGTGTATTTACAAATTTTGGGAGGTTAGGGCACGAAATAGGCAAGAAAGGACACATTTACCCCTCTAAAATGACTGAAAACAGGACTTAAACTGAGCTTGAACACGCGGTGCATGGGTAAGTGCAAGGGGTAGGTTACCCGTGCAGTACCCGTGCACTGCCGCGCAATAGTCACTAAAATGGCCATAACTTCCTCTACATAACTCGGAATCACAATCCGTAAAAACCGCTAGAAACTAGACTCCCTGGGCTTTCCGAATATGTGTTATCCAAAGTGTAGTTCAATCTGAATAGGGAGATATGACCCTCCAAAGTTGGATGTGCTGCACAAGTTTTTCACAATTTCAACCCATTTTTCTTTCAAATCCCATTTTTTTCTAATTTTTGCCTCCCAAACTCCTTTTTGCCTTAAAATGCCTGCATTGACTAGAATAGAGCCATTAGACACCAAAACACACTCTAAAACAAGCTAAAGGATATGGAATTGAGGGCTAAAATATAGCACAATTTTTGCACGATCAGGAGCCTACAAGTTGGAGGATATGGATGGACGTTCTATTGAATACACCTGGAATGAAAATCACCTGAAAAGGTTTTACCAGTAAGACATGTAGGTATAGGTAGTTACTCATGAATATTTGTATCACCTCTTGATTCATCAATGAAGAAGATTTTTTCTCCATCTACATTTGTCTACATCTGTCTACCTTATGACGCCATAATTTGCCATGTAAATTTGCCATGTCCGCCTAAAAACCGGGATAGCTACATAGCTCTCCTGATGCCCTAGATCGGATCAATCCCTTCAAGAGGATCGCCTTAAAGACCAGGATAGCTACATAGCTCTCCTGGTGCCTTGGACCGGATCAATCCCTCCAGGAGGATCGCCTTAAAGACCAGGATAGCTACATAGCTCTCCTGGTGCCTTGGACCAGATCAATCCCTCCATGAGGATCTCTTTAAAGACCAAGATAGCTACATAGCTCTCCTAATGCCCTGGACCTGATCAATCCCTCCAGGAGGATCTCCTTAAAGACCAAGATAGCTACATAGCTCTCCTGATGCCCTAGACCGGATCAATCCCTCTAAGAGGATCGCTTTAAAAGACCGGGATAGCTACATAACTCTCCTGATGCCCTGGACTGGGCACCTACCCTCTCTAGGAAGGATCTAGTACGTAAGAGCATAGTTTTCTAATGGATCAAACCTTGACTGGGCACCACCCCCCGCTAAGAAGGGTCTGGATGGTAAGAGCATAGTTGCCCATCAAATCAAGGCCTTGGCCGGGCATCACCCCTCTCCAAGAAAGATCTGGTGCCAAAGTGGCCTTAGTCGCCCACCAGGATCTTATTGCCAGCATGTTCGCCTTATTTTCGCCAATGTGCCTTGGTTCCTTGAAATATGAAAGACTAGGTACCACTGTCTTCGCCAAAGTACCAAGATTCCTATAAATAGGAGTGTGAGGTACTTGATTCGCCAGATTGTTCGCCATGGTACCAAGATTCCTAGAACAAGGCTACGAGGTGCCACGATTTGCCTTAATTTCTCCAAGGTGCCTAGGTTCCTTGAAATAGGAAAGACTAGGTACCACTGTCCTCGCCAAAGTACCAAGATTCCTAAAAACAGGAATGCGAGGTACCAGGATTTGCTAGATTGTTCACCATGGTATCAAGATTCCTAGAACAGGGATGCGAGGCGCTATAATTCGCCAGAATACTCGCCTCTATGCCAGGATTCCATAAAATAGGAAAGCTAGGTACTGTGCGACGCCTAGATATCAGAACCTTTAAAGCAAGAGGGCTAGGTACCAGGCCCAAATTATGTACCAGAATCCTTGATGCAGGGACACTGGGTATCTCGATCGAAGTATCAACTTGGATCCGTGATACCATGTGCAAAGGAGTGCTCACACCTAAAAGGGTGTCCAAAGATCCATTGGCTAGGTACCCTGGTACCAGTCACTTATCACGCTATACTCATGTTCCTACCAAGCTCCTCGCATGACCAAATCTTGGTAAAATCAGATTTTTGCTAAGGACTCTTATTCAAATTTTATACTATAGTTAGTAGCATGCAACAAAAGTCAATCAAGGAAAACATAAAGAACAGCTAGACAAGCACAGAAAAAGGGTTTCTTCATTGATCAAATCAGAGAGCCCAATCCTTCTTCCAGGCTATATATAGAAAACAAGAAAGAAAAAATAACAGGAAATGAGTTGAAGACTCAGACATGCCAGCTTCCTCTCCAAACTTCATGTCCACTCTCTTGACTTATTCATCCAACAACACTGATCTCATCCAAGACAGATGTCGGCGACACCATCGCGACCACCGAAGGTAGGAATAGAGGTCGTGTTGGAATCATCAAATACGGGAGGGGTAGAAGGATAATCTTGAAACCGTCCACGTTCAAAAGGCAACTGTATACGAAGTTGCAGCCCACCTAGGTAATGTCTACACCATTGGCAAGGGCACAACGTCATAAGCCACCACTCCTCCTAATCCTGGGAATCACAGATAAATCGCACTGCTCTTCCTCTCACGGTGCTAACCATCACGATGATCATCGATCAATTTGCTAAAATTTTCGACTCTATTGGAGAACAAATGAGCAATGTGAAGAATTCTCAAGCGGGGTGGGGTATTTATAAAAGGAGAAATGGATCTCGGTAACATGAAGATAAGGTCATTAATGAGGCATGATACCCGGAATATGGGAAAGACTACTTCGCAAAGCCTGCGTCTCCAAAGTTTAATGTCTGAAGCAAACGTGCCTATCCTGGATTGACACATGGATTAAATGTAATGTATGAACCAGAGATTCCTACACAAGAGTGCTAGAAAGGAATTTCCACCAGGATAACCCCGAACAGGATTTATACCATGACTACCTCAATTGCCAGATACCACGATCCATGTTCAGCTGATGCCCTAGTACCACTCCTAGACCAAACATATCAACGGCCGCATGTTATCGGGGTTCAATAGAAGATAGATCACCAAGTCTACACCTAGGTACCAGGATTCCATCGAAGACGAGTATCCTTGGTACCTGGATTCTTTCAACTACTATTTTCGCCTAAGTACCAGGATTCTCAGAAGAAGAATGCCTGATATCCAGAGCCCTCCTAAGTAAGACCGATTGCTTAATGCCTAAGGATCCTCGCATCATTAACAAACTATGCTACAAAATTTGATCTCGACAAATTTCAGAGCTTCTTCAGTTACTAGGGATTTGTAAAATCAAGCCTACACTAAGGACTTTTCTTTGGATCAAGGCGGGATTCAACCAAGAAATCAATAAACTACATACGCTTAAAGCTGAAGAAAGAAAAGAAATGTTTTCATTACTAAAACTGGGGAGCCCATTCCGAGATCACAGGCTACAAAATTAGAGAAAAATAAAGTTGACTAGGTAAAGGATCAAAGCTTATTCATGCATCCATCTGCTCCTGTTTAGCCCCCTTCTCTCCAGCTCCTACACTCTAAGCCTCACCTTCAAATCCAACTGGGAGCTCACCGGTTAATTGCACCACTACCACCTCGGCTGGAGTCTCGCTTGCTACCTGGATTCCTGCTATCACTGGGATCTCCACTTGAGCAGGTCCAGCCTGGAGCTCCTCCGTTACCTTACCAGATGGTTCCCCCACTTCCTTGGTTGAGGTAGTTTGATCCTCCACCTTCTTTTTGGGACCCGGTAAGGAGACTGGTATATCATACCCTTCATCCTTAGTAACAGGCTGGTCCCCTACCTCCTTGACAGATTAGGACGAAGAGACAAGTGGATCAAAAGCCCCACCTTCAACTTGAAACACTTCACTTGCTCAAACAACCTGAGAAGGTCCAGCAGTATTAGAGGGTGCAACCCCAGCTAGCTTGGCAGCTTTAGCCATGATCTCCTCCCGGCTCCATCCCTCGATGACCTTCATGTCAAACAGAGGAGGGAGAGCTAGAGCCACCTGCTAGCCAGCGAAGAAGTAGTCATCCATAAAGGTGGTATCCACTTGAGCATCTAGGCTGGCCATGCTATCACGAAGAGATTGAACCTCCTTCTCCAGCCCCACTACTCTACCCTTCACAATCTCCATCTCCTCCCTACGGTGGAGGGACCAGAGTCTCTCTGTGTCCAAAGCATGCTGCATCCACTCTCTATCTACCTTTGCCTTATCCGCTTCCTTCTTAGCGTTGCTCAAAGACTGTCTCAGAATTACCACGGCTCTAGCAGCCTTAGCCAGCTCCTCCTTGGCTTTCTCCAGCTCGACATTAGCCTCTTTTACTTGGTTCCAGAGGGAGCTAACCTGATGATTCATAGCTACATTGAATTTGAAGGCATGCCAAGTGCAAAACATGAGTTGAAGTATTGCCAGCTATGAAATCGAGATAAAAGACCAAACGAGATAGCTTACCTCAGCTAGAAGAACGGGTCTTTTGGAGACTAGGTAGTCAATAGGCATAGAAGTCATGGCCTTCAAACCCCCACCTGGGCAGAAAGCTACAAACCTGGCCAAGACTCCATCCTGGCTGTTATCTCTCGAACTCGATTGCAGTCTATCATGAGATACCACCCATCTAGTAGCAGCAGGATCAGAACCTCTCTAGACCTAGGAAGATCGATGAGTTGCCACAGCAGGAGAGGTAGAGGAAGCTGGTTGATCAGTAGCAGTAGCAGCAGCGGCAGTAACTGGGGCGATGGGTGGCACATCTTACACCAAGCTGGGAGCCCCTCGGGTCCTGCCCACTCGGGCTGTAAAAGCATCCAGTGATCTAGCTACAAGAGGAGTTGAAGCCCCAGATACCTAGACCGAGATCTTATTGGGTCCAGCAGAAATACCTACCCCTCCATCGAGGTCAGAACCAACGAGAGTAGGAAGCCTGATATGGGATAGCGGTGGAGAATCTTGATCAGCAAGGTCGAGGCCCTCCTTTGGAACCATAGGGGGGCACTATAGAAATTATCAACATAAAAGAATTACCACATGCATAATCAGTAGAGAAACGCTGCCGAGATAGGATTAGGGAGATTGTCTACCTGGAGTGCGCTGGAAACGCGAAGGTAGTATTCTACCCTTCCTGCATCAAAAGCATCCGAGATAGGATACTTCAGGTTGACGTAAGTTTGAGCCATGATAGCCTATAAAATCTTCTCTGATTCAGAAGACAACTTACCTTTTTCCAGCGCGGGTTTACCGCTGAAGCTGGTAGGGACCAAGAACTCGGATCCCCCAATATGGACCGAACTACCCTATTTGCCCTTGAGAATGACCCACTCTTCCTTCCAAGAGGTATCTTTCTTTGTAGCCCAGGCACCACAAACTTCAAGTTGTTTTGGCCCGGGCGTAAAATTGTCCCTTTAGACTAGAGGAGTTGGCAGCAATCTGGAACACGTATCTGAGCTCGTTTGGCCCCGGCTCCTTATCAAGGTGATCTTTTTTGCACTGTTCTCTCCACAATACCAAGAACCCTACCAGATGACTCCAGAATCCTGGTGTTAGCTGAAAAAGGCGAGTTGTAAGGCGTGTAGCGCCTTACGCAAGGTAGGGTGGAGAGGTAGCCTGACTCCACTTTCGAAAGCCACTGTGTGAATCGAAAGCTCGCCAGCAAGGGGGGTATACATGTCATACTCTCTAGAAGGAAAAATAACAATGATGTCTTTAGGTATCTTATAATCCCTCCGCAAACGCTTGATAACATCCGTGGTACTAGTGGAATCAGTGATGCATCTATACTAGTAGGGAAGGGCGAGCACCCTTCCCACGGTGTCCATGACTTCTCCAGCCTGGTTTCCACCAACCCGGGTGGCACCTGATTCTCAGCTCGATTCCTTGTCAACATGAGCCGTGATGTCGGGGTTGTTCGAAAAATTGGTCCCGATAGCAACAGTCCTGTTGGAATGGCGACGTTGAAAGACAAGGGCGTAGTCTCCATTGTCATCGTTGACGCGAACCCTTTTTTTGGGATGAGGCCCCCGCTAGCAATTGCACCATCATAAAACAGCTACTCGACATTTTCAGTAATGGGGGAAGATATTATGGTAAAATCAGAGTGGGAGCTCTTGAAAATCGAAGGAATTGAGATTAAAGAATGAAGAGAAAAAAGATTAGGGTTTTGACAAGGTTGGGAAATCTGCTTGAAAGAAGAGTGAATACGCCGTGAAGGGGCGAGGTTTATATAGAAGCAGCTACTTGTAATGGGCAAAAAAGGTAATTGATCTTGCCAAATATGTAGTTTATTTAGGCCCTCAAATCTTTATCTTGTGTTTTGTTTTCGTGCATTTTCGTATCTCTAATGGGTTGTTATGTACGTAATTGTAGGAAATGGTGCAAATATGGGTTTGGAAGCATGTTGGGGTGATTTCGGCAGAAAAGGGGCAAAAGGAAAGACAAAGGATCATAAGCAGCTATACAGTGCGGGTTAAGTGCAGGTCAAGTGCGGGTCGCAACCGCACTCCAACCGCACTCATGCTCATAGCTGGAACCTGATACAGGAGAAGAGTTAAAGTGTGGGTACAGTGCGGGTCATCCAACCGCACTCTACCCGCATTGTTGCCAAACCAGAGAAGCTGATTTGCACCTGACATTAGAGTGCGGGTACAGTACGGGTCATCCAACCTCACTCCACCCGCACTATTGCTCAAGACTAGAGAAGCTGATTTGCACCTGACAATAGAATACGGGTACAGTACGGGTCATCCAACGGCACTCCACCCACACTATTACTTAAGATAGAGGAGTGGATTTTGCACCTGACAGTAAAGTGCGAATCAAGTGCGGGTCAAGTGCGAGTCAAGTGTGAGTCAAGTGTGGGTAATCCAACCGTACTCCACCCTTACTATTCCCCAGATCTGAGAACTGAAGATGAAGTGTGGGTAATCCAACCGCACTCCACCTGTACTATTCCCCAGATTTGAGAACTGAAGATGAAGATAACCTATACAGTGCGGGAACAGTGTGGGTAATTCACCCGCACTCCACCCGCACTCCACGTGTGCCAAATTGAATTTTGAAGTTTAAGTGACCTATTTTTTGTATGTTGTATAAATAGAAAAGGATAGAAATGTTTTACACTGCCTTTGACTCCGTTTTTCAAAGGTTTTACACACTTTAGATCTAGAATCTCTCTCTCTCTCTCTCTCTCTCTCTCACATACTTACATTCTCTACTCAACTTCAAGGAAGGTAGAAGATTGAAGCAACTTCAAGGAAGGGGATGTTCTCCAAGGGTTCTTTCTATTTCCTTTCTTTTATTTTCCTAGTTGTAATGAGTAGCTAAATCCCCTCTAAGGGGTTGATTGAGTAGTTAGTTGGATATTGGGCTTGTACATAAACTTGATGTTATATTTATATTCATGTCTATCTTTCAATTATCTATTCTTGCTTTGAATGGTTGCCATTGATTTCTTGTTTAGATACATCCTCTTAGCAAGATCTCTTTGGATTATGTATGAGTATTGCATCTAGATATACATCCTATTTAGATCTAATGAATGGACGGAATGTCATGAATTCCGACTCTTAAACCGTGGTCTTAATCTAACCTCGATCGAGTTTCAGGCACTATACATCCTAGGTCGGATCTCATGAGAGGATTAGAAGTCATCACTATACATCCTAGGTTGACTACATTTACAATCAGTTGAGCCATTGATAGGTAGACGTGCTTCATTTTCAGAATCCGACGAACAACCAACACTATACATCCTAGGTTGGTGGTTTATGACGGATTAATCCCAAATAGGTGGTCCTCACTATACATCCTAGGTTGGCCACTTTCTAGGGATAAATAACCAACTCTATACATCCTAGGTCGGTTACCTTTGAATAGACGTGCCTATTGACAAGTTTGTTGCATTGCCCAGTATTTACTTTCGTATCCGTTAACTCTTTATTTTCCATCATCTATATATCCTTCATCCCATTTCCCCTTTATCTAGTTTGTATAATTAATTTAGTGTTACTAATAGGATAATTCACCATCTACATCTTCATCATTTTATGTTTCGTTTATAATATATTTACATTAACATTACTTTAGCAATAACTAATCTTAGCTAGCTCCGCTCCTTGTGGACGATACCCCACTTGCCACCATACTTGTGTTTTCCAAACCAATTTAGGCTTAGTGAGGTTTTTACAATTATTGTTGACGGATTGATCTTTAAAACAACACACGAGAATCGACCAGTCAAATGGCGCCGCTGCCGGGGAGCGGCAAGTTTAGTTTGAGTAGTTTTGCATGAGTAATTTTTATAGTTATTTACATTCCTGCTATTACTTCGTTTGTATATTTTTACATTGTGGGTAGTTTTTGTTTCTCGATATTCAAGGTTCATGGATGCCCTTTGGAAAATTCAGGATCTGAGTACGAGCTTGATATTGACTCATTTAGTCAGGAATGGGGATGTGAGCAAAATTCTAGGAGGGATGCAATATGGGCGAAGGGTTTTCAACCGAAGAGAGACTGGCAGCTTTGCTAAAGGACTACTTGCAAGGGAATGAAGAGACCCCATTAGTAGAGCAGAGAACAAGGGATATTATGCAAGCGGCACAGATTCCAGCAGACATTAATGCAGGTCAGCCAAGTACGGGAACATTTGATGAATGGATAGGAGAGTTCATGCAGTCAGCCAACCACGATACGCAAGAGGTCCAGCTGCTACAACAAGCACATTTAGAGAGTTGGGAGACATACATGTAGAGGATCGCCTTAAGACCAGGACAAGCCGCATGGCATTCCTGATGCCTTGGCCGGGCACCAACCCCTGCTAGGAAGGATCAAGTACATAAGCATAGTTGCCCGACGGATCAAACCTTGGCCGGGCACCACCCCCCGCGAAGAAGGGGTATGGTTTGTAAGAGTATAATTTCCTGGCAGATCAAGGCCTTGGCCAGGCACCACCCCCCGCTAAGAAAGACCTGGTGCTAAAGTGACCTTAGTTGCCTACCAGGAATTTTTTGCCAATGTGTTCGCCTTGTTTTCACCAAAGTACCAGGATTCCTAGAACAGGAATGCCAGGTATCCATTTTCACCAATATGTTCACTTATGTGTTTTCACCTCAAGACCAGGACAGCTAAATGTCCCTTTTACGGTCTTGGTCGGGCACCACCCTCGGCCAAGAAAGACCCGGTGCCAAAGTCGCCTTAGTTGCCTACCAGGATCTTTTCACCAGTATGTTCGCCAACGTACCAAGATTCCTAAAACAAGAATGCGAGGTACTTAGTTTCAATAATGTTTTTCGCCAGTATGTCCGCCATGGTACCAAGATTCCTAGAATATGAAGGCGAGGTACTTGGATTCAATAAAATGTTCACCAAAGTACCAAGATTCCTAGAACATGAAGGCGAGGTACTTGGATTCAACAAAATGTTCGCCAAAGTACCAAGATTCCTAGAACAGGAATGTGAGGTACCCATTTTTTGCCAACGTGTTCGCCTACGTGTTTTCGCCTCAAGACAAGGACAACCAAATGGCCCTCCTGCTGCATTGGCCGGGCACCACCCTCTACTAGGAAGGGCCTAGTATCTAAACAGCATAGTTGCTCATCAGGGCTGTTTTCACCCAGGTGCTGCTATTCTTCAAATAGAAAAGCGAGGTACCTTGGTTCGCCTAAGTACCAGGATCCCTTAAACAGGAATGCCAGGTACCTAGATCCGCCATTGTGTTCGCCTTGTGTTTAACAAAGTAGCAGAATTCCTAGAACAGGAATGCCAGGTACCTAGATTTACTATTGTGTTCGCCTTGTATTCGCCAAAGTACTAGGATTCCTAAAACAGGAATGCCAGGTACCGAGATTCTCCATTGTGTTTGCCTTGTGTTCGCCAAAGTACCAAGATTCCTAGAACAGGAATGCCGGGTACCTAGATTCGCCATTGTGTTCGCCTTTTGTTCACCTAAGTACTAGGATCCCTTGAACCAGAAGGCCTGGTACCTAGATTCGCCAAAGCCAAGAGTGCTAGAAGCGTTTTCTCTTTTCAAGTAATAGCTACACGTAAGATACGATGAGAAAAATTCTTCAAGCAGTACAAGATCCTGACTCCAACCCAAACTTAATACCGGTGTTCAAGTCAGGGGGACTTCTGTTAACAACCATTTTTGGCAGAGGTCCAAAGAAGAATTTTCCATCTGCCATGTACCTGGTAGAACCTAGATCGGGACCAGTACCTAGATACCAAGGATACTCTACACCATGAACTTGAAAGAGGTCAGTACCACATCTCACATTCTACCAGGTACCACGCAGGGCTAGCACTGCGGTACCTCCTACCTGGTACCTAGGTATCGTGACTTATACCAGTACCTAGGTACCACGGCATTTACCTGGTACCCTGGGGACCGGTCCATCAAGTATCGGCCATCTACCTAGCATGGGAAATGGCAGTAGGAAGGTTCCCACACATCGATGCAACCGATGCACCAAGGAATCAACCTAGAACCAGACCATGCCTAATGAACGAAGCCTGCAGAATCCTACAATCTGAAGAAGAGAAAATTGACATCTCTAGTTATTAATTGAGATAGTCAACCATATTAATTAACCCCATTAATGAAAATAGTCAACTTATTAATGGCCATTCACAACGCCATTAATGAGGGAAGCAGTCAACTCTTTAATGGCCATTCACAAAGCCATTAATGGATATAGTCAACCCTATTAATGGAGATAATCAGCCCCATTAATAAGAAGATAGTCAACCCTATTAATGGAGATAGTCAGCCCCATTAATGAGAAGATCATTCAACTCAGTAACGGCCATTCACAACGTCATTGATGAGTAAATATTCTGTCAACTCTTTAATGGTCATTCACAATACCATTAATGAGATAAGAGTCAGCTCCATCAATGCCAAATCGGTGTATTTGATTAACTGAATCCATGGAGTTTGCGACAAGGAAGAGAACATATAAATATAACATATCACTCTCTAAGTGTTAGGATTATGCTCAATGGCAAGAGTGTAATATTGTAATTGACAATCTTCTCATATTAATAAAGTGAATTCTGATTCTTACAATTACTTATAGCATTTATTATTATTATTGTCAAGGTAAATAATCATAAAGTCAAAAGACTATGAGACATGAAGAATTGTTCATACATCCGGATATGTATGAGGTAGACACAATTCTTTAGTTTGTCTTGAATAACGTTCACAACTTAAGTTAAAGGTTGGGCACCTCTATCTTGTTAAAGTTGTAGAATTCTTTTACTAGCATTTGAGTGGGATCAAATGAATATGATGAGTCTAAAATCATCGAAAGGTTTTTTAGTAAAAGAATCTAGTGCACTAGGTGCATTGAACTGGATCACAATGAAATACTTTATCTAGAACCGTCAATAGATATAAGTCTTTTCATTAAAGAGGACAATCGGAGAGTCTATCTTAATCCTGAGATAAATGATGGACTTATGGTTGCAAGTGTTATCATTAGACCTATCAATAAGTACGATTATATAACATAATCTATCCTCAATAGTTTGGTGGTATACATTTGTTAATCGATAGAGGACTTCATTTATAGATATGGACATCGTGGCTCCATTTATTAAATGAGAGTATAATATCATCATATGGATGTTTTGAGGTATTGGATATTAAATCTCAACGTTGAGTTTTCAATAATGATTATTGAAAACATGGCTTCTGGACAAGTCAAAGTATCCAAGTTCGAAATGTGGTCATATGAGGAAATATGGTAACTTGGAGAGCTATAGGCGGTCTATGAGCTCTTGGCGATTACTGATATTATTCACGAGGATACACCATCTCCTATAAGATTGTCTAGGGTATGAATGAGAAACATCTCCTTATTCTATCTTTATTTAAGAGTTCAATTTTAGCTCTCTAGTGGAATGAGTTAAAATTAATAGATTGGACCTAAGTGAATCATTTGTTGATTGTGATTAGGTTGTGTCTATTGAAGCTTAAATTTAGATAGCCCGCCAAGATCCCCAATCCACACGTATTTGCATGGATCACTTGATATATTCTACCAGGCCGATTTAAGGGTCCATCTAGAATTGTTTTTAATATATCAAGAATATAATATGTCTATTATTTAATTAATGGGCTGCACTATTATATTAATATATTAAAAGGAGACATGTGGGCTTGTTTCTTTTAGTAAGAATGGGTGTGGTTCACGTGTGGGCTTTTATTTAAAGTCCAATGGATTAAATGAAATAAGAAAATAATATATGGTCCATTTATATAAGTGGGGCGGCAAGTTGTATATATTAACCTAATATATTATTTTGTTTCATTGTTTTAATTAAATAGGAATTAGTTAATTTATTAATTAATTGTTTAATTAAGAAACAAATCTTTTTCTGATCAGAAAATATATTTCCTAAAGTTATACGATTGGTAGTAGTATATTAAAAGTAAAAGACTTGTTTGATAAGAAAATAAATAATTAATTTTATTTATTTAATCAAATAAGAAGTCTTTTTATTTAGTCAATAAAAGAATAAAAATATCTATGAGTTGGATTAGGTTTTGAAGTCTAAAGGTTGATGGAAATTAGGGTGCAACACAAACTCTTTTTGGTATGTGATTTGCGGCAACCCTAGTCCATTTAGAGGAAGATTTCGGCAATCCTAAATATAAGAGGAAGCAAAATTTCGGCCACCTATAAAATACCACATATAGAATTCGGCCACTATAGTTGATTAAATGATTCAATTTTTCTTCTTCTTCTCAATTCATAGAAAAAGATAATTTTTATTCTACTAAACATAAAAGAGGGAAGAGATTATTCTTTGATAGCACACTGATTGCTTGTTCATCAATAAGCTTGTGTGTATAACATCGAATTAGGTTCACGCGAGTTTTGATCATTAGATTGAGAACTCAAAAGTGACCGGAATAATTTTTGTCTTCTTTTGATTGTTTTGTGACTAAAGAAAGAAAAAGAAAACTTTGTTCATCCATTCTCAGGTTTGCAATTCAAAGAAAAAGGGAGACCACGCTCCTAGGTGATTCACGTACGTGTTCGGATTGGAAGATCTCGCGGTACTGTTCACGATCACTGTTCAAGCGGTACTGTTCACAATCACTGTTCACACGGGGGTACTATTCACGCGAGTAATGTTCACGGGCATCGGCAAAGATTTTGCGGATTACCAATTGACGTAAGTCAATCGGATCACGCGTCAAGAGGTATTTAACTCTAACCGTATATATTTGAGTTTAATTAATTAAAAGGTTAAGGTTCAACTTTGAGAAAAAATTTAAAACCATACGAAATCTATTTTTCGTTTATTCCGCTGTGTTTTATATCAATTTTTCCCTACAATTGGTATCAGAACCTTGGTTGTACCTTTTAATTAATTAACGTATATATACGTGAATCTATTTCCTTTTTATTGTGATTATACATGTTTTAGAAAGAGATGTCACTCTAGGTATTCGCATATATAATTACATGTTGAATGTATGGATTTATATATGTTTTATAAAGTGAATTGTTATTGCTCGATTTTAGTCCTAGAATTTCAATGTAATTTTTGTTTCAGATTTGTAACAAGAAGGGTGGTCTATTATCGCCATAATTCCTTCTTGGTGGTTGCGAGGGTTTTATTTGTTTTTGTATGTAAAATAAGTGCAGTATTTTTTTTTTGTAATCAGGTGCAGTATTTTTTTTTTGTAAATCTTACTGCAGTAAAATAAAAAAAAAATTTGCTGCAGTAATTTATTCGTAATATGATGAAATGTATTCGGGTATTGAAAATTCGAAGACACGAAGAAAAACGAAGCAACCGGAACCAAGAACGAGCACCGTGCGCACCCTAGGACTGGATTGGGCTGCGCATGGCAAGCCCAATCCTTGGTGGGCTGTGCACGGCAGCCTTGTGTGGCCTTATGGGCTGTGCAAGGCAGCCCCTTTGTGGGGTTGTGGGCTGTGCACGTCCATGGGATGAGGCCGAGGGATGAGCGTATGGTTGATTGCCACCTGAAGATCTTGTATTCCTAACAATTGTAATTTACCTGCTTTTCTAGGATGGGCCAAAATTGTTGCTATTTAATTTTTGCTTAAATATTACAATATTTGTTGTTGTATGATAACATGACATTTTAGAATAGGAGTGCCACTCATATATCTCTTTTGGTATGAACATGCATTGAATGATTTAGGTATCTAATTGGCATCTAGATAACTTAGTAAAAATCATTCTTTGGGATTTAATCACACGCCTTAAATAATTGAGTGGGAGAAGGTGTGCAAGAACGCCTATGGCCTCCAAGATTAGTTGAGTTTTATTATTTTTGGTAATCCCCCCAAGGGGCATCCATAAATGGAATTTAACAATATACTTCCTTACAAGGATAGACTAGACAATTGACTTAAACGAAATCTACTCCCCAAGGAGGGATTTTCGTGAAAGAAAATTGAGGGTCGATATCTTGGTAACACACTCAATGTAATTTTATTAATATCCTCCCAAGAGTTCTTGTTAATAAAAATTACAAGGCTAAAATTAAAAACGCTGGTTGTTATGTTAACAATTAGGTGGGACCTAGTCTAACTAGTAAATAGTGCGAACTCCCAAAGGAGGTGTAATATTTATGGGTGTTGGATCATCGTTGAATTTTTATGATTGAATTATTTATTTTAATTCAAGATAAATTTTTAAAAGTGCTATTATCATGATTATTTACTTATATATGTTTTTGTTTTAATAAGAAATCATGACCCCATCACTTATGAACATCCTGAAAGATAACACCTTAACTGGAGATAACTACGTAACATGGAAAAGGAAAATTGGGTTGTTGCTGCAAAGTGAAAAATATAAGTTTGTTCTGACCACTCCTAAACCACCCCTTCCTAATAATGAATCTAATGTGATGCAAAGAGATGAGTATGAGCAGTGGAAGACTTCTGATGATATGGCAAAATGTTTCATTATGGCCACTATCTCCGACGTGTTGCAACAGCAACATGAAGGAATGGAGTCCGCTACTGATATAATGATGTCTCTAGAGGAAATGTTTGCTATAAGGTCTAGGACGACTAAGAGAGAGGCAGTGACTGCTTTTATGAATCTTAGGATGAAACCTAGACAATCTGTGAAAGATCACATGATGAAAGTCATAGCACATCTCAATATTGCTGAACTAAATGGTGCTGAGATTGATGGTGAGACCAAAATTGATATGGTAGTTAACTCACTGTCAGATTCCTTTGATCAGTTCAAGTTGGACTACACCTTGAACAAAAAGGAATACACCTTGCAGGGCCTGATGCAAGATGTTTAAAGCGCTGAAAAGATCCTTGTGAAAAACAATGGTTAAGAGATTCATTTGGTTGGTAAAGTTGCTACTGTTAAGACCCGTAAGAAGGTCAAGAAACAACAGAAGAAAAAGCAACTTGGGCCTACCAAGAAGGAAACCAAGAAAGTAACCAAGATCAAAGGGAAATGCTTCCTTTGTGATGAAAAGGGACATTGGAAAAGAGATTGCCCAAAGTCCCAGAAAAAGAAGGAAGAAGGTAATGTTAATTATCTAGAAACATGTTTTCTGGCAGATTCTACTGATTCTTGGATCATAGACTCTGGAGCCACTAATCATGTTTGTTATTCCTTGCAGGGGTTTCAGGAAAAGAGAAGGTTGAATGAAGATGAAGTCAATTTGCGCTTGGGCAACGGAACGTTAGTGTCTGCAAGTGCAGTGGGAGATATTAGAGTTATTTTAGATTCTAATAGGCATTTAGATTTAATAGACGTTTATTATGTACCTCAATTCAAGAGAAATTTAATTTCAGTTTCTTGTTTAAATAAGTTTGGATATTCGGTTACTTTTAATAAAACTTTTATTATTAGTAAGAATGACAAAGTTTTTTGCAAAGGTACATTGGAAAACGGTTTATTCTTTTTGCATAGAAATATCTCTCACTCGTTAGACACAGAAATAACGGAACCTAATCATAAAAGAGTAAAATTATCAAAAGATGAAACCTATCTTTGGCATTTACGCCTAGGTCACATTAACCTTAATAGGATTAAAAGATTGGTATGTGATGGACCTTTAAGTGACTTAAAGGTTGATGATCTACCAACTTGTAAATCTTGTTTGGAAGGTAAAATGACCAAAAGGCCGTTCAATACCAAAGGTGCAAGAGCCACTGAATGTTTAGGACTAGTACACACTGATGTATGTGGTCCTATGAGAATTCAAGCTAGAGGTGGATATGAGTACTTCATCACCTTCACAGATGATTACTCAAGATTTGGTTATGTGTATCTCATGAGACATAAGTCGGATGCATTTGATATGTTCAAAGCATTCAAAGTTGAAGTAGAAAATCAACTTGAGAAACATATAAAAATCTTGAGATCTGATCGTGGTGGAGAATATCTATCTGGAGAGTTTCAGTAATATCTTATTGATAATGGGATAGTTTCTTAGCTTTCTGCACCAGGTACACCTCAACAAAATGGGGTAGCAGAAAGGAGAAATAGGACTCTTTTAGAGATGGTTAGATCAATGTTGAGTTATTCAACACTTCCTATTTGTTTTTGGGGATATGCTCTACAAACAGCAATATATTTTCTAAACGATGTACCATCTAAATATGTCCCTAAAACCCCACATGAATTGTGGACTGGGCGAAAGCCTAGTTTACAACACATGAGGATATTTGGTTGTCCTGCACATGTGTTGAAAGGAAAGACAGAAAAGATGGAGTCCCGTTCGGAAACATGTATATTTGTGGGGTATCCAAAAGGAACTAAAGGATATTATTTCTATAGTCCTTCTGATCTAAAAGTATTTGTTTCAACAAATGCTTCATTTCTAGAAAAAGACTATATGAATAATTTTGTGCCCAAAAGTAGAATTGTCCTGAATGAGATGTCAGGAGATACAATTCCACAAGAGGTTTCACAACCCAGCCCAATTGTAAGTTCCACTCCAACACAAGATCAACAACCTACCATTCCTCATCGTAGTGGAAGGGTTAGAGCACAACCCGAAAGATATATCGGTCTAGGAGAATCTGTTGAGAATCTCCCGGACGACGATAACCCCTACACGTACAAGGAAGCTATGGAGGATGTTGATTGTCGTCATTGGCAAAAGGCAATGCAATCCGAGATTGAATCGATGTTCAATAACAAAGTTTGGTCCCTTGTAGACTTGCCTAAAGGGATAAAACCCATTGGGTGCAAGTGGGTATACAAGAGGAAAAGAGGTATGGATGGTAAGGTGGAAACCTTTAAAGCTAGACTAGTAGCTAAAGGTTATACACAGAAAGAAGGTATCGATTACGAGGAAACCTTCTCACCTGTGGCCATGCTTAAATCCATTAGGATACTCTTATCCATTGCAGCATCTCTAGACCTAGAGATTTGGCAAATGGACGTCAAGACAGCTTTCCTTAATGGAAGTCTTGATGAGAGCATCTACATGATGCAACCAGAGGGATTCATTGAAAAAGGCCAAGAAGAAAGAGTATGCAAGTTGCAAAAGTCCATATATGGACTAAAACAAGCATCCAGATCCTGGAACATAAGGTTCGATCAAGCTGTAAAGGGTTTTGGATTTATTCAAAACCCTGACGAACCTTGTGTATACAAGAGGATCAAAGGCGACAAGTTGGTTTTCCTCATTCTTTATGTTGATGATATACTACTCATTGGAAACGATGTAGGTGTATTGACATCAGTGAAAGAATGGTTAGCAAAACAATTTGATATGAAGGACTTAGGAGAAGCAAGTTCTATTCTTGGTATCCAAGTAATAAGGGATAGAAAGAATAGAACGATTGCATTATCCCAAGCTTCATACATTGATAAAATCTTGTCTAGATTCACCATGCAAGATTCCAAGAAAGGTATGTTACCTTTTAGACATGGAATCAAACTTTCTAAGGGTCAAGCACCTAAGAATGTGCATGAAGAGCAATTCATGAGTAGAGTTCCATATACCTTGGCAGTTGGAAGTCTCATGTATGCAATGCTCTGTACTAGACCAGATATTTGTTTTGCAGTTGGCATAGTTAGCAGGTTTCAATCGAAACCTGGTCCTGATCATTGGACGGCAGTCAAGCATATTTTCAAGTATCTTAAGAGAACTAGAGATTATATGCTTGTATACTCTGGAGGGGATTTAATTCCCATTGGGTATACAGATTCTGATTTCAAGTCGGATTCTGACTCCAGAAAATCCATATCAGGATCTGTGTTTACCGTTGGAGGAGGAGCAGTCATATGGAGGAGTATCAAGCAATCTTGTATTGCTGATTCCACCATGGAAGCTGAGTATGTTGCTGCATGCGAAGCTGCAAAAGAGGCTGTTTGGCTCCGTCAATTCTTGATTGACTTAGAAGTGGTTCCTAGTGCGAATAAGTAGATCACTATACACTGTGACAACAGTGGTGCAGTGGCTAATTCGAAAGAACCAAGAAGTCATAAGAGAGGTAAACACATTGAAAGGAAGTATCACCTTTTGAGGGAAATTGTTCATAGGGGAGACGTGACGATCACCAAAATCGCGTCAGCAGAAAATCTAGTGGATCCTTTCACAAAGGCTCTACCTCAGAAGAGCTTTGATGGACATCTAGAGAACATGGGAACGAGAGATATGACACACTTGCTATAGAGCAAGTGGGAGACTGTTAGGATTATGCTCAATGGCAAGAGTGTAATATTGTAATTGACAATCTTCTCGTATTAATAAAGTTAATTCTGATTCTTACAATTACTTATAGCATTTATTATTATAATTGTCAAGGTAAATAATCATAAGGTCAAAAGACTATGAGACATGAAGAATTGTTCATACATCCGGATATGTATGAGGTAGACACAATTCTTTAGTTAGTCTTGAATAACGTTCACAACTTAAGTTAAAGGTTGGGCACCTCTATCTTGTTAAAGTTGTAGAATTCTTTTACTATCATTTGAGTAGGATCAAATGAATATGATCAGTCTAAAATCATCGAAAGGTTTTTTAGTAAAAGAATCTAGTGCACTAGGTGCATTGAACTGGATCACAATGAAATACTTTATCTAGAACCGTCACTAGATATAAGTCTTTTCATTAAAGAGGACAATTGGAGAGTCTATCTTAATCCTGAGATAAATGATGGACTTATGGTTGCAAGTGTTATCATTAGAGCTATCAATAAGTATGATTATATAGCATAGTCTATCCTCGATAGTTTGGTGGTATACATTTGTTAATCGATAGAGGACTTCATTTATAGATATGGACATCGTGGCTCCATTTATTAAATGAGAGTATAATATCATCATATGGATGTTTTGAGGTATTGGATATTAAATCTCAACGTTGAGTTTTCAATAATGATTATTGAAAAAATGGCTTCTGGACAAGTCAAAGTATCCAAGTTCGAAATGTGGTCATATGAGGAAATATGGTAACTTGGAGAGCTATAGGCGGTCTATGAGCTCTTGGCGATTACTGATATTATTCACGAGGATACACCATCTCCTATAAGATTGTCTAGGGTATGAATGAGAAACATCTCCTTATTCTATCTTTATTTAAGAGTTCAATTTTAGCTCTTTAGTGGAATGAGTTAAAATTAATAGATTGGACCTAAGTGAATCATTTGTTGATTGTGATTAGGTTGTGTCTATTGAAGCTTAAATTTAGATAGCCCGCCAAGATCCCCAATCCACACGTATTTGCATGGATTACTTGATATATTCTACCTGGCCGATTTAAGGGTCCATCTAGAATTGTTTTTAATATATCAAGAATATAATATGTCTATTATTTAATTAATGGGCTGCACTATTATATTAATATATTAAAAGGAGACATGTGGGCTTGTTTCTTTTAGTAAGAATGGGTGTGGTTCACATGTGGGCTTTTATTTAAAGTCCAATGGATTAAATGAAATAAGAAAATAATATATGGCCCATTTATATAAGTGGGGCGGCAAGGTGTATATATTAACCTAATATATTATTTTGTTTCATTGTTTTAATTAAATAAGAATTAGTTAATTTATTAATTAATTGTTTAATTAAGAAACAAATGTTTTTCTGATCAGGAAATATATTTCCTAAAGTTATACGATTGGTAGTAGTATATTAAAAGTAAAAGACTTGTTTGATAAGAAAATAAATAATTAATTTTATTTATTTAATCAAATAAGAAGTCTTTTTATTTAGTCAATAAAAGAATAAAAATATCTATGAGTTGGATTAGGTTTTGAAGTCTAAAGGTTGATGGAAATTAGGGTGCAACACAAACTCTTTTTGGTATGTGATTTGCGGCAACCCTAGTCCATTTAGAGGAAGATTTCGGCAATCCTAAATAGAAGAGGAAGCAAAATTTCGGCCACTTATATAATACCACATATAGATTTCGGCCACTATAGTTGATTGAATGATTCAATTTTTCTTCTTCTTCTCAATTCATAGAAAAGGATAATTTTTACGTGGATACTGTTCACGATCACTGTTCACGAGGATACTGTTCACGATAACTGTTCACGCGGGTACTGTTTACAATCACTGTTCACACGGGTACTGTTCACGGGCATCGGAAAAGATTTTACGGATTACCAATTGACGTAAGTCAATCGGATCACGCGTCAAGAGGTATTTAACTCTAACCGTATATATTTGAGTTTAATTAATTAAAAGGTTAAGGTTCAACTTTGAGAAAAAATTTAAAACCATACGAAATCTATTTTTCGTTTATTCCGCTGCGTTTTATATCGATTTTTCCCTACACTAAGAAAGGCGTTCTCCAATCTCCAACCCAAAATATGGATGCCCGATTTGATCCAGAAATCTCGAGAGACACCATCGTTTATCAATGGAGGACAGATTTCATCCCCTCTTCCAAAAATACAGTCACCATCACCTATAGAGAGTTTTCACCATCATGGTACAAAAAAACACTTAGTTATTTCCTACAGAACAAGTTCGCCATCGCCTGGAGTTTAAAAGAGACCCTATCTGAATTCCCTCTACACCACCATTGTATCGACTACTACGTACGCCAATTTTTTCCATGAATGTACCTGTACCAAATGGTTCCCCTTCAACTGTGACCTACCGGGTTTCAGTTTGTACTAATGTAAGCTCTCTGGAGCACCTTTCGAGATATATAAATACAAAGAAGGGTCTTTCCCCTTCCTATGAATACTGCCTGGGGGTTTTTCAGCATGTGATGAAACGTGATGCTTTTTCCCCCCAGGTCAGTCTACCTCTACCAAATGAACTGTCATTCTCCCATATATCTCCTTATTACGCATGTATGTGAGCAAGGCACCAACCCCGCTCGTCCTAGCTCTCTTGTACCCCCCCCATTTCAGGTTATCTAGGTCGGGGAATTATGAAGAGCACCTAGAGAGGTGACCAGGTACTAGCATCAGATACAAAGACTAGGTACCAACCTACTGCACCAGATAGGCAGAATGATTGTTCTCCTACCATGGTACCTATCTCGCTTTCACATTACCAGAACCATGGTATGAAGTACCAACCCCCCGCTGTGACCTCCGGGGTAGCGGGTTGAGGGTGTTAACTGAAATTTCGCTCCCCGAGTGGATTTTTCAGTTAACAAACACTGTTTGGCGGGGTCAGTGGGAAACACCACACCCTCAAAAGAAAGCCTGTTAGCCTCGTTTTCTTATACCATTACCAATATGAAACTCTGATCTTCTCAAGATCATCCCGATCCTTCGGGGCACCAATCAAATGCTTCAACTTGGAAGGGTCAGAAGCGAAAGAAGGGGGGAAAGTTGTAACCCCGCTCCAAAGCCATCAGCTACCGCGCGGGCTACCCCCAAATTCCAGCCAACCCAGTAGTTAACCCAGCTAGTCTAGACCAACAAGTCGGGGCCTTCATAGAAAGTATCTGCCTCCTAATGGTGGCGGAAGGTGGTGCCAGTCATCCTACAGTACCAAATACCAAGGGAGAGCCAAGTCGCCAAGGTACCAGGATACCCCCCTTCGACAGATTGGGCCACTACCTCCGATACCGGTCCACGAAAGATTCTGGCCCGTGCCTCTGATACCATCAATCCACGATAGACTCGGGCCCATGCCCTTGATTCCGAAACAACCAGAAGGATATCAACCTCGATAGGTGAGATCCGCCATCGAACTCCCCCCTAGGGAGCGCCATTTCCCGGTTCAACCGAAAGCTGCTTCTAGACGACCTCAACCAGAAGTTGCCCGAGGCAACCTCGGTCAGCGGTAGGAGGTACTATTAGAAGTACCCGAGAAAACCCTCCCTAGGAAGAGAACCAGGATGAAACTTCAGTAGCATTAGAGAGGTATGATGATAGAGATTCTGAAGTAGAGTCCGGGAATGATGGCAACAAGTGTCTTACAGACCAGGTTGCCAGAATGGCTAAAGAGATCCAGGAGTTAAAGAAGGGCAAGCACCGGGAAAACTGGAAAGACCCCTTGAGAGAGATTAATGCTCCCTTCTCTAGGAGGATCAAGGATGCAGAACTACCTCCTAAATATAAGATTCCAAACGAAAAATATTCGGGGACTGAAGATCCACTGAGCCACGCGAAGAGCTTTGCTCAACAGATGGAGGTCCAGAATGCTACCAGGGCCGCCATGTGCAGAATGTTCCCTACCACGCTAACGGACTAAGCCAATACAAGGTTTAGGAAGTTGCCAGCAAGGAGCGTCGACTCATTCACCAAGTTGACTTCAGACTTCTACGCTCAGTTCCAGGGCATCAAACCTCGCCCTAGGGATCCCATTCACCTTTAGTACGTGATCCATTAGTGGGGTGAGTCACTCAGAGCTTATGTGGAGAGGTTCCACAAGGAGGTAATTCAGATGAGGATCTTCACGGACAAGGGGACCTTGGCTAATTTTAGAAGGAATTTATGGGTAAGTAGGTTGTTCCGATCCTTCGCCAAGCATCCACCAGAGACGTAACAGGAGGCCTACGATAGGGCTCTTGAACAAGTGGAGATTGATGAACAGCTCTGTGTCATGATAGAGCATGATGACATGAGATCTTCCAAGAGCCAAAAGAAAGAGGCGCCCAAGCCGGCTCATATTCAGAAGAACCAGAATAAGCCTCCCAACAAATCTACATACCGGATACCACCTTACCAACCTCAGCATAACCGGTACCCCGTCAGGTGGTCTCCTCTTAGAGCTATACCTCCACCTAGGGAAGTGGCGCTGATAGCTAGAGAAGAAGAGGGGTACAACCATTATACCCCTCTGAACACATCTCACGAGACTATCTACCTCGCCATCCATGACAAGGGACTACTTAGAAAGTCTGGCCCAATAAAGGCACCAGCCGATCAGTAAAATCATTATAAGTATTGTGATTTCCACGAGGATGTGGGTCATAATACCTCGAAATGCTACAGTTTGCATAACCAGATTGAGGCACTAGTAAGAGGATGATGCCTGGTAGAATTCCTCCAACAGGTGCACGATAGCATTCACATTGGGAAGAAAGTGCAAGCAGACATTAGAGCAACGGAGGAAAGAAGGAAAACAAAAGGAAAGGATCTGATGGAGCAAATCCACATAGTCAACACCATCAGTGAAGGTCCCACCCTGGCGGGAACCTCCTATAATTCCAGAAAGAACCACGCCAGGAAAATGCCCAGGATAAAAGCGGGCCAAGATGTCTTCAAGGTCACCAGAGAATAGCCCAGATCTTCTCCTTCAGCATAGATTATCTTTACTGAGGAGGATGTGTACAACACTATGTAACCTCATGATGACTCCATGGTTGTCACTGTGCAAATAGCTAACAATTTGGTCTGTCGCGTCCTAATTGACACCGGTAGCAGTGTCGACATTCTCTTCAAAGGTGCTTTGGAGCAATTCAACTTAAAGAATCCTTGCTACAACAGCTGCACTACCCCGCTATATGGGTTCACTGGGGACTCACTGATCCCCACCGGGTCCATGATCCTATCGGTGATAGCAGGAACAGCCCCCCTCTAACAGAATCTCATGACAGATTTCATCGTGGTATATACTTCATCCGCCTACAACGCCATCCTTGGGAGAGCTTACTTATCCACTCTCAAGGGCGTCATGTCGATCTACCATAATGTCCTGAAATTCACGGTATGGGACAAGGTAGGTGAGGTACGGAGAGATCGGTAGGTAGCCTGCATGTGTTACGCAGTGTCCACCAACCCAGCGGTGCTTGCCAAGCAGTGTGCACAGATAACCGTTGTGCAGGATCAGAAATGTTAACGGAAAAATTCACTCGGGGTGAAAATCTCAGTTAACACCCTCACCCACTACCGGTAGCAGTAGCAGGGTAGGTACCTTCGGTACCGGGGTCCCTCTTTTAGTATGATCGAGATCGACTGACCAAAGAATGGGTAAAGGACACAAAGGGACCGAGAGATGTAAAAACGAACACTGTTTTATTTAATCAACTCCTACCATGGGTTTACAATGTGAATACGTACATATCTCTCACTCTTTCTCACTCTTTTACACAAGGTGGAGATGGAGAAAACGTCTGTGTCGATAAATGGATTTTCCTCCAGTGATTGTCAATGGACTCTCACTGGATTCCAAGAACCTCTCGGGACCTCTCTTTCATTCTGGTGATCAAGAAACTTCAAAAAAGTCCCCTTTCTTTACCCTTCAGTGCCGTATATATAGTACTCCCATAATCTCCTCAAAATCTGGTCATTTTTTAATGAAGATTATGTCCTATTTTAAGCATTGAAAGGCATTTGCGTGGAGCTGAAGGCACGAGATTAGATCCCATTAATTAATGGCGAATTTGAATTATGATTCGATAGATCATAGGGTCATTGATGGCGCTTTATTTTGGCGATGGAGTCAACTTTCCTTCTTCGTGGAGCTTGGAGGGAGATTCTGATCGTGAGTTTTAATGGAGGGTAGCGCTGACCCCCCCATGTTGATGGACTTGTTCTACTTCCTGCTGGAATGGTGCTTGTGTCTTCATGTTCCCTATCGTATTGACTGGGTGGTAAGGTACTTGCCTTAGAGAAGCTCAGGATGATCATACTGAGTATCAGGTGGGAGTCGAGGTGACACCAAGGTGGATATCGAGGTATCACCGGGGTAGGTATGGAGGTACCTGATACCTTGATCGACGCCGAGATGCTTGCGGGGTGCTGGGCGTGCGAGCTATCATCTTGCTAGTCTTGAGCTGGTATCAGGAGCTTCAGTAGGGCGAGATATATACTTTGGGGATGATATCCTATCTAGATAGATAGCTAGTCGGGGTCCTGACCTTATCAAGTATCGGTTCCATCTAGGTAGTGGTATCAATCTCACTGCTTGTCTTGAATATCAAGATGATCTTTCCTAGATAGATTCTCGTTTGAAAATTCTCCTTTGGTCCCTTGCCTGAAAAAAAATGTTAACAGAAGTCCCCCCTGACTTGAACACCGATATCGGGTTGGGATTGGAGTCAGGATAGATAACACATGGAGAATTTTTTTGTAACGTCTCATAGGAGGGAATCTTTTCTTTGCACGCTGATTTACATTCCACGTGGCTGATCATGGTAAGTCGAATTCAAAAGGGAAATATTTTAGGGCTCCACGTTTCTCGAAAACAATACATCCACATCGCCGATTTTACCGCGACATTAATTACTCTTTCTGCCCTTTACAAGTAATCATCTCTATATAAACTCTGGTGCCTTTGCAAGTGATTCGTATCAAGCAAATTTTCCTGATTAAGATTTTCCAGCAAGCAGAAAACCTAGCCTCAACCTTTAACTTCCCTCTTTTCGTTAGAGATCAAAACTCTGAAACTGTCACTATGTCTTCACCTAGTGGCGATAGCATTGAGCAGCTCTTTGATGGCGACGTGGTGGCCGGCGGGATCCTTGCCCCTAGAAAAAGGGCTTGCGATAGCAGTGACAGTAGGGACGACGTTCCCTTTCAACATCGCCGCTCCAATCAGAATATCGCAATCGAGACAGACTTCTCGAACAATTTTGAGACTCCGGTTGATGTCGACCAGGAGTCGAGTGAAGAAATAGGCACCGTTGGGATTGGTGGGAGCCGGGCGGATGAAGTTACTGACACCGCTGGAAAGGTACTGGCCCTTCCATATGAGTACCGATGTGTCCCTCTTTGTACTAGTACTCCGGAAACTATTAAACGTTTACAGAGAGATTTCAATATCCCCAAAGAGATCACTATTGCTATCCCTCCACAGGAGTATGATATGTATTCTCCCTCTACCGGCGAGGTCCCGATTCATATGGCAGCCTTCGATTGTGGAGTCAGGCTACCCCTCCACCCCACCTTACGTAGGGCGCTACATGCCTTATATTTAGCTCCCCTCCAGTTGACACCAGGATTTTGGAGGCATTTGGTGGGGTTCCTCGTTTTGTGGAGGGAGCAATGCCAGAAGGACAACATCGATCGGGAACCAGGTCCAAATGAGATTGGATATGTGTTCCAGATTGCTGCTAATGCCCCAGGTCCAAAGGGGCAATTCTACGCCTGCGCCAAGAACATCTTGCAATTTATGGTTCAGGGGGCCACGAAAAAGGATACCTCATGGAAGGAGGAATGGGTCATCCTCGGAGGTGAATGGGGAAGCTCGGTTCATATCAGAGGGTTTGAGTTCCGAGTTCCCACTATTTTTAGCAAGCCTGCGTTGGAGAAGAGCAAGTTATCTAGAGAATCGGAGAAAATCTTACGGGCTATCATGGCCCGTCATTATATTAACACGAAATCTCCCATCATAGTGGCCTTCGAGGAAAAGAGGGTGGATCACTACCTTCGCATTTCCAGAGCTTCTCCAGGTAGAAAACTTTTCTGACTTTGCTCATACTATCTTGTTTTATTGACTTTGGCTATCTTTGTAGTTTCAGCAGTATCTCTATCGGTTCCTGAGATGGAGACCAACCAAATAGGCGGTACTATTGATTCTCCTCTGTCTTCCCCTGTCAGAATTCCAATTAGTTCCGATCTCGATGCAGGGGTTGGAGTAACTACTAGGGGGGTTGGAATACCTACTGGCTCTGATAGGATCCCAGTCGGGGAATCAAGATCGCCAGCTTCCCCTCTTCCTACCTCGGCAAGGTCGTTGGAGGCTTTTACAGCCAAATTGGGGAGGTATCGAGGTGCTTCCAGCCGGGTGCAACAGGTTTCACCCCTCAAACCAGTTAATGTTACAGCAGCCATTGATGCTGGTGCCTCAGCTTCTTCTGCTTCTCCCGTTGTGGCATCTGGTCAGCCTAAACCGGTCGAGAAAAACTCTGATTCTGCTAAGAAGAAGCGGGTCGTACCTCTAGATAAGGTACGGTCGAGGTCGAAGGACACCAGCCAGGATGAAGTTCTGGCCCACTTCGTTGCTTCCTGCCTAGGTGGGGGCCTAGATGTCATGACCGCCATGCCGACTGAGCTTCTAATTAGAAGAGGGTCTGCCCTTCTAGCTGAGGTAAACTGTCTTATTTTAATCCTTTGTTCAGGTAAGAGATTAAGAACACTCTGACAAGTGCATTATTTTTGTCAGGCTTTTAAATTCAATGTGGCCATGAGCCAACAGGTTGGCTTCTTTCTGGAGCAAGTCAGGGGTGCTACAGCGGAGCTGGAGAGGTCTAAAGAGGAGCTTGCTAAGGCCGCTCAGGGAATGGAAGTTTTGAAACAATCACTGGCGAATACCCAAAAGGAGGCTGACGAGGCGAAGGTTGACAGGGAGAGGATGCAGCATGCCCTGGATATGGAGAAGCTTAGATCCCTCCGCCACAAAGAGGAGAGGGATATTGCGAAGGAGAGAATAATGGAGCTGGAGAAAGAAATCCAGTCCCTTCGGGGCAGCGTGACCACCCTAGATGCCCAGGTAGACACCGCCTTCGGGGACAGTTACTTTTTTGCTGGTTACCAGGTGGCCCTAGCTCTCTCTCCTCCGTTCGATCTAAGTGACATCGCTGGGTGGAACCGGGAGGAGATTATGGCAAAGGCTGTTGAGCTAGCTGGGGCAGCACCTTCTGATGTGGCTGGGCCCTCCCAGTTTGTTAGAGATATTGGAGTAGTAGGAGGACTGGACCAGGGCTCTATCTCCCTTCTTCTACCAAGCAATGCTGGATCAGCTCCAAATCTGAAGGATCCTGAGGTTGGTGTGGCTCAGGCTGGAGGAGGGCTTTCCACCTCTTTTGCTTCTCCAGTAGAGTCAAACAGGGAGGCAGGAGATCGGCTTGCTACTGATGATGGAGAAGCTGTCCTGCCTATCTCATCTTCTGACCTTGCCCAGGAAAAGGAAAGTCAGGCTGCTCTGATCGAGGAAGTTGGAGGGGGGCTTCAAGGAGATCCATCTCCAATGGAAATTCTGGTTACTGTAGGTGCCCAGGAAGCAGATGGGGCTCCATCCAGTATTGAATGAGGGGAAACCATAACTGGTGGAGCTGGCGAGGAGACGGCCACTCAGGAGCAGGAGGATGCTTATTTTATTGTAGCCGACATCTTGGACGTTGGGGGGGGGGGGGGGGGTGGGGGGGAATGCTTATTTTCTTTTTATTCTTACAGATCCCAACACGGCCTCTGCTCCTACCTCCGGAGTTCGTGGCAGCACCGTCAATATAGATTCTGATTTAAATCAATGTTGCTAGGTAGGTAGATCTAGTAAGTAGGTTAGAAGTTAGAGAGGGAACTAGCTGTTTCAGACCTTCAACTTATTTTCTTGTATCTTTTATGTAGCTTAAAATAAGGGTAGGGTTCCCCGATTTGATCAATGAAAAGAAAAACTAACTTCCATCTATATCTGTCGATTTAATTTAGTCACACGATTCTGATAGTAGCTTAGACTCGGGCAAGAGTCCCCAGCATAAACCTGACTTAATCAAAACTTGATAACCCATAAAATCTGATGAGAATAAAGCAATTGATCGGTACCATGGTACCTCGTACTCCAGTTCTGAGAGTCTTGGAAGTATGGTGAGTAGTCTGGCGAAACTAGGAACCTCATCGAATGATTGAGTACCTAGCTTTCCAGTTCATGGAACTTGGGTCCCCAGGGAAGTATCCTGGTGAAACTGGGTACCTTGCTCCTTTATATGTAGGAGCTTTGGTGCCTTGGCGAGTCAAAAATTTGGCGAATCTCAGTACCTCGCCTTCCTGTTTTAGGAATCTTGGTACTCTGGCGAAAACAGTGGCGTACGAGGTACCTCGCACTCCTATTTGTAGGAATCGTGGTATCCTGTGAAAACAATGGTGAATAAACATTGGCAGCACGATCCAGGTAGGCAACTAAGGCCACTTTAGCACCTGGTCTTTCTCAGCGGGGGGTGGTGCCCGGCCAAGGCCTTGATCTAGCTGGCAACTATGCTCTTACTATCCAGATCCTTTTTAGCAGGGGGTGGTGCCCGGCCAAGGTCTGATCCATCGGGAAACTATGCTCTTACGTACTGGATCCTTCCTAGCAGGGGGTGGTACCCGGCCAGGGCAGCAGGAAGGCCATATGGTCCTTCCTGGTCTTGAGGCGAACCTCCTAGATGGACTGATCCGATCTAGGGTGTCAGGAGTGTTATGCAGCTTTCCTGGTTTTATGGCAATCCTCCTGGATGGATCTATCCGATCCAGGGCATCAGGAATGCTATACAGCTCTCCTAGTGACTACTAATATCTTTTGTCAGTCGTTTAGAAATAATCCTGGCCGACTTGCCTTGCAGAATTTATGGGTAGAATCTCTTGAGATGATCAGCATTCCAAGTGTGGTCTACTGGATGTCCATCCATAACATTCCACTTGTAGGCCCCACCCTGGATCACCATTTTGATTAGGTAAGGACCTTCTCAATTAGGTGATAGCACTCCGTCCGACCTCTTCCGGGTATTCTGGGTAACAGTTCTGAGCACCATATCCCCTTCCTTGAAGCTTCAACTTCTCACTTTCTTGTTAAAGTAACGAGCAATCTGGTTCTGGTAAACTGCTACTCTTTCAGCTCTCATGTCATGCTTCTCCTCTAGAAAGTCCAGGCTGGCCCTCAGCTTGTCCTCATTTCCATCGGGGTCAAAATGTTGCACCTGGAAGGAGACGAGCTTGTGCTCTATAGGAAGGATGGCTTCTACCCCGAAAGCTAGCGAGTAGGGGGTTTCTCTCGTAGCGGTCCTCTTGGTGGTGCGATACGCCCATAGTACGTCGGGAGTTCATCAGCCCATCTTCCTTTCTTTTGCTGAAGTTTTTTCTTGAGGAGCCTCTTGATGATTTTGTTTGTAGCCTCCACTAGGCCATTAGTTTGGGGGTGCGCTACGGACACGAAGCGGAGTTCAATCCCCAAACTTCCACAGAATTCCCAAAATCTGGCGTTGTCGAACTGCTTACCCAGATCCATGATGATGACCATCGGAGTCCCAAATCGGCAAACCACATTTTTCTTGATGAACTCTGTTGTGTTTGCTTCAGTAATTCTGGAGAGCGGTTCTGCTTCCACCCACCTAGTGAAGTAATCAATAACCACGATTGCATACTTCTACTGACCTGGTGCGATTGGGAGGGGTCCAATTAGGTCCACTCCCCAGAATGCAAACGTATATGGTGAGCTGATGGTTGATAACCGTTCTGGAGGTAGGTGATGTAGGTTGGCCGTTTTCTGACACGGTTTACAAGACTGTACGATCTGTTTTGCGTCATGGTATAGAGTCGGCCAGAAATATCCCATGCGCAGCACCTGGTAAGCCAATGCTTCTCCTTCGATATGATTTCCACAATCTCCAGAATGCACTTCCCTCAACGCCCAACTCGCATCCTCAGGATGTAGGCATTTGAGCAAGGGGAGTGATTTACCTCTGCGGTAAAGGTGCCCCTCTATCAAGCAGTATCGAATCGAGGTTCTTTTGATCTTGCGAGCTTGTTCGGGGTTTTCTGGGAGCTTTTCTGATTGAAGGTATTCCACGATAGGATCCATCCAGCATGGAAATCTTTCCACGGGATTTACTTCCTTGCCTTCAGAAATGCTTGATTCAGTGATTACCTGGAGCGGAACTCTTTTCAGCAGCCTTCTCCTCCATTGGCAGCTATCTTAGCTAGGACGTCATGACTCTAAGGAGGTAATCAGCTTCCAACTCTACTGCCGTTCTCATCCCTGCTAATAAGGCCTCATATTTAGTCTCATTATTGGTAGTGTTAAACTCGAATCTGAAACAATGGCAGCACTCGACTTTCTCTGGATCTGTTAGAATGACCCCACCTCCACTTCCTGCTTGATTTGATGCTCCATTGGTATATAGGATCCAGATGTTTCGATCGGTGGGCCAATCTGCAGGCTCTTGTTCCTTCAAAGGAGCTTGAATCGGGCTCGGGGGAGCACCCTGATCGGGGATCGCACTGAATTCTACAACAAAATCTGCCAAAGCCTGTGTTTTGATGGTAGTCCTGGCTTTGTAGTTGATGTCGAACTGGGTAAGCTCAAGGGCCCATAACACGAGTCTTCCTGATACATCTGGCCATTGAAAAAACTGTCGCAAAGGTTGATTAGTGACTACCACGATGGTGTGAGCAAGGAAATAAGGGTGGAGCTTCCTGGCTGCTACTACCAGTGCAAAGGCGAGCTTCTCTAGTAGAGCGTAGTTCCTTTCTGATTTGGTTAGAGCGCGGCTCACATAGTAGACAGGGCGCTGAGCTTCATCTCCCCATTCTTTCACTAAACTCCACTGGTGGCGGTTTTAGAGACTGCCAGGTATAACTGTAGTTCTTCTCCTAGTACCGGGCTAGCTAGTATGGGCGGGCTAGCGAGGTACTCTTTTAATGACTGGAAAGCTCGATAGCTGCCTTGGTCCCATTTCATGTTCTTTCCCTGTTTAATGGCCTTGAAGAACGGGATGCACTTGTCAGTGGACCGCGATATGAAACAGTTCAGGGCTGTGATTCGCCCGGTCAAACCCTGCACTTGTCTGAGTGAGGTAGGAGATTCAAGATCCAGGATAGCTTTGATCTTTTCGGGATTAGCTTCAATTCCTCTTTCATGGACCAAGAATCCGAGAAATTTCCTGGCTGTAACCCCGAAGGCGCATTTAGCCGGATTCAAACACATCTGATTTTCTCTGACTATCTGGAAAGTCTGGCGGAGGTGGTCTTGGTGATGTTCAGCTATCTGAGACTTTGTGATCATATCATCGATATATACCTCCATCTACTTTCCTATCAGTCCCCTGAATAAGCAGTTGACCAGGCTCTGGTAGGTAGCTCCAGCGTTCTTGAGCCCGAAGGGCATAACTCTGTAGCAGTACAGGCCTTGCCCGGTTATGAAACTGGTCTTATCCTTGTCAGCTGGGTGCATCAGGATCTGGTTGTATCTTGAGAAGGGGTCCATAAAGCTTAGGAGCTTGTTGCTCGTTGTTGAATCTACCAGTTGGTCGATCTTCGATAGCGGGAAGCTATCCTTCGGGCATGCGCGGTTGAGATCTGTGTAGTCGACACACATGCGCCACTTCCCGTTTGCTTTGGTTACCATGACTAGGTTGGCAATCCATTCGGGGTACCGAGACTCCCTGATGAACTCTGCCTTTAATAGTTTGTGTACCTCCTCTTGCACCGTAGCATTTCTTGCTTGGTTGAAATGCCTTCTCTTCTGCTTGACTGGCTTGAAGGTGGGATCCACCGCTAACCTATTTGTTGCTAAGGCAGCGGGTATTCCCGGCATCTCCTCATGACTCCATGCAAAGATGTCGTTATATTCTTATAGGAGCATTATCAGAGCCTCTTTTACCTTTGTCTCCAAAGCAGAACCTATTCTGACAACCTTGGAAGGATCGGCCTCCCTGATAGGTACCTCTTCTAACTCTTCTGCAGAATGGCTACTGGCCCATCCTTTTCCTTCTTCTTCCCGGATTTCTATGTCGGGGAGCTCCGGCGTAGATCCCATTTCAATCGAATCTATTTCACCTTCGACATCTTCCTTTGGGAACTGGCGGCCTTGGTTGATAGTTACCTGCACGCATTGCTTATCCAGCGCCGCTGGATTTGTAGATACTGCATAACACTTGCTTGCAACCTGTTGATCTCCTTTCACTTCGCCCACCTTGTCTCCTACTGGGAATTTCAGGACATTATGATATATCGACAAGACTCCTTTGAGAGCAGATAGGTAGGGTCTTCCCAGTATGGCGTTGTAGGCTGACGGGGTGTCCACTACAACGAAATTCGTCATCAGGTTCTGCTGTAATGGCGTTGTCCCTACTATTACCGGTAGGATCATAGACCCGGTGGGAATCAGTGAGTCTCCTATGAACCCGTATAATGGGGTAGTACAGCTATAGTAGCAAGGTCTTTTCAGGTTGAATTGCTCCAAAGCGCTTTTGAAGAGGATATCAACGCTATTGCCTGTGTCAATCAAGACACAATGGACCAAGTTGTTGGCTATCTGCACAGTTATGACCATAGGGTCATCGTGGGGCTGTACGGTGTTATACACATCCTCTTCTGTGAAGAGGATCTGTGCAGTAGGAGAGAACTAAGGCGGTCCCCTAGTAACTTTGAAAACATTCTGGCTTGCTTCCAATCTGGGAGCTTTCCTGGCATGGTTTTTTCGAGCATTGTTGGAGATTCCGGCCAGGGTGAGACCTCCGCTGATGGTATTGACAACGTGGATCTGCTCCATCAGTCCTTTTTCTTTCCTTCCTTCCTCATATGCCTTGATATCGGCCTGAACCTCATTTCCAGTACGTATATTGTCGCGTACCTGTTGGAGGAATTCCTCCAAGCATTCTCCCCTAACCAAGGCTTCGATTTGGTTCCCCAGACTATAACACTCTGAGGTATTATGACCTGTATCCTCATGGAAGTCACAATACTTGTAGCGGTTCCGCTGATCAGCTGGTACCTTCATTGGGCCTGGCTCTCCAAGCAGTCCCTTGTTGCAGATGGAAAGGTAGATAGTTTCACGAGATGTGTTCAAAGGGGTGTAATGTGAGTATCCCCTTTCATCTCTATCAACCCGGGCTACTTCCTTAGGTGGAGGTGTAGCTCTGGGTGAAGTCCGCCTGAATGGGTACCAGTTCCACGGGGGATGGTAGTGCGGCGACCGATATACAGATTTGTTGGGAGGTCTGTTCTGACCATTTGAACTGGTCCCGGCTTGAGCGCATCCTTCTTCTGGCGCTTGGCAATCCTCATATCATCATGCTCCATTTTGACTCGAAGCTGTTCGTCTATCTCGACCTACTCTAGAGCTTTGTTGTAGGCTTCCTGGTAGGTCTCCAGGGGATGTTTGGTGAAGGATCTGAATAGCCTACCTGCCCATATGTTCCTTCTGAAATTGGCCAAAGTCTCTTTTTCCGTGAAGACCCCCATCTGGATCACTTCCTTATGGAACCTCTCTAGGTAGGCTCTGAGCGTTTCACCCCGCACCTGGACCATATACTGGAGATGAATAGGATCCTTGGGGCGAGGTTTGATGCCCTGAAACTGGGCACAGAAGTCAGTAGTCAACCTGGTGAATGAATCAATGCTCCCCGCCGGTAGTTTCCTGAACCATGTCTTGGCACAGTCAGTCAGCGTGGTAGGGAACATTCTGCACATGGCGGCCCGGGTAGCATTATAGACCTCCATCTGGTGAACAAAACTCTCTAGATGGCTCAGGGGTTCCTCGTTTCGAGAAAATTTGTCAGTTGGCATCTTGAATTTGGGAGGTAGTTCTGCCTCCTTGATCCTCCTCGAGAAAGGAGCATTCATCTCTCCCAAAGGATCTTTCCGGTTCTCCCGGTGATTACCCTTCTTCAGCTCCTGGATCTCTCTTGCCATTCTGGTGACCTGGTCCCAGATATGTTTGTTGCCATTATTTCCTGATTCCACCTCAGAATCTCGGTCCTCAGATCCTCCCGATGTCGTAGAGGTTTCATCTTGCTTCTCTCCACGGGGAGGGTCTTCTCCGACATCCCTGTTGCTGTCCCCTACCACTGAACGAAGGTGCCTCCTGGTCACTTCCTGTCGAGGATGTCTAAAGGAAGCTTCTGGTTGGACCAGATAACAACCCTCCCTAGTCGGGAGATCAGTGGCGGATCTAGCACGTCGGGGTTGATGACTTGTAAGATTTCTTGGAACCAGAGGTGCTAGTCTGAGTCTATCATGGACCGATGGTATTGGGGGCATGGGCCCGAGTCTATCATGGATTGTTACAGGAGGTGGCGGTCCCAACCTGTCAAAGATAGGTATCTTGGTACCTTGCAGGTTTTAGCCTCTCCCCTGGGATCTGGTATCGCAGGCTGATTGGTGCTGCCTTCGGCGGCCATTCGGAGGCGAATGCTCTCTATAAAGGCCGCGACCCATTGGTCTAGGTTGGCAGGTCCAGCTGCTGGGGTAGTAGGTACCTGGGGGTAGCCCGACTGGCATCTGACAGCTTTGAGGCGGGTTTGCAACCCTTTCCCTCCTTCTTTAGCTTCTAACCCTTTCGGGTTGAAGCGTTCGACAGATGTCCTAACGGGTCAGGATGATCTTGAGAGGATCAGAGCTTCATTCTGATAATCTAGCAAGAAAATGAGACACGCAGGCTTTCTTTTGAAGGTGTGGTGTTTCCCACAGACGGCGCCAAAAAGTATTAACGGAAAAATTCACTCGGGGTGAAAATCTCAGTTAACACCCTCACCCACTATCGGTAGCAGCAGTGGGGTAGGTACCTTCGGTACCGGGGTCCCTCTTTTAGTATGATTGAGATCGACTGACCAAATAATGGGTAAAGGACACAAAGGGACCGAGAGATGTAAAAACGAACACTGTTTTATTTAATCAACTCCTACCATGGGTTTACAATCTGAATACGTACATATCTCTCACTCTTTTTCACTCTTTTACACAGGGTGGAGATGGAGAAAACGTCTGTGTTGATAAGTGGATTTTCCTCCAGTGATTGTCAATGGACTCTCACTGGATTTCGAGAACCTCTCAGGACCTCTCTTTCGTTCTGGTGATCAAGAAATCTTCGAAAAAGTCCCCTTTCTTTACCCTTCAGTGCAGTATATATAGTACTCCCCTAATCGCCTCAAAATGCGGTCGTTTTTTAATGAAGATTATAGAGAGTCCTATTTTAAGCGTTGAAAGGCATTTACGTGGAGCTGAAGGCGCGAGATTAGATCCTGTTAATCAATGGCGAATTCAAATTATGATTCGATCGATCATAAGGTCATTGATGGCGCTTTATTTTGGTGATGGAGTCAACTTTCCTTCTTCGTGGAGCTTGATGGCCATGGAGTCAACTTTCCTTCTTCCTGGAGCTTGGAGGGAGATTCTGATCGTGAGTTTTAATGGAAGGTAGCGCTGACCCCCCATGTTGATAGACTTGTTCTACTTCCTACTGGAATGGTGCTTGTGTCTTCATGTTCCCTATCGTATTGACTGGGTGGTAAGGTACTTGCCTTAGAAGCGCTCTAGATGATCATACTGAGTATCAGGTGGGAGTCGAGGTGACACCAAGGTGGATATCGAGGTAGCACCGGGGTAGGTATGGAGGTACCTGATACCTTGATCGATGCCGAGATGCTTGCGGGGTGCTGGGTGTGCGAGCTATCATCGTGCTAGTCTTGAGCTGGTATCAAGAGCTTCTGTAGGGCGAGATACATACTTTGGGGATGATATCCTATCTAGATAGATAGGTAGTCGGGGTCCTGACCTTATCAAGTATCGGCTCCATCTAGGTAGTGGTATCAATCTCACTGGTTGTCTTGAATATCAAGATGATCTTTCCTAGATAGATTCTCGTTGGAAAATTTTCATTTGGTCCCTTGCCAGAAAAAACTGTTAACAAGAAGCTATCAGAAAAGAACCTTGAAGATGAAATGAATGTAGTAAAGAAAGAACCTATGGCAGAACTCCTAAATATGGAAGTTAGGACAGAGGAAGAAAGAGGATGGACCAGTGGACATCCTGTAGATGAGTTAGAAGAAATATCTATCAGGAAGGATGACCTTTCCAAGGTTGTCAGGATAGGTTCAAAGCTGGAAACAGGAGTGAAGGAAGGTTTGATAAAGCTCTTTCATGAATACAGTGACATCTTCGCCTGGAGTCACCAAGAGATGCCGGGGATACCAATTACCTTGGAAGCTCATAGGATGGCTGTAGATCCTACCTTCAAGCCGGTTAAACTGAAAAATGAGGCATTTCAACCCAAAAAGGAATGACGTAGTACAAGAGGAGGTAAACAAGCTACTAAAAGCAAAGTTCATCAAGGAGTCCCGGTACCCCAAATGGATTGCCAACGTAGTCATGATGACCAAGGCGAATGGGAAATGGCGCATGTGCGTTGATTACACTGATCTCAACCGCACTTGCCAGAAGGATAGCTTCCCGCTACCGAAAATTGACCAGCTGGTTGATTCGACCGTGGGTAACAAGCTCTTAAGCTTCATGGACGCCTTTTCAGGGTACAACCAGATTATGATGTACCCTGCTGATCATGATAAAACTAGTCTCATAACAGAGCACGACCTATATTGTTACAAGGTCATGCCATTTGGACTGAAGAACGCAGGGCTACCTACCAGCGTCTGGTCAACCGTTTGTTAAAGGAGCTGATAGGAAAGTCAATGGAGGTATACATTGATGGCATGATCGTGAAGTCCCATCACCTCTATTAGACTTTCCAAATAGTCAGAGAAAATCAGATGCGATTAAACCCTGTTAAGTGCGCCTTCGGGGTTGCAGCCGGGAAATTCCTTGGATTTATGGTCCAGGAGAGAGGGATTGAAGCAAACCTTGGGAAGATCAAAGCCATCATAGACCTCAAATCTCCTACCTCACCCAAACAGGTACAAGGCTTGACCGGACGGATAGCAGCCTTGAACCGCTTCATATCACGATCGACTGATAAGTGCATTCCCTTCTTCAAAGCCAACAAACAGGGGAGGAATATGAAGTGGGACCAAAACAACGAGTTAGCTTTCCAATCAATAAAGAGATATCTTTCTACCCCACCACTGCTAGCTAACCCGGTACCAGGAAAAGAGTTACAGATGTACCTGACTGTGTCCGAGAAAGCTGTTAGCGGGGCCTTGATAAAAAAATGTGAACGTAGAATTCAACGGCATGTCTACTATGTGAGCCGTGCCATACCAAGTTAGAAAAGAATTACACTCTCCTAGAAAAGCTCGCTTTTGCATTAATAACCACCGCTAGGAAGCTCCGCCCCTACTTCCTAGCTCATACAATCGTTGTGGTCACTGATCAGCCCCTGCGCCAATTTCTCCAAATGCCAAACATATCAGGAAGACTTCTACTATGGGCCCTCGAGCTCACCCAGTTCGACATCAAGTATAAAGCCAGAACTACCATCAAGGCCACGCTTTGGTAGATTTTGTGGTAGAATTCAGTACAATGCATGATCACGATACCACCCCGATCTCGGATCTAACCCCTCCAAAGGAGCAAGAACCTGAAGATTGGACCACCAATCAAGAAACCTAAGTCTTATACACATATGGGGCATCCAATCAAGCAGGAAGCGGGGGTGGAATCGTTCTAACCTATCCAGAAAAAGTCGAATGCTGTCACTATTTCATATTCGAGTTTAACACCACCAACAATAAAGCTGAGTATGAAGCTTTGTTAGCAGGAATAAGAACATCAGCAGAGCTGGGAGGTGATTACCCTTTTGCTAAGTGTGACTCGTAACTGGTAGTTAATCAGATAACAGGTCTATACCAGGCCAAAGGAGAAAACATGGCAACCTACCTCAAAAAGGTCCAAGAACTTGTATCCTGCTTCAAGGGGTTCAAGATCGAACAAGTACCCAGGTAGCAGAATCATTGGGCCGATGTCCTAGCCAAGATAGCTGCAAGCGGAGGACAGGCGCTGCTAAAAAGGGTACCTCTCCAGACAATCTCTAGACCTAGCATAGCAGAAGGAAGAGAAGTCAACCCTGTGGAACGACTTATATGCTGGATGGATCCCATCGTAGATTACCTCCAAGAAGAAAAGCTCCCTGAAGATCCTGATCAAGCTCGCAAGATCAAGAGAACCTCGGTCTGGTACTGCCTGGTGGAGGGAAACCTTTACCGAAAAGGAAGATCTCTCCCCTTACTCAGATGTCTACGTCCCGATGATGCAAACTGGGCACTTAGAGAGGTATATTCAGGAGACTGCGGGAATCACACTGGAGGAGAAGTGCTAGCTTACTAGGTGTTGCGCATGGGATATTACTGGCCAACCTTGCACCACAATTCGAGGAAGTTCATGCAATCATGCGAACCATGCCAGAAATTAGCCAATTTACACCATTTACCTCCAGAATGAATGTCCTCAATCAGCTCACCATATCTATTTGCCTACTGGGGAGTAGACTTAATTATACCTCTCCCAACAGCGCCTGGTTAACAGAAGCACATGATTGTGGCCATTGATTATTTCACCAGATGGGTGGAAGCGAAGCCTCTCACTAAGAACACTGAAGCAAACACGACAGAGTTCATTAAGAAGAACGTAGTATGCCAGTTCGATACCCAGATAGTCATTATCACGGATTTGGGAAAACAATTTGATAATGCTAGATTTCGAGACTTTTGCGGTAATTTGGGAATCGAGCTTCGTTTTGCATCAGTAGCACATCCTCAAACTAACGGCCATGTAAAGGCCACAAACAAGACTACCAAGAGACTCCTGAAAAGAAAGCTCCAATAGAAAAAGGGTAGGTGGACAGATGAACTCCCGGATGTGATGTGGGCTTACCGCACCACCAAAAAGACTGCCACTAAAGAAACCCCTTATTCACCAGCTTTCGGGGTAGAAGCTGTCCTCCCCTTCAAGCATAAACTCACCTCTTTTCAGGTTCAGCACTTTGACCCCTAGAGGAACAAGGACAAGCTAAGAGCCAACTTAAACCTCCTGAAGGAAAAATAGTATAGGATCGCAGAGAAGGTAGCAGTCTACCAAAGCAGGATTGCCCGGTACATTAACAGGAAAGTCAGGAACCGAAGCTTCAAGGAAGGGGACTTTGTTCTTAGAAAGGTAACCCAAAATAACCGGAAGAGGTCTGATAGGGTACTGTCGTCCAATTGGGAAGGTCCATACCTAGTTAAAATGGTAGTTCGAAACGGGGCCTACAAGTTGGAGGACAAGGAAGGACGCCCCATAGACCAAACCTGGAATACAGATCATTTGAGGAGGTTCTACCCATAGAACCTACAATAGAGACCGACCGAAATCACTTTGAATAGGTACTAGTGAATATTAGTGCTCATGAATATTTGTATCACCTCTTGATTCATCAATAAAGAAGATCTTTTCTCTATCTACGTCTATCTACGTAAACTCGCCATGTTCACCTTAAGACCAGGAGAGCTATATGGCTCCCCTGATGCCCTGGTCCGGGTTAATCCCTCTAGGAGGATCTCCTCAAAACTAGGATGAGCCACATGGCATTCCTGATGCCCTGCCGGGTACCACCCCCGACTAGGAAGGATCCAGTACGTAAGAGCAAAGTTGCCTGACAGATCAAACCTTGGCCGGGCACCACCCCCTACTAAGAAGGGTCTGGTTTGTAAGAGCATAGTTTCTTGCCAGATCAAGGCCTTGGTTGGGCACCACCCCTCGCCAGGAAAGACCTGGTTCTAAAGTGACCCCCCACCAAAAAAGACCTCGAATCAGAGTCACCTCCCACCAGAGCAGCTGTCGTCTCTTAGTTCACCCTACCCTTTTGCCTTGTAAGGGGTTGACCTAATCGGACTGCTTCCCATCGCTCATGGGCAAGCTAAGTATGCTATCGTGGCAATCGATTATTTTACAAGGTGGGTTGAAGCAGGACATCTTTCCCGAATATCAGAAAAGAATACGAGGAGGTTCATCTAAACAAACCTGGTTTGCATATTCGGGACCCCTATTATCATTGTAGCAAACCTAGGCAAGCAATTTGACAACGCCCGATTAAAAGACTTTTGCGAAGGATTGGGAATTGACCTCAAGTTCACTTTAGTAGCCCATCCTCAAACCAATGAGCTGGTGAAATCCACCAACAAGACTATCAAGAAGCTATTGAAGAAGAAATTACAGCAGAAGAAAGGTAATGGGCCGAGGAACTTCCCGTGGTTGTCTGGGCATACCGGACTACAAAGAGGACAGCTAGCTGAGAGACACCCTACTCTCTAGCCTTCATAGTTGAAGTGGTCCTTCCCATCGAGCATAAATTGACCTTCTTCAGGGCGCAGCACTTTGAACGTGAAAGCAACGAGGTCAAGCTTCAAGCTAATCTAGATCTCCTGGAAGAGAAACAAGACCGGGTAGCTGAGAAAGTGGCGATTTACCAGAGCAAGATCGCTAGGTATTTCAACAGAAAGGTTAGAGCCCGGAACTTCAAAGAGGGGGATTTGGTGCTCAGGAAAGTGACCTCAAATCCTCGAAAAAAGTCAGATGGAGTCCTGAACCCAACTGGGAAGGGCCATACTTGGTAAAGGTAGTGGTTTGCAATGGGGCATACAAGCTCGAAGACATGGATGGTCGACCTATCGACCACACCTGGAATGCAGATCACTTGAGGAATTTTTACCCCTTAGCAGTGGACTCTTGAGCATATTACCCCTCATTTAGGTTTCAATAAAATCCTCAACAACAGTGTACTACATTTCAATCATCAATAAAGTCTGCTATTTCTCTATCTCTGATTATGTTCTACATTAATTTCTCCATATCAGACTAGGTTATCCACGAGTAAGTTCGCCGTAATCGCTTCAATACCAGAGATTAGCCGAGGAAGCCCTCTCGCTGCCCCTGATGCCTCGGCCGGGCACCACCCCACGCCAAGAAGGGTCTGAGTGTTAGAGCATAGCCACCAGCCAGATCTCGAGACCAGGGACTAGCCGGGGAAGCCCTCTTGCTACCCCTGATGCCTTGGTCGGGCTACCACCCCCAAGAAGGGTCTGACTGTAAGAGCATAGTTGCCATCCAGATCTCGAGACTAGGAAATAGTTAGACAGCCCTTATGATGCCTTGGTCGGGCTACCACCCCCAAGAAGGGTGTGAGTGTAAAAGCATAGTTGCCATCCAGATCTCGAGGCCACGAAATAGCTAGACAGCCATCCTGATGCCTTGGTCGGGCTACCACCCCCAAGAAGGGTCTGAGCGTAAGAGCATAGTTGCCATCCAGATCTCGAGACCAGGAAATAGCTAGACAGCCCTCATGACACCTCGAACGGGCTACCTTCCCCAAAAAGGATTCAAACATGAATGACAGTTTTGTTTATGGGATTGAGGTCGTCGTGATAAGATACCTTCATGAACGCCAGAAAAAGAGGTATTTAGGTTGTTATGACACAGCTTTCGTCAAAATATTAACCACCTGATTGCTATTACCTTTAGTTTTTCCAATACATAGGGTCTCCCACATAGCCAGTTTAAAGTTTGAACAAGGGATCATCAAAGATGCAGGATACAATAAGACCCTTTTTCCAAAGATAGGAATTCCTGCCAAGTGCTGAAGATTGGAAGCTGGGTGACCACCCAGCTAGCGGGTTTAAGTTTAGTGAATTCAAAGTTTCTCCTTAACAAATTTCATTAAGTCAACATTATTTCGGAGGTCACATCATGGTCGAGATCAGGAATGAAGTAAGGAGTTCTCAGTCAAGTTGGAAGCTCATAATCAGGATTAGACAAGACAAGAGTGAAGGAAATCATAACAGATTTTCATTAATGATGAGGGAGCCTATCCCCTAGTGAGGCTACTGTTAACGGAAAAATTCACTCGGGGTGAAAATCTCAGTTAACACCCTCACCCACTACCGTTAGCAGCAGCGGGGTAGGTACCTTCGGTACCGGGGTCCTTCTTTTAGTATGATAGAGGACGACTGACCAAAGAATGGATAAAGGACACAAAGGGACCGGGAGATATAAAAACGAACACTGTTTTATTTAATCAACTACTATCATGGGTTTACAATGTGAATACGTACATATCTCTCATTTTTTTTCACTCTTTTACACAGGGTGGAGATGGAGAAACGTCCATGTCGATAAGTGGATTTTCCTCCAGTGATTGTCAATGGGCTCTTACTGGATTCCGAGAACCTCTCGGGACCTCTCTTTTATTCTGGTGATCAAGTAATCTTCGAAAAAGTCCCTTTTCTTGACCCTTCAATGCCGTATATATAGTACTCCCCTAATCTCCTCAAAATCCGGTCATTTTTAATGAAGGTTATAGAGAGTCCTATTTTAAGCGTTGAAAGGCATTTGCTTGGAGCTGAAGGCGCGGGATTAGATCCCGTTAATCAATGGCGAATTCGAATTATGATTCGATCGACCATAGGGTCATTAATGGCGCTTTGTTTTGGCGATATAGTCAACTTTCCTTCTTCGTGGAGCTTGGATGGAGATTCTGATCGTGAATTCTGATGGAGGGTAGCGCTGATACCTCATTTTGGTGAACTTATTCTGCTTCCTGCTGGAATGGTGCTTGTGTCTTCATGTTCCCTATCGTATTGCTTGGGAGGTAAGGTAGTTGCCTTGGAGGAGCTCCGGATGATCATACTGAGTAACAGGCGGGAGTCGAGGTAACACCAAAGTGGATATTGAGGTAGCACCGAGGTAGGTATGGAGGTACCTGGTACCTTGATCGACGTTGAGATGCTTGCGGGGTGCTGGGCATGCGAGTTATCATCGTGCTAGTCTTGAGCTGGTATCAGGAGCTTCAGTAGGGCGAGGTACATACTTGCAGGGATGATATCCCATCTAGATAATAGGTAGTCGAGGTCCTGACCTTATCAAGTATCGGCTCCATCTAGGTAGTGGTATCAATCTCACTGGTTATCTTGAATATCAAGATGATCTTTCCTAGGTAGATTCTCGTTGGAAAATTCTCCTTTGGTCCCTTGCCAGAAAAAACTGTTAACAGCTACATTCATAAAGCAAGGAGCCCAATCCCCAATTCCGGACTACAAACAAAAATAAAATAACAGAAAAAACAAAAACTAAAGATTGACTAAACTGGTCATGAGTAAAGCGGGGTGCCTACCACCCTTTTTTCAGGCAATCAAAGCAGGTCATGAATAGATCACATCAAGCTTTGGCATCCTCCTGATTCCCTCATACTACTCCTCCTCTATGATGATCCTCGCCCCTAACTCCTCCGTCAGGTGGGTGCCCATTTTGGTCGCCCTCGCTAGCTACCTCTTCCTCAAGAGGTTCCTCGACTGCCTGCTGCCCAGCTGGGTCCTCCTCCAAGACCTCATTGACCACCACCATAACCTCATGTGGGATGGCCGCATCATGAAGGGTAGCCATGGACTCCATCCTGTTTCGTTCAACCCCCAACTCTACTCTAGAGGGTTCTTCTGGGTGGTCTCTTGCCCCCTCATAGGCTTCTGGTTGACCTCCCTCGGATTGCGCGGGCAGAACCCCACTTGAGGATTTCCCAGAAGTCGAAACGGGGAAGATGGAAGGAGGAAGGGGAGAATCTGCCTCGATAGTTTGCTTCCAAGCTCCAGCCTGGCTAGAAGGAACTGCTTCATCACCCTTAGAGCAAGATATTTCTGCGACCTTGGCCAATATCTCCTGTTTGTCCCAACCAGCGATAGTCTATAGGTCAAAGGCTAGAGGGAGAGCTTTTGCAACCTGGAAGGAGGCATAGAAATACCCGTCGCTGAAAGAAGTATCCGCCTCAGCTTGCAGCTTGGCCACCTAAGCATGCAGGTCCTGGTTCTCGATGTCCAACTTCTTGGCCTCAGCTTTCCAGGAATCCCTCTGCCTAGCCCGTCATTTAGATTGGAGGATTTCTTGATCAAAGGATTGTTTCGTCCTCTCGTAATCACAGCGGAGCTCGGTTAGCTCATCCTCAGTCCCCTTTTGATTGAAGGTCATCTCATTTACCAGTGTCTAAGCTCGCGCGAGTAATCACATGGCCTTCTTAGCTTCGGCCTCAGCCTTTGTGGCCCGATCACAGAGGAAGGCTACCTGGCGACCCATAGCTACGTTGAATTTGAAGGCCTATAGGATGCAGAGCCAATGTTAGGAAACGATTAAGCTAACAGCTGCAGAAAAAATACAAAGGAAATAGTTACCTCAGCCAAGAGAGCGGACCCATTGGTAAGTAAAATGTCGACGGACATTGAAGTCATCCTGGAGAGCCCACCATCAGGACAAGACACAATAAATTGCACCTTGTCCTGCCCCGCTGAGCTCGACTGATGACAGGAGGAGACATGAGGAATCTCTGCAACGCCAGTCTCGAGGTCCTCTAAGGCTCGAGGAGGTGGAAGTGCAGAGACATCGGGTAGGTTAATCGTGAGAGCAGCAGTAGTAGTGGTGGCAGCAGAAGGAACAGAAGGGGCAGAGACGGTTGTATCAGTAGCTTGGGAAGCGGAGGCTCCCCTATTTAACACCCTGGAAGCCAGCCTGGGAAAGGGACACAGCAGGAGCAGGCACAAACCCGATAGAGACAGTCAGCCTTTCCTTCTCTGAAGCAATAACAGAACCCCCCCCCCCCCCCCCCCCCCCCCTTGTCAATCTGGCAGAGGGAGGAGGAGAGCGAGCTTGCTGGGATTGCTGGGCTTCACGAGAAGCTGGTTTAACAACAAAAACTGATAAAAAAAAGACGTCAGGACTAAGCTAGTCAACAAAATAAACTAAGATAGTTCAACGTTACTTACGAGGAGTAGCATCGCAGATTCACAGGTATTGATTCACCCTGCGAGAGTTGAAGGAATTAGCTGTTGGGAACTTCAGGTTCAAGTAGTTCCTCACAAGGATAGCCTTCAAAATAGTTTCAGATTCAGTTGGTAGGGAATCCCGGTCCCACATTGGTTTATTATTGAAAACTGTGGGGACCGCGAAGTCGTGCCCGCCAATGAAGACCGAGCTTACCCAATCATCCCCTACTAGAGTCCACTCCTCCTTCCCGGCTGGATCCTTCTTCGAGGCACCGGGTATGATGAAGTTGAGCTTGTTTTTAGCTTTCACATAGAATTGACCTCGGGAAGCACCAGATAGGCTTCTGATCTGAAAGAGGTAAGCCAGCTCCTCTGCTCCGGGCTCCATAGTCACCTTGCTCAACTCGCACTATTCCCTACACAGCACGAGAAAGTCAATCAGATGCCTCCAAAAGTCGGGCGTCAGCTGGAGATGAGCTAGCTGTATGGCGTTGAGAGCTCGTCAGAGGGTAGGATGAAGGGGAAGCCTGACCCCATTCTCGTGAGCAACCACGTGGATTGGAAGCACGCCTTTGGAAGGATTGAAGACATCATAGTTTTGGGGAGGAACCAAGATAGAAATACTATCAAGGATGCCATATTTGACCTCAGGCGATCGATCGAATTCGGGTTGATGGTAGAATCTGGAATGACCCTGAAGTCATAGAGAGGAAGCCTCTCCAGGGGAGGATCGGCAGACGCGACCTGGCCTCTCTCAGCAGCGTTGTCCCTGTTCTCTCTGTCAGAGTCTTCATAGACCAAATCTAGAGGGTAATCAGGTCGGTTAGAGAACCCGGTTCCGATGGCCACGTTTCTGTTCGACAACCCGCATTGCGGATTTGGGGGAGAGTCATCGCTGTCGAAGTTCTTTCGTGCCTGTTTTCCATGGGCGAGACTAGCAACCTCCTCGCCATCGACAATGGAATTGACGGAGTCATGGCTGGTTTTCAACATGGTAGAATGAGGTTTGTGAGGTGGACAAAAGAAAAAAGGATGAAGATACTTCTCGAGAGGGAAATTCTCTTCGTTAAGAATTTGAAATTTGAAAGAAGATAACGTATTAGGAAGGCGGCCAAACAGCCGAGTTTAATAGATATGGATGGAGCAATGACGTCAGTGACACCAAAGCAAAATCTTCCGTGAGATTGCCTCGAATCACGGGAACAGCCGTAACACAACTGGATTATTTTGGGGAATGCACCGGTATACACTCGCCACGTCACTTGTTTATTAATGAGAAGATTTCCACCAGGATTTTGGTAACGATAATGGAGGGACAATTTTCCAATTAAAATAGGAAATCTGACTCCAACCCCAACTCAATCGCTGGTGTTCAAGTTAGAGGGGACTTCTGTTAATAGCCAAATTTATCTAGGGACAAACGGGAAATTCTCCACCCTTCTAGCCCGAATCCAGGCCCAAGATTACCCACCGTAGAGCAGCGAGTCCTGGGTCGAGCTGAGGAGCCACCCCGCAGAAGCGAAGAAAGGTCATCGAGCTCTGGAAACATCTGAGGTGGAGCCCGACACGATCAGATCGAGCTCCTAACACCGAAGTGCAAGAACTCAAGGATTGCCAGACGCATGACGATCCAGGCTCCCGAAGGTCAAAATTACCTTCAACCTCCCCAGAAGCTCGCCATTCTCTCCAAGCTCAGAGAGAACCTATTAGGCACCTAGCTCACATTACAGTATTCAGACCTATCTAGACAAATATGAGGAAGCTCGTCGAGGCCCCGCTACCACCGAAGAGCGCCCACGGCTCCAAGGGACCTAGAAAGGTCAAACCAAGCTCCTAGTACCAAGACTAGAGCATGAATCTACCTTGCTCTATGAAACAATAAATGCCATACTCGACGACCTCTATGAGGAATCACGCCAGGAAGGAACGCGAGATCATATCCACACTCCAACGAATATTGAAACATTGCATACGTTTAGAGCAAGTGATTGAAGCAAAAAAGGAAACAAAATAATCTCCACCTAAGATATTCTCAAATCCGTTATTAATCCAAAGTCAATGACTTTTAAATAAAAGATCCTGCCCGATAAGGAGGGAAGGGATTCAGAAAATTATGGCGAGAAAGTCGTAAATTGAACCTATCGAAACTATGTATAAAGGGACCAAGCATGAGAGAGTTAGGGGGATCTGGCCTAAATTCTATATTGAGAACACAGCCTTGGTGATTATCTACTTTTCGACGGGCACGAGATTGTCACCCTACTGTACCCCATAGAGATTAAGAATATTTAAGGGATTTTTGTACATTATACACGATTGATAATAAAGCCATTATATTCTCTTTCATCTCATGTTAGCATTAGTTTTTGACATCTATCGCCGTTAGAACAGAGTAGGCACCAAAAGTACCTACCGTTGGCCATCACCTCCGTGGTAGTGGTCTCGAGGGTGTTAACTGAGATTTCTCACCCCTAGTAAATTTTCTGTTAACAAGTATTGTTAACAGGGTTTTTTGGCAAGGGTCCAAAAGGAGAATTTTCCACCCAGTATCTACCTGGTAAGGACCAATCCCAGCTCCCAGGTACGTCGCATAGCTGGTATTACGAGCCTGACAAAAGCAACACCTGGTGAGACCAGAACCTCGACTACCTATCTACCCAGATGAGGCATCCTAGAAATTCAACCAGGAGGAGCAAGTACCTCGCCGAATGTCCATGAAGACATCTGATGGGAGGGGTGTCATGATATCCCACTTCCAGTGCCCCGCAGGTACCCGATACTTCCCGCTTGGTACCTCGGTACCATAACATGCACTCGATATCCCAGGGTACTTTGATATTAACCCAGAATCTCATCAATACAGGCATCCTATCTGCCCAGTGGAACCAACGCCACTACAAGGTCGCCATTATGAGTAAAGCAAGCATTACTGATCAGCGTGTCAGTGTATCACGCTGTGAGATCAGTATTTTCCTCCAAGTAACACTAGCAGAAAGAGTTGACTCCCTCGCCATTTAAAGCACCATAAATGAGACCAAACGGTCAACCGAATCAGAGTTTGAATATGATAGTGATTAACGGGATCAAATCCCATGCCTTTAGCCTCACTCAACCCCTTTCAACACCTAAAATAGGACTCTGATTAATCCTCATCAATACAACTAGATTCGAAGGGGTATTGGAATCCTCATCAATACAACCGGATTCTGAGGGATATTGGAGGCCTATATATATGGCTTTGAAAGACAAAGGGGGGAGGACAGGAATAAATTTTCTCCAAAGAAAAGAAAGTTCAACATTCAGAGTAACACCGTGAGAGCTCTCTGAAACTAGTGAAAGTATATAAAGGATCACTGGGTAGATAATATCCACTTATCAACATAAACGGAATTCTCCATCTTCATTTTTGTGTAGAAAGAGTGAAGAAAGATTGCTATAACCTTCACACAAATTTTTATTCAATAAAACAGTATTAATTTATATTTCTTTGGTTCCTTCATATTTGTCTACATCAATCTTCAGCATAGAAAGGATCCTCAGTACCGAAGACGAGGGTGCTAACTTGAATTCTGCTCCTTGAGTAGATTTTCCTGTTAACATTTTTTGGCGCCGTCTGTGGGAAAACCACACCCTCAAAAGAAAGCCTGTGTGTTTTGTTTTCTTACTGCATTATCAGAATGAAGCTCCGATCCTCTCAGGATCACCCTGACCGGACGGGGCACCAATCCAACGCTTCAACCCGAGAGGGTCATATACCAAAGAAAGGGGGAAAGGGTCGTAAACCTGCCTTGAAGCCATCAGCTTCTACACTGGCTACCCCTCAGGTACATACCACTCCAACAGCTGGCCCTACCGGTTTAGACCAACAAGTTGTGGCTTTCATAGAAAGTATCCGCCTCCAAATGGTCGCGGAAGGTAGTACCAGTCAGCCCACGGTGCCCGATACCGGGGGAGATGCCAATCGGCATGGTACCATGGCACCCCTCTTTGACAAGTTGGGACCACCACCTCCCGTACCGGTCCATGACATACTCGGGCCCATGCCCCAGGTACCATCGGTCCATGACAGACTCGGGCCTACGCCCCCAGTTCCAGGGCAACCTACAGGTTATCCACCTCGGCGGGCAATGTCCATCATCGATCTCCCACCTAGAGAGCGCCACCACCCTGTCCAACCAAAAGCTTCTTCTAGACTGCCTCAGCAAGAAATGACTAGGAGGCGGCCTCAATCAATGGCGGGAGGTAGCAATAGAGGCGCCGGAGAAGACCCTCCCAGGGAGAGAATGATTGGGCCAAATATGTAGTATATTTAGGCCCTCAGATCCTTACCTTATGTTCTGTTTTCGTGTGTTTTTGTATCTTTGATGGGTTGTTTTGTGCGTATTTGTAGGAAATGATGCAAAGACAGGTTTGGAAGCATATTGCAGTGATTCCGGCAGAAAAGGGGCGAAAGTAAAGGCAAAGGAGTACAAACAGATCTACAGTGCCGGTCCAGTGCGGGTCGCAACCGCACTCTGACCGCACTCCAGCCGCACTCATGTTCATAGCCGGGACAGGATGCAAGTGAAGAGATAAAGTACCGATACAGTGCGGGTCATCCAACCGCACTTAACCCACACTAATGCCAAACCAGAGAAGCTGATGTTGCACCTGACGATAAAGTGCGGGTACTGTTCGGGTCATCTAACCGCACTCTACCCGCACTAATGCCAAAGCAGAAAAGTTGAAGATGCACCTGAAGTTAGAGTGCGGGTACTGTACGGGTCATCAAACCGCACTCCACCTGCACTGTCACCAAGAACAGAAGAGCAGAGTTGTACCTGACATTAGAGTGCGGGCACTGTGCGGGTCATCCAACCGCACTCTACCCGCACTGTTGCTCAAGACAAAAGGTAGATTTTGCACCTGACAGGGAAGTGCGATTCAAGTGCGATCACAGTGCGATTCAAAGTGCGGGTCAAGTGCGGGTAATTCAACCGCACTCCACCCGCACTATTGCCCTGATCCGAGATCTGAAGATGAAGGCAACCCATACAGTGCGGGTAATTCACCCGCACTCCACCCGCACTCCGAGCGCACCAGTTTGATTTTCAAAGCTTAAGTGACCTATTTTTGTATCTTGTATAAATACAAAAGTATAGAAACGTTTTAGATAGCCTTTGACTCCATTTTGCAGAGGTTAAACACATTTAGACCTAGATTCTCTCTCTCTCTCTCTCATCCTTACATTCTCTACTCTGTTGGGGTTTTTGCCCTAAAGCTTGTAATATGTAAATGTAATTTGAACATAAATAAAAGAAGTAGTATATTCATTCATTTTGTGTCATACTTTATATAACATGTGCACTTAACATCCAAAATTGCCGGATGTAATTTCGAACTGAGTATATGAGTGTCATATATAGATGGATTCAGTTTGAAACGAGCAATTTAAAGAGTCCGTAGATAGCAAATAAAGCTGGGTACTTTATTTGTGGTTAATCTACAGCTGCGGTCCATTTCGTAGTGTACGGTGATCCTATCCTGGATCATTCATATGTAGATATGAGAATGGAGGCACCTTGTATGATGTGATCATATAGGACTGGGCCATGATCTATATGAATCTCTCACTAAGATCCGTTTAACGATGAGATTCATATATATCAACTTATGATGGCTATATGTGGGTGATCTTAATCCTGAGTGTCTTATCGACTCCTTCAGGTTAGATCGTGGTCTTTGATATACCATGGGTGAGGTCGGAGTTGCATTCCCGATCAATATACTCCGTATGTTGGGATCGTGGTTTGGCTTGTGGCTGGGAAGGTTTGTACACAATAGTGGAATCCACTCCTTCTTGTGAGAAGTAGATGGTAGTTCCCTTAAGGGTTGATTCGGGGCTTGAACAATATGAGCGCTCTCCTAATTCCGTAAGAAATGTAGGATTTATTGTTCATTAGAGAATCAATGGTACTTAATGGAAAGATATGATTAGAGGGGTATAACGGACATTATGACCCAGCTCTAATTATGAACTACTTGTGGAGGATTATACCATATGTAATAGCTATATCGATGGACACTGAGAGTTATTGGTTTGTGTAAAAAAGTCTACAGTTGAGAGAGTGCAGCTTCGGGTTTTTAGTGGAATAACACCGAAGTTAATAATCATGAAATATTAATTAAAGAGTTTAATTAATAATTTCTAAGGATTATTGGAGCTCAAAATACTGTGGGTCCATTAGGTCCCCTTGCTAGCCCGATCGATTTAGGTAACAAGGGTCACGGTTAATTAATTGGATTGTCCAATTAATTGTGTTACGAAAGTGACACGTATTTATTCGGGAATTAATTGAATAATGGGATTATTTAATTAATGAATAATGGTGATTAAATAAATTAAATAATAAGATTATTTAATTATGTTGTTAATCACTAAATGGAGGGTGTTAGTTGATATTTGATTTTGAATAAAATAAGATAATATGATTATTTTATTTTATTAAATTAAATATTTGAAATTGAATTTGAAATGTTTGAATTCAAAAATAAATATTTAATTATTTTTTAAAAAAAAAGATATGAGATATCTTTATAAAATTTTAAAAATCAAATAGATTTTGGTTTGTTGGTTTTTGAATATATATGAGATATATATTTAATTAAACAAAAATGAGCATAACTGAATGAGACAATTGACACTACAAAAAAAAAAAGAGAAATTGAGTGATCGTGGATCACAAAACACACAGCAAAGAAAAAACAAAAAAAAAGAAGAAAAAAAAATTAAGGTGTGGTGAGACCACATATGCTGCACTTCTAGTTTTGGTTTATGTGTGTGTTCTTCTCTTCTTCCTCCATACAGGTCCTGAATATCGTGACGCACCCACACGCTGTTACCAGTTCCGGGAGATAGCGAGGAAGATCACGTGGTTCAAATCAGGAGCAGTTCGTATAAAAGTGAAGGAGCCTCCTACGTAGGTATGAAAAAGTTTCTCCACTTTATTAATGTATTCGATTATTACTGTACAAATGGGTTAGTTTAATGATTGCATAAATTTTTTTAAAAAAACCTTCCGCTGTGCAATCCGTAACCCTAGGTTCCAACAATTGGTATCAGAGCCAATTTTTGTACAGTATAATCGAATTCGATTACTCCTGATATGTATGAATGTGTAGGCACATATTTTTTTGATGAGTGTATGATGTTTTTTTTAATTAAATTGTTTAATTTAAAAACATGGTTGATCGTAATTTTTTATGGTGTTGTGGATTTAGAGTGTTTCTGGGTTGTATAATTTTTTTTTATTTTTTTTTACTGTTGTATTATTAAAAAAAATGTAATTGCAAGAGACCTGGTAGTTCAACGTGCACATAAAGACCAGCGAGCTTGCATGCACCAGAGCATGCCACCAGTGCCACCAGCGCATAAAAGCGCGCAAAAGACCAGCGCATCAGCGCGCATGCATGACCAACGCATGCCTTTAGCCTGTGCGCAGGCAGACCAACACGCGCAGCGCCTACCAGTGTGCTCCTGCAGCGCACAACCGCCTACCAGCGCGCGCGCTTCAGCGATGCCTACCACCTACGCGCATGCACACCAGATCGCGCCTACCAGCGCGCAAGCCTTCCAAGCGCGCATGCCTACCAACACGCACAGCACATCCCGAACTTGACTTGAAGAGATTGGAAATCTTGGAAATTACAAGAAGACCAAGGGATGCCTTGGGAAATATTTTTTGTAATTAGATTCCAATTTTTAGGTTAAATAATCCACAACACTCGGTCAACTCATGTATGTTTTAATTATTTGATGATTAAGCATTGCCATGCATATACATGTCATTTAAATTAGTTGTGCCTACACATATATATATATATATATGTTGATATATCATACATGCATTATAGCCATCTATATTATGTGTTTAATTTTTTTTAATTGGATTAAAATGGGTTATTCACATAATTGGCTATTTTTAATGGGATTAGTTTTTAAGGAGTAAAAACTTGGTAAATCTCATTAATTACTAATCTTTTTATTAAAAAGTCTTAATACTTAGATTAGTAGGGTCCTTAATATATATATTAGGATTAATTTGATTAAGCTCCTAATAATTGGACCTAATAATGTGTTTAGTTTTAATAGTTAAAACTTGGTAAATACACATTTAATAATAATTCTAGTCTTAGTAAACTGTTTACATAGATTTGAATTATCACTAATGAACTAAATTTTTTAAGTGTTAAAAATCAATTTAGTTTATTAGTTATTGGAATAGGATTCTAATAATTTGTGATTAATGCACTTGACGCTTAGATTAAAATTAGCCGTTAATCTAGTTTAATCTAGGTGCATTAATATTAATAGAAAACCCTTTATATAAAATAGTGAGTGGGAGAGGGATATATGACATTATATCCCACGGTCTCCATCATTAGTTCAACACCGTGAGATTCGAGTGGGGCATCGTGACGGCTTTGTTTTCGTCCTCCCTAAGGAGGGTTTCCATAAGAATCAATACCAAGGTTGACTTCCTAACAGATAGGATTTCGGAGGGGATTTCGGGATTGACCGACCCTAAGGCGGCAATTTTCGAGTTAAGCTCTTGAGATCTTAAATAATGGGTTACACTCACAAGGTTTTAATTAAATTGGTTAATTAAAAACCTGACCTAATAAATGATGGTTGAATGATATTGGCATAAGAGTTATTCTGGTATATCCTTTGACTGAGAAGGTCTCGATCCAACATGCAAGAATTTGACCGACCCTAAGGCGGCACTTGCTTGTGGTATGTTGGATTGTCGTGGCATAGAAACATTGTTTTTAGGGTTGTTCTTGTTCATTAAACATTTTCATGCATCATGTTTAATTTTATGCCGAACATTAGCACATGTTTAGAATGTATGACTGAATGAATCTTTAATTTATGTTTTTTCAGCCATGTCATCTGCACTATTACAAATACTTGCAAACGATAAATTAACTGGTGATAACTACACAAAATGGAAACTTAACATTAATGCAATACTGGTCACAAAAGACCTCAAGTTTGTGCTTACGGAGGAATGTCCTCCGGTGCCTACTGCCAATGCCACACGAACTGTTCGTGAGGCATACCAGCGATGGGTCTCATCTGATGAGAAGGCCCGAACATATCTGTTAGCTTCTATGACAGACGTGCTTGTAACAAAGCACGAAGCAATGACTACAGCATTCGAAATTATGGAGTCATTGCAAGCTATGTTCGGGCAGTCCTCTGAGCAAAAGCGACACGAAGCTGTTCGTTCCGCTATGCTCGCTCGCATGAAGGAAGGTACATCAGTTCGGGAACATGTCCTGAGCATGATGTCCTACTTCAACACGGCAGAAGTCAATGGCGGGGCCATTGATGAACCTAGTCAAGTGAGCATCATACTGACGACTCTTCCGAAGAGTTTCGATCAGTTTAAGAACAACTACGGGATGAACAAGTTAAGGTTCAGTCTCACACAGTTGCTCAATGAGCTCGCTACTTTTGAGTCCATGACCAAGGACAGCAAAAGTAAGACCGGTGAGGCAAATGTTGCCGAACCATCTTCCTCCAATAATAAGAAGAGGAAGAGGTCTGCTGGAAAGGCGAAGGGTAAGCCCAAACCCAAGAAGGCCCAAAGCAAAAAGAAGGGCACCTCCACCGACCAAGACAAAGGAAAATGTTTCCATTGTAACAAGGTCGGGCACTGGAAGAGGAACTGTCCTCAGTACCTGGAGGAGGTAGCCAAGAAGAAGAAGAAAGGTAAATATGATTTACTTGTTCTTGAATCCTGTTTAGTGAAAGATGATTCTTCACCTTGGATTGTTGATTCGGGGGCCACTAACCATGTTTGTTCTTCTTTGCCGTGGACTGATTCTTGGACAAAGCTAGAGGAGGGAGCCTTCTCCATGCGTGTAGGGTCGGGGGATGTCGTGTCGGCCAAAGCAGTGGGAGCAATAAGATTGCAATTTTGTAATAATAATAGTTTTTTATTATTGAACAATGTTTTTTATATTCCTGGATTTACACGGAATTTGATTTCCGTTTCTAAGTTGTTAGAACAATTATATTCTGTTTCTTTTGATAATAAATCAGTTATTATTGCAAAGAATGGTCTGAATATTTGTTCAGGAATTAATGAAAACAATTTGTATGTGTTAAGACCGTTAATGCATACAACACTGCTCAACACCGAAATGTTTAAAGTTGAAAAACCAAAAACTAAACGACATAAGATTTCTCCAGAAAATGAAACGTATCTCTGGCATCTAAGGCTTGGTCATATCAACCTTGACCGGATAGACAGACTAGTAAAAAGTGGACCTTTAAGTGAGTTAAAGGTTGGCACCTTACCTGTCTGCGAATCCTGTTTAGAAGGTAAGATGACTAAGAGACCTTTTACTGGAAAAGGGCTTAGAGCTATAGAGCCACTAGAACTCATACATACAGACGTCTGCGGACCGATGAATGTTAGAGCTAGGGGCGGCTATGAGTATTATGTCACCTTTATAGATGACTACTCAAGATACGGATATGTCTACCTAATGCAACGAAAGTCGGAAACATTTGAAAAGTTCAAAGAATTCCGAGCTGAAGTTGAGAATCAATTAGGTAGGACTATCAAGTCACTACGATCAGATCGTGGAGGTGAGTACCTTGACCAAGAGTTTGAAGACTTCATGGTCGAGCATGGGATAGTTTCCCAACTCACAACTCCTAGTACACCTCAGCAAAATGGTGTAGCGGAGAGGAGAAATAGAACCCTAATGGAAATGGTGAGATCTATGATTAGTTTCTCATCATTACCAAATTCCTTTTGGGGATATGCGTTACAAACAGCGGCATACATTTTGAATGTAGTGCCATCCAAATCTGTTCCTGAAACTCCCCTAGAGTTGTGGAATGGTCGTAAAACTAGTTTACGACATTTTTACATATGGGGGTGTCCGGCACACGTGCTGAAGAACAGAACTGGAAAGCTAGATCCCAAGTCTGTGGTCTGCTTGTTTGTAGGATACTCCAAGGAGACCAGAGGTGGATACTTCTATAGTCCTGAAGATAACAAAGTATTTGTATCGACAAATGCAACGTTTCTTGAGGATGACTATATAAGTGATCATAAACCTCGTTCTAAAATTGTATTAAATGAGTTGGAGCCTGGTGAGACCAGTACTCAGTCAACTATAGTTGTTAATCCATTAACATCTGAAAGTCAGATAATTCCTAGTCAGGATACACTACCACCTAGACGTAGTGAGAGGGTTGTAAGACAGCCTGAACGCTATTTGGGTGTAAGTGAGGGACAAGATCTTGTCTCTGCTGATAGTGTGGATGATCCATTGACATTCAAGAATGCAATGGAAGATCCTGATAAATAGGAATAGCTTAAAGCCATGAATCTCGAGATGGAGTCTATGTACTCTAACTCAGTCTGGGAACTTGTAGACTTACCGAATGGGGTAAAACCCATAGGATGTAAGTGGATCTACAAGAGGAAGAGAGTAGTAGACGGGAAGGTAGAGACCTTCAAGGCAAGGCTAGTGGCCAAGGGTTATACCCAGAAAGAGGGGGTCGATTATGAAGAGACCTTCTCGCCAGTAGCCATGTTTAAGTCTATTCGGATTCTCTTATCCATTGCTGCCTATTTCGATTATGAAATTTGGCAATTGGACGTCAAGACTGCATTCTTGAATGGAAATCTTGACGAGAGCATCTATATGATGCAACCAGAGGGATTCGTATCTCCAGATCAAGAGCAAAAGGTTTGCAAGTTGCAAAGGTCCATTTATGGACTTAAGCAAGCATCTAGATCTTGGAACATCAGGTTTGATGATGTGATCAAAACCTATGGCTTTGAGCAGAACGTCGATGAGCCTTGTGTCTACAAGCGCATCATTGACAAAAAGGTAGTTTTCTTGGTCCTATACGTGGACGACATCCTACTCATTGGGAATGAAGTGGGAGTGTTATCTGATGTAAAGGGCTGGCTGGCTAGCCAATTCCAAATGAAAGATTTGGGAGAGGCGAGTTATGTTCTAGGGATCCAACTTATAAGGGATCGTAAGAACAAACTCATAGCATTGTCTCAGGCATCATATATCGACAAGATGCTTGTGCGATTTTCGATGCAGAACTCCAAGAAAGGTAATTTACCTTCTAGACATGGGGTTCACTTGTCTAAGGAACAGTGTCCTAAGACACCTCAAGAAGTTGAGGATATGAGACGTGTGCCATATGCATCAGCAGTAGGTAGTCTCATGTATGCTATGTTATGCACGAGACCGGACATCTGCTATGCAGTGGGAGTAGTCAGCAGGTACCAGTCCAACCCAAGATTAGATCATTGGGTTGCTGTCAAGACTATTCTCAAGTATCTTCGGAGAACGAGAAACTATATGTTAGTGTATTCCGGACAGGATTTGATCCCGTTAGGATACACAGATTCTGATTTTCAGTCAGACAGGGATTCTAGAAAATCCACGTCTCGATCAGTATTCACCCCAGGTGGTTGAGCCATTGTGTGGAGAAGTATAAAGCAATCTTGCATTGCTGACTCCACCATGAAAGCCGAATATGTAGCCGCTTGTGAAGCTGCTAAAGAGGCTGTTTGGCTCCGTAAGTTCTTGAGTGATCTGGAAGTTGTTCCAGATCTGGATAAGCCCATCACACTTTATTGTGATAACAGTGGTGCTGTGGCTAATTCCAAAGAACCAAGAAGCCACAAGAGAGGGAAGCATATAGAAAGAAAGTATCATCTCATTAGAGAGATAGTGCAGAGAGGAGATGTGATCGTCACCAAGATAGCCTCACAAGACAATCATGCTGATCCATTTACGAAGACCTTACCGGCTAAAGTGTTTGAAGGTCACCTAGAAGGTCTAGGGTTACGAGACATGACTCACATGCTTTAGTGCAAGTGGGAGATTGTTGGGGTTTTTGCCCTAAAGCTTGTAATATGTAAATGTAATTTGAACATAAATAAAAGAAGTAGTATATTCATTCATTTTGTGTCATACTTTATATAACATGTGCACTTAACATCCAAAATTGCCGGATGTAATTTCGAACTGAGTATATGAGTGTCATATATAGATGGATTCAGTTTGAAACGAGCAATTTAAAGAGTCCGTAGATAGCAAATAAAGCTGGGTACTTTATTTGTGGTTAATCTACAGCTGCGGTCCATTTCGTAGTGTACGGTGATCCTATCCTGGATCATTCATATGTAGATATGAGAATGGAGGCACCTTGTATGATGTGATCATATAGGACTGGGCCATGATCTATATGAATCTCTCACTAAGATCCGTTTAACGATGAGATTCATATATATCAACTTATGATGGCTATATGTGGGTGATCTTAATCCTGAGTGTCTTATCGACTACTTCAGGTTAGATCGTGGTCTTTGATATACCATGGGTGAGGTCGGAGTTGCATTCCCGATCAATATACTCCGTATGTTGGGATCGTGGTTTGGCTTGTGGCTGGGAAGGTTTGTACACAATAGTGGAATCCATTCCTTCTTGTGAGAAGTAGATGGTAGTTCCCTTAAGGGTTGATTCGGGGCTTGAACAATATGAGCGCTCTCCTAATTCCGTAAGAAATGTAGGATTTATTGTTCATTAGAGAATCAATGGTACTTAATGGAAAGATATGATTAGAGGGGTATAACGGACATTATGACCCAGCTCTAATTATGAACTACTTGTGGAGGATTATACCATATGTAATAGCTATATCGATGGACACCGAGAGTTATTGGTTTGTGTAAAAACGTCTACAGTTGAGAGAGTGCAGCTTCGGGTTTTTAGTGGAATAACACCGAAGTTAATAATCATGAAATATTAATTAAAGAGTTTAATAAATAATTTCTAAGGATTATTGGAGCTCAAAATACTGTGGGTCCATTAGGTCCCCTTGCTAGCCCGATCGATTTAGGTAACAAGGGTCACGGTTAATTAATTGGATTGTCCAATTAATTGTGTTACGAAAGTGACACGTATTTATTCGGGAATTAATTGAATAATGGGATTATTTAATTAATGAATAATGGTGATTAAATAAATTAAATAATAAGATTATTTAATTATGTTGTTAATCACTAAATGGAGGGTGTTAGTTGATATTTGATTTTGAATAAAATAAGATAATATGATTATTTTATTTTATTAAATTAAATATTTGAAATTGAATTTGAAATGTTTGAATTCAAAAATAAATATTTAATTATTTAAAAAAAAAGATATGAGATATCTTTATAAAATTTTAAAAATCAAATAGATTTTGGTTTGTTGGTTTTTGAATATATATGAGATATATATTTAATTAAACAAAAATGAGCATAACTGAATTAGACAATTGACACTACAAAAAAAAAAGAGAAATTGAGTGATCGTGGATCACAAAACACACAGCAAAGAAAAAACAAAAAAAAAGAAGAAAAAAAAATTAAGGTGTGGTGAGACCACATATGCTGCACTTCTAGTTTTGGTTTATGTGTGTGTTCTTCTCTTCTTCCTCCATACAGGTCCAGAATATCGTGACGTGCCCACACGCTGTTACCAGTTCCGGGAGATAGTGAGGAAGATCACGTGGTTCAAATCAGGAGCAGTTCGTATAAAAGTGAAGGAGCCTCCTACGTAGGTATGAAAAAGTTTCTCCACTTTATTGATGTATTCGATTATTACTGTACAAATGGGTTAGTTTAATGATTGCATAAAATTTTTTTTTAAAACCTTCCGTTGCGCAATCCGTAACCCTAGGTTCCAACATACTCAACTTTAAGGAAGTTAGGAGATTGGAGCCACTTCAAGGAAGGAGATGTTCTCCAAGGGTTCTTTTTCTTTCCCTTCTCTTAGTTTCCTAGTTGTAATGAGTAGCTAAATCCCCTCTAAGGGGTTGATGGAGTAGTTAGTTGAATATTGGGCTTGTACATAAACTTGATATTATATTGATATTCATGTCTATCTTCCATTGATCTATTCTTGTTGTGAATGTTTATCATTGATTTCTTGTGTAGATACATGCTCTTTGCAAGATGTCTTTGTATTATGTATGAGTATTGCATCTAGATATACATCCTATTTAGTTGTTTAATGCTCTAAAGAATGTACAGAAAGTCATGAATTCCGACTCTTAAACCGCGGTGTTAATCTAACCTCGATCGAGTTTCCGGCACTATACATCCTAGGTCGGAACCCGTGAGAGAGTTAGAAGTCATCTCTATACATCCTAGGGTGACTATGTTTAATCGGTTGAGTCATTGTTAGGTAGACGAGCTTCATTTCTAGAATCCGATAAACAACTAACTCTATACATCCTAGGTTGGTCGTTTACGATGGATTAATCCCTAATAGGTGGTCCGCACTATACATCCTAGGTTGGCCACCTTCTAAGGATAAATAACCGACTCTATACATCCTAGGTCGGTTACCTTGAATAGCCGTGCTATTGGCAAGTTTGTTGCATTGCCCAGTATTTACTTTCGTATCCATTAACTCCTTAGTTTCCATCATCTATATATACCCTTCATTCCATTTCCCCCTTCATTTAGTTTGCATAATTAATTTAGTAGTATTTATAGAGTAATTCACCACCTACATTTTCACCAAATCATGTTTCGATATTATATATATACATAACATTACTTTAGCAATAACTAATTTAGCTAACTCCGCTCCCTGTGGACGACACCCCACTTGCCACTATATTTATGTTTTCAAACTAATTTAGGCTTTGTGAGGTTTTATCAAATATTGTTGACGGATTGATCTTTTAAAACGACATGAAGAAAAACGTCATGTCAGAGAACCGAGATGAAGCTTCTACGACATTAGAGGAGTCTAATGACAGAGATTCTAAAGTAGAATCTGGGAATGATGACAACAAACGTCTTCAGGACCAGGTTTCGAAAATGGCGAAAGAGATCCAGGAGTTGAAGAAGGGCAAGCACCGAGAGAACCGGAAAGACCCCTTGGGAGAGATGAATGCTCCATTCTCTAGAAGGATCAGGGAGGCAGAACTACCTCCCAAGTTCAAAATGCCAACCGACAAATTCTCAGGGACTGAAGATCCCCTGAGCCATCTAGAAAGTTTTATTCATCAGATGGAGGGCCGCCATGTGCAGGATGTTCCCTACCACGCCAGAGGACTATAACAAGACATGGTTTAGGACGCTACCAGCAGGGAGCGTTGACTCAATCACCAAGTTGACCACTGACTTCTACGCTCAGTTCCAGGGCATCAAACCTCGCCCCAAGAATCTCATACATCTTCAATACTTGATCCAGGAGCGGGGCAAATCGCTTAGATCCTATGTGGAGAGATTCCACAAAAAAGTAATTCAGATGGGGGTCTTCACAGAGAATGAGACCTTGGCCAATTTCAGAAGAAACTTATGGGTAGGCAGGTTATTCTGATCATTCGCCAAGCATCATCCGGAAACATACCATGAGGCTTATGACAGGGCCCTGGAACAGATAAAGATTGATGAGCGGCTCCGAGTCAAGATGGAGCATGACGATATGAGGACTACCAAGCGCCAAAAGAAAGAGGCGCCCAAGCCAGCACCAGTTAAGAAAAACTAATATAAACCTCCCAATAAATCCACTTGTCGGTCGCCGCCATACCAATCCCCGAGGAACCGGTTCCCAGTCAGACGGACTCCTCCTAGGGCTACACCTCCGCCTAGGGAAGTAGCGTGGATTGATAGAGAGGAAAGGGGGTACTCCCACTATACCCCTCTAAACGCATCTCGCGAGACTATCTACCTCACCATCTGCGACAAGGGACTCCTCAAGAAGCCTGGTCCAATAAAGGCACCGGCCGATCAACGGAACCGATACAAGTACTGTGATTTCCACGAGGATGTGGGATACAATACCTTGGAATGCTACAGTTTACGCAACCAGATTGAGGCATTAGTAAGAGGAGGATGCATGGTAGAATTCCTCTAACAGGTGCGTGATAACATTCGCGCTGGAAAAGAGGTACAAGTAGAAATCAGAGCAACGTAGGAGGGGAGGAAAGCAAAAGGAAAGGATCTGATGGAGCAAATCCATGTAGTCAACACAATCAGTGGAGGTCCCACCCTAGCGGGAACCTCAAACAATTCCAGAAAGAACCAAGCCCGGAAAGTGCCCAGGATAGACGCGGGCCAAGATGTCTTCAAGGTTACCAGAGAATTCCCCAAATCTCCTCCTTCAACACAGATCATCTTTATAGAAAAGGATGTGTACAACATTGTGCAGCCCCATGATGACCCCATGGTCATCACTGTGCAAATAGCTAACAATCTGGTCCATCGTGTCTTGGTGGACACTGGTAGCAGCGTCGACATTCTCTTTAGAGTTGCTTTGGAGCAATTCAATTTAAAGAATCCTTGCTATAATAGCTACACTACCCCACTGTATGGATTCACTGGCGACTCAATAGTTCCCACCGGGTCCATGATCCTACCAGTGATAGTAGGAACAGCCCCGTTCCAGCAAAATCTCATGACAGATTTCGTCGTGGTAGATACCCCATCCTCATACAACGCCATCCTCGGGAGACCTTACTTATTTGCTCTCAATGGTGTCCTATCAATCTACCATAACATCCTGAAATTCCCGGTAGTAGACAAGGTAGGCGAGGTACAGAGAGACCAGCAGGCAGCACGCAAGTGTTACGCAGTGTCGACTAATCCCGCAGCGTTTGCCAAGCAGTGTGCACAGGTGACTATCATGCAAGATAAAACCTTACCCGAAGAAGACCTTGAAAATGAGATGGATGTAGTGGAACCCAAGGTAGGGGCTCTAGAGAAAGAAGAGAGGAAAAAAGAAGATTGAGGATGGGTCAGTGGCCATCCTATAGATGAGTTGGAAGAAGTATCTATCTGAAAGGACGACCCTTCCAAGGTTGTTAGGATAGGTTCGAAGCTGGGAACGGGAGTGAATGAGGGTCTAGTGAAACTCTTACAAGAATACGGCGACATCTTCGCCTGGATTCATGAAAAGATGCCTGTGATACCAGTTACCTTGGCAGCTTAGAGATTGGCTGTAGATCCTACCTTCAAACAAGTTAAACAGAAGAAGAGGCATTTCAACCCCGAAAGGAATGTCGCGGTACAAGAAGAGGTAAACAAACTACTATAGGCAAAGTTCATCAGGGAGTCCTGGTACCTCGAATGGATTGCCACAGTAGTCATGGTGACAAAAGCAAACTAGAAATGGCGCATATACCTTGATTACACTGATCTCAACCACGCCTGCCCAAATGATAGTTTCCCGCTAACGAAAATCGACCAGCTGGTATATTCGACCGCGGGTAACAACCTCCTAAGCTTTATGGATGCCTTCTCGAGGTACAACCAAATTATGATGCACCCTGCTGATAGGATAAAACCAGTTTCATAACCGGACACGGCCTATATTGTTACAAAGTCATGCCCTTCGGGCTCAAGAACGCAGGGGCTACCTATCAGTGTCTGGTCAACCGTTTGTTCAAAGATCTTATAGGAAAGTAAATGAAGGTATACATCGATGTCATGATCACGATGTCCCAAGTAGCGAGCAGCACCAGGATCACCTCCGTTAAACTTTTCAGATTGTTAGAGAAAATCAGATGAGGTTAAACCCAGAAAAAGACGAATGCTGTCACTGTTTCAGATTCGAGTTTAACAGCACCAACAATGAAGCTGAGTATGAGGCCATGTTAGCAGGAATGAGAACAGCAGCAGAGCTAGGAGTTGATTACCTCCTTGTAAGATGTGACTCGCAACTGGTAGTTAATCAGATAACAGGTCTATACCAGGCCAAAGGAGATAACATGGCAATCAACCTCAAAAAGGTCCAAGAACTTGTTTATTGCTTCAAAGGGTTCAAGATCGAACAGATACCTAGACAGCAGAATCATCAGGCCGATGTCCTGGCCAAGATAGCTGCAAGCGGAGGATAGGCATTACCGAAAGGAGTACCTCTCCAGATAATCTCTAGACCTAGCATAGCCGTAGGAAAAGAAGTCAACCCTGTGGAAGGACTTCAATGCTAGATGGACCCCATCGTAGATTACCTGCAAGAAGGAAAGCTTCCTTAAAATCTCGATCAAGCTCGCAAGGTCAAGAGAACCACGATCTGGTACTGCCTGATAGGGGGACACCTTTACCGTAAAGGAAGGTCACTCCCCTTGCTCAGATGCCTATATCCCGATGATGAGAGCTGGGCACTTGATTGTCAGCTATCGAACATATCCGTTTACCTTCTGGGGAGTAGACTTGATTAGGCAGCTTCCAACCGCACCCGGTCAACTAAAGCATGCAATTGTGGCCATTGATTATTTTACCAGGTGGGTGGAAGCAGAGCCCCTTTCCAGGATCACAGAGGCCAACACAACAGAATTCATCAAGAAGAATGTGGTCTGCCGGTTTGGTACCCCGATGGTCATTATTACGGATTTAGGCAAATAGTTTGACAATGCCAGATTCTGGGATTTCTACGAGAACCTTGGAATCGAGCTTCGTTTTGCATCTGTGGCACATCCCCAAACGAATGGCTTGGTAAAAGCCACGAATAAGACTATCAAGAGACTCTTGAAGAAGAAGCTATAATAGAGGAAAGGTAGATCGGCCGATGAACTCCCATATGTGTTATGGGCTTACCACACCATGGAAGGACTGCTATCGAACATAAACTCACCTCTTTCCGGGTAACCCCTCCAGGAGGATCTCCTCGAGACCAGGATAAGCCACATGGCATTCCTGATGCCATGGCCAGGCACTACCCCCCGCTAGGAATGATCTGGTACGTAAGAGTATAGTTGCTTGACGCATCAAACCTCGGTCGGGCACCACCCCCAGCCGAGAAGGGTCTGGATAGTAAGTGCATAGCTGCCTGCTAGATCAAAGCCTTGGTTGGGCACCACCCCCCGCTAAGAAAAACTTGGTGCTAAAGTGGCTTTAGTTGCCTACTAGGATCTTGTTGCCAGTACGATCGCTTTATTTTCGCCAATGGAAGGATCCGGTACGTAAAAGCATAGTTATATGCCAGATCAAGGCTTTGGCCGGGCACCACCCCCGCTAAAAAAGACTTGGTGCTAAAGTGGCCTTAGTTTCATACCATGATCTTGTTGCCAATACGATCGCCTTATTTTCGCCATGGTACCAAGATTCCTAAAACAGGAATGCGAGGTACCTGGATTCGCTGGATTATTTCGCCATGGTACCAAGATTCCTAAAACAAGAATGCGAGGTACCTAGATTCGCCAAATTGTTCACCATGGTACCAAGATTCCTAAAACAGGAATGCGAGGTACCTAAATTTGTCAAGTTTATTCGCCAACATTGTCAACCATGTACCTAGATTCCCCGAAACAGGAAGGCTAGATACCATGAGTCTCCAGCATTACCAACAGCGTACCAGGATTCTCAAAGCAAGAATGCCCGGTACCCAAGTTTTTCCCAGAAAGAGTTAATCAAGAAACTGTTGTACTTGCTATGACCCACTATACACCATCAGATTTTTCTGTTACCAGATATCAGTTAAGTCACATATATGCTGGGGACTATTACTCAAGTTTACATTACAATTAGAAGCGTGCAACGAAATTCAGTCAGCAGGAATAAAAAGAAAGGGGGGTTTCTTCATTGATCAAATTAGGGAGCCCATCCTTTATTTCAGGCTACATACAAGAAACAAGAAAGAAAGACAACAGAAAGTAGATTGGAAGCTCAGACACGCCGGCTTCCTTTTCGACTTCCTGCATACTTTCTTGACCCGATTGTTTAGCGACACTGATCTCGACCAAGACAGATGTGGATGATACTACCATGACCCCCGGAGATAGGAACAGAGGCCGTGTTGGAGTCATAGAATACTGGAGGATAACCTTGAAACCCTCCACGTTCAAAAGGCAACTGGATACAGAGTTGCAGCTTGCCTAGGTAATGTCTACACCATTGGCAATGGTGCAGCACCGCGAGCCGCCATTCCTCTCGATCCAGGGAATCATAACCAGTCATGGTTCCCTGGTAACTAAGTCCATCTCGCACCACTCTATCCATAATACCAAGCATCCTGCCAATCATAGAAATCACGTCTCCTCCCCTCACAGTATTAACTAACGCGACGATCATCGGTCGATTTGCTGAGATTGGCTACTTCGTAGAAGAACGAAAGAATAATGTGAAGAAATTGCCAAGCAAGTCGGGGTATTTATAGGAGGGAGAAGAGAGTCTCGGGAATGGAAGGATAAAACCATTAATGAGGCACAACACCCAGAATTTAGGAAAGGACAGCTTCGCAAAGCGTACGCCTCCGAAGTTAATGTTTGAAACAAACGGCCCTATCCTAGGTTGACACGTGGAAGAATGATTAAATATAGTGTCTGAATCATAGATTCCCATGCCAGAATGCTAGAAAGGAAGTTCCGCCAGGACAACCTCGAACAGGGTATATACCATGACTATCTCGATTGCCAAGGACCGTGAACCCGGTTCGGCTGGTACCCTAGCACAATTCTTGGACCGATCACCCTGACGTTCTTATATTTACCGGGTTTCAATGGAGGATAGATCACCAAGTCTGAGCCTAGGTACCCAGATTCCTCCAAAGATGAATATCTGCGGTACCTAGATTCTTCCAACTGCTAAGTCATGGGAGACCCTCGCACTAGCACCTAACTATGCTACAAAATTTAATCTCGCCAAATTTCGAAGTTGACCAGAAGATTAGTTAAGTTAAGTTTTACTAGGACTCTTCCTTTAGATAGAGGTGGAATTCAACCAGGGAGATCTGTAAGCAAGATGCACGAAGGCTGAAGAAAAAGACTGTTCCATTAATTTAAATCAGGGAGCCTATCCCCCAGTTTACGGGCTACAAAAAAAGGGAGGGAGGGAAGGATGGGGAGGTTGGGCTTAAGCATAGCTGAACTGGGTCACTCTTCCACTTGCTCTTGGTTGATCACCTCTTCTCCAGCTCCACTGATTGGAACATCATCTCTCTGACCATCTGGAACCACTCCTGCAGCTTTGATACCTGCTCCCACTGGGGCCTTTGCTTGAATAAGTCCAACTTGGAGCTTCTCCATTACCGTACTTGTTGGTTCCCCCACTTTCTTGGTTAAGGCAGCTTGATCCTCCACCTTCTTGTCAAGACCGGATAAGGAGACAGGCACGTCAGACCCTTCATCCTTGGTAGCAACCTGGTCCCCTACCTCCTTGACGGATTGGGATGGAGAGACAGGGGGTCAGGAATCCTACCTTTGACTTAAGCAGCTTCAACTCCAGGAGCCTTTAAGTTAGGATCTACTTCAACATTGCCTAGTGGAGGAAGAGAGATAAGTATTTGGTCTTCGTCATCTGCCACTCCACTAACTCCAATAACCTAGGAAGGTCCAGCTACATCGAAGGGAGCAAACCCAGCAAGCTCAGCAACTTTTGTCATGATCTCCTCCATGTTCCATCCCGCGATGACACTCAGGTCAAACAGAAGAAGGAAAGCTAAACTACCTGATAGCCAGCGAAATAGTAGCCATCCCCAAAGGTAGTGTCTACTTGAGCATCCAGGCTGGCCACGCTATTACGAAGGGATTGAACCTCTTTCTCCAACTCCATTACTCTTCCCTTCACGATCTCTCTCTCCTCTTTGCGGCGGAGAGACTTGAGCCTCTAGGTATCCAAAGCACACTGCATCCGCTCCCTATCCACCTTCGCTGTTCGATTCCTTCTTCACGTTGTTCAAGGACTGGTTCTGAACTACCACGCCCCTAGCAGCTTTAGCAAGCTCCTCCTTGGCTTTCTCTTGCTCGACACTGGCTTCCTTAACTTGTTTCCAGAAGGAGCTAACCTGATGGTTCATAGCTACATTGAATTTGAAGGCCTGCCAAGTACAAAACATAAGTGAGAATATTGCCAGTTAGGAGATCAAGATAGAATACTAAAAATGATAGCTCACCTCAGCCAAAAGAGCAGATCCCTTGGAAATTATATAGTCAATAGGCATGGAAGTCATAGCCTCCAGACCCCTACCTGGGCAGATAGCCGCAAACTTGGCTAGGACTTCGCCCTGGCTGCTATCTTTCGACCTCGATGGCGATCTATCACGAGGTACCACCCGGCTAGCCGTAGTAGGATCAAAACCTCTCTCGACCGGGATAGATCAATCGGTTGCCACAAGGAAAAGGCAGAAGAAGCTGATGCAATAGCAGCAGTAACTGGTTCGATGAGTGACGCATCCTGCACCCGACTAGGAGCACCTCGGTACCTCCCAACTCTGGCTGTAAAAACCTCTAACGATCTAGCTGAGATAGGGGGAGGGGGAGCTGGTGATCCCGATACCTCGATCGAGATCCTACCAGATCCAACAGACATACCGACCCCTACAGCGAGATCAGCAGCCACGGGAATAGGGGAAGTCGGCGGCGAATCATCTATATCACCAATAGGGCGGAGCTCCACCTCTGATACCAATGGAGGCATGGCAGAGTCTATCGAGATAGCAAAAAGTTAATGTCTGCAGAATTAATAAAACAGTATAGTGGAAGCAAAGTCAGAGATGTGTTTACTTGGAAGTGCACTGGAGACTCGGAGGTAGTACTCTACTCTCCCTACATCGAAAGCATCCGAGGTAGCATCCGAGGTAGGATACTTCAGATTGACATAATTAGGAGCCATGATGGCCTTCAATATTTTCTCCGACTCAGGAGAGAGTTTACACTTCTCCGACGTGGGCTTCCCGCTAAAGCAAGTAGGAACCTTGAACTTGGTTCCTCGATATGAACCGAGCTGCCCCATTCGCCTTTGATGACAACCCATTCCTCCCTCTAGGAGGTATCCTTCTTCATGGCCCCTGGCACCATGAATTTCAAATTGTTCTTGGCCCAAGCATAAAATTACACCTTTGGCCCGAGAGAATTGGCAGCAATCTGGAACACGTATCCGAGCTCATATGGCCCGGCTCCCGATCAACATTATCTCTCTCGCACTGCTCTATCCATAGTACCAAGAACCCCACCAGGTGCCTCCAGAACCCTGGTGTTAGCTGAAGAGGGGCAAGCTGCAGAGCATATAGCGCCCTATGCAAGGTAGGATGGAAATATAGCCTGACTCCACTATCGAAAGCCGCCGTATGAATCAGAACTCGCTAGGATTAAAATTATATACGTCATACCCCCGAGGGTGTACGATGATCATGATATCTTTAGGGATTTTGAAATCCCTTCGTAACCGTTTGATGGTATCCGGGGTACTAGTCGAATCGTGAATGCATCTATGCTCAAGAGGAAGAGCGAGCACCCTCTCCACGGTATCCGTAACTTTGCCAGCCCGGTCACCACCTACCCTAACAGTGCCCGAGACTCCACTTACCCTGACAATGCCCGATTCTCCGCTCGACTCCTTGTAGACATCGACCGGAGCACTGGGGTCGTTTATGAAACCTGTCCCGATTGCGACATTTCTATTGGATCGGCGGCATTGTAGAAGAGGGAGATCGTCTCCACTATCATCGTCAACATGGCTCTCTTCCCATGGGCGAGGCTCGTAGAAACGTCACCAACAAACAGTTAATCGACACTGTCATTATCTGGAGAAGACATGGCAGCATATTCGAAGGGGTTTTACTTGCTTTTTCTTTATTAGGGAAGGGATAGAGATTAGAGAAGGAAGAAAGAAAAGAATTAGGATTTTTTACGGAGATGGGAAATTCACTTAAAAGAGAAGTGAGTACCCCATGGAATAATGGGGAATATATAGAGGCAGCTACTTGTAACGGGCAAAGAAGGTGATTACTGTCACCGGATAATCTGTAACTTGGGGGAAACAGTTTCGAGAAACGTACGCCCCCAAGATTTTTCATTTTTTTAATTTGGCCTACCCAGACGAGCCACGTGTAAGACCCATTTAAATCAACGTGTAAATGGAAGATTCCATTCTACAAGATGTTTACTGAAAATTCTCCATGTATACTAAATCCTGACACCAACCCCAACCTGGCACTGGCGTTCAAGTTAGAGGGGACTTCTGTTAACAGGGTTTTTTGGCAAGGGTCCAAAGGAGAATTTTCTACCAAGTATCTACCTGGTAAGGACCAATCCCAGCTCCCAGGTACCTCGTGGAGCTGGAATTATGAGCCTGACAGAAGCAACACATGGTGAGACCAGAACCTCGAATACATATCTACCTAGATGAGGCATCCGAGATATTCAACCAGAAAGAGCAAGTACCTCACTGAATGTCCATGCTGACATCTGATGGGAGTGGTGTCATGATATCCCACTTCCAGTGCCCTGCAGGTACCCGATACTTCCCGCTTGGTACCCCGGTACTGCGACATGCACTCAATATCCCAGGTACTTCGATATCAACCCAGAATCTCATCAATACAGGCATCCTACCTGCCCAGCGGAACCAACGCCACTACAAGGTCGCCATTATGAGTAAAGCAAGCACTACGGACAAGCGTGCCAGTGTATCACATCGTGAGATCAGTATTTTCCTCTAAGTAACACCAGCAGAAAGAGTTGACTCCCTCACCATTTAAAGCACCATAAATAAGACCAAACGGTTAACCTAATCAGAGTTTGAATACGATAGTGATTAACGAGATCAAATCCTGCACCTTTAGCCTTACTCAACCCCTTTCAACACTTAAAATAGGACTCTGATTAATCCTCATCAATACAACTGGATTCTGAGGGATATTAGAGGCCTATATATATGGCTTTGAAAGACAAAAGGGGGGAGGGGGAGACGGGAATAAATTTCTCCAAGGAAAAGAAAGTTCAACATTCAGAGTAACTCCGTGAGAGCTCTCTGAAACTAGTGAGAGTATATAAACGATCACTGGGTAGATAATATCCACTTATAGACATAAACGGAATTCTCCTTCTTCATTTTTGTGTAGAAAGAATGAAGAAAGATTGTTGTAACCTTTACATAAATTTTTATTCAATAAAAAAGTTCTAATTTATATCTCCTTGGTTCCTTCATACTTGTCCATATCAATCTTCAGCATAGAAAGGATCCCCGGTACCAGAGGTACCTATCCCGCTACCACCTCCCTGTAGGGGACGAGGGTGCTAACTAGAATTCTGCTCTTTGAGTAGATTTTCCCGTTAACAAGTATATTCACCTATGTACCAGAATCCTCGATACAAGGATATCGAGTACCTCGATCGTGATATCAGCTAGGATCTGTGGTACCACTTGTAAAGGAGTGCTTACACCTAGATAAATGTCCACAGATCCATTGGCTAGGTACCCTAGTACCAGTTGCTTATCACGCTATACTCATGTTCATATCAAGTTCCTCACATTACCAAATTTTGGCTAAGGCCGATTTATGCTGAGGGTTCTTGTCCGAATTTCATACCACAGTTAGAAGCATGCAATAAAAGTCAATCAAGGAAAACATAAAGAACAGCCAGACAAGTAGAGAAAAAAAGGTTTCTTCATTGATCAAATCAGGGAGCCCAACCCTTCTTCCAGGCTACATACAGAAAACAAGAAAGAAAAATAACAGGAAATAAGTTGAAGACTCAGACATGCCAGCTTCCTCTCCAATTTTCTGTCCACTTTCTTGACTTATTCATCCAACGACACTAATCTTATCCAAGACGGATGTCGGCGACACCATCACGGCCACTGGAGATAGGAACATAGGCCGTGTTGGAATCATCAAATACATGAGGGGTAGAAGGATACTCTTGAAACCCTCCACGTTCAAGAGGCAACTAGATACGAAGTCGCACCCCGCCTAGGTAATATCTACACCATTGGCAAGGGCGCAGCATCGTAAGCCACCACTCCTCCCTATATCACCAAGTCTACATCTAGGTATCAGGATTCCACTGAATACAAGTGTCCTTGATACCTGGATTCTTTCAACTATTACTTTTTTGCCTAAGTACCAGGATTCTCAAAACGAGAATGCCTGATACCCAGAGCCCTCCCAATTAAGACCGACTGCTTAATGCCAGAGGACCCTCACACCAGCAACAAACTATGCTACAAAATTTGATCTCGACAAGTTTTAGAGCTTCTTTAGCTACTAGGGATTTGTAAAATCAAGTTTACACTGGGGACTTTTCTTTGAGTCAAGGAAAGATTCAACCAAGAAGTCAATAAACTACAAACGCTTAAAGCTAAAAGAAAGAAAAAAAATGTTTTCATTACTGAAACTGGGGAGCCCGTTCCCCGATCACGGGCTACAAAACTAAGGAAAAATAAAGTTGACTGGGTAAAGGATCAAACTTGTTCATGCACCCCTCTGCTTCTGGTTAGCCCCCTTCTCTCCAGCTCCTAAGATCTGAGCCTCACCTTCAGGTCCAACTGAGAGCTTACTAGTTAATTGCACCACCACCTCGGCTGGAGTCTTGCTTGCTACCTGGACTCCTATTATCACTGGGATCTCCACTTGAGCAGGTTCAGCCTAGAGCTCCTCCATTACCATACCAGATGGTTCCCCTACGTCCTTGGTTGAGGTAGCTTGATCCTCCATCTTCTTGTCAGAACCCGGTAAGGAGACTGGTACATCAGACCCTCCATCCTTAGTAGCAGGCTGATTCCCTACCTCCTTAATGGATTTGGGCGAAGAGACAAGTGGATCAGAAGCCCCACCTTTAACTTGAGCTACTTCTACTTCAGGAGCCTTCAAACTAGGATCTACTCCAACATTGCCTGGTGGAGGAAGGGAGATAAGTCTCTAGTCTTCATCACCTACCACTCCACTTACTACAATAACCCAAGAAGGTCCAGCTACATCAGAGGGAGCAACCCAGTCAAATCGGTGGCTTTTGCCATAATCTCCTCCCTACTCCATCCCTGGATGACCCTTATGTCAAACGGAGGAGGGAAAGGTAGAGCCACCTGGTAGCCAGCGAAGAAGTAGCCATCCCCAAATGCAGTATCCATCTGAGCTTCCAAGCTGACCATGCTCTCATGAAGAACTTGCGCCTCCTTCTCTAGCTCCGTAACTCTATCCTTCGCAATCTCCATCTCCTCTCTGCGACGAAAGGACCCGAGTCTCTCTGTGTCCAAAGCATCTTGTATCCACTCCCTATCTACCTTCGCCGTATTCGCTTCCTTATGAGCATTAGTCAGAGACTAGTTCAGAACTACCACACCCTCAGCAGCCTTAGCAAGCTCCTCCTTGGCCTTTTCCAGCTGGACATTAGCCTCATTAACCTGATGGTTCATAGCTACGTTGAATTTGAAAGCCTACCAAATATGAAACATGAGTTGGAATATTGCCAATAAAAGACCAAACACGATAGCTTACCTCAGCCAGAAGAGCAAATCCTTTGGAGACTATGTAATCAATGGGCATGGAAGTCATGGCCTCCAAACTCCCACCTGGGTAGGAAGCTGCAAACCTGGCCAAGAATTCATCCTGGCTATTATCTCTCGACCTTGATCGCGGCCTATCACAAGGTACCACCCAGTTAGCAGCAGCAGGATTATAACCTCTCTCGACCCGGGTAGATCGATCGATTGCCATAGTATGAGAGGCAAATAGAGCTGGTTGATCAGCAGCAGTAGCAGCTGTAGAGAAAAATTGCTTAAAACCGCAGCGGAAGGGGAAAAGTATATTTTCGTATAGTTTAAAATTTTTCTAAAGATTTGAACCTTAACCCTTTAATTAATTAAACTCAAATATACGGTTAGAGTTAAATACCTCTTGTCGCGTGATCGGATTGACTTACGTCGATGGTAATCTGCAAGATCTTCAATCCTAGCACGTACGTGAATCACCTAGGAGCGTGGTCTCCCTTTTTCTTTGAATTGCTTACCTTAGAATGGATGTATGGAATTTCTGATCTTGATCGTCAATAGTAAAACACCAAGAGCCTAAAAAAATAGTTCCGGTCACTTTTGAATTCACAATCAATATGATTGAAACTCGGGTAACCCTAAATCGAAAGTGTGCACAAAACCTTTTGATGTTAAAGGCTTGTAAGTGCACTATCGAATGAGAACTTATTTCCTTTTTCTCTCTTGACCGAAAATCTATGTGTATAGAGTAGGATTTTTTATTTTCAAAACAAACAAAAATCTCTCTCAATTTTGCTTCTTGGTGGCCGAAAATTCATAACCTTATATTTATAGGTTGGTTGAATTTTCTCCTTCACCAAGTAGGGTTGGCCGAATTCATTGAATAGGAAATCTAGGGTTGGTTAATTTCCTTACTTGAAAAGGAATTGTCCTTTTCCCTAATTCCTATCAATTCAAGAATCCTAACCCTTGTAAGACTAGTGATGGCCGAATTCTTTGTATAATAAGGAGTGTATGTGGACTTAATTCTTACCACAGTAGGACTCCTATCACTTAAAAGAATTCCAACCCTAATCCAAAACATAGTGTTTAATTTACTGATCAGGAAAAGATTTTGATTTAAACTATTAATTAATTAAATAATTAATTAATTCCCATTTAATCAAAACAATAAAATAAAATAATATCTTGGGCTATTTTATTTAGCCTTGCCGCCCACACCATGTATATATGGGCCCAATATTATTTTTCTTATTTTATTTAATCCATTAGAATTTAAATAAAAGCCCACATGTGAACCAGACTTATTCTTACTGAAAGAAACAAGCCTACATGTCTCCTTTTAATATATTAATATAATAGTGCAGCCCATTAAATAAATAATAGACATATAATATTCTTAATATATTAAATGCAATTCTAGATGGACCCATAAATTGGTTCGGTAGAATACATCAAGTGATCCATGCAAGTACGTGTGGATTGTGGATCTTGGCGGGCTATCTAAATTTAAGCGTCAATAGACATAACCTAATCACAATCAACAAATGATTCACTTAGGTCCGATCTATTAATTTTAACTCATTCCACTAAAGAGCTAAAATTGAACTCTTAAATAAAGATAGAATAAGGAGATGTTTCTCATTCATACCCTAGACAATCTTATAGGAGATGGTGTATCCTCGTGAATAATATCAGTAATCGCCAAGAGCTCATAGACCGCCTATAGCTCTCCAAGTAACCATATTTCCTCATATGACCACATTTTAAACTTGGATATTTTGACTTGTCCAGAAGCCATTTCTTCAATCATCATTATTGAAAACTCAACGTTGAGATTTAGTATCCAATACCTCAAAACAACCATATGATGATATTATACTCTCATTTAATAAATGGAGCCACGATGTCCATATCTATAAATGAAGTCCTCTATCGATTAACAAATGTATACCACCAAACTATCGAGGATAGACTATGCTATATAATCGTACTTATTGATAGCTCAAATGATAACACTTGCAACCATAAGTCCATCATTTATCTCAGGATTTAGATTGACTCTCCGATTGTCCTGATAATGAAAAGACTTATATCTAGTGACGGTTCTAGATAAAGTATTTCATTGTGATCCAGTTCAATGCACCCAGTGCACTAGATTCTTTTACTCGAAAACCTTTCGATGATTTTAGACTCATCATAACTCATTTGATCCCACTCAAATGCTAGTAAAAGAATTCTACAACTTTATCAAGATAGAGGTGCCCAACCTTTAACTTAAGTTGTGAACGTTATTCAAGATTAACTAAAGAATTGTGTCTACCTCATACATATCCGGATGTACAAACAATTCTTCATATCTCATAATCTTTTGACCTTATGATTATTTACCTTGACAATTATAATTATAGATGCTATAAGATTTTGCAGAATCAGAAATCACTTTATTTATATGAAAAGATTGTCAATTACAATATTACACTCTTGCTATTGAGCATAATCCTAACAATCTCCCACTTGCGCTATAGCAAATGTGACATATCTCTCATTCCCATGTTCTCTAGGTGCCCATCAAAACTCTTCTGAGGTAGAGCCTTTGTGAAGGGATCTGCTAGATTTTCTGCCTACGCAATTTTGGTAATCGTCACTTCTCCCCTATGAACAATCTCTCTTAAAAGATGATACTTTCTTTCAATGTGTTTTCCTCTCTTATGACTTCTTGGTTCTTTTGAATTAGCCACTGCTCCACTGTTGTCACAGTATATAGTGATCTGCTTATTCGCACTAGGAACTACTTCTAAGTCAATCAAGAATTGGCGAAGCCAAACAGCCTCCTTGGCAGCTTCGTATGCAGCTACATACTCTACTTCCATGGTGGAGTCAGCAATACAAGATTGCTTGATACTCCTCCAAATGACTGCTCCTCCTCCAAGAGTAAACACAGATCCCGATGTGGATTTTCTAGAGTCAGAATCTGATTGGAAATCAGAATCTGTATACCCAACGGGGATTAAATCCCCTCCAGAGTATACAAGCATATTATCTTTCGTTCTCCTAAGATACTTGAAAATATGCTTGACTGCCGTCCAGTGATCAGGACCAGGTTTCGATTGAAACCTGCTAACTATGCCAACAGCAAAACAAATATCTGGTCTAGTACAGAGCATTGCATACATGAGACTTCCAACTGCTGAGGCATATGGAATTCTACTCATGAATTGCTCTTCATGCTCATTCTTAGGAACTTGTTCCTTAGAAATTTTGATTCCATGCCTAAAAGGTAACATACCTTTCTTGGAATCTTGCATGGAAAACCTAGACAAGATTTTGTCTGTGTATGAAGCTTGGGATAGTGCAATCGTTTTATTCTTTCTATCCCTTATTACTTGGATACCTAGAATAAAACTTGCTTCTCCTAAGTCCTTCATATCAAATTGTTTTGCTAACCATTCTTTTACTGATGTCAATACTCCCACATTATTTCCAATGAGTAATATATCATCTACGTAAAGAATAAGGAAAACCAACTTGTCACCTTTGATCCTTTTGTATACACAAGGTTCTTCAAGGTTCTGTAAAAATCCAAAACCTTTTACAGCTTGGTCGAACCTTATGTTCCAGGATCCGGATGCTTGCTTTAATCCATAAATTGATTTCTGCAACTTGCATACCTTTTCCATTTGGCCTTTTTCAATGAATCCTTCTGGTTGCATCATATAGATGCTTTCGTCAAGACTTCCATTAAGGAAAGCTGTCTTGACGTCCATTTGCCAAATCTCTAAATCTAAAGATGCTGCAATATATAAGAGTATCCTAATGGATTTAAGCATGGCCACAGGAGAGAAGGTTTCCTCGTAATCGATACCTTCTTTCTGTGTGTAACCTTTAGCTACTAATCCAGCTTTAAAAGTTTCAACCTTTCCATCCATACCTCTTTTCCTCTTGTATACCCACTTGCACCCAATGAGTTTTATCCCTTTAGGCAAGTCTACAAGGGACCAGACTTTGTTATCGAACATGGATTCAATCTCAGATTGCATTGCCTTTTGCCAATGGTGACAATCAATATCCTTCATTGCTTCCTTGTACGTGTAGGGATCATCGTCGTCAGGGAGATTCTCAATAGATTCTCCTAGACCGATGTATCTTTTAAGTTGGGTTCTAACCCTCCCAATACGAGGAAGAATGGTAGGTTGTTGATTTTGTATTGGAGTGGAAATTACCATTGGGTTAAGTTGTGAAACCTCTTGTGGAATTGTATCTCCTGACATATCATTCAGGACAATTCTACTTTTGGGCACAAAATTATTCATATAGTCCTTTTCTAGAAATGAAGCATTTGTTGAAACAAATACTTTTAGATCATTAGGACTATAGAAATAATATCCTTTAGTTCCTTTTGGATACCCCACAAATATGCATGTTTCCTAACGGGACTCCATCTTTTCTGTCTTTCCTTTTAACACATGTGCAGGACAACCAAATATCCTTATGTGTTGTAAACTAGGCTTTCGCCCAGTCCACAACTCATATGGTGTTCCAGGAACCAACTTCGATGGTACCACGTTTAGAATATATATTGCAGTTTGTAGAGCATATCCCCAAAAAGAAATAGAAAGTGTTGAATAACTCAACATAGACCTAACCATGTTCAAAAAAGTTCTATTTCTCCTTTCTGCTACCCCATTTTGTTGAGGTGTACCTGGTGCAGAAAACTGAGAAACTATCCCGTTATCAATAAGATATTGCTGAAACTCACCAGATAGATATTCTCCACCACGATCAGATCTCAAGATTTTTATGCGTTTCTCAAGCTGATTTTCTACTTCAGCTTTGAATACTTTGAACATGTCAAAAGCATCCGACTTATGTCTCATGAGATACACATAACCAAATCTTGAGTAATCATCTGTGAAGGTGATGAAGTACTCATATCCACATTTAGCTTGAATGCTCATAGGACCACATACATCAGTGTGTATTAGTCCAAAACATTCAGTGGCTCTTGCACCTTTGGTATTGAATGGTCTTTTGGTCATTTTACCTTCTAAACAAGATTCACAAGTTGGTAGATCATCGATCTTTAAGTAACTTAAAGGTCCGTCACATACCAATCTTTTAATCCTATTAAGGTTAATGTGACCTAGGCGTAAATGCCAAAGGTAGGTTTCATCTTTTGATAATTTTACTCTTTTATGATTAGGTTCCGTTATTTCTGTGTCTAACGAGTGAGAGATATTTCTATGCAAAAAGAATAGACCGTTTTCCAATGTACCTTTGCAAACAATTTTGTCATTCTTAATAATAATAAAAGCTTTATTAAAAGTAACCGAATATCCAAATTTATTTATACAAGAAACTGAAATTAAATTCCTCTTGAATTGAGGTACATAATAAATGTCTATTAAATCTAAACGCCTACTAGAATCTATAATAACTCTAATATCTCTCACTGCACTTGCAGACACTAACGATCCGTTGCCCAAGCGCAAATTGATTTCGTTCTTATTCAACCTTCTCCTTTCTTGGAACCCCTGTAAGGAATAACAAACATGATTAGTGGCTCCAGAGTCTATGATCCAAGAATCTGTAGAATCTGCCAGAAAACATGTTTTAAGATAATTAATATTACCTTCTTCCTTCTTGTTCTGGGACTTTGGGAAATTTCTTTTCCAATGTCCCTTTTCACCAAAAATGAAGTATTTCCCTTTTATCTTGGTTACTTTCTTGGTCTCCTTCTTGGTAGGCCCAAGTTGCTTTTTCTTCTGTTGTTTCTTGACCTTCTGACGGGTCTTAACAGTAGCAACTTTACCAACCATATGAATCTCTTGACCTTTGCTTTTCACAAGGATCTTTTCAACGCTTTGAACATCTTGCATCAGGCCCTGCAAGGTGTATTCCTTTTTGTTCAAGGTGTAGTCCAACTTGAACTGATCAAAGGAATCTGATAGTGAGTTGACAACCATGTCAATTTTGGTCTCACCATCTATCTCAGCGCCATTTAATTCTGCAATATTTAGATGTGTTATGACTTTCATCATGTGATCTTTCACAGCCTGTCCAAGTTTCATCCTAAGATTCATAAAAGTAGTCACTGCCTCTCTCTTAGTCGTCCTAGACCTCATAGCAAACATCTCTTCCAGAGATATCATAATATCAGCAGCAGACCCCATTCCTTCATGCTGCTGTTGCAACACGTCGGAGATAGTAGCCATAATGTAACATTTGGCCATATCATCTGAGGTCTTCCACTGCTCATACTCATCTCTTTGCAAAATACTTGATTCATTATTATGAGCAGGTGGTTTAGGAGTAGTTAGAACAAACTTATGTTTTTCACTTTGCAGCAACAACCTAATTTTCCTTTTCCATGTGACATAATTATCTCCAGTTAAAGTGTTATCTTTCAGGATGTTCATAAGTGATGGGGTCATGATTTCTGAATAAAACAAAAAGCATATATAAGTAAATAATCATGATAAAGCACTTTCGAATATTTATCTTGAATTAATTAAATAACTCAATCGTGAAAAATTCAACGGTGATCCAACACCCATAAATGTTACGCCTCCTTCGGGAGTTCGCACCATTTACTAGTTGGACTAGGTCCCACCTAATTGTTAACATAACAACCAGCGTTTTCAATTTTAGCCTTGCAATTTTATTAACAAGAACTCTCGGGAGGATATTAATAAAATTACATTGAGTGTGTTATCAAGATATCGACCCTCAATTTTCTCTCACGAAAATCCCTCCTCTAGGAGTAGATCTCGTTTGAGTCAATTGTCTAGTCTATCCTTGTAAAGAAGTATTTTGCTAAATTCCATTTATGGACGCCCCTCGGGGGGATTACCAATAAAAATAAAGGTCAACTAACCTTGGAGGCCATAGGTGCTCTAACACACCTTCTCCCACTCAATTATTTAAGGTGTGTGATTAAATTCCAAAGAATGATTTTACCAAGTTATCTAGATGCCAATTAGATATCTAAATCATTCAATGCATGTTCATACCAAAAGAGATATATGAGTGGCACTCATATTCTATATGACATGTTATCATACAATAACAAATATTGTAATATTTATACACAAAAATAAATAGCCACAATTTTGGTCCATCCTAGAAAAGCATGTAAATTATAATTGTACGGAATACAAAAAACTCCTTTCTTGGTGAACAAGACTTCAAGCGACCATCTCGCGCACGTAACTCGCGCGCCCGAAGATCACCAAGCAGCCCATGCGCACTCCTAGCCCATGCAAGGGCATGAGCTGCCGCATGGCCAGCCCATGCATAGGTCGCGCGCACTGCTGCACCGCAACAAGCGCAGCTGCACGCTTGGTTGCGTGCGCGCTTGTTGTCTCGGTGAGCGCGGGTGCCAAGCTCGGTTCCGGATGCTCCAATTTCTTCAAATCTTTGAGTCTTCGAATCTTGAATATATTACAACTTATTTTATACAATAAAATACTGCAGAAATATATTTTTTTTTATTTACAAATAAAAAACTGCAGTATTTTTAATACATTAAAAAAAACTGCACTATTTTATATAACAAAAAAAAAATTAAGCAACTATCAAGAAGGAACTTGTGACGATAATAGGCCACCCTTCTTGTTACAATTCCGAAACAAAAATTACATGGAAAATCTAGGACCAAAATTGAGCAATAACAATTCACTCTATAACAACATATATAAATCCATACATTCGACATGTAATTATATATGCGGATACCTAGAGTGCCATCTCTTTCTAAAACTTGCATAATCAGAAGAAAAAAAAATAGATTCACGTTTATACACGTTAAATAATTAAAGGGTACAACCAAGGCTTTGATACCAATTGTAGAGAAAAATTGCTTAAAACCGCAGTGGAAGGCGAAAAGTAGATTTTCGTGTAGTTTAAAATTTTTCTAAAGATTTGAACCTTAACCGTTTAATTAATTAAACTCAAATATATGGTTAGAGTTAAATACCTCTTGTCGCGTGATCCGATTGACTTACGTCGATGGTAATCCGCAAGATCTTTAATCCTAGCACGTACGTGAATCACCTAGGAGCGTGATCTCTCTTTTTCTTTGAATTGCTTACCTTAGAATGAATGTATGGAATTTCTGATCTTGATCTTCAATAGTAAAACACCAAGAGCCTAAAAAAATAGTTCCGGTCACTTTTGAATTCACAATCAATATGATTGAAACTCGCGTAACCCTAAATCGAAAGTGTGCACAAAACCTTTTGATGTTAAAGGCTTGTAAGTGCACTATCGAATGAGAACTTATTTCCTTTTTCTCTCTTGGCCGAAAATCTATGTGTATAGAGTAGGATTTTTTATTTTCAAAACAAACAAAAATCTCTCTCTATTTTGCTTCTTGGTGGCCGAAAATTCATAACCTTATATTTATAGGTTGGCCGAATTTTCTCCTTCACCAAGTAGGGTTGGCCAAATTCACTGAATAGGAAATCTAGGGTTGGTTAATTTCCTTACTTGAAAAGGAATTGTCTTTTTCCCTAATTCCTATGAAATCAAGAATCCTAACCCTTGTAGGACTAGTGGTGGCCGAATTCTTTGTATAATAAGGAGTGTATGTGGACTTAATCCTTACCACATTAAGACTCCTATCACTTAAAAGAATTCCAACCCTAATCCAACACATGGTATTTAATTTACTGATCAAGAAAAGATTTTGATTTAAACTATTAATTAATTAAATAATTAATTAATTTCCATTTAATCAAAACAATAAAATAAAATAATATCTTGGGCTATTTTATTTAGCCTTGCCGCCCACACCAAAATAAAATAATATCACAATGAACAAATGATTCACTTAGGTCCGATCTATTAATTTTAACTCATTCCACTAAAGAGCTAAAATTGAACTCTTAAATAAAGATAGAATAAGGAGATGTTTCTCATTCATACCCTAGACAATCTTATAGGAGATGATGTATCCTCGTGAATAATATCAGTAATCACCAAGAGCTCATAGACCGCCTATAGCTCTCCAAGTTACCATATTTCCTCATATGACCACATTTTGAACTTGGATATTTTGACTTGTCCAGAAGCCATGTCTTCAATAATCATTATTGAAAACTCAACGTTGAGATTTAGTATCCAATACCTCAAAACATCCATATGATGATATTATACTCTCATTTAATAAATGGAGCTACGATGTCCATATCTATAAATGAAGTCCTCTATCGATTAACAAATGAATACCACCAAACTATCGAGGATAGACTATGCTATATAATCGTACTCATTGATAGCTCAAATGATAACACTTGCAACCATAAGTCCATCATTTATCTCAGGATTTAGATAGACTCTCCGATTGTCCTGATAATGAAAAGACTTATATCTAGTGACGGTTCTAGATAAAGTATTTCATTGTAATCCAGTTCAATGCACCCAGTGCACTAGATTCTTTTACTCAAAAACCTTTCGATGATTTTAGACTCATCATAACTCATTTGATCCCACTTAAATGCTAGTAAAAGAATTCTACAACTTTATCAAGATAGAGGTGCCCAACCTTTAACTTAAGTTGTGAACGTTATTCAAGATTAACTAAAGAATTGTGTCTACCTCATACATATCCGGATGTACAAACAATTCTTCATATCTCATAGTCTTTTGACCTTATGATTATTTACCTTGACAATTATAATTATAAATGCTATAAGATTTTGCAGAATCAGAAATCACTTTATTTATATGAAAAGATTGTCAATTACAATATTACACTCTTGCTATTGAGCATAATCCTAACAATCTTCCACTTGCGCTATAGCAAATGTGTCATATCTCTCATTCCCATGTTCTCTAGGTGCCCATCAAAACTCTTCTGAGGTAGAGCCTTTGTGAAGGGATCTGCTAGCTTTTCTGCCGACGCGATTTTGGTAATCGTCACGTCTCCCCTATGAACAATCTCCCTTAAAAGATGATACCTCTCAAGAATGTGGCCCCGGTAATGCGAGGGGAGAAAGGGTATGACTACTACACTTCTTTGAACGCTTCTAAGGAAACGGTCTACCTTGCTATACGAGACAAGGGGCTACTCCAAAAGCCCGCTCCCATGAAAGCCCCAGCTGACAAGAGGAACCGGTACAAGTATTGCGACTTCCATGAAGACATGGGCCACAACACTTCAGAGTGCTATTATTTTTGCAACCAGATTGAAGCCCTGATAAGGGGGGGATGCTTGATTGAATTCTTACAGCAGATCAGAGATAACATTCGGAATGGAAGGGAGGTACAAGCCGAGATCCGTGAAGACGCAGAGAAGAGAAAGAGGGAACAGACTGACTTAATGCAACAGATCCAGGTGATACACACCAGCAGCGGAGGTCTCACACAGGCTGGCACTTCCAATAATTCCTGAAAAAACCACGCAAGGAAGATTCCCCGCAACAAAGAAAGCCGGGGAGTCTTCAAGGTCAGCTAAAGGCTAATGGAGCCCTTTCAGTCAGCACAGATTGTTTTCACTGAAGCAGATGTCTTCAACACCGTGCAACCTCATGATGATCCCATGGTAATCACAATGCAGATTGCCAATTGTCTGGTCCATTGCGTGCTCGTAGATACGGGTAGCAGTGTAGATATCCTCTTTAAGGATACTTTGGAAAAATTAAATATAAAGCAATAGTGTACAACTATTGTAGCAGTGTTACAATAGTTGTACAACTCCACTTTATGGGTTCACTGGAGATTCGATCATACCAGTGGGGTCGATGATCCTCCCAGTAATCATCGGAACCACCCCTCTCCAACAGAATATTATGACCGACTTTGTTGTTGTTGACACCCCATCGGCCTACAACGCCATCCTAGGGAGACCATTCCTATCCTCCTTGAAGGGAGTCTTGTCCATATACCACAACGTCCTGAAGTTGCCGGTTGGAACCAAGGTGGGGGAGGTACGCGGAGACCAGTAGGCAGCTAGGAAGTGCTACCAGTGTCTACCAATCCTACAGCTTTAGCAAAACAGTGCGTACATATGACATTAGTCCAGGAGGACATGGAAACATCCGGATAATCGAGGAATAGATGGAGCCCACGGAGACTCCTGAGCATCCAGAGAGCGAACCTATTATGCCTTATGAGGAGGAACAGAGCAAGGAGTGGGCTAGCGGGCAGCCCGTAGATAGTCTAGAGGAGATGCCTATCGGAAATGATGACCCTTCTAAGGTTGTCAAGGTCGGGGCCACCCTTGAACCAGAAGTGAAAGAAGGTTTAATTAATCTTCTCAAAGAATTCAGCGACATCTTTACTTGGAGCCATGATGAAATGCCTGGGATCCCGGCATCATTGGCCGCCCATCGACTAGCAGTAGATCAAATAGTCAAGCCCGTCAAACAAAAGAGGCATCACTTCAACGCTGATAGGAACGCTGCGGTGCAGGAAGAGGTAGATAAATTGATCAAGGCAGGGTTTATCAGAGAAGTGCGCTATCCCGAATGGATCGCCAACGTGGTCATGGTTACGAAGGAGAAATGGGAAATGGCGTATGTGTGTCGATTACACCGACCTCAACCGGGCCTGTCCAAAAGACAATTTTCCTTTACCAAAGATCGACTAGTTGGTTGACTCCACGTCCGAAAATAAACTCTTGAGTTTTATGGACACTTTCTCAGGATACAACCAAATTAAAATGCACCCCGGCTGATCAAGATAAAACTAGTTTCATTAATGGGCAGGGTTTGTACTGTTACAAGGTGATGCCATTTGGTTTGAAGAATGCAGGGGCTACATACCAGCGGCTGGTTAACAAGCTATTCAAGCCTGAGATAGGAAGGACGATGGAGGTATACATCGACGACATGATCACAAAATCACCAACCGCAGAAGGACATCGGGAAGACCTTCGCAAAACTTTTCTCATACTGAGAGAAAACCAGATGCGGTTGAATCCCTCCAAGTGTGCCTTCGGGGTAACAGTGGGGAAGTTTCTAGGCTTCATGGTTCATGAGAGAGGCAGAGAGGCCAACCCAGGAAAAATCAAAGCTATCTTGGACCTGGAATCCCCAACATCACTCAAACAGGTACAAATTCTGACTGGACGTATAGCGGCGCTCAACAGGTTTATCTCTCGCTCCACCGATAAATGTCTCCCTTTCTTCAAAGTCATCGAACAAGGGAAAGAAATGAAATGGAGCCAGGAAAGCGAGCAAGCCTTCCAAGCCTTGAAAGAATACCTAACAAGCCCACCGTTATTAGTCAATCCAAATCTCGGAGACGAGCTGCAAATCAACCTGGCTGTGTCAGAAACTGCAGTAAGTAGAGCTTTGGCCAATGAGTGTGGCGATGGGTTCCAAAGACCCATATATTATATGAGTCATGCTTTAACCAAGTCAGAGACGAATTACATTCTCCTAGAAAAGCTCGCTTACGCTCTGGTGATCTCAGCGAGGAAGCTCCGTCCCTATTTTCAAGCTCATACAATAGTAGTGGTGACGGACCAACCTCTCTGCCACTTCTTACAAAGACCAGACGTGTCCGGAAGGCTGGTCTTATGGGCCCTAGAGATTACTCAGTTTTATTTAAAGTATAAGCCCTGGAACGCGATTAAGGCACAGGCTTTGGCTGACTTCGTGGCAGAATTTTTAGTGCTCCCAAGTCAAGAGAATCCCGCAGCAACAAATGAGATCCCTGAAAAGATATCTGAGATCGAGAATTGGCCGGAAGGCTGCAAGTCCTGGACCCTCTTTATAGATGGAGCATCCGGGCAAGCTGGGGGAGGAGCTGGCGTAGTTTTAATAGACCCGGAGGGGACTGAATTCTGTCACTATTTCAGATTCGAGTTTGAAGACACCAATAATGAAGCAGAGTACGAAGCCCTCCAAGCCGGGATAAAGGCAGCCATCGAATTAGAGGCCGATTACTTACAAATCAAGAAAGACTCATTGCTTGTTGTCAATCAGGTGACTGGGGTGTACCAAGCAAATGGAGGTAATATAGCTGGCTACCTAAAGCTAGCTCAGTTGCTAAAAAATAAGTTTAAGGGGTTCAAGATCGATCAGGTGCCTCGACACCAAAACCACCATGCGGATGTTCTGGCTAAGAAAGCTGCAAATGGAGGCCAATCCTTGCCACGGGGAATTCCCCTCCAAGTGATCTCCCAACCAAGCTGTTAATAGCCAAAATTGGCTAAGGACCAAAGGAATATTTTCCACCTCCCAAACCTGGTTCCATACCCGAGAGTTTCCACCAGGAGACCTCTCTATCCAGAGCCGAACTACGATACCACACCAGGAACAAGGACGGGCTCCGGAAACATCCGGGATAGAGCCCGGAACGATCAGATCTAGCCCGCATCACCAAAACTAGAAGCTCCCCGAAGTCGAGGTCACCTCGCAAATGCTCCAGAGACTCGCCTATACCTCGTTGACACAGAAGAATGTCCTTAGAAGGCCGCACCTAGCTCCGGAAGGTCGGGGGAAGCCACACCTAGCTCCGGAAGGTTAGGGGAAGCCACACCTAACTTCGAAAGGTCAGGGGAAGCCATACCTAGCTTCGAAAAGGTCAAGGGAAGCCAGATCTGGTTCCAAGCTAATGAAACTTCTCAGATATCGAGGTCAGAACACTAATCAACCTCACTAGTTGATGCACCACACCACGTCATATTCAACGACCTCTATAAAGGATCATGCTGAAAAGATACGAAGATACACTGGACCATATCTGGAAACATTACCTATATGCAGAACAAGTAATAGAATCCAAAGAGGAAACAAACTGATCTCCACCACGATGCTCTCAATTCGGTTGTTAACTCAAAGTCAATGAAATTAAAGCGAGAAATCCCGTCCGATAAGGAGGGGAGAGACTGAGAAAATCAAGAGGAGAATCAGTCTGTTTGACCTACAAAACTATGTATAAATAGAAAGAAAGGAAATGAAAAGAGGAGACTACTATTCGACAGGCATACAACAAATACTCAACCAGACCCCAGAGAGTGTTGAGAACAAAAAATAAAGAAACTTGTATTAGTATACCATGCACGTTCAATAAAAATATTCTTGCTTTCTTTTGGTTGAATGGTATCATCATTCCTTGGCATTTTATAAATCATCGCTACACATACAATCAATCTTTGCCACCACCTACGTGGTAGTGGTCTCGAGGGTGTTAGCTGAGATTTCTCATCCCCAGCAAAATTTCCGTTAACACTTTCTGGCGCCGTCTGTGGGAAGAAAAAACCTTACACCCTATTAACCGGTTATTTGTATTTACATTTTCGTTGTTTTACAGGAACTATGAGGCTCCGCTCCTCCTAAGGCCAACATAGAGTCTCGGAGCAACCTCCGGCGAGGTTAACACGAAAGGCCCCGAGAAAGGGGAGAAAGTCTGGATATAGTCTAGCTCCGGTCCAAACAACCAATGCACGGGCTACTGGCCACCCTATAGTGAGCCAGGCCGCGCACGACCAACAAGCGGCGGCCTTCGTAGAATCCATCTGCGTCCGCCTGCTCGCTGAAGGCATCACAATCCAGCCAACCAACCTGAATGATCAGGGAGAGCCGAGCAGGCTCGGAGCTAGGCCTCCTGCTTTCGATCGCCTAGAACCTCCTCTTCCAGAGCCGGCCCGAGATAGATCAGGGTCCCAACGTTTGATCCGGGATAGGCTGGGACCCATGCCCCCAGTTCCGAAAAGACTTTCACAATATCAACCCAAGCTAGTTAAGTCTGCCGCAGATGCTTTTACCCAGAAGCCACGAGGGCTATCTCATCCAACTACATCCAGGAGAACTGCCCGGGCCCTAGAGGAGGAAAGTAGACAAACTCCCCGAGTGGATCCTATCCAGGAGGAGGACCGGATAGAAATTGCTAGTTCATCGGAAAGACTCGACAGTGAGGAATCTGAGGTTAACTCGAAGAGACCTGGGAACAAGAGACTGAGGGATCAACTGGCAAAGTTACAAAAAGAGGTCCAGCAGATAAGGAAGGGAAAGAATAAGGAGGATAAAAAGGATCCCCTGAGCGAGATGAACGCTCCCTTCACTAGGAGGATCCGGGAAGCAGAGCTCCCTCTAAAATTTAAAATACCGGCAGATAAGTTCTCTGGAACGGAAGATCCTCTAAGCCACCTAGAGAGCTTCGTTCAACAGATGGAGGTCCAGAACACTACCAGAGCAGCTTTGTGCATAATGTTTCCAACGACCCTAACCGACTATGAGAAAACCTGGTTCAGGAAACTGCCTGTTGGCAGCGTGGATTCTTTCACAAAATTATCAACAGATTTTTGCTCACAGTTCCAAGGAGTCAAACCTTGTCCGAAAGATCCCATACACCTCCAATATGTGATCCAGGAACAAAGTGAAACTCTTCGGTCGTACGTGGAACGTTTTCACAAGGAGGTCATACAAATGAGAGTTTTTACTGAAAAAGAAACCCTCCCCAACTTTAGGCGAAACCTATGGGCAGGAAAGCGTTTCCGTTCCTTTGCCAAGAGACCTTCTGAGACTTACCAGGAGGCCTACAACCAGGCTCTTGAGCAGGTCGAGATCGACGAACAACTCAAGGTCAAGATGGAACACGACGACATGAGAACGGTAAAGCGTCTGAAGAAAGAAGCCCCCAAATTTGAGCCAGTGCAGAAAACTCAGAATAAACCTCCCAACAGGTCGACCTATCGCCTCTCTGCTCCTCTGCATATGCAAGAAAGATATCCATCAAAACGAGCCCCTCCACGGGCTTCACCGCCTCCCAAGACCGTGGCTCCAGTAATGCAAGGGGAAAAAGGGTATGACTACTACACCGCTTTGAATGCTTCCAGGGAAACAGTCTATCTTGCCATACGAAACAACGGGTTGCTCCAAAAGCCCGCTCCCATGAAGGCCCCAGCTGACAGGAGAAACCGATACAAGTACTGCAACTTCCACGAAGACGTGGGCCACAACACCTTAGAGTGTTATAATTTGCGCAACCAGATTGAGGCCCTGATAAGAGGAGGATGCCTGATTGAGTTCTTACAACAGGTCAGAGATAATATCAAAACTGGAAGGGAGGTACAAGCTGAAATCCGTGAAGATGCAGAAAAGAGAAAATGGGAACAGGCTGACTTAATGCAACAGATCCAGGTGATACAAACTATCAGCGGAGGTCCTACACTGGCTGGCGTTTCCAATAACTCCTGAAAAAACCATGCAAGAAAGGTTCCTCGCATCGGAGAAAGCCGGGGGATCTTCAAAGTCAGCCAGAGCTCGACAGAGCCCTCCCAGTCAGCGCAGATCGTATTCACCGAAGCAGATGTCTTCAACACTGTGCATTCTCATGATGATCCTATGGTAATCACGATACAGATCGCCAACTGTCTGGTCCTTCGCGTGCTTGTGGATACAGGTAGCAGTGTAGATATCCTCTTCAAGGATACCCTGGAAAAATTGAACCTGAAGCAACGTTGTTACAACAGCTGTACCACTCCGCTTTACGGTTTCACTAGAGATTCGATCATACCAGTGGGGTCGATGATCCTCCCAGTAATCATCGGAATCACCCCTCTCCAACAAAATGTTATGACCGACTTTGTTGTGGTGGACACCCTATCGGCCTACAACGCCATCCTAGAGAGACCTTTCCTATCTTCCTTGAGGGAGTCTTGTCCATATACCACAACGTCCTGAAATTCCCGGTTGGAACCAAAGTAGGAGAGGTACGCGGAGACCAGCAGGCACCCAGGAAATGCTACTCAGTATCTGCCAATCCTGCAGCCCTAGCGAAACAGTGTGTACAGGTGACATTAATCCCGGAGGACATGGATACATCCCGGATAATCCAGAAGGAGAAGGAGCCCGCGGAACATCCTAGGCATCCGAAGAGCGAACCTATTATGCCCTACGAGGAAGAACGGAGTAAGGAATGGGCCAGCGGGCAGCCCGTAGATAAACTAGAAGAGATACCTATCAGGAATGACGATCCCTCCAAGGTCGTCAAGGTCGGAGCCACCTTTGATCCAGAAGTAAAAAGAGGATTGATTGACCTTCTCAGGGAGTTCAGTGACATCTTCGCCTGGAACCATGATGAAATGCCTAGAATTCCGGCATCATTGGCCGCCCACCGACTAGCAGTAGATCCAACAGTCAAGCCCGTCAAGCAGAAGAGGCGTCACTTCAACACTGATAGGAACGCTGCGGTGCAGGAAGAGGTTGATAAATTGATCAAAGCAGGGTTCATCAGAGAAGTACGCTACCCCGAATAGATCGCCAACGTGGTCATGGTTACGAAGGCGAATGGGAAGTGGCGTATGTGTGTCGATTACACCGACCTCAACCGGGCTTGTCCGAAAGACAGTTTTCCTTTACCAAAGATCGACCAGCCGGTTGACTCCACGTCCGGAAATAAAATTTTAAGTTTTTATGGATGCATTCTCAGGATACAACCAGATTAAAATGCACCCGACTGACCAAGATAAGACCAGTTTCATTACTAGGCAGGGCTTATACTGCTACAAGGTGATGCCGTTTGGTTTGAAGAATGCGGGGGCCACATACCAGCGGTTGGTTAACAAACTGTTCAAGTCCGAGATAGGAAGGACGATGAAAGTGTATATCGATGACATGATCACGAAATCCCCGACTGCAAAAGGACATCAGGAAGACCTTCGCAAAACCTTCCTCATACTGAGGGAAAACAAGATGCGTTTGAACCCCTCCAAATGTGCCTTTGGGGTAACGACAGGGAAGTTTCTGGGCTTCATGGTTCATGAGAGAGGTATAGAAGCCAACCCAGAAAAAATCAAATCTATCTTGGACCTGGAATCCCCAACCTCGCTCAAGCAAGTACAGATTCTGACTGGACGGGTGGCGGCACTCAACAAGTTTATCTAATGCTCCACCGATAAATGTCTCCCTTTCTTCAAGGCCATCAAACAAGGGAAAAACATGAAATGGAGCCAAGAGAGCGAACAGGCTTTTCAAGCTTTGAAAGAATACCTAACAAGCCCCCCATTGTTAGTCAAGCCGGTTCTCGGAGATGAGTTACAGATCTACCTGGCCGTATCAGAAACTGCAGTAAGCGGGGCTTTGGCCAAGGATTGTAGCGACTGTTTTCAAAGACCCATATACTATGTGAGTCATGCTTTGACCAAATCAGAAAGGAATTACATTCTCATGGAAAAGCTCGCTTATGCTCTAGTGATCTCAGCAAGGAAACTCCGTCCCTATTTTCAAGCTCACACAATAGCAGTGGTAACAGATCAACCCTCCCCTCCCCGCCAATTCTTGCAAAGACTAGACGTGTCTGGAAGGCTAGTCTTATGGGCACTAGAGCTCACTCAGTTCGACCTAAAGTATAAGCCCCGGACTACGATTAAGGCACAGGCTTTGGCCGACTTCGTGGTAGAATTCTCAGCGATCCCAGATCCAGATGATCCCTCGGTATAACATGAGGTCCCTGAGAAGATATCCGAGGTCGATAATTGGCAGAACGGCTGCAAGCCATGGACCCTCTTTGCAGATGGAGCATCCGGGCAAGCCGGGGGAGGAGCTGACATAGTTTTAATAGATCCGAAGGGGACCGAATTCTGTCAGTGTTTCAGATTCGAGTTTAATGCTACCAACAATGAAGCGGAATATGAAACCCTCCTAGCCGGGATGAAGGTAGCCATTGAACTAAAGGCCGACAACCTGCAAATCAATAGCGATTCATTGCTTGTTGTAAACCAGGCGACTGGGGTCTACCAAGCAAAGGGAGATAATATGGCTGCCTACCTAAATCTAGCTCGGCTGCTAAAAAGCAAATTTAAGGGACTCAAGATCGATCAAGTGCCTCGACACCAAAACCATCGTGCGGATGTTCTGGCTAAAATAGCGGTGAACAGAGGCCAGTCCCTACCATGGAGAATTCCCCTACAAGTAATCACCCAACCAAGCATAGTCACAAATGGAGAAATTTGTTCCCTGGATCGACTGCCTTGCTGGATGGACCCAATTGTCGCCTACCTCCTTGAAGGAGAGCTTCCCGAATGGCCCGACCAAGCTCGAAGAATTAAAAGACTCTTTGTCCGATACTGTATGGTGGACGGGTACCTCTACAGGAGGGGCAGATCCCTCCCCTTGCTTAGGTGCTTAAATCCCGATAATGCTAAGTGGGCATTGAGAGAGGTCCACTCTGGGGACCGTGAGAACCATATAGGTGGGGAAGCTCTAGCCTATCAGGTGCTTCGTATGGGGTACTATTGGCCGACCATCCACCAAGACGCAAAGAGTTTTGTGCAATCTTGCGAACCCTGTCAAAGAACTTCAAACTTGAACCACCAGCCACCCGAGTGACTGTCGTCCCTCAGTTCACCTTACCCATTTGCCATGTGGGGAATCGACCTAATTGGGCCACTCCCTACCGCTCCCGGACAGATGAAACATACTATCATGGCTATCGACTACTTCACAAGATGGGTCGAGGCAGGACCTCTTTCTCGAATATCAGAAAAAAATACAACAAAGTTCATAAAGACTAACATGGTATGCAGATTCGGGACCCCTCTCATCATTATAGCTGACCTAGGGAAGCAATTCGACAACGCTAGGTTCAAAGACTTCTGTAAGGGATTGGGGATCGACCTCAGGCTCGCTACAGTGGCTCATCCCCAGATTAACGGGCTAGTAGAATCTACCAACAAGACTATCAAGAAACTTCTGAAAAAGAAGCTACAGCAGAAGAAAGGTAAATGGGCTGAAGAGCTACCAGAAGTCCTCTGGGCATACCAGACTACAAAGAGAACAGCTACCGGGGAAACACCTTACTCCCTGGCCTTCGGGGTTGAAGCAGTCCTCCCCATCGAGCATAAATTAACCTCGTTCAGGGTACAGTACTTTGAGCCCGAAAGTAATGAAGTCAAGCTCCGGGCTAATCTGGACCTCTTAGAAGAAAAACAAGACCGGGTAGCAGAGAAAGTAGTGATCAACCAGAGCAAGATCGCTAGATACTTCAACCAAAAGGTCAGACCCCGAGAATTCAAAAAAGGGGACCTGGTACTTAGGAAAGTGACCCTGAACACTCGAAAAAGGTCGGATGGAGTCTTAAGTCCCAATTGGGAAGGGCCATATTTGATAAAGCTAGTTGTTCGCAATGGAGCTTATAAACTCGAAAACATGGACGGACGATCCATCGACCACACTTGGAATGCAGATCATTTGAGGAAATTCTACCCTTGAAAGGAGTTCTCAAGCAGACTACCCCCACTTAGTTTTCATTACAGACCCTAATAAAGATGTACTACATCTCGATCATCAATAAAGTCATTTTCCTTTTCTCTTCCATCTTTGTCTCCAACTTTGTTCGACATTAGTGAGTATACCCTTGTATAGGAATTCAACATAAACATCTCGAGACCAGGTAATAACTCGATAGCCCTCCTGATGCCTTGGTCGGGCTACCACCCCCAAGAAGGATCTAAGTGTAAGAGCATAGTTGCCCTCCAGATCTCGAGACCAGGAAATAGCTCGATAGCCCTCCTGATGCCTTGGTCGGGCTACCACCCCCAAGAAGGATCTGAGTGTAAGAGAATAGTTGCCCTCCAGATCTCGAGACCAGGAAATAGCTCGATAGCCCTCATGATGCCTTGGTCGGGCTACCACCCCAATAAGGATCTGAGTGTAAGAGCATAGTTGCCCTCCAGATCTCGAGACCAGGAAATAGCTCGATAGCCCTCCTGATGCCTTGGTCGGGCTGCCACCCCCAAGAAGGATCTGAGTGTAAGAGCATAGTTGCCTTCCAGATCTCGAGACCAGGAAATAGCTCGATATCCCTCCTGATGCCTTGGTCGGGCTACCACCCTCAAGAAGGACCTGAGTGTAAGATCATAGTTGCCCTCCAGATCTCGAGACCAGGAAATAGCTCGATAGCCCTCCTGATGCCTTGGTCGGACTACCACCCCCCAAGAAGGGTCTGAGTGTAAGAGCATAGTTGCCCTCCAGATCTCAAGGACCAGGAAATAGCTAAGTAGCCCTCCTGATGTCTTGGTTGGGCTATCACCCTATAAAAAATATATATATATATATGATGTTTGCTTTCGTGTGCAGGATCAAAATCATTATAATTCCCTACACGAATCTTAGTTGTTGCTACAAATGCTACTCTGGATCCTATTCAAGACCAGAAATAAAATAAAAGTTCTCAACAGCGATTCGATTTCTCATTGAGGACAAGGGGAGCCTATCCCCCGATAAGGCTACATCCACCAAATGGGGAGCCCAACCCTCGAACTCGGGCTACAAAAAGAAAAGAAAAGAGAAAGACAGCTAATAAGGGAAAAACGGGGTGCCCACCCCCTTTTCTGGGCAATCAAAAACAAGTCATGATGAACTGCTTCAAGCTTTGGGACTCTTTTAGCTCCCCTCTGCTGGCCCTCCTCCTTCTTGCTGATCTCCGCCATCAACCCCCTCTACAGATAGCTGTCCATCTGGGTTATCCTCGCCGACCGCTCCTCCGTTTAGAGGCTCCATCGGTTGATTAGTAGGATCTTCCTCCAAAACCTCATTAATCACGTCCATAACCTCAGGCGAGATAGCCGCGTCAAGAAGGGCAGCCATGGACCCCTTATGGCTCCTGTCGACCTCCATCTCTGTTAAAGGGGGATCCTCAGACGGGCTCCTAACCTCTTCACCAGCTCCCGAATTGTCCTCCTCGGATTGAGAGGACATCACTTTACTGGAAGACTCCCTAGGACCTGAGGTGGTAAAGGTAGGAAGAGAGAATGAAGGATCTGTCTAAGCGGGCTGCTTCCCAGCTCCTCCTTGGCTCGAAGGGACCACCTTGTCGCCTTCAGGGCGAGATAGCTCGGCCGCCTTGAGCATTATTTCATGTCTATCCCAGCCAGCAATGGATGACAAATCAAAGGGAGGAGGAAGAGCTTCCGCGGCCTGAAAGGAAGCACAGAAATACCCGTCGCTGAAGGAGGTCTCCGCATCACCTTGCAGCTTGGTCACCTTAGTAATCAGAGACTGGTTCTCGAGGTCCAACTTCTTAGCCTCAGATCTCCAGGAATCCCGCTGCCTAGCCCGCCGGAGAGATTGAAGACGCTCCTGATCATAAGAATGCTTCATCCTCTCATGATCGCAGCGAAGCTCAGCCATCTCGACCTCGATCTTTCCATGGTTGGAAGTCACCTCTTCCACTAAAGACCGAGCCTGCTTGAGCAGTTCCCCGGCTTTCTCGGCTTCATCTTCGGCTTTTACAGCCCGGTCGCGGAAGAGGGCCACCTGCTGGCCCATCGCAACATTAAACTTGAAGGCCTACAAAATACAGAACCCGAGTTAGAAACTGAACGAATTAACAAGAGTAGCACGAAGGAAATACAATTACCTCAGCCAAAATAGCGGACCCCTTGGTTATAAGGACGTCCACAAGCATGGAAGCCATCTTGGAGATCCCGCCACCTGGACAGGACGCTATGAATTGCTCCAGAACCTCATCCCGCTCTGTCGAGCTCGACTGAGGCCGGGAGCGGCTGGAAGGAACCCTCGCGACACCTTTCCCAGAAGCGACACCTTTCCCAGAAACCTCCGAAGCTTTAGTTGTTGGAAGCGCAGCGGAATCAGATGTTTGAGTCGAAGGGGTAGCAACTTTAGCGACCATGGCCGAAGGGACAGAAGCAGCCGGGCAAACCACCTGGGGAGCTTTACCCAAAGCCCGGAAAGACCGCGAAGCAAGGGTGGCCATCTTGGACCCAGCCGGAGAGATAAATAAAGCAAGAACAGGCTCGACCCCAGTGGAGGGAAGAGAAAATCCACCTTGAGGAGAGCGTGAGACGTGACGGGTTGCCGGTTCCACGACAAAAACTGCGAATAAGCAGATTAAAAAAGAAAATGTTAGAACCAAGCTGAGTAATAAGGCAAAGCAACTCAATGACACTTCCGAGGAATAGCGTCTGAGATCCGCAAATATTTGTTCACCCTACGAGGATCAAAGGCTTCAGCAGTAGGGAACTTCAGATTCAAATAATTCCGGGCTAGAATAGCCTTCAAAACGGCTTCGGATTCAGAAGCCAGGGAGTCCCGGTCCCATGAGCGCTTGTCACTGAAAATCGTGGGAACCTCGAATTCATGCCCTCCGATGAAAATCGAGCTCCCCCAGTCATCCCCCGTAAGGATCCATTCTTCTTTCCAAGCGGGGTCCTTCTTCAAAGCACCAGGAATGATGAAGTTGAGCATGTTCTTGGCCTCGGCATAGAACTGGCCTCGAGTAGCGCCAGATAGGCTCCCAAACTGGAAGAGATAGGCCAGTTCCTCTGCACCTGGCTCCCTCGTCACCTTACTCATCTGACATTGTTCCCCTATAGTACAAGGAAACCAATCAGATGCCTCCAGAAGCCAGGCGTCAACTGGAAGGGAGCGAGCTGGATGGCGTTGAGAGCCTGCCGAAGAGTCGGATGGAGGGGAAGCCTGACCCCGTTCTCAAGAGCGGCCACATGAATTGGAAGCACGCCTTTAGGGGGGTTGAAGAACTCGTAATTTTTGGGAGGCACCGAGATGGATACACTGTCGGGGATGCCAAACTTTAACCTCAAGCGGTCAATCGAGACCGGGTCAACAATGGAATATGGGACAACCTGGAAATCGTAAGGAGGGAGCCTCTCCATAAGGGACCAGGAGCCGAGACCCAATGCTCCCCCGCGGTGCCACCGTCTGCTTCTTTGTCAGACTCTTCGTCGACGATATCCAAATGATGGTCAGGATGGTTGGAGAACCCAGTCCCGATGGATATATTCCTACTCGACCGCTGACGTTGTGAGGTAGGCGGGGAATCGTCGCCGTCAGAACTCCTCCTAGCCCGCTTCCCCAGAGTAAAACTGATGACTTCCTCACCATCGATTATAGAATCAGCTGAGTCGCGACTGGTATTCGACACAGTAAAAGCCAAAAAGGACGAAGAATGAAGAAAAAAGATAGCTTGGAGGACAGGCTATGGAAATATTTCTTAGCAAAAATTTTTTGTTCGAAGAGATGTGAGGAAGATAAGGAGAAAAATAGATATATATATATATATATATATATATATATATATATATATATAGGCAGGAGGGCAACAGCACGAGCTACCGATATACTCATTTAGTAACGGTAAAAAAATCTCGAGGACTACAGTAACGTAACCGGATTAAACTCAGAAGCGGGCTAATCATCTCACGCCACATCACTTACGCAGTTAAGAGGAAGATCTCCTCAAGATTCTGGTAACGGTAAAAATTCTCGGGGACTGCAGTAACGCAATCAGATTAATTCGGTGATAAATTAGTCAGTTCGTATCACGTCACTCAAATGAAGAAATTTCCCCAATATTTCGGTAACGGTAAAAAGAGGAATATTTCCCAAATAAAGTAAAAATCTGACCTCAACCCCAAGCTCGACGTCTGGTGTTCAAGTCAAAGGGGACTTCTGTTAATAGCCAAAATTGGCTAAGGACCAAAGGAAAATTTTCCACCTCCCAAACCTGGTTCCATACCCAAGAGTTTCCACTAGGAGACCTCTCTATCCAGAGCCGAACTACGATACCACCCCAAGAACAAGGACGGGCTCCGGAAACATCCGGGATAGAGCCCGTAATGATCACATCTAGCCCGCATCACCAAAACTAGAAGCACCTCGAAGTCGAGGTCACCTCGCAAATGCTCCAGAGACTCGCCTATACCTCGTTGACACAGAAGAATGTCCCTAGAAGGCCGCACCTAGCTCCGGAAGGTTAGGGGAAGCAACACCTAGCTCCGGAAGGTCAGGGGAAGCCACACCTAGCTTCGAAAAGGTCAAGGGAAGCCAGATCTGGCTCCAACCTGACGAAACTTCTCAGATATCAAGGTCAGAACACTAATCAACCTCACTAGTTGATGCACCACACCACGTCATATTCAACGACCTCTATAAAGGATCATGCTGAAAAGATACGAAGATATGAAGATACACTGGACCATATTTGGAAACATTACCTATATGCGGAACAAGTAATAGAATCCAAAGAGGAAACAAACTGATCTAATGGGCACTAAGAGAGGTCCACTCTGGGGACTGCGGGAACCACATCGGTGGGGAAGCTCTAGCATATCAGGTGCTTCGTATGGGGTACTACTTGCCGACCATCCACCAAGACACGAAGAGTTTTGTACAATCTTGCGAGCCATGCAAAAGAACTTCAAACTTGAACCACCAGCCACCTGAGCGACTATCGTCTCTCAGTTAACCTTACCCCTTTGCCATGTGGGGAATTGACCTAATTGGACCACTTCCTACCGCTCACAGACAGGTGAAATATGCTATCGTGGCTATTGACTATTTCACAAGATAGGTCGAGGCAAGGCCTCTTTCTTGGATATCAGAAAAGAATACGACCAAGTTCATAAAAACCAACGTGGTATGTAGATTCAGGACCTCTCTCATCATTATAGTTGACCTGGGTAAGCAGTTCGACAATGCCCAATTCAAAGATTTTTGTAAAGGATTGGGGATCGACCTCAGGCTCGCTTCAGTTGCCCATCCTCAGACTAACGGGCTAGTGGAATCCACCAACAAGACTATCAAGAAACTTCTAAAGAAGAAGCTACAGCAGAAAAAAGGAAAATGGGACGAAGAGCTGCCAGAAGTCTTCTGGGCATATCGGACTACAAATAGAACAGCTACCGGGGAGACACCTTACTCCCTGGCTTTCGGAGTTGAAGCGGTCCTCCCCATCGAGCGTAATTTAACCTCATTCAGGGTGCAACACTTTGAGCCCGAAAGTAACGAGGTTAAGCTCTGGGCTAATCTGGACCTCCTAGAAGAAAAACAAGACCGGGTAGTAGAGAAAGTGGCAATCTACCAAAGCAAGATCGCTAGATATTTCAACCGATAGGTCAAAGCCCAGAATTTCAAAGAAGGGGATCTGGTGCTTAGGAAAGTGACCCTGAATACTCCGAAAAGGTCGGATGGAGTCTTAAGCCCCAATTGGGAAGGGCCATATTTGATAAAGCTAGTTGCTTATAATGGAGCCTACAAACTCGAAGACATGGACGGATGACCCATCGACCACACCTGGAATGCAGATCACTTGAGGAAATTCTACCTTTGAGCGGGGAGTCTTCAAGCAGGTTACCTCCGTTAGGTTTCATTAGAATCCCTAATAAAGATGTACTATATCTCGATCATCAATAAAGTCAACTTTTCTTTTTCCTCTTTATCTCTGGCTGTGTTAACATTTTCTTACATCCTCGATTGGGAAATTCAACTTAGATGCCTCAAGACCAGTGATTAGCTGGGGAAGTCCCCTCGCTACCTCCTGATGCCTTGTTCGGGCTACCACCCCTAAGAAGGGTCTGGGTGTAAGAGCATAGTTGCCATCCAGATCTCGAGACCAGGAAATAGCTTAACAGCCCTCCTGATGCCTTGGTCGGGCTACCACCCCCAAGAAGGGTCTGAGTGTAAGAGCATAGTTGCCATCCAGATCTTGAGACCAGGAAATAGCTTAACAGCCCTCCTGATGCCTTGGTCGGGCTACCACCCCCAAGAAAGGTCTGAGTGTAAGAGCATAGTTGCCATCCAGATCTCGAGACCAGGAAATAGCTTAACAGCCCTCTTGATGCCTTGGTCGGGCTACCACCCCCAAGAAGGGTCTGAGTGTAAGAGCATAGTTGCCATCAAGATCTCGAGACCAGGAAATAGCTTAACAGCCCTCATAATGCCTTGGTCAGGCTACCACCCCCAAGAAGGATATGAGTGTAAGAGCATAGTTGCCATCCAGATCTCGAGACCAGGAAATAGCTTAACAGCCCTCCTGATGTCTTGGTCGGGCTACCACCCCCAAGAAGGGTCTGAGTCTAAGAGCATAGTTTCCATCCAGATCTCGAGACCAAGAAATAGCTAAACAGCCCTCCTGATGCCTAGATCGGGCTACCTCTCCTAAGACGGATTTGAGTATCAATATTTATTTTTGTATGCAGGATCTAGATCATCATAATAAGAATTCCCTACCAAAGTTTGAATGAATTATGAATCCTATTCAAGACCAGGAAAGAAACAAGAGTTTCTCAAAGCAAATCGGTTTCTCATTAAAGTCAAGAGGAGCCTATCCCTCGGTAAGGCTACATCTATCCAACGGGGAGCCCAACCCCTGAACATGGGCTATAATAAAAAAGAGGCTAAACTAATCAAGAACAAAACGGGGTGCCCACCCCCTTTTCCGGGCAATCAAGACAAGTCATAAACGGACTGCTTCAAGCCTTGGAACTCTCTTAGTTTTCCTCCGCCAATCCTCCTTCCTCACGCTGATCCTCGTCATCGACCCCCCCTTCAGGTAGTTGTCCATCTTGGTTATCCTCGCCAACCATCCCTCCATTTGGAGGCCTCACCTGTTGGTCAGCAGGATCTTCCTCTAAGACTTCATTAATCACTTCCATAACCTCAGGCGGGATAGCCGCATTAAGAAGGGCAGCCATGGACCCAGTCTGGCTCCTGTCGACCTCCATCTCCATTATAGGGGTTCCTCAGACCGGCTCTTAGCTCCTTCCCCAACTCCTGGCTGGTCTCCCTTGGATCGAGAAGATAGAACCTTATTTGAAGGCTCCCCGGGACCCGAAGTAGTAAGGATAGAAGGAGGAGATGGAGAATCTGTCTGGACGGGCTATTTTCCAGCTCCTGCCTGGCTAGAAGGAACCGCCTCATCACCATCAGGGCTAGATAACTTAGCAGCCTTGATCATTATCTCCTGTCTATCCCAGCCGGCAATAGATGACAGATCAAAGGGAAGAGGGAGAGCTTCTACGGCCTGAAAGGAAGTGTAGAAGTATCCATCGCTAGAGGAGGTCTCCGCACCAACTTGCAGCTTGGTCACTTGAGTAATCAAAGCCTGATTCTCGAGGTCCGGCTTCTTAGCCTTAGCTTTCCAAGAATCCCTCTGCCTAGCCCACCGAGTAGATTGGAGACGCTCTTGATCATAAGACTGCTTCGTCCTTTCATGATCACAACGAAGCTCGGCTAGCTCGCTCTCGATTCTTCCCTGGTTGGAGGTCATTTCCTCAACTAAGGCTTGAGTCTGCTTGAGCAATCCCATGGCTTTCTTGGCTTCGGCTTCAGCCTTGGCAGCCCGGTCACGAAGGAGGGTTACCTGGTGGCCCATGGCAACATTAAACTTGAAGGCCTATAAAATACAAAGCCAGGGTTAGAGATTGAACAAGTTGGTAGAAGCAGTACGAAGGAAATATAATTGCCTCAGCTAAGACAGTAGACCCCTTAGTGAGCAAGACATCCATGGGCATTGAAGCCATCTTGGAAATCCCACCATCCGGACAGCACGCATTGAATTGTTCCAGGACTTCGTCCTGCCCCGTCGAGCTCGACTGAGGGCAGGAACGGCTAGGAGGAATCTGTACGACATCCCTTTCAAAGTCCTCTGAAGGTCGAGGGGTTGGAATCGCAACAGAATCAGAAGGGCAAATCGATGGAGCAGCAACTTTAGCGACTACAACGGAATAGGCAGAAGCAGTCGGACCAACAGCCAGGGGAGCTTTACCCAAAGCCCGCGACGCAAGGTTGGCCATCTTGGATCCAGCTGGGGAGGTAGATTGAGCAAGAGCCGGTGCGAGCCCAGTAAAGGGAAGATGAGTTCTAGCTTGAGGAAAACGTTGGACGTCGCGGGAAGCTGGTTCAATGACAAAAACAGTGAGTAAACAAATCAGAAAGGAAAATGTCAGAACCAAGCTAATCAACAAGACAAGGCAAGGCAATTCAATGACACTTACGAGGAGTAGCGTCTGGGATCCGTAGGTATTGATTCACCCTACGAGGATCGAAGGCTTCAGCGGTTGGGAACTTCAGGTTCAAGTAGTTCCTGGCTAAAATAGCCTTCAAAATAGCTTCAGATTCAGAAGGCAGAGAGTCCCGGTCCCACGAGGGTTTGTCACTGAAAGCTGTGGGAACCTCGAACTCATGCCCCCCAATGAAAATCGAGCTCCCCCTATCATCCCCTGCGAGGATCCATTCTTCCATCCAGGCGGGGTCCTTCTTCGAAGCGCTAGGAATAACAAAGTTGAGCTCGTTCTTGGCCTTAGCATAAAACTGGCCTCAAGAAGCGCCAGACAGGCTCCCGATCTGGAAAAGATAAGCCAGCTCATCTGCTCCCAGCTCTCTCGTCACCTTGCTCAGCTGACATTATTCCCTCCATAGCACGAGGAAGCCAATCAGATGCCTCAAAAAGCCAGGCGTCAACTGGAGGGGAGCAAGCTGGATGGCATAAAGAGCCCGCCGAAGAGTCGGATGAAGGGGAAACCTAACCCTATTCTCGAGAGCCGCAAAATGAATTGGAAGCACGCCTTTAGGGGTGTTGAAGAACTCGTAACCCTTGGGGGGCACCGAGATGGAAACGCTGTCGGGAATGCTGTACTTCGACCTTAAACGCTCAATCGTGACTGGATCAACGATGGAATCAGGAACCACCCTGAAGTCATAGAGAATGAGCCTCACGGAAGGGGGGCCGGAAGCCGGGACTCGATGCTCTCCCGCGGCGTCGCCGCCCACTTCTTTATCGGAGTCTTCATCGGCTACATCCAAATGATGGTCAGGATGGTTGGAAAACCTGGTCCCAATGGACACATTCCTGTTCAACCGCCGACGTTGCGGATTGGGTGGAGAATCATCGTTGTCTAAGCTCCTCCTTGCCCGTTTCCCAGAAACAAGACTAAGAACCTCCTCACCATCAACCATGGAATCAACGGAATCGTGACTGGTTTTCGACATGATGAAGCCGGTGAGAATGAGGAATGAAGAGAAAGATAGGCTTAGGAGAAAGTCTATGAGAGAAAGTTTATCTTGGGGAAAAATCTGAAATTTGAGAGATGTGAGGAAGATGTTGAGATAAACCAGTATATATAGGCAAGAGGGCAGTAGCACGAGCTGTCGAGATCTTTGGTTAAGATCACAAAGAATCTCGGGGACTGCCGTAACGTTACCGGATTAACTCGGAAACAGGTCAGTCAGCTCACGCCACGTCACTTGCGCAGTTAATGAGGAGATTTCCCCCAAGATTCTGGTATCGGTAAAGAATCTCGGGGACTACCGTAACGCAACCGGATTAATTCAGAAATAAGTTAGTCAGTTCATGCCACGTCATTTACACAGTTAATGAGAAGATTTCCCTAATATTCTGGTAACGGTAAAGAAGGAAAGATTTCCCAAATAAATAAAAAAAATCAGACCCCATCCCCAAGCTCCACAACCTGTGTTCAAGTCAAAGGGGACTTCTGTTAATAGCCAAATTTGGCTAAGGACCAAAGGGAAATTTTCCACCCTCCAAACCTGGTTCCATGCCCGAGGTCATCCACCAGGAGACCATGTTACCCAAAGCCGAGCTACGGTCCCGCCCCACAGGAATAAGGACGGGCTTCAGAAACACCCCGAGTAGAGCCCGGCTCGGTCAGATCGAGCCCGTACCATCAAACCTAAAACCAGGAGATCCCTCTGAAGTCGGGACTACCTTGCAAATTCTCCAGAAGCTCGCCTATACCTCGCTGACATAGGGGGATGTGCGTAGAAGGCTGCACCTAGTTTCAAAAGGTCAAAGGAGGCTAGACCTAGCTCCTAGCTAGACGAAACTCCTTAATATCGGGGCCAGGATACTGATCGACCTCACCATGATACATACCACATTCAACGACCCCAATGGGGGGATCACGGAGACCCGAAGACACACAAGATTACATCTAAAGAAGTTAAATACGTACAGAACAAGTAATAGAGTCTAAGTAGGAAACAAATTGATCTCCACCAAGATATCCTCAACTTAGCAATTAATTCAAAGTCAACGACATTTACAAAGTAAAAATCCCGTCCGATAAGGAGGGGGGGATGAAGAAATTCAAGGGGAGAATCAATTAGCTTAACCTATGAAGACATTGTATAAAGGAAGGACTTCCGGGTTCGGAAAAGAGGAGACTACTATTCGACAGGAATACGACAAGTACCCGACTACACCCTAGAGAGAATGGAGAGCAATTTGAGAGAGACTTGTATATCATACATGATGAATAAAAAGAATATTTCTCTTTCTGTTGGGTGGTGAATTGTATTATTATTCCTTGTCATTTTATAAAGCACTGTTACACATACGATCAACCTTGGCCACCACCTACATGGTAGTGGTCTCGAGGGTGTTAACTGTGATTTCTCGTCTTGAGCGAAATTTCCGTTAACACATGGTTTTGAGAGTAAAGAATAGTTTGGGAGGCAAAAAGAGCCAAAACATGAGAATAAATGGAAAGTATGTAGAGTTGTCGTGCCTCACCGTTGATACAGACAGTGACATGATCTAAGCCCAATCATGGCCAAACAAATCCAAATGTTTCCATGGTTTATCCATTGTCAAGCAAGAACACAACACCGAGACCGTGTGCATGAACCACTCTACATTTTTCTTAACAGTGTTTTTTGGCAGGGGTCCAAAAAAGAATTTTCCACCAAGTAACCACCTGGTAGGGACCATTCCCAACTCCCAGGTATCTAGCGGGATCAATACCTCGACCTTGAAGGAATCAATACATGGTAGGGCCAGAACCTCGACTACCTATCTACCTAGATGAAGTGCCAGAGATACGAACCAAAAAGAGTAGGTATCACACTATGTATCTACTTTAAAACTGGTACCACGATACCCCGTACTTGGTACCTCACGGTACCTGGTACGTCTCTTATGGAATCCAGGTACCACGACACACTCCTAGTACCCAAGTATCTCTATAGCGGCCTAGCACCCATGTACCTCGACATCTACCTGGTACCTAAGTACCTCGCTATCCACCCAGAACCCGTCCAAGATAGGTATCCTATCCACCCCAAACAGGTATCCTACTCGTCGACCATGAAGAATGGTACCATGAAGATACTAGCATGCTAGAACAAGTGCCATGCCAGTGAGAAGGGACTGGTACACAAGAATACCTCCCCTGAAGGGAAGAAGCATGCAACACCATATGACCTCATTAATGGCCATTCATAACTCCATTAATGAGGGAATCAGTCAACTCCATTAATGGCCATTCACAACGCCATTAATGAAGGAATCAGTAACTCCATTAATGGCCATTCATAACGCCATTAATAAGAGAATATTCAACTCCATTAATACCGTATCAACATTCCTTTGATTACATATTAATTAATGGAGTGGGCAACAAGAATGAGACATATAAACATGACCGAGTTCTCTCCAAGGGGGGGGGGGGGGGGGGTTGGGTAAAAAAGACAGTAACCACAACCTATAGTTGGGTTCGAACGATAAAGAGAGTTCATCAGCTCAGGGTTTGACTTCGTCACCATGCTCGGGCTCCAATCGCAGAACTCATGTCTAATATCTCCACTCTCTGATGGTCAACAATATACCTCTAAGCTCTCTCATATCTCCAAGGTGTCTCTGTTCGCCCACTTCTTCACCAGAAATACAGTTTGACATCTCCTACCATTGTATTGACTATTGTACATGTCAATTTTCTCCATGAATGTATCAAAACCTAGTGGTATCCCTCCAACGGTGACCTACCAGGTCCCGGATTGTATTTATGTAAGCTCTTCGAAGCACCTCTCGGGATATATAAATATAAAGAAGGATCTTTCACCTTCCTATGGATACTGCCTGGGGGTTTTTCAGTATGTGATCAATTGTGATGCTTTTTCCCCCTAGGTCAGTCCACCTCTACCAAATGAGTTGTCACTCTCCTTTTTATCTCATTCGTTATGCAAGTATATGAGCTAGGTACTGACCTCGCTGGTCCTAGCCCTCATGTACCTCTCTTTGCACGTTATCTAGGCCAGGGAATTATGGAGGGCACCTAAAGAGGTAACCAGGTACCTGGATTAGATACCTAGACTGGGTACCAGCCTACTACACCGGATGGGCGGGATGATGGTTCTCCTACCTACCTCGCCCTCGCCTTGCCTCTCTCAGCTATACAAGAGCCACGGTACCTCGATGTACCTACCACACCTTGCTGTATCACCTTGTCAGAACCACGGTATGAAGTACCTACCCCCCGCTACGACCTCCGGGGTATTGGGTTGAGGGTGTTAATTGATATTTTCACCCCGAGTGAATATTTCTGTTAACACTTTTTTGCACCGTCTGTGGGAAACTCACTGACGTGGCTTCCTTATCTTTACATTCAAACTCTACTTTCTACTATCGAGATGGTACGTGGGACTCTTGGCAGAACTGGTCTACTATGTCGCCCCTATGTAGTGAACCTACTCATACACTTATGGAGCTCCACTACAGCAGCTCTATGCTAGTACGATCTCTTCTACTGCAGATCCGCTCCGGTACATCTAGAGCTCATATGTAGCAGAGCTATCCATCTCCTGTAACCATACAGAGGGTTTGCACCGCTAGCAAAAGATCTCTAATCCAGCATATCCATTGGACTTTCAAATGTTCATACGGATCTCCTCATTTCACTGGATCCACTCTTCGAAAGCTCCTAGCTAGTAGCTCAACCCATGTACCGGAGAAGCCAATACAAATGTATGAGCATCACGACAGATAGAGGCCTAGTAGATCCTCACTTCGTGTACCAGGTGAATCAATGCCCAAGTGAGCCACTAGGGTTCAGATTCAGATTCAGATTCTTTCTAGGAGGGTCCAGAGCCTCATTTCACTTGCTGGGGAATTCTAGGATCCCAAGCATACCTCTGGACCAATATCATACCAGTGGCTCCATACCTCTTGTACCGGGCTCCACAACGCCCAAGTGAGCCACCTATGTCCCAATCCGTTCGGGCAGAGCTCAGAGGCTTCCCACACTGTTGGGGCCTCTTACATGCCTTAGCAAGCCTCTAGAGCAGCAGCCTAGCTGCATGGCCCAGTGGCTCCTCACTTCTTTAACCGGGCTTGTAAATGCCCAGGTGTTCCACTGTGTCCCGATTCTTTCCAGCATAGTTCAGAGCCATATTTCATTTGTTTAGGACTTCCAGGATCGCAAGCAGGCCTCTGGACCAGTATCATACCGGTGGCTCCCTACCTCACATACCGAGCTCCACAACGCCCTAGTGAGCCACCCTAGTCCTGATCCGTTCAGGGAGAGCTTAGAGGCTTCCTACATTGATGTGGCCTTCTACATGGTTTAGCAAGCCTCTGGAGCAGAAGCCTAGCTACATGGCCCAGTGGCTCCTCACTTCTTTAATCGGGCTAGTCAACGCCCAAGTGAGCCACTGTGTCCTGATTCTTTATAGCATGGTCCAGAGCCATATTTCAGTTGCTGGGGACTTCTAGGATCCCAAGCATGCCTCTAGACCAGTATCATACCGGTGGCTCCCTACCTCACATACCGAGCTCCACAACGCCCTAGTGAGCCACCCTAGTCCTGATCCATTTATGGAGAGCTCATAGGCTTCCTAAATTGTTATGGCCTTCTAAATGGTTTAGCAAGCCTCTGGAGCAGCAACCTAGCTTCATGGCGCAGTGGCTCCTCACTTCTTTAACCGGGCTAGTCAAAGCCCAATTGAGCCACTGTGTCCCGATTCTTTCCAGCATGGTCCAGAGCCATATTTCAGTTGATGAAGACTTCTAGGATTCCAAGCATGCCTCTAGACTAGTATCATACCGGTGGCACCCTACCTCATATAACGGGATCCAAAACGCCCTAGTGAGCCACCCCAGTCCTGATCCGTTCAGGGAGAGCTCAGAGGCTTCCTACATAGTTGTGGCCTTCTACATGGTTTAGCAAGCCTCTGGAGCAGCTGCCTAGCTGTATGGCCCAGTTGCTCCTCACTTCTTTAATCGGGCTAGTGAACGCCCAAGTGAGCCACTATGTCTTGATTCTTTAAAGCATGGTCCAGAGCCATATTTCAGTTGATGGGGACTTCTAGGATCCCAAGCATGCCTCTGGACCAGTATCAAACCGGTGGCTCCTTACCTCACATACCAGGATCCACAACGCCCTAGTGAGCCACCCTAGTCCTGATCCGTTTAGGGATAGCTCATAGGCTTCCTACATTGATGTGGCCTTCTACATGGTTTAGCAACCCTCTGAAGCAGAAGCCTAGCTTCACGGCCCAGTGGCTCCTCACTTACTTAACCGGGCTAGTCAACGCCTAATTGAGCCACTGTGTCCCGATTCTTTCCAGCATGGTCCAGATCCACGTTTCAGTTGCTGGGGATTTCTAGTATCCTAAGCATGCCTTAGGACCAGTATCATATCGGTGGCTCCCTACCTCACATACCGGGCTCCATAAAGCCCTGGTGAGCCACCCTAGTCCTGATCCGTTCAGGGAGAGCTTGAAGGCTTCCTACATTGCTGTGGCCTTCTACATGGTTTAACAAGCCTCTAGAGCAGCATCCTAGCTGGATGGCAAAGTGGCTCCTCATTTCTTTAACCGGGTTTGTCAACGCCTAGGTGGGCCACTGCGTCCCGATTCTTTCCGGCATTGTCCAGAGCCATATTTCAGTTGCTGGGGACTTCTAGGATCCCAAGCATGCCTATAGACCAGTATCATACCTGTGGCTCCCTACCTCACATACCGGGCTCCACAACGACCTAGTGAACCACCCTAGTCTTGATCTGTTCGGGGAGAGCTTAGAGGCTTCCTACATTACTGTGGCCTTCTACATGGTTTAGCAAGCCTCTGGAGCAGCAGCCTAGCTTAATGGCCCAGTGGCTCCTAACTTACTTAACCGGGCTAGTCAACGCCTAATTGAGCCACTGTGTCCCAATTCTTTTCGGCATGGTCCAGAACCACGTTTCAGTTGCTGGGGACTTCTAGTATCATAAGCATGCCTCTGGACCAGTATGATACTGGTGGCTCCCTACCTCACATTTTGGGCTCCATAACGCCGTAGTAAGCCACCCTAATCCTGATCCGTTCAGGGAGAGCTCAGAGGCTTCCTACATTGATGTGGCCTTCTACATGGTTTAGCAAGCCTCTAGAGCAGCAGCCTAGCTGTATGGCCCAGTGGCTCCACACTTCTTTAACCGGGTTTGTCAACGCCCAGGTGGGCCACTGTGTCCCGATTCTTTCCAGCATGGTCCAGAGCCATATTTTAGTTGCTGTGGACTTCTAGGATCCCTAGCATGCCTCTGGACCAGTATCATACCGGTGGCTCCCTACCTCACATACTGGGCTCCACAACGCCCTAGTGCGCCACCCTAGTCCTGATCAGTTCAGGGATAGCTCAGAGGCTTCCTACATTGATGTGGCCTTCTACATGGTTTAGCCACCCTCTGGAGCAGCAACCTAGCTTCATGGCCCAGTGGATCCTCACTTACTTAACCGGGCTAGTCAACGCCTAATTGAGCCACTGTGTCCCGATTCTTTCCAGCATGGTCCATATCCACGTTTCACTTGCTGGGGACTTCTAGTATCTTAAGCATGCCTCTGGACCAGTATCATACCGGTGGCTCCCTACCTCACATACCGGCTCCATAACGCCCTAGTGAGCCACCCTAGTCCTGATCCGTTCAGGGAGAGCTAAGAGGCTTCCTACATTGCTGTGGCCTTCTACATGGTTTAGCAAGCCAATAGAGCATGTCCTAACTGTATGCCCAAGTGGCTCCTCACTTCTTTAACTGGGTTTGTCAACGCCCAGGTGGGACACTATGTCCCGATTCTTTCCAGCATGGTCCAGAGCCATATTTCAGTTGTTGGGGACTTCTAGGATGCCAAGCATGCCTCTGGACCAGTATCATACCGGTGGCTCCCTACCTAACATACCGGGCTCCACAACGCCGTAGTGAGCCACCCTAATCCTGATCCGTTCAGGGAGAGCTCAAAGGCTTCCTACATTGATATGGCCTTATACATGGTTTAGCAAGCCTCTAGATCAGCAGCCTAGCTGTATGGCCCAGTGGCTCCACACTTCTTTAACCGTGTTTGTCAACGCCCAGGTGGACCACTGTGTCCCGATTCTTTCCAGCATGGTCCAGAGCCATATTTCAGTTGCTGGGAATTTTTAGGATCCCAAGCATGCCTCTGGACCAGTATCATACTAGTGGCTCCCTACCTCACATACCGGGCTCCACAACGCCCTAGTGAACCACCCTAGTCTTGATCCGTTTGGGGAGAGCTCAGAGGCTTCCTACATTACTGTGGTCTTCTAAATGGTTTAGCAAGCCTCTAGAGCAGCAGCCTAGCTTCATGGCCCAGTGGCTCCTCACTTCTTTAACCGGGCTAGTCAACACCCAATTGAGCCACTGTGTCCCGATTCTTTCCAGCATGGTCCAGAGCCACATTTCTGTTGCTGGGGACTTCTAGGATCCCAAGCATGCCTCTGGACCAGTATCATACCGTTGGCTCCCTACCTCACATACCGGGCTCCACAATGCCGTAGTGAGCCACCCTAATTCTGATCCGTTCAGGGAGAGCTCAAAGGCTTCCTACATTGATGTGGCCTTCTACATGGTTTAGCAAGCCTCTAGATCAGCAGCCTAGCTGTATGGCCCAGTGGCTCCACACTTCTTTAATCGTGTTTGTCAACGCCCAGGTGGGCCACTGTGTCCCGATTCTTTCCAGCATGGTCCGGAGCCATATTTCAGTTTCTGGGGACTTCTAGGATCCCAAGCATGACTCAGGACCAGTATCATACTAGTGGCTCCCTACCTCACATACCGGGCTCCACAACGCCCTAGTGAACCACCCTAGTCTTGATCCGTTCGGGGAGAGCTCAGAGGCTTCCTACATTACTGTGGCCTTCTACACGGTTAAGCAAGCCTCTGGAGCAGCAGCCTAGCTGCATGGCTTAGTGGCTTTTTACTTTTTTAACCGGGCTAGTCAACGCCTAAGTGAGCCACTGTGTACCAATTCTTTCCAGCATTGTCTAGAGCCAAGTTTCAGTTGCTGGGGACTTCTAGTATCCTAACCATACCTCTGGACCAGTATCATACCGGTGGCTCCATACCTCTCATACCTAGCTCCACAACGCCCTAGTGAGCCACCTATATCCCAATCCGTTCGGGCAGAGCTCAGTTGCTTCCCACATTGTTATGGCCTTCTACATGGTTTAGCAAGCCCCTAAAGCAGCAGTCTAGCTACATGGCCCAGTGGCTCCTCACTTCTTTAACCGGGCTAGTCAACGCCTAGGTGAGCCACTGTGTCCCGATTCTTTCCAGCGTGGTCCATAGCCAAGTTTCAGTTGCTGGGGACTTCTAGTATCCTAACCATGCCACTGGACCAGTATCATACCGGTTGCTCCATACCTATCGTACCTGGCTCCACAACGCCGTAGTGAGCCACCTATGTCCCGATCCGTTCCGGCAGAGCTCAGAGGCTTCCCACATTGATGTGGTCTTCTACATGGTTTAGCAAGCCTCTGGAGCAGCAGCCTAGCTGCATGGCCCAGTGGCTCCTTGCTTCTTTAACCGGGCTAGTCATCGCCCAGGTGAGCCACTATGTCCCGATTCTTTCCAGCATGGTCTAGAGCCAAGTTTCAGTTGCTGGGGACTTCTAGTATCCTAACCATGCCTCTGGACCAGTATCATATCGGTGGCTCCATACCTCTCGTTCCTGGCTCCACAACGCCCTAGTGAGCCACCTATGTCCCGATCCATTCGGGCAGAGCTCAGAGGCTTCCCACATTAGTGAGGCCTACTACATGCCTAAGCAAGGCTCCGGAGTAGCAGCCTAGCTGCAGGGCCTAGTGGCTCATCACTTCTTTAACCGGGCAAGTCAACACCCAAGTGAGCCACTGTGTCCCGATTCTTTCCAGCATGGTCCAGAGACAAATTTTAGTTGTTGGGGACTTCTAGTGTCCTAAGCATGCCTCTGGACCAGTATCATACCAGTGGCTTCATACCTCTCGTACCGGGCTCCTCAACGCCCTAGTGAGCCACCGTAGTCGTGATCCGTTCAGGGAGAGCTTAGAGGCTTCCCATATTGTTGAGTCCTCCTACATGCTTTAGCAAGCCTTTAGAGCAGCAACATAGCTGCAAGATCTGTGATTCCTCACTTATTTTATTGGGCCCCCTCACAGCGCCCATATGAGCTACCTAGATCATAGCTGCAAGATTAGCAGTTCCTAACCTTTTATTCCGAGGTACCCAACGCCCTAGTGAGCTACCGAGGTCCAGGTTCGTTCAAGTAGATTCTTGAGTGTCATTATGATGGTTGAAGACTTTCGACCACTCCAAGTAGGCTCCCTAACTGGTTACATCACTTGGGGACTAGAAGATTACCTTTCTCCCTAGTACTCTTGTGGGAAGGGTGGTGACCTCAACATGAGAAAAGTTCTCCTAATGACCAGTCCTCGATAAAAGCCCCTTTATGGAAGGTCGCTCAATTACTTATACCCATAACGTGGGTCACCTCAGAAGGTTTTACCGATGAAGCCTACGGGGTGAGCATTGACCAGTATCGCCTTGAGTATGATTGCCTTGGTGTTCTCCTATGATCGCCTTGGTAGTTCTCCAACGATCTCTTCGGTAGTTCTCTTATGATCGACTTTCGCCTATGATCAAAACCAGGAAAGCCTCATGACATTCATGAGGCCTTGGCCGGGCACCACCCCTAGCCAAGAAAGATCTGGTGTTAAAGTGGCCTTAGTTGCCTACTAGGATCATCACTTGAAGACCGGGATTCCTTGCACAGGAATGCCCGTTGCCTTGGATTGGGACTACATCATTTCCAAGAAATGATGATGGTGCTAAAGTGGCCTTAGTTGCCTACCATGATCATCGCCTTAAAGCCAGTAAAGCTACACAGCACTGCTAATACCCGGGACAGGATTAATCACTCCTGGAGGCTCGCCTCGAGACCAGGAAAGGCCACAAGGCATTCATGTTACCTTGGCCGGGCACCACCCCATGCAAAGAAGGGTCTGAGTGTAAGAGCATAGTTGCCATCCAGACCTCGAGACCAGGGACTAGCCGGGGAAGCCCCCTCGTTACCCCTGATGCCTTGGTTGGGCTACCACCCCCAAGAAGGGTGTGAGTGTAAGAGCATAGTTGCCATCCAGACCTCGAGACCAGGAAATAGCTAGACAGTCCTCCTGATGCCTTGGTCGGGTTACCACCCCCAAGAAGGGTCTAAGTGTAAGAGCATAGTTACCATCTAGACCTCGAGACCAGGAAATAGCTAGACAGCCCTCATGATGCCTTGGTCGGGCTACCACCCCCAATAAGGGTCTGAGTGTAAGAGCATAGTTACCATCCAGACCTCGAGACCAGGAAATAGCTAGACAGCCCACCTGATGCTTTGGTCGGGCTACCACCCCCAATAAGGGTCTGAGTGTAAGAGCATAGTTGCCATCCAAACCTCGAGACTAGGAAATAGCTAGATAGCCCTCCTAAAGCCTTTGCCAGGTACCACCCCCCGCTAAGAAAGACCTGGTGCTAAAGTGGCCTTAGTAGCCTACCATGATCTTGTTACTAGTATGTTCGCCATTATTTTTGCCATGGTACTAAGATTCCTAGAACAGGAATGCGAGGTACCTGTGTTTTCCTCTTGTCGCCAAGGTACTAAGATTCCTAGGATAGGAATGCGAGGTACCTAGATCAAAGCCTTGGCCGGGTACCACCCCTCGCCGAGAAAGACCTGGTGCTAAAATGTCCTTAGTTGCCTACCAGGATCTTGTTGCCAGTATGTTCGCCAAGGTACCAAGATTCATAGAAAAGGAATGTGAGATACCCAGATTGTTCGACTTGTGTTCGCCAAGGTACCAAGATTCCTAGAACGGGAATGCGAGGCACCTAAATTCTCCAATGTGTTCGCCAAGGGACCAAGATTCCTAGAAAAGGAATGCGAGGTACCCAGATTGTTCAACATGGGTTCGCCATGGTACCAAGATTCCTAGAAAAGGAATGTGAGGTACCCAGATTGTTTGACATGGGTTCGCCAAGGTACCAAGATTCCTAGAAAAGGAATGCGAGGTACCTAGATTGTTCGACTTGTATTCGCTAAGGTATCAAGATTCCTAGAAAAGGAATGCGATGTACCCAGATTGTTCGCCATGTGTTCGCTAGGGTACAAAGGTTCCTGGAATGGAAATGCGAGGTACGCATATAATATAATGTGTTCGCCATGTGTTCGCCAGGGTACCAAGGTTCCCAGAACGGGAATGAGAGTTACCCAGACTCTAGGGGTACCAGGAACTCGTAAACAGGAATGCCAGGTACGTAGAATCGCCGAAGCCAAGAGTGCTGGGAGAGTTTTATCTTTTCAAGTAATAGTTACATGTAAGAAACAACGACAAAAATTCTTCAAGCAGTACAAGATCCTGACTCCAACCCAAACTTAATAGCGGTGTTCAAGTCAGGGGGGACTTCTGTTAACAGTGTTTTTTGGCAGGGGTCCAAAGAAAAGATTTCCACCAAGTAACCACTTGGTAGGGACCATTCCCAGCTCCCAGGTATCTAGCGGGATCGATACCTCGAACTTGAAGGAATCAATATGTTAACGGAAATTTTGCTCGGGATGAGAAATCTCAGTTAACACCCTCGTGACCACTACCACGTAGGTGGTGGCCAAGATTGATCGTATATGTAGCAATGATTTATAAAATGACAAGGAATAATGATACAATTCATCACCCAAAAGAAAGCAAGAATATTTTCTTTATTGAACGTGCATGGTATACAAATACAAATTTCTTTATTTTTGCTCTCAATTCTCTCTAGGGTATGGTCGAGTATTTGTCGTATGCCTGTCGAATAGTAGTCTCTTATTTTCTTTTTCTTTCTTTCTATTTATACACTGTTTTGTAGGTTAAATCAACTGATTCTCTCCTTGATTTTCTCAGTCTCTCCCCTCCTTATCGGGTGGGATTTCTCCTTGAAAAATGTCATTGACTCTGAGTTAATAGCCGAATTGAGAATATCTCGGTGGAGATCAGTTTGTTTCCTCTTTGGACTCTATAACTTGTTCTGCATGTAGGTAACGTTTCCAGATATGATCCAGTGCATCTTCATACCTTCACAGCATGATACTTTATAGAGGTCGTTGAATATAGCATGGTGTGGTGCATCAACTAGTGAGGTCGATCAGTGTTCCGACCTCAATATTTGAGAAGTTTCATCCAGCTAGGAGCCAGATATGGCTTCCCTTGACCTTTTTGAAGTTAGGTACGGCTTCCCCTGACCTTTTGAAGCTAGGTGCGGCTTCCTAGGGACATTCTCCTGTGTCAGCGAGGTATAGGTGAGTCTCTGGAGCCATTGCGAGGTGACCTCGACTTCGGGGAATTTCTAGTTTTGGTGATGCGGGCTAGATCTGATTGTTCCGGGCTCTATCCCGGATGTCTTTGGAGCCCGTCCTTGTTCCTGGGGTGGTATCGTAGCTCGACTCTGGATAGAATGGTCTCCTGGTGGAAACTCTCGGGTATGAAGCCAGGTCTGGGAGGTGGAAAATTTTCCTTTGGTCCTTAGCCAATTTTGGCTATTAACAGAAGTCCCCTCTGACTTGAACACCAGTCGTCGAGCATGGGGTTGGGGTCAAATTTTTACTTTATTTGGGAAATCTTCCTCTTTTTACCGTTACCGAAATATTGGGGAAATCTCCTCATTATAGTGACGTGATGCGAACCGACTAATTTATCTCTGAATTAATCTGATTGCGTTACGGCAGTCCCCTAGATTTTTTACCGTTACCAGAATCTTGGGGAGATCTCCATCTTAACAGCGTAAGTGATGTGGCGTGAGATGATTAGCCTGCTTCTGAGTTAATCCGGTTACGTTGGTTACGTTACGGTAGTCCCCGAGATTTTTTACCGTTACCAAACGAGGATCTCGATAGCTCGTGCTGTTGCCCTCCTGCCTATATATATATATATATATATATATATATCTATTTTTCTCCTCGTCTTCCTCACATCTCTCGAACTAAATTTTTTTGCTAAGAAATATTTTCTCTCATAGCCTTTCCTCCAAGCTTGCCTTTTTCTTCGTTCTTCATCCTTATTGGCTTTTACTATGTCGAAAACTAGTCGCGATTCAGTTGACTCCATAATTGACGGTGAGGAGGTCGTAAGTCTTACTCTGGGGAAACGGGCTAGGAGGAGTTCTGACGACGACGATTCCCCGCCCACCTCGCAACGTCAGCGGTCAAGTAGGAATATATCCATTGGGACTGGGTTCTCCAACTATCCTGACCATCCTTTGGATATCGTCGATGAAGATTCCAACAAAGAAGTGGGCGGTGACGCCGCGGGAGAGCATCCAGTCTCGGCTCCTGGTCCGCTTTTGGAGAGAATCCCTCCTTATGATTTCTGTGTTGTCCCAGATTCCATCGTCGACCCGGTTTCGATTGACCGCTTGAGGTCAAAGTTTGGCATCCCCGACAGCGTATCCATCTCGGTGCCTCCCAAAAATTACGAGTTCGTCAACCCCCCTAAAGGCGTGCTTCCGATTCATGTGGCCGCTCTCGAGAACGGGGTCTGGCTTCCCCTTCATCTGACTCTTCAGTGGGCTCTTAACGCCATCCAGCTCGCTCCTCTCCAGTTGACGCCTGGCTTCTGAAGGCATCTGATTGGGTTCCTTGTACTATTGAGGGAACAATGTTAGATGAGTAAGGTGACGAGGGAGCCGGGTGCAGAGGAGCTGGCCTATCTCTTCCAGATTGGGAGCCTGTCTGGCGCTCCTCGAGGCTAGTTGTATGCCAAGGCCAAGAACAAGCTCAACTTCATCATTCCCGATGCTTCGAAGAATGACCCCTCTTGGAAAGAAGAATGGATCCTTGTGAGGGATGACTGAGGGAGCTCGATTTTCATTGGAGGGCATAAATTCGAGGTTCCCACGGCTTTCAGTGACAAGCCCTCATGGGATTGGGACTCCCTGCCTTCTGAGTCTGAAGCCATCTTGAAGGCTATTCTAGCCCGGAATTATTTGAACCAGAAGTTCCTTACTGCTGAAGCCTTTTATCCTCGTAGGGTGAACAAATATTTACGGATCTCAGTCGTTATTCCTCGTAAGTGTCATTGAGTTGCTCTGCCTTATTACTCAACTTGGTTCTAACATTTTCCTTTTTAATCTATTTATTCACAGTTTTCGTCGTGGAACCGGCCACCCGCCACGTCTCATGCTCTCCTCAAGGTAGAGTTTCTCTTCCCTCCACTGAGGTCGAACCTGCTCTTGCTTCATCTATCTCTCCGGCTGGGTCTAAGATGGCCACTCTTCCTTCACGGGCTTTCCGGGCTTTGGGTAAAGATCCCCAGGTGGTTGGTCCGGCTGCTTCTGTCCCTTCGGCTGTGGTCGCTAAAGTTGCTACCCCCTCGACTCAACCTCCTGATTCCGCTGCTCTTCCAACAACCAAAGCTTCGGAGGTTTCTGGGAAAGGTGTCGCGAGGGTTCCTTCCAGCCGCTCCAGGCCTCAGTCGAGCTCGGCAGGGCGGGATGAAGTCCTGGAGCAATTCATAGCGTCTTGTCCTGGCGGTGGGATCTCCAAGATGTCTTTCATGCCTGTGGACGTCCTTATTACCAAGGGGTCTGCTATTTTAGCTGAGGTAATTGTATTTCCTTCGTGCTACTCTTGTTAATTCGTTCAGTTTCTAACTCGGGTTCTGTATTTGTAGGCCTTCAAGTTTAATGTTGCGATGGGCCAGCAGGTAGCCCTCCTCCGCGATCTGGCTGCAAAAGCCGAAGACGAAGCCGAGAAAGCCAGGGAATTGCTCAAGCTGGCCCAGTCTTTAGTGGAAGAGATGACTTCCAGCCAGGGAAAGGTCGAGGTCGGGATGGCTGAGCTTCGCTACGATCATGAGAGGATGAAGCAATCTTATGATCAGGAGCATCTTCAATCTCTCCGGTGGGCTAGACAGCGGGATTCCTAGAGATCTCAGGCTAAAAAGTTGGACCTCGAGAATCAGTATCTAATTACTTATGTGACCAAGCTGCAAGCTGACGCGGAGACCTCCTTCAGCGACGGATATTTCTATGCTTCCTTGTAGGCCGCGGACGCTCTTCCTCCTCCCTTTGATTTGTCATCTATTGCCGGCTGGGATAGACAGGAAATAATGCTGAAGGCTGCCGAGCTATCTCGCCTTGAAGGCGACAAGGTGGTCCCTTCAATACAAACAGGAGCTGGGAAACAGCCCGCCTAGACAGATCCTCCATTCCTTCTTCCTACCTTTACTACCTCAGGTCCTGGGGAGTCTTCCAGTAAAGTGTTGTCCTCTCAATCCGAGGAGGACCAGTCAGTAGCTGGTGAAGAGGTTAGAATCCTCCTTTAACAGAGATGGAGGTCGACAGGAGCCAGACGGGGTCCATGGCTGCCCTTCTTGATGCGGCTATCCCGCCTGAGGTTATGGACGTGATTAATGAGGTTTTGGAGGAAGATCCTGTTGATCAACCGATGAAGCCTCTAAATGGAGGACCGGTCGGCGAGGATAACCAAGATGGTTAGCTATCTGTAGAGGGGGTTGATGGCGAAGATCAGCAAGAAGGAGGAAGGCCAGCGGAGGAGAGCCAAGAGAGTCCCAAAGCTTGAAGCAGTTCATCTTGACTTGTTTTTGATTGCCCGGAAAAAGGGGGTGGGCACCCCATTTTGCCCTTATTAGCTTTTTTTTTTATAGCCCGAGCTCGGGGGTTGGGCTCCCTGTTTGGTGGATGTAGCCTTATCCGGAGATAGGCTCCCCTTGTTCTTAATGAGAAATTGAATTGCTTTTGAGAACTCTTGTTTCACTTATGGTTTTGAATAGGAACCAGAGTGGCATCTGTTGTAACAATTAAGACTCGTGTAGGGGATTATGATGATTTTGATCCTGCACATGAAAACAAACATTTTATATATATATATATATATATATATTTTTAGGGCGATAGCCCGACCAAGGCATCAGGAGGGCTACTTAGTTATTTCCTAGTCTCGAGATCTGGAAGGCAACTATGCTCTTACCCTCAGACCTTTCTTGGGGGTGGTAGTCTGACCAAGGCATCATCAGGGCTATTGAGCTATTTCCTGGTCTCGAGACTTGAAGGGAAACTATGCTCTTACACTCAGACCCTTCTTAGGGGTGGTAGCCCGACCAAGGCATCAGGAGGGCTACTTAGCTATTTCCTGGTCTCGAGATCTGGAGGGCAACTATGCTCTTACACTCAGACCCTTCTTGGGGGTGGTAGCCTGACCAAGGCATCAAGAGGGCTATTGAGCTATTTCCTGGTCTCGAGATCTAGAGGGCAACTATACTCTTACACTCAGACCCCTCTTGGGGTGGTAGCCCGACAAAGGCATCAGGAGGGCTATTGAGCTATTTCCTAGTCTCGAGATTTGGAGGGCAACTATGCTCTTACACCTAGACCCTTCTTTGGGGCGGTAGCCCGACCAAGGCATCAGGAGGGCTACTTAGCTATTTCCTGGTCTCGAGATCTGGAGGGCAACTATGCTCTTACACTCAGACCCTTCTTGGGGGTGGTAGCCCGACCAAGGCATCAGGAGGGCTATTGAGCTATTTCCTGGTCTCGAGATCTGGAGGGCAATTATGCTTTTACACTCAGACCCTTCTTGGGGGTGGTAGCCCGACCAAGGCATCAGGAGGGCTACTTAGCTATTTCCTGGTCTCGAGATCTAGAGGGCAACTATGCTCTTACACTCAGACCCTTCTTGGGGGTGGTAGCCCGACCAAGGCATTAGGAGGGCTATTGAGCAATTTCCTGGTCTCGAGATCTGGAGGGCAATTATGCTCTTACACTCAGACCCTTCTTGGGGGTGGTAGCCCGACCAAGGCCTCAGGAGGGCTATTGAGCTATTTCCTGGTCTCGAGATCTGGAGGGCAACTATGCTCTTACACTCAGACCTTTCTTGGGGGTGGTAGCCCGACCAAGGCCTCAGGAGGGCTATTGAGCTATTTCCTGGTCTCGAGATCTGGAGGGCAACTATGCTCTTACACTCAGACCCTTCTTGGGGGTGGTAGCCCGACCAAGGCATCAGAAGGGCTATTGAGCTATTTCCTAGCCTCAAAGTGTTTATGTTGAGTTTCCCACACAAGGGTATAGTCACTAATGTTGAACATAGTTGGAGACAAAGATGGTAGAGAAAAGAAAATGACTTTATTGATGATCGAGATGTAGTACATCTTTATTAGGGTCTGTAATGAAAACTAAATGTGGGTAGTCTGCTTGAGAATTCCCTTCAAGGGTAGAATTTCCTCAAATGATCTGCATTCCAAGTGTGGTCGATGGATCGTCCGTCCATGTCTTCGAGTTTATAAGCTCCATTGCGAACAACTAGTTTTATCAAATATAGCCACTCCCAATTGGAACTTAAGACTTCATCCGACCTTTTCCGAGTGTTCAGGGTCACTTTCCTAAGTACTAGATCCCTTTCTTTGAATTCTCGGGCTCTGACCTTTTGGTTGAAGTATCTAGCGATCTTGCTTTGGTAGATCGCTACTTTCTCTGCTACCCGGTCTTGTTTTTCTTCAAAGAGGTCTAGATTAGCCCGGAGCTTGACTTCGTTACTTTCTGGCTCAAAGTGCTGTACTCTGAACGAGGTTAATTTATGCTCGATGGGGAGGACTGCTTTAACCCCGAAAGCCAGGGAGTAAGGTGTCTCCCCGGTAGCTGTTCTCTTTGTAGTCCAGTATGCCCAGAGGACTTCTGGCAGCTCCTCGGCCCCTTTACTTTTCTTCTGCTGTAGCTTGTTCTTCAGAAGTTTCTTGATAGTCTTGTTGGTGGATTCTACCAGCCCGTTAGTCTGGGGATGAGCCACTGAAGCGAGCCTGAGGTCGATCCCCAATCCCTTGCAAAAGTCATTGAACCGGGCGTTGTCGAATTGCTTCCCTAGGTCAACTATAATGATGAGAGGGGTCCCAAATCTGCATACCACGTTAGTCTTGATGAACTTGGTTGTATTCTTTTCTGATATTTGAGAAAGAGGTCCTACCTCGACCCATCTTGTGAAGTAGTCGATAGCCACGATAGCATGTTTCATCTGTCCGGGAGCGGTAGGGAGTGGCCCAATTAGGTCGATTCCCCACATGGCAAAGGGATAAGGTGAACTGAGGGACGACAGTCGCTCGGGTGGCTGGTGGTTCAAGTTTGAAGTTCTTTGACAAGGTTCGCAAGGTTGCACAAAACTCTTTGCATCTTGGTGGATGGTTGGCCAATAGTACCCCATACGAAGCACCTGATAGGCTAGAGCTTCCCCACCTATGTGGTTCCCACAGTCCCTAGAGTGGACCTCTCTCAATGCCCACTTAACATCATCGGGATGCAAGCACCTAAGTAAGGGGAGGGATATGCCCCTTCTGTAGAGGTACCCGTCCACCATACAGTATCGGACTGAGAGTCTCTTAATTCTTTGGGCTTGGTCGGGCCCTTCGGGAAGCTCTCATTCAAGGAGGTAGGCGATAATTGGGTCCATCCAGCAAGGCAGGCGATCCAGGGAACAAATTTCTCTATTTGTGGCTATGCTTGGTTGGGTGATTACTTGGAGGGGAATTCCCCGTGGTGGGGACTGGCCTCCGTTCGCCGCTAATTTAACCAGAACATATGCGCGATGGTTTTTATGTCGAGGCACTTGATCGATCTTGAGTCCCTTAAATTTGCTTTTTAGCAGCTGAGCTAGCTTTAGGTAGGCAGCCATATTATCTCCCTCTGCCTGGTAGACCCCAGTCACCTGGTTTACAACAAGCAATGAATCGCTCTTGATTTGTAGGTAATCGGCCTTTAGTTCAATGGCTACCTTCATCCCGACTAGGAAGGCTTCATATTCCGCTTCGTTATTGGTAGCTTTAAACTCGAATCTGAAACAGTGACAGAATTTGGTCCCCTCCGGATCTATTAAAACTATGCCAGCTCCTCCCCCGGCTTGCCCGGACGCTCCATCTGCAAAGAGGGTCCATGGCTTGCAGCCTTCCGGCCAATTGTCGACCTCGGATATCTTCTCAGGGACCTCATGTTATACCGAGGGATCATCTGGATCTGGGATCGCTGAGAATTCTACCACGAAGTCGGCCAAAGCCTGTGCCTTAATCGTAGTCCGGGGCTTATACTTTAGGTCGAACTGAGTGAGCTCTAGAGCCCATAAGACTAGCCTTCCAGACACGTCTGGTCTTTGCAAGAATTGGCGGAGGGATTGGTCCATCACCACTGCTATTGTGTGAGCTTGAAAATAGGGACGGAGTTTCCTCGCTGAGATCACCAGAGCATAAGTGAGCTTTTCTAGGAGAATGTAATTCCTTTCTGATTTGGTCAAAGCATGACTCACATAGTATATGGGTCTTTGAAAACCGTCGCTACAATCCTTGGCCAAAGCCCCGCTTACTGCAGTTTCTGATACGGCCAGGTAGATCTGCAACTCATCTCCGAGAACCGGCTTGACTAACAATGGGGGGCTTGTTAGGTATTCTTTCAAAGCTTGAAAATCCTGCTCGCTCTCCTGGCTCCACTTCATGTTTTTCCCTTGTTTGATGGCCTTGAAGAAAGGGAGACATTTATCGGTGGAGTGAGAAATAAACTTGTTGAGTGCCGCCACCTGTCCAGTCAGAATCTGTACTTGCTTGAGCGAGGTTGGGGATCCCAGGTCCAAGATAGCTTTGATTTTTTCTGGGTTGGCTTCTATACCTCTCTCATGAACCATGAAGCCTAGAAACTTCCCCGCCGTTACCCCAAAGGCACATTTGGAGGGGTTCAAACGCATCTGGTTTTCCCTCAGTATGAGGAAGGTTTTACGAAGGTCTTCCTGATGTCCTTTTATAGTTGGGGATTTCGTGATCATGTCGTTGATACATACTTCCATCGTCCTTCCTATCTCGGGCTTGAACAGTTTGTTAACCAGCCGCTGGTATGTGGCCCCCGCATTCTTCAAACCAAACGGCATCACCTTGTAGCAATATAAGCCCTTCCCAGTAATGAAACTGGTTTTATCTTGGTCAGCCGGGTGCATTTTAATTTGGTTGTATCCTGAGAATGCGTCCATAAAACTCAAAAGTTTATTTCCAGACGTGGAGTCAACCAACTGGTCGATCTTTAGTAAAGGAAAACTATCTTTCGGACAAGCCCAGTTGAGGTCGGTGTAATCGACACACATACGCCACTTCCCATTCGCCTTCGTAACCATGAGCACGTTGGCGATCCATTCGAGGGAACGTACTTCTCTGATGAACCCTGCTTTGATCAATTTATCAACCTCTTCCAGCACCGCAGCGTTCCTATCAGCGTTGAAGTGACGCCTCTTCTGCTTGACGGGCTTGACTGTTGGATCTACCGCTAGTCGGTGGACAGCCAATGATGTCGGGATTCCAGGCATTTCATCATGGTTCCATGCAAAGATGTCGCTGAACTCCCTAAGAAGGTCAATTAGTCCTCTTTTTACTTCTGGATCAAGGATGGCTCCGACCTTGACGACCTTGGAGGAATCATCATTTCTGATGGGTATCTCTTCTAGTTTATCTACGGGCTGCCCGCTGGCCCATTCCTTACTCCGTTCTTCCTCGTAGAGCATATAGATTCGCTCTCCGGATGCCCAGGATGTTCCGCGGGCTCTTTCTCCTCTTGGATTATCCGGGATGTATCCATGTCTTCCAGGATTAATGTCACCTGTACACACTATTTCGCTAGGGCTGCAGGATTGGCAGATACTGCATAGCATTTCCTGGCTGCCTGCTGGTCCCCGTGTACCTCTCCTACTTTTGTTCCAACCGGGAATTTCAGGACGTTGTGGTATATGGACAAGACTCCCTTCAAAGAGAACAGGAAAGGTCTCTCTAGGATGGCGTTGTAGGCAGATGGGGTGTCCACCACAACAAAGTCGGTCATAACATACTGTTATAGAGGGGTGATTCCGATGATTACTGGGAGGATCATCGACCCCACTGGTATGATCAAATCTCCAGTGAACCCGTAAAGCTGAGTGGTACAGCTGTTGTAACAACGTTGCTTCAGGTTTAATTTTTCCAGGGTATCCTTGAAGAGGATATCTACACTGCTACCTGTATCCACGAGCACGCGATGGACCAGACAGTTGGTGATCTGTATCGTGATTACCATGGGATCATCATGAGGTTGCACAGTGTTAAAGACATTTGCTTCGGTGAAAATGATCTGCGCTGACTGGGAGAGCTCTGTCGGGCTCTGGCCGACTTCGAAGATCCCCCGGCTTTCTCCGATACAGGGAATCTTTCTCGCGTGGTTTTTTCGGGAGTTATTGGAAACGCCAGCTAGTGTAGGACCTCCGTTGATAGTGTGTATCACCTGGATCTGTTGTATTAAGTCAGCCTGTTCCCTTTTCCTCTTTTTTGCGTCTTCACGGATTTCAGCTTGTACCTCTCTTCCAGTCTGAATGTTATCTCTGACCTGTTGTAAGAACTCAATCAAGCATCCCCCCCTTATCAGGGCTTCAATCTGGTTGCGCAAATTATAGCACTTTGAGGTGTTGTGGCCCACGTCTTCGTGGAAGTCGCAGTACTTGTACCGGTTTCTCCTGTCAGCTGAGGCCTTCATGATTGCGGGCTTTTGGAGCAACCCTTTATCTTGTATGGCAAGGTAGACTGTTTCCCTGGAAGCATTCAAAGGGGTGTAGTAGTCATACCCTTTTTCCTCTTGCATTACTGGAGCCACGGTCCTAGGATGCGGCGAAGCCCGAGGAGGGGTTCGTTTTGCTGCCTATGCAGATGAGCAGAGAAGCGATAGGTCGACCTGTTGGGAGGTTTATTCTAAGTTTTCTGTATTGGCTCAATTTTGGGGGCTTCTTTCTTCAGACGCTTTGCAGTTCTCATGTCGTCGTGTTCCATCTTGACCTTGAGTTGTTAGTCGATCTCGACCTGCTCAAGAGCTCGGTCATAGGCCTCCTGGAAAGTCTCGGGAGGTCTCTTGGCGAAGGAACGGAAAAGCTTTCCTACCCATAGGTTCCGCCTGAAGTTGGCGAGGGTTTCTTTTTTGGTGAAAACTCCCATTTGTATGACCTCCTTGTGAAATTGTTCCACGTACGACCGAAGAGTCTCACTCCATTCCTGAATCACATATTGGAGGTGTATGGGATCTTTTGGACGAGGTTTGACCACTTGGAATTGCGAGCAAAAATCTGTTGATAATTTCGTGAAAGAATCCACGCTGCCAATGGGCAGTTTCCTGAACCAGGTTTTCGCGTAGTCGGTTAGGGTCGTTGGAAACATTCTGCATATAGCTGCTCTGGTAGTGTTCTGGACCTCCATCTGTTGAACGAAGCTCTCTAGGTGGCTTAGAGGATCTTTCGTTCTGGAGAACTTATCTCCTGGCATTTTGAATTTTGGAGGGAGCTCCACTTCCCGGATCCTCCTAGTGAAGGGAGCATTCATCTCGCTCAGGGGATCCTTTTTGTCCTCCTTATTCTTTCCCTTTCTTATCTGCTGGACCTCTTTTTGTAGCTTTGCCAGCTGATCCCTCAATCGCTTGTTCCCAGGCCTCTTCGAGTTAACCTCAGATTCTTCACTATCGAGTCTTTCCGATGAACTGGCAATTTCTATCTGGTCCTCCTCCTGGATAGGATTCATCCGGAGAGTTTGTCTACTTTCCTTCTCTAGGGCCCGGGCAGTCCTCCTAGATGTAGTTGGATGAGATAGCTCTCGTGGCTTCCGGGTAAAAGCATCCGCGGCAGACTTAACTCGCCTGGGTTGATATTGTGAAGGTCTTTTCGAAACTGGGGGCATGGGTCCCAGCCTATCCCAGATCGAACGTTGGGGCCCTGACCTATCTCGAGCCGGCTCTGGAAGAGGAGGTCCTAGGCGATCAAAAGCAGGTGGCCTAGATCCGAGCCTGCTCGGCTCTCCCTGATCATTCAGGTTGGTTGGCTGGATTGTGATGCCTTCAGCGAACAGGCGGACGCGGATGGATTCTACGAAGGCCGCCGCTTGTTGGTCGAGCGCGGCCTGGCTCACTATAGGGTGGCCAGTAGCCCGCGCATTGGTTGTTTGGACTGAAGCCTGACTACTATATCCAGACTTTCTCCACTTTCTTGGGGCCTTTCGTGTTAGCCTTGCCGGAGGTTGCTCCGAAACTCTATGTTGTCCTTGAGAGGAGCGGAGCCTCATAGTCCCTGTAAAACAACGAAAATGTAAATGCAAATAATTGGTTAATTGAGTGTAAGGTTGTTCCCACAGACAGCGCCAGAAAGTGTTAATGGAAATTTTGCTCTGGACGAGAAATCTCAATTAACACCCTCGAGACCACTACCACGTAGGTGGTGGCCAAGATTGATCGTATGTGTAGCAATGATTTAAAAAATGACAAGGAATAATGATACAATTCATCACCCAAAAGAAAGCAAGAATATTTTCTTTATTGAACGTGCATGGTATACAAATACAAATTTCTTTATTTTTGCTCTCAATTCTCTATAGGGTATGGTCGAGTATTTGTCGTATGCCTATCGAATAGTAGTCTCTTCTTTTCTTTTTCTTTCTTTCTATTTATACATAGTTTTGTAGGTTAAATCAACTGATTCTCCCATTGATTTTCTCAGTCTCTCCCCTCCTTATCGGGCAGGATTTCTCCTTGAAAAATGTGATTGACTTTGAGTTAATAGCCGAATTGAGAATATCTCGGTGGAGATCAGTTTGTTTCCTCTTTGGACTCTATTACTTGTTCTGCATGTAAGTAACGTTTCCAGATATGATCCAGTGCATCTTCGTATCTTCACAGCATGATCCTTTATAAAGGTCGTTGAATATGGCATGGTGTGGTGCATCAACTAGTGAGGTCGATTAGTGTTCCAACCTCGATATCTGAGAAGTTTCATCCAGCTAGGAGCCAGATCTGGCTTCCCTTGACCTTTATGAAGCTAGGTGTGGCTTCCCCTGACCTTTCGAAGCTAGGTACGGCTTCCTAGGGACATTCTCCTATGTCAGAGAGGTATAGGTGAGTCTCTGGAGCCATTGCGAGGTGACCTCGACTTCGGAGAATTTCTAGTTTTGGTGATGCGGGCTAGATCTGATCGTTTCGGGCTCTATCCCTGATGTTTCCGGAGCCCGTCCTTGTTCCTGGGGTGGTATCGTAGCTCGGCTCTGGATATAATGGTCTCCTGGTGGAAACTCTCGGGTATGGAGCCAGGTCTGGGAGGTGGAAAATTTTCCTTTGGTCCCTAGCCAATTTTGGCTATTAACAGATGTCCCCTCTGACTTGAACACCAGACGTCGAGCTTGGGGTTGGGGTCAGATTTTTACTTTATTTGGGAAATCTTCCTCTTTTTACCGTTACCAAAATATTGGGGAAATCTCCTCATTAGAGTGTCGTGATGCGAACCGACTAATTTATCTCCGAATTAATCAGATTGCGTTACGGCAGTCCCCGAGATTTTATATCGTTACCGGAATCTTGGGGAGATCTCCATCTTAACTGCGTAAGTGATGTGGCGTGAGATCATTGGCCTGCTTCTAAGTTAATCAGGTTACGTTACGGTAGTCCCCGAGATTTTTTACCATTACCAAACGAGGATCTCGATGGCTCGTGCTGTTGCCCTCCTGCCTGTATATATATATATATATATATATATATATATATATATATCCATTTTTCTCCTCGTCTACTTCACATCTCTCGAACTAAAATTTGTTGTTAAGAAATATTTTCTCTCATAGCCTTTCCTCCAAGCTTGCCTTTTTCTTCATTCTTCATCCTTATTGGCTATTAATATGTCGAAAACCAGTCGTGATTCAGTTGACTCCATAATTGACGGTGCGGAGGTCGTAAGTCTTACTCTGGGGAAACGGGCTAGGAGGAGTTCTGACGACGATGATTCCCCGCCAACCTCGCAACGTCAGCGGTCAAGCAGGAATGTATCCATTAGGACAAGGTTCTACCAACCATCCTGACCATCCTTTGGATATCGTCGATGAAGATTCCGACAAAGAAGTGGGCGGTAACGCCGCGGGAGAGCATCGAGTCTCGGCTCCTGGTCCCCTTTTTGAGAGAATCCCTCCTTATGATTTCCGTGTTGTCCCAGATTCCATCGTCGACCCGGTTTTGATTGACCGCTTGAGGTCAAAGTTTGGCATCCCCAACAGCGTATCCATCTCGGTGCCTCCTAAAAATTACGAGTTCTTCAACCCCCCTAAAGGCGTGCTTCCGATTCATGTGGCCGCTCTCAAGAATGGGGTCAGGCTTCCCCTTCATCCGACTCTTCGACGGGCTCTTAACGCCATCCAGCTCGCTCCCCTCCAGTTGACGCCTGGCTTCTGGAGGCATCTGATTGGTTTCCTTGTACTATTGAAAGAACAATGTCAGATGAGTAAGGTGATGAGGGAGCCGGGTGCAGAGGAGCTGGCCTATCTCTTCCAGATTGGGAGCCTGTCTGGGGCTCCTCGAGGCCAGTTCTATGCCAAGGCCAAGAACAAGCTCAACTTCATCATTCTCGATGCTTCGAAGAAGGACCCCGCTTGGAAAGAAGAATGGATCCTTGCGAGGGATGACTGGGGGAGCTCAATTTTCATTGGAGGGCATAAATTCGAGGTTCCCACGGCTTTCAGTGATAAGCCCTCATGGGACCGGGACTCCCTGCCTTCTGAGTCCGAAGCCATCTTGAAGGCTATTCTAGCCCGGAATTATTTGAACCTGAAGTTCCCTACTGCTGAAGCCTTTGATCCTCGTAGGGTGAACAAATATTTACTGATCTCAGACGCTATTCCTCGTAAGTGTCATTGAGTTTCTCTGCCATATTACTGAACTTGTTTCTAACATTTTCCTTTTAAATCTGTTTATTCACAGTTTTCGTCGTGGAACCGGCCACCCGCCACGTCTCACGCTCTCCTCAAGGTAGAGTTTATCTTCCTTCCACTGAGGTCGAACCTGCTCTTGCTTCATCTATCTCTCCGGCTGGGTCCAAGATGGCCACTCTTGCTTCGCGGGCTTTCCGGGCTTTGGGTAAAGCTCCCTAGGTGGTTGGTCCGGCTGCTTCTGTCCCTTCAGCTATGGTCGCTAAAGTTGCTACCCCCTCGACTCAACCTCCTGATTCTGCTGCGCTTCCAACAACCAAAGCTTCGGAGGTTTCTAGGAAAGGTGTTGCAAGGGTTCCTTCTAGCCGCTCCCGGCCTCAGTCGAGCTCGGCAGGGCGGGATGAAGTCCTGGAGCAATTCATAGCGTCTTGTCCGGGTGGTGGGATCTCCAAGATGGCTTCCATGCCTGTGGACGTCTTTATTACCAAGGGGTCTGCTATTTTAGCTGAGGTAATTGTATTTCCTTCGTGCTACTCTTGTTAATTCGTTCAGTTTCTAACTCGGGTTCTGTATTTTGTAGGCCTTCAAGTTTAATGTTGTGATGGGCCAGCAGGTAGCCCTCCTCCGCGATCGGGCTGCAAAAGCCGAAGCCGAAGCCGAAGCCGAAGCCGAAGCCGAGAAAGCCATGGAATTACTCAAGCAGGCCCAGTCTTTAATGGAAGAGATGACTTCCAGCCAGGGAAAGGTCGAGGTCGAGATGGCTGAGCTTAGTTGCGATCACGAGAGGATGAAGCAATCTTATGATCAGGAGCATCTTCAATCTCTCCGGCGGGCTAGACAGCGAGATTCCTGGAGATCTGAGGCTAAAAAGTTGGACCTCGAGAATCAGTTTCTAATTACTCAGGTGACCAAGCTGCAAGCTGACGCGGAGACCTCCTTCAGCGACGGATATTTCTATGCTTCCTTTCAGGCCGCGGAAGCTCTTCCACCTCCCTTTGATTTGTCATCTATTGCTGGTTGGGATAGACAAGAAATAATGCTCAAGGCTGCCGAGCTATCTCGCCCTGAAGGCGACAAGGTGGTCCCTTCGAGCCAAGCTGAAGCTAGGAAACAGCCCGCCCAAACAGATCCTCCATTCCCTCTTCCTACCTTTACTACCTCAGGTCCCGGAGAGTCTTCCAGTAAAGTGTTGTCCTCTCGATCCGAGGAGGACCAGTTGGGAGCTGGTGAAGAGGTTAGGAGCCCGTCTGAGGATCCTCCTTTAACAGAGATGGAGGTCGACAGGAGCCAGACGGGGTCCATGGCTGCCTTTCTTGATGCGGCTATCCCGCCTGAGGTTATGGACGTGATTAATGATGTTTTGGAGGAAGATCCTGCTGATCAACCGATGAAGCCTCTAAATGGAGGAGCGTTCGGCGAGGATAACCAAGATGGACAGCTATCTGTATAGGGGGTTGATGGCGAAGATCAGCTAGAAGAAGGAGGGCCAGCGGAGGAGAGCCAAGAGAGTCCCAAAACTTGAAGCAGTTCATCTTGACTTGTTTTTCATTGCCTGCAGAAAAGGGGGTGGGCACCCCGTTTTGCCTTTATTAGCTTTTTTTTTTATAGCCCCAGCTCGGGGGTTGGGCTCCCTGTTTGGTGGATGTAGCCTTATCGGGGGATAGGCTCCCCTTGTTCTTAATGAGAAATAGAATCGCTTTTGAGAACTCTTGTTTCATTTCTTGTTTTGAATAGGAACCAGAGTTGCATCTGTAGTAACAATTAAACTCCAGTATATCATGCGTAGTGTGTACCGCGGTTGGTGCACATGCTTGCGCAGCGGTCCCTATAGCGGTTTTCTTTAGAAGGCTTATATGGCCTGTACCGCAGTCTGTGCACTTGCCTGCACATCGTCCCCAACCGCAGTGTTGTCCAGTGAGTACACCGTTGTGCATACTGCGGTCTGGACAACTTGCCCGAGTGGTGGTATACACAGCGGTAATGACGGGATTTTGTTGGCTTGTCTCAAAACGACGTCACTTCAACTAGGGCTTCATATATACATACATATATATATATATATATATATCCTTTCCACCTCTTAGCCTCCTTAGAGCTTCAGATTTCAACTCAACACCTTTTATAGCTCAAAAGTGACTTGCAAGAAAAGCCATCAAGATTCAATTTTTCTTGACCAAAATCCAAACACACATCATTCATTCACGAATCAAGCATCATCTAGCTTCATCTAGGATGTGTTTTAGCATGGGTCTTCATCAACACACATGACTTGGTTAGTGGGACACCATCTTTATTCATTATAGTGTTCTTGCTTAACAAGAAATCTCTTTTATGACTTGTTTGCATCTAGATTAGGTTTTTAATCTTCAAGTTGAGATTTTTGTGTTGATTGTTGGGTTTTGTATTGTGATAGCTATTGCATCTAGGCTTGCATTTATTTTATATAGCTAAGTTATATGTATGTCATATAATAACATGATATCTCTGATTGCTTGACTTGTTCATCCATGATTAGATAAGCTTAAATGTGTTGACCTAGCATTTATGCATTTAGAATACTTTTGATATTCACATAGGTTGTTTTCTCTTCATTGATTGTTAAGCTTTGTGACTAAGTGGATTAGTGCACAAGGGGGTTGGTCTATGATGGCTATTAAAGGTCCGTTGGGTAGAGTGAAAAGGTTAGTGACCAAGTATGGTGTGACTTAATGTCAACCTAGGCTGTAAAATTTCATTCAAATAGAGAATTTGAGGACCGTGTGTGGCTATATGGATAGATTTGTCCAGTTTGAGGGTTTCTCATGTAAATCAACTCCTGTGTTTTTTAGCGTTTTCCGCTTAACTTGTATTTATTTGTTGATTGCTAATATGGGGTAAATTTTGAATATTGACTAAACAAGAAATGTAGGTAATTAACTTGATTAAAACATATCCCCCCCTCTATAGGTTGTTAGACACACGCTTAGTAGTATTATTTTCAATACTATTATATTTTAGAAATTATATATTTATATTCTCTTAGTGCAATATATATATATATATATATATATATTCATTTTTGTGTCATGATTCAATGAACTCAAAACTTGGCATGACTGCAAGTAAAATAATCCAATAGCAGAAATCAAATGAAAATAATAAGAGAAACCGACTATCCAAAACATTTTAAGCTGCCAACAAGAGGTTATATCCTATTGAAATAGTAATAGAATCAAAATCCATATATTTTTCCAAGTCTTGTTCAACAAAAAGAACATTCCTCTAGTCACCGTTACAAAAATCTCTTATTTACCAGGCATTTTGATATAATTACCAATATTACCATATAAACTATATATATAATCATATAGTTTAAAACCCAGAACATACTAGCCGCTATCCACAACCACTCACTTAACCCAATTCTGAACAAAAAGACATTTTATGTACACAATCTCTCTCTCCAAAAAAGGATCGGCAACATCAACATACATCAGCATACTCAATTGAAGAATCCGAATAAAAATAAGGTGCTCTTTGCTATCAAGCTTGGAATGTTAAATGAGCTAAATTGGTTATAAGAAATTCATGATTGTTGACTCAGAAAAGCAGAAACAAAATAGTAAAATAAATACAACACAATCATCAACTACTAACACAAACAATCGGAGAATGAAGACTGCATTTTAAGTCTTCTCTCTATTTGACCCTCTAAATAGTAAAACAAAAACCAAATCATGAAATTCATTACCAATTTAAGAGTACCAAAGTTTAATCAAAATCCCATTTTCACGTAGTTTTAAAGAATCTTGCTTCTAATTAAAATGAAATTGAAAAAGTAAAAGAGTAAATAAAAGAAAAAAAAAACGCAAGTGGAGAACCAGAGGTCGATAGAGTCACCACTCTGGACAGCTTTCAAACTATACGATGGCTTTGATTGTTAGTGTTTTGATTTCACTTCTCTCTAGTTGAAAGAAACGGTGGGGTGAGGGGAAGTCAATGGAGTCATCAAAGAGTCGAAGGAAAGGTCCATGAGGAGGTTGTCTTCATCAAGGAAGATGGTACGTGATTTTAGGGTTTTCACTACAAGCAAGTTTGGGGATTTTTTTTAACTACGAACACTTGATATATGGCGTTAATAACAACCGACTCTGATATGTCAGTGGTGATTAAAAACAATATCCATCACGGGCACATCACTGGCTGTATTGATTAAAAACCTTATCCAAAAGGGCTTATAATTGTCAGCGTTTGTTAAAAATTATCCACCAAGGGCATATCTGGGCCGGTGGTGGAACAATTTTTAGAGGAATATCAACCCGAGCATTTAAAAGCCATTGGTTGCTATCATTCATTAAATACAGGCCCAATATGCCCGTGGTGGATGTCTCATGATAGAAAGCCTGGTGTCTTGTAGTGTACGATACCTACAAATGTAACTCTGTGGAGCCAAAAACGTTGAGATGCAACTTCACACATGCCAACAAAGACTACATGCATGCTAGAATCCCTAAAAAACTAACCCCACATTGCTCTGTTTGATAGGAACCGCATCCTGGTCGCCGCCGTCACCAGATTTTTCCCCCTCAGAGATGACGAAAGGAGTACCTGTTGTGTTGGAAAACCCGATACCAACTACCACATTACGACCCTGAACGACGGAGCCAGAGGGAACCACCCTCTTCAGAGAAAGGTTAGCTCTTCCTCTTCCTCCTCTGTAGAGGCGGGGGTGAATCCCCTGATGAACCTGGGTCACTTCGGTAGTCATGGTGGGACCCGACCCAGAGGGAGAAGGAGGACACTAGCGAGAAGGAAATAATGACAGAAATAAGGCTTGTATAAGAAAAAAATGGGGGGATATGTAACAAGAGGAATTAAAAAAAAAACTCTGTGAAATGGGAAATGGTGGGAAAAGTGGCGCAGTGACCCTATTTATAGCAGAAGGATAGCCTTGCTCCAAGGACCGATCCTGGCCTTCAAAACAGTCCATCGGCTGATGTTGCTTTTAGAAACTACCCTGATTGAACATTTGAAGGTTGTGCATGCAGGCTTTTTGACTGATGACTCTCCCACTTTGCAACACGTGGCGAGGCAATAAGGACATGCAAACATTATTCCAGCACATGCCACGAAATTCGTGCCCCCACTAAACAACGATTACTGTAGCATTTATTATGGGACTTCTCAGTCCCGCTGTGGCAATAAAGATAAATTGAAGGATGGAATAAGTGACTGTACCGGGAAAAGTTCTCCGTGTGGCTACCATACAAACCATATAAATAAATACATCCTGCCATGAATGTATGCCAATACATAGGATATTTTCTATTTACAAATCAACCATACTCGAATAGCCTAGTTAGAATTCTCCTTGATTTCTACTTCTCACAAGAGACAGCTCATATTTTTCACTCAAAACCTAGGCGCATTCTTTTTCACACATATGAATGAGTTTATGTATTGGAATCAAATATATATCGCATATTTTCAAATAAAGCACATTTTCTGAAAATAGACCTCATGAAGGAATTGAAATGCCATGAACATGGAAAGAGTGTGCATCGACTCACATTCCCAAGATAAACTTCCTAAGAGATAAAATGAGCTTTCCCTAAGTTATAATAGGGCCATGTGTGATTTTTCTGGTGTATAGAGGGAATGGTAGGAATGGAATATGTAAAGCTACTAACCATGTCAAGTTGTTTACACATTAAACTTACAACATAATGAGCTCTATGTACTTTACACATTACAATTCAAGCATCTAGGCTATAAGCTTTAAGTTTCACATTTGTGCTAACATTTGTACTGATATTTTCAAGTAACTTTACAATTGAAGAACTTAAAGGCTTTAAGTATTTTATATTTAATACTTTTTCTTTCAAAAACTGTTATTGGTAAAATTTGGAAAGATGGCATGTAAGCATAAACGTAGTGTTTTACAGGGATAATAAGTGACGTGTCAACGAATGTCAACTAAACTAAGCCAACTTTAGATGGCTAGAAAATAACCCCACAATGCTGATTAGAGTTACTTAGATGGTCGAATGAAAAAGGTCCTACCAAGGTAATTGGATTGGTCAAAAAAAGAATACGACCGGGGAAACCCAAATGATCGGGTCTAGCTATCTGATCGGGTGTAGATCCTTGGTCGGCGGTAAAAGAGATCTGGTCGGGTTTGGAAGACGGTCAGCTAAGTGACACGTGAGCAATTTCCAGATACGTTCTGATGCATGACATGTTGATAACGTTGAATTCAATGCAATCACGACTCAAACACGTAAAAGAAGAGTCTTATTCAAATAAGATATCATGAAGCAAACCCTGATAAGGAAGCAAATTTCCTTAGAGCTATCAGAATCCAGAATATGCAAAAGTTCTGATTTGATTAAAATGACTCCAACAAGTCAGAATTTTTTTGAGTTACTACAACCTTACTTTTACTTGTACTCCAAGAATTAGGGCTCTATACATGTATTAATAGACCCTAAAAACACCCCATAAGGGTTCACGAGTCATCAGATATTATAGAGAGCAAGTAAGATATAGCCCGTGATAACTTATTCATAGTGGATTTTCTTCTCGCCGTCGCCAGCAACCGTGGTTTTTTCCCTTTAAGGTTTTCCACGTAAAATCTTGCGTGCTTTATTCTTCTTTTGCTCTTTTTGATTTCTTACATAATTATAAATTACATATAACTTGTGTGACGGGATATTTAATTTACATAACCCAAACATCGTCGTCAACAATTGGCGCTAGAAGGAGGGGGTGATAGTAGTTTCTGGTATTTTAAAAAAGCTTGCGTGACAGCCAGATGGCGATTAATAGAGACAGAAGTCAATCCCCACATGAGATCGGCACCCTCCTTGGTATCGATGATACTAGTATAGCAAACGCCAGTACCATAGAAGGAGATTTGCCCTCCAGAACTCCACCTTCCATCGGTCAGGACATAATAACATATACGGATGCCATTCCCTGTGGAGAGTTATCGAAGACGCCGCTAGACAAGGAATCAATATAACTGCTACTGCCAATTTGACGTCACCATACCAGTTATCTACACCTGTGGTGGCTCGAGATCCTAGGATACAGTCTGAAGTAGTAGTTCGAACCCCTGATGCTCCGCAGAAAACTGGTAAAGATAGGGCAAATCGCTATGAAAAAAGGGAGTGATCCTAAAAGAGAGTCGACCGCCAAGATTACTAGGACCACAAGAAGAATAGAGGTCACGGCAGCCAAGAACGAAGGGAACCCAGCTTGCATGATGATGTAGAAAGGAGTCATGGACAAAGAGTGAGTCATGACCGAGGGGATAGGTATGAGTGTCACATGAGGATGTCTCGATTAGTTTCGACCGATGAGGAAGAGCCTCTTAGGAGGCGCAGGGAGACAACCCATGCACCCAGATACAACATTCGTGACACCCAAGTCAAAGGACAAGCTTCATAGGACCCCCATGGTCATTATCAGTCAGAAGTTCGATCAGCGAGGCTAACCGGAAGGAGAACGAGAAGTTCTATTAAGAAGGATAGAGGCATTTGAGCGGAGACCGGGACGTGGGAATTCGCTAATCGGCAATTCTGGTAGTCCATTCACTGCCTCCATAAGACAAGCCCATTTTTCAGAAAAGTTCAGAATGCCGCATGTCAAGCAGTTCAAGGCCAACACTAATCCCCAAGAGCATGTTAGAAGATACCAAAGTTCAATGGCCGCAGTATGACTATGATGATACACTCCTATGCAGAATATTCCCTCAAACATTGGGGGATCAAGGGTCTATATGGTTTGGTGGCCTCTCCAGTGGATCAATTGGGAACTTTGAGGAATTAATACAAGCCTTCACCATGTAGTTCATGGAAAATATTCAACGAAGGAAGTCAATATCCGTTCTTTCGACCCTAAAGCAAAGAAAAGATGAGAAATTGAAGAACTACCTAACCAGGTTTTCGCAGGAAGTCTCGGAGGTGCAGGACCCTAAAGATGATGAGGTTGTAGCTGCATTTGTTAACAGTTCGCAGCACAATCAATTATCACTTAGCTTAAGACAAAGAGGGCCGACCACCTACACAAATTTGGTGGATGATGCGGGAGGATATACGATGGCCAAAGAAGAGCAGATAGCCTATGGAGGGGAGCTGATACATGATGGTCGACCAGAAGAAAGCCAAAACCACAAAGAAAATGGCCCAAAGGGAAATCCGAAGGCAGACCAGAAGAGCAATTTTAGGAAGGGCAAAGAAGGCTGCAGTGATGATGGATCATAAGGGCAACATGACCTTCAAGAGGCAGTATACAAACCCTTCTAGCTCAGAAGCAGGAAGAGATTCTGAATGTAATTGAGAACAAGAACTTGTACAAAAAGGCCCCGAAGCAATCCAGTTTTGAACGAAGAGACACCTTTAAGTATTGCCAATTTCATCTGGAAAATGGTCATGAGACTTCCAAATGCTACCAGCCAAGAGATTACATAAGAAGCTGATCAGAGAGGGACACCGAAAAGATGTAGTTCTCAAAGGAGGTGATGATCCGCAGAATGACCATACAAAAACTGATCAAGACAAAAAGGGCAGTCCAAGGGGAAGCTCAGATGCCGGAGCTATCAACACCATTTTTGGTGGGCCATGCATAGGAAGAAGTAGCAGGGAGAGAATGACTGAAGTCTACGAAGCAATAGATGGCTAGAGAAACTTAGAGGTAAATTCAATTAGTCTTGATCATAAGAAGCTTAAGCAAGGTTCGGATCCGATCATTTTCTCCAAAGCTGATGCCCACGGACTAGAAGTTAAGTCAAACAATGCAATCATGGTGTCAGTTCGTATCGGTCATCAAGAAGTAAGGATATTCTTGATCGATAATGGGAGTTCGGTGGATATCCTAAGTGTCGGAGTGTTTGATCAGTTAGGGCTTGAAAGGAAGGATCTGCAATCACTAGAAATCCCGCTCAGAGGATTGGGGGTGGCAGAAATTAGATCTCTGGAAATAGCCAAACTCTGATTAAGATAGGGAATTTTACATGTTAGAAGACAGTACTGCTCAATTCCATGGTTTTCGACACCGAGAATTGACCATACAACGCCTTGTTGGGCAGACCATTCTTGAACAAAACGAAGGCAGTTACAGCAACTTACGCCCTGACCGTCAAGTTCCCGATCGAAACGGGAGTCGGAGTTTTGAAGGGTTCCCAAGTATGGGCGAGGAAAGCCAATTTGGCAGTTTACAGAGAGAGAGCAAACCCAGATGTAATGCAAATAGATTTCGATAAGCGAAAAAGTGCCTGAAGGATGATAAAGAAGAAAAGGCAGAAACGCCAACCCAGTTTGAACTGGTCTCAAGGGAATCATCTCCAGTAGATGGGAAAGACTAGGAAAGGGAGCCAACTATTGAAGTTATGATAGATGACAAGAGCCCCAGACAGACGGTAAAGTTTAGGGCACAGTTGACCGAACAAGTGCACAATCAGTTGGTCAACTTGTTAAAAGAGTACAAGGACGTGTTTGCTTGTAGGCCCGAAGTTATGCTAGGAATCGATGCCAGGGTAATTTCCCACGCTCTAACGGTCGACCCCGAAAGAAAACCAGTAATAAAGAAGAGGCACTGATTCAACCCCGAAAGAAGCCAAGCAATTAAAGAGGAAGTCCATAAGCTATTGGTGGCAGGGTCGATCAGGGAAGTACAATATCCTGAGTGGGTTGCCAATATGGTACTCGTAAAAAAGAAAAATGTGTAGTGGAAATTGCGTGTAGACTTCACAGACTTAAACAAAGCATGCTCAAAAGATAGTTTCCCTCTGCCACGAATAGATCAGTTGGTGGATGCGACTGCGGGGCACGAACTGCTGAGCTTCATGGACGCATATTCTGGCTATAACCAGATTAGAATGTTCGATCCAAATGAAGAAAAAACTGCTTTTACAACAGATCAAAGGCTCTACTATTACAAAGTAATGTCTTTCGGTCTTAAAAATGCCGAGGCAACTTACCAAATACTGGTAAACAAGATGTTCGCCCGAAAGATCGGCAGAAACATGGAAGTCTATATAAACGACATGTTAATAAAAAGCATCACAACAGACAAGCATGCAGCCGATCTAGAAGAAACGTTTGGGGTGTAGAGAAGGTACGGGATGAAACTCAACCCAAACAAATGTGTTTTTGATGTACCATTAGGAAAGTTCCTAGGATTCCAAGTATATCAGAGGGGGATCGAGGTGAATCCTGAAAAGATAAGAGCCCTGGAAAAGATGAGGTCCCCGGTTACCCTGAAAGACATTCAAAGGTTAACGGGCTGCCTAGCATTACTAAATCAGTTCGTCAGTAAGTTTACTGATAGATGTTTGTCTTTCTTCAAAGCAATAAAGAAAGGCAAAGGAGTAGAATGGAACAAAGAATGTAAGCAAGCTTTCCAGAAGATAAAAGAATACTTAGGCAAGGACCCAATATTGTCAAAACCTTTGGCCGGAGAAGTATTGTATATGTACCTGTCAGTCACAGCTGTAGACATAGGGTCGGTATTGGTTAGACTGGATGAAGGGGTGTAAAAACCAGTGTATTATACTAGCAAGGCTTTGCTGCCAGCAGAAACGAGATACTAGGCAAAAGAGCAGATGGCATTAGCAGTATTAACGGCGGCAAGAAAACTATGGCCCTACTTTCAGGCTCATAGAATTGAGATTTATACCGACTGTCCATTAAAACAGATTCTATCCAAGCCAGAAGTGTCATGAAGACTGGCAAAGTGGGCAGTTGAGCTGATTGAATTTTATATCACTTACCTGCCAAGGGTCACAATAAAGAGTCAGGCAGTGGCAGATCTGATTGTCGAGTTCACTGAACTAAACTGTGAAGTGATCAGAATACTAGAAGAGAAGGAGATGAAAGTTTTCACCTGGAAGCTGCATGTTGATGGATTGTCAAACACGCACGGCAACGAGGCAGGCATAGTGGTATTAACCCAGAAGGCCATCAGGTGGAATGTGCCTTGCGTTTTGACTTCAAAGCTACCAATAATATGGCCAAGTATGAGGCATTGTTGGCAGGACTCAGGGTATGCACAGCACTGGGAGCAGACAAAGTGGAGATATTCAACGATTCGCAGGTTGTAGTTAACCAGGTCCTAGACGAGTACCAGATGAAAGATCTTAATATGGTGGCTTACCTAGAGATAGCTAAGGTACTGCACGGGAGATTCAAGACTTATAGAATCATTCAGATCATGAGAGAGAAAAATGAGAAAGCTGACACATAATCAAGATTGGCATCAGCAACCACTGGTATCTGGTCCAAAATGATTCCAGTGGCTCATCTCAAAAAGCCCAATATTAAAGAAGAAGAAAAACTAGCAGTAGAAATAGTAGAAGAAGGGAAAGTCAATTAGATTACCCCGATCAGGCAGTACTTAGAAGACGGCACGCTCTCTGAAGATATAGCTGAAGCAAAATGTATCAGATACTGGGCAGCATGGTATTCGATAGTAGGAGGTGAGCTTTACTGAAGATGGTTTTCAAAAGCCCTACAAAGATGTGTCAGTCAAGTTGAGGGAGATAAGATTCTGGCTAGTACACATAGAGGCGTATGTGGAAACCACACCGAGGGAAAAAGCTTGGCTCATAAAACCCTCAGGTATGGCTTCGATTGGCCAACCCTATTTCAAGTTGCCAATTCGGTGGTAGAGAAATGTGGTACTTGTCAAAGAATCGAAAGTAACATCAAGCAGTCGCCCCGAGCACCTGAAGAATCTGACCTCACCCTAGCCATTTGCAATGTGGGGGATCTGATCGGCCCAATGCCAATAACAACTAAAGGGGGTGCAAGGCATGCCATTGTGGCAGTATACTATTTCACAAAGTGGGCAAAAGCAGAAGCATTGGTATATATAATCGAAGCTAATACCACCAGCTTTGTAAAAAAGAATATCATCCATCGATTCGGGATCTCAGATACAATTGTCACTGACAATGTGACTTAATTCGATAGCGATAACTTCAGGGAAATGTGCCAAAAGTACCGTATCAAAAACTACTATGCTACACCGGCTCATCCTCAGACCAATGGTCAGACCGAAGTTGTCAACAAGATTATCAAGCACACATTAAAGGCCAAGCTAGATGGCAAGAAAGGAAATTGGGTGGACAAGTTGCATGAGGTGCTTTGGGCATACCAAACAACTCAAAGAACATCGACAGGAGAAACGCCTTATTCCCTAGCATTGGGGATCGAGGCAGTTATCCCGGTCAAGGTAACCCATGCTTTCCCTAGAGTCCAGTTATACAAACCTGATGCCAATGTGGGGATGCTATAACAGAGCCTGGATGAATTAAGGGGGACAATCATGACTCGAAAACTTTAGCAATTCACTGTGAATGTATCCCAGATCTCGTTAATTGCTTTTAATGACCCGCTTTGATACTAGTTGAAAATATACAAACACGCTTAAATTGCCTTAAGCTAACCTAGAGAGGGGGTGAATAGGTTTTTATACCTTTTTTAATCCCTTGAAACAAACAAAAGTTTGTCCCTCTAGATAGCTTGAATCACAACACTTTATATACAAAGCATGTTGATGGTGATTTTTGAATTACGTAAAATCGATCACGCGTCACACAAGTTGTATGAAATTAGCGATTATGTAAGAAATTGAAAAGAGAAAAAAGAAGAAATAAGCAAGCAAGATTTTACGTGGAAAACCCTAAAGGGAAAAAACCACGGTTACTGGTGACAGTGAGAAAGTAATCCACTATGAAAAGAATGTTAAAATCTCTTTCTTACTTGCTCTCTAAAAATATCTGATGACTCGTGAAGCCTTGTTAGGTGTTTTTAGGGTCTATTTATACATGCACATAACCCAAATTCTTGGAATACAAGTAAAGGAAGAGTGGTAGTAAATCAATAAAAGTTTGACTTGTTGGAGTCATGCTAATCTTCCTTCCTGTCTTGTGTTGTTGTGTTTTAATCGCGTCAGGTCTTTTGCTTGTTCCATACTCTGATGTCTATAAGGAAATCTATTTCCTTATCAAAGTATGCTTCATGAGACCTTGTTTGAGGAGGCCTCTTCCATACGTGTTTGAGTTGTGATTGCATGAAATTCATCGTTATCAGCACATCAAACATCCAAACCTAACTAAAAATTACCACATGTCGCTTAGCTGACCGTCCTCTAAACCCGACCAGATCTCTTTCACCCCCGACCAGGGATCTACACCTGATCGGATAGCTAGACTCGAGCAGTTGGGTTTCTTTGACCATCTTGGGTTTTATCGATCGAATCATATTTTCATTGATCAGGTATTATGGAGTTATTTTCTAGTCATATTAGTTTAGTTGACATTTGTTGACACATCACTTGTTATCCCCGTGAAACATGATGTTTATGCTGACGTGCCATCTTTCAAGATTTTGCCAATAACAATACCCCATTAAACATTCAAACAGAGCATCTTATTCAACAAAGATAACTCGCTCGGTGAGATATGTTTAACTCGGAGTCTTTTGTCGTGTAGCTCACTAATGCTTGTTAATGCTGGACAACTGGTCTTTAATTTCAACCATAAACGTTTGATTTTCCTAGGTGATTTGATGCGAATGACGCAACTGACGGCGGCAGTTCAAATTTCAAATGGCAAGTGATCTTCGGGATTTGCATTCCAATGGCCACTCGCATGATGTCATTCTTGTCTATATATATTTTCAAATCCTTTCATTTCCCTCTTCACGCAACTTCTACTTCAAACTTTCTCCTACTTCCAATATTTCTCAGAAAACTCTTCGTCTTCTCCAGGCTTAACTCTTCATCATGGTCAAAGTTCTCATCTCACCCACTTTAATCATTAGGTATGGATCCTACTACCCTGTCATCGTTACATTGAGTTATTGATACATTATATTGAAATAGGTGATAAGGAAAATGTTGCTACGATTGAATCTATTTTAAGGGGGCTTTCCAAGATAACTCTTGTCCAGTTCATCCCGTAACCTTAACGTTAATTACTTAATGGCTCTCCCTAAGTTTCAACCTTAACCTTTTAGTTCAAACATTGCTAACCCAACTGTTTCATCTCCAAATATATACCTAGATATGTCAATAGCAACAGGATCTAGTCGGGGAAGCAGACCAAGGTCTAAAGACTCATCTGCAATCGACCTTAAAATTCCATCCCAACTGTTGAAGATGGAAGAAGTTCCTAAGAGCGTCGAGCCCACTTGTTGTAATTCTTAGCAAAACAACAGAGCGCCTTTGATAGTGAAGTAAATGTGGTTGGTGAACAGGAGATCATAAAGTATATCAAAAGATTCAATCTCCCCCAATCGGCTCAACTCTTTACGAGCAGGGATGGCGCTATTTGGAACCCTTATCGGGGTTCTGTGGCCGTTTACGGAGTGATGCTCACATCTGGAGTCACGTTACCCCTTCAACCTTTCATTGCTCGATTCCTTGCTGAAGCTGGGATATCTCCTGCTCAGCTTTAGCCAAATTCTTATCGAGTCCTTATAAGCCTGTGGCGCGTGTGGCACATGTGGAAGCAAATTGGTGCCAAGTACCCCCCAACCCCATAGAAAATTCGCAACTTCTACATTTTAGGTCGATCTTACAATGGGGGTACTTTCCATCTTCAGTTCAGCTCAATCAGCCATTGGATTCCCGAAGGGTATAACCAGCAACCCACACCTCCATCCAGCAGGGATCACAAGGGCTTCATCTGGGGCTTCCTTACCTCCAACAAATACTGGAAGAACAACTGGCTCTTCGTTCAGGGTGAATAGGGTGAGACCGTGGTCGCCGATCCTCACCAAGAGCTTGCTAGAAACACCGTTCCTAGGCACTTCTATAGTCTTAATCTATGGAACATGGCTCGTGCAACGCTTACAGAGGAACAAGACAAGAATGTTGTGAAGGCTACTCAAACATCTTGGGAAACCAGAGATGAGAGTGCGTTGTTTGTTGAGAAGGATCTTCTGGATCTGGGGTTGTTTCCCCCTATCTTGAGCCGACGCAAACGCTGTAAGTATTGCTTTGTCCTAATCTTGATTTTTGTAGATCAGGTTTTATTAATTCTGATGTTTTTTCAATTGCTTTATTGTACGAGATGGACATCGTATAGGGTGAACAGGTCGAAAGGGTTAAGAACCTCGACAAAGTTAGTTGAGCCGAGGCGGCAGCTCATATATCCGAGGGGATCGCCCCCCTCAACAGGTTATGGTTGAGCATGTTTATAAGCCTGACCCTAACACGTCTAACAACACTCCTGATCGGGAAAGGGATAGCAGGCCCTCTGATGGGGATAGCGAGTAGAAAAAATCTCTTAAAGGCTCAAAGAGAAGATATGCAAAAGAAACTGTTGGTCATCTCATGACCAAACCCTCTAGGAGATCTCCGGTCAGTAAAGTGACCAAAACTGTTGCAGGCTCTTCTGCTCCTGATACTGCTCATGGAAAGAAGGAGATCTAGTTAGCAAAGGATCTAGGAGCCCATCAAACTAGAGTCAAAATGGTCATTATTGAAGAAGAAGATGAGGATCAGGATACGATCACTGATCTAATCCGTATGGAGCATAGATCGAAGAAGGGAAATGATCATGTTTTGGCTCCATCTGCTGCTCTGCCATTTGATCAAGCCAGAATGGACGATCGGGCTGCTGTTGGGGTTATCAGACAAGCCACCCTTCAGAAAGTTCATCCTCCATCTCTGGCTGAGCTAGTTCCCTTTCAAACTATCTATTCAGTTGGCCGGGTTCCTGCTGGCTCTTCAGTTCACTACGCTGGCAAGGCCCCGATGCAATTCTTTGTTAAGCGTCAGATAGTCTTTACTGACTCAGATTCTAACGAAGGGCAAGCAAGACCTGATGAGGTATCAGCTGGTCCACCCACTCCTGAAGATAACCTATCTGACCATAAGGTGGATCATATCGACAAAGTCTCTATACGGCTGAGCCATCCTTCTAGGTATTTGCCTAATGTGGTCACGGCCCCTTTTGTAACCAGTGCTGAGGCGGGCCCATTAGGAGCTATTATTTAGAAGCAAACTATTGGTACACCCCCGATGGTTGCTCCCGAGACCACCCATGTTCTAGGTTAAGTCCAATCTGACCAACAGCCTCACGACCCAATACTTCTTACCGCAGTCAGCACTCCTGGCTCGGAGGAAATGTCAGTCGACCACCTTATCATGCTGAAGTCCATGTCTGCTGGAAGGGGCTATTTTGGCGAAGACTACTGGACTGACTTCCAGAATGCAAGTGATACGGAATGAGTATACGCTATATATAATAACGACGTCTATGTATATGCTTCTCACTCTTTTATTAGTTCCTTTCATTTCAGATTTATACATGCATAACTCGTTTCCTTTCCTTTTAAAGACTTGGAGGAGATGACCAAGGCTATGATGGCTGATAAGAGACAAGCTGCTGAAATCTCTCAGCTGAAGAAGGAACTAGAAAAGAGAAAGAAAGTGATCAGTTCTGCCTCAGCCAGTGAATCAAAGCTGAAAACATCCTTTGAAGAGAAACTGAGGTACCTTGACACGACCAAGGAAATTTTGAGGAAGGCCATATCCACTGCTGAGACCTGAGCTGACAATGCCATAATCAGCCTAACGGAGCTTGCTGTGAAGAGCACCCAGCTTGAAGCAAACTTGGCTAAGGCTGAGCAACGGTGTGCAGAGATACGCAGAGCTGGAACATAAGCTATCTCTGGCTAAACAAGCTACTGCTGGTCAGGAGGCAGAAGCTCAAGTTGCCAAAGAGACTCTGACTGCCTTCCAACAATCTAAGCTTGAGGCCGAGCATGGATCTGAGAAGGCCAAGCTTCATTACGAAAGGTTGGCTAAAGATCTGCGACAACAAAAGGTCTGCGTGGAGGTTCTCTCCCAAGAGGCCAAATTAGTCTTTGAAGTTTAGAGTGTTAATCTCTACAAGAGGTCTCATGCATTCGAGAGTTATGCTGAGGGAACTAGAACGAGGGCTTGCCACTGCTCGAATGTTCTTAGGGGGTAAGGAGAGGTCTTCCAGAGAGGCTAACCGTAAATAGGATAGAACGATTGAAAAGCGTAAGGCCGAGTCTCTCAATGCAATAAAGAACCAGAGGATAAGATGCAGGGCTTACTGCAAGTCTATTTGGAAAGATCCCGATAAAATGCATCTAGAGCTCCCCTTCAAGTCTTGCCTGGTGACTTTTCATGCAGTCAAGGAAGGTGGTGCAATATCCAAGGGCATTGATATTGGACCTTTGCCTGAGACCGATTATTCTCCTTTCATGGCTGAAGATCCTGAAGATGACATCTGTTTGCCATATTTTGGAGATCTGACAAATGGCTATAAAGAAAAAGATAAACCCCTGGCAACTCCAAACCCGGTGGCTCTTCAAGCCCTTCTGGTGCCTGATCCCTCCTTCATCATTATGCATTTTTTATTGTATAACATATCTTATAAATTTTTCCTACAACACTGTGTAAATGATTAACTCATTCTTAATGATACATATCTTAATTTACTTGTACGGTATTCTTTATTTTAGTCAACCATCTTTGCTGATTGTCCATTCTAATTTAATCAGTTATCTTGTTAGCTGATTGTGACTGATCTGATTGATTATGTTTTCAAATGATCGAATTTGATTGATGATTAACCCGACCAGCTATAGTATTTAACTGACCGAACTTGGCTAAACTAGTTATCAACCATCTTTGATTCATTCAGTTATCTTTTTAATTGCTTGTTATTGACCCAGTCAATAATCTTTTTGATTGATTGAACTTGGTCAGGTCGGTTTAGCTGCTGACTAGCCTTTGGTTATCCCGATCGGTTATTTAATCAACCGACCAAGTCTGGTTTGGTTGGTTTGTAGTTGCACTGTATGTTCGTTCAAGTAGTGTTCTTTTGATGGACCATATGCATGGTATCTAATTCATAGACTCTTGTCTTTTATTTGGCAACTAAGTCACTAGGACATCTCCCAGTAGTCTGTTACTCAAGATTTATTGCAATGACGGTTTTCTTTGTCTCATTAACTTAACTTATCTTAGCCGAGTATCTGGTCAACCGGCGTTCAAGCATGATAATTTGATTACCTCATCCAACTCTCTGCGCATCCCATCAGGTATCTAATCACCTAAAGGTGCTCAAACGGTGCTTTTAATGCACCCAGTGCACTGTCTTTGCGACATATGCTTCCGGCCCCATCACTGGGCCCTTCGAGAACCCATTCAAGGTTTATCGGGACTTGCTTTTGTAAACGAAAACGATGTTAGAACACTTTTTCTTGAACTATGCTTCCGTCGAAGGGCTTTTATTGATATTATCAATCAAAACTTTAAAAAGCAAAAACTGGTCAGAAATAAGTAAAATCTGTAACTATTCTACACTAGACATAATATCTAGAAAGACTGAAAGAAAGAAGAAAAAGGAAACCCCTTAAGGGTAAAACATCTTCAAGTATTGGGTGTTGCTTGGCTAGGGTAACTCTCCTCCTTCGGGTCAGATAAGGTGATATGCTGCATGCCTAGCTAATCCGACCACCTGATAAGGTTTTTCCCACTTGTCTACTAAGGATCCAGCCACCTTATGCCTTATGTTCATGGATTACCCTTCTAAGAACCAGATCTCCAAGTTGGAACTTTCTCACCCGGATGTGCAAGTTGTAATATCTAGCAACCCTTTGCTGATAGGCTATGTTTCTTATCCTTACCATGTCCTTTCTTTCTTCCAATTCGTCTATGTTTTGCTTTAGCATCCCCACATTTGCATGTGTTACCTCGATCGGGACTATGATCTCTCATTCTCCTAAGATACTTGAAAATATGCTTGACTGCCATCCAGTGATTAGGACCAGGTTTTGATTGAAACCTGCTAACTATGCCAACAGCAAAACAAATATCTGGTCTAGTGCAGAGCATTGCATACATGAGACTTCCAATAGCCAAGGCATATGGAACTCTACTCATGAATTGCTCTTCATGCTCATTCTTAGGAACTTGTTCCTTAGAAAGTTTGATTCCATGTCTGAAAGGTAGAGAACCTAGACAAGATTTTATCTATGTATGAAGCTTGGGATAATGCAATCGTTCTATTCTTTCTATCCCTTATTACTTGGATACTAAGAATATAACTTGCTTCTCCTAAGTCCTTCATATCAAATTGTTTTGCTAACCATTCTTTTACTGATGTCAATACACCTACATCGTTTCTGATGAGTAGTATATCATCAACGTAAAGAGCTAGGAAAACCAACTTGTTGCCTTTAATCCTTTTGTGTACACAAGGTTCGTTAAGGTTTTGAATAAATCCAAAACCTTTCACAGCTTGATCGAACCTTATGTTCCAGGATCTGGATGCTTGCTGCAGTCCATATATGGATCTTTACAACTTGCATACCCTTTCCTCTTCGCCTTTTTCAAAGAATCCTTCCTGTTGCATCATATAGATGAATTCGTCAAGACTTCCATTAAGGAAAGTTGTCTTGACGTCCATTTGCCAAATCTCTTGGTCTAGAGATGCTGCAATGGATAAGAGTATCCTTATGGATTTAAGCATGGCCAGAGGAGAGAAGGTTTCCTCGTAATCGATACCTTCTTTCTCTGTGTAACCTTTAGCTACTAATATAACTTTAAAGGTTTCCACCTTACCATCCATACCTATTTTCCTCTAGTATACCCATTTGCACCCAATGGGTTTTATTACTTTAGGCAAGTCTACAAGAGATCAGACTTTGTTTAAGTACATAGACTCAATTTTAGATTGTATTGCCTTTTGCCAATGGCAACAATCAACATCCTCCATAGCTTCCTTGTACGTATAGGGATCATCCTCGTCCGGGAGATTCTCCACTGGTTCTCCTAGAACGATGTATCTCTCAGGTTGTCTACTAACCCTCCCATTACGATAAAGAATGGTAGGTTTTTGATCTTGTTATGGTACGTAACTTACAATTTGGCTAGGTTGTGAAACCTCTTGTCGAATTGTGTCTCCTGAAAGCTCATTCAGGACAATTATACTTTTAGGCACAAAATCATTCATGTAGTCCTTTTCAAAAAACTTAGCAATTGTCGAAACAAATACTTTAAGATCTGAAAGACTATAGAAATAATATCTTTTGGTTCCTTTTGGATACCCCACAAATATGCATGTTTCGGAACGGGATTCCATCTTTTATCTTTCCTTTTAACACGTGTGCAGGACATCCTGATCGAGCCGAAAATGTCATACATTTTGGCCCTCATATCCTTTCTCTTTGTCTCGTTCTTGGGTATTTTTATGTGTATTTATGCCTCTTTTGTTGATATTGCAGGCATTAGGTGAAAAATCAAGAAGCGGGATCAAAAGAAGACAAGTGGTGCAAAAATGGGGGAATTGAAGGCCAAAGTGCATGGGTAGCACCACCCGTGCAATTACTCATTCACCGAAAGAAGAATTTGGAGAAGATCTTAGTACAAGAGTAACTGCACGGGTATCACCCGTGGATTCACCCGTGCACATTGCCCAGACCAGAAGACACAGAAAGTGAGAATTGGTGGAAAAAGAGCTGAAATTGTAAAAATATGTGTGCAGATTATCCAACTTTAAAGGATCATATCTCCCTCCTCAGATTGAAACATGTTTTGAATTATATATTTTCGGAAATCCCCATGAGTCTAGTTTAATGGTGCATGTTCAATGACACATGATGATTTAGGTGCAATGAGACTATGCATGGTGTTTGAAAAGTATTTAAAGATTTGAAACAAAATTTCCCTCGTAATTCGCACGTTTGGCTTGTGTTTGTGAAACTCACAATGGTTGTCTCCACTATTAGAACAAAGTGCTTGAGCACCGAGTCCCCTCAACTTAGACACCAAAAGATTTAACTAACCCGTGTAATGCAAGTGAGACCCCTAAAGTGACTAAGAGCTATGAACAAACACACAAAACATCCACAAATTCGCCACAAACACTTTGCTAAGGATTATCTCACCAAGCTAATTAAGGCTCAAAAGTTTTGGCTAGGCAGCAAATTTGAAAAAAATAATGACACGAAAAATGACTCAAGACACAAAAAATAACGACTCACAGAGGTGTTCTACACCCTCAAACCAAAACCCAACATTGTCCTCAATGTTGAAGACAAGAGAGCCCGGCCTAGCGGCGCGCACCAACCGACGCATCACAAAAACCTAGGCCCTAATCAAACATAATCAATGCCCACAAAATAAAAGACACAACACTGGCTCATAACAAAATATGGCATCTTATGTAAATATGGCAATTAAACTTTAAAATTCAGCCACATCAAGCATCTAGTACCAAATTTTCGGAAAGTGGGAATTAACCCCCAAACCAATTTCTATCATATGCTCATTCCTGTACAGGTATATGTATGCAATCAAAACCCCCAAACCGTGTTGGGCTATATAAAATGAAAACCTGTATATCCACAAAAGCCTCCTGCTCATCTCAACAAAAAGAATAAATCAATAAACTCATAATATGGACTTTAAAATTGTATCCTCAATTACAGGCATCTTCTCTCATTCACAAATATATCCACGCATGCAACCCAAAACTTGATATTTACCAAAGAATACTCGCATTCATTCTGTTAAAAGCCAAAACTGGCTAAGGACCAAAGGAAAATTTTCAACCTTCCAGACCTGGCTCCATGCCCGAAAGTTTCCAACAGGAGACCATTCTACCCAAAGCCGAGCTACGATACCACCCCGCAGGAACAAGGACGGGCTCCTGAAACATCCGGGATAGAGCCCGGAATGATCAGATCTAGTCCGCATCACCAAAACTGAAAACAAGAAATTCCCCTAAGTCGAGGTCACCTCGCAATTTCTCTAGAAACTCACATATACCTCGTTGATACAGGGGGATGATGTCCCTAGGAAGCTGCACCTAGCTCCGAAAGGTCAAGGGAAGCCGCACCTAGCTTCAAAAGGTCAAGGGAAGCCAGATCTGGCTCCTAGCAAGACGAAACTTCTCAGATATCGAGGTCGAAACACTGATCGACCTCATTAGTTGATGCACCACACCATGATACATTCAACGACCCCTATGGAAATCATGCCAGACCCGAAGATACACAGTATCACATCCACAGATATTATACACGTGCAGAACAAGTAATAGAGTTTGAATGGGAAACAAATTGATTTCCAAGATATCCTCAACGGAGCAATTAACTCAAAGTCAACTACATTTAAAGGTAAAAATCCCGTCCGATAAGAGGGGGATGAGAAAATCAAGGGGAAATCAATGAGTTCAAACCTATGAAGACATTGTATAAAGGAGGGACTTCCTCCTTCAGAAAGAAGAGACTACTATTCGACAGGCTTACGACAAATACCCGACCATACTCTAGAGAGAATTGAGAGCAATTTTGAGAGAAATTTGTATACCATACACGTTCAATAAAGAAAATATTTTTGCTTTCTTTTGGGTGATAAATTGTATCATTATTCCTTGTCATTTTATAAAACATTGTTACACATACGATCAATCTTGGCCACCACCTACGTTGTAGTGGTCTCGAGGGTGTTAACTGAGACTTCTCGTCTTGAGCAAAATTTCCATTAACACTTTCTGGCGCCGTCTGTGGGAAAGATCCTTACACCCAATTAATCAATTACTTGGATTTACATTTTGTTGTTTTACAGGAACTATGAGGCTCCGCTCTTCCCAAGGCCAACATAGAGTTGCGAAGCAAGCTCCGGCGAGGCTAACACGAAAGGCCCCAAGAAAGGGGAGAAAATCTGGATATGGTAGTCAAGCTCCGGTCCAAAAAACCAATGCGCGGACTTCTGGCCACCCTGTAGTGAGCCAGGCCGCGCTCGACCAACAAGCGGCAGCCTTCGTAGAAACCATCCGCGTCCGCCTGCTCGCTGAAGGTATCACAATCCAGCCAACCAACCTGAATGACCAGGGAGAGCCGAGCAGGCTCGGAGCTAGGCCACCTGTTTTCGATCGCCTGGGACCTCCTCTTCCAGAGCCGGCTCGAGATAAGCCAGGGCCCCAATGTTCGATCCGAGATAGGCTGGGACCCATGCCCCCAGTTCCGAAAAGACCTTCACAGTATCAACCCAGGCGAGTTAAGTCTGCCGCAGATGGTTTTACTCGGAAGCCACGAGAGCTATCTCATCCAACTACATCTAGGGAGACCACCCGGGCCCTAGAGAAGGAAAGTAGACAAACTCCCCGAATGAATCCTATCCATGAGGAGGACCGGATAGAAATTGCCAGTTCATCGGAAAGACTCGACAGTGAAGAATCTGAGGTCAACTCGAAGAAACCTGGGAACAAGCGACTGAGGGATTAGCTGGCAAAGCTACAAAAAGAGGTCCAGTAGATAAGAAAAGGAAAGAGTAAGGAGGACAAAAAGGATCCCCTGAGCGAGATGAACGCTCCCTTCAATAGGAGGATCTGGGAAGCGGAGCTCCCCCTAAAATTCAAAATGCCAGCAGATATGTTCTCCGGAACGGAAGATCCTCTAAGCCACCTAGAGAGTTTCGTTCAACAGATGGAGGTCCAGAACACTACCAGAGCAGCTATGTGCAGGATGTTTCCAACGACCCTAACCGACTACGCGAAAACCTGGTTCAGGAAGCTGCCTGTTGGCAGTGTGGATTCTTTCACGAAATTATCAACAGATTTTTGCTCGTAATTCCAAGGGGTCAAACCTCGTCCGAAAGATCCCATACACCTCCAATATGTGATTCAGGAATGGAGTGAGACTCTTCGGTCGTACGTGGAACGTTTTCACAAGGAGGTCATACAAATGGAAGTTTTCATAGAAAAAGAAACCCTCACCAACTTCAGGCGGAACCTATGGACGGGAAAGCTTTTCTGTTCCTTCGCCAAGAGACCTCCCGAGACTTACCAGGAGGCTTACGACCGGGCTCTTGAGCAGGTCGAGAATGACGAACAACTCAAGGTCAAGATGGAACACGACGACATGAGAACGACAAAGCGTCTGAAAAAAGAAGCCCGCAAATTTGAGCTAGTGCAGAAAACTCAGAATAAACCTGCCAACAGGTCGAACTATTGCATCCCTGCTCCTCAGCATAGGCAAGAAAGATATCCAGCAAAACGAACCCCTCCCCGGGCTTCACCACCTCCCAGGACTGTGGCCTCCATAATGCAAGGGGAAAAAGGGTATGACTACTACACCCCTTTGAATGCTTCCAGGGAAATGGTCTACCTCGCTATACGAGATAAAGGGTTGCTCCAAAAGCCCGCAATCATGAAGGCCTCAGCGGACAGGAGAAACCGGTACAAGTACTGCGACTTCCACGAAGACGTGGGCCACAACACCTCAAAGTGCTATAATTTGCGCAACCAGATTGAAGCCCTGATAAGGGGGGGATGCTTGATTGAGTTCTTACAACAGGTCAGAGATAACATTCAGACTGGAAGAGAGGTACAAGCTAAAATCTGTGAAGAAGCAGAAAAGAGGAAAGGGGAACAAGCTGACTTAATGCAACAGATCCAGGTGATACACACTATCAGCGGAGGTCCTACACTAGCTGGAGTTTCCAATAACTCCTGAAAAAACCATGCAAGAAAGATTCCCCCTATCGGAGAAAGTCGGGGGATCTTCGAAGTCAGCCAGAGCCCGACAGAGCCCTCCCAGTCAGTGCAAATCGTTTTCACTGAAGCTGATGTCTTCAACACCGTGCAACCTCATGATGATCCCATGGTAATCACGATACAGATCGCCAACTGTCTGGTCCATCGCGTGCTCGTGGATACAGGTAGTAGTGTAGATATCCTCTTCAAGGATACCTTGGAAAAATTAAACCTGAAGCAATGTTGTTACAACAGTTGTACCACTCCACTTTATGGGTTCACTGGAGATTCGATCATACCAGTGGGGTCGATGATCCTCCCAGTAATCATCAGAATCACCCCTCTCCAACAGAATGTTATGACCAACTTTGTTGTGGTTGACACCCCATCAGCCTACAACGCCATCCTAGGGAGACCATTCCTGTCCTCCTTGAAGGGAGTCTTGTCCATATACCACAACTTCCTGAAATTCCTGGTTGGAACCAAAGTAGGAGAGGTACGTGGGGACCAGCAGGCAGCCAAGAAATGCTACACAGTATCTGCCAATCCTACAGCCTTAGCAAAATAGTGTGTACATGTGGCATTAATCTAGGATGACATGGATACATCCCGGATAATCCAGGAGGAGAAGGAGCCCGCGAAACATCCTGGGCATCCGGAGAGCGAACCTATTATGCCTTACGAGGAAGAACGGAGTAAGGAGTGGGCCAGCGGGCAGCCCGTAGATAAACTAGAAGAGATACCCATCAGAAATGACGATCCATCCAAGGTCGTCAAGGTCGGGGCCACTTTTGATCCAGAAGTGAAAAGAGGACTAATTGACCTTCTCAGGGAGTTCAGCAACATCTTCGCTTGGAACCATGATGAAATGCTTGGAATCCCGGCGTCATTGGTCGCCCACCGACTAGCAGTAGATCTAACAGTCAAGCCTGTCAAGCAGAAGAGGCGTCAATTCAACGCTGATAGGAACGCTGCGGTGCAGGAAGAGGTTGAGAAATTGATCCAGGCAGGGTTTATCAGAGATGTACGCTACCCCGAATGGATCGCCAACGTGGTCATGGTTACGAAGGAGAAATGGGAAATGGCGTATGTGTGTCGATTACACCGACCTCAACCGGGCTTGTCCAAAAGACAGTTTTCATTTACCAAAGATCGACCAGCTGGTTGACTCCACTTCCGGAAATAAACTTTTGAGTTTTATGGACGCATTCTCAGGATACAATCAAATTAAAATGCACCCGGCTGACCAAGATAAAACCAGTTTCATTACTGGTAAGGCTTATACTGCTACAAGGTGATGCCGTTTGGTTTGAAGAATGCGGGGGCTACATACCAGCGGCTGGTTAACAAACTGTTTAAGCCCGAGATAGGAAGGACGATGAAAGTATATATCAACGACATGATCACAAAATCCCTAACCGCAAAAGGACATCATGAAGACCTTCGTAAAACCTTCCTCATACTGAGGGAAAACTAGATGCGGTTGAACCCCTCCAAATGTGCCTTTGGGGTAACAGCGGGGAAGTTTCTGGGCTTTATGGTTCATGAGAGAGGCATAGAAGCCAACCTAGAAAAAATCAAGGCTATCTTGGACCTGGAATCCCCAACCTCACTCAAGCAAGTACAGATTCTGACTGGACGTGTGGCGGCACTCAACAGGTTTATTTCTCGCTACACCGATAAATGTCTCCCTTTCTTCAAAGCCATCAAAAAAGGGAAAAACATGAAGTGGAGCCAGGAAAGCGAATGGGCTTTCCAAGCTTTGAAAGAATACCTAACAAGCCCCCCATTGTTAGTCAAGTTGGTTCTCGGAGATGAGTTGCAGATCTACCTGGCCGTATCAGAAACTGCAGTAAGCAGGGCTTTGGCTAAGGAGTGTAGGGTTTTCAAAGACCTATATACTATGTGAGTCATGCTTTGACATAATCATAAAGGAATTACATTCTCCTGGAAAAGCTCGTTCATGCTCTAGTGATCTCAGCGAGGAAGCTCCGTCCCTATTTTCAAGCTCACACAATAGCAGTGGTGACGGACCAACCCCCCCGCCAATTCTTGCAAAGACCAGACGTGTCTGGAAGGCTAGTCTTATGGGCCCTAGAGCTCACTCAGTACGATTTAAAGTATAAGCCCCGGACTACGAATAAGGCATAGGTTTTGGCCGACTTCGTGGTAGAATTTTCAGTGATCCCAGCTCAAGATGATCCTTTAGTATCAAATGAGGTCCCTGAAAAGATATCCGAGGTCGACAATTGGCCAGAAGGCTGCAAGCCATGGACCCTCTTTACAGATGGAGTGTCTGGGCAAGCCGGGGGAGGAGCTGGCATAGTTTTAATAGATCCAGAAGGGACTGAATTCTTTCACTGTTTTAGATTCGAGTTTAAAGCTACCAATAATGAAGCGGAGTATGAAGCCTTCCTAGCCGGGATGAAGGTAGCCATCGAACTAAAGGCCGATTACCTACAAATCAAGAGCGATTCATTGCTTGTTGTAAATCAGGTGACTAGGTCTACCAGGCAAAGGGAGATAATATGGCTGCCTACCTAAAGCTAGCTAAGCTGCTAAAAAGTAAATTTAAGGGGCTCAAGATCGATCAGGTGTCTCGACACCAAAACCATCGCGCAGATGTTCTGGCTAAAATAGCGGCGAACGGAGGCCAAACCCTACCACGGGGAATTCCCCTCCAAGTGATCACCCAACCAAGCACAGCCACAAATGGAGAAATCTGCTCCCTGGATCGCCTGCCTTGCTGGATGGACCCAATTGTTGCCTACCTCCTTGAATGAGAGCTTCCCGAAGGGCCCGACCAAGCTCGAAGAATTAAAAGGCTATTAGTCCGATACTGTATGGTGGACGGGTACCTCTACAAGAGGGGCAGATCCCTCCCCTTACTTAGGTGCTTGCATCCCGATGATGCTAAATGGGCATTGAGAGAGGTCCACTCTGGGGACTGTGGAAACCATATAGGTGGGGAAGCTCTAGCCTATCAGGTGCTTCGTATGGGGTACTATTGGCCGACCATCCACCAAGACGCAAAGAGTTTTGTGCAATCTTGCGAGCCTTGTCAAAGAAATTCAAACTTGAACCATCAGCCACCCGAGCGACTGTCGTCCCTCAGTTCACCTTACCCCTTTGCCATGTGGGGAATCGACCTTATTGGGCCACTCCCGACCGCTCCCGGACAGATGAAACATCCTATCGTGGCTATCGACTACTTCACAAGATGGGTCGAGGCAGGGCCTCTTTCTCGGATATCAGATAAGAATACGACCAAGTTCATCAAGACCAACGTGGTATGCAGATTTGGGACCTCTCTCATCATTATAGCTGACCTAGGGAAGCAATTCGACAACGCCCGGTTCAAAGACTTCTGCAAGGGATTGGGGATCGACCTCAGGCTCACTTCAGTGGCTCATCCCTAGACTAATGGGTTGGTAGAATCCCCCAACAAGACTATCAAGAAACTCCTAAAGAAGAAGCTCCAGCAGAGGAAAGGTAAATGGGCCAAAGAGCTACCAGAAGTCCTCTGGGCATACCGGACTACAAAGAGAACAGCTACTGGGGAGACACCTTACTCCCTGGCTTTCGAGGTTGAAGCAGTCCTCCCCATCGAGCATAAATTGACCTCATTCAAGGTACAGCACTTTAAGCCCGAAAGTAACGAAGTCAAGCTCCGGGCTAATCTAGACCTCTTAGAAGAAAAACAACACCGGGTAGCAGAGAAAGTAGCGATCTACCAGAGCAAGATCGCTAGATACTTCAACCAAAAGGTCAGAGCTCGAAATTTCAAAGAAGGGGATCTGGTACTTAGGAAAGTGACCCTGAACACTCGGAAAAGGTCAAATGGAGTCTTAAGTCCCAATTGGGAAGGGCCATATTTGAAAAAGCTAGTTGTTCGCAATGGAGCTTATAAACTCGAAGACATAGACGAACGATCCATTGACCACACTTAGAATGCAGATCATTTGAGGAAATAGCTCAATAGCCTTCCTGATGCCTTGGTCGGGCTACCACCCCCAAGAAGGGTCTGAGTGTAGGAGCATAGTTGCCTTCCAGATCTTGAGACCAGGAAATAGCTAAATAGCCCTCATGATGCCTTGGTCGGGATACCACCCCCAAGAAGGGTCTGAGTGTAAGAGCATAGTTGCCTTTCAGATCCCGAGACCAGGAAATAGCTCAATAGCCCTCATGAGGCCTTGTTCGGGCTACCACCCCCAAGAAGGGTCTGAGTGTAAGAGCATAGTTGCCTTTCAGATCCCGAGACCAGGAAATAGCTCAATAGGCCTTCTGAGGCCTTGTTCGGGTTACCACCCCCAAGAAGGGTCTAAGTGTAATAGCATAGTTGCCTTTCAGATCCTGAGACCAGGAAATAGCTCAATAGCCCTCCTGAGGCCTTGTTCGGGCTACCACCCCCAAGAAGGGTCTGAGTGTAAGAGCATAGTTGCCTTCCAGAGCTCGAGACTAGGAAATAGCTCAATAGCCCTCCTGATGCCTTGGTCAGGCTACCACCCCCAAGAAGGGTCTGAGTGTAAGAGCATAGTTGCATTCCAGATCTCGAGACCAGGAAATAGCTAAATAGCCCTCATGTTGCCTTGGTCGGGCTACCACCCCCAAGAAGGGTCTCAGTGTAAGAGCATAGTTGCCTTCTAGATCTCGAGACCAGGAAATAGCTAAATAGCCCTCATGTTGCCTTGGTCGGGCTACCACCCCCAAGAAGGGTCTAAGTGTAAGAGCATAGTTGCCTTCCAGATCTCGAGACTAGGAAATAGCTAAATAGCCCTCATGTTGCCTTGGTCGGGCTACCACCCCCAAGAAGGGTCTGAGTGTAAGAGCATAATTGCCTTCCAGATCTCGAGACTAGGAAATAGCTAAATAGCCCTCATGTTGCCTTGGTCGGGCTACCACCCCCAAGAAGGGTCTAAGTGTAAGAGCATAGTTGCCTTCCAGATCTCGAGACTAGGAAATAGCTCAATAGCCCTCCTGATGCCTTGGTCGGGCTACCACCCCCAAGAAGAGTCTGAGTGTAAGAGCATAGTTGCCCTCTAGATCTCGAAATAACTAAGTAGCCCTCCTGATGCCTTGGTCGGGCTACCACCCCCAAGATGAAAAAAGAAAAGAAAAGAAGAAAATAAATAAATAAATAAAATGTTTGTTTTCGTGTGCAGGATCAAGATCATCATAATTCCCTACCCAAGTTTTAATTGCTACTACGGATGCAACTCTGGTTCCTATTCAAGACCAGAAATGAAATAAGAATTCTCAAAAGCGAGTCGATTTCTCATTAAAGATAAAGGGAGCCTATCCCCCGGTAAGGCTACATCCATCCAACGGGGAGCCCAACCCCCGAGCTCTGGCTATAAAAAAAAGGGTGAAGAAAGCTAATAAGGGCAAAACGAGGTGCCCACCCCCTTTTTTCCAGGCAATCAAAAACAAGCCATGAACGAACTGCTTCAAGCTTTGGGACTCTCCTGGTTCTCCTCCGCCGGTGCTCCTACTTCTTACTGATCCTCGCCATCGACCCCTTCTTCAGGTAGCTGTCCATCTTGGTTATCCTCACCGACCGCCCCTCTATTTAGAGTCTCCATCTGTTGATCAGCAGGATCTTCCTCCAGGACTTCATTAATCACGTCCATAACCTCAGCCGGGATAGCCGCATCAAGAAGGGCAGCCATGGACCCCGTCTGGCTCCTGTCGACCTCCATCTCTATTAAGAAAGGCTCCTTAGATAGGCTCATAACCTCTTCACCAACTCTCGACTGGTCCTCCTCAAATCGAGAGGACAAAACTTTACTGGAAGACTCCCCGGGACCTGAGGTAGTAAAGGTAGGAGGAGGGAATGGAGGATCTGTCTGGGCGGGCTATTTTCCAGCTCCTACTTGGCTCGAAGAAACCACCTCGTCGCCTTCAGGGCTAGATATCTCAGCAGCCTTAAGCATTATTTCCTGTCTATCCCAGCCGGCAATAGATGACAAATCAAAGGGAGGAGGAAGAGCTTCTGCGGCCTGAAAGGAAGCGTAGAAATATCCATCGCTGAAGGAGGTCTCCGCGTCAGCTTGCAGCTTGGTCACCTGAGTAATCAGAGACTGATTCTCGAGGTCCAACTTTTTAGCCTCAGACCTCCAGGAATCCCTCTGTCTAGCCCGCCGGAGAGATTGAAGACGCTCCTGATCAAAAGATTGCTTCATCCTCTCATGGTCACAGCGAAGCTCATCCATCTCGACCTCGACCTTTTCCTGGTTGGAAGTCATCTCTTCCACTAAAGATTGAGCCTGCTTGAGCAATTCCCTGGCTTTCTCGGCTTCGGCTGCAGATTTTGCAGCCCGGTTGCGGAGGAGGGATACCTGCTGGCCCATCGCTACATTAAACATGAAGGCCTACAAAGTACAGAACCCGAGTTAGAAACTGAACAAATTAACAAGAGTAGCAAGAAGTAAATACAATTACCTCAGCTAAAATAGCAGACCCCTTGGTAATCAGGATGTCCACAGGCATGGAAGCCATCGTGGAGATCCCACTGCCCGGACAAGACGCGATGAATTGTTCCAGGACTTCATCCTGCCCTATCGAGCTTGACTGAGGCCGGGAACGGCTGGAAGGAACCCTTGCGACACCCTTCCCAGAAACCTCTGAAGCTTTGGTTGTTGGAAGCGCAGCGGAATCAGGAGGTTGAGTCGAGGGGGTAGCAACTTTAGCGACCACAACTGAAGGGACAGAAGCAGTCGGACCGACAACCTGGGGAGCTTTATCCAAAGCTCGGAAAGCCCGTGAAGTAAGAGTGGCCATCTTGGACCCAGCTGGAGAGATAGAAGAAGCAAGAGCAGTTTCGACCTCAGTGGAGGGAAGAGAAACTCTACCTTGAGGAGAGCGTGAGACGTGGCGGGTAGCCGGTTCAATGAGAGAAACTATGAATAAGCAAATTAAAAAGGAAAATGTTAGAACCAAGCTGAAAAAAAGGGAAGGCAAGGCAACTCAATGACACTTACTAGGAGTAGCGACTGAGATCTGCAAGTATTGGTTCACCCTACGAGGATCGAAGGTTTCAACAGTAGAGAACTTCAGGTTCAAATAATTCCGGGCTAAAATAGCCTTCAAGATGGCTTCGGACTCAAAAGGCAGGGAGTCCCGGTCCCACGAGGGTTTGTCACTGAAAGCCGTGAGAACCTCGAATTCATGCCCTCCAATGAAAATTGAGCTCCCCTAGTCCTTCCCCGCAAGGATCCACTCTTCTTTCCAAGCGGGGTCCTTCTTCGAAGCACCAGGAATGATGAAATTGAGCTTGTTCTTGGCCTTAGCATAAAACTGGCCTCGAGGAGCGCCAGACAGGCTCCCAATCTGGAAAAGATAGGCCAACTCCTCTGCACCCGGCTCCCTCGTCACCTTACTCAACTGGCATTATTCCCTCCATAATATGAGGAAACCAATCAGATGCCTCCAGAAGCCAGGCGTCAACTGGAGGGGAGCAAGCTGGATGGCGTTAAGAGCCAGCCGAAAAGTCGGATGAAGGGGAAGCCTGACCCCGTTCTCGAGAGCTGCCACATGAATCGGAAGCACGCCTTTGGGGGGTTGAAGAACTCGTAATTTTTGGGAGGCACCGAGATAGATACGCTGTCGGGGATGCCAAACTTCGACCTCAAGCGGTCAATCGAGATCGGATCGATGATGGAATCTGGGACAACCCGGAAATCATAAGGAGGAAGCCTCTCCAAAAGGGGGCCAGAAGCAGAGACCCGATGTTCTCCTGCGGCGTCACCGCCCACTTCTTTGTCGGAATCTTCGTCGGTGATATCCAAAGGATGGTCAGGATGGTTGGAGAACCCAGTCCCAATGGATACATTCCTACTTGACCGCCGACGTTGTGGGTTAGGCGAGGAATCATCGCCGTCTCAACTCCTCCTAGCCCGTTTCCCCAGAGCAAAACTGACGACCTCCTCACCGTCAACTATGGAGTCAACTGAATCGCGGCTGGTTTTCGACATAGTAAGAGTCAATAAGGATGAAGAATGAAGAAAAAGGCAAGCTTGGAAGAAAGGCTATGAGTGAAAATATTTCTTAGCAAAAATTTTAGTTCGGAGATGTGAGGAAGACATGGAGATAAGTAGATATATATTGGCAAGAGGGCAACAGTGCGAGCTATCGAGATCCTCGGTTGGTAACGGTAAAGAATCTCGGGGACTACCGTAACGTAACCGGATTAACTCAAAAGCAGGCTAATCAGCTCACGCCACGTCACTTACGCAATTAAGATGGAGATCTCCCTAAGATTCTGGTAACGGTAAAAAATCTCGGGGACTGCCGTAACGCAATCAGATTAATTCGGAGATAGCATCAGGTCGCTTTAATGAGGGGATTTCCCCTATATTCCAGTAACGGTAAAAAAGGGAAAGTTTCCCAAATAAAATAAAAATCTAACCCCAACCCCAAGCTCGACATCTGGTGTTCAAGTCAAAGAGGACTTCTGTTAATAGCCAAAACTGGCTAAGGACCAAAGGAAAATTTTCCACCTTCCAGACCTAGCTCCATGCCCGAAAGTTTCCACCAGGAGACCATTTTACCTAAAGCCGAGCTACGATACCACCCCGCAGGAACAAGGACGGGCTCTAGAAACATCCTGGATAGAGCCCAGAATGATCAGATCTAGCCCGCATCACCAAAACTGAAATCAAGAAATTCCCGAAAGTCGAGGTCACCTCGCAATTTCTCCAGAAACTCACCTATACCTCGCTGATACAGGGGGATGTCCCTAAGAAGCCGCACCTAGCTCTGAAAGGTCAAGGGAAGCCACACCTAGCTTCGAAAGGTCAAGGGAAACCAGATCTGGCTCCTAGCTGGACGAAACTTCTCAGATATCGAGGTCGAAACACTGATCGACCTCATTAGTTAATGCACCACACCATGATACATTCAACGACCCCTATGGAAATCATGCCAGACCCGAAGATACACAGTATCACATCCACAGATATTATACACGTGCAGAACAAGTAATAGAGTTTGAATGGGAAACAAATTGATTTCCAAGATATCCTCAACGGAGCAATTAACTCAAAGTCAACTACATTTAAAGGTAAAAATCCAATCCGATAAGAGGGGGATGAGAAAATCAAGAGGAAATCAATGAGTTCAAACCTATGAAGACATTGTATAAAGGAGGGACTTCCTCCTTCAGAAAGAAGAGACTACTATTCGACAGGCATACGACAAACACCGAACCATACCCTAGAGAGAATTGAGAACAATTTTGAGAGAAATTTGTATACCATACACGTTCAATAAAGAAAATATTTTTGCTTTCTTTTGGGGGATAAATTGTATCGTTATTCCTTGTCATTTTATAAAACATTGTTACACATACGATCAATCTTGGCCACCACCTACGTGGTAGTGGTCTCGAGGGTGTTAACTGAGACTTCTCGTCTTGAGCAAAATTTCCGTTAACACGTTCAAATATCCACATATGCTCAAAAAAAATAGAAAATTAAGTGCAAGGGTTAAAGTTGGAAAGAATAAACCAATGTGGAAGCTAGTTGTAGACTCAAAATGAGTAGGTTCTCGCCCGTTTTATGAGCACTCTTGGCTTGCTCGTCCCTCCAAGACTTGCAAGTGGCCGGTGTGTTGAATCCAAGAGATAAAGAACCTAGCATTAAGCACCATTTCTGACCACAAAGGTTAACATTTCAAATCATCACAAGCTAAATATCCCAAAAACAAAATACTATCCATCATCATCCAAACTAAAACATCCTAAAATAAAACAAAACAAGAAAATCATACTGAAATCAAAATGAAATGCACTCCTAGATAACTAAAGCAACTCTAATTAAAGTTCCCAACTATGGCAAGCTAAATAAATCAATCAATCATCAAAATCTAACTCCTCCCCCTCTATCATAGGTCCCTTCTATTTTGGATCCAGCTGTACTCTGAGCCTCTCCTCATTCTCTCTCCTTGATATCTCCTTGGCCGCCTGGAAATTAGGATCAATTGCATGACCTCTTGAAGTGAACTCTAGTCAAGTGGCCTGTTTCTTTCTTCTGGAGTAAGGGATCAAGTTCAAGTCCTTCCCCATTTCTGTGAAATTTGTCCACAGATCTTCCATACTGTCTTTAACAGTCCTGATCTCTGTGGTTAAAGTGGATTTAAGTGAATCCACTGAGGTCTAAAGACTAGACATCCCTTTGATCAACTGTTCCTAAGGTCTAAAGGCTGGATATGTTGTATACAGTTCAATATGGTGGCCATCTCGAAAGACACATTCGTCCAGTAAGTTCTTGGCCTGAGAGAGTGGGAAATGAACACATGCCAGAAACCAAGTTCCATCTTTAAGTTGTTGCGTTTGATTGGGAATGTCGGATTCACTCAGAAGTCCATTGGATTTATGAATAAATCATTAGCGAGGTCTAGGTTATTCTTCACAAAGCAGTCATCCTAAGTCACTCCATTCCTCAATCTATTCCAGATTTGATTATCATCAGGAAGTTCCGTTCAAAAATACCTTTGGATGTTGTCAATGTTCATCTGTACCTCTACACCTCTGACCATTACAGCCACCCCTCTCATGAAATCATCGGGAACCATTCCTTCATAAAACTCTTGCATAATCCTTCTACAGAAACGGGGCGGTATGCTAACAAAAGATTGCCATCCCCTCTCTTGCACTCTGGTAGGAATTTGGGTGCCTGCAAGCTCTGATATGGCAATGCCTCGCTCTTCTACAATATTACTCTGTCCAAAGTACTTCAATCGCCTCTCGAAATCTTTGTTCAATGTGCATAGAGGTAGAGAAGGTAGCTTCTTCTTCTTGCTTGATCCTTGTTTTTTCGCAACCCCCTTAGTTTTTCCTGACATCTGCAAAAGAAAATGCTCAATTAAAGATACACATTGTGGTATGAAGGAGTCAAAGAGAAATAGCTTGAATCAACTAAAAAATAGTTCTAGTGCCCTAGGTGCACGGGTATAGCACGGGTGAAGTACCCGTGTAGTTACCGGTGCAATTTCCTCAATCATTGTGCAGTTACTCAGTGCATGGGTATAGCACGGGTATGTTACCCGTGCATTCGCGGAGAACTGCGCTCTCTCTTTCCAACAGATTCTTGCTTTCACAAATCCAACACATCACAATTAATCAATTGATTCTTCAAAACACATTCAAACAATCATAGCACTATGATGGCATCTCTAAGCATTCATTCATGGCATCAAACACTCAAAAGAAAACAAACCCTAGAGACTATTTAGAGTAAATGAAGGAGAAGAGAGTATAGTAAATCATGTTAAATCAATTAAAACAAGTTTAGGGAGAGAAATATTCATACCTTTGTTCTGGAAATTGAAGAAGTAGGTCTCAAGGTTTACCTTAGGGTTTCAAGAATGGAAATGGTTGATTTTGTGATCCCTACCACGAAAATGTCACCTCATATATATATATATATATATGTGCTCGCGATAGCACGGGCATAGCACGAGTGCAGTACCTGTGCAGTGACCCGTACATTTTCCTTCAAGTGAATCCCTTCCTCCGGTACACGGGTGACTGCACGGGTATAACAATGGCGTGCTACCCGTACAGTTTCTCTGTTTGCCACCCTTCAACACCTTTCTTGCCTTCTTGAAATCTTGTGCCCAGATCGGATTTCCTGCACATGAAAACCTTGTAAATGAACTATATTTGCCTTATTTACCATATAACAAAGCTAAAACTCATATTCACACTATCAAGGCTATTATCTACCTTACTCAAAGATATCACAAAAAAATTTCTCAAGACTCACAACCATCAATATTCAATGCTCTCAAGGATATTTCATAATCAATGTGAATAATAATGCATGAGAAAATAATTTGTGACATCCAACCATACTTTTAAGAAATCTATCAATGTAAAGTATGTTTGATGGGATTTGAGTCAACCCCAGGTGGCTTTACTAAGTGAAGGGATTCATTTCTCTTGACAACCCAAATGGGTGCCAAGGTTCTTTCTAGAGAATCCTTCTCTCTCACCCTTACGGCATCCACTAAATCTTTCCTAACCCATATCTTTCTAACTCCCCTTGGGTTCCTCCTAGACTTATTTTTAAAATTTGTAACCCTTTGAAACTTGTAACAATGGGCCTTAATGTGCCCGAGCTTAGAACAGAAATAACAAGTTGGAAGAGTATAAGGAACACTCCCTCTTTGATTGAAACTTTGAGGCCTCCTTGAGTGTTGCACTTTGAGTGAGTTGACTTCTTTCTCCATCTTGTCTAATTCCACTATGTAGTCACACTCCCTTACTTTTGCAATCTTCAAGGCCTCCTCCTTCTTCTTAAGTGCTTCCTCCACCTCTCCTAATGCATTTGACTTCTCTTCAACCTCAATCAAGAGCCTCTTCATTTTTCTTCCATATTTTTCTTCAAACTTCTTCGAGAGCTTAGCTAATTTAATTAGGTCTCGCGAGATAGCTTTCTTTTCACCTTCCACCTTAGCAACTTTCTTCTCAAACTTTTTGTTGATGTCAGAGAGTTCTTGCACTTTCTTCTTCAATGTCTCATTCTTCTCCTTAAGGAGTTCTAATTTTTGATGAAGCTTTTTGTTCTCATTTTCGAACTCCATCTCTCATTCTTGTTCAAAATCTCTGGATACCTCTTCAAGTATCTTCTCATCAAAGATTGTTTCTTCCATTTTCACGGCTTCATTTCATCAATGCCGTCTTGATGGCCTTCCTCCATCTCTGTAGCTAACTCCAATGCCCTCACAAGGTCACAAACTTTGTTATTGTTCATTTTTTCTTCGGTACTTCCAACACAAAACATCCTTCGAAAAGTCTCTCATTAGGTCGGTCAACATAAAATTCGACTCGGTTACCACCACAGCTGAAGGACAAGTGCCTCGAAACCACATTTACTTCCATACCAGCTGTGGCCATAAACGATCTCCCTAGAAGCAGTTTCCACTTCATCTCATGAACTTCATCATCCTTCACTTCTAGCACAAAGAAATCAACTGGGACCTTAAGTCCATGGATGTCCAATTGTACATCCTCAACTACTCCACAAGGAGTCTTTGGAGAGTTGTCAGCCATCTTGAGTTTAGTTTGAGTGGTCTTCATGGGTTGTAGCTTCAGTTGTCTATATACCTCCAAAGGCATCATATTGACACTTGCCCCCATATCTAGCACTGCCCCCATTTTTCCTGACTCTCCATTGGTGACTGGAATGATGAAGTCACCAGGATCCTCCAGCTTCACTAGAGTAGTTTCCTTTGACTTGACTGTCTTTTCTTGTATAACATCTCCAACAACAATATTTGTGTCATGAGTTTCCTCACCTAGGGCCAACTCTTAATTCTTCCCTAGAATTCCCTCCATCACTTTAACATGTTCATTATGGCTCTGAGACTTCCCTTTGACCTGCCTGGGCAGAGCTTTTGCAATTTGAGAAACTTGAGTCTCCAATCTCTTTATTGAGGCATCCATATTATTTGCCCTTTGCTCATTTGACTGTATATAACTCTTCAACATTTGCTCATTTGCACTCTGGAGTTTCTGATAGCTATTGAAGCTTCATCTGTTGCCTTAATAAAGTCTCTCAGTTCTTCTCCAAGTGATCTAACTTTCAGTTGATAAGCATTTGCTTGCGTGTTGAAATTTCCCTATGGGTTATTACTATAGCTTCCCCACTGGTTATTGCTTGCTCCACCTTGATTGTTGTATCTGTTGTATCCTTGATTCTGATATGTTTGATTGTTCACACTGTTGTTGTTGTTGTTGTTGCTCTAAGAAAAATTAGGATGGTTCCTCTGTTGGAACCCCGTTCAGTGGTAACGCAACGGAAATAGGTTTTAAAAATTTTATACAGATCATAAACTATCTGGGACCAGTGAACTTAGGATCGCAATTCTTTTTCGGGAACTAATACATACAATATGTAAACACAGGAAATTGTAATCAATATATTAAAAGAAAATTTAGAACCTTACCAACGTCTGGAGCCTCATTCACTTTACGATATGCTCCTGGTCTATATCACTGATCTTCCTAGCTATTCCCGGAACTGGTAACTGCGTGTGGGCGCGTCACGTACTTAGGAACTTAGGAGGATGTAGAGAGAATGAAGAAGAAACAATATCTTCCAAGAGAAAAAATACCTAGAACAATTCTAGGATGTTCAAAGAAAAAATATATTATTTTTTTTTTCTTTTCACTAGTGCACCCATGCACTATTCCTTTTTTCTTTTCACTAGTGCACCAACGCACTATTTCTTTTTTCTTTTTCTTTTTTTATTTTCGAACAGCACACTTATTTCTCTTTTTGTTACACACATTATGAGTTTGTATCATATACAAACTTTTGTGTATATCCTTTGTGTGCTATATTTTTGTTATCAATATATATCATATATATATATATATTATAACTAAAACTCTTTAATTGATATCTCTTTAGATTTTAAAACAAAATCTTTTAAAATTGATATCTCATATCTTTTATTTTAAAAAATAATTAAATATTTATTTTGAATTTAAACATTTAAATTTCAATTTCAATTTTTAATTTAATAAAATAAAATAATCATATTATCTTATTCTATTTAAAATCAAATATCAACTAACATCCTCCATTTAGTGATTAATAACAAAATTAAATAATCTTATTATTTAATTTATTTAATCACCATTAATCATTAATTAAATAATCTCATTATTCAATTATTTTCCGAATAAATACGTGTCACTTTCGTAACACAATTAATTGGACAATCCAATTAATTGACAGTGACCCTTGTTACCTAAATCGATCGGGCTAGCAAGGGGACCTAATGGACCCACAGTATTTTGAGCTCCAATAATCCTCGGAATCATTAATTAAACTCTTTCATTAATATTCCTTGATTATTAAGTTTGGTGTTATTCCACTAAAAACTCGAAGCTGCACTCTCTCAACTGCAGATGCTTTTACACAGACCGATACAACTCGGTGTCCATCGATATAGCTATTACACATGGTCTGACCCTCCACAGTAGTTCATAATTAGAGCTGGGTCATAATATCTGTTATACCCCTCTAATTACATATATCCTTTAAGTACCATTGATTCTTTAATGAACAATAAATCCTATTTCCTCACGGAATTAGTAGAGCGCTCATATTGTCCAAGCCCCGAATCAACCCTTAAGGGAACTACCATCTACTTCTCACAAGAAGGAGTGGATTCCATTATTGTGTACATACCTTCCCAGCCACAAGCCAAACTGCAATCCCAACATACGGAGTATATTGATCAGGAACTGCATCTGACCTCACCCATGGTATATCAAAGACCACGATCTAACCTGAAGGAGTCGATAAGACACTCAAGATTAAGATCACCCACATATAGCCATCATTAGTTGATATATATGAATCTCATCAATAAACGGATCTTGGTGAGAGATTCATATAGATCATGGCCCAGTCCTATATGATCACATCATACAAGGTGCTTCAATTCCCATATCTCATATGAATGATTCAGGATAGAATCACCGTACATTACAGAATGAACCGCAGCTATAGATTAACCACAAATAAAGTACCCATCTTTATTTGCTATCTATGGACTCTTTAGATTGCACGTCTCTTATTGTATCCATCCGTATATGACACTCATGTACACAGTTTGAGATTACATCCGGCAATCTAGGATGTTAATATATGCACAAGTTAACAAACAACACAACAAGAATGAATTGAACTTTTCTTTTTATTTATTTCATAAATCCATTTACAAATTACATCTTTAGGGCATAAACCCCAACAATCCTCCACTTGCACTAAAGCATGTGAGGCATGTTTCGTAACCTTAGACCATCTAGGTGACCCGAAAACACTTTAGCCGGTAAGGTCTTTGTAAATGGATCAGCACGATTGTCTGATGAGGCTATCTTGGTGACGATCACATTTCGTCTTCGTACTATCTCTCTAATAAGATGATACTTTCTCTCTATATGATTTCCTCTTTTGTGGCTTCTTGGTTCTTTGGAATTAGCCACAACACCACTGTTATCACAATAAAGTGTGATGGGCTTATCCAGATCTGGAACAACTTCCAGATCACTCAAGAACTTGCGGAGCCAAACAGCCTCTTTAGCAGCTCCCCAAGCGGCTACATATTCGGCTTCCATGGTGGAGTCAGCAATGCAAGATTGCTTAATACTTCTCCATACAATGGCTCCACCACCCAGGGTGAAAACTGATCCAGACGTGGATTTCCTAGAATCCCTGTCTGACTGAAAATCAGAATCTGTGTATCCTAACGGGATCAAATCCTGTCCGGAATACACTAGCATATAGTTTCTCGTTCTCTGAAGATACTTGAGAATAGTCTTGAAAGTAACCCAATGATCCAATCCTGGGTTGGACTGGTACCCGCTGACTACTCCCACTGTATAGCAGATGTCCGGTCTCATGCATAACATAGCATACATGAGACTAACTACTGCTGATGCATATGGTACACGTCTCATATCCTAAATTTCTTGAGGTGTCTTAGGACACTGTTCCTTAGACAAGTGAACTCCACGCATAGAAGGTAAATTACCTTTCTTGGAGTTCTGCATCGAAAATCGCACAAGAATCTTGTCGATATACGATGCCTGAGACAGTGATATGAGTTTGTTCTTACGATCCCTTATAAGTTGAATCCCTAGAACATAACTCGTTTTCCCAAATCTTTCATTTGGAATTGGCTAGCCAGCCAGCCCTTTACATCAGATAACATTCGCATATCATTCCCAATGAGTAGGATGTCGTCCACGTATAGGACTAAGAAAACTACCTTTTTTTTTTCTTTATCAGGATCTTCCATTGCATTTTTAAATGTCAATGGATCATCCACACTATCAGTAGAGACAACACTTTATCCCTCACCTATACCTAAATAGCGTTCAGGTTGTCTTACAACCCTCCCAATACGTCTAGGTCATAATGTATCCTGATCATGAACCATCTGACTCTCAGATGTTTGTGGACCAACAACTCTTGTTGATGAAGCACTAGTCTCACTAGGCTTCAACTAATTCAATACAATCTTGGAACGAGGTTTATGGTCACTAATATAATTGTACTCAAGAAACGTTGCATTTATCGATACAAATACTTAGTTATCTTCGGGACTATAGAAGTGTCCACCTCTGGTCTCCTTGGAGTATCCTACAAATAGGCAGACCAAAGATTTGGGGTCTAACTTTCCACTTCTGTTCTTCAGCACGTGTGCTGGACACCCCCATACGCGGAAATATCGCAAACTAGCTTTAAGATCATCCCACAACTCTAGGGGAGTCTTAGGAACAGATTTGGATGGCACTACATTCAAAATGTATGCCGCTGTTTGTAATGCATATCCCCAGAAGGAATTTGGTAATGATGAGAAACTAATCATAGATCTCACCATTTCTATCAGGGTTCTATTTCTCCTCTCCGCTACACCATTTTGCTGAGGTGTACCGGGAGCTGTGAGTTGGGAAACTATCCCATGCTCGACCATGAAATTTTCAAACTCTTGGTCAAGGTACTCACCTCCATGATCTGATCGTAGTGACTTGATAGTCCTAACTAATTGATTCTCAACTTCAGCTCGGAATTCTTTGAACTTTTCAAATGTTTCCGACTTTCCTTGCATCAGGTAGACATATCCGTATCTTGAGTAGTCATCTATAAAGGTGACATAATACTCACAGCCGTCCCTAGCTCTAACATTCATCGGTCCGTAGACGTCTGTATGTATGAGTTCTAGTGGCTCTATAACTCTAAGCCATTTTTCCAGTAAAAGGTCTCTTAGTCATCTTACCTTCTAAACAGGATTCACAGACAGGTAAGGTGCCAACCTTTAACTCACTTAAAGGTCCGCTTTTTACTAGTCTGTCTATCCAGTCAAGGTTGATATGACCAAGCCTTAGATGTTAGATATACGTGTCATTATCTAGAGAAATCTTATGTCGTTTTGTTTTTGGTTTTTCAACCTTAAACATTTCAGTGTTAAGCAGTGTAGTATGTATTAACGGTCTTAACACATACAAATTGTTTTCATTAATTCCTGAGCAAATATTCAGACCATTCTTTCCAATAATAACAAACTTATTATTAAAAGAAACAGAATATGATTGTTCTAACAACTTAGAAAGGGAAATCAAATTCCGTGTAAATCCAGGAATATAAAAAACATTGTTCAATAACAAAAAACTATTATTATTACAAAATTGTAATCTTATTGCTCCCACTGCTTTTGCTAACACGACATCCCCCGACCCCACATGCATTGAGAAGGCTCCCTCCTCTTGCTGTGTCTAAGAAACAGTCCACTACAAAGAAGAACAAACATGGTTAGTGGCCCCTGAATCAACTATCCAGGGTGAAGAATCATCTTCCACTAACAAGATTCAAGAACAAGTAAATCATATTTACCTTTCTTCTTCTTCTTGGCTACCTCCTCCAGGTACTGAGGACAGTTCCTCTTCCAGTGCCCGACCTTGTCGCAATGGAAACATTTTCCTTTGCCTTGGTCGGTGGAGGTGCCCTTCTTTTTGCTCTAGGCTTTCTTGTGTTTGGGCTTACCCCGCACCTTCCCAACAGACATCTTCCTCTTCTTATTATTGGAGGAAGATGGTTCAGCAACATTTGCCTCACCGGTCTTACTTTTGTTGTCCTTAGTGAAGGACTCAAAAGTAGCGAGCTCATTGAGCAACTGTGTGAGACTGAACTTTAACTTGTTCATCCCGTAGTTGCTCTTAAACTGATCAAAACTCTTCGGAAGAGTCGTCAGTATGATGCTCACTTGACTGGGTTTGTCAATGGCCCCGCCATTGACTTCTGCCGTGTTGAAGTAGGACATCATGCTCAGGACATGTTCCCGAACTGATGTACCTTCCTTCATGCGAGCGAGCATAGCGGAATGAACAGCTTCATGTCGCTTTTGCTCGGAGGGCTGCCCGAACATAGCTTGCAATGACTCCATAATTTCGAATGCTGTAGTCATTGCTTTGTGCTTTGTGACAAGCACGTCTGTCATAGAAGCCAACAGATATGTTTGGGCCTTCTCATCAGATGAGACCTATTGCTGGTATGCCTCACGAACAATTCATGTGCCATTGGCAGTAGGCACCGGAGGACATTCCTCCGTAAGCACAAACTTGAGGTCTTTGGTGACCAATATTGCATTAATATTAAGTTTCCACTTAGTGTAGTTATTGCCAGTTAATTTGTCGTTTGCTAGAATTTGAAGTAATGCAAAAGACATAATTGCTGAAATAAATAAAACATTCATTCAGTTATTTATTAAAACAAGTGCGAGTGCATTGGCATAAATTTAAACATGATGCATGAACATGTTTAACAAACTAGAAATACCCAAAAACAGTTACTATACCACGACAATCCAACATACCACAAAGAAGTGCCGCCTTAAGGTCAGTCAAGTCTTTGCATGTTGGACCGAGACATTCTCAATCAAATGATATTCTAGAATAACTCTTATTCCATATCATTCAACCATCGTTTATTCAGTTAGGTTTTTAATTAACAAAACTTAATCAAAATCTTCGTGAGTGTAACCCACCATTTCAGATCTCATGAGCTTAACTCGAGAATTGCCGCCTTAGGGTCGGTCAATCCCGAAATACCCTCAGAAATCCTATCTGTTAGGAAGTCAACATTGGCATTGATCTTTGTGGAAACCCTCCTTAGGGAGGACAAAAGCAAAGCCGTCACAAGGCCCCACTCGGATCTCACGGTGTTGAACTAATGATGGAGACTGCGGGATATATATGTCACATATCCCTCTCCCACTCATTATTTAAAAATAAGGTTTTCTATTATCCGTTAATGCACCTAGACTCTACAGGATCAAACGGCTAACTTTAATCAAGTTATCTAGTGCATTAACAAATTCATTATTAGAAATAAATTCTAATTAACTAATAAATTATTAATGATTTTTAACAATTAAAAATCTAATATATTAGTGAATAATCTAAGTCTTTGTAAACTTTTTACTAAGATCAGATTATTATGTAAGCGTTTACCAAGTTTTAACTATTAAAACTCTAACACTTTATGCGGTCCATTTATTATTAGGTTATTAATCATATTAATCTTAATTACAATAAATGACCCTATTAATCTAACTTATTAAACACTTTAATAACCAGATTAATATTAATGAGAATTAACAAGTTTTCTAACAATTAAAAAACTAATCTCATTTTCATAACCGATAATGTATTTACTGATTTTAATCATATTAAAAAAATACATAAAAATTAGGCTATGATGCATGTATGACATATCATATATATTTGTGTAGGCACATCTAATCTAAATGACATACGTATGCATGGCAATGCTTTTATCATCACATAATATAAAGCAAATATGAATTGACCGAGTACTGTGGATTATTTAACCTAAAAAAAATTGGAATCTAAAATTACAAAAATACGCCCAAGGCATTCCTTGGTCTTCTTGTAATTTCCGAGTCTTCTAGTCACTCTGATTCATCTCATGAATTCGAAATAGGAAATCCGCACGGAACGCACTAGGCAACACTTGCCAATGGAACCGTGCAAGATGACGTGAATAGTGCCCGACATGAACAGTACGTGTGAACAGTATCGTGAACAGTACCCCCACGCGTATTTCCGATTTCGCCCTTCCGACTTCGCGATTTTTCTAGGTCTTCAATATAGGTTACATTTTTTTTACATTACAATAACAGAAAAAAAAATAATAAAAAAATATATAATACAACCCATGAACCCTAAATCCAAAGTACCATATAATTAACGATCAATCATGTTTTTGTAAATTAACAAATTTAATATACATACAAAAACAACATACAGTCAATTTAAACAGTGCCTACACAATCATACATACAGAAGCATCGAAAACAATTTCTTGTTCCAAAAAAAAATTGGCTTTTATACCAATTATTGGAACCCCGTTCACTGGTAACGCAGCGGAAATAGGTTTTAAAATTGTATACAGATCATAAACGATCTGGGACCAGTGAACTTAGGATCGCAATTCTTTTTTCGGAACTAATACATACAATATGTAAACACTGGAAATTGTAATCAATATATTAACAGAAAATTTAGAACCTTACCAACGTTTGGAGGCTCCTTCACTTTACGATATGCTCCTGGTTTGTACCACTGATCTTCCTAGCTATTCCTGGAACTGGTAACTGCGTGTGGGCGCGTCAAGTACTTAGGAACTTAGGAGGATGTAGAGAGAATGAAGAAGAAACAATTTCTTCCAAGAGAAAAAATACCTAGAACAATTCTAGGATGTTCAAAGAAAAAATATATTATAATTTTTGTTCTTTTCACTAGTGCACCCACGCACTATTGCTTTTTTCTTTTTTCTTTTTTATTTTCGGACAGCACACTTGTTTCTCTTTTTGTTACACACATTATGAGTTTGTATCATATACAAACACTTGTGTATATTCTTTGTGTGCTATATTTTTGTTATCAATATATATCATATATATATATATATATATATATATATATATATTATAACTAAAACTCTTTAATTAATATCTATTTAGATTTTAAAACAAAATCTTTTAAAATTGATATCTCATATCTTTTATTTTAAAAGATAATTAAATATTTATTTTGAATTTAAACATTTTAAATTCAATTTCAAATATTTAATTTAATAAAATAAAATAATCATATTATCTTATTCTATTTAAAATCAAATATCAACTAACATCCTCCATTTAGTGATTAATAACAAAATTAAATAATCTTATTATTTAATTTATTTAATCACCATTATTCATTAATTAAATAATCTCATTATTCAATTATTTCCCGAATAAATACGTGTCACTTTCGTAACACAATTGATTGGACAATCCAATTAATTGATAGTGACCCTTGTTACCTAAATCGATCGGGCTAGCAAGGGGACCTAATGGACCCACCGTATTTTGAGCTCCAATAATCCTCGGAATCATTAATTAAACTCTTTCATTAATATTCCTTGATTACTAACTCCGGTGTTATTCCACAAAAAACCCGAAGCTGCACTCTCTCAACTGCAGATGCTTTTACACAGACCGATACAACTCGGTGTCCATCGATATAGCTATTACACATGGTGTGATCTTCCACAGTAGTTCATAATTAGAGCTGGGTCATAATGTCTGTTATACCCTTCTAATTACATATATCCTTTTAGTACTGTTGATTCTTTAATGAACAATAAATCCTATTTCCTCACGGAATTAGGAGAGCGCTCAGATTGTCCAAGCCCCGAATCAACCCTTAAGGGAACTACCATCTACCTCTCACAAGAAGGAGTGGATTTCACTATTGTGTACATACCTTCCCAGCCACAAGCCAAACCACAATCCCAACATATGGAGTATATTGATTAGGAACTGCATCTGACCTCACCCATGGTATATCAAAGACCACGATCTAACCTGAAGGAGTCGATAAGACACTCAGGATTAAGATCACCCACATATAGCCATCATTAGTTGATATATATGAATCTCATCAGTATACGGATTTTGGTGCGAGATTCATATAGATTATGGCCCAATCCTATATGATCACATCATACAAGGTGCCTCCATTCCCATAACTCATATGAATGATTTATGATAGAATCACCGTACATTACAGAATGGACCGCAGCTATAGATTAACCACAAATAAAGTACCCAGCTTTATTTGCTATCTATGGACTCTTTAGATTGCACGTCTCTTTTTATATCCATCCGTATATGACACTCATATACACAGTTCAAGATTACATCCGGCAATCTAGGATGTTATATATGCACAAGTTAATAAACAACACAACAGAAATGAATTGAACTTTTCTTTTTATTTATTTCATAAATCCATTTACAAATTACATCTTTAGGGCATAAACCCCAACATCCTCCACCCTAGGTTGTACTGGTTGGAGTAGGGGTCATTCCTCTGCCATTGAAACCCCTCTAACATTTGGGCTTCCTCATGCTCCAACTGTCCCTCCATTCCATTTAATGTGTCATCTGTGACTTGGTTCACTTGAGCTGTTGGCTTGAACATATTCTTCATCAAGTCTTTCCCTGATTACATCTCCTTGGCCATTCTTGACATCTCAATAGCAATTCTTGTATTCCCATCAATTTCTAACTTTCCACCCATCCTTATGCTTGAGGACCTTTGTTGTGATTTTTTGGCTAATTTCTCCATAATTTCATATGCTTCTTGAGCCCTCTTGTCAGCAATTATCCCCCCACAAGCATTGTCCACCATCATCTGAGTAATAGTGGATAGCCCCTGGTAGAAGGAAGTGACCTTCAATTCTTCAGGATAGGTATGTGGTGGAACTTGAGCGAGTAGAAGATGAAATCTTTCCCATGCTTCATGAAATGGTTCCCCGTCCTCTTCACTAAAGGTGGCGATCTTGATATTTAATTCTCTTGCTTTTGCGGTTGGGAAAAACTTGTTGTAAAACACCTTACAAATTTGGGGCCAAGACGTGAGCGTTCCCGGCCTCAATGCCATGTACCACTGTTTGGCACAGTCCTTGAGACAATATTGGAAACAACGCATCTACAACTGTGCCCTAGTCAATACTCTGTCTCGAACTACAATGGGGAATGTTTCCAACACAGCGCTATATTCCTTCATGAATTGAAGGCAATCCTCAGAAGGAAGCCCATGAAATGTTGGCAACAAGTTCACATGCATCCCCTTCAACTCATATAACCTAGCGGTGTCATCCAAAACAATAGCCATTGGTTGCTCATCCCTAACTGATGGAAGAGTGTACTCACCAATTGTGAGTCCCAAGTCCTCCTCATTTGTTCCTTGTTCCTCCACTGGTGTATTCTATGGAATTCCTTCAGCCATCTCTTCTTTAAGATTGTTGTTCTCAAACTGTCTGATCAGTCCTCTAATCCGATGAATATTGTTAATTCTCGGTACTAAGCTGCCCCTCAAAGAGCGTCTCCCGTGCATGTACCTATGCACCTATAAATCCAAAATAACAAGTACAATCAAAGTAAAAGAAACTTAAATAAATAGCTAACAATAAAACTAAATCTAATCACAACTATGTACGCCGATCCCCTGCAGCGGCGCCATTTTGAACACGCAATATTTTATATGCCATGATAGCACTATTCAAACAAATTTATAAGATCCCAAGATGCACTCAAACAAATATAAAACTAGTATGTGGCAAGTATGGGTATCGTTCCTCAGAGATCGAGCGATAGTTATGAGTAAATCAATGATTTAGTTAAAAATGCTAGAAAAGTAAATTGATATGGTTTTGGAGAAAAAGTAAAACTAAAATGTAAACTAAGCTAAAATGAACTAAAATGTACTATTGTAAAAAGGTATGGATATGTGATATGTGGATTAAGGAATTGGTGAATTCAACTAGCAAACAATGGGTAAAGAATGAACTCACAATGATTTTCATTAACTAATGTAACCACCCTAGGATGTATAGGAGTGATTATTTACCTCTTGTGAGTGCCCAAACCATCATGTATAGCATTGACCACCCACAATTGGTTATGTAATGAAAGAACATCTATCACATAAGCGACGCATCTCTTAGTTAAAAATCACCAACCCATCATGTATAGGTTGATGCCTAATCTATCACATGCAAACAATCCTAGGATGTATAGTCTTGATTACCCATGAAAGATTAGAATTAGTTGAGATTACTAAGTCTGGATATTACTTGGGTCATGTACCCTTGTTCAATCCTCCTATTCAATTGAGCTTAGAGAGAGAAGCATCATGTATACTTGATTCTTTACACATATAATTTCTCAAACAATTCATGAAGAGAGTCATGTACAATCAAACACAATTGCTTTTGAAATCAAGTGAAACATTGAATAGAACAAATGAGATAGATTTTAATAAAAGATACTGAGTTCATTACAAATACCCATATTTACAAGTGAATCATATCAATCCCTTATTGGGATTTAGCTACTCATAACAAATGGAATACAAGAATAAAAATGAGGGAAGTAGAGAGGACCCATGTAGAACCTTCTTTCTTCAAGCTTCAATCCACCTCATATGTCCTTATGAGTAGCAATTGATGAAGATAATGATAGGTTTATGGTGAGAAAGGTTTTTGAGATTTAGAGAGAGAAATGAATGAATGGAATGGTGTATGGTCGTGGGTCTCTCCCTTTGAAAATCAGAATTGAAAACTATTTATACTTCCTTCAAAAACTAGTCCAAAATGTTGATGTGGCGAGCTGGGTTTCCCGTATAGTATGGGTAAGTTACCAGTGCAGTTACCCGTGCAGTCTTCATTTCCCTTCATATTTGCACAATGTGCACGGGTATGTGTACGGGTGGATGACCCGTGCACCACTCATGCAGTTGCCTTCGCCCGTGGCCTTGCTCCCAGGTCTGGTGAACTACACGGGTGGGTGCACGGGTGTGACCCGTGCGTTTGGTCTTCTCAAAATCCACCTTCCTGTACACGGGTGACTGCACGGGTATAGCACTGGTATGCTACCCGTGCACTTTTGCTTTCTTCACTTTATTTGTGCACTAATTGGTCCATTTTGCCTCTCTGCATGCCTTTTACCTAATGCCTGCAATAAAAACCAAACGAGCAATAAATACACATAAAAACGCTCAAGAACAAAACAAAGAGAAATGATATGAGGGCCAAAATGTATAACATTTTTGGTTCGATCAAATAACTTAACATAGACCTAACCATGTCCAAAAGAGTCCTATTTCTCATATCTGCCACCTCATTTTGTAGAGGTGTACCTGGCGCAGAAAACTGAGAAATAATCCCATTATCAATAAGATATTGCTGAAACTCACCAGATAGATATTCTCCACCACGATCATATCTCAATATTTTTATGTGTTTCTCAAGCTAATTTTCTACTTCAGCTTTAAATGCTTTGAACATGTCAAAAGCATTTGACTTATGTCTCATGGGATACACATAGCCAAATCTTGAGTAAATCATCCGTGTAAGTAATGAAGTACTCATATCCACCTCTAGCTTGAATGTTAACAGGACCACACACATCAGTGTGTATTAATCCTAAACATTCAGTGGCTCTTGTGCCTTTGGTCGTGAACGACCTTTTGGTCATCTTACCTTCCAGACAAGATTCACAAGTTGGTAGATCATCAACTTTTAAGTCACTTAAAGGTCCATCACTAACCAATATTTTAATCCTATCAAGGTTAATATGACCTAGGCATAAATGCCATATGTAAGTTTCATCTTTTGATAATTTTATTATTTTATGATTAAGTTCCGTGATTCCGTGTCTAACAAGTGAGAGATATTTCTAAGCAAATAGAATAAACCATTTTCCAATGTACCTTTGCAAACAAATTTGTCATTCTTACTGATAATAAAATCTTTATTAAAAGTAACTGAATATCCAAATATATTTAAACAAGAAACTGAAATTAAATTCCTCTTGAATTGAGGTACATAATAAACGTCTATTAAATATAAATGCCTACTAGAATCTAAATTAACTCTAATATCTCCCACTGCACAGGCAGACACCAACGCTCAGTTGCCTAAACGTAATTTGAATTCATTCTCATTCAGTCTTTTCCTTTCCTGGAACCCCTTCTTGGTAGGCCCAAGTTGCTTTTCTTCTTTTGTTTCTTGACCTTGGTACGAGTCTTAGCAGTAGCAACTTTACCAGCCGTATGAATCTCTTGACCCTTGCCTTTCATAAGGATCTTCTCGACGCTTTGAACATCTTGCATCAGGCCTTGTAAGGTGTATTCCTTATTGTTCAAGGTGTAGTCCAACTTGAACTGATCAAGGGAATTTGACAGTGAGTTGACAATCATGTCAATTTTCATCTCACCATCTATCTCAACACCATTAAATTCAGCAATGTTGAGATGTGCTATGACCTTCATCATGTGATCTTTCATAGCCTGTCCAGGTTTCATCCTAGGATTCATGAAAGCAGTCACTGACTCTCTCTTAGTCGTTCTGGACCTCATAACAAACATCTCCTCTAGAGACATCATTATATGGGCAGCAGAACTCATTCCTTCATGTTGTTGTTGCAACACGTCGAAGATGGTGGCCATAATGTAACATTTTGCCATCTCATCTGAGGTCTCCCACTGCTTTTACTCATCTCTTTGCTACTCAGTAGATTCATTAGTAGGAACAGGTGGTTTAGGGGTAGAGAAAACAAACTTATGCTTTTCAGATTGCAACAACAGCCCAATTTTCTTTTTCCATGTGACATAATTATCTCCAGTTAAAGTATTATCTATTAGGATGTTGATTAGGGATGAGATCATGATTTCTAAGTAAAACAAAAATTATATAAGTAAACAATCATGATAAAGCACTTTCGAATATTTAACTTGAATTAAATAAAATAAATCAATCGTAAAATTCAACGGTGATCCAACATCCATAAATGTCACGCATTATTTAGGAGTTCGCACCATTTACTAGTTGGACTAGGTCCCACCTAATTGTTATCATAACAACCAGCATTTTCAATTTTAGCCTTGCAATTTATATTGACAAGAACTCTTTAGAGGATATCAATAATACCACATTGAGTGTGTTACCAAGTTATAGACCTTCAATATATTCATTCACGAAAATCCCTCCTTTGAGAGTAAATATCGTTTGAGTCAATTGTCTAGTCTATCCTTGTAAGGAAGTATCTTGCTAAATTCCATTCATGGATACCCCTTGGGGGGTTATCACACGAAACATAAAACTCAACTTATCTTGGAGGCCATAGGAGTTCAAAACACCTTCTCCCACTCAATTGTTTAAGGTGTGTGGTAGAATTCCATAAAATGATATACCAAGTGTTATAGGTAAAAATCATCATGAAGGACACGTCATTACGGTAAGGGGCCACGTAAGCAAAGTCGAGGAAAGTCAAGCGTTAAAGGGCAGAAATTCCCCAAGGGAATTTACTCGGCAAAGAGCAAAGCAACCCGACCACAGACGAAGAAATCGGTTCGGGCATACTCGGTCATGCTCGGGATCAGATAATGAAGACAAGTACTTCATAAACATATGGACAGAATCAGCAGCAAGCAACTCCACAATAAGCAACGATACGACTATCAGAGTTCAACTGAAAGGCAAACAGATTTCCCGCAAATAAAGGGCAAGGAATCCGACGCAGATTCGGACTCAGTCAAAACAAGAAACAGGATAAACTCCAGAAAGAGACAGACTTCAATTAGAACTAGGAAATCACACAAAATACGGGTATCACAACACCAAACCCTAGCATTACCATAAACCCTAGCAATAACATGTATAAATACCCCATTAAGAAACATAATGGGGGGAGGTGAGAATTAACAGGAGAAATCAGAGAGAAATATTTTGTAATTGAGTTTTTCATAGTGGATTTGACTTTATTGCTCAAGCAACAGCCCGTGGATTTTTCTCCAGTTAAAATGAGTTTTTACCACGTATTTGTGTCTCTTGATTTATTATTTTCTTGCGATATTATACTTATCTGTTCTTATTTTCGCTTGATACAAGTTCGTTGATAGTGACGACGAAAAATCACTATCAACAATTGGCGCTAGAGGAAGGGGGATCAAGCAAAACTTGTGACAATGGCTGGCGAAGGAGATGGTAGCGATTCCAGGTATAGTCAAGGAATGCCAATCAATGAATTGGAGGATGATGCCACCCTTAACACTGCAGAGGTAACCTTGGCAACGGCAGATCAGTCAACTGCCCTGGCTGGCATTCAGCATTTTCCTCCAACTAACGAAGAGATTGCGCAACGATTCCGCGCTTCCTTGCAGCAACTTATATCAGACGCTACAAGGCAAGGGATTGATCTCTCAACCACGGAAGGTTTGATGTCACCTCACAATCTTTCTGCTCCAAATCAGCAAGCAACGAGGTTGCGCTCCATAGTGGTGATACCAACGCTTGATGCACCCATAAAGGCAAGCCGTGATCCGATTGACAGGCCGGTGATTTTTTCTGAAAGGCCAACCAGGGGAAGCGGAGAACGTAGAGAGGAGAATGACTCGGACAGAAGGTATGGTCATGACCAGACGGCTAGGGATAGAGACCGTCTAAAGAGGCGTACTCATCGGAGAGATCGATCATCGTCCTCGGGAGAGAGTGAGCAGAATTATCATCACAAGCGCCAAAGGGGCACGATTCGGCTGCACGGTTTAAATCGGGATCAAAGAGAATCGAATCCGGAAGAAAAAGGCCAAAAACTGACTATAAGTCAGAATTTCAATGCTGTGGGGGAGCCGGAGGGAGACAGAGATATACTCATATAGAGTTTGACCCGGGAAGTGGAGAACAACCGCCGACAAATGGATGCGTTAGTAAGGCGATATGGGCGTAACGAGTTGTCAGATGATGAGTCCGGGAGCCCTTTCACCAATAGGATCCTGAGGACGCCATTCCCGGAGAGGTTTAGAATGCCACATGTAGAGCAATTCAAAAAGGACACGGACCCTAAGGAACATGTCAGAAGATACAAGAGTGCCATGGCCCAGTATGTTTACAATGATGCCCTACTATGCTTAAATTTCCCTCAAACTCTTGGGGATCTGGGCTCTAGGTGGTTCGGCAGGTTACCAACGGCCAGCATAAGTAACTTCAGCGAACTGAGTAAGGCTTTCTCAAGGCAGTTCCTCGGGAATGTGCACAGAAAGAAGTCGGTGGCCCACTTGTCTCAACTTAAGCAAGGAAAGGATGAGTCACTTTAGAAGTATTTGGGAAGATTCGGTCAAGAAGTGTCTGAGATTGGAAGTGCAAACGACGAGGCCATAATTGCAGCATTCATCAATAACCTCCAGAATGGTCAGCTGTCATTTGACCTGAGAAGAGCCCGTCTAACCAGTTATGCTGATATGATGGATATGGCTGGGGGTTATGCCTAGGCGGAGGAAGAAGAAATTGCCACGGGAGGATACTTCGTGCATGGCGGACGCCCGGAAGGGTCTAAAGCCAAGGACTAAGCGAAGACTCCTGATGCGAAAGGTGATAAACAAAAGAATAAGACACGGGATAGTCGGGATGGTCGTCGGGCATATGATCCGAAGACTAAAGCCGCGGCAGAAGTTCCAAGGCAGATATACAAACTATACCCCACTGAGGAAGGATCAAGAGGAAATTCTGGCAATTCTGGAGGAGAAGAACATATTTAAAGAACCTCCTAAGCAGTCATCCTATGCCCGGAGGGACACCACCAAGTATTGCAGGTTCCATAAGGAGAATGGCTACGAAACTTCCAAGTGTTTTCAACTTAGGGATCACATCGAGACCCTCATCAGGGAAGGACACTTGAAAGATATCGTCCTGAGGAAAACCGACAAGGTAGATGGACAGAGAGATAACCGACAGGATGGTCGGGCAAGAAAACCTAGCCCCAAGAAAGCTGAAGATGAAGGAGCGATCAACACGATTTTTGGTGGACCATCAATGGGCAAAAGTAATAGGGAGAGGACCTAGGAAATTCAGGAAGCCATGGAGGCTAGGAGAGATCTAGATGTCAACTCTATTGAACCGGACCCAAAAAGGATCAAGGGAGGCTGGGATCCCATCATATTCACAGAGGCTGACACACATGGAATAGATGTAAGACCGAATGATGCACTGGTAATCAGCGCACGTATCGGCCATAGGGAGGTCCATCAGATTTTGATCGACAATGGAAGCTCAGCGGATATTTTGAGTACAGAAGTTTATGACCAGCTGAGGCTGGATAGGAAAGACCTGCAGCCTTTTCCTACACCTCTTAGAGGATTTGGCGGGGTGGAGGTAAGGTCGCTCGGCACAGTGAAATTACCGGTGAAGGTTGGGAAGGCTCCTTGCCAAAAGACAGTGTTACTCGACTTTGTAGTCGTCGACACAGAAAATTGGCCATACAACACCCTACTGGGCCGACCGTTCTTGAATAAAGCTAAGGCGGTGACAGCGACTTATGCCTTAATGATGAAGTTCCCAATGGAGTTTGGGGTTGGAGTGGTCAAAGGATCACAAGAAATGGCTCGAAGGGCAAATTTGTCAGTATACAAGGACAGGGAAGTAAACCAAGTATACAATGTGACAACCAAGCTGATAACTGATGAGACTGAAGAGTCAGAAGTACCGAAGGATTTTGAGTTGGATCCCAGAGAGGAGCCCGAAGCTAAGAAAGACGAGCCGACCGAAGAGGTGGCATTGGACCCAGAAGATCCAGACAGGACGGTGAAAGTCGGGGCAAATTTGAGTGAATGTATAAAAGCCCAACTTGTCTCACTACTAAGGGATTACAAGGATGTTTTTGCTTGGAGCCACGAAGATATGCCCGGGATAGATCCAAAAGTGATATCACATTGCCTCTCCATCAATCCAGAGTTCCGCCCGGTAGTGCAAAAGAGACGGCTGTTCAATCTAGAGAGGAGTATGGCCATTAAGAATGAAGTAGGCAAGTTGCTTTCTGCAGGATCGATAAGGGAGGTCAAATACCCAGAATGGGTAGCCAATGTGGTGCTGGTCAAGAAGAAGAATAATCAGTGGAGAATGTGTGTAGACTTCACCGATTTGAATAAGGCCTGCCGGAAAGATAGCTTCCCATTGCCGAGAATAGACCAACTGGTGGATGCAACAGCTGGGCACGAATTGTTGAGCTTCATGGATGCTTATTCAGGATACAATCAGATCAGAATGAATAAAGCAGATGAAGAAAAGACGGCCTACCACAGATCAGGGTTTGTACTGCTATAAGGTGATGCCTTTCGGGCTGAAGAACGCTGGGGCAACCTACCAGAGACTGGTGAACAGGATTTTTGCACGGCAAATCGGGAGGAACATGGAAGTTTATGTGGATGATATGTTGACCAAGAGTGTCACAGCGGAGAGGCATTCAGAAGACTTAAGGGAGACCTTCGAAGTGCTGAGGAGATATAAAATGAAGTTTAACCCGAGCAAATGTGTGTTCGGAGTGCCATTAGGGAGATTTCTTGGTTTTCAGGTACATCAAAGAGGGATTGAGGTGAACCCCGAGAAGATCAAAGCGTTGGAAGATATGGCTTCACCGAGGACGCTGAGGGATGTATAGAGGCTAACGGGATGTCTTGCGTCACTTAACCGATTCATAGCAAAGTCGACAGACAAATGCGCCCCATTCTTCAGAGCAATAAAGAAAGGAAAAGGCCTTGAATGGAGTGAAGAATGCGAAGCTGCCTTTCAGAAATTGAAAGAGTATTTAGGGCGAGCACCTATCCTCTCAAAGCCGGTGGTCGGGGAGACGTTGTACTTGTACCTCTCAGTCACAGAGGTAGCGACAAGTTCGGTGTTGATTTGGATGGAGGAAGGAGTATAAAAACCGGTATATTATACCAGCAAGGCGTTGCTGCCAGCAGAAACTAGATACTCACCGGCCGAAAAGATTGCACTCGCCTTGGTCACGGCAGCCAGAAAACTAAGGCCGTACTTCCAAGCGCATGCAATAGAGGTGTACACCGACTGCCCGCTGAAACTCATCCTGCAAAAGCCAGAACTGTCGGGAAGATTGATTAAGTGGGCGGTTGAGTTAAGTGAATTTGACATCAAATATACCCCAAAAGCTGCAGTTAAGGGACAAGCGGTGTCCGATTTCATATCAGAGTTCACCGAGCCAGATATGGAAGTACAAAGGATGATAGAAGGCGAACAAGTGAGTAAGTTCCAATGGAAGTTGCATGTGGATGGATCGTCGAACACCCATGGCAGTGGGGCCGGAATAGTCATAACAACACCAGAAGGGGATGCTGTGGAATGCGCCATGAGGTTCGACTTCAAAGCAGCTAATAACCAAGCAGAGTATGAAGCTTTGTTGGCTGGTTTGAGAGTTTGCATAGCATTGGGGGCAGATGAGTTGGCGGTATACAGCGATTCCCAGGTTGTGGTTAACCAGGTGCTGGATGAATACCAGGCGAGGGAGGAGCATATGATAGCTTACTTAGACATTGCAAAGAGCTTGTTTAAAAATTTTAAGGCGTACAGGATCCTTCAAATCCCTCGGGAGGAGAACGAAAAAGCAGATGCTTTGTCTAAATTAGCCTCAGCCACCACGAGTATTAGGTCGAAAGCAATACCAGTGGCGCACCTGACCAAACCAAGTACGGCAGAATCTGAAGAGGTCATGGTGTCAGAAATCCGGTCAGGTCCAAGTGATTGGACGACCCAGCTTAGAGAGTATTTGGAGAGAAACATATTACCGGAGGATGCTGTGGAGGCAAAACGTATCAGGTACAGGTCAACTCGGTACACAATTCTAAGGGGAGAACTATACAGAAGAGGGTTCTCAAAGGTGTTACAAAGATGTGTTGCTGGAGAAGAAACCTACAAGATTCTGAAAGATGTTCACAGTGGGGTGTGTGGAAACCACACTGGGGGTAAGAGTCTAGCACACAAGGTACTTCGGCAAGGTTTTTATTGGCCGACTTTATTTGCTGAAGCACAGCGATTCACGGAAAGTTGCAAGACATGTCAAAGAATAGCAAACGACATTCGGCAACCCCCAGAGTTACTTAGAAGCTTAACTTCCCCTTGGCCTTTTGCCATGTGGGGCCTCGACCTGATTGGTCCAATGCCCACAGGAACAAGAGGAGGAGCAAAGTACGCAATTGTGGCAGTAGACTACTTTACCAAGTGGGCAGAAGCAGAGGCATTGGTGCACATCACGGAGGCGAACACCACTAGCTTTGTCATGAAGAACATCATATATAGGTTCGGAATCCCGAGCATCATTATAACGGATAACGGAACTCAATTCGACAACAGCAAGTTCAGGGAAATGTGCGTGGAGTACAAGATTGCAAACTAATATGCGTCACCTGCACATCCTCAAACCAGTGGCCAAACTAAAGCTGTGAACAAAGTGATCAAGCACACACTGAAAGCAAAGTTGGAAGCAAAGAAAGGCAGTTGGGAGGACAAACTACCAGAGGTGCTATGGGCATACCGAACGACAATCAGGTCATCCACAGGGGAGACCCCTTTTGCACTAGCATTCGGAACAGAGGCTGTAATCCCGGTGGAAACAACCTTTACGTCACCCAGGGTGTAACTATACAGCCCCGAGCACAACGTCAACATGTTGCAGCGGAACTTAGACGAGCTTGAAGAAATCAGAGACGCAGCTCAAGTGAGAAATGCAGCGTATCAACAGAGGGCTGCAAGGTACTATAATTCCCATGTTCGTGTGCTTAGATTCCAGCTCGGGGACTTAGTACTAAGAAGGGTGTCCCCGAACACTAAGGACAAGTCTCCAAGATCTCTCGCTGACAAATGGGAAGGCCCGTATATCATCAAGGGAGTTGCAGGGCACTGAGCCTACCTGATAGCTAACCCAGAAGGCAGCTTAGTACCCCGACCATGCAACGCTCAGTATCTCAAGATTTTCTACCCCTGACAAGCTCATTCATGTTTAATGTTATTTTAGCTTTGCTTTAACTAAATTATAGTCATGTTAATAGGTTTCTAATTCTTATTGTTATCTAATATAGTTCATTTGCTAATAAAGAGGTTATTCATTGAAGACGATGAAATCCACGATAAAGAATGTTCAAATAAGTCAAAAACAACAGTGGCCACCTCGTTCGAAAACAAGCAGACTAAATTTAGTTACCTAAAACAAACCGATCCGAGTAAATCTCGTTCAAAAATAATCATGCGCTACGAGGCCGCGGGAGAGCGGACAAGTAGTTCTTGAAGGGCTGAGAAGCTGGAATAGCACGCCCGCCTGGTTTAAGCAGTGCAAACGCATTTCTTAACCAAAAGGCAAAACCGAGGCACCAGGATAACTGGAAAACTGCTCGGAGCACCGCCAGGAAGACTGGTGAGATGCGCAGTCGTGTTGGCTGGTCAACATAACCACCAACGATTCGACGAAACCTTCCACAGACAAAACCGGGAGACGTCCTAGGTGACTTGTGTAAGGACCTTGACGTATGGTTGTGGTGAGCCTCGACGAAACGTTAGGGTAAAACAATCTTCACAAGATCGGAGAAATAAATTGCCAGTTACATAAGATACTCGGCTTAAAAAAGTTGCCAGTTAAATAAGATACTCGGCTTTAAAAGAGAAATTGCCAGTTAAATAAGATACTTGGTCCAATAAATCAACGGCCAGTTTAATGAGATACTCGGCCTAATAAATGAGTTGCCAGTTAAATAAGATACTCGGCTAACTTTGGTAGTCGCTAAGTACTTGGTTGAAACTAAGATTTCCAAAAATTCTTAAGATCTATGAGCCGAGTATAGGGAACTGGACAGGCAGAATATTGAATAGATTTCTTATATATGAGCGTAAGAATATACAATGGTTGTTACAAAAAACAATTGTTACAAAAAAGAAAAAGAGAAAATTAATCAAGAAGATGCCGGCGGTTGAGAACTACTTCCACCAATGCTCGGGTCCGGTTCCATCACGTACTCACTCAGGAGGCTGTCATCAGAAGGCCAGACAATCACATCTTCCGGAGCGTCGTCATCTATCCAAGCACTATAATCTACCCCGGGAACGGGCCCAATGTCAGAAGCCTCACCGTCGATCCCCACTTTCTCACAAGCATGGAAAGTTGAGAAGGAATCAGCAGTGGGAACTTCCAGGTGCATGGGATGTGGCTCTTTTCCCTTACTTCTGCAATATGCTCGCCACGTCTTCATCTGGAGCCGAAGGGATTCCAGAGAAGCATCCACATGCTTTCTGACCGAGAGGTTCCAGTTGGACCTGGCCCGATCAGTTGCTATGTTCTTCTTCTTGAAAAATTCTCCGGTCGAGACCATTCCCCTCTGAAATTCCCGGAGAAGTAAAGCATCATAGGCTGGAGATCTTTTGAAGCGATCGACCTCCTGAATCTCCAACTCCAGCCTAGCTTCCTTCGACAGGGACTTGACCGTCAAGGCTTGACGTTCCAAGTCCTGAATCCGGCGCTCGTAGGAGGACTTTGCATCTTCAGCTGTCTGCTCGGCCTGGAGTAGAGCCTCCTGAGTAGATAACAACTGGTCTTTTAAGGTTTGGGCCTCTTCAGAAGCGAAAGATGCTTTCTGTTCAGCCTCTAGTTGACGCGCTAAGCACTGGTCCAGAAGCACCTGACCCGACCTGGTCCCTTCCTGACAAGCCAGTTCGGCCCGAGCACGGCGATCTTCACTCTCCTTCAACTGGGCTTCAAGCCTCCTTATTTTCTCTGTCTGACCATCACTAGTCTGGCAGACTTCAGTCATCTTGGCTACCATCTGCAACGAGCCGATAACAAGTGACAAAAATGAAGTAGCAATAAAAGAGATAAATATGAAAGTCTTAAGAGTTACTCACATAAGAAGCGCTGTTGAAGAAATGGCAGAGCCGATCAGATAACGAACCGACCCTGAGATCGCTCCAACGATCCTCCCCTATATATGCTTGGCCCGAAGCCATAGCCTTCAACATGGTCTTGGGGGTAGGTACGCTAGACTGGGTTGAAGGGTCAGGATCGCCAAGATTAGCTTCGGGGAACCTAGCAGTAGGTATTGCCTGAGGGGAACTAAGGGGGATGCCAGGGTCGTCCCTTATCTGATCCCGTGGAGGAGAGTTCTCTATTGTTCTCTCATTCTCAGCAGCCTCCGCTACCCCCTCCTCATCTGAGGATGACTCAACGAAAGCAACTACTCGAGGAATCTTGGGGGCCGGACGGCCAGGTGAGAACGAGGCTTTTCTTTTTCTAGGTTGCCTCCCACGGGTATTCAGGTCTGCTGTGGGGTCCTCAAAATCCGGATCGGAACGCCCCATTTCAGCACCACTTCCAGACGGCACAGTGTTCAGTTCGGCAGAAATCAGAATCTCTGGAACTGTCACGTCCGGATGCTCCCTGGCAATTTCCGCATCCGGGGAAGTGGTACTCGGCTCGACTACAGCAGGCCGAGGAGATCTAGTTCCGCAGGAGAAGGTAGCTGGTTCGGAAGACTCCCCAACCTTCTCCTTCCCCTTTGTCGAAGGATCTGCTTGATTGCCTTCATCAGCTGCGTGGGCGGCCAACTCTTGATTCTGAGTTTCCTCAGGCATGTAATCCGGCACGTCGCCTGCACCCCCCTCGGGAATGTCTTCGGAAGAACTCCCATCGGAGTCACCTTGAGGAGGGGCTATCCCCGCATCCTGTTGACATTTAACTTCCCTCTGGCTCGCCTCCACAATGCCTTTCATCCAGCGGGCTTGTGCATCGCAGACTACATCTCTGTCGTACACTTAAAAAAAATAATAATAATAATTTTAGGAAGCTGAAAGCCAGATAGATAAATCAGGTAAATAGCAAGGCAGAAATAGAGAACTTACAGCGACGCCGGCGTGCGGAAAGTTGAGGGAAGAGGCAAGCTGTTATCATCTTCTTCTCATCGAAGAGGTAAGGTCTGCCCCTCTTTTCCACGGGACGGAAGGCCGCCCGAGTCATGGTTTTGAGTTCTTCATCCGTAAAAGACGAAGTCATGTGGTTCCACTGGGGTGCGCAGAAGTACCGAGGCACCCGGCGAGTCATCTGAGAGCCCTCAATGTCAAAAGAAATTGACCGTCCCCAGTCTCCACCCAAGAAGAACCAACTATTCTTCCAGAACTTGTTTGAGGTGGGGAAGCCCCAAACAAACCCTTTCATCTTCTCATCAGCGGTCGGCATCACCCTGTTCTTCACGATCACGTCCTTGGAGACCCAACTCTCGGGCTGAGTTGAAAGCAGGAAGTAAATCCCTGTCTTTCCCAGAGGCCTCAAAGAATAGAAGTGCCTAATTTCCCAAGGAGTCGGGGGTGGTCGTCCCATCCTATGCCACATGTGCCACATGTGCCACATGCACATCAAGATTCGATAGCTGTTCGGAGTTAGTTGAGCAGGAGCGAGCTGAGCTTCAGCCAAAAACCACGTAATGAAGGGCTGAAGCGGAAGCGTCACCCCGTAAGAAAGCATCGCCCCGTAAATCGCCACTTGACCGGGCGGGGGGTTCCACGCAGCCCGACGGTTAGCAGGGTTTAATGAGATAGTGTCGCTGTCCAGATCAAAACGGTTCGTGTATTTAGTGACTTCTTCGGGGCCGACCACATTTGGCTCAATGTCGTAAGCGTAAACTCTCTCGGGAGAGAAAACGATACGAGCCTCCCTATGCTCGTCCTCAATGTCATTTTCGATTACCCTCTGGGGCCCATCTCGGCTTTCCCGAACAAAGGAACCTTTGTTGATGTCACGATTGCTTTGTTTCTTCCCCATTCTTTTCCACGGCTGAGAATTATCACGAGCAGTGGAAACAGAACTGGAATCGGTCTCAGGCTGATAGGATTCAGGCTGTGACGAACTGGAAGAAGCTGGTGGAACTTCACGACGCAGTCCAGACAAGTTGAGTCCGGAGATGTCAGCGTCTGTAAATCGGGGCTGATTGGGAATTGGATCACCAAGCAACATGTGGATAGCCATAACAGTACAAGTATCACCTTGCTCAATGGCAATCATAGCAACAGTAAAAAGACGATGTTTAGCAGAGGAATCCATGAGAACTAACCTTAAAGGATTGAAGAGACGTGAGGTACGGCAGGATCTTCGAGAAGGTCGAGAAAAGGTTTGGAAACCGAAAGAAATAAATCTTCGCAGGACGAGATTACAGGCAGGGAAGCGATGGCAGAAATCTGGGAAGTAATGGTAAAAACTTGAAAGAGAATAGGGGTTTTCCCCTTTGAAGCAATACTTCTATATATAAGTATGCAACCGGTCCCAAGACACGAAACCCTAGAAAGGGTAGATGAGGAGAAGCAGGAAAGGTTGGGATAAGAATCATGACGTAAGCTGTACGGGCACGAACAGAAGGGTCGCGTCTCATAAATGCCACGTACCACGGCCAAACAAAAGAAGACAGGTGGCAGTAAAGAGAGGCACCGAGCCGTCGAAGAGACAGTCAGTCACCATCAAAAGATCTTCGAATAAGAAAAGAATCAAACGCGTGCAGGCGTAATTAAGACACGCCATTAATGTTTCGAAACGAACGAGGAATTTGAAATCTGACATTGATGAACAAGACGATAAACAAGAACAAGTCATGAAAGAGTTAAATATTTATCCCGAGTAAGCAGGATACATTCAGTTCAAATATTTAAGGGGGTATTGTTATAGGTAAAAATCATCATGAAGGACACGTCATTACGGTAAGGGGCCAAGTAAGCAAAGTCGAGGAAAGTCAAGCGTTAAAGGGCAGAAATTCCCCAAGGGAATTTACTCGGCAAAGAGCAAAGCAACCCGACCACAGACGAAGAAATCGGCTCGGGCATACTCGGTCATGCTCGGGATCAGATAATGAAGATGAGTACTTCATAAACATATGGACAGAATCAGCAGCAAGCAACTCCACAATAAGCAACGATACGACTATCAGAGTTCAACTGAAAGGCAAACAGATTTCCCGCAAATAAAGGGCAAGGAATCCGTCGCAGATTCTGACTCAGTCAAAACAGGAAACAGGATAAACTCCAGAAAGAGACAGACTTCAATTAGAACTAGGAAATCACACAAAATACGGGTATCACAACACCAAACCCTAGCAGTACCATAAACCCTAGCAATAACATGTATAAATACCCCTGTAAGAAACATAATGGGGGGAGGTGAGAATTAACAGGAGAAATCAGAGAGAAATATTTTGTAATTGAGTTTTTCATAGTGGATTTGACTTTGTTGCTCAAGCAACAGCCCGTGGATTTTTCTCCAGTTAAAAGGAGTTTTTACCACGTATTTGTGTCTCTTGATTTATTATTTTCTTGCGATATTATACTTATCTGTTCTTATTTTCGCTTGATACAAGTTCGTTGATAGTGACGACGAAAAATCACCATCAACACCAAGTTATCTAGATGCCAATTAGATACCTAAACCATTCAATGCATGTTCATACCAAAAAGGGATATATGAGTGGCACTCCTATTCCATATGACATGTTATCAAAAAATGACAAACATTGTAATATTTACGAAAAATAAATAGCCATAATTTTGGCCAATCCTAGAAAAGCAAGTAAATTACATTTGTTTGAAATACAAGAAACCCTAACTTGGTGATCAAGTCATCAAGCAGTAGTCCATCAAAACTCTTGCGCGCCAAAATGCATATACGGCTGCCCCATATGCAGCACCACACGCGCGCCTGAAGGCTTGAGTGGCTGCCTTGCACGCACGGGCTGCCTCGGCCTTTCTCCGTTGCTTTTTTTTCTGCTTCCAATTCTTCAATTCTTCGAATCTTCAAAACTTGAATATATTACAGCAGTTTTTTTTTTATTATTACTGCAACGACAAAATACAAAAACTTAACAACTATCAAGAAGGAAATTATGGCGATAATAGACCACCCTTCTTGTTATAACTGCAAACAAAAATTACACTAAAATTCTAGGACCAAAGTCGAGCAATAACAACCATATTATAAAATATATATATCCATACATTCTCATGTAATTATATATGCGAATACCTAGAGTGCCATCTCTTTCTAAAACATGCATATTTACAATAAAAAAATAGATTCACGTATATATACATCAATTAATCAAGGGTATAACCAGGCTCTGATACCAATTATAGGGAAAAACACGCGGCGGAAGCGAAAAATTGGGTTGTATATTTCAAAAAAAAATTCCTTTTAAAAGAAAGAACCTTAACCCTTAATTAATTAACATATAATAAAAGTATCATACCTTTTTCACATGACGATTGATATTGCGCTAAATTGAATCCGCTTGCTTCGAATTGAATCCGCAAGATCTTCCAATCCAATCACGAACGTGAATCACCTAGGAGTGTGGGCTCCCTTTTCTTTGAATTGTATACCTGATGATGGAAAAACAAACCTTTTTCTTTTGTTAGTCACAATAATCCTCATAGAGAAAAACAAAGAACGCTTGGTCACTTTTGAATTCTCAATATATTAATCAAAAACTCGCGTGAACCTTGATTTGATCTTGTGCACAAAGTTTTTTGATATAAAAGATACTGGTACACTATCGAAAATAAAACGTTCTTATTCTTTTTCTCCCTTGGCCGAATTCTACACCTCTTTCTTGAGTTGGAAGTTTTTTTTATTATTCAAAAGCAAGAGAATAAAAATTTTCTAAAAAAAAAACTTTTTCTTTGAACTACTCATCAAAAACGAATTTTATGATATATATATATATATATATATATAGGGTGGCCAAAATTCTCCTACATTGTGGAGGATTTGATTTCACCAAAACCTTATCAACTTAGTAGTTCAAACCTACTCCAACTCATGAGTATATTGATCCAATAAAAATTATTAACTATCAATTAAAATTTGTGACTTTATCAATAACTTCCTAATTGATTATCAATTAGAGTTTTGATAGATATCAAATACATTCTAATTTGACTAGATAAATAAAAACTCTTTTTAATTTATCTACTTATCAAATAAAGTATTTGATACTTAACATACTACTAACAATAGTATGACACTAAGAGTCCTTCTCCTAGTATACTAATATCAATAGTTAGGACACTAAGAGTCATTCTCCTAGTAAACTACTTACAATAGTATGACACTAGGAATCCTTCTCCTAGTTAGAAAAAGATTTTAAATTTTAATCAAACAATTAATTAATTAATTTCCATTTGATTAATTAATAAAATAAAACAATATATTAGACTAATTAATTTAGCATTGCCACCCAAGTATATATATATATATATATATATATATATATATATGGGTAATATATTGTTTTTCCACTTTATTAAATCCATTGGACTTTAATAAAAAGTCCACATGTGAACTAGACCCATTCTTACTATAAAAGACACAAGTCCATATGCCTTAAAGTAATACATTCATATAATTTAACAATCCATTTAATTAAAATGTGAAAATTATTTTCTTAATGTATTAATGAATGCTAAATGCACCTCATTACAGCCGCCCAAGAATTCCCACATCCTTGGCCACCCATTCCAGGTATTTGAAGAGTTACCGCGTTTCTTGATCACACATGACCACACCTCTCCATAACTTTTGGATTCCGAAATCCAAAAATAATTCTAGATGGACCCATAAATTTGTCAGGTAGAATATATCAAGTGATCTATGTAAGTTTGTGCGGATTGGGGATCTTGGCGGGCTATCTAAATTTAAGCTTCAATAGACATAACCTAATCACAATCAATAAATGATTCACTTAGGTTCAATCTATTAATTTTGGCTCATTCAACTAACGAACTAAAATTGAACTCTTAAATAAAGATAGAATAAGTTAATATTTCTCATTCGTACCCTAGACAACCTTATTGGAGATAGTGTATCCTCGTGAAAAGTATCAGTAATCGCCAAGAGCTCATAAACCGCTTATAGCTCTCCTAGTTACCATATTTACTCATATGACAATATTTTAAACTTGGATATTTTGACTTGTCCAGAAGCTATGTTTCAATAGACACTATTGAAAACTTAACGTTAAGATTTAATATCCAATACCTCAAAATATCCATATGAGGATATTGTACTCACATTTAATAAATGGAACCACGATCCATATCTATAAATGAAGTCCTCTATCGATTAACAAATGAATACCACCAAACTATTGAGGATAGACTATGCTATATAATCATACTCATTGATAGTTCAAATGATAATACTTGTAACCATAAGTCCATTATTTATCTCATGATTGAGATAGACTCTCCGATTGTCCTCAAGTGAAAACTTTTATCCACTGACGGTTCTGGATAAAGTATTTCACAGTGATCTTATTCAATGCACCTAGTGCACTAGATTCTTTTGCCCAAAGACACTACACTTTGATGATTTTAGACTCATCATAACACATTTGATCCCACTCAAATGCTAGCAAAAGAATATACAACTTTAACAAGGTAAAGGCGCCCAACCTTTATCTTAAGTTGTGAATATTATTCAAGACTAACTAAAGAATTGTGTCTACCTTATACATATCTAGATGTACGAACAATTCTTCATTTCTCATAGTCTTTTGACCTTATGATTATTTACTTTTGACAATTACAATAATTAAACTATAATTGCTATAAGATTTGTTAAACTAGAAATCGTTTTATTAATATGAAAAGATTGTCAAATATATTATTACACTCTTGCTATTGAGCATAATCCTAACATTCCTCTAGTGTCCTCTAGCAGCTGCTCTTTAGGATGCTATTTTTTTGACTTTTTAGAGGCTGGTTTTTGCCGACTCTTGGAGTGCTTTCTTCTCAAAAGCCATGACGATTTCGTTTAGTCATCATGTGCGGGTTTATGGAAGGTGACTATCCAGGCAGCGGTTTGGAGTGTATGGTTCATCCGTAACCAGTGGATCTTTAAGGATAAAGCAGTGGATTTCATATCTATTTAGTCTTTGGTTTGGTGTGCGGTCTTTGACGCTAACCATTTGGAGATTCTTCGGCGCTTTGGTCTCCGTGGTTGCCCGGCTAGGGCTCTGGTTATCAAGAGTGTGGTTTGGTCACCTCCAGCTCATGGTTGGATCAATGTTAATACGGATGGTGTCGTCTTGAGTTCTCTAGGCGTTGGGGGTTGTGGGGACGTCTTCCATAATTGTAGAGCTTTTGTGAAGGGTTGTTTTGTTGTCCCTCTTGGTCAGGTGTTTGCGTTTGAGGTTGAGCTTCTTACTGCATCGATGGCCATTAATTATGCTTGGAAGTATGGTTAAAGTTGGATCTGGCTTGAGAGTGACTCTTCTTATGTGGTTCAACTACTTTCTTCTCTCTCAGAGCAAGTTCCTTGGCAGGTTCGGCAGGCTTGGCAGCGGTGTATCTATCAGATTTCACAAATGGAGTTTCAGGTGTCTCATATTTTTAGGGAGGGGAATTAGGTTGCAGACACACTTTCTAAGCATGCTTTGGGGTAGGTGATTGATTGGTTCTCCACCCTATCTTTCTACTCTTTATTGGTTGACAATTACTGTATGTGTCGAGAGTCTATTCGGTTTTCCTGATGTTTTCAGCTTCTGTTTGGTGTGGCCTACGTATCACTGTTTTGGTTGGGCTGTTTCCCCTTGGTTTTTGTGCTTGTTTGGTCTTTGTTATTCTTTACTATTTTCTTTTCTCATTTATATAGATGGATACTATCTAAAGGTTTTTCAGCATACGATCACTTGTGATGCTTTTTCCCCTTAGGTTAGTACAATTTAAAAAAAATGTTGATTTCTTTAAAGATAAATTTCCTTTAAATTAAGAAATAGTGGGGGTTTAGCGTATAGTAGTGAACCTAGATCTATTATGCCTGATGAAGTTGAGTTAGAACCAAGAAGGAGTAAAATGAACCGAACCTACAAAGATTTTGGGCCTAACTTTTATGTCTACACCTTAGAGAAGATCATAATTCTTTCCAAGAAGCCTTGACTTCCTTGGATGTTGACTTGTGGCAAGAATCCATTAATGATGAAATGGACTCTCTAGAATCTTATGGAACTTGGCACTTAACAGACCTTCCACATGGTTGTAAGACAATAGGTTGTAAGTGTATTCTTAAGAAAAAATTGAAACCCGATGGATCGGTTGAGAAATACAAGGCCTAGCTTATGGCCAAGGGTTACGAAAAAAGAGAAAATGTCGATTTCTTTGATACTTATTTACCAATAAGCATAACAACATCCATTTGAGTACTTATAGCTTTAGCAGCTTTGCATGGTTTAGTTATACATCAAATGGATGTTAAAACAACGTTTTTGAATGGTGAATTAGAAGAAGAGATTTACATGGACCAACTTGGAGGGTTTGTAATTCCTGGTTAAGAGAACAAAGTATGTAAGTTAGTTAAGTCTCTCTATGAACTTAAACAAGCACCTAGACAATGGCATGAAAAGTTTGATAATCTAGTCATCTCGAATGGTTTTAGAATAAATGAAAGTGACAAGTGCATTTACTATAAATCCGAGAATGATGTTTGCACTATTATTTGTTTATATGTGGATGACTTGCTTATTTTGGCTCAAATATTCATGTTGTGAATGCTGCTAAATGTTTATTGACTGCTAACTTTTCAATTAAATATTTAGGTGAAGCTAGTGTAATCCTGGGTATAAAAATAACCAGGTCAAAAAAAGGAATTTGTTTATATCAATCTCATTATATTGAGAAAATTATAAATAAATATAATTGCTTTGACTGTAAACCTGCATGTACTCCATATGATCATAGTGTAAAGTTGTTCAAGAACACTAGTAACAGTGTTAGACAAAATGAGTATGTGAGCATTATTGGTAGTCTTTGTTATGCTATTGATTGCATTAGGCCCGATATAGCTTATGATGTGGGAGTACAATGTAGGTTTACTAGTAGACCTGGTAATGGGCATTGGCATGCTCTTGAGAGAGTAATGTGTTATCTCAAGAGAACAACGAATCTCAAATTACAGTATGGAAATTTTCCCGATGTACTTTAAGGTTACAACAATGCTGATTGAAATACTATTTCTGATGATTCCAAGGCCACTACTGGATACATTTTTTGTATCACTGGAGGTGCAATATCATAGAAGCCTAAGAAACTGACTATTTTGGTTCAATCCACGATAGAGTCAAAAATGACAACACTAGCTACTACTAGTGAGGAAACAGATTGGTTGAGAAATATGTTATCAGATACCCTCTTATGGGAGAAACCGATACCAGCCATCCTGATTCACTATGATAGTACCACGGTTATTGAAAAGTCCAACACTTTTATTAAAAAGGAAAGAGGCAACAAATACGTCGCAAACACAGTATAGTTAGAGATTTTCTCTCAACTGGAGCTGTAAAAGTGGATCATGTATAGTCTGAGGAGAACTTGGCTGATTCTTTGACGAAAGTATTAGCACGAGAAAAGGTTTGGAAAACCTCGAAAGGGATGGGACTAAAGCCCACTGATAGTTGAGTCACTTGTGATGGTAACCCAACCTACAGACTAGAGATCCCAAGAAGTAGGTTCAAAGGGTAATAACAAATAGGGTTGTGCATTTTCGATTTGGTTTAGGTTGAAGCCCATTGTCAAACCAAACCAATATAGATCGGTTTGGCTATATTTCAACCAAAACCAAACCAATGTGATTTTCCAAACCGATTCAAACCAAACAAAAAAAGAACGAGTTGGATTAGGTTTATCGGTTTAGATTTGAACTCAACAATTAATTTTTTGTATTCTATTATAAAAAATATTTATATAAAAAGTCATAATTATATATATATATATATATCTTATGATTAAAGGCATGTTTAACATCATCTATAATTTCGAAACCATAACACATCAATCAATCAAAAGAACTGCATCAAAACAAATAAATACATTATAAAAAGCATAAAGTAATATGTAAAAGTTATAAAACCTAGACTAAATAGGAAATGTAGGTGAATTTTATATTTTTAGTTTTACTTTCTAAAATAAGTTGTTCGGTTTTGGTTGGTGAATTATTTCACACAACCCTAAACTGAACCACATTTAATCGGTTTGTCTTTTAGACTAACCAAAAAACCCATTTTTTATATTTATAATCAAACCAACCCAAACTTTATGGGTTAGGTTAGTCGGTTTGGTTTGATTAGGCGGTTTTTTGCACACCCTTAATAACAAGTCATGAGTGCTATATGGAATCATGCTTTTGTGATACAGGGTTAACACACCAAGTCCATCCTTATGGAGCATGACATCCTGAAGCAATTTAAGGTTGAGTTAGATATAACTCTTAATGAGCTATATACTCTATGTGGAGTTGGGTACCTAGCTATAGGAGTATCTGTGATAGGCTCACCTATATGAATGCGGAAGAGAGGTCGCTTCCTATGAAATTCTAGGAAAAGTTTCTAAAGCGTTCACTATAGCAGGATATAAGCACATGGCCGTAAAGTGTAGTTTTAGAACTTAACTCTAGTATGGCTGTGTGTGTGGTGTTGTCAGTGATAGAGTTCAAAACTACGTGTTACTATAGTATATACAAAGGTGATTCTGGGCTGTTTTATCCTGGGGACGACGTGGTAACTTTGGAACTACTTGGACAATTAGGGCAGAGCCGCGAAACGTTTTAACGACTTAGCCACTTTCCAGGTTTTTCTATTCTAATTATATTTTGTACTATTTGAAATATTTTCCAGCAACATAATTGTTTTTTAAAATAATTTCCAGCAACAACATTTTTTTTGAAATACTCTCCAGCAACTATTTGTATTGAAGAATCTTGCAGCAACACACTGCAAATCACAACATGAACAGCAGCTTTCCAAAAGATATAGATCTGATCACTAAAAGAAACTACCATGACTCGAGTAAAAAAAGAATTCAAGGAATCAGGATAATATATCGAGCATAATTCTTCATGTTATAAGATGTTTCCTAATGTGTAAAAAGTATATATATGATATTGTTTTCTATTTTAAAAGAAAGAGTTTAAATTAGCATAAATGATTTAACCGGTGCCGGTCTTGAGGTTTTGGATGCCCCAGGGCGAATATTTAAAATTGGGTCATTTGTTCAATCTCGCATCTAAATCTTGTGAAAACTTGTACTTAATAATTTATATATATATATATACATATATTTGAGAAAATTTACAAAAGCTTAATCAAAATAATTTTCATCAAGTTTATATCGCGATACATTGTAAAAACAAAATCGAAAAAAAAAGTTACGGGCAAATAGATCTGCATGATAGTTTCCACTTAAAGAAATAATGTATGTAAATAAGGAGAGACTAACTTGCTTAGAAAATGAAAAGGGACAAGACCTCCTCATTTATTTTTATTTTTTTAAGAATTTAAAAAAATAAATTAAAGAAATGATATATTTGGTAATGTTTGGGTGTGCTTACAAAATATATATATTTTTTAAAACTTTCAATGAGATGTATATGTAAAAATGGATGCACATACAAATTTTCGGGATGCAAATAGAGCTACTCATTTACATTTAATAATTATGATGAAAATCCATATTGAACCCAATCTTTATATAAGAAGTTGATTTCCACATCTTTTTTCTTATTTGTTGCTCCGATTTGATATAATTATATATACCATGTTTTGTGTGTCAAGTGTGAGCAGCACCATCATTTTCTAGACCCTTTATTTATCAAAGTTCAAAAATATGAATACTAAACACACAAAAAATGGGCCCTTTTTGAGCCCCTTTTTTTCTAGGCCCTAGGCGGCACCCGACCCCTGGTGCCCTGCCTCGGGGCCGGCAATGGATTTAACTAATCACCAAATGTTTTTTTTAAAGCATTAACTCCCTTCCTATGTTGCATGGATACGGATATGGCATGATACGTAGATACGGTAAATCTCTAAAAACTAGGATACGGATACATCAGGATACGTCAATTAAAATAATATATATTTTTATTTTAAATTTAAAAAAATATAATTCAATAATTCATTCAAAACATATTCTATATAAACATAATCCAATAATCCAATCCATTCAAATTTCAAAATAAAATCATAATCTAATAATCCATTCAAAACATATTCAATAAACATAATCCAATAATCCTTTCAAAATGAAAACATAATCCATTCAAAACATATTCTCAAAAAACATAATTCAATAATCTATTCAAAATGAAAGCCTAATCCAACATATATAAGTCCTAACATATTACAAAACCTAAATCTTAATTTGACCTGTCAACTTTGTAAAATCTTAATTTGACCCCATTTTAAACTAAAATAATTAAATTTTTGCCCCAAACGTATCATCGTTGTATCATTGCTGTATCCCCGCATATCCCCACCGTATCCTAGCTGTATCACACAGTCAAACTTGAGAAAAAGTCAACGGATACGCCAAATGGTATATCAGATACGTATCCTAGTGTATCGGAGGTGTTTCCGAATAGGACACGAGTTCGATACGAGTTCCCTCCCTAATATGGAGTATCCGTGCAATATAGCTCCCAGCAAAATAAGTAAAAAAATAAAATGTGTTTTTAATAAACCTAAACGGTAGAGATATTAATAACATTAAGTTTTGATGATATAGCCAGACAATATCTCATATTTGAGTCGCCATATCCACCGGTGGTATATCAAATATATATTCTCATAATTCATATCATTCTCATTGATTATACAAGAAAAATACAATTAAAGGACAAACGTCATATGATATAATTAACATGTGGATTAATTGAGATTATTGACTTGATCTCCCAATTTTTTTTCCACAAGTAGAAAATAATGGATCAGTAAAATTCGATCAATAAGTTTTAAGATGCATATATTTTGTATACATTTTCAAAATTAGTAACAATATTTGCACTTCGTCTCATTTTATCTGAAAACTTACTGTAGATCATGGTAATTTTCTAAACAAAATGTAACATGAGTTTTCACACAGAATGGAATCAGAATTTCCTCCCATTGTGCTGATTCTTATGGATTGCAGGCTCCTGAGGTTGATCCAGACTGCAATATATATATATATATTAATGTATATATGTGTATATCACCAAATTGAAGACCAAAATACCAACAGATATCCACAAATTCAAGAGCCAGCCATGGCATTGTAAATCAAGCCCAAGCCCAAGCCTAAACCCAGGCTCATTTTCTTAGAGGGACCAGCCTCCCCTAGCTAAATGGCCTATATAGTGTTTTTGTTGTTGTTGTTATCGAAATATTACAATATTTTGGAATTTTTTGGAGTGACACTGCTTGAACCCACATGCTTTTTACATAGAGTAAAGTTATTTTGTCCAAATGATGTGGCAACATCGTAATTCATTTATTTAAATTATGGAAATCTAAAATAATTTAAATAAATGGATTATAATGATGCCACATCATTTGAGCACCAGATTTGGACACCAAATATAGGTAAAGCAGTATTATTGTTTTACACATAGGTGTGACGGGGCTTACCAGTGAACCAACATCATCTTATCTATGGCATTTGAAGTTGTGATGTGTAAAATATTATGAAAAAATACATTAAATTGAAAAATTAAACAAAAACATTACTTTAAAATGTTCTTGCAAGGTAAAGATAGAAGCTTACCGCACAAGCATGGACATCATCACAACCACATAACAGCTTCCCATTTAGAGTATCAACGGCCTGAAATGATCCTCCTCCTTCACTCCTCTGCACAGCAAACCCCCTCTCTTTAATATTTTTGTTTTAGCTTTCTTTTCTCTTGTAAATACAATAAAATGAAAAAGAAAATGAGGAAAATTGTTTTTTCTTTTTTCTTTTTAGGACTAAGTTAGTGTTCTGTTGGCTGTGGGTACAGATTAGTGTTCTGCTGACACCATGGCCGGATTGGATACCTACTCGTACGATAATGGCATGTTTGCTATCAGGGGTGAAACCATAAATATTTTTCAAGGTGGGTGGTTATGAAAAAATATATATATTGACAAAGGTATGTATCGACTTTACGGGAGAAATTTCATTAATTAAAAAAATGTACGTATAGTTGAAATTGACAAATTAATAATAATTTTTTAAACAATTATAAATCAACTACTTACTTTAAAATCTAAAATTAACCGACAAGAAGATGCATGTTTTTTTTTCAAAAAGTAATTGAGTGTGAATTAAACATGAAAATACTTACATATATAAAAGAGGAAATAAAATACTTGATCATATAGTGTATTTTACCTTCACTAAAAGATAATCTTAACTTTAACTCTTTAATTAATGGATAATATATATATATATATATATATATATATAATATTTAAAAGCATTAATATATATTAATTAAATTTTTTTCAAGCCAAGGTTGTTTCGGCCCCTGTTAGGGTTGTTTCCGCCCCTGTTTGCTATATGGCATTAGACTAACATCAATCCAATCCCGTTTAGACAAATAGTCCTATTGTGACAGGACTATTGAGTCCTGCCAAAAAGGCTGTACATAATATTAACCTAGCTTTTTCATTTTTTTCCCTTATTTTATTTAAATTACATATGTATAAAAAATTAAATTTATTTAATCTGTTTTAAAAATTAATTTAATAAATTTTATTTTCTTTAATATTAATATATTTTATTCTAACATTTATTATTTTTTTAATATCAATAAAAAATAAATGTTATTTTATTTCAAATTAGTTTCAAATAATTTTATATATTTTTTAAAAATAATTTATTTTATTCAAAAAAGTAATATTTTCAATCAATTTTAATTTAAAATAATTTTAGTTTTATTTTCTTTGTATTGAATTAAAATGATTTTATTTATTTAAAAATTCTTTTAATATAATTTATTTTTTAAAACTAGTTTAATATAATTCGATACTACCTCTCACAAAAAACAATTATTTTCAATTATTTTTTATTCAATCCCATGCATGTTATACCAAACAAAAGACAGTATTATTTTAGTCCAATCCGTACTGCACCAAATACATCGCAGTATTAATATTGTCAAATCCTATCATATCAAATCCAATCCCGAACACGAAACGAGGTCTTAAAGAAATGCCTCCTAACACTTTTTCCAATTTTTACTTTATATGAGAAATGTACGGTTCTAACTTCTCCTACCAATAGCCGTAGGGAAGGTGCAACTTAAGTTGGTGTGCAAAATTAGGGTAATTAGGAAGTAAAGTAGTGAGTAGTGACAATAATAATACCTTGTAATAATCAAGAGCAACAAAATTAGCCCATCGATTGCCGGCAGCAGCATAACAAGTGCGGAGCATGTTAACAAGATCAGCTGAGTTATGTTGACATGTGGTTTGCTTCACTGGAACGGTCTCGAAGTAATTCACCAACACCAGTGATTTACTCTTATCGTCAAGTCCTGATGATTCTCCTCTGTTTGGACAACTTCCATCATGCATTCCTCCATTTCCATCTACGTACAATTTTAGGCCAATTGGTGACCATAGGATGAATAAGATAGTGCATTTTTTTAAGTTATATTAATGATTTCTTACATTGATTTTCAACCATGTAGTTCCACTGATAAGCAATTCCTTCGGTTTCTTCTTTAGATTTAATAGAAGTGAATACAAGCAGCCTCTGGTTGTTAGCGACCATGTCAGTAACCAAAGGCCAATCACCACCATTTTTGGGCATATTTTGGAGTGGAAACCAGTACTTCATCAACCCAGCATCAGTGAACATCTTTGTCAGTCCATTTGGAGCTGAAACATAATCTTCCAATATCAATGTCACAATTTCTGTTGGGTTTGCTGACATGAAAGCTTCAATCTCCTTCAATGTGTCTATAGCTGCTCCCTACAATTATTATTATTATTTTTTATAATTAAAAAAAATTAAAGAAATAATTCCAAATTGAAATATAAAATTAGTATAGGGAAGAAAAACTGTAACATACAAAAGCAGTGTAGTCATGGCATTTTCCACCAAATGAATGACACAGCCAAACATCTCCTTGAAAATCATAGGTATCTAGCATCAGGGCTCGAACTCCATTCTGCAAATTAATAGATAAATTTAATTTGATTGTGACATGTATAAACTATAAAAAGTTTATAATTAATTTCATAGTTAAAAATGTAAAAGAGAAATGAGTAGGTTTAAGAGAATCAAACGTTTAGCTGTTGAGTGACACTATCTTCTTGATTGGTAAAGGTCAATCGAGGAACTCCATCTTCAATGGCAAACGCATTGTGGGTTGTCAAGAATGCATATTTATTCAATGGTAGAGAGTTATTCTATTCATTTCAAATTTCAGAGAAACAATTAAAATTAAAATTAGTAGTTGAAATTTTGTAATAAATCATATTTAAAAGAAAAAAATATATGCACAAAATGAATGAAATCAAAGTAAAGAAAAACATCAAATATTAATTTTGACAGGAATATATAGTACTGAATATATAGAATATGCTTCCTTTAAAAAAAACATGTATAGAAGATGCTTTGGTCGCCTTTTTTTCTTTTTCTTTATTCGATCTTTTTTCTTATTATCATGCAAATGTAGAAAAAAAAAAAAGGTACCCAAATATTTAGATGCATGCATATTTTTTTCTTATACATAATTCAAGCTAACTTGACATTAATTTGGTGGAATTCAATTTAATTTACATTTTTAATGGGCTATTTAAATTTAATTTAGTCAATTAATTTACATTCTCATGTTGCCAATTAAATTAGAACTCAAATCAGTTGTCCATAAATAATGTTATAATTTGTGTCTAACTAATCAAATTAGGACATATGTCTATATTTATAGCAAAAGTTGAAAAGAAATAATTAAATATAGACGTTTGTCTTAATTTGGTTGATTAGACACAAATTCAAACACAATTTTTGGACAGCTGATTTGAATCATTAAATTAAAAGTCCAAAATTATTACTCTTACGATGAGCTTAATTTCAACATCCTGTTAATAACTACTGTTAAATTAATTAACCAATTTACAATCTAAATGGGTAAATGGGGTCAGGTCATTTACATCGTAGTTTTTGCTGTCTAGCCCAAGATAAGCCCACCCACATTTCACCGAGCCATGTAAGTTGTGACCTTCCTAGAAACTACCCATAAACCCCCAAGACTCATCAATCACACTCTCCTTACTGATTGATCATGAAATGACATAGATAGAGAGAAAGAAAATTACGTACCAAGAGCTTGAATTGGTCTGTGATGGTTGATCTTACACATCTTGAACCAGAAAATCCTTCCGGGCAAGAGAAGCAGTAGAGTCCAGCCTCGCAATCTCCGTCGCTTGAGCACCCATCAAGTAACTATTTATATGTACGTCCACACACATGTATATATTCATCAAACCAAGTACAGTAACAATTAAAACTATAAGCATTAATAATGAAAAAAAGACACAAACCCTGCACTGTCCATTAGAGCAATCAGCTGCAATAACACTGGAAAGCACCGAAACAGTGATGACGATGAAGAGCCAGTTTCGAGAAGAAGAAGGAGCCATATCGTACAAGCTAAGAATTTGGAGGGGATTGCAATAAAGGTTTGCGAGTTTATTATATAAATATAATAATTATGTGTTTTCTTGGAAAACTGATGAGGGTTTTCTCACTTTTGTCTGAGAAAACAAAGGAAACTAAGTACATTCAACTTTGATGAGAAAAGACGGATACATAGAATTGACAAGCCAAAAAGCAACAAAATGGGAAGGGGTTGGCTATCCAACAAGGCAAGGATGTTTCGAAAGACTAACGAATTGAAATAATATACCATTATCTAAAGGATTTTAGAGTGACTATTGTTATTTTTTGTCATTTTCTATTAATTTAACCTTTTAAATCAAATGGTTGATGTTTCTTGATATGATATCGTAACATATTTGATCCAGTAGTCTAAAGTTTGAATCTTGAAAATCCTGATAAAAATTAATCTTAGCAATGCATCGAATATACATTATATTTTCTCTCGTTAATAGATGCAACATATTAATTAAATCATCGCTTACATAGGAAAGATCAACTGTTTCAAAATAAAAATATTTAGGAAAGATCAACATTTTTTTTTTATTCTTGCACTACTATTTAGATGCATTCTGAATTGTTGAAGATCAAAAAGTTAAAAAAATACATGATAATTTGTATTAAAACAAGGGGAAAGCTGAACTTGTCCAAATCGTATTTCAAAACTTTGATTGGACATTTGTAATTCTTATGCGTTAAGAAATGAAATTGACCCCTCTACTTTGACTAACATTGACTGGTATTCAATTCTATAGAGTAAGGGATTTTTTTTTTCAACTTAAAACTTTATGGGTCTGAATTGAACTTATTAAGTTGTTTTTTTTTTTTTTTTTAAGTTCTCAAATAACTTAAAAATATTAAAGAAAAATAACTTAAAAAATAATATATGAAATATTGGCTTTTAACTTAATTCTAAATAAATACATTACAATTTAAATATTTTTTTCAAGTCTATCATCCCAAAGAAGATATATTTCCAAATTTATCCAAATATTAATTACCAAAATTTTCAATTAATCAAAATTAAACCAAACAATCAACACAAATAACAACAAAATCAAGTATAAGTGGGGAGATTAAATGACATTTGATTTTTACGTGGGGAACCCTCCAATCGGGAAAAACCCATGGGTCTAGCCTCGCTAGCCACTTAATCACAGAAACTCAACTATTTGAATATCTGATTACAATCTAAGTTGACATCTAGTAACTCTTCTCAAGGATCATAACACAACATATTCTACCCGTAGGTCTTTAACAATGGGTCTTGAAAAATGCTTGCCAACCAACACCTCTATTTGTAAGACTTCTCTTGCTTGTACAACTGCCACATGTAACTACAAGACTTGGACTCAATGAATAGAATTAATATCTATGTGAACATGTAACAATGCTAAAATGTAAATGAGTGCTAGACAACACTAAATGCTTAACTAGATGTGAATATGCAAATCCAAAATCCCTAGATATTAGCTAATCCCAATCAATATCACAACTTTAAAATATATGACATGAAAGTGAAGCTTTGCAATAAATATGCAATAAATGTGATGTTTTGGCTAAGAAGAACAATTAACGGAGAGAGGTATTTGTTCTAACTTACTAAATGATGGAACAATGATGAACCATGCCTAGAGATGCTTGATGATGCTTAGGAACATATGGATTTGGGGAATGAAGAGTCATAAAAGATTGCTTGAATCTATCTATCTCTAAGAGCTCAAAAATACTCACAATCTTTGAAAAATTCAGAGTTCTTCTTAAATAAGATGGTGCCTTGGACAATTTATAGGGTTTTCACAAAACTACATTGTTTTGAAGAAAACTGATTTTCGCGGTTTATCAAGACGATTACCAACCGCGACAAAGGCAAACCAAGCGTCATTGGAATGCTGCGGTCCTTCATGACGAAGGCACGACCGTAAAAATTACTAAAGAAAACATCGTGCCTATTTTTTACGGTTCAACAGGATGACACAAAGATAGCGAAAACCTCTAGAGGGTTTTTCACGGTCGATTTTTGTGGTGCATCATGATGACACCTGGAAAACGACAATCATCGGAAAGATTATTACGGTCCATTTTTACGATGCATCATGACGACGCCTGGACTGCGACAATCACTGGAAAGATTGTCACGGTCCATCATGACGACACCAAGACAACGACAAAAGAAGAAGAGACCTTCTCAAGCTATCTAACACACTAACCTATATGCAATACGTGCAAGTGTGAAAATGGTGTATTGCACACTTAAATGATAAAACAAAACACAAATGAATGAGCTCTGTGTGTGTGTGTGTGTGTGAACCTAATCTCTTCAAGAGTACAAGTCAAATGATATATCTTTAAAGCTTTATATCTTGAAGCCCTCGGATGTCGGGAAGCTTTCTGAAAATATACAAAGTGTGTCTAATACAACCTAGAGGGGGGAGGGTGAATGGGTTGTTAATCGATTACTCACCAATTTTTTGATTAGTCAATATTAATCACAATTAACCCACAAACAAGCAATGAATCATCTAAATTTAAGTGTGGAAAACAATAAATAACATGATGATTGATTTACGTGAGAAACCCTCCAACCGGGCAAAACTCACGGGCTATCCTTCTAGTCATACACGGTCATGGAAATCCACTATATGAATAAAATGTTACACCCTCAACTGATACACGGACTCTCACTCTCGACAACCTCATGTTATGGACACTACCAGTCACCACTCTTGGTTCGATCCCTAGTTATATCCTCTGATCCACTACTCTTGGCGTGAGCACCTCATACTCTACCTGCAGGCTTTTTATAGTAGCACTTGACCAATGCTTGCCAACCCACCCTTGGTTGCAATACTTGACTTGCTTGTGCAACTTCACCTAGAAGCAACAAGACTTTGACTCTATGAAGAGTATAAAGGTCTAAGTGAATATATGACAATATGCTCAAATGCAATAATGTGTAAGATCACACATAAAATGCTTAACTAGATGTTATAATGCAATTTAACAACCTAGTTATCAAACAGTGCCTACATGTCCATACATAAAGACTCAATAAGATGTAAAGATGCAATCTAACAACCTAATTGTCAAATAAAGTCCAACAAATACAAGTTGTCATAACGTATAACAAGGATAATAAATATGCAATCAAGAAATGCAATTAATGAGGCATAAATATCAAAGTTTAGATGCAAGATATAAAGACTTAGCTAGAAGGGCAATATGGTCCTCAATTCTAGCTATCAAAAACAAACTCATTCATGTTATCAAGACTCATAGATATATGCAATAAAGAGAGTCAAGGTATTTAATCAAGTAATAAATACCTAATCTAGAGTAATAAGAATAAGAACAATAAATGATGTTAAATGATGTTCAATGAAGTTCTAACTTACCTAGTCATGAAACAAAGAAGACATGTGCTCAAATGATGTTGAATGACACAAGATGGAGATGAGTTTTGGGTTTGGAGAGTTTTAGAACAAAGCTTGAAGCTTTCTCTCTCTAGAACCACTCAATCTATCTCTCTAGGGTTTTAATTTCATGGTCTTAATGAAGAAGATGAGAAAGAGATGTATTTATAGAAGCCTCAATTGAAACGACATCGTATTAGGAAAGTAGTGCAACAATAGGCACAGTGTGCGGGTCATGTGTACTGGTAGGGAACTGCGCACCACCCGCGCACTACGAGCATGAAATCAGCCTGAGAACACTATACGGGTGACTGCGCGGGTAGGAATTGAAACGACATCGTTTTGTGAAAGTATGGCAAAAATAGGCACAAAGCGCGGGTCATGTGCACTGGTAGGGAACTGCGCACTACATGTGCACTGGAAGCATGAAATCAGCCCGAGAACACTACGTGGGTGACTGCACGGGTAAGGACCTGTCCAGTACCCACGCATTGGGAAATCAGCACAACAACTTGATTTCCAAGCGGACCAAAACAAGACCAAATAACATCGAAACCTTTCATATGATATACTGTTGGAAATGTATGGATGTCTACTTTCTACTTCTTTTTACAAAACAAGATTTTGATACATGTAAAAAGAGTTATGGTCAAAAGAGTTACTAAAGGTCAGATTTGGACAACAACAAAATGTCCAAAACTCATGGTATAAGACCATGTGACCAAAGATCAAACCAAGAGAAGAAGGGGACCTTCTCAAATGGTTACTCATTGCGCTAAGACAAGCACACCATCGTGCAGTCACGGATATTTCTGATCAAGCATCAGGAAACGAACTATACCACACAAAACCACACTTAAGTCTACGAATGAAGTGCAAGTGTGAAACGTGTAAATGATGCACACATATAAATAATTAGACCACAAATGCAAGATGAACAAAGCATGCATGAAGTGTGTGTGCACACCTAAATTTTTCAAGAGATAGTCAAGTGAATATATCTTTCGCTCTTGAAGTCACGGAGATGGTTGGAAGGTTGCTATCGAATCATAAAGATGACCTAAGCTACCTATTACACAATCATCCCGAATGTGGTTTGTCATGAAATAAGTCAATCATAAAATGTAGGTCCTTACACTTTCCAAGCACAATCACGAACTTTGATAACCACATGAAGAACCTAAGCTACGCTTACAAAAAATCATATTGTGGTTTGTCAAAGAAATAAGCCAATCACAAAATGGTGGGAGTTACAATCTCCCTCTTTGGCTATTTCGTGATAAAACCACTCATCACAAAAAACAACAAAACAAAAAAATGAAAAGAAGTTATTGTCAACGATTGTTCTCACTACATTACAAAGGGATGCCTAAATATTTAAATCTTCACTGTCTTCGATCTCTTGATCACACATGTGAGAAACAATAGCAAGCAACTTTCCAAAACAACAAGAACATGTGAGGTTATCAAAAAACAATGAAAAGTATGCATGATCCTCCTAAATGGGTTACCACATCCCCCCTCAATATGTAGCTAACCCTCTTAAATGAGCAAGAGCATCAAATTAAAATTTCTCCCCTAAATCCTAAGACTACTCCCCCTTTTTGTCATGAGATAGGCAAGGGAGTTTCCCAAGCCCTAGCAAAGAAAGCTACTTACAAGCCAATATGCATAATCATATAGATAAACTTTTTGCAATTCAAGTTATTAAGAGAGATTCAAGGAGATTTTATTTAAAAAAGGTGTGTGTGTGTGTGTGTGTGTGTGTGTAAATGTTGCTCGGCTTGTAATACAAGAACTATGAAGCTCATGCATGAGAATCAATCAAAGCAACAATCAAAAGGATTTCCAAATAAAGTCAAACCAATTTAAACCCTTTGTTGTGATTAGAAGATATATATATATATATATATCCAAGCATTTGTGTGCAAAGTGAACTAATCACATCAAATATATATATATATCAACTTTATTCATTGCAAGACACATAATTATTTATCAAATTTGAGGTCTTTAAAAGCAATGCACCACAACACATCAAATAACAATTTTCCAACCGATTCTGTTTTTCTCCTTTATAAACCTAGAATGCATGTATTTCTGTTTTTCATGCATAAGTAACTCTCTTGATGGCTTACACTTTGTTTCACACAAGTAGCCTTTTTCCTACATTGGGCTGCAGGATGTCATGTGCCAGTAGCCATTTTCAAGAGAGAGCTTAAGAATTCATGTCTTAAAAATCATGAACATGGAGAAAAAATTTAGTTCAATCAAATGTATTATCAATGAAAACATTTGTTGACTGTGATTTTTGGGATTATGTAAATCCAATCACACGTCACACGAAGTATGTTGAATTGACAATTGCGTAATAAAAAAAAGAATCAATTGAGATCATGCAAACAGGATTTTATGTGGAAAACCTAGAAGGAAAAAAAAAACCACGGTTGCCGGTGACGGCGAGAAAGTAATTAACTATGAATATATTGTTACAACCTCAGCCTCTCTCGCTCTCTTGAGTGTCTAATGACTCGTTCCAACCCCTTTTTGGGTGTTTTTAGGATCTATTTATACATGTAGAGAACCCTAATTCTTGGAGTACAAGTAAAAGGAAAGATAGTAGTAAATTAATAAAACTCTGACTTGTTGGAGTCGCGTTGTTCTTCTTTCCCGTTTTGCACTATCTGTGTTTTAAATACAACAGGTCTCTTGCCTATTCTAAACTCTAATATCTTTAAGAAAATTTGTTTCCTTATCAGATTTTTCTTCTAGACATCTTATTCGAGTAAGGTTCTTCATCTGCGTACTTTAGTCGTGATTGCATTAAATTCCATGCTATTGACGTGTCATGATTCTGAACGAGTCTCAAAGTTGACCACATGTTGCTCAGCCGACCATATGTCAAACCCGACCAAATTTCCTTCACCCCGACCAGGGATATAAACCCGATCGGGCAACAAAAATCCTGACCATTTCGGGTACCCCCCAATCATCTTCTTTACTTTGATCAACTCAATTACTTTGGCTATGTATTTTCTACTTGACCATGTAAGCAACCCCGACCAGGTATTACAGGAGCCACATTATGGTCGTCTTAGGTTGGTTTAACATTCACTGACATGTCATCATTTAATCTCCATGAAACACGGCGTTTATGCTGACATGTCATCTTTTCAGATTTTACCAATAATAATACCCCCTTAAAAATTCAAATCGTGCACCTTGCTCAACTTAGAGAACTCGCTCGGTGATATATGTTTAACTCAGGAGTCTTTTGTCTTGTAGCTCATTAAAGGTTATTAATGCTTGACAGCTAGTATTTAAATTTTAACCGCAAATGTTTGGTTTGCTAGCTGATTTGACGTGTTAGGATTATGCTAAATAGCAAGAGTATAATGATGTATTTGACAATCTTTTCATATTAACAAAGTGATTTCTAGTTTAACAAATCTTATAGCATTTATAGTTTAGTTATTATAATTGCCAAAAGTAAATAATCATAAGGTCAAAAGACTATGAGAAATGAAGAATTGTTTGTACATCTGGATATGTATGAGGTAGACACAATTCCTTAGTTAGTCTTGAACAATATTCACAACTTAAGATAAAGGTTAGGCACATTTACCTTGTTAAAGTTGTAGATTCTTTTGCTACCATTTGAGTAGGATCAAATGTATTATAATGAGTCTAAAATCATCAAAGTGTAGTGTCTTTGGGTAAAAGAATCTAGTGCACTAGGTGCATTGAATAGGATCACAGTGAAATACTTTATCTAGAACAGTCAATGGATAAAAGTTTTCACTTAAGGACAATCATAGAGTCTATCTCAATCCTGAGATAAATGATGGACTTATGGTTACAAGCGTTATCATTTGAATTATGAATGAGTACGATTATATAGCATAGTCTATCCTCGATAGTTTGGTGGTATTCATTTGTGAATTGATAGAGGACTTCATTTATAAATATGGACGTCGTGGCTCCATTTATTAAATGTGAGTAGAATATCATCATATGGATATTTTGAGGTATTGGATATTAAATCTTAACGGTTAAGTTTTCAATAGTGTCTATTGAATCACAGCTTCTGGACAAGTCAAAATATTCAAGTTCAAAATGTGGTCATATGAGTAAATATGGTAACTAGGAGAGCTATAGGCGGTTTATGAGCTCTTGGCAATTACTGGTATTTTTCACGAGGATACACTATCTCCAATAAGTTTGTCTAGGGTGAGAATGATAAATATTAACTTATTCTATCTTTATTTAAGAGTTCAATTTTAGCTCTTTAGTGGAATGAACTAAAATTAATAGATTGAACCTAAGTGAATCATTTGTTGATTGTGATTAGGTTATGTCTATTGAAGCATAAATTTAGATAGCCTGCCAAGATCCCCAATCCACACGAACTTTCATGGATCACTTGATATATTCTACCGGACCAATTTATGGGTTCATCTAGAATTGTTTTTGGATTTCGGAATCCAAAGGTTTTGGAGAGGTGTGGTCATGTGTGATCAAGACACGTGGTAACTCTTCAAATACCTGGATTGGGCGGCCAATGATGTAGGAAACCTTGGGCGGCCCTAATAGGGTGCGTTTAGCATTCCATTAATACATTAAGAATATAATTTGCACATTTTAAATAAATGGGCTGCTAGATTATATTAATGTATTAATTTAAGGCATGTGGACTTGTTTTTTTTGTAGTAAGAATGAGTCTAGTTCACATGTGGACTTTTATTAAAATCCAATGGATTTAATAAAATGGAAAAATAATATATTACCCAAATATATATACTTGGGCAGCAAGGCTAATAATATTAGCTTAATATATTGTTTTATTTTATTAATTAATTAATTATTTATTTGATTAAAAGTCAAAAACTTTTTCTAGTTATTTTAGTGTCATACTATTGTTAGTAGTATGATAAGTATCAAATACCTTATTTGATAAGTAGATAAATAAAAAATGTTTTATTTATCTAGTCAAATTAGGAAGTATTTGATATATATCAAACTCTAATTGATAACTAATCAATTAGGAAGTTATTGATAAAGTCACAAATTCTTAATTGATATTCAATAATTTATTATTGGATAATACGCTAATGATTTGGAATAAGTTTAAACTACTAAGTTGATAAGAGTTTTGGTGAAACGAAAATCCTCCACAAAGAAGGAGAATTTTCGGCCACTCTATATATATCCCTATCAAGGGAATTCGGTCATACGTTTTTTTTAAGAGAAGTAGAATTCGGCAAAGGGGAGTTTTAAGAAGAAAAAGATTTTTTTTAAACATTCTCTTTCTTCAAAAAAAAACTTCTCCAACTCATAGGTGTAGAATTCGGCCAAAGAGAAAAAGAAAAGAGAGCGTTTTTGTTTTCGATAGTGCACTAGTAGCTTTTATATCAAAAGGGTTTGTGCACAACATTGAATTAGGGTTCATGCGAGTTTTCGATTAAAAGATTAGTAAATTAAATAATAAAAGATTTTGACACCAAAGTCATACTCCTGGTCAGAAAAAGATTTTGACTTTTAATAAAATAATTAATTAATCAATAAATTAATTAATTTTCATTTAATTGAATAACAAAATAAAAACAATATATTAAGCTAATACTTTTAGCCTTGCCGCCCACGCCTATACATGGGCAATATATTGTTTTTCCATTTTATTAAATTCATTGGACTTTAATAAAAAAATCCACATGTAAACTAGACTCATTCTTAATTACTAAAAAATAGTCAACATGCCTTAAATTAATACATTAATGTAATTTAGCTGCTCATTTAATTAAAATATGCAAATTATATTCTTAATGTAATAATGGAATATTAATTGCATCCCATTAGGGCCACCCAAAGATTTCTACATCCTTGGCCGCCCATTCCAGGCTTTTGAAGAGTTACCGCGTGTCTTGATCACATACATGACTGCACCTCTCCAAAACATTTGAATTATGAAATCCAAAAACAATTCTAGATGGACCCAGAAATTGGTCCGGTAGAATATATCAAGTGATCCATTCAAGTTCGTGTTGATTGAGGATCTTGGCAGGCTATCTAAATTTAAGCTCCAATAGATAAAACATAATCACAGCCAACAAATGATTAGCTTAGGTTTAATCTATTAAATTTAGCTCATTCCACTAAAGAGCTAAAATTAAACTCTTAAATAAAGATAGAATAAGTTAATAATTCTCATTCATACCTTAGACAACCCTACTGGAGATAGTGTATCCTTGTGAAAAATATCAGTAATCGCCAAGAGCTCATAGACCGTCTATAGCTCTCTTAGTTACCTTATTTACTCATATGACAATATTTTGAGCTTGGATATTTTCACTCGTCCAGAGGCCATGTTTCAATAGACACTATTGAAAACTGAACGTTAAGATTTAATATCCAATACCTCAATATATCCATATGATGATATTCTACTCACATTTAATAAATGGAGCCACGATGTCCATATCTATAAATGAAGTCTTCTATCGATTAACAAATGAATACCACCAAACCATCAATGGTAGATTATGCTAAATAATCATACTCATTGACAACTCAAATGATGACACTTGTAACCATAAGTCCATCATTTATCTCAGGATTGAGATAGACTCTCCGATTGTCCTCAAGTGAAAACTTTTATCCACTGACGGTTCTGGATAAAGTATTTCATTGTGATCTTACTCAATGGACCTAGTGCACTAGATTCTTTTGCCCAAAGACACTACACTTTGATGATTTTAGACTCATCATAAAACATTTGATCCCACTAAAATGCTAGCAAAAGAATCTAAAACTTTAACAAGGTAAAGACTTACAACCTTTATCTTAAGTTGTGAATATTGTTCAAGATTAGCTAAAGAATTGGTTCTACCTTATATATATCTAGATGTACAAATAATTCTTCATTTCTCATAGTCTTTTGACCTTATGATTATTTACTTTTGACAATTATAATAACTAACCTATAAATGCTATAAGATTTGTTAAACTAGAAATCACTTTATTAATATTAAAAGATTGTCAAATACATTATCACACTCTTGCTATTGAGCATAATCCTAACAATCTCTCACTTGCGCTATAGCAAGTGTGTCATATCTCTTATTCCCATGTTCTCTAGGTGCCCTTTAAGACCCTTCTGTGGTAGAGACTTTGTAAAGGGATCCTCTAGATTTTCTGTGGACGCGATCTTGGTAATTGTCACATCACCCCTATGCACAATTTCCCTCAGAAGGTGATACTTCATTTCAATGTGTTTCCCTCTCTTATGACTTCTTGGTTCTCTCGAATTAGCCACTACACCACTGGTGTCACAGTAGATACTGATCTGCTGATTCGCATTAGGAACCACTTCCAAGTCAATCAAGAATTGGCAGATCCAGACAGCCTCTTTAACAGCTTCGCATGTGGCAACATACTCCGCTTCAATGGTGGATTCAGTAATACATGATTGCTTGATACGCCTCCTTATGATTGCACCTCCTCCAAGTGTAAACACCGATCCTGATGTGGATTTCCTGGAGTCAGAATCTGAATGGAAATCAAAATCTGTAAACCCAACATGAATTAAATCCCCTCCAGAGTATACAAGTATATGATCTCTTGTTCTCCAGAGATACTTGAAAATATGCATGACTGCCGTCCAGTGATCAGGACCAAGTTTCGATTGAAACATGCTAACTATGCCTACATCAAAAGAAATATCTGGTCTAGTGCAAAGCATTGCATACATGAGACTTCCAGTTGCCGAGGCATATGAATCCTACTCATGAATTGCTTTTCGTGCTCATTCTTAGGAACTTGTTCCTTAGAAAGTTGGATTCCATGTCTGAAAGGTAACATACCTTTCCTGGAATCTTGCATGGAGAACCTAGACAATATTTTATCTATATATGAAGCTTGGGATAATGCAATCATTCTATTCTTTCTATCCCTTATTACTTGGATACCAAGAATATAACTTGCTTCTCCTAAGTCTTTCATATCAAATTGTTTAGCTAACCATTCTTTTACTGACGTCAATACACCTACATCGTTTCTGATGAGTAGTATATCATCAACGAAAAGAACTAGGAAAACAAACTTGTCTCCTTTAATCCTTTTGTATACATAGGGTTCGTCAAAGTTTTGAATAAATCCAAAACCTTTCACTGCTAGATCGAACCTTATGTTCCAGGATCTAGATGCTTGCTTTAGTACATATATGGATCTTTGCAACTTGCATACCCTTTCCTCTTGGCCTTTTTCAATAAATCCTTCTGGTTGCATCATATAAATACTTTCGTCAGGACTTCCATTATGGAAAACCTTCTTGACATCCATTTTCCAATTCTCTAGGTCTAGAGATGCTGCAACAGATAAGAGTATCCTAAAGGATTTAAGCAAGGCCACAGGATAGAAGGTTTGCTCGTAATCGATACCTTCCTTCTGTGTGTAACCTTTAGCTACTAATCTAGTTTTAAAGGTTTCCACCTTTCCATCCATACCTATTTTCCTCTTGTATACCCACTTGTACCCAATGGGTTTTATCCCTTTAGGCAAGTCTACAAGAGACTAGACTTTGTTTGTGAACATAGAATCAATTTAAGACTACATTGCCTTTTGCCAATGGTGACAATCAACATACTCCATAGCTTCCTTGTACGTGTAGGGATCATCGTCGTCGTGGAGATTTTCCACTGATTCTCCTAGACCGATGTGTCTCTTGGGTTGTCTACTAACCCTCCTACTACGACGAGGAATTGTAGGTTGTTGATCCTGTGATGGTGCGGAACTTACAATTGGGCTAAGTTGTGAAACCTCTTGTGGAATTATATCTCTTGAAAGCTCAGTCAGGACAATTATACTCTTATGCACAAAATCATTCATATAGTCCATTTCTAGAAATTTAGCATCTGTCGAAACAAATACTTTAAGATCTGAAGGACTATAAAAATAATATTATTTAGTTCCTTTTGGATACCCCACAAATATGCATGTTTCTGAACGGGACTCCATATTTTCTGTCTTTACTTTTAACACGTGTGCAGGACATCCGAATATCCTTATGTGTTGTAAACTTGGCTTTCGCCCAGTCCATAACTCATGTGGTGTTTGAGAAACTGAATTGGATGGTACATCGTTTAGAATGTACAAAGCAGTTTGTAAAGCATATCCCCAAAAGGAATTAGGAAGTGTTGAATAACTAAACATAGACCTAACCATGTCCAAAAGAGGACTATTTCTCCTTTCTGCAACCCTATTCTGTTGAGGTGTACCTGGCACAGAAAGCTAAGAAATTATCCCATTATCAATAAGATATTACCGAAACTCACCAGATAGATATTCTCCACCACGATCAGATCTCAAGATTTTTATGTGTTTTTCAATCTGATTTTCTACTTCAGCTTTAAATGCTTTGAACATGTCAAAAGAATCCGAATAATGTTTCATGAAATACACAACCAAATCTTGAGTAATCATCTGTGAAAGTGATAAAGTACTCATATCCATCTCTAGCTTGAATGGTCATAGGACCGCACACATCAGTGTGTATTAATCCTAAACATTCAGTGGCTCTTGTGCCTTTGGTGGTGAATGACCTTTTGGTCATCTTACCTTCCAAACAAGATTCACAAGTTGGTAGATCATCAACCTTTAAGTCACCTAAAGGTCCATCATTAACCAATCTTTTAATCCTATCAAGGTTTAATATGACCTAGGCGCAAATGCCATAGGTAGGTTTCATCTTTTGATAATTTCACTCTTTATGATTAGGTTCCGTTGATTCCGTGTCTAACAAGGGAGAGATATTTTATTCAAATGGAATAAACCGTTTTCCAATGTACCTTTGCAAACAAATTTGTCATCCTACTAGTAATAAAACCTTTATTAAAAGTAAACGAATATCCAAATTTATTTAAACAAGAAACTGAAATTAAACTCCTCTTGAATTGAGGTACATAATAAATGTCTGTCAAATCCAAATGTCTACTAGAATCTAAATCAACTCTAATATCTTCCACTGCATAGGCAGACATCAACGCTTCGATGCCTAAACGCAATTTGAATTCATTTTCATTTAGTCTTTTCCTTTCCTAGAACCCCTTATTCATTCTTTTTCTGAGACTTTGGGCAATTTCTTTTCCAATGTCCCTTTTCACAACAAAGGAAACACTTTCCTTTGATCTTGGTTACTTTCTTTGTCTCCTTCTTGGTAGGCCCAATTTCTTCTGTTGTTTCCTGGCCTTCTTACGGGTCTTAAAACTAGCAACTTTACAAATGTAAGAAAAAACATGCGGCGTAAGCGAAAAATAGGTTGGTATATTTCCAAAATTTTCCTTTTAAAAGAAAGAACCTTAACCCTATATTAATTACATATAATTAAAAGTATCATACCTTTTTCACGTCATGATTTAATTCGCAAGATCTTCCAATTCAATAACGAACGTGAATTGCCTAGGAGTGTGGGCTCCCTTTCTTTGAATTGTATACCCGAGGATGGAAAAACAAACCTTTTTCTTTTGTTAGTCACAATAATCCACCTAGAGAAAAACAAAGAACGCTTGGTAACTTGTGAATTCTCAATCTATTAATCGAAAACTGCGTGAACCTTAATTCGATGTTGTGCACAAACCTTTTTGATATAAAAGCTATTAGTACATTATCGAAAACAAAACGCTCCTTTTCTTTTTCTCTTTGGGACGAATTCTCTATGAGTTGGAGTTTTTTTAATTGAAGCAAAAGAATGAAAAGAAACTTTCTTCTTGAAAAACTCACTTGGCCGAATTCTTCTTCTATATTTATAAGGTGGCCGAATCCTCCTACTATATGGAGGATTTATGTTTCACCAAAACTCTTATCAAGTTAGTAGTTAAAACCTATTCCAACTCATGAGTGGATTATCCAATAATAATTTGTTGAATATTGACAGGACGTTTTTCTTAGTGTCGTTATAAAAGATCAACCCGTCAACAATATTTGATAAAACCTCACAAAGCCTAAATTAGTTTGAAAACATAAATATAGTGGCAAGTGGGGTGTCGTCCACAGGGAGCGGAGTTAGCTAAATTAGTTATTGCTAAAGTAATGATATGTATATATATAATATCGAAACATGAGTTGGTGAAAAAGTAGGTTGTGAATTACACTAAAAATAACACTAAATTAATTATGCAAACTAAATGAAGGGGGAAATGAAATGAGGGATATATATAGATGATGGAAACTAAGGAGTTAATGGATACGAAAGTAAATACTGGGCAATACAACAAACTTGTCAATAGCACGGCTATTCAAGGTAATCGACCTAGGATGTATAAAGTCGGTTATTTATCCCTAGAAGGTGGCCAACCTAGGATGTATAGTTCGGACCACCTATTAAGGATTAATCTGTCGTAAACTACCAACCTAGGATGTATAGAGTTGGTTGTTTATAGGATTCTAGAAATGAAGCTCGTCTACCTAACAATGACTCAACCGATTACAAATAGTAACCCTAGGATGTATAGTGATGACTTCTAACTCTCTCACGGGTTCCGACCTAGGATGTATAGTGCCGGAAACTCGATCGAGGTTAGATTAAAACAGCGGTTTAAGAGTCGGAATTCATGACTTTCCGTCCATCCTTTAGAGCATTAAACAACTAAATAGGATGTATATCTAGATGCAATACTCATACATAATACAAAGACATCTTGCAAAGAGGATGTATCTACACAAGAAATCAATGATAAACATTAACAACAAGAATAGATCAATGAAAGATAGACATGAATATCAATATAATATCAAGTTTATGTACAAGCTCAATATTCAACTAACTACTCCATCAACCCCTTAGAGGGGATTTAGCTACTCATTACAACTAGGAAACTAAGAGAAAGGAAAGAGAAAGAACCCTTGGAGAACATCTCCTTCCTTGAAGTGGCTCCAATCTCCTAACTTCCTTAAAGTTGAGTAGAGAATGTAAGGATGAGAGAGAGAGAGAGAGATTCTAGGTCTAAAAGTGTTTAACCTCTGCAAAACAGAGTCAAAGGCTCCCTAAAACGTTTCTATACTTTTCTGTTTATACAAGATACAAAAATAGGTCACTTAAGCTTTGAAAATCAAACTGGCGCGCTCGGAGTGCGGGTGGAGTGCGGGTGAATTACCCGCACTGTACCCGTACTGTATGGGTTGCCTTCATCTTTAGTTCTTGGATCAGGGCAATAGTGCGGGTGGAGTGTGGTTAAATTACCCGCACTTGACCCGCACTTGGAATCGAACTGTGATCGCACTTGAATCGCACTTCCCTATCAGGTGCAAAATCTACCTTCTATCTTGAGCAACAGTGCGGGTAGAGTGCGGTTGGATGACCCGCACAGTGCCTGCACTCTAATGTCAGGTACAACTCTACTCTTCTGTTCTTGGTGACAGTGCGGGTGGAGTGCGGTTTGATGACCCGCACAGTACCCGCACTCTAACGTCAGGTGCATCTTCAACTTCTCTGGTTTGGCATTAGTGCGGGTAGAGTGCGGTTGGATGACCCGCACAGTACCCGTACTTTATCGTCAGGTGCAACATCAGTTTCTCTGGTTTGGCATTAGTGCGGGTTAAGTGCGGTTGGATGACCCGCACTGTACCCGCACTTTATCTCTTCACTTGCATCTTGTCCCGGCTATGAATATGAGTGCGGCTGGAGTGCGGTCAGAGTGCGGTTGTGATCCGCACTTTACCTGCACTGGACCCGCACTGTAGAGCTGTTTGTACTCCTTTGCCTTTACTTTCGCCCCTTTTCAGCCGGAATCACTGCAATATGCTTCCAAACCTGTCTTTGCATCATTTCCTACAAATACGCACAAAACAACCCATCAAAGATACAAAAATGCATGAAAACAGAACATAAGGTAAGGATCTGAGGGCCTAAATATACTACATATTTGGCCCGATCAAACACCCCCAAACCAAACCTTTGCTCGTCCTCGAGCAAATCTAATCGAAACAGTAAGACTCCAACTGATTTTGATTTCTAGATACCAACAATACCTCAACAATGCCGCAAGCCCAATGTGTGATATGATACAAATAGGTGTGATAGAGAGGAGAAAAACATATGCGCAAGATCAAGAGCAATTTAGATACACCCAAGGGAGGCTCGTACGAACACGAATCCCATACCTACAGGCATTCATGAATTAGGGACAACTTACTCCCATACCTTGAGCATAATTCGTTTCAATTCTAAAACTCACATGGATTCTCTCTTTTCTTTCCTCAAGAGTCCTAAGTTCCACACAAACAAGTATGCAAAGAAGATTCTGCATAAGATTAAAGCAATGAACTATCCTAGGAACGAGTCACCATGCCATGGATGTGAAAGATCGTGCTTCAACCGACATTCCCAAACTAGACTTATATGGATCAACTAGGGTCTTTCAACCGATTATAGTGTGGCTATGGGGTTGAATGAGGTTACACAAAGAATATGGACATTTGGAGTTCAAACTCACCAATCATGCTAGAATATATCCCTATTACCACACAATGTTCTTTTATCGCTTAAATGAAACCTTCTAGGAAATCATTTAACCCACATTTGTGCCTTCAACGTTACATTCCGTTTGAGCATTTTTAACATAATACAATCCCTATTATGGCACTTCAAGTACAATCTTTCTTTTAATTTTTTTCTTTTAACAATTTCCCAATCACAATGTTGTACTCCATTTGAGTTGTTACAATTTCCCTTTCTTAGGCATTTAGGGCACATAACTAAGGTTCTTACCCCTTTCCTTGCATATTTTTCAACAATTATTTCATTTTACCCGCTGTAGGACCATTTTAACTCTTTTTATCACTACCATTTCCCATCCTAACATGATTAGTACAAGGGTAGGCATGTGTTTAGGCTATTGGGTATATGGTTTGAATGTGGTACCAAATGAAAGAGTAAGTGTTTGGCCTCAACTTGGCTTTGGAGCACACAATTTGGTATGTGGTGTTTAGGCTATAGAGGTAATTCAATACACATACATTCCCTAATATCACTTCCATAACCATCTAAAAAGGGAATGAAAGCATCCATCAAGCAATTCACAAAATGATATGTAAGTCCTATGGCACATGACATAAATGACGAGAGGCGTGTTTAAGAATAATCAATAATGCACTCAGAAAACGCACTTTCATGCTTGTGTTTGTGATCTCACGGGTATCTCCACTATTAGAACAAGACATGGGAACAATGAGTCCCCAATAATTAACACCAACGGGTGGGATGAACCCATGATGGTGCAAGCGAAACCTCAAGTGGCACCAAACTATATCACAAGGTCAAAGCACATATAAGGAACTCGTCAAAAGCACACTCTAGGAGCATCATACCCATACTGGATACAGTTTGAAAAATGGACAAGCGACAAAATTGAAAAATTGGACACTAAACTGTACAAGGCGTAGGCGTAATGCACCCTCAAACCAAAACTCAACAATGTCCCCATTGTTGGAAATAACAAGCATAATCTCAATAAATGGCAGAATGAGGGTTCAACACCCCCAAACCAACTCTAGACATACAGTCGACCATGCTCATTCATAATAACAAAACTAAATCGCATTCATTGAAAGCTTAAGTACAAAACCGAAGGTAGAAAACTCCATTTAGAAGGAAGATCGTTCGATGTCCATGTGTGTTGTTGTGTGCTTCCCAAAAGATGCACAACCTAGCTTAAAACCACACAACAACTCTCCCAAACGAATATCAAATGCGAAAAGAATATTTGATAAAACCTCACATATCGTTTGGTAGAGTTGTTGTGTGCTTCCCCGGCAGCGGCGCCATTTGACAGGACGTTTTTCTTAGTGTCGTTTTAAAAGATCAATCCGTCAACAATATTTGATAAAACCTCACAAAGCTTAAATTAGTTTGAAAACATAAATATAGTGGCAAGTGGGGTGTCGTCCACAGGGAGCGGAGTTAGCTAAATTAGTTATTGCTAAAGTAATGATATGTATATATATAATATCAAAACATGAGTTGGTGAAAATGTAGGTGGTGAATTACACTAAAAATAACACTAAATTAATTATGCAAACTAAATGAAGGGGGAAATGGAGTGAGGGATATATATAGATGATGGAAACTAAGGAGTTAATGGATACGAAAGTAAATACTGGGCAATGCAACAAACTTTTCAATAGCACGGCTATTCAAGGTAACCGACCTAGGATGTATAGAGTCGGTTATTTATCCCTAGAAGGTGGCCAACCTAGGATGTATAGTACGGACCACCTATTAGGGATTAATCCATCGTAAACTACCAACCTAGGATGTATAGAGTTGGTTGTTTATCGGATTCTAGAAATGAAGCTCGTCTACCTAACAATGACTCAACCGATTACAAATAGTCACCCTAGGATGTATAGTGATGACTTCTAACTCTCTCACGGGTTCCGACCTAGGATGTATAGTGCCGGAAACTCGATCGAGGTTAGATTAAAACAGCGGTTTAAGAGTCGGAATTCATGACTTTCCGTCCATTCTTTAGAGCATTAAACAACTAAATAGGATGTGTATCTAGATGCAATACTCATACATAATACAAGGAAATCTTGCAAAGAGGATGTATCTACACAAGAAATCAATGATAAACATTCACAACAAGAATAGATCAATGTAAGATAGACATGAATATCAATATAATATCAAGTTTATGTACAAGCCCAATATTCAACTAACTACTCCATCAACCCCTTAGAGGGGATTTAGATACTCATTACAACTAGGAAACTAAGAGAAAGGAAAGAGAAAGAACCCTTGGAGAACATCTCCTTCCTTGAAGTGGCTTCAATCTCCTAACTTCCTTGAAGTTAAGTAGAGAATGTAAGGATGAGAGAGAGAGAGATTCTAGGTCTAAAAGTGTTTAACCTCTAGAAAACGGAGTCAAAGGCTCCCTAAAACGTTTCTATACTTTTCTATTTATACAAGATACAAAAATAGGTCACTTAAGCTTTGAAAATCAAACTGGCGCGCTCGGAGTGCTGGTGGAGTGCGGGTGAATTACCCGCACTGTACCCGTACTCTATGGGTTGCCTTTATCTTCAATTCTCGGATCAGGGCAATAGTGCGGGTGGAGTGCAGTTGAATTACCCGTACTTGACCCGCACTTGGAATTGCACTGTGATCGCACTTGACTCGCACTTCCCTGTCAGGTGCAAAATCTACCTTCTGTCTTGAGCAACAGTGCGGGTAGAGTGCGGTTGGATGACCCGCACAGTGCCTGCACTCTAATGTCAGATACAACTCTGCTCTTCTGTTCTTGGTGACAGTGCGGGTGGAGTGCGGTTTGATGACCCGCACAGTACCCGCACTCTAACGTCAGGTGCATCTTCCACTTCTCTGGTTTGGCATTAGTGCGGGTAGAGTGCGGTTGGATGACTCGTAGAGTACCCGCACTTTATCGTCAGGTGCAACATCAGTTTCTCTGGTTTGGCATTAGTGTGGGTTAAGTGCGGTTGGATGACCCGCACTGTACCCGCACTTTATCTCTTCACTTGCATCTTGTCCCGACTATGAATATGAGTGCGGCTGGAATGCGGTCAGAGTGCGGTTGCGACCCGCACTTGACCGGCACTGGAACCGCACTGTAGAGCTGTTTGTACCCCTTTGCCTTTACTTTCGCCCCTTTTTTGCCGGAATCACTGCAATATGCTTCCAAACCTGTCTTTGCATCATTTCCTATAAATACGCACAAAACAACCCATCAAAGATAAAAAAATGCACGAAAACAGAACATAAGGTAAGGATCTGAGGGCCTAAATATACTACATATTTGGCCCGATCAAATATCTATTTAAAAATTGTGACCTTATCAATAACTTCCTAATTGACTAATTATCAATTAGAGTTTTGATAGATATCAAATACTTCCTAATTTGACTAGATAAATAAAATATTTTATTTATTTATATTTCTACTTATCAAATAAGGTATTTGATACTTACCATACTACTAAAAATAGTATGCCACTAAGAGTCCTACTCCTAGTTAGAAAAAGATTTTGACTTTTAATCAAATAATTAATTTCCATTCAATTAAATAATAAAATAAAACAATATATTAGGGTAATAATTTAGCCCTAGCCACCCAGTGCCTATACATGGGCAATATATTGTTTTCCCTTTTTGTTAAATCCATTGGACTTTAATAAAATGTTCACATGTGAACTAGACCCATTCTTAATTACTAAAAACTAGTCCACATGCCTTAATTTAATACAATTATTTAGCAGCCAATTTATTTAAAATGTGCAATTTATATTCTCAATGTATTAATGGAATGCTAAACACACCCCATTACGACCGTCCAAGGATTCCGACATCCTTGGCCGCCCATTCTAGGCTTTTGAAGTGTTACCGCATGTCTTGATCACACATGACTGCACCTCTCCAAAACTTTTGGATTCCGAAATCCAAAAACAATTCTAGATGGACTTAGAAATTAGTTCGATAGAATATATCAAGTGATCCATTCAAGTTTGTGTGGATTGGGGATCTTGGCGGGCTATCTAAATTTAAGCTCCAATACATATAACTTAATTACAGTTAAAAAATGATTAACTTAGGTTCAGTATATTAATTTTAGCTCATTCCACTAAAAAGCTAAAATTGAATTCTTAAATAAAGATAGAATAAGTTAATGTTTCTCATTTGTACCCTAGACAACCTTAATGGAGATAGTGTATCCTCGTAAAAAATACCAGTAATCGCCAAGAGCTCATAGACCATCTATAGCTCTCCTAGTTACCATATTTACTCATATGACCATATTTTGAACTTGGATATTTTGACTTGTCCAGAAGCCATGTTTCAATAGACACTATCGAAAACTTAACGTTAAGATTTAATATCCAATACCTCAATATATCCATATGATGATATTCTACTCACATTTAATAAATGGAGCCACGATGTCCATATCTATAAATGTAGTCCTCTATCAATTATCAAATTAATACCACCAAACCATTAAGGATATAGACTATGCCATATAATCGTACTCATTGACAAATCAAATGATAACACCTGTAACCGTAAGTCCATCATTTATCGTAGGATTGAGATAGACTCTCCGATTGTCCTCGAGTGAAAACATTTATCCAATGACAGTTATAGATAAAGTATTTCACTATGATCCTATTCAATACATCTAGTGCACTAGATTCTTTTGCCCAAAGAAACTACACTTTGATGATTTTAGACTCATCATAAAACATTTGATCCCACTCAAATGCTAGCAAAAGAATCTACAACTTTAACAAGGTAAATGCGCCCAACCTTTATCTTAAGTTGTGAATATTGTTCAATATTAACTAAAGAATTGTGTCTACTTCATACAAATTCAGATGTACAAAAATTCTTTATTTCTCATAGTCTTTTGACCTTATGATTATTTACTTTTGACAATTATAATAATTAACCTATAAATGCTATAAGATTTGTTAAACTAGAAATCACTTTATTAATATTAAAAGATTGTCAAATACATTATTACACTCTTGCTATTGAGCATAATCCTAACAATCTCCCACTTGCACTATAGCAAGTGTGTCATATCTTTCATTCCAATTTTCTCTAGGTGCCCATCAAAACTCTTCTAGGGTAAAGCCTTTGTAAAGGGATCCGCTAGATTTTCTACGATCTTGGTAATCGTCACATCACCCCTATGTACAATTTCCCTCAGAAGGTGATACTTCCTTTCAATGTGCTTCCCTCTCTTATGACTTCTTGGTTCTTTTGAATTAGCCACTGCTCCACTGTTGTCACAATAGATAGTGATCTGCTTATTCGCATTAGGAACCACTTCCAAGTCAATCAAGAATTGACGAAGCAAGACACTCTCTTTAGCAGCTTCACATGCGGCAAAATACTTAGCTTCCATGGTGGAATCAACAGTACAAGATTGCTTGATACTCCTCCATATGACTACACCTCCTCCAAGAGTAAACATCGATCCTGATATGGATTTCCTAGAGTCAGAATCTGACTGGAAATTAGAATATGTATACCGAACGAGAATTAAATCCCCTCCAGAGTATACAAGCATATGATCTCTCGATCTCCTGAGATACTTGAAAATATGCTTGACTGCAATCCAGTGATCAGAACAAGGTTTTGATTGAAACCTGCGAATTGTGCCTACAACAAAACAAATATCTGGTCTAGTGTAGAGCATTGCATACATGAGACTTCCAACTGCCGAGGCATATGAATCCTACTCATGAATTGCTCTTCGTGCTCATTTTTAGGAACTTGTTCCTTAGAAAGTTGGATTCCATGTCTTAAAGGTAACATACCTTTCCTAGAATCTTGCATGGAGAACCTAGACAAGATTTTATCTATGTATGGAGCTTGGGATATCGCAATAGTTATATTCTTTCCATCCCTTATTACTTGGATACCAAGAATATAACTTGCTTCTCCTAAGTCTTTCATATCAAATTGTTTTGCTAACCATTCTTTTACTGATGTCAATACACCTATATCGTTTATGATAAGTAGTATATCACCAACACAAAGAACTAGGAAAACCAACTTGTCGCATTTAATCCTTTTGTATACACAAGGTTCGTCAAAGTTTTGAATAAATCCAAAACCTTTCACTGCTTGATCAAACCTTTTGTTCCAGGATCTGAATGCTTGTTTCAGTCCATATATGGATCTTTGTAACTTGCATACCATTTCCTCTTGGCCTTTTTTCAATGAATCCTTCTGGTTGTGACATATAGATATTTTCGTCAAGACTTCCGTTAAGGAAAGCTGTCTTGACGACCATTTGCCAAATCTCTAGGTCTAGAGATGCTGCAATGGATATGAGTATCCTTATGGCTTTAAACATGGCCATAGAAGAGAAGGTTTCCTCATAATCGATACCTTCCTTCTGAGTGTAACCTTTAGCTACCTATCTAGCTTTAAAGGTTTCCACATTTCCATCCATACCTCTTTTCCTCTTCTATACCCATTTGCATCCAATAGGTTTCATCCCTTTAGGCAAGTCTACAAGAGACCAGAATTTGTTTGTGAACATAGACTTAATTTCAGATTGCATTGCCTTTTGCCAATGGTGACCACCAACATCCTCCATAGCTTCCTTGTACGTGTAGGGATCATCGTCATCCGGGAGATTCTCCACTGATTCTCCTAGACCGATGTATCTCTAGGGTATTTTACTAACCCTCTCTCTACGACGAGGAATGGTAGGTTGTTGATCTTGTGATGGTACGGAACTTACAATTGGGCTAGGTTGTGAAACCTCTTATGGAATTGTATCTCTTGAAAGCTCATTCAGGACAATTCTACTCTTAGGTACAAAATCAATCATATAGTCCTTTTTCATGAATTTAGCATTTGTCCAAACAAATACTTTAAGATCTGAAGGACTATAGAAATAATATCCTTTAGTTCCTTTTGGATACCCCACAAATATGCATGTTTCTGAACGGGACTCCATCTTTTCTGTCTTTCCTTTTAACACTTGCACATGACATCTAAATATCCTTAAGTGTTGCAAACAAGGCTTTCGCCTAGTCCGTAACTCATGCAGTGTTTGAGGAACCGACTTGGACGGTACATCGTTTAGAATGTACGTAGCAGTTTGTAAAGCATATTCCCAAAAGGAATTAGGAAGTGTTGAATTACTCAACATAGACCTAACCATGTCCAAAAGAGGACTATTTCTCCTTTCTGCAACCCCATTCTGTTGAGGTGTACCTGGCACAGAAAGCTAAGAAATTATCCCATTATCAATAAGATATTGCCGAAACTCACCAGATAGATATTCTCCACCACGATCAGATCTCAAGATTTTTATATGTTTTTCAATATTATTTTCTACTTCAGCTTTAAATGCCTTAAACATGTCAAAAGCATCTGCCTTATGTCTCATGAGATACACATAGCCGAATCTCTAGTAATCATCTGTGAAAGTGATGAAGTACTCATATCCACCTCTAGCTTGAATGGTCATAGGACAAACACACATCAGTGTGTATTAATCCTAAACATTCAGTGGCTCTATTACCTTTGGTTGTGAACGACCTTTTGGTCATCTTACCTTTCAGAAAAGATTCACAAGTTGGTATATCATCAACCTTTAAGTCACTTAAAGGTCCATCACTAACCAATCATATAATCCTATCAAGGTTATGATGACCTAGGCGCAAATGCCATAGGTAAGTTTCATCTTTTGATAATTTTATTCTTTTATGATTAGGTTCCGTTGATTCCGTGTCCAACAAGTGAGAGATATTTCTATGCAAATGAAATAAACTTTTTTCCAATGTACCTTTGCAAACAAATTTGTCATTCATACTAATAATAAAACCTTTATTAAAAGTAAACGAATATCCAAATTTATTTAAACAAGAAACTGAAATTAAATTCCTCTTGAATTAAGGTACATAATAAACGTCTATCAAATCCAAATGTCTACTAGAATCAAAAATAACTCTAATATCTCTCACGGCACAGGCAGACACCAACGCTCCGTTGCCTAAACCCAATTTGAATTCATTTTCATTCAGTCTTTTCCTCTCCTGGAACCCTTTCTTGCTTCTTTTTCTGAGACTTTAGGCTGTTTCTTTTCCAATGTCCCTTTTCACAACAAAGGAAACACTTTCCTTTGATCTTGGTTACTTTCTTGGTCTCCTTCTTGGTAGGCCCAAGTTGCTTTTTCTTCTGTTGTTTCTTGACCTTCTTACGGGTTTTAACAGTAGCAACTTTACCAACCCTATGAATCTCTTGACCCTTGCCTTTCACAAGGATCTTCTTAGCGCTTTGAACATCTTGCATCAGGCCTTTCAAGGTGTATTCCTTATTGTTCAAGGTGTAGTCCAACTTGAACTTATCAAAGGAATTTGATAGTGAGTTGACAATCATGTCAATTTTTGTCTCACCATCTATCTCAGCCCCATTGAGTTCAGCAATGTTGAATGGTGCTGAGATATGCTATGAATTTCATCATGTGATCTTTCACAGCCTGTCCAGGTTTTATCCAAAGATTCATAAAAGCAGTCACTGCCTCTCTCTTAGTCGTCCTTGACCTCATAACAAACATCTCCTTTAGAGACATCATTATAGCAGTAGCAATACTAATTCCTTCATGTTGTTGTTGCATCATGTTGGAGATGGTGGCCATAATGTAGCATTTGGCCATCTCATCTGAGGTCTCCCACTGCTTATACTTGTCTCTTTGAACCTCAGTAGATTCATTAGTAGGAGCAAGTGGTTTAGGGGTAGACAAAACAAACTTATGTTTTTCAGATTACAACAACAACCCAATTTTCCTTTTCCATGTGACATAATTATCACCAGTTAGAGTATTATCTTTCAGAATGTTGATTAGGGATGGGGTCATGATTTCTAAATAAAACAAAAATTATATAAGTAAACAATCATGATAAAGCCCTTTTGAATATTTCTCTTGAATTAAATAAAATATTTCAATCGTAATATTCAACGGTGATCCAACATCCTTAAATGTCACGTCTCCTTTGAGAGTTCTTACCATTTACTAGTTGGACTAGGTCCCACCTAAATGTTAACATAACAACCAGCGTTTTCAATTTAGCCTTGCGATTTATATTGACAAGAACTCTTGAGAGAATATCAATAAAATCATATTGAGTGTGTTACCAAGTTTTTGACCTTCAATATATTCCTTCACGAAAATCCCTTCTTTGTGAGTAGATATTGCTTGAGTCAATTGTCTAGTCTATCATTGTAAGGAAGTATCTTGCTAAATTGCATTCATGGATACCCCTTGGGGGGTTATCAAACGAAACATAAAGCTCAACTAATCTTGGAGGCCATAGGTTTTCAAAACACCTTCTCTCACTCGATTGTTTAAGGTGTGTGATTGAATTCCATATAATGATTTACCAAGTTATCTAGATGCCAATTAGATACCTAAACTATTCAATGCATGTTCATACCAAAAGAGATATATGAGTGACACTCCTATTATATATGACAGGTTATCAAACAATGATAAACATTGCAATATTTACGAAAAATAAATAGCCACAATTTTGGTCCATCGTAGAAAAGCAAGTAAATTACATTTGTTTGAAAAACAAAGACCTTAATCCTAACTTGGTGAACAAGTCATCAAGAGGCCGTCCATCCATAGGTCTTACGCTCACGTAGCCATGCACGGCTGTCCTGTACGCAGCAACCCGCGACACCCATATGCGAGCATATGCGCCCTACCCATTTTTTTAAATTATAAAAGGGGCGCTCTGTTGCACCGCAACAAGCGCAGCTGCACGCTTGGTTGCGCGCGTGCTTGCTGCTTGGTGCGCACGGGCCGCCCCATGCTGCTCCGTTGCTTCTTTTTCTGCTTCCAATTCTTCGATTCTTCTAAACTTGAATATATTACAGCAGTTTTTTTATTACAACAATAAAATAAAAAACTTTACAACTATCAAGAAGGAAATTACTGCGATGATAGACCATCCTTCTTGTTACAACTTCAAACAAAATTCCATTGAAATTCTAAGACCAAAATTGAGCAATAACAAATCAAATTATAAAACATATATATATATATATATAACCATACATTCCAATGTAATTATATATGTGAATATCTAGAGTGCCATCTGTTTCTAAAACATGCATATTTACAATAAAAAGAAATAGATCCACGTATATATAAATATATATCAATTAATCAAGGGTACAACCAGGCTCTGATACCCATTGTAAGGAAAAACACGCGGCGGAAGCGAAAAATAGGTTAGTAAATTTCAAAAAAATTCCTTTTAAAAGAATAACCTTAACCCTTGATTAATTAACATATAATTAAAAGTATCATATCTTTTTCACGTCACGATTGATATTGCGTCGAATTGAATCCGCAAGATCTTCCAATCCAATCACGAACGTGAATCACCTAAGAGTGTGGGCTCCCTTTCTCTGAATTGTATACCTGAGGATGGAAAAACAAACCTTTTTCTTTTGTTAGTCACAATAAACCTTCTAGAGGAAAATAAAGAACGCTTGTTCACTTGTGGATTCTCAATCTATTAATCGAAAACTCACGTGAACCTTAGTTCGGTGTTGTGCACAAAGCTTATTGATATTAAAGCTACTAGTACACTATCGAAATCAAAACGCTCCTACTTTTTTTCTCTCTGGGATGAATTCCTTATGAGTTGGAGTTTTTTTTTATTGAAGCAAAAGAATAAAAAAAATTCTTCTTGAAAAACTCACTTGGCTAAATTCTTTTTCTATATTTATAAGGTGGCCGAATTCTCCTACAACATGGAGGATTTATGTTTCACCAAAACTCTTATCAAGTTTGTAGTTAAAACCTATTCCAACTCATGAATGTATTATCCAATAATAATTTATTGAATATCTATTTAAAAATTGTGACTTTATCAATAACTTTCTAATTGACTAATTATCAATTAGAGTTTTGATAGATATCAAATACTTCATAATTTGACTTGATAGGTATTAACAATAGCATGCCACTAAGAGTCCTACTCCTAGTTAGAAAAAGATTTTGAATTTTAATCAAAAAATTAATTAATTAATTAATTTCCAATGAATTAAATAATAAAATAAAACAATATATTATGCTAATAATTAGACCTAGCCGCCCAATGCCTATACATGGTCAATATATTGTTTTTCCATTTTATTAAATCCATTGGACTTTAATAAAAAGTCCACATGTGAACTAAACTTATTCTTAATTACTAAAAAATAGTATGCATGCCTTAATTAATACATTAATATAATTTCACAGCCTATTTATTTAAAATGTGCAAATGATATTCTTAATGTATTAATGGAATGCTAAACGCACCCCATTATGGCCTCCCAAGGATTCTGACATCCTTGGCCGCCCATTCCAGGCTTTTGAAGAGTTACCACGTGTCTTGATCACACATGACCACACCTCTCCAAAACTTTTGGATTCCGAAATCGAAAAACAATTCTAAATGGACTCGGAAATTTGTCCGGTAGAATATATCAAGTGATCCATTCAAGTTCGTGTGGATTAGGAATCTTGGCGGGCTATCTAAATTTTAGCTCCAATAGACATAATAAAATTACAACCAACAAATGATTCACTTAGGTTCAGTCTATTAATTTTAGCTCATTCCGCTAAAGAGCTAAAATTGAACTCTTAAATAAAGATAGAATAAGTTAATGTTTCTCATTCGTACCCTAGACAACCTTATTGGAGATAGTGTATCCTCGTGAAAAATACCAGTAATCGCCAAGAGCTCATAAACCGTCTATAACTCTCTTAGTTACCATATTTACTCATATGACCATATTTTGAACTTGGATATTTTCACTTGGTTAAAAGCCATGTTTCGTAGACACTATCGAAAACTTAACGTTAAGATTTAATATCCAATACCTCAAAATATCCATATGATGATATTCTACTCAAATTTAATAAATGGAGCCACGATGTCCATATTTAAAAATGAAGTTCTCTATCAATTATCAAATGAATACCACCAAACCATCGATGATAGACTATGCTATATAATCTTACTCATTGACAGCTCAAATAATAACACATGTAACCATAAATCCATCATTTATCTCAGGATTGAGATAGATTCTCAGATTGTCCGCAAGTGAAAATATTTATCCACTGACGGTTCTGGATAAAGCATATTTCACTACGATCATATTCAATGCACCTAGTGCACTAGATTCTTTAGCCCAAAGACACTACGCTTTGATGATTTTAGACTCATCATAACACATTTGATCCCACTCAAATGCTAGCAAAAGAATCTACAACTTTTTCAAGGTAAATGTTCTCAACCTTTATCTTAAGTTGTGAATATTATTCAAGACTAACTAAAAAAATTGTGTCTACCTCATACATATCCAGATGTACAAACAATTCTCCATTTCTCATAGTCTTTTGACCTTATGATTATTTACTTTTGACAATTATAATAATTAAACTATAAATGCTATAAGATTTGTTAAACTAGAAATCACTTTATTAATATGAAAAGATTGTCAAATACATTATTACACTCTTGATATTGAGCATAATCCTAACAGGTCCCTCAACTGAAATTTACTATTCACCCTTCATGACCAACGATCTAGAGGATGACATCCATTGGCCAGACATTGGGGACCTGACCAAAGGCTATGAAGATGAAAGCAACCCTTCTAGCGGTTCTGAGACTGGCTATCCTTCCACTACTCCTAGCGCTTGACTTAGCTGAATCAAGTGTTAACATCATTGCTGCTATCATTCTTTCTTTTTCGACACATACCTTGTAAAATTTTCTATATTATCATATAAACAATTACTTCATTTTAAATAATATAGATATTTATTTACTTATGTGAGCCTTCATTCTTTAATTGATGATCTTTATAAACCTGCGGTTTTGCTTTGATCGGTTAACTAGTTATCCTACTGCTATTTACTTGGTCAGGTATCTTATCACCCGACCACTGCTAATCTCATCAATTAATTGCTTAACTGATCAAAATCGATCTAACCAGTTTTGTATTTGGCCGACCATTTTTGATTTGTTCAGTTATCTCATTAACTGCTCATTATCAACCTGTAAGGACCTCGATTTTATGATTGGCTTATTTCATGACAAACCACACCACATTGGGGATGATTGTGTAATGGGTAGCTTAGGTCCGTGTCGGCAAGCTTCCAAGCATCTCCATGACTTCAAGAGCCAAAGGTATACTCACTTGACTTTGTCTCTTGAAGAGTTTAGGTGCACACACACACTTCATGCATGCTTTGTTCATTTTACATTTGTGTTCTTTATTGTTTATATTTGTGCATCCTTTTCACAATCACACTCGCACTCATTTCTAGATTTAAGTGTGGCTTTGTGTGTGTGCTTGTGTTGTCCACGCTTGCACGATAGTGTGCTTGTCATAGCGTGTGGAGTGACCATTTGAGAAGGTCCCACTCTTCTCTTGTTTTGGTTTGGTTGTTCAGAGTAAAGTGTCTAGTTTCAAAATAGTTGATTTTAATGATTTAAATATTTTTCAAAACTTACCTTTGTATGGTCTTGTGACCATAACATTTTATACAAAGCTTCAAAATAAGTTTTGAAAATTTCTGTACAAACTAGACACCCATACCTTTTCAACGGTATAGTATTCTTAATATTTCATGACCATTTGGATTGGTTTTGAAATCTCCAAAGTGACCACCAAAATTGGACAACTCTGTTGCTGTCTGTTTTTGACCTTTGGTCACTCAAATGACCATAACCTTTTCTACATACATCAAAACCTTGTTTTATAAATTGGAGTAGACTTCTATAGCTTTCCAACGGTATATTATTCGAAAGGTTTGGATGTCGTTTGGTCATATTTTGAGCTGTTTGAAGTTCAAGCTGCAGAGCTGTATCTATGTGGTCGTGGGAGAGGTCGTCGGAGGAGAGACGACCACTTGTCCCGTGAAAACCACTGGAAATGTAGCCACAGGAGAGGTCGCGGGAGGATCGACGAAAACGCCTCATGCGACCGACTTAAAATTTGGGGCATTTTTGACTTTTCCCATCAGCTTGTTTTTTCCTCTATAAACACTTCCTTCTCTTCTTCTTCATTAACTCTCCTGCATTTACAGAAACCCTAGAGAGAGAAAGAGATATTCTTGAGAGAGAAAGCTTCCTTGAGCTTCATTAACTCTCCAAACCCAAAAACCCATCTCATTCTTACATCATTCCACATTACTTGAGCATGTGTCTTCATTGTTTCATGACTGGTAAGCAAGAACTTCTTTGAATATCTTTTATTGTTCTTCTTACTCTAGATTAGGTATTCATTACTTGATTAAATACCTAGACTCTACTTATTGCATATGTTTATGAGTCTTTATTGCATGATTGGGTTTATTTGTTGATAGCTAGAATTAGGACCATATTGCCCTCCTAGCTAAGTCTTTATGCTTTGCATCTAGACCTTGATTTTATGCCTCATTGATTGCATTTATTGATCGCATATTTATTGCCCTTGTTATATGTTGTGACAACTTGTGTTGGTTGGACTTTATTTGACAATTAGGTTGTTAGATTTTATCTCTACATCTAATTGAGTCCTTATGTATGGGCATGTAGGCATTATTTGATAACTAGGTTGTTTAATTGCATTATAACCATTATAACATCTAGTTAATCATTTTGTGTGTGGTCTTACACATTATTGCATTTGAGCATATTGTCTCACATTCACTTAGACCATATACTCTTCATGAGTCAAAGTCTTGTGGCTTCTAGGTGAAGTTGCACAGGCAAATAAAGTCTTGCAGCCAAGGGTGGGTTGGCAAGCATTGATCAAGTGCCATTATAAAAGGCCCACGGGGTAGAGTAGGATGTGCTCACGCCAAGAGCAGTGGATCAGGGGATATCACTAGGGATTGAACCAAGAGTGGTGAGTGGTAGTGTCCATAGCCTAAGGTTGTCGAAAGTGAGAGTCCGAGTATCACTTGAGGGTGTAATGTTTTACTCATATAGTGGATTTCTGTTATCGTGTGTGGCTAGAAGGATAGCCAGTGGTTTTTCGCTTGTTGAATGGTTTCCACGTAAAAATCAAGTGTTCTTTATATTTCCGCACGTTTACTTGATTTTGTATGTTTGTTTTATTGGGTTCTATGTTTAATATTGACTAATCGAACCCCCCTCTAGGTTGTTTAGACACACGCTTGAGTAGTATTTTCATAACCCAATCAATTATCTCATCAACTGACTGAACTTGGCCAGGTCGGTTTCGTTATCTACTAGCTTTTATCTGACCTGGTCAGCTATCTAGTCAACTAACCAAACTTGGTCTAATGTATGGATAATTTCAAATCTTGTTTGCTTGGGTTGCTTGCAGTAGCTTTTCTAGAAGTTCTGTCAAGTAGTGTTCTTTTATGGACCATTCACATGGTATCTAATTTATAGACACTTGTCTTTTATCTGTTAACTAAGTCACTGGGACGTCTCCCAGTAGTCTGTTGCTCAAGATTTGTTGCAATGGAGATGATGAACAAGCATTTTGTCGTAAATGCAATCCAAACAAATTTAAAGATCCCAAAATGCACTAATACAAATAAACCTAGTATATGGCAAGTAGAGGTATCGTTCCACAGAGATCGTGAGATAGTTGTGATTAAACTACTACTCTAGTGTTGAAAGTACTAAAACTAAATGAAGGGTGATTTGAAATGACTATAGAATCTACATGAACATGTAACTACTGCTAAATTAATGAAACTAATATAACTAAGATAATAGAAATGTGTGTGAAAGGTATGATGATAGATATCGGAGTTGATGCAATGTAGACACAAATTGTGGGAGTTCACATATGAAGACTGACTCGATTGAACATATGGCCTATCATCCTAACTCGAGTTTCCGGAGTGGCTTGGATTGGAATGCTCACAATCCACCCCTTTCACTTTTGCTTTTGATTGATATGGGAATTCGGGATGGCTTGGATTGAAATGCTCACAATCCACCCCCTTTCCTAGCTAGGATATGTTGGATTGGAATGCTCACAACATACCCTTTCCGCTTCAATTGAGTTGAATTATGCACCTTAAGTGTAGATGGTTAAAAATTAAATTTGGTATCCAATGTCAACCAAGAGTTGGAATGCCTACTTGCCTCACAAAGAAACCACAATTCAATATCAACAAAGGGTTAGGAGTTGGAATGCCTACCCAACCCAAAGTGAATATTAAATGCAATAAAGAGCAAATTCAACCACTAAGTTAAATGGAAGTTGGAATGCCTACCTATCTTCACAAAGATTTCAATTAATGATTAGTTACTCTAATAAGTTTAATTAATCCAAAAAAATCCAGAGTTGGAATGCCTACTTAATTCAAGAGACAATCAAACACAATTAAGTAAATTGAATGGAAATATATTAATCAAGTCAAAATGGTGGAAATCCCACAATCCATGAATTAATTACATCAACCCCTTAATTGGGTTTAGCTGCTCATGGCAAAAGTATGAAAATGAAAGAGAAGGCTATTCAGTTTTTGATAAATAAAAATTACTGAGAATTGTTTCTCAACTATCCAATTACAATTTCTTTGCGAAGATTAACGGATCAACAGAGTATTGGTAGGCTGATTCTAATTGTTTCTTGCAGGTTTTTCTCGATATAGCTTCCGCTACACTTGTTTTGTATCAGAGCTCGATTCGTTCGGGACATCAACATGTCACCGAAGAGACGTCAACCTAACCGGATTCCTGTAGAAGGGGACATCAAACATGACCATATGACACTGTTGGAACAGCAGGTTGCGCAATTAAACGAGCAACTTGCCGCATTAATCACTAACCAAATCCCTTCCCAGCTAGAAACTCTCGTGAGAGTGGTGACGAGGAGGAAAGCGACGAGGAGAGTTACGAGGGATAAGAGGTTCTGTAGCGTAGGCAACCAGCGCGAGAACCCGATGAGAACCGACGGTAGGAGGCAGGTATGAGGACGGAAGTCCCAGAGTTTCAAGGAAATTTGCAACCGGAAGAGTTCCTCGAATGGCTCGAAGTCGTGGAAGTAATCCTATAGTTCAAAAGGGTTTTGAAAAATGAGTAGCCTTGGTTCAAAAGGGTTTTGAAAAATGAGTAGCCTTAAAAAATGAGTAGTTTTGAAAAAGGGTTCAAAAGAGTAGCCTTGGTGGCAACTCGGCTTCGATGGCGAGCAACCACGTGATGGCAGCTGTAAGGACCTCGATTTTATGATTGGCTAATTTCATGAAAAACCACACCACATTGGGGATGATTGTGTAATAGGTAGCTTAGGTCCATGTTGGCAAGCTTCCAAGCATCTCCATTACTTCAAGAGCAAAAGGTATACTCACTTGACTTTGTCTCTTGAAGAGTTTAGGTGCACACACACACTTCATGCATGTTTTGTTTATCTTGCATTTGTGTTCTTTATTGTTTATATAAGTGTGCATCCTTTTCAAAAACACTTACTAGCTTGCATTAGATATCATATCTTGCATTGTATCTCATTTGATAAACATGTTTGACATGTTAATTGTGCTTCATTGTGTGCATCTCACTCACTTCACACTTGCACAACATTCATGTAAGATAGACATTTTTCTTGAGTGTTAAAAAGGGATTTTTCCCTTTAGCGCGGCCTAGACCATTCGGCAGGCTCTGCTTGCACCGCGGCGCACGAAGCGGTATTCTCTAGTGCGTCATGCGCGGCGTGGACCGCGATCGGTGCACTTGCACGCACAGCGGTCCCAACCGTGGTGTTGTCCAGACGGTGCACTGCTGTATGTACCGCGGTCTGGACACTTACCTGTGCCGCGGTCTAGCAAGCGGTTTTGACAGGATTTTATTTCCCAAGTTCAAAATGATGTAGTTTTGACTAGGGCTTCATATATATTCTTCCTCTTCTCTTCTTGGCCGACTAAGAGCTCAGAAAATCATTTTTAGAGAGAGGTTAGAGATCCTAAAGAGAGAAAGCTTCAAGAAAGCATCTTTGACTCTCCAAACCCAAAACCCATCTCCATCTTGCATCATTCAACATCATATGAGCATGGGTCTTCATTGTTTCATGACTAGATAAGCAAGAACTTCTTTGAATATCATTTATTGTTCTTACTCTAGATTAGGTATTTATTGCATGATTAAATACCTAGACTCTACTTTATTGCATATTTATGAGTCTTGATAACATGATTGGGTTTGTATTTTGATAGCTTAATTGATTAGGTCATTTTTGCCTAAAAGCTAGGTTATAAATATTCATGTGTGATTAATTGATAACTAGGTTGAGAATTGTGTTTTAATCAACTAGTTAATGTTCATGAATATTTGATTGTGTTTGTTTGTGATAACTTGCATTATTAGGTCATATATGCCTAAATAGCTAATCCATAAATATTCATGTATGCTTAATTGATGATTAGTTTGACTTTGTGCATCTAGTCAAGTTTATGAATGTTTATGTGAATATATTTGACAATTAGGTTGTTAGAATTTCTCTACAACTAATTGAGACCTCATGTGTGTACATGTAGACATTGTTTGATAACTAGAGTGTTTAATTGCATTATAACATCTAGTTAAGCATTTTGTGTTTAGTCTTGCACATTATTGCATTAAGTATAGTGTCATATACACACTTAGACTTTTATACTCTTCTTGAGTCAAAGTCTTGTGGCTTCGGGGTGAAGTTGCACAAGCATTGTAGTCTTGCAACCAAGGTGTGGTTGGCAAGCATCGGTCAAGAGCCGCTATAAAAGGCCCGCTGGGTAGAGTAGGAGGTGCTCACGCCAAGAGTAGTGTATCAGGGGATATTACTAGGGACTGAACCAATAGTGGCGAGTGGTAGTGTCCATAGCCTGGGGTTGTCGAGAGTGAGAGTCCAAGTATCACTTGAGGGTGTAATTTTTTACTCATATAGTGGATTTCTGTGATCGTCTGTGGCTAGAAGGATAGCCAGTGGTTTTTCCCTTGTCGAAGGGTTTCCACATAAAAATCAGGTGTTATTTATTATTCCGTACTTTACACTTGATTTTGTATGTTTGTTTATGAGGTGAATTTTTAATATTGACTAATCAAGAAAAAATGGTAATTAACTTGATTAAAACCTATTCACCTCCCCCCCCCCCTCTAGGTTGTAGACACACGTTAGAGCTGTATTTTCAATTGGTATCAAAGCGGGTTCCTAGACATACTTAGGTTATCCTTGCTCTTGATTGTGTGTGTCTTGCATTTGTGTGCATTTTGTTCTTTGCATTTCATTTGCATTCTTTCACTCACTTCACCTATACACCATGTGTGAGAGTGAAACACCTAGAGAGGAAATTTTCGGAGAAAGGAATGTTTGCCTCTCCGTTGATGTTGAGGATGCTCCAACCCTTAGAGGTTCTATGAGCACTCGCTCCAACATCCTTGCTTCTACTTCACATAGTGACTCCGATGAGGAGATGGCCCTCACGGCAATGAAGTTTAGAAGATTTTTGAAGCTTGAGAAGAAAAAGAATAACTAAAGAAAAAATGACTTCAAGAAGAAGACTTTGTTCAAGAAGAGTGAAGAGGACTCTTCCAAAGGTGAAGAGCATATGCTTAACTTCACGGCCTTTGGTGCTTCCTATGTGGAAGATGTTGGTGTGGCAACAAATGACCAAGGCAAAGGCCTTGATGAGGGAATTGACTCAATTGAGGAGTGTCAAGTGATCATTCTCAAAGTCTTGAAGCAAAATGAAGAGCTCTCAAAGGAGAATGAGACCTTGAGATTGTGGAAGATTTCCTCAGAGGAAAAGATCCGTACCCTTGAAGAAGGCAAGCAAAATTTTCAAAGTCAACTTCATCGGTACAAGGAGATCATGGATGAGCAAATGGAAGACATCTCCATTCTTGTCTCAAAATTGAAGACCATAGAGAAGCAGACCTCCATTGATGACTCCTTGATGATGGACAAGATTGATGTGTCCAAGTATGAGAAGGAGATTGAAGATTGCCACCAAAGGATGAAGGCAATGAAAGATAAACTTGCCAATAAAGACATCACCTTGAAAGTTTTCAAGGATAGAGAGATGAGGCGTCTTGAAGAATTAAACAAGGCTAAGATCAAGCAACCTCAAGCTCAAGGCAAGAGCAAAGCTTCATCCAAGCAATCTTCCACTCAAGGAAAGTCCACACAAGCCTTGGCAACTCAACCAAAGCCTAGGCAATCCAAGAAGAAAGGACGAGTCCTTGAGAAGCCAACCACCTCCCCCAACAAGTCAACTATCAAGAAAGGAGGTGACCATAAATGGCTTGCTCAACCAAGAAGGCATGATCAACCGCCTCAACCACCTCAAAAAGCTAGATCACAAAGGTGCCGCCAATCGGTTCAAGCTCCAAGGAGAAGCAAACCGAAGCACCATCAAAGACAACCTCATCAACATGGTGATGCCTCGATGAGATCTCAATGTAATGGTATAAACTCTTCTTTTATACCTACTTGTCATTTTGTGGTATGATTGGTCACTTAAGACCAAATTGCTTTAAATACATTAAGAGGTGTAGGTTAGAAAGCATGAAAGAAAAGCGGTTGAAAAAGAAGGCAAGTTTGCATGAACCTAGGGAATTTATAAACATGTCAATGACCACTAGAAATGATAAGGACGAACCTAGGTGGGTTAGAAAGAATGAACCCGCTTGCCTAAGTGCCCATGTGACTCCCTTAGATGCAACTAGGTCCATTGGACTTGGTAGGTCTATAGGAGGACATGTCTCCCAATGACTTGGTTGAATTTTGACCCCATGAGGGGAGCTCAAGCAAAGAGAGCGAACTTGCATGATTTGCCATATGCAAAAAGTTGATTAATTTTATGCTCTTTTATAATTTCTTGAGATGATTGGTTGTACATATGCTTATATGATATTTTCTTAATAAGTGTGCAACATTGCTTTATTTGCAATCCATGTCATATTTTAGTTCAACAATGCATTTTTGGACTAGGAGATTTTGATTGGGAAAGTACATTTGAATGACCCATAATTTAACTCCATGACATGAGAACTTTTAATGACATGCTTAAAATGATTTGCATGAAATATTTTTTGATTGCTTTAGTGCAAAATATGTGTGAAAGCAAATGAGAAGACTAAACCCAATAAGGATCTAGTATCCATGCAATAAATAAGGATGTCTCATCCAAATTTAGTCTTCTCTCTCTCTTTATTAGTTGAACAAGGCTACTATCATACAGATATCCTACCCGGAAAAATCAAAAAGGGTGCAAATGTCACTCATGTCTTGTTTCGCTTATAAAGTTTGATATAGTTGCTCTTTAAATTGAAATTCAATTTTGAAACACTATATCTTGTTTGCTTATGACAAAAGGGTATAAATTGGTTTGAATTCTTTTGGAAACCCTTTTGATGTTTGCTTTGCCAAATACCATTGCTTGAACTTGAATGCTATATGTCTTGCATGCAAAGCAACAAATTCACACATTTTTTTTTATAAAACTCCTTGAATCTCTCTCAATTATTTAAGTTGCATAAAGTTTGTGTATATGATTATGCAATGTATTTGTGTGAATAGCTCTCTTTGCTAAAGCAACCCGATAGGGGGAGCTCCTTTGCCTATCTCATGAAAAAAAGGGGGAGAAGTCTTGAGAGATATAGGAGGAGCATTGTTTATGCTTTAGGGGAGATATCATGAGAGAGAGTAACCTTTTAGGGGGAGCATTGCACATGCATTCTTTGTATTGCTTTATTTGTATTTAAGTGCAATGCTTGTTTTTATTTGTTCACCTCACTTGCACTTGTTCTTGGAAAGTGCTTCTTGCTATTGTGTGTAGGTACATTGATAATTCTACAAAGAGATTGAAGATACTGAAGATTTAGATTCTAGGTATCTCTTTTGTAATGTAGAAGTGATTATGGACAATAGCTTTGTTTTATTTTGTGAGGATTGTTTGTAAGTGGTTGTTTTGTTATGAAATAGCCAAAGGGGGAGATTGTAAGGACCTCGATTTTATGATTGGCTTATTTCATGACAAACCACACCACATTGGGGATGATTGTGTAATAGGTAGCTTAGGTCCGTGTTGGCAAGCTTCCAAGCATCTCCATGACTTCAAGAGCAAAAGGTATACTCACTTGACTTTGTCTCTTGAAGAGTTTAGGTGCACACACACACTTCATGCATGTTTTGTTTATCTTGCATTTGTGTTCTTTATTGTTTATATAAGTGTGCATCCTTTTCAAAAACACTCACTAGCTTGCATTAGATATCATATCTTTCATTGTATCTCATTTGATAAACATGTTTGACATGTTAATTGTGCTTCATTGTGTGCATCTCACTCACTTCACACTTGCACAACATTCATGTAAGATAGACATTTTTCTTGAGTGTTAAAAAGGGATTTTCCCCTTTAGCGAGGCCTAGACCGCTCGGCAGGATTTTCTTGAGTGTTAAAAAGGGATTCTCTCTAGGGATTTTCCCCTTCTGCGAGTTCCCCTTTAGCGGGTTTGTTCAGCGACTTCCTTCTCGTTGTTCCATCTTGCTATTCAATTTCTGAATGTGCTGCGACTTAGATCTGCGACTTCCTTCTCGTAGAATAGAGTCGGTGATTTATGCGAGTTCTGTCTCCGACTTCCTTCTTGCCATTTGAACTCGCAGATCAATTCTAGTGGGTTCTGCGACTTCATTCTCGCAGAATACTGTAGGTGACTTCTGCGAGTTTTTTCTGCAACTTCCTTCTCACAAATTCTGGTCGCAGATCTTGAATATGGTTGCTTTGAGGCCAAAAATGCCTTGGTCCTTGGATATCTTGCCTTTAACCCGCACATACAAAAATTCACACCAAAAACACTACAAGCATATGCTTGTATCCAAAATTTTATAAGTAAATTAAAACAGCATATAACCTAATTTAAACAACTAAGGAGTGGCAATCCCCAAACCTATCTCATTCCATGCATCTCATCATTTACAGCTTAAGCACAATTGTGGCATGATATAGAGATAAATAAAGGACTCAAGACTCTTAGCACTAAATAGTCATTGTTTAAAAGCATAAAATAAAGTTATTACAAATTAAAAAGTCTGTAAATGTAAACAAAAAAAAATGTCCATTAAGTGCATCATTTCCTTAAAGCTTTTAAATTCCTGCACATTAACAAACATATCGAAAAGTTCATATAATACAAGCACTCAACCAACATCATAGATGGGTGGCTTTATCACAACATAGCCATTCTCACTTTTCTTGACCAAGAGGGGTCCATTCTTCTTGAGTCCTTGTAATTTGGTCTTGTAAATCCATATGGATTTAACAACCAACCTTGTAATCCTAGGTCTCACATTTGTCACACGTTGCCATTTCATATTGGTACATTGTGGTCCAATATGGCCTCTAATGTGGCACTTGTAACAAATGGGAATGAAGTGAGAGTTTGTACCTCTTAGATTTGTTGTGGTTTGCTTGGAAGCTTGCTTGTTCCTTCTTGGCTTCTTGTTCTTGTCTTGATTTGGAGCCGACTTTGGAGTAGGTCTCTTGAGAATTTCTAGCATTGGTCGCTTGTCCTTCTCTAAAGGTGAATGTGGGACTTGATTGCTGTTATTTTTGGCTTTCTTCTTCTTTGATTTGTTGAGACTTGGTTTGGTGACCATGGCACTAGAAATTCCTTGACTTAAGTCAAGCTTATCTTCTTTCGGAAGTGGGATCACTTCCTTTCTCTTTGCCTTCAACTCTTGCTTAGCCTTTACAAGCTCTACAAGGTCGTCAAGTTCCCTTGTCTTCATTATCTCCAAAGCCTCATCTTTTGCTTCAATTTCGACTTGCATTGGCCGCACTCTTTGAGCAAAGTCATCCTTAAGATCTTCCATCTCTTTCAAGGATGAGTACATTTCCTTCTCAAGTGAATTGATTTTCAACACTAAGTCCATAGTTTCACTTATCAATTCCTTATTCTCTTGTGCAATCTCTACTCCCTTTTCTTCTTTACCTCCTCTATCCTCTCCAAAATCCTCATCCAATATGAGCAAAAGTTCATCCAAGTACACATCTACGCTTTTTGAGGAGTTTTCCAATTCTTCGACCTCTTTTCTTCCCTTTTCTACCCTTGGTTCTTTATTTCCTTTGATAAGTTCGCCACTTGCGTAGCTAACTCCCAAGCACTACTCCTCCCGCTACTTCGTTGGGAATTTTGCCCCAATATCTCATATATGGCTTGGATTTCTTCAACGGTCTTCTCCCTCATTGCTCCTCCACAAGCGTTGTCTACTGTGGCTTGTGTGAACCTCGTCAATCCGTCATAGAAAGATTGTACTTGAATGATGAATGAGAACAAATGGTGAGGGCATTATGTAAGGAGTAGCTTATACCGGTCCCAAGTCTTGTGGAAGGCTTTTCCGTCTTCTTCGATGAAGGTCGCTATCTTTCCCCAGATTTTTTTTGTCTTATAGGGTGAATAGAATCTTGAGAAGAACTTGGTCTCCACCACCTCCCAAGTAGTCAATAATCCTGCAGGTAGAGCCAATAACCATTGCTTCGCCTTGTCTTTCATACAGTACGAAAAACATCTCATCCTCAACTGATCTTCCGTGAGCTCTCTGAGTCGGATTGTGGTCATGACATCATAGTACTCCCTCATAAACCAGAGGACATCCTCATCCGGTTCACCCCGGTAAATTGGATGAGTGTTGTAGTGGGAGTTCTTCAGTTCCTAATTTCGTTGCAAGTCAGTCAATACAATTGTTGACGGTTGAGCTCCCAAAATTGGCAAAGCAAAGTCCTTCATAGGTCTGGGAGCTTCGGATACAATGTGACGGTTTCCATGTTGATCCAAAATCATGAAACAACCAAACAAACTACACAAGAATCAAATCGAACAAGCTTAATTATGAACGATTAAAATTAAAATTAAGAATAACGAAGATAAAACTACGACTTAAACTCACAAAAGGTAACGCTATGCCTCCTAGGCAGCGCCGCCAAAAACTTTGACACGCTTGAGATGGTTCTAAAATATATATGAGCTTGTTTGTTTATCCTAAAGTGCATGGATCGTTTGACGATCGCGTAGCAGCAAGTACGGTTCGTTCCCACAAGAAGGTATGGTACCTAAAAGGTAGTTCTAGGTCTTAGAAGCTATATATACAATCTATTTACACTAATTACATGCATGAAATGAAAAATCACGGTTGTTGGTCGGAAAGCTTCGAAAACTAAATCATACTATACTAAATCGAAGATTTGAAAATGCAATTAAACTAAATCAAGCAAGGCAATATAAAACAACAGTTAAACTAAATCAAGAGCAAAGCAATTTTAAACTACAATTAAACTATACCAAAATCATTACAACTAAATTAACCTAAATCCAATTAAATACAACTAAGTTAAACAATCAATTTAACTAACTCAAGCAAGATAAATTTAATTTGAAACAAGCTAAACTAATTGAATCATCAAACAATAAACAACATGAACTAAAGTATGAATATATTATAAGCTCACCAAAATTCCAACAACAAGTTTAATTACACATACAAATCAAACTAAAGAAAGTAGGAGAGATAAAAGAGACAACCCAAATTCCTTGGTGAAGTCTTCCTGATAGTTCAAACTCAACTTCTCCATGGTTCCCAAAGCTCAATACCAACATGTAACTATGGTGTTATGTGGAATATGGTGGGAAAATGAGGATTTGTGTATGATGTGTGGGAGATTTACTTTAAACTAAAACTAAAACTAAAAACCTTAGATCTAAGAAAATTTGAATATCTATCTCTACATATATCTTAAGACAAGAGAAGTAGTGTACTTATAGAGTGTGAATATAGGGATGGAAATGGGGGTGAAATGACCATTTTGTCCTTGGCTGAAAATGGGAATTCTGCTAGCTCGAACCAAACTCTACGAGTTGTAACTCGCAGTTCAAAGTAGTAGACACATATGAACGAGCTCTGCGAGCTGGACCTACGAGCTGGAGCTAGCAGAACGAAGCTTAAAGCTTGGTCTTCAATAGTAGAAAGGTGGCAGAGAGAAAACAGGCGAGATGGACGCTCAAACTGGTGGCAAAGTGATCGGAGGGAGTTTCACCAGTGATCTGGGCAAAAACGGGCTGGAGAAGGTCAGGTCTGCACCGGGTCAAAGTATGGTCGGTCAGCAGACTGGTCGGGTCAGCTGAAGGTTTAAGACGATGATGTGGCGCTGATGTCATGCTGAAGTGCGCAACAGGTACCCAAAAATCACCGTTTCATTAATTGACGGGGCAAGTTGTTGTGCGTTTGGTTGGATAATTACAATATGCACCCCCGTACTCTCCACTATTCATAGAATATTCAATCTTTGCCATAATATTACAATTTAGCCCATATTTCTCAAAAATTACCACAATGCCCCTGAACTTCCATATTTACCTAAAATACTCATTTAAACTCATTAAAACCCCAGTTTTAGCCAAGAAACAAGCATACAATTGGAAATGGGGACCTAAAATAGGTTTAAAATAGTGATATCAACGGGGTGGCAACAGCGGGTAGTAGCCAGCAGCAGTAGGGGGGGTGCTCCGCATCCGACCACCAACCAAGTCCAATCATCGACCAACCAGGTCCCACCAAGTGCAATGTCAGGAGGGTTACGGTGCTTCAACTGTGGCGAAGTAGGACACGGCAATCGGAGTGTCGAAAGTTGGGGAAGGGATCAGCCTTTTTCAATGAAACGGATGACAACGGAGATGGAAAAGTAGAGGTTGGAAAAGAGGCATAATTTGATGAAGAAAACACCATCGAAGTAGATTTTGTCGATGGCGATTCTAGTCCGATGTCGGTAGTATGACGCACATTCTTGACACCACGGACTGACCAAAGTGAATGGCTCCTAAACAATGTGTTTCAATCGACTTGCACTATTTTAGGTAAGGTGTGCCGATATATTATCATTGGAAGGAGTTGTGAGAATATTGTGGCAACTGAAGCGGTTCGAAAATTGGGACTTAAAACTGAGAAACACCCAAAACTGTATAAGTTAGTGTGGTTACAAAAGGGAGGACATATAACGGTGTCGGAAAGAGTTCTCATTTCTTTCTCGACGGGAATGAACTATAAGGACCAAGCATGGTGCGATATGGTCCACATGGACGCATGTCACCCGTTACTCGGAAGGCCGTGGCAATATGACAGAAAGGTGCAGTATGATGTATTTTGCAATACCCACACTCTGCGGTTCAACAACAATAACATAATGTTATTACCTTGTCAGAATCTTGATAAACCCAAATTAACCGACAGAACAAGCCTACTTTCTTTTGCTAGGTTTGAATTGGGTATGGAAGAAGCAAAGACAGTCTTTATGTTGCTAAACAAAGAAAGGACAGCCAAGGTTTAAATTCCTTAAGACTCAATTGCACTACTGTCAGAATTTTCGGAAGTATTTCCAGACGAATTACCTGAGGGACTTCCACCTTTGTGAGACATCCAACATCAAATTGATTTGGAACCAGGGGCGATGCTACCTAACTGACCACACTACAGAATGAGTCTCGTGGAACATGAGGAGTTACGAAGATAGGTTGAAGAATTGTTGGCGAAAGGTCACATCCGTGACAGCCTTAGTCCATATGCGGTACCGGCCCTTCTAATTCCAAAAAAATATGGCTCATGGAGGATGTGTGTGGATGGCCATGCGATCAACAAAATCACGGTGAGGTATTGGTTTCCTATTCCATGATTGGATGACCTATTTGATTAGATTAGTGGAGCAATTATGTTCACCAACAGGACCTGAAAAGTGGATATCACCAGATAAAAATTCTGCCTGGAGACGAGTGGAAAACCGCATTCAAAACGTGAGAGGGACTGTATGAATGGATGGTCATGCCCTTTCAATTTATCTAATGTGCATAGCACATTCATGTGAGTAATGAATCAAGCCTTGAGATGGTTCATCGAAAAATTCGTCGTCGTATACTTTGATGATATCTTAATTTACAGTGCACACCGTGAACTACACCAACAACACATTCGTGAAGTGTTGAGTGTCCTTCGCATGGAGAAGTTAGTCGCAGCAACATGTAAGTGTGTTTTCATGACAACCAAAGTGTTGTTTTTGGGTTATGTAACTTCAAAGGGAGGATTACAGGTTGATGAGTCAAAAATCTAAGCTGTCAAACAATAGCCTTGACCGAAAATTGTCACGAAAGTCAGAAGCTTTCGTTGTTTGGTAGCCTTCTACAGACATTTTATCTCACATTTTAGCAGTATCATGGCTCCCATAACCGATTGTATGAAGACAGAAAAATTCGAATGGTGTCTTGAAGCCGAAGAAGCCTTTAAGCTCATCAAGTTGCGGTTGACAACAACCCTCATATTGATCTTACCAGATTTTTCACAACCATTCGAGCTTCACAGTGACGCATCCAAGCTATGCATAAGAGCTGTGTTAAGCCAAACAAGCAAACCAGTGGCATATTTCATTGAGAAGATAGTAGGGGTGAGGTCGCGGTATAGCACCTACGACATCGAGTTTTACGCAGTGGTCCAAGCCGTGAAACATTGGAGACATTATCTTTTCCATCGTGAATTCATTCTCTATACTGATCACAAAGCACTGAAACACCTCCACAGTCAAGATAAAATTTTGGCACGGCACACATCTTGGTCAGCTTATCTCCAACAATTTACATTAGTCCTCAAACACAAGACGAGTACCTCCAACAGGGTTGCCAATGCATTGAGTCATCGAAGTAACTTGCTGTCCACCATGACCCTAACAGTACTTGGCTTCAAAGTACTTCGAGAGTCGCTTGCCACTGATCCTTATTTCTTGGCTATTATGACTACCATGTAGTCCGGAGAGCAATCTGACTTCTTATTGCTAGATGGGTTTTTGTTTCAGGGAAATCAACTATGCATTCCCGAATGCAGCTTTCAACTGCAAATCATTAAAGAACTTTATGGAGAAAGACATATGGGCAGAGATCGCACACTCTAATTGATCAATGCGAGCTATTTTTGGCCGACCATTAGAAGAGAAGTAGAGCGATACGTAGAGCGTTGTCGAATTTGTCAAGTTTCAAAAGGGAAGGCATCTAACGCAGGATTGTACATGTCGCTGCCAATACCGACTCAACCATGGATGGAGGTAAGTATGGAATTTTTCCTTGGACTACCAAGAACTCAACGTGGATTTGATTCGATATATGTAGTCGTTGATAGGTTTTCAAACATGGTCCACTTCATTCCGTTCAAGAAGACCACATATGCTGTTTATGTTGCTCAGCCTTTTTTCCTTGAAATCTATCATTTGCATGGGCTGCCTAATTCTATTGTTTCCGATCGAGACACCCATTTTCTTAGCCACTTTTGGCGTTGCCTGATGAAATTGGTGAACACTCGACTTGATTTCAGTAGTGCCTATCACCCGCAAACAGATGGTCAGACCGAAGTTGTTAACATGTCCCTTGGAAATTTGTTGCACTTCTTAGTGGGAGAGAACACTAGGGCCTAGGATCAGAAGCTCACTCAAGCTAAAGTCGTACACAATCATACGATTAATCGGAGCACATGTTTTAGTCATTTCCAGGTTGTGTACGCGGTGATTCCTCGAGGTCCACTTGATTTACTGCCTCTACTAGATAAGACTCAGGTTAATGAGAAGGTTAAGGATTTTGTACAACAATTACAGAAGACTCATAAACAAGTTCATGAGAACTTGTTTGCAATCCACAGAAAAATACAAAGCGGCAGCTAATAGGAAACGCCGCCTGGTGGAATTTGAGGTGGGGGACATTGTGTGGGCTATACTGACTAAGGATCATTTTTCAGTTGGGGAATAGAACAAACTTGTAACAAAGAAAATTGGTCAACTTGAAGTGCTTGAGAAGATAAATCCTAATGCTTATCCGTTGAAGCTTCCTAGTCACATTCGTACAGCTGATGTGTTTAATGTGAAGCATTTGGTGCCATTTTTTTTTTATGATTCCGAGGGGGAGGATACACCCACTACGTCGAGGTCGACGTTCTTCTACCCTGGAGGGACTAATGCAGTGGGAGACATGGCAATGGATTACATTGAGGGGTGGGATCGCAAGAAGGCCAAATGGTTTCTACTAGTGAAGACGACGTAGTCGGAATGGCGTGAAACTTTCACGGTTGAAGCGAATCGTCAAGATCTTCGAAAGTCACCACCTTTGGTTGTGAGGCATGCCTTTTTTCGGCCAAATTCCATCGTTTATGTCCCAAAATTGCCTTTTTGCCGTTTCAGAAAATATTTATTTTCGTAATAAATTGAGTTTTCCAAGTCTGAATCGACTTCCGTCTATTCTGGCTTGCTTTAGGTTTATAGTTTTATTTGTTTCCGTAGTTAACTCAAATTTGTCATTTTTGGTAATTCCGTTGATTCAGACGTTTCCTTACTCAACAAGGTTTCAGATTAGGGTTAGGATTTAATTGCTTTAAATAGTCATATAAGCCAAAAAGCTATTCAGTTTTTGATTAATAAAAATTACTGAGAATTGTTTCTTAACTATCCAATTACAATTTCTTTGCGAAGATTATTGTTAATAGCCAAATTTGGCTAGGGGCCAAAGGAAAATTTTCCACCCTCTAAACTTGGCTCCATGCCCGAGATCATCCACCAGGAGACCATGTTACCCGAAGCCAAGCTACAATACCGCCCCACAGGAATAAGGACGGCTCCAGAAACACCCGGAGTAGATCCCGGCTCGGTCAGATCGAGCCCTCATCAATGAACCTGAAACCAGGAAATCCCCCCGAAGTCGGGATTACCTCGCAATTTCTCCAAAAGCTCGCCTATACCTCGCTGACATAGTGGGGTGTCCGTAGGAGGCCGCACCTAGCTTCAAAAGGTCAAGGGAGGCTAGACCTAGCTCCTGGCTAGACGAAACTCCTTAATATCGGGGCTAGGACACTGATCGACCTCACTATCTGATGTACCTCACCATAATACATACCATATTCAACGACCCTTATGGGAGATCATGCTAGACCTGAAGACACACAGGATCACATCTTAAGACGTTACATACGTACAGAGCAAGTAATAGAGTCTAAGTAGGAAACAAATTGATCTCCACCAAAATATCCTAAACTCAGCAATTAACTTAAAGTCAATGACATTTAAATGTAAAATCTCGTCCGATAAGGAGGGGAGGGATGGAGAAAATCAAGGGGAGAATCAATTAGTTTAACCTATGAAGACAATGTATAAAAGAAGGACTTCGGACTTCTGAAAGAAGAGACTACTTTTCGACAGGCATATGACAACAACCCTACTACTCCTTAGAGAGATTGAGAGCGATTGATAAATATTTGTAAACGATACACCATTCATAAGAATAAAGAAACATTTTCGTTCTCTTTTGTTCATTCCCTTTTGATGGTATTGATAATAGTATCTTCTTTATCATTTTTAATTAGCACTGACTAGAATACACTCTACCTTGACCACCACCTCCGTGGCAGTGGTTTTAAGGGTGTTAATTGAGATTTCTCACCCAGAGTAAAATTTTCATTAACACTTTCTGGCGCCGTCTGTGGGAAGAACCCTACACTCAGTTAATCAAGCCAACTATTTGCATTTGCATTTTCGTTGTTTTACAGGAACCATGAGGGTCCGCTCTTCCCAAGGACAACATGGAGTTTCGGAACAACCTTCGGCGAGGCCAACGCGAAAGGCCCCAAGGAAGGGGAAGAAGTCTGGGTACATCAATCAAGCTCAGGTCCAAACAACTAATGCGCGGGTTTCTGGCCACCCTATGGTGAGCCAAGCCACGCTCGACCAACAAGCGGCAACCTTCGTGGAAACCGTCCGCATCCGCCTGCTCGCCGAAGGCATCACAGTCCAGTCGACAAACCTGAATGATCAGGGAGAACTGAACAGATTTTGAGCTAGACAGCCTACCTTCGACTGCCTGGGACCTCCTCTTCCAGAGCCAGCTCGAGACAGGACTGGGCCCCAACTTTCAATCCGGGATAGGCTGGGACCCATGCCCCCAATTCAGAAAAGACCTTCACAATATCAGCCCAGGCGAGTTAAGTCTGCCGTAGATGCCTTGACCCGGGAGCAACGAGAGGTACCTCGCCCTATGGCATCAAGGAGGAATGCCCGGGCCCAAGAGGAAGAGGATCGATAAACTTCCCGAGTGAATCCTGACCCCGAAGGGAACCGGCTAGAGGTCGCCAGTTCATCAGAGGGACTTGACAGCGAAGAATCCGAGGTCAATTCAAAGACACCTGGGAACAAGCGACTGAGGGATCAGCTGGCAAAGCTACAGAAGGAGGTCCAGCAGATAAGAAAAGGAAAGAACAAGGAGGATAAAAAGGATCCATTAAGCGAGATGAACGCTCCCTTCACTAGGAGGATCCGGGAAGCGGAACTCCCACCAAAATTTAAAATGCCAGCAGATAAGTTCTCCGGAACAGAAGATCCTCTAAGCCACCTAGAGAGCTTCATCCAACAGATGGAGGTCCAGAACACTACCAGAACAGCTATGTGTAGGATGTTTCCAACGACCCTAACCGATTACGTGAAAACTTGGTTCAGGAAGTTGTTTGCTGGTAGTGTGGATACTTTCACGAAGTTATCAATAGATTTTTGCTCGCAGTTCCAAGGGGTCAAACCTCGTCCGAAGGATCCCATACACCTCCAATATGTGATTTAGGAACGAAGTGAGACACTTCGATCGAACATGGAACGTTTTCACAAAGAGGTCATACAAATGGGAGTTTTCACCGAGAAAGAGACTCTCGCCAATTTCAGGCGAAACCTGTGGGCGGGAAAGCTTTTCCGTTCCTTCGCCAAGAGACCTCCCAAGACTTACCAGGAGGCCTATGATCGGGCTCTTGAGCAGGTCGAGATCGACGAGCAACTCAAAGTCAAGATGGAACACGACGATATGAGAACGGCGAAGCGTTAGATAAAATAAGCCCCCAAATCTGAGCCAGCTCAGAAAACTCAGAATAAACCTCCCAATAAGTCGACCTATCGCATCCCCGCTCCTCAGCACATGCAAGAAAAATATCCAGCAGGACAAACCCCTCCTCGGGCTTCACCACCTCCCAGGACTGTAGCCCCTGTAATGCGAGGGGAGAAAGGGTATAACTACTACACTCCCTTGAACGCTTTCAGGGAAATGGACTACCTTACTATACGAGACAAGGAGCTACTCCAAAAGCCTGCTCCCATGAAATCCCCAGTTGACAGGAGGAACTGGTACAAGTACTGCGACTTCCATGAAGACGTGGGCATAACACTTCAGAGTGTTATAATTCTCGCAACCAGATTGAAGCCCTGATAAGGGGGGATGCTTGATTGAATTCTTACAGCAGATCAGAGATAACATTTAGACTGGAAGGAAGGTACAAGCCGAGATCCGTAAGGACGCATAGAAGAGAAATGGAGAACAAACTGATTTAATGTAACAAATCCAGGTGATACACACCATCAGCGGAGGGCCCACACTGGCTGGCACTTCTAATAATTTCTGAAAAAACCACGCAAGGAAAATTCCCTGCATAGAAGAAAGCCAAGGAGTCTTCAAGGTCAGCCAAAGCCCGATGGAGCCGTCCCAGTCAGCACAGATCGTTTTCACTGAAGCAGATGTCTTCAACACCGTGCAACCTCATGATGGTCCCATGGTGATCACAATACAAATTGCCAATTGTCTGGTCCATCGCGTGCTCGTAGATACGGGCAGTAGTGTAGATATCCTCTTCAAGGATACTTTGGAAAAATTAAATCTGAAGCAATGGTGTTACAATAGCTGTACAACTCCACTTTATGAGTTCACTGGGGATTCGATCATACCGGTGGGGTCAATGATCCTCCCAGTAATTTTCGGAACCACCGCTCTCCAACAGAATGTTATGACCGACTTTGTTGTGGTTGACACCCCATCGGCCTACAACGCCATCCTAAGGAGACCATTGATGTCCTCCTTGAAGGGAATCTTGTTTGTATACCACAATGTCCTGAAGTCCCGGTGGGAACCAAGGTGGGGGAGGTACGCAGAGACCAGCGAGCAGCTAGGAAGTGCTACACAGTGTCTGCCAATCCTACAGCTTTAGCAAAACAGTACGTATAGGTTGCATTAGTCCAGGAAGACATGGAAACATCCCAGATAATATAGGAAGAGGTGGAGCCCACAGAGCATCTTGAGCATCCAGAGAGAGAACCTTTTATGCCTTATGAAGAGGAACGGAGCAAGGAGTGAGCCAGTAGGTAGCCCGTAGATAGATTATAGGAGATACCCATCAGAAATGACCATCCCTCCAAGGTTGTCAAGGTCGGTGCCACCCTCGAGCCAGAAGTGAAAGAAGGTTTGATTAATCTTCTCAGAGAATTCAGCGACATCTTCGCATGGAGCCATGATGAAATGCCTAGGATCCCGGTATCATTGGCCGCCTATCGACTAGAGGTAGATCCAACAGTCAAGCCCGTCAAATAGAAGAGGCGTCACTTCAACGCTGAGAGGAACGCTGCGGTGCAGGAAGAGGTAGATAAATTGATCAAGGAAGGGTTTATCAGAGAAGTGCGCTATCCCGAATGGATCACCAATGTGGTCATGGTTACAAAGGCGAATGGGAAGTGGCATATGTGTGTCGATTACACCGACCTCATCCGGGCCTGTTCAAAAGATAGTTTTCCTTTACCAAAGATCGACCAACTGGTTGACTCCACGTCCGGAAATAAACTTCTGAGTTTTATGGATGCGTTCTCAGGATACAACCAAATTAAGATGCATCCAGCTGACCAAGATAAAACCAGTTTCATTACTGGGCAAGGCTTGTACTGCTACAAGGTGATGCCATTTGGTTTGAAGAATGCAGGGGCTATATACCAACGGCTGGTTAACAAGCTGTTCAAGCCCGAGATAGGAAGGGCGATGGAGGTATACATCGACGACATGATCATAAAATCGCCAACCGCAGAAGGACATCGGAAAGACTTTCGCAAGACCTTTCTCATACTGAGAGAAAACCATATGCGGAACAGCGGGGAAGTTTTTAGGTTCCATGGTTCATGAGAGAGGCATAGAGGTCCACCCAGAAAAAATCAAAGCTATCTTGGACCTGGAATCCCCCACATCACTCAAACAACTACAAATTCAGACTGGACATGTAGCAGCGCTCAACAGGTTTATCTCTCGCTCCACCGATAAATGTCTCCCTTTCTTCAAAGCCATCAAACAAGGGAAAAACATGAAATGGAGCCAAGAGAGCAAGCAAGCTTTCCAAGCCTTGAAAAAATACCTAACAAGCCCACCGTTGTTAGTCAAGCCAGTTCCCGGAGAAGAGCTGCAGATCTACCTAGCCGTCTCAGAAACTGTAGTAAGCGGAGCTTTGGCCAAGGAGTGTGGTGACGGGATTCAAAGGCCCATATACTATGTGAGTCATGCTTTAACCAAGTAAGAGAAAAATTATATTCTCTTGGAAAAGCTCGCTTATGATCTGATGATCTCGGCGAGGAAGCTCTGTCCCTATTTTCAAGCTCATTCAATAGCAGTGGTGATGGACCAACCTCTCCACCAATTCTTACCAAGACCAGATGTGTCCGGAAGGCTAGTCTTATGGGCCTTAGAGCTCACTCAGTTCGATTTAAAGTATAAGCCCCGGACCACGATTAAGGCACAGGCTTTGGCAGACTTCGTGGCAGAATTTTCAGCGCTCCCAGGTCAAGAAAATCCCACAGCACCCAATGAGATCCCTGAAAAGACATCCGAGATCGACAATTGGCCGGAAGGCTGCAAGTCATAGACCCTCTATACAGATGGAGCATCCGGGCAAGCTGGGGGAGGAGCTGGTATAGTTTTAATAGACCCGGAGGGGACTAAATTCTGTCATTATTTCAGATTCGAGTTTAAAGCCACAAATAATGAAGCGGAGTATGAAGCCCTCCTAGCTGGGATGAAGGCAGCCATCGAACTAGAGGCTGATTACCTACAAATCAAGAACGACTCATTGCTTGTTGTCAATCAGGTGACTGGGGTGTACCAGGCAAAGGGAGATAATATGGCTACCTACCTAAAGCTAGCTCAGTTGCTAAAAAATAAGTTTAAGGGGTTCAAGATCGATCAGGTGCCTCGACACCAAAACCACCACGCTGATGTTCTGGCTAAGATAGCTGCAAATGGAGGCCAATCCTTACCCCTGGGAATTCCCCTCAAAGTGATCTCCCAACCAAGCATAGCCGCAAATAAAGAAATCTGCTCCCTAGATTGTTAGCCTTGCTGGATGGACCCGATCGTTGCCTACCTCCTAGAGGGAGAGCTCCCCGAGGAGCCTGATCAAGCCCGAAGAATTTAAAGACTCTCGGTCCGATATTGCTTAGTAGACGGATACCTCTAAAGAAGGGGTAGATCCCTCCCCTTACTTAGATGTTTGCATCCTGACGATGCTAAATGGGCACTAAGAGAGGTTCACTCTAGGGACTGCGGGAACAACATCGGTGGGGAAGCTCTAGCATATCAAGTGCTTCATATGGGGTACTACTGGCCGACCATCCACCAAGAAGCAAGAAGCTTTGTACAATCATACGAGCCATGTCAAAGGACTTCAAACTTGAACCACCAGCCACCTGAGCGACTGTTGTCTCTCAGTTCACCTTACCCCTTTGCCATGTTGGGAATCGACCTAATTGGACCGCTTTCTACCGCTCACGGACAGGTGAAATATGTTATCGTGGCTATTGACTATTTCATAAGATGGGTCGAGGCAAGGCCTCTTTCTTGGATATCAAAAAAGAATATGACCAAGTTCATCAAAACCAACGTGGTATGTAGATTCAGGACCCCTCTCATCATTATAGCCGACCTGGGTAAGCAGTTCGATAACGCCAGATTCAAGGATTTCTGCAAAGGATTGGGGATCGACCTCAAGATCGCTTCAGTAGCCCATCCCCAGACTAACGGTCTGATGGAATCAACCAATAAGACTATCAAGAAACTTCTAAAGAAGAAGCTACCGGACTACAAAGAGAACGGCTACCGGGGAGACACCTTACTCCCTGGCTTTCGGAGTTGAAGCGGTCCTCCCCATCGAGCATAAATTAACCTCATTCAGGGTGCAATACTTTGAACCCGAAAGTAACGAGGTCAAGCTCTGGGCTAATCTGGACCTCCTAGAAGAGAAACAAGACCGGGTAGCGGAGAAAGTGGCAATCAACTAGAGCAAGATCGTTGGATATTTCAACCAAAATGTCAGAGCCAGAAATTTCAAAGAAGGGGATCTGGTGCTTAGGAAAGTGACCCTGAATGCTTGGAAAAGGTCGGATGGAGTCCTAAGCCCCAATTGGGAAGGGCCATATTTGATAAAGTTAGTTGCTCGCAATGAAGCCTACAAACTCGAAGGCATGGATGGACGACACATCAACCACACTTGGAACGCAGATCACTTGGGGAAATTCTACCCTTGAGCAGGGAGTTTTCAAGCAGATTACCCTTATTTAGGTTTCAGTAGAATCCTTAATAAAGATGTACTACATCTCGATCATCAATAAAGTCATTTTTTCTTTTTCCTCTTTATCTCCGACTATGTTCAACATTAGTATCTACATCCTCGATTGAGAAATTCAACATAGACACCTCAAGACCAGTGACTAGCCGGGGAAGCCCCCTTGCTACCTCCTGATGCCTTGGTCGGGCTACCACCCCCAAGAAGAGTCTGAGTGTAAGAGCATAAATGCCATCCAGATCTCGAGACCAGGAAATAGCTTAACAGCCCTCCTAATGCCTTGGTCGGGATACCACCCCCAAGAAGGGTCTGAGTGTAAGAGCATAGTTGCCATCCAGATCTCGAGACCAGGAAATAGCTTAACAGCCCTTCTGATGCCTTGGTCGGGCTACCACCCCCAAGAAGGGTCTGAGTGTAAGAACATAGTTGCCATCTGGACCTCGAGACTAGGAAATAGCTAAATGAGCCTTCATGATGCCTTGGTCGGGCTACCACCCCCAAGAAGGATCTAAGTGTAAGAACATAGTTGCCATCCGGATCTCGAGACTAGGAAATAGCTAAACGGCCCTCCCAATACCTTGGTCGGGCTACCACCCCCAAGAAGAGTCTGAGTGTGAGAACATAGTTGCCATCTGGACCTCGAGACCAGGAAATAGCTAAATGATCCCTCCTGATACCTTAGTCAGGCTACCACCCCCAAGAAGGATCTAAGTGTAAGAGCATAGTTGCCATCCGAATCTCGAGACCAGGAAATAGCTAAACAACCCTCTTGATGCCTTAGTTGGGCTATCACCCCCAAGAAGGGTTGCCATCCGGACCTCGGGACTAGGAAATAGCTAAACAGCCCTCCTGATGCCTCGATCGGGCTACCTCTCCTAAGACGGATTTAAATATAAATATTTGTTTTCGTGTGCAGGATCAAGATCATCATGATAAGAATTCCCTACCAAAGTCAAAATGAAGTATGAACAAATTATCATCAAGAATGCAGTTCTGGTTCCTAGTCAGGACCAGGAATAAAACAAGAGTTTCTAAAAGTGAATTGGTTTCTCATTAAAGACTAGTCTCATTAAAGACAAGAGGACCCTATCTCCCGGTAAGGCTACATCTATCCAACGGGAAGCCCAACCTCCGAGCACGGGCTACAAAAAAAAAAGCTAAACTAATCAAAAGCAAAATGGGGTGCCCACCCCCTTTTTTGGGCAATCAAGACCAATCATAAACAGACCGCGTCAAGCTTTGGAACTCTAATGGATTTTCTCTACTGATCTTCCTCCCTCACGCTGATCCTTCCCATCAACCCCCCCTTCAGGTAGTTGCCCATCTTGGTTATCCTTGCCAACCATCCCTCCATTCAGAGGCTCCTCATGTTGATCAGTAGGATTTTCCTCCAGGACTTCATTAATCACTGCCTTAACCTCAGGCGGGATAGCCGCATAGAGAAGAGCAGCCTTAGACCCCGTCTGGCTCCTGTCGACCTCCATCTCTTTTATATGGGGTTCCTCAGACGGGCTCCTAACTCCTTCCCTAGATCCTGGCTGGTCTCCCTCGGATCAAGAGGACAGAACCTTACTTGAAGACTCTCCGGGACCTGAAGCAGTAAATATAGGAGGAGAAAATGGAGGATCTACCTGGACGGGCTATTTTCCAGCTCTTGTCTAGCTCGAAGGAACCGCTTCGTCATCATCAGGGCGAGACAACTCAGCAGCCTTGATCATTATCTCCTTTCTATCCCAACCAGCAATAGATGACAGATCAAAGGGAAGAGGGAGAGCCTCTACGACCTGAAAAGAAGCGTAGAAGTATCCATCGCTAAAGGAGGTCTCCGTGTCTGCTTGTAGCTTGGTCACCTGAGCAATCAAAGCCTGATTCTCGAGGTCTAACTTCTTAGCCTTAACTTTCCAAGAATCCCTATGCCTAGCCTGCTGGGTAGATTGGAGACGTTCTTGATCATAAGACTGCTTCGTCCTTTCATGATCACAACGAAGCTCGGTCAGCTCGATCTCGATTTTTCCTTGGTTGGAGGTCATCTCTTCAACTAAGGTCTGAGCCTGCTTGAGCAATCCCATGGCCTTCTCGGCTTCGGCTTCGGCCTTAGCAGCCCGAACATGAAGGAGGGTTACCTGGTGGCCCATGGCTACATTAAACTTGAAGGCCTAAAAAATACAAAGCCAGGGTTAGAAATTGAACAAGTTGGCAGAAGCAGTACGAAGGAAATACAATTACCTCAGCTAAGACAGCAGACCCCTTAGTAAGCAAGACATCCACGGGCATTGAGGCCATCCTGGAGATCCCACTACTCGGACAGGACGCGATGAATTGTTCCAGGACTTCGTCCTGCCCCGTCGAGCTCGACTAAAGGCGGGAACAGCTAGGAGGAATCCTTGCAACACCCATTTCAAAGTCCTCCGAAGCTCGAGGGGTTGGAAGCGTAGCGGAATCAGGAGGGCGAATCGAGGGAGTAGCAACTTTAGCGACTACAACAGAATGGGCAGAAGTAGTTGGACAACCAGCTTGGGGAGCCTTACCCAGAGCCCGAAAAGCCTGCGACGCAAGGTTGGCCATCTTAGACCTAGCTGGAGAGGTAGATTAAGCAAGAGTCGGTGCGACCCCAGCAAAGGGAAGAGGAGTTCGAGCCTGAGGAGAACGTTGGACATCGCAGAAAGCTAGCTCAACAACAAAAACTGTGAGTAAACAAATCAAAAAAGGAAAACGTCAGAACCAAGCTAGTCAAGAATACAAGGCAAGACAATTCAGTGACACTTACGAGGAGTAGCATCTGAGATCCGCAAGTATTGATTCACCCTACGAGGATTGAAGGCTTCAGCAGTTGGGAACTTCAGGTTCAAGTACTTCCTGGCTAGAATAGCCTTCAAAATAGTTTCTATTTCAGAAGGCAAGGAGTTTCGGTCCCACGATGGTTTGTCACTAAAAGCTGTGGGAACCTCGAACTCATGCCCCCCAATGAAAATCGAGCTCCCCCAATCATCCCCCGTAAGGATCCATTCTTCCTTTCAGGCGAGGTCCTTCTTCGAAGCGACGGGAATAACAAAGTTGAGCTTGTTCTTGGCCTTAGCATAAAACTGACCTCTAGGAGCGCCAGATAGGCTCCCAATTTGGAAAAGATTGGCCAACTCCTCTGCTCCAGGCTCTCTCGTTACCTTGCTCAGCTGGCATTGTTCCCTCCATAACACGACGCAGCCAATCAAATGCCTACAGAAGCTGGGCATCAACTGGAGGGGAGCAAGCTGGATGGCTTTGAGAGCTCGCCGAAGAGTAGGATGAAGGGGAAGCCTAACCCCATTCTTGAGAGCCGCCACATGAATTGGAAGCGCCCCTTTAGGGGGTTGAAGAACTCATAACCCTTGGAATGTACTGAGATAGAAACGCTGTCGGGAATGCCATACTTCGACCTCAAATGATCAATCACATTCGGATCAACGGTGGAATCAAGGACAACCCTAAAGTCATAGAGAGGAAGCCTCTCCAAAGGGGGGCCAAAAGTCGGGACTCGATGCTCCCCCGTGGTGTCGCCGCCAACCTCCTTATAGGAGTCTTCATCGGCTATATCCAAAGGATAGTCAGGATGGTTAGAAAACCCGGTCCCAATGGACAAATTCCTGTTCGACCGTCGACGTTGCGGATTGGGTAGAGAATCATCATTGTCTAAGCTCTTCCTTGCCCATTTTCCAGGGGCAAGGCTAGAGACCTCTTCGCCGTCAACCATGGAATCAACGGAATTTTGACTGGTTTTTGACATGATGAAGTCGGTGAGGATGAGGAATAAAGAAAATGATATGCTTGAGAGAAAGTCTATGAGAGAAAGTTTATCTTGGGAAAATTTGAAATTTGAGAGATATGAGGAAAACGTTAAGATAAACAAATATATATAGGCAAGAGGGCAGCAGCACGAGTTGTCGAGATCGTCGGTTAAGATCACAAAGAATCTCAGGGACTGTCGTAACGCAGCCGGATTAACTCAAAAATATGACAGTTAGCTCACGCCATGCCACGCCACGTCACTTGCGCAGTTAATGAGAAGATTTCCCCAAGATTCTGGTAACGATAAAGAATCTCGAGGACTGCCATAACGCAGCCAAATTAACTCAGAAATAAGTCAGTCAGTTCACGACACGTCACTTACGCAGTTAATGAGAAGATTTCCCAAATATTCTGGTAACGGTAAAGAAGATTTCCCAAATAAAATAAAAAAATCTAACCCCAACCCCAAGCTAGACAACCGGTGTTCAAGTCAGAGGGGACTTCTGTTAATACCCAAATTTGGCTAGTGACCAAAGGGAAATTTTCCACTGTCTAAACCTGGCTCCATGCCCGAGGTCATCCACCAGGAGACCATGTTACCCGAAGCCGAGCTACGATACCGCCCCACAGGAATAAGGATGGGATCCAGAAACACCCAGAGTAGATCCCGGCTCGGTCAGATCGAGCCCGCATCACCAAACCTAAAACCAGGAAATCCCTCTGTTAACGGAAATTTTACTCAGGGGATGAGAAATCTCAATTAACTCCCTCGAGACCACTACCACGTAGGTAGTGGCCAAGATTTATTGTATGTGTAGCAATGATTTATAAAATGACAAGAAAGCAAGAATATTTTTATTGAACGTGCATGGTACACAAATACAGAAATTCTTTTATCTTTGCTCTCAACTCTCTCTAGGGAATGGTTGATTGTTTGTCGTATGCCTGTCGAATAGTAGTCTCCTCTTTTTCACTTTCTTTCTTTTCTATTTATACATAGTTTGTAGGTCAAACAGACTGATTCTCCCCTTGATTTTCTCAGTCTCTCCCGTCCTTATCCGGGTGGGATTTCTTGTTTTAATGTCATTGACTTTGCCGAATTGAGAGTATCGTGGTGGAGATCAGCTTATTTGCTTTTTGGATTCTATTACTTGTTCTGCATATAGGTAACATTTCCAGTGTATCCCTCATATCCTTTCAGCATGATCATTTATAGAGGTCGTTGAATATGGCATGGTGTGGTGCACCAACCAGTGAGGTTGATTAGTGTTCTGACCTTGATATCTGAGAAGTTTCATCCAACTTGGAGCCAAATCTGGCTTCCCTTGACCCTTTGGAAGCTAGGTGTAGCTTTCCCTGACCTTTCAAAGCTAGGTGCGGCCTTCCTTCATCCAGCTTGGAGCCAGGTCTGGCTTCCCTTGACCCTTTCGAAGCTAGGTGTGGCTTCCCCTGACCTTTCGAAGCTAGGTACGTCCTTCTAGGGACATTCTTCTGTGTTAATCGAGGTACAGGCAAGTCTCTGGAGCGTATGCGAGGTGACCTCGACTTCAGGGAGCTTCTAGCTTTGGTGATACGGGCTAGATCTGATGGTTCCGGGCTCTATCCCGGATGTTTTCGGAGCCCGTCCTTGTTCCTAGGGTGATATCGTAGTTCGGCTCTGAATAGAGAGGTCTCCTGGTGGAAACTCTCGGGTATGGAACCAGGTCTGGGAGGTGGAAAATTTTCCTTTGGTCCTCAGCCAATTTTGGCTATTAACACCCCCCGAAGTCGGGATTGGCTCGCAATTTCTCCAAAAGCTCGCCTATACCTCGCTGATATAGTGGGGTGTCCGTAGGAGGCTGCACCTAGCTTCTAAAGGTCAAGGGAGGCTAGACCTAGCTCCTGGCTAGACGAAACTCCTTAATATCGGGGCTAGGACACTGATCGACCTCACTATATGATGTATCTCACCATAATACATACCATATTCAAAGACCCCTATGGGAGATCATGCTAGACCTAAAGACACACAGGATCACATCTTAAGATGTTACATACGTACAGAGCAAGTAATAGAGTCTAAGTAGGAAACAAATTGATCTCCACCAAGATATCCTCAACTCAGCAATTAACTCAAAGTCAATGACATTTAAATGTAAAATCCCATCCGATAAGGAGGGGAGGGATGGAGAAAATCAAGGGGAGAATCAATTAGTTTAACCTATGAAGACAATGTATAAAAGAAGGACTTCGACCTTCTGAAAGAAGAGACTACTTTTCGACAGGCATATGACAACAACTCTACTACTCCTTAGAGAGATTGAGAGCGATTGATAAATATTTGTAAACGATACACCATTCATAAGAATAAAGAAACATTTTCGTTCTCTTTTATTCATTCCCTTTTGATGGTATTGATAATAGTATCTTCTTTGTCATTTTTAATTAGAACTGACTAGAATACACTCTACCTTGACCAACACCTCCGTGGCAGTGGTTTTGAGGGTGTTAATTGAGATTTCTCACCCCGAGTAAAATTACCGTTAACAATTATTGTATTTGAGGCATGATATTTTGGTATCCGTGCGCGGATCAACAGAGTATTGGTAGGCTGATTCTAATTGTTTCTTGCAGGTTTTTCTAGATATAGCTTCCGCTACACCAAATACCTTCATCGCTCTTGGCATCAAACTTGCCAAGTTGATCACGGTCATTCAAAATGTAGCATTTGCTTCTAAAGGTGTGGAAGTAACTTACATTAGGCTTCCTAACCTTCTGCAACTCATATGATGTTTGTCTAGTGCCTGGTCTTAGAATCACACGGTTTCAAAAATAACAAGTCGTATTCACGGCCTCGGCCCAAAGGTTACAGGGAACCTTGTTGCTAAGCAACATCATAAGGGTCATCTCTTGTAAGACCCTATTATTTCTTTCGACAACCCCATTTTGTTGAGGTGTCCTAGGAGCAGAAAATTTATGAGAAATGCCTATACTATTGAAATATGGTTCAAAACATGCATTTTCAAAATCCTTCCCATGATCACTCCTAATTCTCTTAATGCTTTTAATGTGAGAGATTTTCTATTTTTGAATTTTGATGGAAAGCATTTTAAAATTATCAAAAGAACTACGGTAAAAAAAAAAGTTACACAAATATGGATAAAAAAAACACATACGGTAAAAAGAATTACAAGAATCTAACAAACAACCAATTAAACAATAGATGGCAAGCTACTAAAAATCTAAATTACAAAGAAAAGTTAATCAAATCAACAAACGCTACCAACAATCTCTGGCAACAGCGCCATTTTGATGAGGCCGTTTTTTACTCAACAAAAGATACTTATATTATGCTTTGGAAACCAAGTTTTACCACTTAAAATGTGAAAACTAGTAAAATGGTAAGCAAAGGATCGTTCCGCAGGGAAAATTGTAGTTGTTGACTTAATTAACTATTCTAATAACATAAAGTAATACAAGTGAATCAATTAATGAATAACTAGGAAATTAATGGAGTTGTAAATGGATTGTGGGCAAAGTTATAGAGCTACTTTAATGAACCAATCTCACAAGTATGGACAGAGTGTAGTCTAAAGTGTGAAATGGCCGTCGAAACAAAGCCAAGAAACTTCCCACCAAAATTCCTCTCCTATTAGAGAAAAGGGATAAATATGGGATCAGTTTGTTACAATCGAAGGCCTAGATAGTTAGGGTTGATATATCCTCCAATGATCTATCCTATTCACTATGTGCTTTAACAAATCAAGTGTGTCAATGCTTAATTAGTTGTATCACAAATTATCCTGCCAATATTGTGATTAACAAGTGGCATACAAAATCAATCACATAATGAATAGAATCTAAATAAAAAGTGAATATATCATAAAAGTAGATTCATATATTAAAGCTTAAGAAAATACCCACATCCATAAGTTTCTCACCTCAATCCTCTATATGGGGATTTATTTACACATAGTTACAATAAAGGCAAAGAATTAAAAGAAAAGGAAATCACCCTTAGGTCACCTTCTTGATTGCTTGATCCTTCATTGCCTAGTTGTTCCTTGTGCAAAGAGTGGAAGATGAGGAGATATCTAGATAGATGGATGTCAAGTGGATAGTGACAAAAGTAGGAGATGTAGATAATGGAAAGGGAGGAATGATTGGATGAAAGTAATCTAGATTTAGTGTTGAGTTTTTGGATGGAAAATGTAGTTCAAGATTAGAAATGGAAGAAATTGAGTTTGGGAGTTATGGAGGAAAAAAATGGCTCTTCAACAATCTGTAGATTTCGTGATTGGAAAAGCTCCCTTCAAAATCATCAAGAAAAGTATTTATATGAGCAAAAGGTGGTGTCTTCTAACTGCTTGAAAAAATGACGTGGCATGTGTCACTATCCCGATTTCCCAGTGTGCACCTAACGAACGTGATTGTGACAGATGGTTATACGGTCTTTGATATGATTGTCCTGGCCAAATTTTATTAGTTTCACGGTTGATCGACAGTAACAATTGGATCTGATTCCCTTCAACTATTTTCACGATACCAGGCAGTGACCCTTCAATTAGCAACAAATAGATCTGATGGTGTCACTGTTGATTTGCCAGCGACACTCAACCTCAACAGAAGACCTGATTGCTTTTCCAAATTTAATTCTTTCAGTCGTGGTTTTCTTCACAGTAACACTTGGACCGTGACTCTTCTATAGCCCTTGATCTTTGCTTTTGCTATTTCTCTGTTGCGATGTCCTAGAAGCGACACTTGGACAGTGACATTGCACCTTATGGCTTCTCTATTTTTTCTTCTCTCTGTCACAGTGTCCTAACAGCGACACTTGGACAGCGACCCTCCTTTGGCTTGAGTCGTTGTTGTCTTCTTCACGACAAGACCGTGAATATGCCATATTCTTCATCTTTTTTACATCTTTTTCACATCTTTTTCCTTAATTTCTTCTCTTTCTTTAGAAATGCCCTTGTGGCAACATAAACCCTAAAACACTTGATAAAAATATCAAACAAAGAGAAAATGCTCGAGAATCAAGCATAAAGAATAGGTATTTAGGGCCAAAAATCATGACAATTTTGGCTCGATCAACACCGTAGTGTTGTTTTTATGTTTTTTGTGATGCATGTGTTGTTAGTTTGTGTTTCGGTGTTTTTGTTTGTCAAAAGTTTTTAAAATTTTCTCGCCAAGTAAGAGCTATCTTGAACAAAATTAGTAAATAAGATGCTTTATGTAGTGCCTTTGAGGAGTCTTTGCATGTTTTAGTTGTTGAGTATTGGCTAACGTAAAGTCAGTCTAAGATTGCTTCTTGCATTGTGAGCTTAGTCCCTTTCTCCTAGTGTCTTAGTGGATAAGGCTTTGTGCTAAAATGTTTAAGAATAGTAGAGACTACCCTAGTGAGTTCACCAAGCCAAAAAACGTCAAATCTAGAGGGTAAAATTTGTTTCACTCACTAAACACACTTTATTTTGTTCTAATTTGCTATCTCATATTAGATCAATTTTGCATTGAATGCCATAGAACATTTCTCCCCTATGGACTACTTGTGAAGACTTGCATTCCTTTGGTAGATGGACTGTTAGAAATGATTTTAAGGATTTGTTAGTGCTTAAATGATAAATATTAGCCTAAACAATTTCATATCCCTATATGTGTACTTCATTACCAAATTGAGGCTAAAACACTCAAACCAAGCACCTAACCTTCCCACATCAAACACATCACTTACATACCCCAAACACATATCCATCCCTAGTTATTGATCAGGTTAAGGTATAAGTTTTGTAGAAATGTAATTCAAAGCTCTAAATTGTATAATAGCGTGCATGTAGGCGATTATGTGTAATTGTGTTTAGGTAAAGGCTTATACATAAAAAAACAGAAGAAAAAGTGTTAAGAATAAAACACTTCAAGCCTTGTAATTTCATTGTAAAATTGCTCCAAAATTAGGGCAACAAAGTGACACAAATGTTTATAATTCAAGTTTATAGCCTAGATGCTCGAATGTAATGTGTAATGTATAATAGAGCTTGTTATTTTAATTTGTATCGTGTAAACACCTTAGCAAGATAGGTAGCTTTTTGTAACCAATCCATTCCTTCCATCACCAAAAATCACCCTTGGCCTATTACAAATTAGGGAGAGTCGATTTGATCTTGTAGAAAGTCTATCTCGGGAATATGAGTTAATAACATGCTCTTTCCAAGTTCATGCCATTTCAATTCCTTCATGAGATCTATTTTCATAAATGTTCGTTAGTTGTAATTATTCATATGCAATTTTTATTTGATTCCATTTATAAACTCATTCGCATGTGTTTGATTAAGAGTGTACCTAGGACTCTAAGAGAAAAAATGAGCAAAATCTAGTGAGGACTAGAGTCAAAGCAAATTATATCTGAAGCATTTAGGTATATTGCCTTTGATGTGAGGACACCTTGAGTGCGGGATTTGCAATGTGTGTTTCTTTTGATGGAGTGACTTTATGTTACCCTCCACTCACTGGCTTTTGCATGTTTACTCCTAATTGTCATAAATCATTTGGTATCTCATTTTGTGTGTGGCTTTCGCAAGCTTTTGTTTTGTTGTTTTAATTTTCTTTTTATTTTAAAGCGTCGTCTTGTAAGTCTTAGTTTGTGGTGATCGAGTCTTGTTTATATTTTTCTTTGTGTTTTTCCCAGGGATAAGCAAAAGATAGGATTAAGGGTATTTGATCACTCAAATTATGTATATGGTTTGAACGCCCATTCTCTATATTTTGTGTCCATTTTTGGGTCGTTTTAGTCGTTTAATGGTGTGAATAAAGTGTTTTCAGGGATATTTAGGAATCAGGGGTTGTTGTGAAAAAAAAGCAAAATATGGATCAAAAAAAGGATTTGCGTGAAGTCTAGAGCCAAAAGTAGGCACGGGAAAGTGTTGGACAACTGCTTCGCTTAGCCGTATCTAGCTCTAGAGGATTTCAAGCCTAGTATAGCGAGCACTTCAATAGCAAAGAGGAACCGCTTCCTTTGAGTTGCTTTCATCATCAGAAAAGGCCAATAGCGAGCGCTTGAATATCGCTTTGCTTCAACCGTATCGCGCTCCATGGCATCTATGGTGGGAAATTTTGTGCCTAAACCCCGTCCCTGTAGCTCGTTGAGGAGATTCCAGCCTATAGTCTCGCTTTCTTTCACTGAACATAAAACGGGCTTTCTAAACTTTGTTCGGGCATTAGTCTTTTCTAGCTAGCTTGACTCGATGTATCTCTTTTGTCTCAAATTTTAAAAGGGACACACTCACTTTTCGCTCACACAAACACTAACACTGAGACCTATACTACCACTCTCTACATCTCTCATTCTCTCCTAATTTCTAAACCATTTTCCCACAAAACCCACATACAATTCCTCCAAAATCATCATTGAAGCACATTGGAACTCAAGGTAGAAGAAGAAGAATCACTAGACCAAGTGAAGTAGTGAAGCTCACCATGAATATAATGGGTTTTATCTTTTCCCTTCTCTTTATTTATGTTGGAATTGAGATAATGTGTAACTAAACCCCACAATGTTTGGGGATTGATGTGTATATGACTTTCTTCTAGGAATCTAGTTTATTTTATCCAATTATCTTGCCTTAATGAGCTTGTATATGTTGATGCATGGCCAATTTCGTGCATGAATGTTTATGAATGACTCTATCTTGACTTGCAAGTATGATTTAAAGCCTTTTATGAGTATAATTGCTTGTGTTGATGATCTTTTACACTTGAGTTGTGCTCACATGCTCCATTAGAGAGATTTTCTAATTATTGCATGACTTTTGCTTAATTTAGTGATTTTCTAAGTTCTAAAACCAATTGGTACTCACTCTAGCTATTTCATGACCGTAGTTGGTTAGATTTTGATGAACTAGTGCTTGAGTTTGAGCTTTATGAAAATACTACAAACGTGTGTCCATTAACCTAGAGGGGGGGGGGGGGTGAATAGGTATTAAATGATATATTACCAACTTTTCGACTTAGTCAATTTTAATAAAGCTACCCCACATTAGCAATCAATCAATCCAAAAATAAAATACGGAAAACAATAAAAACACTAGGATTGATTTACGTGAGAAACCCTCCAACTGAGCAATACTCACGGGCTATCCTACTAGCCACACACGGTCCTCAAATCCACTATTTGAATGAAAGTTTACAACCTAGGTTGACCTCTCGTCACGCCATTCTTGGTCACTAACCCTTTCATTCTACCCAACGGGCATTTAATAGTGATTCTAGACCAAAAGCTTGTGCAATAAACCACTTAGTCACAAGGCTTAACAATCAATGAAGAGATATTGCAACCTATATGAATATATATTAATATCCTAATATGCAATTAATGCTAGGCTACACTAAATGCTTAACTAGGAATTTAAAGATTACAATAAGTGCAAATCCTAGATATGAATATCTAAATGCAAAGCAGGTAGATCTAGCTAGAAGGGTAAAATTGTCCTAAATGCAAGCTATCAATGAACATATGTTCTCAACCAACAAACAAAAACTCAAGCATGTTATAAATACCATTAAGCACAAATACATGCATTAAATAAACATATAAAGCTAAACCTAGGCACATAAGAACACAAAGAGATGCAATGGAGATTTAGGGCATGTTCATATTACCTAGTCAACAAAAGTAAGAAGAATCCATGATGAGAAGATGCTTGGAAGATGCTAAATGCACATGGATTGGTGTTTGGTTGAGTAAAGGTGAGTTCTTGGGAGTTTCTCTCTCTTAAGAAAGCTTGGTCTCTCAAAATTGGCTTCTTGAACTCACAAAAATGAGCAAGGAAGAAGAGAGCAAATATATAATATGGCTCAATAAAACTGCATCATTTTGACAAAAACCCGCCCAAAAAAATTGCACTTTGTGCGGGTGCCATTGCGCTGGTCGACAGGTGCACCACCCGCGCACGCCTATTGCACGAGATGCGCGGGTGTCGTTGCACTGTTCGACTAATAGCTCACTTTTTGTGTCGTTAACAAATCCCGGATCAAAAATATATTTATAAAGTTGTTCCTACACAATGTGCTCTAAAGTTTTGAAAACTTTGTAAAGCGGTAAGCTAGGGTATCGTCCATAGGGAGGTGTTATCCGTCGATTTTCTCTTGTTTTAGTGATTATTGAAAGCAATGTAAATAAGAACACAGCAAGGGTGAGAGTGGTGTGTGTGTGTGTGTGTGTGTGTGTGTGTGTGTGTGTGTGTGTGTGTGTGTGTGTGTGTGTGTGCGTGAGAATACGAGCAATGAAAATAAACAAACAAGAAAACATAATACAACATGAAAGGGAGAGAATGGTGATTAAAATGATAAATATAAAATGGCGGATAGGAGAGATGAAAGTAAGTAGATACATATGGTACTCATGACCACTCATGAGCAACTACTAAGGACAGCATTTAAGCACCTATATTAAAGAGATAAACATAAGATCGACCACCTATCGCTACTCACATGTCACGTGTAAGCAACAACCAATGAAGGCATTAAGCATAAATGGACCCTTGACCACTACTTGCCGAGAGTTTATCGCACGAGCAATGACCAAGAGTCGCGACTCGATTGCTACTCGCCGAGGGTGTATCGTACGAGCAACGCTCAAGGGTTACATAAGCATGTAGGTTTATAGAACCGAAACCCACAAAGACATAATGTATACACTTCATGAATTCCACCCAAATAAACAAAAATACTCAATTCAATCCAAAACATGCATTTAGAATAATCCATCGACATATGAGCAATCATGGGATGCGTAATTAATCTACTTCTAAATTACATTAATCTACTCCTAATCCCAATCATGAACACATACCAATTTCTACTCTACATGCCGTGAATGTAAAGACAAGAGTTATCCCTAACATGCATCAAGAATTGGGTTGTCAATCCTACTTAATACAAGTCAAGTGTCAAATTAAATGCAATTGAATGGGACAATACAAGAAAATCAAATACAAGTCAATTAAATAAATGGAACTAGTATTAGGGTTTACATATTTCCCAAATGGGGATACATATCAAATAAAGAAAATACAAGAGAAGAGTAGATAGAAGAAACCCAAGGTTGTCAATCCCTGATCTCTAAGCTCGTAGAGTGGCCCAATTGTCATCTCTGATCTCCAAGCTCCATTGAAGGTCCTCCTCCTCATAGACAAGGTAGGGTACTATTTCCCCTTGAATCTCCTCCAAAGATGGGTGGTTATAGGTAGAGAGTGATGATGGGAAGGCATCCATGGAGGTTTTCATTTGATGCCTTCCATGGATGCCTTCCCATCATCACTCTCTAAGGAAGGCATCAAATGAAATGTGACCTTCATGGGTGCTCTTTCCCCTTGAATCTCCTCTAAGGAAATGTGACCTTCACTCTATTCTAGTTTTGCTCGAGGACTAGCAAAAGATAGGTTTGGGGGTATTTGATCGGTCTATTTCTACACATATTTTAGGTCCCCATTTCCTATATTTATGCTTTGTTCTTGAGTGAAATTAGATATTTTATGAGTGTATTGAGCATGTGTACGTCACATTTCCTTAGAAGAGGTGTTCATTGATTTTTCCAAGAAAAAGAGTCTAAAAGTGAAGAAAAAGGGCAAATATGTCAATTACCGCTGTGGAGGTTGCTCGATATGCAAGGTATCAAACGTTGTCTATCTAGCGGTAAAGTTCAGGAGGCAATTCTTTGTCAACTGCGGTCCATACCGCTTGGCAAGTAATTCCTCAGACGCGATCTACAAAGCGCTAGAGATTAGTAGGTACATTGTTGCCCAGACCGCGGTCCAGGCATGGGTCCGTCGAGCAGTATAGAGAGCGGTCGTGTGTACTCCGTGTTTTTGGAGGAATTCTTGAAGCACTATTTTTAGAGAACCTATAAATATTTCTTATTCCTTTGAGAAGGGGGAGACATATATACCACCACTCCATATACCATTCTCCTACACACAATATTCTTTCATCCATCTTTACACATTGAAGATTCGAAGACGAAGAAGATTCACCATTAAAGACTTGAAGAACTCATTGAAGATTTAATGGGTTTTATCTTTTCTTTCTCTTTTCTTTTTATTTTCAACATGTGTAACTAATCCCATAACTAGGGAATCAATGTGAACCTTTTGTGAATGCTCATGTTAGGATTAATTATTATTTCTTCAATTCAATTCTTGATTTATTCATTGTTCTTCACTGTTTAATCCTTATTAGTTTTAATTTTCATTCACACCATAGATCAAAGGGTGGATGATTATTTGGCATTATTTTAGGGTTAAGACTATCTAAGAATTAGGGTTAGAGTATAGATCAAAACCTAATCCTGATTAATGCTCACTTGAATAAATAAAATTTATCTTTAGCATAGATCAAAGCAAAGTTTAGATTTTGGTTCTTAATTCTTGAACTTAATGGGTTTTCGATTATTGTTCACACCATAGATCAAAGGGTGAATAGTGGTTGGGACACGTGACTCATCCCGTGATTGTACGGTAATAGTCATATTAAAGATAAAGAATGAACCCTTGAATTGATTGAATCTTGTTTATAAATTAATTCTATACATTGGGTGTTCATAATTGGGGATCATTGATGACCTAGTGTTTTCTTTCCATTGATCACAACCATATTCTCTTTAATTGTTTTCTTTAGATTAATTTAATTTACTTTTAGTTTAATCAATCAAACAACAATCTTTGGTTACTTTTAGTTTAATTAGAATTAAAATTAGTTTTCAATCAATAAATCTCTTTTCCTCGTGGGAACGATCCTTACTTGTCACTGTGCTAATCTTCACGATTTGTGCACTTGCGAGTGAGTATTTTATAACACGATTTTACAAATCACGATACACCATCGGAGAGTAGCAATTAGGTCGTGACTCTTGTTCATTGCTTGTGCGATACACTCTCGGCGAGTAGTGGTCGAGGGTCCATTTATGCTTAATGCCTCCATTGGTTATTGCTTACACATGACATGTGAGTAGCGATCGGTGGTCGATCTTATATTTATCTCTTTAATATAGGTGCTTAAACGCGGTCCTTAGTAGTTGCTCATGCGATACATCCTCGGTGAGTAGCTTTAGAGGACCAAACGACTCTCCCATTTCCATATCTAGAGGTTGTACTTAAGGCTAGGTTGAACCCAATATAGGAGTGTCTTTGCAGTTAGTTATTCTAGGTGGTGCGAATGTTTTGGATGGTCATGAGTACCATATGTATCCATTTACTTGCATCTCTCATATCCGCCATTTTATATTTATCATTTTAATCACCATTCTCTCCCTTCCATGTTCTATTATGTTTTCTTGTTTCTTTATTTTCATTGCTCTTGTTCTCACACACACACACACACACACCACTTTCACCATTGATGTGTTCTTATTTACATTGCTTTCAATAATCACTAAAATGAGAGAAAATCGACGGATAATACCTCTCTGTGGACGATACCCTCGCATACTGCTTTACTAAGTTTTCAAAACTTTAGAGCACATTGCGTAGGAACAACTTTATAAATATATTTTTGATCCGCAATTCGTTAACGACACAAAAAGTGAGCTATCAAAATGGCGCCGCTGCCGGGGAAAGGCGCTAATTAGGTTGCTAATCTTAGTTATCTAACATGTTTCTTAGTTAGTATATTTAGTCTTTTTGTTTCTTTTTACTTCTTTTGGTATTTTTGTTTTTCTTTGTTTCAGGACTCTATGGGATTCTTCATGCAAGATTCGAGGTCAAGCTAACAACCAATGAGCATATCATTCGAAGATGAGATGAGAGAGCTCATGCAGGATGGTTGCCGTATCAACAAGGAAATTGTAGCATCTCATAAGGCAGCAGAGCAGAATTTCAACAAATATGTGCTACCTAGCTGGCCAAAACAAAGAATAGAGTACGGTTTTGAGAGAAGTTTCAACACCTCCAAGATGGCATCAGGTCAAGACTACAAGACCATCTCATATCTACCAAGGGACAAGCCGCAAAGGAACCTTGAGGAAGATAAAAGCCAAATGTTGAAGGAGATGTGCAAGGCAATGATGGATGCCGGGAAAGAGCTAATGGCGTTGATGGAGTTGTTGAAGAAGAAAAAGGAGGCTCTTCAGTTGAAAGTCGAAGCAGGCGCCATTTTGAACAAGAATTTTGTCATGGTATGCAATATTCAAACAAAATTTAAAATCCCAATATGCACTCAACAAAGATAAATCTAGTATATGGAAAATAAAGGTATTGTCCACGGGGAAAGGGAAATTAAATGGCTAAAGCTAGTTGACTACTATTAAACCTAAGCTAAGCATGAATAAAGTAAATATCAATGGTTGGTTTGGAAAGGTTAATCTAAAATGCAGTTAAGTTAAACTAGACTAAATGCAATGAGGTTAGAATGATATTAGTGAGAACTAAGGAATTAATGGATCCAAAAGTGAATAGTGGGCAAATCATGAACTTGCAATAATGTTCATTAATCGAATTTAACCAATCAAATCATGTATAGGATTGGTTATATACCACTTATGAATGTCCAAACCATCATGTATAGTATTGGCCACCCACAAATGGTTGTGCAATGAATGAATATCTATCAAATGAGGGACTAATCTCTTAGTTTAAATTCACCAACGCATCATGTATGGTGTTGATGTTTAATCTCTCACAAGCAACCAATCAAATCATGTATAGGATTGATTACCCATTTGAGATTAGATAGAAATTGAGATTAATTTGTCTGGATTTCACTTGGGTCATGTACCCTTGTTCAATCCTTCCATTCAAGTGAGCTTAAGAGAACCTAGCATCATGTATACCAAGTTCTCTACTCTATTCATTTCTCAAACAACTTGTAAAGAGAGTCATGTACAATCAAAGATAAATCATTCTAGAAATCAATTAAGAACAATGAATGAAACATAATTGATTGATTTTATATAAAATATAAAGTTCATTACAAGCCCAACATCCAATAGTGTCTCACATCAATCCCTTAGTGGGATATCTAGCTACTCATGACAAATATAATAAAATAAATAGGAGAAGAGAGATAGAGAAGACCCATGTTAAGAAACTCCTTATTTCTTGAAGTTTGATTCCAATCTCCAATGTCCTTGAGTAGATGAGGATGATGGTTAGATTTTATGAGGTTAGTGTTCTTGGGAGAGAATTGTATGAGAGAAGGGAAGAGAGTGTATGAGAGAGAAGAAGACAGAAGAAGAAGAGCTTTAAATCATAAAACTGGTGTATTTATATGCTTAGGAGGTTAGGGCACGATCTGGGCTTGAAAAGACATCATTACCACTCTAAACAATGCTTAAAACCCATCATTTTTGGTGCTGGAAAGTGCAGTGCACGGGTAGGTTACCCGTGCAGTTCCAGTGGACAGGCGCGCAACAGTTACTAAAATGGCCATAACTTTCTCTAGACAACTTGGAATTGCAATCTGTAACAACTGTTGGAAACTAGAATCCCAAGGCTTTCCGAATATATCTAATTGAGAACATGGTTCAATCGGAGGAGGGAGATATGATCCTTCACAGTTGAATGATCTGCACACACATTTTTACAATTTCATCTCTTCTTCCACCAATTCTCACTATCTGTGTCTTCTAGTCTGGGCAATATGCAAGGGTGAATGCATGGGTGATACCTGTGTAGTTACTTGTGCACTGAGATCTTCTCCAAATTCTTCTTCCGGTGCACGGGTAATTGCACGGGTGGTGCACGGGTATGCTAGCTGTGCACTTTGGCCTTTAATACCCCTATTTTTGCACCACTTGTCTTCTTTTGATCCCGTTTCTTGATTTTTCACCTAATGCCTGTAATATCAACAAAAGAGCCATAAATACACATAAAATTACCCAAGAAAAAGATAAAGAGAAGAGATATGAGGGCCAAAATGTATGACATTTTTGGCTCGATCATCTACAGGCGCACCAACAGCACACACCTACTGCCCAAGATACGCTGGTGTCTTTGCACTGGTGGATAGGCGCAAGACCAGAGCTGTGCACGGGTTATGAGCAGGTAACGGAACCCATGCATTGACTCAACAAGACCCAAAAACACAAAAGTGCAAGTGTGAAGTGCGAAGAGAAAGCACACAAATACAATGAGCACAAAAGCAATAAGAACAAAGTATGCAAGAGAGTGTGTGTGTGTGTGTGCAACTAAATCTCTTCAAGGAAGTAAGCACAAGTGATATACCTTTGATGAGCTCTTTAGCTTGGTCAGGAACAAAGACAGCCTAATCTACGCTTACATATTTAAACCCTAATTGTGTTTTGTCAACGAAATAAGCCAATCAAAAATGAGGAACTTACAATCTCCCACTTTGGCTATTTCGAGACAAAACCATCACTCAGAAAATATCCTCACAAATAAAAAGATGAGAGGTCAACAGAAAAATATTCTACATTACAAGGAGTTCCCTAGATGCTAGATCTTCAAATCTTAAACTCTTGTAGAATAGCCATCCCTACAAAACAATGATACTACACTTTCCAAGACAAGTATATGTGAGGTGATCAAGAAAAAATGAAGGATATAAGAAATTTGCATAGAGAAAATAAGCAACATGCAACAAGCAATGCAAATGCTCTCCCTAAATGGGTTACTCCCCCACAACAAGGTAGTCTCTCCAAATATGCAACTCTCATATGCAAATCTCATAAAATGCACACTACTCCCCTTTTTTTGTCACAAGATAGGCAAATGAGCTTTCCCCAAATGGGTCACTTTAGCAAAGAGAGTTATTTGCAAGAAAAGTACATAATCATATACAACAACCTTATGTAACTCAATTGATTGAGAGAGAATCAATGAGGTTTTATTTAAAAGAAATGTGTGAAATTTTTGTTTTGGATGCAAAACATGCAACATCAAGGTTCAAGCAAATGGTATTTGGCAAAGTGAACATCAAAAGAGTTTCCAAAGGAATTCAAACCGATTTGTACCCTTTGCTATAATTAAACGAGATAGAGCTTTAAAAACTTATATCACACACAAGTAACCATGTCAATCCTTAATGGTCAATCAAGACATGGATATAAAATCCTTATTCATTGAATGGATATAGAATCCTTATTGGCTATTGTCTTGTTCAACAATTAAGAAAGGAGACAGAACTAAATTTGATGAGACATCCTTATTTATAGCATGGACACAATGTCCTTATTGAGTTTAGCCTTGTCAAGTTTCTTCCACACACATTTGCACACACATAACTCATGCATAATATTTAAAGCATGTCAAAATCAAGTTCACATGTCATGGAGATAAATTATAGGTCATTCAATTGTACTTCCCAATCAATCCCCCTAGTCCAAAAGCGCATGTTTGAACATAAATGTGACATGGATTACAAACAAAGCAAATGGCACACTTATTGATTAAAAAGACATACAATCATATATATGCACAACCAAAATGCTCAAGCAATTAATAAAGAAGCATAATGTTGATCAATTTTTTGCTCATTTCAACTATGCAAGGTTGCTCTCTTTGCTTGAGCCCCCCATGGGGTCAATCACCAAAGCTGTTAGGATTATGCTCAATAGCAAGAGTGTAATAGTGTATTTGACAATCTTTTCATATTAATAAAGTGATTTCTAGTTTAACAAATCTTATAGCATTTATAGTTTAATTATTATAATTGTCAAAAGTAAATAATCATAAGGTCAAAAGACTATGAGAAAAGAAGAATTGTTCTTACATCTGGATATGTATGAGGTAGATATAATTCTTTAGTAAGTCTTGAATAATATTCATAACTGAAGATAAAGGTTGGGCGCCTTTATCTTGTTAAAGTTGTAGATTCTTTTGCTAGCATTTGAGTGGGATCAAATGTGTTATGATTAGTCTAAAATCATCAAAGTGTGGTGTCTTTGGGCAAAAGAATCTAGTGCACTGGTTCATTGAATAGGATCATAGTGAAATACTTTATCCACAACCGTCAATGGATAAAAGTTTTCACTTGAAGACAATAGGAGAGTCTATCTAAATCTTGAGATAAATGATGGACTTATGGTTACAAGTGTTATCATTTGAGCTATCAATGAGTACGATTATATAGCTTAATATATCCTCGATAGTTTGGTTGTATTCATTTTTTAATCGATAGAGGACTTCATTTATAGATATGGACATCGTGGCTCCATTTATTAAATGAGAGTAGAATATCATCATACGGAAGTTTTGAGATATTGGATATTAAATCTTAACGTTAAGTTTTCAATAGTGTCTATTGAAATATGGCTTCTGGACAAGTCAAATTATCCAAGTTCAAAATGTGGTCATATGGGTAAATATGGTAACATGGAGAGCTATAGACGGTCTATGAGCTCTTGACGATTACTGGTATTCTTCACGAGGATACACTATTTCCATTAAGATTGTATAGGGTATGAATGAGCAATATTAACTTATTCTATCTTTATTTAAGAGTTCAATTTTAGTTCTTTAATGGAATGAAGTAAAATTAATAGATCAAACCTAAGTGAATCATTTGTTGATTTTGATTAGGTTATGTCTATTGGACCTTAAATTTAGATAGCCCGCCAAGATCCCCAATTCACACGAACTTGCATGGATCACTTGATATATTCTACCGCACCAATTCTAGGTCCATCTAGAATAGTTTTTGGATTTCGGAATCCAAAAGTTTTGGGGAGGTGCCGTCTTATATGATCAAGACATGCAGTAACTCTTCAAAAAGGCTTGGAATGGGTGGCCAAGGATGTAGGAATCCTAGGGTGGCCCCAATGGGGTGCGTTCAGCATTCTATTAATACATTAAGAATATAATTTGCATATTTTAAATAAATGGGCTGCTAAATTATATTAATGTATTAATTTAAGACATGTGGACTTGTTTCTTTTATAGTAAGAATGGGACTAGTTCACATGTGGACTTTTTATTAAAGTCCAATGGATTTAATAAAATGGAAAAATAATATATTGCACAAGTATATACTTGGGCGGCAAGGCTAATTAATTAGTCTAATATATTGTTTTATTTTATTAATTAATCAAATGGAGATTAATTAATTAATTGTTTGATTAAAGTTAAAATCTTTTTCTGGCTGTAAGTAGGACTTTTAGTGTCATACTATTACTTGTAGTATGGCAAATATCAAAGACTATATTAGATAAGTTGATAAATAAAAGTATTTTATTTATCTAGTCAAATTAGGAAGTTTTTGATATATTCACAATTTCAATATTCAATAATTTATTATTGGATAATACACTCATGAGTTGGAACAGGGTTAAAACTCAAAATTGATAGGAGACTTGGAGAAGAAGTAATCCTACTTGTGTGAGGATTTGACTACAAGGTAGAAATCTTATTTGTGTGAGGATTTGACTACAAGGTAGAAATCCTACTTGAGTGAGAATATTGGCCACCCTATATGTATATTATTAAATTCGAAATTAATAATGTTAGTTAAAAAAAAAGTTTTTTTCTTGAAAGTAAGAATTTTTATTCTCTTGCTTTTGAATAAAAAAAAACTTCCAACTCAAGAAATGGGTGTAGAATTCAGACATAGAAAAGAAGAATAAGGAGCGTTTTATTTTCGATAGTACATTAGAAGCTTTTACATCAAAAGGCTTAATGTACAAGATGGAATTAGGGTTCACGCGAGTTTTCGATTAAAAGATTGAGAATTCACAAGTGACCAAACGTTCTTTATTTTCTCTATGAGGATTATTGTGACTAACAAAAAGAAAAAGATTTTTGTTTCCATCCTCAGGTTTACAATTCAAAGAAAGGGAGCCCACACTCCTAGGTGATTCACGTTCATGATTGGATTGGAAGATCTTGCGGATTCAATTCGAAGCAAGCAGATTCAAATTGACGCAATATCAATCGTCACGTGAAAAAGGTATGATACTTTTATTATATGTTAATTAATCTAGGGTTAAGGTTCTTTCTTTTAAAGGAATTTTTTTTTAAATATACCACCCAAATGTTTCTCTTCCACCGCGTTTTGAACCGTTTTTCCCTATAAAAGCATATCAAGGCATATGACAAATCCCAATAGACCTACTAAGTTCCTTGAACTTAGTTGAATCTAAGGGCTTTGTGAATAAATCCGCTAGTTGATCATTTGTGCCAACATGTTCAAGTGCAATGCCTTTGTTTTCAACTAGCTCCCTAATGAAGTGATGCCTATTATCTATATGCTTTGTCCTAGAGCGCTGAACAGGATCCTTTGAAATGTTAATTGCACTCAAGTTATCACAATAAAGGGTTAGAGTACCTTGATCAAAGCCGTAATCCACAAGCATTTGCTTCATCCAAAGTAGTTGTGTGCAAGCATTCCTGGCGGCTATGTATTCCGCTTCAGCTGTGGATAGGGAGATGGAATTTTTCTTCTTGCAAAACCATGAGAGCAAGTTGTTCCCTAGGAAGAAGCAACCTCCCGAGGTACTCTTTCTATCGTCACAGTTTCCTACCCAATCTGCATCACTAAAGCCAACTAAGCTAGCATTAGTGTCAAAAGAGTACCATATCCCATAGTCGTATGTCCCACACACATATCGAATGATTCTCTTCACAGAGGAGAGATGGGACTCCTTGGGAGCTACTTGGTACCAAGCACACACACCCACACTAAAAGCAATATCTGGCCTACTTACAGTCAAGTAAAGCAAGCTATCAATCATGCCACAATAAAGCTTTTGGTCCACACTTTTCCCACTAGCATCCTTGCTTAGTTTCAACGTGGTACTCGTGGGTGTGTCACAATGTTTGGCATTCTCAAGACCAAACTTCTTCACTAGGTTCTTTGCGTACTTAGCTTGGGAAATGAAAACCCCATCATGTGATTGCTTAATTTGCAAACCTAGGAAGTAATTAAGCTCACCAACCAAACTCATCTTAAATTCATGAGACATCATAGCAACAAATTGTTAGACTTTGGATGTGTTGGTGGAGCCAAACACAATATCATCAACATAGATTTGAGCTATAAATAGCTCATCTTTGTTGCCCTTGATGAACAAAGTCTTGTCAACACTACCTCTATAATAGCCATTGTCAACAAGATAGAGGGTGAAGCACTCATACCAAGCCCTCGGTGCTTATTTCAACCCATATAAAGCCTTCTTGAGATGATAGACATGGTTGGGGTAGTGTGGATCCATAAACTCTTTGGGTTGCTCAATAAACACTTCCTCTTGGAAGAAGCCATTGAGGAAGGCACTCTTAACATCCATTTGGTAAAATTTGAACTTGTGCACACAAGATATGGATAAGAGAAGCCTAATGGACTTAAGACGGGCAACCAGAGCAAAGGTCTCCTCAAAATCGATACCCTCAATTTGAGAGTATCGATGTGCTACAAGTCTAGCCTTGTTGCGCACAATGTTGCCATTCTCATCAGACTTGTTCCTAAACACCCATTTGGTGCCTATGGCATTAGTGTTCTTAGGTCTAGGAACTAGAGTCCAAACCTCGTTTGTTTCAAATTGGTTTAGCTCTTCTTCCACAGCAAGAACCCAAAACTCATCATTTAAGGCTTTATCAACCTTTTTAGGTTCAATTTGAGAGGTGTAGCAAGTATAACTAATTTGATTAGCTATTTGACGCCTAGTCATGACACCCTCATTCACATCTCCAAGAATATCATTCTTGTTATGGAGATGTCTAACCCATGAAGCGGGTTCTTTGGAGTCCAAAGATAGATCTCTATCAAGAGCATTGTTCGAAAAATCAGAAAATACGGCCACATATACGCTAGGCGGACGTCAGCCATCCCGATTCGTCCAAAACGGCCATATTAGGCGGACGGAAAAAAAATCAGGTAAGTTGATTAGAAAAATCGGCCGATTTGGTTGAAAAATTGAACTAAGCGGAGTTAAAGTCGTTGACTCTGCTTAATTGTTTCAAAACCCACCGTCGACGGAACTTGTTTGGCCGGTCAAACTGTCTTCCGAAGGTCGCCAATGTCGGCGAATGGGTTGTCACCACTCCGACCAAAAGATAAGTTGAAGATGAGAACTAAAAAGAAGATGAAGATGAGACTGTTGAGATGAAGATAAGTTGAAGAGAAAATAAAATAAAAAGATATGAAGAGAGAGGGTGTATTGTTGAAAACTGGAACATATCGAGCAAAGAAGATTGTAAGGTAAGAAAAAAAAAATTAAAATTAGCTTAACACTTTAACGTTGAAGAGAGAGATGGAGATTGGTGAGTTGGTGTGCGTTGAAAACCGGAATATGGGGATGGGGCAAATCTAGAAAAGAAGATGATAAGGTTCAAACAAATAATAATAGAAAATATTTTTTATGGGGAAATTTTTTTGAAAAGATTATGGTGGGGTTCAGCATCATTAATGCTTGTGGGTTGGTGTCTGATGGGCTGGTGGCACATGAATACATGTAAAAAATAAATTAAAAATTCGATAGAACAAAGAAGAAAGAGAGAACAAGAAAGAGAGAAAAAAATCGCCCGTCTAGGAATCCGCCAAGTCCGCCTAGGCGCTAGGCGCTGGTCTGCCGCCCGACTAGCGCCTAGCGTTTACTAGAACACTAATCAAGAGGTTGAATAACCTCTTCATCTTGATTTGAGTTCACATCAATAGAAGTCTCACCATATTTCTCCAACATAGAATCATGAACCACATTAACCTCCTCATCATGATTAGTAATTCTAAGCCTACAATCATCTATAACAACAATGGATGATTCCATGACACTATGAGTTTTCAAATTAAATACTCGGTACGCCTTACTATTAAGGACATTGCCAATAAAAATTACCTCATCACTCTTGGCATCAAACTTGCCAAGTTGATCACGGTCATTAAGTATGTAGCATTTTCTTCCAAATGAGTGAAAGTAGCTAACATTTGGCTTCCTACCCTTCCACAATTCATAGGAGGTTTGCCTAGTACCAGGCCTTAGAAAGACTCTATTTCCTATGTAACAAGCCGTATTGACGGCCTTGGCCCAAATGTTCCTAGGCACATTGTTGCTAAGCAACATCACACGTGCCATCTTTTGAAAGACCATATTCTTCTTCTCTACAACTCCATTTTGTTGAGGAGTTCGAGGTGCTGAGAACTCATGGGAAATGCCAAAGCTATTACAATAGCTTTCAAAATAAACATTTTCAAATTCATTCCCATGGTCACTCCTAATTCTTTTAATGCTTTTAATGTGTGATTTCTGTTCTTTTTGAATTTTAGTGGAAAGGATTTTAAATTTTTCAAAATCTTTAGATTTTTCTCTAAGAAAATATGTCCATGTAAATCTAGAGAAATCATCAACACAAATAAAAATGTATCTCTTGCCACTGAGACTCTCGGTTTGCATGGGACCCATAAGGTCCATATGTAGAAGCTCTAATGGCTCCTTCGTGGCGAGATACTTGCCTTTCTTGTGCATGCTTTTGGTTTGTTTTCCTTGTTGACAAGGTCCACAAACACCTTCGACTTTCTTCCCAAGCTTAGGGAGGCCACGCATAACCTTGAACTTATCTAAGATCCTCAAATCTCGATAGTTCATGTGGCCAAGTCTTTGTTGCCACAACTTAACTTCCTCACACTTGGACATATTACAAGAGATAGCACGAGCTTTAAGACAATAGCAGTTGTCACTAGATCTCTTTTCTTTTAGCAAGGTTTGTCCATTCGGCATTAAAATAGAGTAATCATTTTTGTTAAACAGGATGGAGAGTCCATCATCATTTAGATGAGAAATGCTTATAAGATTGGTTTGCAAGCCATCAATAAGTAAAGCATTGGACATGGAGGGTAAATCGGGAATGGAAATGGTTTCTTTCGTTATAACTTTCTTTCTAGATCCATCACCAAAGGTTACAAATCATCCATCCTCCATTACAAGAGATTCAAAGAAACTTTTATTCCCCATCATGTGCCTAGAGCACCAACTATCCAAATACCAAGTGTTAGAAGCATTTGCCTTCAAGGCAATTTGGGCCACATAGCAAGAGTATTCATCTCTTCTAATCCACCTAGGTGACATATCCTCTTTCCTAGTGGTCTTAGGCTCATTATCTCTATGTTTCCTATGAGCATACATATTGGATCTAGATTTCTTAGGGACATGCATATTGGTTCTAGCCCTACTTCTTTCAATCATGCTTTTAGTTCTACACATGTCAATATACTTGAAGCAATTTGGTCTAATATGACCATCAACACCATAAAAGTGACAAGTAGGAATGAAATAAGAGATCATACCATTCCTTTGTGAGTAAAAAAAAGCTTTCCCACGTCTTTGTGCTTGCCTTTGGTGTTGGATTGGTTCTCTCATCCTTTGTTGTTGAGTTGGAGAGGACTGCTTCTTTGTTTGATGGTATTTGGGTTGAGGAAAGTTAGCTTGATGGGCTCTCATAGGTTGAGCTTGTGATGTGGTCTTCACTTGAACATTCTTTGAACACTCTCATAGTTCAATTTTCTTCCTAGAATGTTGTGAAGGTGAAGACTATTTGATTTCCATGCTCTTGACAAAGACGGTCTTGCTTGAGGATGAGGTCTCATTGTTCTTCTCATAGCCAAAACCTTTATTATCACTTGGCCTCTTGCCAATTTCCGGCATGTGGTCAAGTTTCTTCGTGCTCGAAGTCATCTTAGCAATGATCTCTCTTGCTTCTTCAAGCTCATTTTCCATCAATGCCTCATTCCTCTTTGATATCTTCACTTCTCCATTCAAGTGAGTTACTTCGGTAGATAGCTTGATATTCTCTCCTTTTAACATTTGAATCTCTTTCTTCATCTTTAACCTTGAGCTTTGAAAATGCTCAATAAACCCTTTAAGGTCCATGCCTTCCACATCTATGTTGGTTGAATGGGTTGTATAGTCACCATTGTTAGGATTATGCTCAATGGCAAGAGTGTAATATTGTAATTGACAATCTTCTCATATTAATAAAGTGAATTCTGATTCTTACAATTACTTATAGCAGTTATTATTATAATTGTCAAGGTAAATAATCATAAGGTCAAAAGACTATGAGACATGAAGAATTGTTCATACATCCGGATATGTATGAGGTAGACACAATTCTTTAGTTAGTCTTGAATAACGTTCACAACTTAAGTTAAAGGTTGGGCAACTCTATCTTGTTAAAGTTGTAGAATTCTTTTACTAGCATTTGAGTGGGATCAAATGAATATGATGAGTCTAAAATCATCGAAAGGTTTTCGAGTAAAAGAATCTAGTGCACTAGGTGCATTAAACTGGATCACAATGAAATACTTTATCTAGAACCGTCACTAGATATAAGTCTTTTCATTAAAGAGGACAATCGGAGAGTCTATCTTAATCCTGAGATAATCCTGAGATAAATGATGGACTTATGGTTGCAAGTGTTATCATTAGAGCTATCAATGAGTACGATTATATAGCATAGTCTATCCTCGATAGTTTGGTGGTATACATTTGTTAATTGATAGAGGACTTCATTTATAGATATGGACATCGTGGCTCCATTTATTAAATGAGAGTATAATATCATCATATGGATGTTTTGAGGTATTGAATATTAAATCTCAATGTTGAGTTTTCAATAATGATTATTGAAAACATGGCTTCTGGACAAGTCAAAGTATCCAAGTTCGAAATGTGGTCATATGAGGAAATATGGTAACTTGGAGAGCTATAGGCGGTCTATGAGCTCTTGGCGATTACTGATATTATTCACGAGGATACACCATCTCCTATAAGATTGTATAGGGTATGAATGAGAAACATCTCCTTATTCTATCTTTATTTAAGAGTTCAATTTTAGCTCTTTAGTGGAATGAGTTAAAATTAATAGATTGGACCTAAGTGAATCATTTGTTGATTGTGATTAGGTTGTATCTATTGAAGCTTAAATTTAGATAGCCCGCCAAGATCCCCAATCCACACGTATTTGCATGGATCACTTGATATATTCTACCGGGCCGATTTAAGGGTCCATCTAGAATTGTTTTTAATATATCAAGAATATAATATGTCTATTATTTAATTAATGGGCTGCACTATTATATTAATATATTAAAAGGAGACATGTGGGCTTGTTTCTTTTAGTAAGAATGGGTCTGGTTCACATGTGGGCTTTTATTTAAAGTCCAATGGATTAAATGAAATAAGAAAATAATATATGGCCCATTTATATAAGTGGGGCGGCAAGGTGTATATATTAACCTAATATATTATTTTGTTTCATTGTTTTAATTAAATAAGAATTAGTTAATTTATTAATTAATTGTTTAATTAAGAAACAAATCTTTTTCTGATCAGGAAATATATTTCCTAAAGTTATACTATTGGTAGTAGTATATTAAAAGTAAAAGACTTATTTGATAAGAAAATAAATAATTAATTTTATTTATTTAATCAAATAAGAAGTCTTTTTATTTAGTCAATAAAAGAATAAAATTATCTATGAGTTGGATTAGGTTTTGAAGTCTAAAGGTTGATGGAAATTAGGGTGCAACACAAACTCTTTTTGGTATGTGATTTGCGGCAACCCTAGTCCATTTAGAGGAAGATTTCGACAATCTTAAATAGAAGAGGAAGCAAAATTTCGGCCACCTATATAATTCCACATATAGAATTCGGCCACAATAGTTGATTGAATGATTCAATTTTTCTTCTTCTTCTCAATTCATAGAAAACGATAATTTTTATTCTACTAAACATAAAAGAGAGAAGAGATTATTCTTTGATAGTACACTGATTGCTTGTTCATCAATAAGCTTGTGTGTACAATATTGAATTAGGTTCATGCAAGTTTCGATCATTAGATTGAGAACTCAAAAGTGACCGGAATAATTTTTGTCTTCTTTTGATTGTTTTGTGACTAACAAAAGAAAAAGAAAACTTTGTTCATCCATTCTCAGGTTTGCAATTCAAAGAAAAAGGGAGACCACGCTCCTAGGTGATTCACGTACGTGTTCGGATTGGAAGATCTCGCGGTACTGTTCACGATCACTGTTCACGGCGGGGGGTACTGTTCACAATCACTGTTCACGCGGGTACTGTTCACGGGCATCGGAAAAGATTTTGCGGATTACCAATCGACGTAAGTCAATCGGATCACGCGTCAAGAGGTATTTAACTCTAACCATATATATTTGAGTTTAATTAATTAAAAGGTTAAGGTTCAACTTTGAGAAAATTTTTAAAACCATACGAAATCTATTTTAGGTTTCTTCCACTGCGTTTTATATCGATTTTTCCCCTACAATTGGTATCAGAGCCTTAGTTGTACCTTTTAATTAATTAACGTATATATAAGTGAATCTATTTCTTTTTTTTATTGTGATTATACATGTTTTAGAAAGATATGGCACTCTAGGTATTCGCATATATAATTACATGTTGAATGTATGGATTTATATATGTTTTATAAAGTGAATTGTTATTGCTCGATTTTGGTCCTAGAATTTCAATGTAATTTTTGTTTCGGATTTGTAATAAGAAGGGTGGTCTATTATCGCCATAATTCCTTCTTGGTAGTTGCTAGGGTTTTATTTTTTTTATTTTTTTTGTATGTAAAATAAGTGCACTATTTTTTTTTGTAATCAGGTGCACTATTTTTTTTGTAAATCTTACTGCAGTAAAATAAAAAAAATAAAAATTTGCTGCAGTAATTTATTCGTAATATGATGTAATGTATTCGGGTATTGAAAATTAGAAGACACGAAGAAAAACGAAGCAACCGGAACTGAGAACGAGCACCGTGCGCACCCTAGGACTGGATTGGGCTGTGCATGGCAAGCCCAATCCTTGGTGGGCTACGCACGGCAGCCTTGTGTGGCCTTATGGGCTGCGCAAGTCAGCCCCTTTGTGGGGTTGTGGGCTGTGCACGTCCATGAGAGGAGGCCGAGGGATGAGCGTATGGTTGATGGCCACCTGAAGATCTTGTATTCCTAACAATTGTAATTTACTTGCTTTTCTAGGATGGGCCAAAATTGTTGCTATTTAATTTTTGCTTAAATATTACAATATTTGTTGTTGTATGATAACATGACATTTTAGAATAGGAGTGCCACTCATATATCTCTTTTGGTATGAACATGCATTGAATGATTTAGGTATCTAATTGGCATCTAGATAACTTGGTAAAAATCATTCTTTGGGATTTAATCACACGCCTTAAATAATTGAGTGGGAGAATGTGTGCAAGAACGCCTATGGCCTCCAAGATTAGTTGAGTTTTATTATTTTTTGTAATCCCCCCAAGGGGCGTCCATAAATGGAATTTAACAATATACTTCCTTACAAGGATAGACTAAACAATTGACTTAAACGAAATCTACTCCCCAAGGAGGGATTTTCGTGAGAGAAAATTGAGGGTCGATATCTTGGTAACACACTCAATGTAATTTTATTAATATCCTCCCAAGAGTTCTTGTTAATAAAAATTACAAAGCTAAAATTAAAAACGCTGGTTGTTATGTTAACAATTAGGTGGGACCTAGTCTAACTAGTAAATAGTGCGAACTCCCAAAGGAGACGTAATATTTATGGGTGTTGGATCACTGTTGAATTTTTATGATTGAATTATTTATTTTAATTCAAGATAAATTTTTAAAAGTGCTATTATCATGATTATTTACTTATATATGTTTTTGTTTTAATCAGAAATCATGACCCCATCACTGTCGGAACCTAGGGTTACAGATTGCGCAGCGGAAGGTTTTAAAAAATTTTATGCAATCATTAAACTAACCCATTTGTACAGTAATAATCAAATGCAATATTAAAGTGAAGATTCATACCTACGTCGGAGGCTCCTTCACTTTGATACGAACTGCTCCTGATTTGAACCACGTGATCTTCCTCGCTATCTCCCGGAACTGGTAACAGTGTGTGGGCGCGTCACGATATTCAGAACCTGTATGGAGGAAGAAGAGAAGAATACACACAAAAAACAAATTCTAGAAGTGCAGCATTTGTGGTCTCACCACACTCTAATAATTTTTTCTTTTGGTTTTGCTTTTTGTTTTTGCTATTTGTTTTTACTGTTCATGACTACTTGTTTTGTCATGTATGTATTCTCTCTCAAAAACATATCACAAGTAATCTGATTACTTTATCAATATATGTCATTCGGTTTCATTTTTTTTAATTAAATATATATCTCATATATATATCAAATAAAAAACAAACCAAAATCTTATTTGATTTTTAAAACTTTTCAAAAAAGAATATCTCATATCCTTTTAAATTAAATATTTATTTTTGAATTCAAACATTTAAAATTCAATTTCAAATATTTAATTTAATAAAATAAAATAATCATATTATCTTATTTTATTCAAAATCAAATATCAACTAACACCCTCCATTTAGTGATTAACAACATAATTAAATAATCTTATTATTTAATTTATTTAATCACCATTATTCATTAATTAAATAATCTCATTATTCAATTAATTCCCGAATTAATACGTGTCACTTTCGTAACACAATTAATTGGACAATCCAATTAATTAACTGTGACCCTTGTTACCTAAATCGATCGGGCTAGCAAGGGGACCTAATGGACCCACAGTATTTTGAGCTCCAATAATCCATAGAAATTATTAATTAAACTCTTTAATTAATATTTCATGATTATTAACTTCGGTGTTATTCCACTAAAAACCCGAAGCTGCACTCTCTCAACTGTAGACATTTTTACACAAACCAATAACTCTCAGTGTCCATCGATATAGCTATTACATATGGTATAATCCTCCACAAGTAGTTCATAATTAGAGCTGGGTTATAATGTCCGTTATACCCCTCTAATCATATCTTTCCATTAAGTACCATTGATTCTCTAATTAACAATAAATCCTACATTCCTTACGGAATTAGGAGAGCGCTCATATTGTTCAAGCCCCGAATCAACCCTTAAGGGAACTACCATCTACTTCTCACAAGAAGGAGTGGATTTCACTATTGTGTACAAACTTTTCCAACCACAAGCCAAACCGCGATCCCAACATACGGAGTATATTGATCAGGAATGCTACTCCGACCTCACCCATGGTATATCAAAGACCACGATCTAACCTGAAGGAGTCGATAAGACACTCAGGATTAAGATCACCCACATATAGCCATCATTATTTGATATATATGAATCTCATCGTTAAACGGATCTTAGTGAGAGATTCATATAGATCATGGCCCAGTCCTATATGATCACATCATACAAGGTGCCTCCATTCTCATATCTACATATGAATGATCCAGGATAGGATCACCGTACACTATGAAATGGACCGCAGCTGTAGATTAACCACAAATAAAGTACCCAGCTTTATTTGCTATCTACAGACTCTTTAAATTGCTCGTTTCAAACTGAATCCATCTATATATGACACTCATATACTCAGTTTACATCTGGCAATTTTGGATGTTAAGTGCACATGTTATATAAAGTATGACACAAAATGAATGAATATACTACTTCTTTTATTTATGTTCAAATTACATTTACATATTACAAGCTTTAGGGCAAAACCCCAACAATCACTTATGAACATCCTGAAAGATAACACCTTAACTGGAGATAACTACGTAACATGGAAAAGGAAAATTGGGTTGTTGCTACAAAGTGAAAAACATAAGTTTGTTCTGACCACTCCTAAACCACCCCTTCCTAATAATGAATCTAATGTGATGCAAAGAGATGAGTATGAGCATTGGAAGACATCTGATGATATGGCAAAATGTTACATTATGGCCACTATCTCCGACGTGTTGCAACAGCAACATGAAGGAATGGAGTCCGCTGCTGATATAATGATGTCTCTAGAGGAAATGTTTGCTATGAGGTCTAGGACGACTAAGAGAGAGGCAGTGACTGCTTTTATGAATCTTAGGATGAAACTTGGACAATCTGTGAAAGATCACATGATGAAAGTCATAGCACATCTCAATATTGCTGAACTAAACGGTGCTGAGATTGATGGTGAGACCAAAATTGATATGGTAGTTAACTCACTGTCAGATTCCTTTGATCAGTTCAAGTTGGACAACACCTTGAACAAAACGGAATACACCTTGCAGGGCCTGATGTAAGATGTTCAAAGCGCTGAAAAGATCCTTGTGAAAAACAAAGGTCAAGAGATTCATTTGGTTGGTAAAGTTGCTACTGTTAAGACCCATAAGAAGGTTAAGAAACAACAGAAGAAAAAGAAACTTGGGCCTACCAAGAAGGAAACCAAGAAAGTAACCAAGATCAAAGGGAAATGCTTCCTTTGTGGTGAAAAGGGACATTGGAAAAGAGATTGCCCAAAGTCCTAGAAAAAGAAGGAAGAAGGGGTTTCAGGAAAAGAGAAGGTTGAATGAAGATGAAGTCAATTTGCGCTTGGGCAACGGAACGTTAGTGTCTGCAAGTGCAGTGGGAGATATTAGAGTTATTTTAGATTCTAGTAGGCATTTAGATTTAATAGACGTTTATTATGTACCTCAATTCAAGAGGAATTTAATTTCAGTTTCTTGTTTAAATAAGTTTGGATATTCGGTTACTTTTAATAAAACTTTTATTATTAGTAAGAATGACAAAGTTATTTGCAAAGGTACATTGGAAAACGGTTTATTCTTTTTGCATAGAAATATCTCTCACTCGTTAGACACAGAAATAACGGAAGCTAATCATACAAGAGTAAAATTATCAAAAGATGAAACCTATCTTTGGCATTTACGCCTAGGTCACATTAACCTTAATAGGATTAAAAGATTGGTATGTGACGGACCTTTAAGTGACTTAAAGGTTGATGATCTACCAACTTGTGAATCTTGTTTGGAAGGTAAAATGACCAAAAGGCCGTTCAATACCAAAGGTGCAAGAGCCACTGAATGTTTAGGACTAGTACACACTGATGTATGTGGTCCTATGAGCATTCAAGCTAGAGGTGGATATGAGTACTTCATCACCTTCACAGATGATTACTCAAGATTTGGTTACGTGTATCTCATGAGACATAAGTTGGATGCATTTGATATGTTCAAAGCATTCAAAGCTGAAGTAGAAAATCAGCTTGAGAAACTTATAAAAATCTTGAGATCTGATCGTGGTGGAGAATATCTATCTGGAGAGTTTCAGTAATATCTTATTGATAATGGGATAGTTTCTTAGCTTTTTGCACCAAGTACACCTCAACAAAATGGGGTAGCAGAAAGGAGAAATAGGACTCTTTTAGAGATGGTTAGATCAATGTTGAGTTATTCAACACTTCCTATTTCTTTTTGGGGATATGCTCTACAAACAGCAATATATATTCTAAACGATGTACCATCTAAATCTGTCCCTAAAACCCCACATGAATTGTGGACTGGGCGAAAGCCTAGTTTACAACACATGAGGATATTTGGTTGTCCTGCACATGTGTTGAAAGGAAAGACAGAAAAGATGGAGTCCCGTTTGGAAACATGTATATTTGTGGGGTATCCAAAAGGAACTAAAGGATATTATTTCTATAGTCCTTCTGATCTAAAAGTATTTGTTTCAACAAATGCTTCATTTCTAGAAAAGGACTATATGAATAATTTTGTGCCCAAAAGTAGAATTGTCCTGAATAAGATGTCAGGAGATACAATTCCACAAGAGGTTTCACAACCCAGCCCAATTGTAAGTTCCACTCCAACACAAGATCAACAACCTACCATTCCTCATCGTAGTGGGAGGGTTAGAACACAACCCAAAATATATATAGGTCTATGAGAATCTGTTGAGAATCTCCCGGACGACGATGATCCCTACACGTACAAGGAAGCTATGGAGGATGTTGATTGTCGTCATTGGCAAAAGGCAATGCAATCCGAGATTGAATCGATGTTCAATAACAAAGTCTGGTCCTTTGTAGACTTGCCTAAAGGGATAAAACCCATCGGGTGCAAGTGAGTATACAAGAGGAAAAGAGGTATGGATGGTAAGGTGGAAACCTTTAAAGCTAGACTATTAGCTAAAGGTTATACACAGAAAGAAGGTATCGATTACGAGGAAACCTTCTCACCTGTGGCCATGCTTAAATCCATTAGGATACTCTTATCCATTGCAGCATCTCTAGACCTAGAGATTTGGCAAATGGACGTCAAGACAGCTTTCCTTAATAGAAGTCTTGACGAGAGCATCTACATGATGCAACTAAAGGGATTCATTGAAAAAGGCCAAGAAGAAAGAGTATGCAAGTTGCAAAAGTCCATATATGGACTAAAGCATGCATCCAGATCCTGGAACATAAGGTTCGATCAAGCTGTAAAGGGTTTTGGATTTATTCAAAACCCTGACGAACCTTGTGTATACAAGAGGATCAAAGGCGACAAGTTGGTTTTCCTCATTCTTTATGTTGATGATATACTACTCATTGGAAACGATGTAGGTGTATTGACATCAGTGAAAGAATGGTTAGCAAAACAATTTGATATGAAGGACTTAGGAGAAGCAAGTTATATTCTTGGTATCCAAGTAATAAGGGATAGAAAGAATAGAACGATTGCATTATCCCAAGCTTCATACATTGATAAAATCTTGTCTAGATTCACCATGCAAGATTCCAAGAAAGGTATGTTACCTTTTAGACATGGAATCAAACTTTCTAAGGGTCAAGCACCTAAAAATGTGCATGAAGAGCAATTCATGAGTAGAGTTCCATATGCCTCGGCAGTTGGAAGTCTCATGTATGCAATGCTCTGTACTAGACCGGATATTTGTTTTGCTGTTGGCATAGTTAGCAGGTTTCAATCGAAACCTGGTCCTGATCATTGGACGGCAGTCAAGCATATTTTCAAGTATCTCAAGAGAACTAAAGATTATATGCTTGTATACTCTGGAGGGGATTTCATTAACATTGGGTATACAGATTCTGATTTCCAGTCGGATTCTGATTCCAGAAAATCCACATAAGGATCTGTGTTTACCATTGGAGGAGGAGCATTCATATGGAGGAGTATCAAGCAATCTTGTATTGCTGAATCCACTATGGAAGCTGAGTATGTTGCTGCATGCGAAGCTGCCAAAGAGGCTGTTTGGCTCCGTCAATTCTTGATTGACTTAGAAGTGGTTCCTAGTGCGAATAAGCAGATCACTATACACTGTGACAACAGTGGTGTAGTGGCTAATTCGAAAGAACAAGAAGTTATAAGAGAGGTAAACACATTGAAAGGAAGTATCACCTTTTGAGGGAAATTGTTCATAGGGGAGACGTGACGATCACCAAAATCGCGTCAGCATAAAATCTAGCGGATCCTTTCACAAAGGCTCTACCTCAGAAGAGCTTTGATGGACATCTAGAGAACATGGGAATGAGAGATATGACACACTTGCTATAGAGCAAGTGGGAGATTGTTAGGATTATGCTCAATGGCAAGAGTGTAATATTGTAATTGACAATCTTCTCATATTAATAAAGTGAATTCTGATTCTTACAATTACATATAGCATTTATTATTATAATTGTCAAGGTAAATAATCATAAGGTCAAAAGACTATGAGACATGAAGAATTGTTCATACATCCGGATATGTATGAGGTAGACACAATTCTTTAGTTAGTCTTGAATAACGTTCACAACTTAAGTTAAAGGTTGGGCAACTCTATCTTGTTAAAGTTGTAGAATTCTTTTACTAGCATTTGAGTGGGATCAAATGAATATGATGAGTCTAAAATCATCGAAAGGTTTTCGAGTAAAAGAATCTAGTGCACTAGGTCCATTGAACTGGATCACAATGAAATACTTTATCTAGAACCGTCACTAGATATAAGTCTTTTCATTAAAGAGGACAATCGGAGAGTCTATCTTAATCCTGAGATAATCCTGAGATAAATGATGGATTTATGGTTGCAAGTGTTATCATTAGAGCTATCAATGAGTACGATTATATAGCATAGTCTATCCTCGATAGTTTGGTGGTATACATTTGTTAATCGATAGAGGACTTCATTTATAGATATGGACATCGTGGCTCCATTTATTAAATGAGAGTATAATATCATCATATGGATGTTTTGAGGTATTCGATATTAAATCTCAACGTTGAGTTTTCAATAATGATTATTGAAAACATGGCTTCTGGACAAGTCAAAGTATCCAAGTTCGAAATGTGGTTATATGAGGAAATATGGTAACTTGGAGAGCTATAGGCGGTCTATGAGCTCTTGGCGATTACTGATATTATTCACGAGGATACACCATCTCCTATAAGATTGTCTAGGGTATGAATGAGAAACATCTCCTTATTCTATCTTTATTTAAGAGTTCAATTTTAGCTCTTTAGTGGAGTGAGTTAAAATTAATAGATTGGACCTAAGTGAATCATTTGTTGATTGTGATTAGGTTGTGTCTATTGAAGCTTAAATTTAGATAGCCCGCCAAGATCCCCAATCCACACGTATTTGCATGGATCACTTGATATATTCTACCGGGCCGATTTAAGGGTCCATCTAGAATTGTTTTTAATATATCAAGAATATAATATGTCTATTATTTAATTAATGGGCTGCACTATTATATTAATATATTAAAAGGAGACATGTGGGCTTGTTTCTTTTAGTAAGAATGGGTCTGGTTCACATGTGGGCTTTTATTTAAAGTCCAATGGATTAAATGAAATAAGAAAATAATATATGGCCCATTTATATAAGTGGGGCGGCAAGGTGTATATATTAACCTAATATATTATTTTGTTTCATTGTTTTAATTAAATAAGAATTAGTTAATTTATTAATTAATTGTTTAATTAAGAAACAAATCTTTTTCTGATCAGGAAATATATTTCCTAAAGTTATACTATTGGTAGTAGTATATTAAAAGTAAAAGACTTGTTTGATAAGAAAATAAATAATTAATTTTATTTATTTAATCAAATAAGAAGTCTTTTTATTTAGTCAATAAAAGAATAAAAATATCTATGAGTTGGATTAGGTTTTGAAGTCTAAAGGTTGATGGAAATTAGGGTGCAACACAAACTCTTTTTGGTATGTGATTTGCGGCAACCCTAGTCTATTTAGAGGAAGATTTCGGCAATCCTAAATAGAAGAGGAAGCAAAATTTCGGCCACCTATATAATTCCATATATAGAATTCGGCCACAATAGTTGATTGAATGATTCAATTTTTCTTCTTCTTCTCAATTCATAGAAAAGGATAATTTTTATTCTACTAAACATAAAAGAGAGAAAAGATTATTCTTTGATAGTACACTGATTGCTTGTTCATCAATAAGCTTGTGTGTACAATATTGAATTAGGTTCATGCGAGTTTCGATCATTAGATTGAGAACTCAAAAGTGACCGGAATAATTTTTGTCATCTTTTGATTGTTTTGTGACTAACAAAAGAAAAAGAAAACTTTGTTCATCCATTCTCAGGTTTGCAATTCAAAGAAAAAGGGAGACCACGCTCCTAGGTGATTCATGTACGTGTTCGGATTGGAAGATCTCGCGGTACTGTTCACGATCACTGTTCACGGCGGGGGGTACTGTTCACAATCACTGTTCACGCGGGTACTGTTCACGGGCATCGGAAAAGATTTTGCGGATTACCAATCGACGTAAGTCAATCGGATCACGCGTCAAGAGGTATTTAACTCTAACCATATATATTTGAGTTTAATTAATTAAAAGGTTAAGGTTCAACTTTGAGAAAAATTTTAAAACCATACGAAATCTATTTTTCGTTTCTTCCGCTGCGTTTTATATCGATTTTTCCCCTACAACCATCACTTGAGTCATCTTCACTTTGTTTCTCTTCCTCTTCATCATCCATTGCTTTCTTACTCTTGAGTGAAGATGCAAAGGCAATAAAATTTGCCATATGGTCTTCATCATCCGAGGATTCTCCTTCCTCTTCTAGGTCATCACTATCACTCCATGTGGTAACCATTGTCCTTCCTTTCTTCTTGTTCTTCAAATTGCCACAATCAGTGGAGATGTGTCTAAAACCTCCACATTCAAAACATTGGATCCCTTTCCTTGTGGGCTTGTCTTGATTTGATTCAACCTTCTTGAAAGGAGTTTTCTTCTTCATTTCATTTCCTTTGGATTCAAAGCCCTTCTTTTCAAATTTGATGAATTTCTTAAACCTTTTGACCATGAGGGACATCTCTTCATCTGAGTCTTCCCCCTCCTTCTCAACCTTAGAGGTCTTCAAAGCAATACTCTTTTGCTTCTTTGGAGGTGTAGGTGTAGGAGTCCACCTAGACTCATATGCTTGAAGTCTTCGAATAACTTCACTTGGCTTCATGTTCTTGCAGTAACTATTCTCATTAAGTGATGTCACTTTTGACTTAAATCTTGCAGAAAGAGACCTCTTTTGCTTGATTCTCCTATTTGAATAAGGGTCGCTAAGTCGATAGCTTTGATTGACGATGTCTATCAATTTCACTTGAAAATCGTTAAAGCACTCATGATCCTCCATTTTAATTTGCATATTTTGTGTTTGGAGGACTTAAAGCTTGGAGTCATTGACTACCTTAGTTCCTTCATGAGTCGACTCTAGAATCTCCCATGCCTCTTTTGCAATCCTAGTTGTTTGAATCACCTTGTATTGATTTCATCCATTGCACCAAGAATGGCATGCATGGCCTTGTTGTTCCACTTGGAAGCTTCGAACTCTTGAGATGACCATTTCGACTTTGGCTTGGGAACTACACTATCGTCTTCAAGAGTTGTTTCTTGAGGAGTGTAGTCGTCTTTTATTGCTATCCATCCTCGGTCGTCTATTTGGCAAATGTATGACTCCATCTTGCTTTTCCATAAGGCATAGTTCACCCCGGTAAGCAAAAAGGGTCTTGTGCTAGAGGCTCATTTATGCCCACCTCCGTTCCCACTCATTGTGTTTGGGTATGAATAAGATAAAAGCTAATGTATGCAACAAACAAAGTGCAAAAATGCAAGACACCCATAAAGCACGGATCACCTAAGTATGTCTAGGCACCTGCTCTGATCCAATTGAAAATACTGCAGACGCGTGTCCATTAACCTAGATAGGGGAGGTGAATAAGTTTTGGTTGATATATTACCAACTTTTTGACTTAGCCAATTTTAATAAAGCTCCCCCATATTAGTAATCAATCAATCCAAAAATAAAATGCGAAAAACAATAAAAACACTAGGATTGATTTACGTAAGAAACCCTCTAACTGGGCAACACTCACGGGCTATCCTTCTAGCCACACACAGTCCTCAAATCCACTATTTGAATGAAAGTTTACAACCTAGGTTGATCTCTCGTCACACCATTCTTGGTCACTAACCCTTTCACTCTACCCTACGGGCCTTTAATAGTGATTCCAGACCAAAAGCTTGTGCACTAAACCACTTAGTCACAAGGCTTAACAATCAATGAAGAGATATTGCAACCTATGTGAATATATATATATATATATATATATATATGAATATTCTAATATGCAATTAATGCTAGGCTACACTAAATGCTTATCTAGGAATTTAAAGATGACAATAAATGCAAATCCTAGATATCAATATCTAAATGCAAAGCAAGTAGATTTAGCTATAAGGGTAAAATGGTCCAAAATGCAAGGTATCAATGAACATATGTTCTCAACCAACAAACAACAACTCAAGCATGTTATAAATATCATTAAACACAAAGACATGCATTAAATCAACATATAAAGCTAAACCTAGGCATATAAGAACACAAAGAGATGCAATGGAGATTTAGGGCCTGTTCATATTACCTAGTCAACAAAAGCAAGAAGAATCCATGATGAGAAGATGCTTGGAAGATGCTAAGTTCAGATGGATTGGTGTTTGGTTGAGTAAAGGCGAGTTCTTGGGAGTTTCTCTCTCTTAAGGACGCTTGGTCTCTCAAAAATGGCTTCTTGAACTCACAAAAATGAGCAAGGAAGAAGAGAGAACATATATAATAGGTCTCAATAAAACTGCATCGTTTTGATAAAAACAAGGGCAAAAAAATTGCACTGTGCGCGGGTGCCATTGTGCTGGTCGACAGGTGCACCACCTGCGCACACCTACTAAATGAGATGCGTGGGTGTCATTGCGCTGGTCGACAGGCTCACCACCAACGCACACCTACTGCTCAAGATGAGCTGGTGTCTTTACGCTGGTGGACAGGCGCAAGACCAGTGTTGTGCGCGGGTAAGGGGACTCGCGCACTGACTCAACAAGACCCAAAACACACAAGTGCAAGTGTGAAGTGCGAAGAGAAAGCACACAAATGCAATGAGCACAAAAGCCATAAGAACAAAGTATGCAAGAGTGTATGTGTGTGTGTGTGTGTGTGTGTGTGTGTGTGTGTGTGTGTGTGTGTGTGTGTGTGTGTGTGTGTGTGTGTGTGTGCAACTAAATCTCTTCAAGGAAGTAAGCACAAGTGATATACCTTTGATGAGCTCTTTAGCTTGGTCACGAACAAAGACGACCTAATCTACCCTTACATATTTAAACCCCAATTGTGTTTTGTCAACGAAATAAGCCATTCAAAAATGAGGAACTTACACTTTAGATTTAGATTTCACATATTTTGTAAAACCTTGAGCTTTAAAAATGGTAAGAGTGCTCAATTTAGTAATCAACTAAAGGAATGAAAGTTGTGTGTATGTCATTGATCCCCTAACATTTCCATAACCATCAATTTCCCCTAATTCCCTACAAAATCAAGTTGGTCGAGTTTGCTAGTAGATTAGTGTTAAGTTAGTTAAACTGTGGTCAATTTTCCATCAACAAAGCCTTGGTTTACAATTCTTGCATGTCTTTAGAGTTTGCAATTGTCAACCTAGTCTAAATTTTTTCCTTAAAACTACATCGCCTCCTTGAGGATGACCCATTGCTTACACGCTAGATGAATCTATGATTCTCGTAAGATTGCGAGGAGTGAAATTTAGAGATCGTAAGTTTCTACGGTCAATCAGAAGTCAAGCCAAAGTGAAGAGGACATTCAACCTCTTGATAGGGTTACATCATTGAACCCTTTCAAACCCACTAATTGGTTAGACATCTTCATGATTAAAATGATATCATTAGAGATATAGAAGTGGGTGTTAGGACTATGCGTCAAATAGATAATCAAATTAGTTATACTTGTTACACCTCTCTAATTGAACCAAAGAAGGTCGATGAGGCCTTAAGTGATGAGTTTTGGGTTCTTGCCATGCAAGAAGAGTTGAACTAATTTGAAAGGAATGATGTTTGGACTCTAGTTCCTCAACCCAAGAACATTAATGTCATAGGTACTAAATGGGTGTTTAGGAACAAATCCGATAAGGATGGCAAAATTGTACGAAACAAGGTTAGGCTTGTAGCATAAGGATACTCTTAAGTTGAGGGTATTGACTTTGAGGAGATATTTGCTCTGGTTGCCTGTTTAGAGTCCATTAGGTTTCTCTTGTCCATTTCTTGCGTTTTCAAGTTTAAATTATTTCAAATGGATGTTAAGAGTGCCTTCCTCAAAAGGTACTTGCATGAGGAAGTGTTTGTTAAGCAACCCAGGGGATTTGTGGATCCACACCACCCCAATTATGTCTATCGCCTCAAGAGAGCGTTATATGGGTTGAAACAAGCACCAAAGGCTTGGTTTGAGTGCCTCACTCATATGCATAAACTTAATAAATTTTATGCTCTTTTGTGATTGCTTGAGTTACATGGTGAATAATCTTGAGTATTTTGAATAATGCTTTCTTATGATACCCTGCATTATTGCTTAGTTTGTAAATGCATGTTTTTCTATGTTTGCTCAAGTATGCTTTTCTATTTGAGGAATGTTCTTTTGATAGTACATTTGATTGACCTCAATTTCTCTCTATGTTCATGATTCTTATGGTATGCATTCTTAAGCTCTCTCTTAAAAATGGCTACTAGCACATGGAGTGCAGTTGCCTAATGTACGCAAAGTCTGCCTAACTGAAACCGAGTGTAAGCCATCGAGAGAGTTACTAATGCATAAAAAATAGAAATACATGCATTCTAGGTTTACAAAGGAGAAAAACATATTTGGGTGCAAAAAACTATTGTTGATGATGTGTTGTGGTGCATTGCTTTATAAGACCTCAAATTTTGATAAATAATGATGTTTGGATGAAGTTAATATATAATGTGGTTCAATTTGAACACTTTGCACACAAATGGTTGGATATATATCTCCTAATCATAACAAAAAGGGTTTAAATTGGTTTGACTTCATTCTAAAATCCTTTTGACTGTTGATTTGATTGATTCTCATGCATGTGCTTGTATTACATGCGGAGCAACTTTTACACACACACACCCCTTTTTTGAATAAAATTCCATTGAATATATATCAATAACTTGAACCGCACAAAGTGTGTTTATATGATTATGCATCTTGGTTTGCAAATAGCTTACTTTGTAGAGGCGACCCGAATTGGAGAGCTCATTTGTCCATCTCATGACAAAAAAGGGTAGTAGTCTTGGGATTTAGGGGGAGTAAATAGATTCTTATGTCCTTATGTATTTAAAAAGGGTTAGCTACATTTTGAGGGAGAGTAATCTAGTTAAGGGGAGCATGCATACTTTGCATTGTTTTTGATAATCTCACATGTAGCTATTGTCTTGGAAAGTTGCTTGCTATTGTTTCTCACAAGTGTGCTTAAGAGATTGGAGTCATTGGAGATTTAGATCTTTAGGTATCTCTTTGTAATGTAGTGAGATAAATTGTTGACAATAGCTTCTTTTCATTCTTTTTTTTTTGTCAGCAGTGGTTTTGTCATGAAATAGCAAAATCATGAGATTGTAATGACCTATATTTTGTGATTGGCTTATTTCTGTGACAAACCATTTTGGGATGCTTTTGTAATAGGTAGATTAGGATCGTCATGTGCTCAATAATGTGATCGTGATCAGCAATCTTCTCGACATCTCAAAGCTTCAAGAACAAGACCTTTAATGGTATATCACTTGACTTGTACTCCTAAAGAGACTTATGTGCACACACAAACAATTTCATTCGTTTGTGTTTTTATTGTCATTTTAGTGTATTAGTTCGCTTGAGAAGGCCTCTTCTTCTCATTGTCGCGGTGTTGGCACCGTCATGGTGAACCGTGAAAATCATTCCAGTGGTTTTCAAGGTCCAAGTGCCGTCTTTGTCTACTGCGAAAAATGGGCACTACAATCCTTCTAGAGGATTTCGTAGTCCAAGTGTCGTCTTAGACCACCGCGAAGTTTGTGCAAGAAAAACCTTCTAGAGGTTTTCGTTTCCTTGGTATCATCATGGAGAACTGCAAAAAACCAGCATGAAGTTCTCTCCAATGATTTTCGCCAACGTGCCTTCATCGTGAAGGACCACGAAAATGGGACCGGGATTTTCCTACAACGATTGAGTTGCCTTTGTCACTGTTGTTTTTCATCATGGTCAACAGTGAAATCGAGACCGCAAAAAACTGTTCTTTGCAAAACGATGTAGTTTTGTAAGAACCATATAGATAGACCAAGAGGTGGAGATTCCTTATAAGAGATGTCGAACCAATTTGTAGTTAGAAATTTTGATATTATTAATGGTTCTCCATGAATCAAAGCTATTTAACGGTTGGTTTAGTTACCCAAAGTTGCCTTATAAATTGCATTAAAACATAACACAAAGTAACTTTAAATTTTAAATTAAATTTTTTGTATAGAAAAACAAAATCATGATGAAGATGTACATTTGGAATGTCTTTAATATTGCGAAAATAACGGACCTCGAACCTTCGGTTGGACAACTCGTGTGTGGGCGCGTCCTGCGTACACAAATGTCGCACCGATTGGACCGTGAGAGTACAAATGTGCTTAGTTAGACGTTTGATGATAAGGAAATTTCCTTTGCGATTCTAATACTTAATTGATCACTAAGAAAACAGAATCCGTGCTCAATTGGAAGTAAATATCTTGGGGATTGATTTGTAATTAATATCCTTTCATTAAAACGTGATAATCAATTATTTCGAAATAAAAAATCCTCTTGATTCGGTTTTTATAAAACCCTAGTCTTTTCTTCAAAGAGATACACTCTTGTAATCACGAAATCCAGTGTGAAAATATTTTCTTCTTTTTCTTTTGTGTTCTTGGTAAGTTATTGCTCGATTTGAGTTCGCTTAGAGTGGTTTGTGCTTCGCACTGCCACTGTTGAATCATTGTATCTTGGGAGACAATCGCCATACACATACGGTATTACCCTGACGAAATTTTCCTAAGGACACCATGCGAAACACGGGCCTCGATTCTAAATATTGTGTTAACGTGTTGTTTTTATATATTGTTCTTCTGTCTTTTGCAGATTCAAACCAGATTATTTTTTAGCAATACAAACAACACCTGCTGACTTCCAATGGAGTTCCGTCTATTTCTAGTTGACAAAAATAATCCAGTTTTTGGGAATTGATAAATTTAAAATTTCATATATTTATATGGTTATTTTAAAATAAAAACATTTATTTATGTCATTTCTTTCTCTTTTAAATAATTGATGGTAACTAAAGTAAAAAGTACATGTTTTTAATGTCTAAACATGTTCACTTATGAACTTGGGTATTAAAAATTATATTGAACAACGTTTTAAAAAAAATTATCAAAGTTCGTACATCATGTGGGTTCACGCACTAGTATATGTAAATGTTCAAAACAAATGTCATAAATGACATCCTCAAACAGTAGGTAAAAATATATATTTTAATCTTATGAGAAAATTATCTTTATAGTTGTAGGACAATTTACTTTATGTTAAAGTAAAAAAGATAATTTGGTATTCTTTAAATCTTGCTGTGTTTGGTTTGATGGAATATGAGAGAAAGGAAAGGAAAGAATTTGGATGGATTTCTAATTTTTTATTTGGATTGGAAAGGAAAATGAAGGAAATAGAAGGAAAAGAAGGGAATAATTTCTTCTTGTTTCACCCAATTTGGTTTCCACCCAAATTTAGGAGGAAAATGAGGGAAATGAATCCGAAATTAATGATTTTTTCAATATCCTAAAACCAACCATATTAATATTGGATATTCATATTAAGGAAAGAATGATATTTTCGTAAATAGAATAAAATGAATTCGTTTATTTCTCCCCTCCAAGTAAGATTGATTACATTTCCTTTCTTTAATATTTATAACCATCCAAACAACAATTATTAAAAACACTTTCTTTTTCTTTCATTTCCTCATTTACCTTTTTTTTCCTTTCTCTCATATTTCACCAATCCAAACATAGTATAAATCTCAAAGTAGATTATTTCATAATCAATTTTAAAAAGTAATCCAACACCTACTTCTCAAAACTGCTACCAAATTAACCCAAATTATTAAATAATTAAATCATTTTTGGAAGTTTTATCAAACATCTTTTTTCATACCAAAATATTTAGTAATATTCTAATTTTAACTTTTTCAAAACAATACCAAACTGGCCCCTTTGTTGTGACCACTTTAATATTATCAATACAATAATTCATTTGGAAGAATTATTTCTTGCGGTGGATTCAAGAAGGTTCACTTCTTAGTGGATTTGACAAGGTTCGCTTCAGAGAGTGCCTTGGTTTCATACAGTGTCAAGGTTATTCGGAAAGTAGCATATATTCAATCGAGTGATCAACCATGCTTATCTCTTCTATTTTAAATTCATTTCCTTGAATGTTAATTAATTTGAAGATGAACTATGTGAGTTAGTCTATGACAAATGTCAAGGGTTAGCAATTAACAATTGGATATTGCATATAGCAAAGGGCAATAAGATCTTATCAATACAGGCAAGGCAAGTAATTTCATCAACCCCCTTGGATTATAATGTAAATACATATAAAACCAAAAAATTTAAACAGGCAAGGCAAGTAATTTCATCAACGCCCTTGGATTATAAAGTAAATACATATAAAACCAAAAAAATTATATAATTATTTATTTCATTTCATGAGTAACCAAACAGAGAAATGAATATCACAAAAGTGTTGTTTATTTATCTTGGGAGAAGAAATGGTTGATAGAAGGCATGACTTGAGGAGGGCGAGTACGGAGGAACTTGCGCAGGCCATGCTGTGCGTACCTCTCTCCTTCCTCTTCGTTCTCAAGCACTCCTTTGCTCCTTCGTGCCTTGTCGATTCTGCACAATTAACAAATTCATGCGATCGACCCTTTTAGTTATTCTTATACATGCATCATGCATGACATTTTTTAATAAAAAAATCAGGACATGAAATCATCAATTAGTACCTGACATCTGGATTCAGCAGCATGTTTCTTGTCAGCTGAAATACGCACATACTTGTCACAAAGGTCATCGCAGCCATTAGCGGATAAACCTGAAATGTAAAATTAAAGCAGAGAGTTATCAGATCTAAGAATATATAACATTATGATTTATGCATGAGAAAACACAAATACAAATGAAATTTACCTCTGGCTTCATCCAACGCCCCATTTTCAGACAAATATGACTTAAAATTCCTCTGTACGTAGTTTGTAATTTTAAGGTGTGTGTGTTGTATTTATACGGTGTAAGCAGCCAGAAATGGTAAACTGTTATTTCAGTGGGCTGCGTTAGACTTTTGACTTCATTAAAACCAGGGGCTTCGGCCTCTTGTTTCTTTAACTATTGATGACTTTCAAATTAACGAACCCATGCCTTTCTTGTTGACAAGTTTGTGTTTTTAACTAGTTTTTACTGTCTATGCATAGAATCTTCTAATTCTCTTGGAACACGTCTACAATTAACACACTTGTCATTGGTAAATGACAACCAAGAATCTTCTCTTATACATATCTGTATGGTTGTAGTAAGTGGTAAGGAGTCTACCCTTTCTGTTTTCTAATTTTTCATTTTAATCTTTTTTATTGTCTAATCCACTATGCTAAAAGGGAAAATTCCACTAAAGTCTCAACGTTCTTTCAAATGTTACAACGTTATTATCATATTAGCAACTTTAGTCCATAGATCTTTCAAAATACACCATTTTATTTCTTTTTTACTTATTTTAACGTAGATTCTTTAGGGCACCAATGACGTATTCCAATAACATTATGAATAGACAAGATGAGGCTACCCAATGGTACGATCCTCACAACCATACCATAAGGTTGTGGGTTCAGATTTCTCTCCTCCCCAAATCTCAATTTATTGTAATATATATAAAAAAAATAACATTATGAATATGCAATATAGGATTATCTACACTCTTAGGGTACGTTTGGCACATAGCACTAGAAAGGATTAGATTACTTCCAATCCTTCTCCTATATTTTGTAGGCTCACCGGATTGGACAAACAATCAAGTAGGCCCACCATTAATCCTGCCTAATTTGGATTATATTTTATATTTTTTCAGTTTTTTGTTAAAAAATTTATAATAAATAAATCAAAAAATTCCGTGTATTTAAATTTATTTAAAAACAATAAAAAACTATAATTTCATTCAAAATTAATTTTGAATACGGTTAATTTAATAATATACAAATTAGAATATTTATTTCGTTATAAAAAATATTTCAATAATTTTCATTCGATTTTAACCCGATTACAAGGGTCTGAGATTATTTCAATCATAGTTCCTCCTAACGGAATTTGATAATTTAAGCTCGTTGGGCCCACCACTATAATCTCGCCTATATTTTTTGATTTTTTTTGGTTTTATTCAATAAATAAATAATAGAATAAAAAATTATTTAAATTTATTTAAAAATAATTCAAATCTATAATTTCAAGAAATTTTTTTTGAAATTCGTACTTTACTAATACATAAATTAAAAATTTTATTTTGTTCACCAAATTTATTTCAACAATTTATTGTTCAATTTTAAAATATTATTAAATTGAGTTCAATCATATGTTTTACCAGACAAAAGTAGTATTAATTCAGTCAAGTCTCATATTTATCAAACTACAATATAATATTAATTTAGTCCAATCTCATCTATTAACGGCAAAAATACCTTACCCGCCCAAAACCGGTGAAGTTTCGATCCATTTGTGATGGGTTTGGAGCACTTAAAACGGGGCATGAGTTGAGTCAAACCATTATGCCCGACCCCAACCCGACCCAGTTGACCCAATATTTGTATAATTATTTTTTTAATATTAAAAATATAAAAGGAAAAACAAAACTCTCATTTTTTTTTATCTATTTGCCTAATTGTATTTTATGTTTATATTTAATGTTTACATAATTTAGATATTATATTCTATTAAATTTAAGTTTATATATTGATGGGACTATTTTCTATAATTCCCACGAAAGATATTTTGTTAAGAAAACCAATTTGTTTACCACTTGCAACCACACTTAAAGTGTAAATTTTGTATATGGCAAGCAAAGGATCATCCATAGGGATCGGATTTGAATAATCGATTTGCAATCTACTCTCAGTTAATTTAACTAAGGGCAAAAAAAATCATAGAATCCATTTTTGTTAGAGATAAATTGTGAACACTACAAGAAAATAGAGCTATAGGGACGAAATTTTGTTGGCACGAAATTTATTCATCCCAATAGAATGTCTATTGGGACGCAATAACATATTCGTCTCTAAAAATTTCAAACCTAAAGAAACCTTTAGGGATGAAAAAATTCATCCCAATATAACGTCTATTGGGAAGAAACAAATCATCCATCCCTAAAAAGGACAAACCCGATGAGACCTTTAGGGTTGAAAAATATTTGTCCCGAAAGATTGTCTATTGTGATGAAAATAATTATTCGTCCCTAAAAAGTGCAAAAATAACCAGACATTTAGGGACGAAAATAATTTGTCCCAATAGAATATTTATTGGGACGAAATAAATCATTCGTCCCAATAGAAATCCTATTGGGACGAAAATTATTCGTCCCTAAAAAGTTTGACAATTTTTTTTTTGAAAAAAAAAAGAAATTATAGACTTGGGGACTTATTAAGATAAACATAATATTTGTTGCTGATAATGATTTATCGGGATTTAATTTTTCTTTTTTCTTTATCATTATTTTTTTTAAGTTTTTCCTAAGAGACATGTTAATAATTAAATTTGCTTCACTTTTATATTAATTCAAAAAATTAAGAAAAATTATATATATATTATTTCCATGTACGATTAACGATAGACCCTTTGATCTGACAATATATGTTTTTAAAAAATAGTTTAATTGCACATCACTTCTTAGTATAGGTGGCAGTGCACCTCCCTTCCACATAAGTGGTGAGGGGTTCAAATCCCACTAAGCGCATTTTACAATCATGTGTGCGGAGTTTTCTTCCCGGGTTGTGGGAAGCAGTTATCTCCCATTATATGGGTAGATAGTTCTTGTAATATTTCAAAAAAAAAGTTAATTTAAATTATTGGAATTAATTTACAATAAAAAGTTAATAACATATAGAGTTTATATATAAATAGTATGCTATTATTGACAAATACGAAGCTTTAGCAAAGCGAATAAGCTTTGCTTCAAGTGTTGGTGTTGGTCACGAGTTCAACTCTGGCTGAGAACCAAACATTTAATGTGAAGCTGTGGGTGGGTCAGCGGGCGGGTCGAGCTAGTATGGATGGCCTGGCTAGCAGGTGGGTGGGTCGATGGACAGTGGGTTCTAAAAAAAATAATTTCAAAATTCGTCCCTATAGATATTTTGTAGGGACGAAATTTTATTTAAAGGGACGAAAACTTTCATCCCTACAGGTGGTCAAAGGGGACGAAATACAATTTCGTCCCTACAGGTTATTTAAAGGGACGAAATATTTCATCCCTATATATTATCAAATGGGACGAATCAAAATCGTCCCTATAGGTAGTCTTTAGGGACGAATTTTAATTTTCGTCTCAAAGAAGCTATTGCGACCCACCTGAAACGACGGATTTTGGGACGAATTTTATTCGTCCCAATAGGTAAATAGGGATGAATTTTGGGCTATTGGGACGAAATAAAATCGTCCCAATAGCCCTTTTGTCTTGTAGTGTAATTAATAACTAGAAATGTAAATGACAAGAAATAAAATAAAATCCAACAATCTGGATAAGTAAATGGATAAAATCAAAAGAAAAATGTCTAGGGAGTCAACGGAGTTGCATTCAGACCATGAGTTATGCTTTCATAACTTCATTATCGCACAATTCACATAATTAAGGACCCGGTTTCTTTCTAGAATGTGATTTGGCTGTAGAGGCAAGACCAAATCACTTCTCATCCCTATTCCTCGCCTTTATTCCTCATCTATGGCATTTAGTGTGAGGGGATAAGGGTGTGATCGGTTACGTGACAATCAATAGGTCTAGGCCATTGGGAGTGGCATTCTCTCCAACAACCCTTTCCTCATTAAGAGCTCTAATTAACCAAGTGTATCAATACCCAATCAATTGTATCTCAAGTAATCCTACCAATATTGTCATTAAAAAGTGATGTTCAATTCAACAACATAATGAATAAGAACTAATTAAGCACATGAATAGAACAATAATAGTGTAATATTCAATAGAAAGCTAAGCAACACCCAACATCCAAATGTTCCTCACATTAATCCCCTAAAAATTGGGGGATTAGTTACACATATTCAAATTACAAAAAAGGAGATGAAAAATAGAGAAATACCCTATAAATGATGTTATGTCTTCTCTTGGTCCACTCCTTAAGCTCCTTGATCTGAATGTGGTGTAAAGAATGGAAGGTTATATGTGTGAATAATGGAGTTCAATGGGTAGTGACAAAGAAATGTTATGAAGAAGATAGATAGAGAGGAATGATTGAAAGATGAAGTAATTCTATATTTTTTGTTGAGTTTTCGTTTTGAGAGAAAATATGGGAAAAGATCTAGAAATGATGTATGTAAAAGAGTTGATGTTAGAGAATCTAAGAGAGGAATATATAGGTGGTCCAAATAATAGGGTTGAAACAGTCAGATTAGTTGATGTAGCATGTGTCGTGGCCCAACTGTCGCGATATTGACGTAGCGACATCGACCGTGACAAACGGTTACGAGCTCTTCAATATGGAATTCACAACCATCATCATAGCGACCTAGGGGGCGACATCTCAGATCTAAATTTTTCGCCACAAGTGTCACGTACCTTGCGTAGCGATGCAACGGGGACGACATTCACTAGAAAGATCTTCATTGTCTTATTGTTCAATTATTACGGTCGCCCCATAGCAATGCAATGAGGACAACATCCACTAGAATGCTTGTAGCTGCATGTGGACAACGACATGGTAGAGACTCTGTTCTCTTTTGTTTCATTTCTTCTATTTTTTTGTTTTTTGCACTTTTGACCTCCAACTCTCCAAATTATGTTCAAATGCCTTTATGACACTATTTTACATGCACAACTCAATTCAAGCTATTAAATGACCGTATTTTACCCGAGAAATTGCTAAAATAGTAGGAATTAGGGGCCAAAATTATATGTAAATTTGGTTTGATCAAATACCCCAAAACCAATCTTTTGCTAGTCCTCGAGCAAAACCTACAACAAATAAGCAAACAAATACATACAGGACTTCAAAACTAAATCAATATACATGACTCTTATGAAAGACTCAATAAGACGCTAGATACTGACTTGTAAAACCAAAAACGAAGAGATTCAATCATTGTTGTGTAGGGAAAAAAATAACTGTTTTGAAAATAAATGTATTTGCGAAACCTAAAAAAATTTCAAAACATTGTCGTATCATATTCTAAACATAATGCAAATTGAATTAACATAGAGATTACCTTTGTAGTTTAGTCTCCGTAATCTTTGCACTTAGCACAAGATCGAATCACTTAGGAGTGTGGGCTCCTTTTTCTTTGAACCAAGGTGTAACTCTGAAATTCCCTTAATATTATAGTGTCAAATACCCGTGCCGTTACCCGTGCACTGAGATCTTCTCCAATTCCTTCTTCCGGTGCACGAGTAGTGCACGAGTGTGCTACCCGTGCACTATGGCCTTCTTCACTACATTTTTGCACCATTTGATCTTTTTTCCCCTATTCATGCCCTTACACCAAATACTTGCAATATCAACCAAAAGAGCAATAAATACTCATAAAAACACTCAAGAGCGAAAGGATATGATGGCCAAAATGTAGGACATGTTTGGCTCGATCAGTGGTATCAACTCGTGGATGTTTATTCAAGTTGTGATTTTCTTGCTTTTAGTTTCCACTTACTTGAACTTGTATTGTTTTAATATTTGATTAATTGAATTCAGAATTGACTTGTTAAAATAATTTGCTTGTTAAAGATTCCAAGTGTGCATAATTTGATTGCGTGAAAAGGACCTATAAAGAATTTGAGTTTATACCTATTCACCCCCCCACCCCCCCCCCTCTAAGTATATTTGACACTATAAGTGGTAAGGGAAATTTCATAATGTATTATTCCAGTAACGGTAAAATTGAAATATACTATTTACTTGATCCGTTCAATACCTCATATGTACTAGGTCTTTTAGCCAAAGTTTTTCACTTTGTGATTCTAGACTCATCGCTTCCTAATTGAAAACAAAAGACCCACAACTTTAATAAAGATAAGGTGTCCTAGTCTGTATCTTAAGTTGTGAAATTTTTTTAGACTAAATAAAGAATTATGTCTACCACACATAAACTTCCTTATATGAATAATTCTTTATGTTTCTTTTAGTCTTGTATCCTATAATATTTTACTTTTGAAATATATAATAAATGATTTATACATGCTACATAATTTATTGGTAAACAAAAGACTTTTATTGATATGAAATGATTTGTTACAGAAATACCCTTGCTTTTGGGCATACTTCCTAACAATCTCCCACTTTCACTAAAGCAGGTGTGTCATATCCCTCATAACAAAACCTTCTAGGTGACTGTCAAAACTCTTTTGCGGGAGAGTTTTTGTGAATAGACCTGCCAGGTTATTTGCTGGCGCTATCTTACATGCCATCACTTCCCCTCTTTGCACGATTTTCCTAAGTAAATGATATTTTCTTTCAATGTGATTTCCTCTCTTGTGACTCCTCGACTCATTTACATTAGCCATAGCCCTATTGTTATCACAGTAAAGTGTGATATGATTTTCTACACTAGGGATAACCTCAAGGTCTATCAAGAATTTCCAAAGCCCTACAACCTCTTTGACTGCTTCGCAAGTAGCTACATACTCAGCTTCTATGGTAGAATCAGCAATGCAAGATTGCTTGATACTCCTCTATATTATAGCTCATCCACCAAGTGTGAACACATAACCTGAGGTAGACCTTCTGGAATCTAGATCTGATTGGAAATTAGAATCTGTATACCCTGCGGGTACCGTTTCCTCTTGACAAGCCCGTTTTACACATGTCAAAAAGATAAGAATATTTGTTTTGAAAACCAATTTGTTTACCACTTGCAACCATACTAAAAATATAAAATTAATATATATATATATATATATATGGCAAGCAAGGTATCGTCCTCGGGGATCAGATTTGAATAATCAAATTGCAATCTACTCTAAGTTAGCCTAACTAAGTGCATGAAAACATAAATCATCTTGGTTTGAGAATGATAACGAAGTTAATAACTAGAAATGTAAATAACAAGAATTTAAAGAGATATGAAATCAAACAATCTAGATAAGAGAATGGATTAAATCAAATGAGATAAGTCTAGGGAATCAATGGAGTTGCAATTGGACCATAGGTAATGCTTTCATAGTTTTATTATAGCACGATTCACACAATTAAGGACCCGATCTCTTTCTAGAATGTGATTTGGCTATAGAAACAAGACCAAATCACTTCTCACAAAAATTCCTTACCTATGGCATTTAGAGTAAGGAGATAAAAGTGAGATCGGTTAGGTGACGATCAATGGGTCTAGGCCATTGGGAGTGGCATTCCCACCAACAACCTATCCTATTCATTAAGAGCTCTAATCAACTAAGTGTGTCAATTCTCAATCAATTGTATCTCAAATTATCTTACCAATATTGCAATTAAAGAGTGATGCGCAATTCAATCACATAATAAGTAAAAACTAATTAAGATCATGAATAGAACAATAATTGTGTAATTATTCTATTGAAAGCTAAGCAAAACCCATTATCCAAAAGTTCCTCACATTAATCCCCTAGAAGGGGGATTTTAGTTACACATATTCAAAATTCAAGGATGTAAACATAGAGAAGTACCCATAATTGATGCTAAGTCTGCTCTTGTAAGCTTGATCTCTCCTTGAGCTTCTTGCCTTGAATTTGGTGTAAAGAATGGATGCTTAGTTGTGTAGTGTGACGGAGTCAAATAGGTAGTGAAATAGGAAGGTGGTGGAAAAGATGGGTAAAGAGGATTGATTCAAAATGAAGTAAATCTAGATTTTGTTGTTTGATGGGATTAGAGAGAAAATATGAAGAGATTTGGAATGGGTTATTGAGGAATTCCGAATATTCAGAAGTAAGGTCAAAAAAATCTAAGAGAGGTTTAAATAATGGTCCAAGAAGCAAGCTTGTAACTGCAAGATTCACCGAAGTGGTATGTGACGCGACTTGATTATCGTGGTCTGGCCATAGCAACATCGGCCTCGAGAGACGGTTATACGGATCTCTGATCTGGAATTTGTGGCCTTAAACCTAGCGACCATGAGGGCGACATCTCAGATCTGATTTTTCACCATAAGCATCATGGTCCTTGCCTAGAGACGTAAGAGGGGCAACATTCTCTATAATTGATCTTCGTTGTCTTGATGCTTGATTGTCACGTTCTCCCAATAGCGACACAATGGAGGCGACATCCTCTGGACAAAGATTCGTTGGTTTGGTTTAGAAATGCTGTGATTGCCCCTAGCAATGCAATGAGGGCGACATCCACTAGAATTGGGTTCGCTACCTACTGGTAGCGACATGCTAGTGATCTGTCCCTTTGCTTCACTTCTTCTCTCTATTTGTATTTTTGACCTCTAATTCTTCAATTTGTGTTCAAATGCCATTGAGACACAATATTACCTACACAACTTGATTCAAGCTCTTAATTGACAAGGTTTTTACCCGAGAACAAACTAAAAGAGACGGAATTAGGGGCCAAAATCATCTACAAATTTAGCTCAATCACCTCTCCAAACTATACAAGCATATATTTTGTAGTCCTTCTTAAGTACTTGAATATATGCTTGACTGCCACCCAGTGATCCGGTCACGGTTTAGACTGGTATCTGCTAACAACTCCAACAACGAAGCATATATCCGGTCTCGTACAGAGCATTGCACATATAAGACTTCCAACAGCGGATACATATGGAATCCTACTAATGTATTGCTCTTCTTGCTCAATCTTAGGAGCTTGCTCCTTAGAGAGCTTGATATCATGTCTAAAAGGTAAGAAACCTTTCTTGGAATCTTGTAACTAGAAGCTAGACAATATCTTGTCTATGTAGGAAGCTTGTGCTAATGCAATCATTTTATTCTACATGTCTCGCATAACTTGTATACCAAAAATAAAACTTGTTTCTCCCAAGTCCTTAATGCTAAACTATCTTGCTAGCCATTCTTTAATTGTTGTCAACCCTCCTACATCATTCTCAATTAGTAGGATGTCATCAACATAAAGAACTATGAATGCCATCTTGTTGCCTTTTATCCTCTTGTATATACAAGGTTCATCAACATTTTAAATAATACCATATCTTTTATAGCTTAGTCGAACCTTATGTTCCAAAATCTGGATGCTTGCTTAAATCCATAAATGAACATTTGCAACTTGCAGACTCTCTGCTATTGGCCATTTTCAATGAATCCTTCCAGTTGCACCATATAGATGCTTTCGTCTAGATTTCTATTTAAGAATATTGTCTTGACGTCCATTTGCCATACCTCTTGATCTAGAGACTCTACTATGGATAAGAGGATCTTGATGAACTTTAGCGTTGCCACAGGAGAGAAGGTTTCCTCATAATCGATATCTTTTTTCGGTGTATAACCAATAGCTATTGTGAGTTTGAAAGATTTTCCCTTCAAAATAAAAAAAAAAAAAGTTTGAAAAGCTTTACCCCTTCAGCTGCAAAATCCATCGAATTATAAAGCTGTATACATCAACCGCAAAATACACCCTGGAAACTGTCATCTAAAGTAACGTGGCAATACCTAAAACTATATCTTTGACAGTAACAAATTGTTTACTCAAAATACATCTTAAATAGTTAAATCCACACAAATTAACTCAAAATCCATAAAATTACCGGGCACAAAAAATCTGTCAATATCACCGTTCTTTTTTATTTATTTATTAAAACCTTAAAATGAATTGTTTATTAAATTGTTATTATTATTATTATTATTTGAAATATTACACTTTTACATAAATCGGGATTTTTTTGAGAAAGAGGAGGACTCGAACCTACAACCTCATGGTGTAGGTGTGAGGGTTTTATCACCGGATCAACCTCATCTCGTCTATTATTATTAATTAAACATTATTAAAATATAAATAAAATGATACCTATATAATTTATTTTGATTATGATCTAATGATAATATCATATTTAAAATTATTCAAACCAAACTTTTTTAAAAGCTCTTCTAGTATCTTTCAAAACATTTTATTCAAACAGTACCAGAAAAGCAGGAGTTCAACTTTCGACTTCTTTCTTCAATGCCAAAAGTTAAAAACAAAAGCCGGGCCAAAGAATCCCTTTTTATACCCTTTCTTATAACCACAGTCAAGTCATATCTATCAAGGGTAGGTATGTAACATTAGATCCATGACTGAGAATTCTATTGTGTCACATGTTTATCCATAACATCTTTGCTTTACTCATAAGTCATTTGGCAATGCATTTACTAACTATGTATATAGTTGACAATATCAAGTGGAGAATCAATGGAGAAAGGAAATTGCCCAATTCCAGAAACTACTAAAGGACTTTCGAGTCTTTGAGAGCAGCTTTGCTTTTGAAGCATTCCAGTTAGTTAGAATGTTGTGTCTTTTTATTTACACAAAGATTTGGATTCACCTTCAAGCTGGACCGTTGGGATGTTGTGTTCAGACAACTCTGGAATCTCCATGTTCTCTCCAAGCCATTGCTTCAAGAAATGGGCAATGCAAAGACTATTCAGAGCCCAAAATAACATATTACAAGTATATATAACAGCTAGTAGGTAAGCCCTTATATACTCCCCAGCAGTTGTTACTTTTCTTTGCTAAACAACTACTCTTTTAAGTTTTAATACATAACATTTGCAAAATCAGCAAGCCAGTTCACCCAAATTGCATCAGATTAGAGATGAGATTTGTCATCTCAGCTTTCACTTTTCTTGTGCTATTTTCTTATGGAGGTACACAACTCTTCATTATTCCTAGAGATGTAGTACTCATAGAGATTAAACTCCTAACCCCATTATGTGTATATTGGTTTTGATGCTTTTGTTTTGTGATTGTAGCTGCATATGACCCCTTGGATCCAAATGAGAACATAACCATTAAATGGGATATCATTTCCTGGACCCCAGATGGCTATGAGGTAAGCATATGACCAAAATATTCCATTCCAGTTCATTTGCTCAATTTATCTCGAAGATTTGTATCGTAAACTATTCTTAATTTGCAGGCTGTGGTAACAATGCACAATTACCAAATGTTCCGGCACATCATAAGCCCCGGGTGGAGCTTAGGATGGACATGGGCTAAAAAGGAAGTTATGTGGTCAATGGTAGGTGCACAAGCAACTGAACAAGGTGACTGCTCCAAGTTCAAAGGAAACATACCTCATTGTTGCAAGAAAACCCCCACAGTTGTGGACTTGCTCCCTAATGTCCCTTATAATCAACAATTCACAAACTGCTGCAAAGGTGGAGTTGTGTCATCTTGGGGTCAGTATCCTGCAAATGCTGTCTCAGCTTTTCAGTCAAGTGTTGGTTTAGCCGGTACTTTGAACAAGACTGTAAAACTTCCCAAGAACTTCACTCTTCTTGGTCCAGGACCTGGATACACTTGTGGCCCTGCAAAGATTGTTCCTTCCACCAGTTTCCTCACACCTGATCGCCGCAGAAAAACTCAGGCCCTCAGTAAGTAATTTCCTACTTTTTCCCATAAGATCTGATCATTAACCATGAAATTAGAAGATAATCAATATCTTTCCTTTTGTATTCTATGCAGTGACATGGAATGTCACCTGCACTTATTCACAATTTCTTGCTAGAAAAAACCCCAATTGTTGCGTCTCTTTCTCATCTTTCTACAACGAAACAATCACTCATGGTCCCACTTGTGCATGTGGTTGCCAGAACAGAAACAACTGTGTCAAGTAAGACACTATATATCCCCAGACTTGAATATATCTTGTAAGTTGTAATTAATCTCTTATCAGACAACAAGAACATCTAAATCGAACGTTTTATATATGGCTATGCAGGAGTGACTCCAAAATTCTAAGCACGGTGGGGCTAAACACTCCGAGAAAGGACAATGCTCCATTGCTGCAGTGCACACATCACATGTGCCCGGTCAGAGTTCATTGGCATGTTAAGGTCAATTACAAGGACTACTGGCGTGTGAAAATCGCCATCACAAACTTCAACTATCGGATGAACTACTCACTCTGGACTCTCACTGTCCAGCATCCGAATCTAAACAATGTGACTCAAGTTTTCAGCTTTGATTACAAGTCCCTTGTTCCCTACGGTTCTATAAGTAAGTTCCCACTTCCCAGATTTTTGTGTATCTGCTTATCATACTACTATACTAGTGCAGCAGATCCTATCTGACAGTTGTTTAACGAATCTATTTGTTTATAATGTAGATGATACAGGATTGTTTCATGGAATGAAATACTATAACGACCTTCTAATGGAAGCCGGACCACATGGGAATGTACAGTCTGAGGTGCTTCTCCAGAAGGACAAGAACACTTTCACCTTCAAGCAGGGATGGGCGTTTCCCCAGAAAGTATATTTCAATGGCGATGAATGTATGCTACCCCCACCTGATACATACCCATTTCTGCCGAATTCAGTTCCTCCAAACCAACTCCCCATCCCCACATTGATTTTTGTACTGCTTATCCTTTCCATTGCGATTTGGTGATTTTGGTTAAAAAGTTTGAAATGTTGGAAGAACCGGTAATCAAATTTTGAAGATTCATACTCAAAATTCTTTGTAAGAATCAAAATAGCAGCATTGTGATACGAAATTGTAGCATAACAATGATTCAATCTATTAATAGACAAATGACAATTCAAATATGTTTTCTGTAAAAAAATGTCCCTGCATTTTTGTCTGTTGTACTTGCTCCCACTTTTCTATGGTCACAAAAGCTTTCTTTACGAACAGAATGATTGGCCACCACAATGAAATCACTTGGTTGAACCCATTTCATATTATAATGAAAAGGACAGAAGGGAAATAAAATAAAATTGATGTGTAAAGAAACATGGCAAGATCAGAAGCATTAACTAGTTCTAACTTCTGTGAGGCGTTCCCATTCATGGTGTACTAAAATACATGGACATGATCTAAAAATTAGACATTTAGGTACAGAAATGAACACGTAACATGGCAGCAACAAGGGGCAATTGGCTTTGAAGTCAAGACCATATGCTCAGCACATTTCAACCCACTTAAATTGCTGGAAGACCAAGCACAAGGACGCGAAATTTGGCTTGCAGTCAATAATTTTGGAACACCATATTTTGTTATGCAGAAGTGATGAGTTTATGTGTACCCATACAAGAATGTCATGGCTGACAAGAAGGTCATGATTAGATTAAATGTGGAGACAGGTCTTGAAGAACTGGTATTTGGCAACCATGGATAGGCCTCCGGCGGTGGCATGACACAATTTTCTCCATTGAAATAGATCCTTCTAGGAAAAGCCCAACCCTTCTCGAAAGTAAATGTTGCTTGATCCTTTTGGAAAAGTAGCTCTGATTGTACATTACCCATAGGACCAGCATGCATGAGCAAATCATTGTAGAACTTAACTCCCCACAACATGGCAGTATCATCTGTTGATAACAAAGAAAACAATTACATTACTAAACATATTAAGATACAGAAAATCTCATATTATTAATGGAGAAATGTTACTATGCAACCTTAACTTCAATGCATTAGTTTATATATTCATGCATGACAATGGAAACTAGCAATTTACATGAATAATTTTTGCACTCAATGCATAAAATAAATCATCCACATACCACAACCTCCCCATTAAACACGCTGCAGAGGAAGAATTAATATGCTCTATGTTGACTGTCATGCCTCTCTTTATTTCCGATTAAAGAAGTACTCAAAAGCAAAAACAACAATTCCTTTGTCCATAGAATGTAAAACACAAATAATAGAAACAAAACGAGTGACCATAACTAGAGATCAAACTTACTTATAGATGCATAAGGAGTTAATGACTTGTGGTTAAAGCTGAAAACTGTGGTCAGATTGTCAAAGTTGGGATGTTGGACAACTAAGTTCCACTGAGTATAGTTCATATTGTAATTGAAATTCGTAATCGTCATCTTAACTCTCCAGTACTCCTTGTAGTTTAGTTTAACATGCCAATGAACTCTGATTGGACACATATGGCTTGTACATTGGACAAGAGGTGTATAGCTGTTCTTCCCTGAACTAGGCACAACTGAAGCTAAATGTGGCATTTTTGGGCTGTAATTCAAACAAAAAAGTTTAGAAAACAATAAGTATGAATTCATGTTTGCATATGCCATCCCCAAGAACATATCCTTGAACAATTGAGTAATGTTGTCTTAGCTGAGAGAACTTACTTGATACAGCTCCCTGGCTGAGTAACGTTTTGGCAACCACAGGCACATGTTTGGCAAGGTATTATTGTCTCGTTATAGAAGGATGAAAGTGAGACACAGCAGGTTGGAGTTTTCTGAGCCAGGAATTGGGAATATGTGCATGTAACATTCCATGTCACTACCAGAAAGGTTAAAAAAATAAATAAATAAAAATAAAAAATAAAAATAAAATATAACCAGTCAGATTTTATCACCTCCTCTCTAAAGACTCAAAGTTTTGAGGAAAATAGTCATTTCCAGAAATTTCTTACTTCCCAAATGCATATACAGACACACTACTGATACTTTGATATTGAATGAACTTAAATAAATGTTAAGCGAGAAAAATCCTAACCATTCAGCATGACGTCTGCATGTGATTGTTCAAATAACAATATTATTTAATCCAATAGCATTTTAAGACACCATTAATAACAGAAATCTCAGCAATTGAATAAACTTTGACATAGACATATGCTGGTACCAAACCAAGCTTATATCTTCTTTTAGGAACTTACTCTGAGCTTGTGTAGTTCTCCTTTTATCTGTGGTAACAAATTTGCTAGGTTTAACAATTTTTGCCGGGCCACACGTATAACCAGGACCAGGTGCCTTCAGAGTGAAGTTCTTAGGCACCCTGACTGTTCTGTTGGAGGTTCCAGCTGCACCTACATTGACCTGAAATGAACTTGCTGCAGTGGCTGGATCTTGCACCCATGAGTTCAGTACTCCTCCTCTGCAACAATTTGTAATCTGCTGGTTGTAAGGTGTTCCTGGCATCAAGTCGACGACCGTTGGGTTCTTTTTACAGCAATGTGGAAGATTTGCTTTGTACCTCGAACAATCTCCTTGCTCTGTGGTTTGGCCTCCTACCATATTCCATATCACCTCCTTCTTTGCCCATGTCCATCCCAGTGTCCACCCTGGTGCTTGAATGTGACGATATTGCTGGAAGTTGTAGATTATAACAACAGCCTGTCCTCATGAAGACAATGAATTGAAATGCAGCCAGGGCAATAAGGAAAGTTAAATTGAATCTAAATAAAAGTGCCACTGAAACTCTGCAAGTCACAGACACACTTATTTGCCAAAGACTACTGCAGTCACAAGACTATTATGTAAATGAAGATGCCCATTTTCTCTACATCTCCTTTTCTTTTATGAGATATTGTCTCAAGACACATGCTATACTCAATTTGAAAAGATTAACTAGTTGATTTAATTGGAAAAACTTAAGACTAGGGAAAAAAAAAGGCCTCACAAACCCAATTTATTTAAGGGAAAGTATCATTTTCTCCCCTGACCTTTGCCCTATTGTTAAAACGAGAACAGGGTTTGGCCATATTGGCCGGTCTCCCCCCTCAAATGGAAATAATGTATTATATGCCCCTTCTGTTACATTTTCCATCCGAGTGGTGCTATTAGCACACCCCCTACTGATCTATTCATGCCCCACTTTTTTAATTATATAATATTTTTTTTTTCTTTTATCAAAATTACTTAAAGAGACATACAATTTAGGAAATAAATTTTCTATAAAGTAAATCTATTAAAATCTCACATTCCTTTTATATAAAAAAACCCAGTAATCTGTTTCTTCAAAAAAAAAAACCCCATAAACCCTAAAATATGCTTATTACATACATATAAAATATTATAGAATAGTTTGAGAACGATATCAAGAATATGAAAGAATTGTCTAAGAACAATATCAAACATCTTGAAGAATTGTCTGAGAATGACATAAAGCAAGAATTGTCTGAGAATGACATAAAGCAAGAATTGTCTGACAATGATAGTAAGTATTTGGAAACAATTCATTCACTGAATATAAGTTTGAAGTTTATTTTTTCTTTAGAATGATATCAAGCTGTTGTTGTGTTGAAGTTTCCTGTTATTTTTTAATTTTTTTTCTTTTCCATCATGAAATAAGAAGAAAAAAAAACTAAGAAAAAAGAAATAAGAAGAAAAAAAATAAATCAATCAATGGAGGTGAGAGAGATGTATACAGATTACAGAGATCAGAGATAGAGAGATCATATATAGTATGTATTAAGTTTGAAAAATAAGTAAAATGGGTAGTTTTGGAAATAAACCAAAAACTTTAATAAAAACATTTAATTTTATTTAATTAAATCAAAATTTTAAAAAATTAGGCATGAATAGATCAGTAAGGGGTGTGCCAATAGCACCACTATTTCCATCCATTAAATGTATTATATGCCCCTTCTGTTATGTTTGCTCCACATAATTACCATTTTACCCTCAAAATATTCATTAAATAAATAATATATTAAAAACAAAAAACAAAAAATAAAATTAAAAAAATAATTAAAAAAAGATGGATCTCCACCGTTCATCTCAAAGATGGACGGTGGAGATATTTTTTTATTTAAATTTAATAATAAAAAAATTAAAAATAAAAGAATTTAAAAACAAAAAAAAATTAATAAAAATTAAATCATTCATCTTCTCCAATTCAATTCATCTTCTCCAACACCATCTCAGAAATTAAAAGTGACAAAAAAAAATTTTACATGTGGTTGATTTTTGGACATTCGAAAAACCCAGAATTAATCACACAATCCAAATCTCACTCAACTGTTATGTATCTCTCCCATTCAACAAGATACAACAGATTCCAAACTCAGAAATCTATCTATCTTCAACCACCATCATTCTAAGTCAAATCTATCTATCTTCAACCACCATCATCAACAAAAATATATCATAAACAACAACAGAAGTTGGTCTGAATATCAAAAAAAATATATCAAAAAAAAAACACAACTCCAATAAATTAGAAACAACAGATTCCAAACCCAGAAATCTATCTATCTTCAACCACCACCATCAACGCCAAACTCAAATCTCGAAAACCCCACAATCATCACAAACCCAAAAATCACTAAACCACACAATCTCTCATCTGCAACCAATATCAAACCCAAAATCACCACCCCTCATCAGATTTTCAAAAACCCCACAATCAACACAAACCCAGAAATCAAACCACTGAAGCCAATCAAGAACCCTATATCGAAACCCAAACCCACAATCATCACAAACCCAGAAATCAAACCACTGAAGCCAATCAAGAACCCTAAATCGAAACCCAAAATCGAAATCAACCACAAGCATCACCCTCAATCCAAACCAATCACATCTCATGGCAACTGCATCTCATCTTCAACTCGACTCGATCTCGATCTAGCATCTCATCGCATCTGCATCTGTCTTTTTTTTTCCTCTCCTTCTCGATCGATTTGGTTGCTAGTGATGGGTTTGTTTTTTGGATTTTATGGGTTTGTTCTTGGTTGGTGGTGGGTTTGTTTGGAGAGAGACGACCGGAGAGAAAGAAGGAAATTAGAGAGGCAAGAGAGATTCGTGGTGTTGAAGATAGAGGGATTTCTGGGTTTGGGGAGAGAGAAGAATGAGAGAGAGAATTGTTTGGGGAGAGAGAGGGTTTTTTTAGTTTTTATTTTTTTAATTATGTTTTTACAATATTGCCCTTTTAAATTTAACGGTCAACGTGATTTTGGACGGAAAAAGTCACAGAAGGGGTATAATATACATTATTTCCATTTGAGGGGGGTAAACGGCCAATATGGCCTAACCCTGTCCTCGTTTTAACAATAGGGCAAAAGTTAGGGGGGAAAATGATACTTTCCCTTTATTTAAAGTAAGAAATAGGGCTTATGGAGAATGGTACTATCAAGCTTCAACCTGAACAAACATCGATTTCATAAATGGTTTTATAGAGTCTCTAATACTTACAACATAGCCATCTGGAGTCCAGTTTATGATATCCCATTTGATTGTGATGTTTCCAGTTGGGTCAAGTGCATCATAGGCTTCTGAAATGGAAACAGTAATCAAAAGAAAGCTTTATTAATCTTGGCAAAAGAACTCTTAGCATAACAGAAAAGGAGAAATGATATCATAAAGAGTAGAAAAATGGATACATATCAGTTTACAAAGATGTTGGACCAGAAAATCAAATTCATAAACAGATAAGTGCTACACAGTCCAAAAATTCCATTAATAATGAAAAACTCTAACGGTAACTTATCTTGTAGAAAGTAATATAATTATAGACAGTAAAAGTCAGCACTAACCAAGTCCTACTGTGAACTTCTCCAATTCTAAACTGCAAATATCAAAATATAACAGTAATGAAGCTTAAATTCTCCTTTTTTTTACTGATAAGTAACGACTAATGAACAGTCCCTGCAAGCAAGAACTATACATTTGTATGCAAATTCACAAATTATACCCAGAAAAGAACTTCAAGAAAGCAAATGCTCTTAACCATATGATCACATCACCATGTCCTGAAGCAGAACTTGAAGAGAAAATGAATATTCTCTCTTTGTTTCGTTTTCATTCCACTCATAATAAGAAGAAACCAAAAAAAAAAAATTACTTTTACCAAACCAATTTCTGCAATCATCAAGAATGGTTCATTCTAGAAAACTCAAAAACATAAAATGCTAAAGCTCAAACCTTTCATCTAACAAACATAAGCATTAAACAATACCAAAAGATAACAAAAGCTTCAACTTTCAGACGATTATTTGAAAACCCATATCCTCATTTTTCCAAAACCCAAGAGCCACATACCCCATCAGTCAGTTTCACTCCAGGAAATGTCACTTGCATGAAAAAAATTCTTTAACCAAGCAAAATCCATTTACACAAACAATAAACAGAATCATGTAACACTGAACAAACAAAAAAGGAAACAGAAGCTAACCTGTACTTGAGCAAGAAAGCAGCAAGAAAAGTAAAAGAGTGTAATTAGTCACTTTGGAGAAAAATCCATTAATGGGCATGACACAAAACTCCATTTCCTGCTGTAAATTTCTTCCTTGTTCCGGTTTTCAAGCACGAGACTTTTCAGTTTGCTCACAAAGACCGGCACAAGAAGTTAGGCAAAAAAGACACAGCGAGAAGACGCGGTGGTGATATGACTTTCAATTCGCTTGAAAAGTTTAGGCCTGTTTGGTACCGTTTTCGTTTTTTATTTTTTGTTTTCTATTTTTGTTTTCGATTTTCATTTTATGTTTTCTATTTTTTGAGTTTAAAAATGCGTCTGGTAGCTTTTATTGAAAATGATATTCTAAGAATGAAAACATTAAAAACACGTTCGGTAGATTACTTTAGGATTAATTAATATAACAAAATTAAATTTTTTATATAACAAATATTTTTTTTTATTAAAAAAAAAATAGATAGTTGGATCACCATCTCGGCGGTGGAGATCCAATTAAAAAAACGAAAAAATAAAAATAAAAAAGAAGAACATTCATCAGATTTCTAGAATACATCTTTTTTCTTTCACAAAGTTTCAAATTTATCATATGATGGAGCAGAAATGAGCTTAAATCTTTTGGGGGTTGAAATAAATGAAAAAAGTAGTAGCAAATGACTACAATTTATCAGTCCCGATTAATTATAATCAAATAATTCATAAGGGGCATGACTTTAACAAAATACAACATCAATGATTCAATTCTATTTGAGTCAAGTAAGGAGTAAAATGTGCAACAAATGAAAACCACAGCCTTCAGTGCTGAATCAGTTTCCGTCGGTTTTGGGAAGACCCTTCCAATTAGTTTTCTGCATATGGCTTCACCTTCAGTAATGGTGTGTGAGGTGCTTCTTGATCACATACTCCCAACCATGTCTTTCAGCAAATTCCTTTGCAGCCACTTCACTATCAAAATTAAATCCAATATCACCAACATTAGCATACGGGTCAGCAATGGATGTGTTAGGATTATGCTAAATGGCAAGAGTGTAATATTGTAATTGACAATCTTCTCATATTAATAAAGTGAATTCTGATTCTTACAATTACTTATAGCATTTATTATTATAATTGTCAAAATAAATAATCATAAGGTCAAAAGACTATGAGACATGAAGAATTGTTCATACATCCGGATATGTATGAGGTAGACACAATTCTTTAGTTAGTCTTGAATAACGTTCACAACTTAAATTAAAGGTTGGGCACCTCTATCTTGTTAAAGTTGTAGAATTCTTTTACTAGCATTTGAGTGGGATCAAATGAATATGATGAGTCTAAAATCATCGAAAGGTTTTCGAGTAAAAGAATCTAGTGCACTATGTGCATTGAATTGGATCACAATGAAATACTTTATCTAGAACTGTCACTAGATATAAGTCTTTTCATTAAAGAGGACAATCAGAGAGTCTATCTTAATCCTGAGATAAATGATGGACTTATGGTTGCAAGTGTTATCATTAGAGCTATCAATGAGTACAATTATATAGCATAGTCTATCCTCGATAGTTTGGTGGTATACATTTGTTAATCGATAGAGGACTTCATTTATAGATATGGACATCGTGGCTCCATTTATTAAATGAGAGTATAATATCATCATATGGATGTTTTGAGGTATTGGATATTAAATCTCAACGTTGAGTTTTCAATAATGATTATTGAAAACATGTCTTCTGGACAAGTCAAAGTATCCAAGTTCGAAATGTGATCATATGAGAAAATATGGTAACTTGGAGAGCTATAGGCAGTCTATGAGCTCTTGGCGATTACTGATATTATTCACGAGGATACACCATCTCCTATAAGATTGTCTAGGGTATGAATGAGAAACATCTCCTTATTCTATCTTTATTTAAGAGTTCAATTTTAGCTCTTTAGTGGAATGAGTTAAAATTAATATATTGGACCTAAGTGAATCATTTGTTGATTGTGATTAGGTTGTGTCTATTGAAGCTTAAATATAGATAGCCCGCCAAGATCCCCAATCCACACGTATTTGCATGGATCACTTGATATATTCTACCGGGCCGATTTAAGGGTCCATCTAGAATTGTTTTTAATATATCAACAATATAATATGTCTATTATTTAATTAATGGGCTGCACTATTATATTAATATATTAAAAGGAGACATGTGGGCTTGTTTCTTTTAGTAAGAATGGGTCTGGTTCACATGTGGGCTTTTATTTAAAGTCCAATGGATTAAATGAAATAAGAAAATAATATATGGCCTATTTATATAAGTGGGGCGGCAATGTGTATATATTAACCTAATATATTATTTTGTTTCATTGTTTTAATTAAATAAGAATTAGTTAATTTATTAATTAATTGTTTAATTAAGAAACAAATCTTTTTCTGATCAGGAAATATATTTCCTAAAGTTATACTATTGGTAGTAGTATATTAAAAAAAAAGATTTGTTTGATAAGAAAATAAATAATTAATTTTATTTATTTAATCAAATAAGAAGTCTTTTTATTTAGTCAATAAAAGAATAAAAATATCTATGAGTTAGATTAGGTTTTGAAGTCTAAAGGTTGATGGAAATTAGGGTGCAACACAAACTCTTTTTGGTATGTGATTTGCGGCAACCCTAGTCCATTTAGAGGAAGATTTCGGCAATCCTAAATAGAAGTGGAAGCAAAATTTAGGCCACCTATATAATTCCACATATAGAATTCGGCCAATATAGTTGATTGAATGATTCAATTTTTCTTCTTCTTCTCAATTCATAGAAAAGGATAATTTGTATTCTACTAAACATAAAAGAAAGAAGAGATTATTCTTTGATAGTACACTGATTGCTTGTTCATCAATAAGCTTGTGTGTACAACATCGAATTAGGTTCACGCGAGTTTCGATCATTAGATTGAGAACTCAAAAGTGACCGGAATAATTTTTGTCTTCTTTTGATTGTTTTGTGACTAACAAAAGAAAAAGAAAACTTTGTTTATCTATTCTCAGATTTGTAATTCAAAGAAAAAGGGAGACCACGCTCCTAGGCTCCCACGCTCCTAGGTGATTCACGTACGTGTTCGGATTGGAAGATCTCGCGGTACTGTTCACGATCACTGTTCACCGGGGGGGGGGGGGGGGTACTGTTCACGCGGTACTGTTCACGGGCATCAGAAAAGATTTTGCGGATTACCAATCGACGTAAGTCAATCGGATCACGCGTCAAGAGGTATTTAACTCTAACCGTATATATTTGAGTTTAATTAATTAAAAGGTTAAGGTTCAACTTTGAGAAAAAATTTAAAACCATACGAAATCTATTTTTCGTTTCTTCCGCTGCGTTTTATATCGATTTTTCCCTACAATTGGTATCAGAGCCTTGGTTGTACCTTTTAATTAATTAACGTATATATACGTGAATCTATTTCTTTTTTATTGTGATTATACATGTTTTAGAAAGAGATGGCACTCTAGGTATTCGCATATATAATTACATGTTGAATGTATGGATTTATATATTTTTTATAAAGTTAATTGTTATTGCTCGATTTTGGTCATAGAATTTCAATGTAATTTTTGTTTCGGATTTGTAACAAGAATGATGGTCTATTATCTCCATAATTCCTTCTTGGTAGTTGCTAGGGTTTTATTTTTTTTGTTTTGTATGTAAAATAAGTGCAGTATTTTTTTTTTTGTAATCAGGTGCAGTATTTGTTTTTGTAAATCTTACTGCAGTAAAATAAAAATAAAAAATTTGCTGCAGTAATTTATTCGTAATATGATATAATGTATTCGGGTATTGAAAATTCGAAGACATGAAGAAAAACGAAGCAACTGGAACTGAGAACGAGCACCGTGCGCACCCTAGGACTGGATTGGGCTGCTCATGGCAAGCCCAATCCTTGGTGGGCTGCGCACGGCAGCCTTGTGTGGCCTTATGGGCTGCGCAAGGCAGCCCCTTTGTGGGGTTGTGGGCTGTGCACGTCCATGGGAGGAGGCCGAGGGATGAGCGTATGGTTGATGGCCACCTGAAGATCTTGTATTCCTAACAATTGTAATTTACTTGCTTTTCTAGGATGGGTCAAAATTGTTGCTATTTAATTTTTGCTTAAATATTACAATATTTGTTGTTGTATGATAACATGGCATTTTAGAATAGGAGTGCCACTCATATATCTCTTTTGGTATGAACATGCATTGAATGATTTAGGTATCTAATTGGCATCTAGATAACTTGGTAAAAATTATTCTTTGGGATTTAATCACACGCCTTAAATAATTGAGTGGGAGAAGGTGTGCAAGAACGCCTATGGCCTCCAAGATTAGTTGAGTTTTATTATTTTTGGTAATCCCCCCAAGGGGCGTCCATAAATGGAATTTAACAATATACTTCCTTACAAGGATAGACGGATAGACTAGACAATTGACTTAAACGAAATCTACTCCCCAAGGAGAGATTTTCGTGAGAGAAAATTGAGGGTCGATATCTTGGTAACACACTCAATGTAATTTTATTAATATCCTCCCAAGAGTTCTTGTTAATAAAAATTACAAGGCTAAAATTAAAAACGCTGGTTATTTTGTTAACAATTAGGTGGGACCTAGTCTAACTAGTAAATAGTGTAAACTCCCAAAGGAGGCGTAATATTTATGGGTGTTGGATCACCGTTGAATTTTTATGATTGAATTATTTATTTTAATTCAAGATAAATTTTTAAAAGTGCTATTATCATGATTATTTACTTATATATTTTTTTGTTTTAATCAGAAATCATGACCCCATCACTTATGAACATCCTGAAAGATAACACCTTAACTGGAGATAACTACGTAACATGGAAAAGGAAAATTGGGTTGTTGCTGCAAAGTGAAAAACATAAGTTTGTACTGACCACTCATAAACCACCCTTTCCTAATAATGAATCTAATGTGATGCAAAGAGATGAGTATGAGCAGTGGAAGACTTCTGATGATATGGCAAAATGTTACATTATGGCCACTATCTCCGACGTGTTGCAACAGCAACATGAAGGAATGGAGTCTGCTGCTGATATAATGATGTCTCTAGAGGAAATGTTTGCTATGAGGTCTAGGAAGACTAAGAGAGAGGCAGTGACTGCTTTTATGAATCTTAGGATGAAACCTAGACAATCTGTGAAAGATCACATGATGAAAGTCATAGCACATCTCAATATTGCTGAACTAAATGGTGCTGAGATTGATGGTGAGACCAAAATTGATATGGTAGTTAACTCACTGTCAGATTCCTTTGATCAGTTCAAGTTGGACTACACCTTGAACAAAAAGGAATACACCTTGCAGGGCCTGATGCAAGATGTTCAAAGCGCTGAAAAGATCCTTGTGAAAAACAAAGGTCAAGAGATTCATTTGGTTGGTAAAGTTGCTACTGTTAAGACCCGTAAAAAAGTCAAGAAACAACAGAAGAAAAAGCAACTTGGGCCTACCAAGAAGGAAACCAAGAAAGTAACCAAGATCAAAGGGAAATGCTTCCTTTGTGGTGAAAAGGGATATTGGAAAAGAGATTGCCCAAAGTCCTAGAAAAAGAAGGAAGAAGGTAATGTTAATTATCTAGAAACATGTTTTCTGGCAGATTCTACTGATTCTTGGATCATAGACTCTGGAGCCACTAATCATGTTTGTTATTCCTTGCAGGGGTTTCAGGAAAAGAGAAGGTTGAATGAAGATGAAGTCAATTTGCGCTTGGGCAACGGAACGTTAGTGTCTGCAAGTACAGTGGGAGATATTAGAGTTATTTTAGATTCTAGTAGGCATTTAGAGTTAATAGACGTTTATTATGTACCTCAATTCAAGAGGAATTTAATTTCAGTTTCTTGTTTAAATAAGTTTGGATATTCGGTTACTTTTAATAAAACTTTTATTATTAGTAAGAATGACAAAGTTGTTTGCAAAGGTACATTGGAAAACGGTTTATTCTTTTTGCATAGAAATATCTCTCACTCGTTAGACACAGAAATAACGGAACCTAATCATAAAAGAGTAAAATTATCAAAAGATGAAACCTATCTTTGGCATTTACGCCTAGGTCACATTAACCTTAATAGGATTAAAAGATTGGTATGTGACGGACCTTTAAGTGACTTAAAGGTTGATGATCTGCCAACTTGTGAATCTTGTTTGGAAGGTAAAATGACCAAAAGGCCGTTCAATACCAAAGGTGCAAGAGCCACTGAATGTTTAGGACTAGTACACAATGATGTATGTGGTCCTATGAGCATTCAAGCTAGAGGTGGATATGAGTACTTCATCACCTTCACAGATGATTACTCAAGATTTGGTTACGTGTATCTCATAAGACATAAGTCGGATGCATTTGATATGTTCAAAGCATTCAAAGCTGAAGTAGAAAATCAGCTTGAGAAACATATAAAAATCTTGAGATCTGATCGTGGTGGAGAATATCTATCTGGAGAGTTTCAGCAATATCTTATTGATAATGGGATAGTTTCTCAGCTTTCTGCACCAGGTACACCTCAACAAAATGGGGTAGCAGAAAGGAGAAATATGACTCTTTTAGAGATGGTTAGATCAATGTTGAGTTATTCAACACTTCCTATTTCTTTTTGGGGATATGCTCTACAAATAGCAATATATATTCTAAACGATGTACCATCTAAATCTGTCCCTAAAACCCCACATGAATTATGGACTGGGCAAAAGCCTAGTTTACAACACATGCGGATATTTGGTTGTCCTGCACATGTGTTGAAAGGAAAGACAGAAAAGATGGAGTCCCGTTTGAAAACATGTATATTTGTGGGGTATCCAAAAGGAACTAAAGGATATTATTTCTATAGTCCTTCTGATCTAAAAGTATTTGTTTCAACAAATGCTTCATTTCTAGAAAAGGACTATATGAATAATTTTGTGCCCAAAAGTAGAATTGTCTTGAATGAGATGTCAGGAGATACAATTCCACAAGAGGTTTCACAACCCATCCCAATTGTAAGTTCCACTCCAACACAAGATCAACAACCTACCATTCCTCGTCGTAGTGGGAGGGTTAGAACACAACCCGAAAGATATATCGGTCTAGGAGTATCTGTTGAGAATCTCTCGGACGACGATGATACCTACACGTACAAGGAAGCTATGGAGGATGTTGATTGTCATCATTGGCAAAAGGCAATGCAATCCGAGATTGAATCGATGTTCAATAACAAAGTCTGGTCCCTTGTAGACTTGCCTAAAGGGATAAAACCCATTGGGTGCAAGTGGGTATACAAGAGGAAAATAGGTATGGATGGTAAGGTGGAAACCTTTAAAGCTAGACTAGTAGCTAAAGGTTACACACAGAAAAAAGGTATCGATTATGAGGAAACCTTCTCACCTGTGGCCATGCTTAAATCCATTAGGATACTCTTATCCATTGCAGCATCTCTAGACCTAGAGATTTGGCAAATGGACGTCAAGACAGCTTTCCTTAATGGAAGTCTTGACGAGAGCATCTACATGATGCAACCAGAGGGATTCATTGAAAAAGGCCAAGAAGAAAGAGTATGCAAGTTGCAAAAGTCCATATATGGACTAAAGCAAGCATCCAGATCCTGGAACATAAGGTTCGATCAAGCTGTAAAGGGTTTTGGATTTATTCAAAACCCTGACGAACCTTGTGTATACAAGAGGATCAAAGGCGACAATTTGGTTTTCCTCATTCTTTATGTTGATGATATACTACTCATTGGAAACGATGTAGGGGTATTGACATCAGTGAAAAAATAGTTAGCAAAACAATTTGATATGAAGGACTTAGGAGAAGCAAGTTATATTCTTGGTATCCAAGTAATAAGGGATAGAAAGAATAGAACGATTGCATTATCCCAAGCTTCATACATTGATAAAATCTTGTCTAGATTCACCATGCAGGATTCCAAGGAAGGTATGTTACCTTTTAGACATGGAATCAAACTTTCTAAGGGTCAAGCACCTAAGAATGTGCATGAAGAGCAATTCATGAGTAGAGTTCCATATGCCTCGGCAATTGGAAGTCTCATGTATGCAATGCTCTGTACTAGACCAGATATTTGTTTTGCTGTTGGCATAGTTAGCAGGTTTCAATCGAAACCTGGTCCTGATCATTGGACGGCAGTCAAGCATATTTTCAAGTATCTCAAGAGAACTAGAGATTATATGCTTGTATACTCTAGAGGGGATTTAATTCCCGTTGGGTATACAGATTCTGATTTCCAGTCGGATTCTGACTCCAGAAAATCCACATCAGGATCTGTGTTTACCATTGGAGGAGGAGCAGTCATATGGAGGAGTATCAAGCAATCTTGTATTGCTGATTCCACCATGGAAGCTGAGTATGTTGATGCATGTGAAGCTGCCAAACAGGCTGTTTGGCTCCGCCAATTCTTGATTGACTTAGAAGTGGTTCCTAGTACGAATAAGCAGATCACTATACACTGTGACAATAGTGGTGCAGTGGCTAATTCGAAAGAACCAAGAAGTCATAAGAGAGGTAAACACATTGAAAGGAAGTATCACCTTTTGAGGGAAATTGTTCATAGGGGAGACGTGACGATCACCAAAATCGCGTAAGCAGAAAATCTAGCGGATCCTTTCACAAAGGCTCTACCTCAGAAGAGCTTTGATGGACATCTAGAAAAAATGGGAATGAGAGATATGACACACTTGCTATAGAGCAAGTGGGAGCTTGTTAGGATTATGCTCAATGGCAAGAGTGTAATATTGTAATTGACAATCTTATCATATTAATAAAGTGAATTCTGATTCTTACAATTACTTATAGCATTTATTATTATAACTGTCAAGGTAAATAATCATAAGGTCAAAAGACTATGAGACATGAAGAATTGTTCATACATCCGGATATGTATGAGGTAGACACAATTCTTGAGGTAGACACAATTCTTTAGTTAGTCTTGAATAACGTTCACAACTTAAGTTAAAGGTTGGGCACCTCTATCTTGTTAAAGTTGTAGAATTATTTTACTTGCATTTGAGTGGGATCAAATGAATATGATGAGTCTAAAATCATCGAAAGGTTTTCGAGTAAAAGAATCTAGTGCACTAGGTGCATTGAACTGGATCACAATGAAATACTTTTATCTAGAACCGTCACTAGATATAAGTCTTTTCATTAAAGAGGACAATCGGAGAGTCTATCTTAATCCTGAGATAAATGATGGACTTATGGTTGCAAGTGTTATCATTAGAGCTATCAATGAGTACGATTATATAGCATAGTCTATCCTCGATAGTTTGGTGGTTACATTTGTTAATCGATAGAGGACTTCATTTATAGATATGGACATCGTGGCTCCATTTATTAAATGAGAGTATAATATCATCATATGGATGTTTTGAGATATTGGATATTAAATCTCAACGTTGAGTTTTCAATAATGATTATTGAAAACATGGCTTCTGGACAAGTCAAAGTATCCAAGTTCGAAATGTGGTCATATGAGGAAATATGGTAACTTGGAGAGCTATAGGCGGTCTATGAGCTCTTGGCGATTACTGATATTATTCACGAGGATACACCATCTCCTATAAGATTGTCTAGGGTATGAATGAGAAACATCTCCTTATTCTATCTTTATTTAAGAGTTCAATTTTAGCTCTTTAATGGAATGAGTTAAAATTAATAGATTGGACCTAAGTGAATCATTTGTTGATTGTGATTAGGTTGTGTCTATTGAAGCTTAAATTTAGATAGCTCGCCAAGATCCCCAATCCACACGTATTTGCATGGATCACTTGATATATTCTACCGGGCCGATTTAAGGGTCCATCTAGAATTGTTTTTAATATATCAACAATATAATATGTCTATTATTTAATTAATGGGCTGCACTATTATATTAATATATTAAAAGGAGACATGTGGGCTTGTTTCTTTTAGTAAGAATGGGTCTGGTTCATATGTGGGCTTTTATTTAAAGTCCAATGGATTAAATGAAATAAGAAAATAATATATGGCCTATTTATATCAGTTGGGCGGCAATGTGTATATATTAACCTAATATATTATTTTGTTTCATTGTTTTAATTAAATAAGAATTAGTTAATTTGTTAATTAATTGTTTAATTAAGAAACAAATCTTTTTCTGATCAGGAAATATATTTCCTAAAGTTATACTATTTGTAGTAGTATATTAAAAAAAAGACTTGTTCGATAAGAAAATAAATAATTAATTTTATTTATTTAATCAAATAAGAAGTCTTTTTATTTAGTCAATAAAAGAATAAAAATATCTATGAGTTGGATTAGGTTTTGAAGTCTAAAGGTTGATGGAAATTAGGGTGCAACACAAACTCTTTTTGGTTTGTGATTTGCGGCAACCCTAGTCCATTTAGAGCAAGATTTCGGCAATCCTAAATAGAAGAGGAAGCAAAATTTCGGCCACCTATATAATTCCACATATAGAATTCGGCCAATATAGTTGATTGAATGATTCAATTTTTCTTCTTCTTCTCAATTCATAGAAAAGGATAATTTTTATTCTACTAAACATAAAAGAGAGAAGAGATTATTCTTTGATAGTACACTGATTGCTTGTTCATCAATAAGCTTGTGTGTACAACATCGAATTAGGTTCACGCGAGTTTCGATCATTAGATTGAGAACTCAAAAGTGACCGGAATAATTTTTGTCTTCTTTTGATTGTTTTGTGACTAACAAAAGAAAAAGAAAACTTTGTTCATCCATTCTTAGGTTTGCAATTCAAAGAAAAAGGGAGACCACGCTCCTAGGTGATTCACGTACGTGTTCGGATTGGAAGATCTCGCGGTACTGTTCACGATCACTGTTCACGGCGGGGGTACTGTTCACGATCACTGTTCATATGGGTACTGTTCACAATCACTGTTCACGCGGGTACTGTTCATGGGCATCGGAAAAGATTTTGCGGATTACCAATCGACGTAAGTCAATCGGATCACGCGTCAAGAGGTATTTAACTCTAACCGTATATATTTGAGTTTAATTAATTAAAAGGTTAAGGTTCAACTTTGAGAAAAATTTTAAAACCATACGAAATCTATTTTTCGTTTCTTCCGCTGCGTTTTATATCGATTTTTCCCTACAGGATGTCCAACCCATCAAAGGATTTTCCCAGTTTTGTGTCGATGTAAAATTGATTTTCCACTTCCCTCATATTCTAGATCCTTGCTGAGTAAATTACAACCCTCTGACGGAGATGTTCTTCGGGAATCTCGAAGACCAAGCCGATCTCGCCAGGCTTGAGCTGGACCAATGCGTCTGATGACAATGGTCTGGAGAGAGGGCAAACGATGCCTCACATGGTGCCACCGTCGCTCCATATCCGTTGCAAAGAGTGAGCCATCTTCAAACCAAAGAACATCCACCAATCTTTAAACCAAAGAACACCCACCAAGAAAACACCATCATCATCAATTTTCTAGAAATCATCACCATCGCCCACTGTCAAACATAACCAAAACCTAAACCCAAACCCAAACCCAAACCCAAACACAAACACCACCCCTAAAATCAACCATCAACACCCACCGTCAAACTCAACCACCAACACCCACGGCCACAATCACACCAACAAGAACATCCATTCTAGCCACACCCAAATTCTTCTTCAGTCCAGACCATCTCTGCCCTCCTTGATTGTGGTTTTCCTTGTTTCCAAAGTATGTTCGATTAAAAAAACAGTAATAATTCGATTAAAAAAATATAAACAGTAATAATTAATTGGTGGGCCCATAAAAAATGAAAACAAAAAGCTGAGAACACTTTTAAGTTGTTTTCATTACACACACTTTTTTATACTTTAACTTAAAAAACTGATTTTATTGTTTTTGTTTTCTTTTTCTTGGAAACACGCCACTGGACAAGGTTTTAATGTTTTTAGATTAAAAAAACGAAAAACCTGTTTTGGGAATGACACCGAACATGCACTTAGTTTCGGGAATTTGAAATCCCACTGATCCATTAATAAAAGCAAGAGAAATGCTAAATCCACTCTCTCAACCCACTCTCGCAATCCTCAACTCACTCTCCCAATCCACTATCTCTTCTTTCTTTCTTTGACAAGTGTTAATATTTTACTTTTTGACTTAAAAGTTCAACCATAATAAATGGTTTATTTGTTTATATTATTTAAAACTCAAACAAAACATTCTTTTCCCAAATTATCTTTTTACTTTTTACAACTATAATTTATAATCTCTTTTACCTAATTAAAAAAACATTAAAAAAAATTTTTACTCCTAAACATCATTTATATTCCTTAAAAAATATAATTTATACCAAATATAATTTACAATCTATTTCTTCTAATTTTCTATGAAATCCTTTTGATTTTTTTTTAACTTCTAAACATCATTTATTCTCCTTAAAAAAACATAATTACTTAAAAAATAATTTATATTTCCATTTATTTCATTCAACATTTATTTAATATGAAAAATTGATTGCAAAAATCATTATACACAGTTACACACACATATATACATACAAATGTTTTTTTTAATTAGATAAAAGAGATTATAAATTATAGTTGGTAAAAAGTAAAAGGGCAATTTGAAAAAAATAATGTTTTGTATGAGTTTTAAATAATATGAACAGACAAACCATTTACTATGACTTAACTTTTAAGTCTAAAAGAAAAATATTAACAATTGTCAAAGAAAGAAGAGAGAGTGGACTGGGAGGGTGAGTTAAGAAAGTTAATTTAGCACTTGTCTAAAAACAATACTGATTATATCAGTGAAAAACACCATTGGGATGTTGTGGGTGGTTATTCTTTCCGTTAAAATATTATAACGAAACAAGAACAACTGAGATGGGTTGCTTAAGGAATTGAAGTTTCCTTAAAGAGGAATGAGCACACGTGTTAAGATGATTAATTAATGAATTTAGTAATTAGAGAACAGAGTTGATGAATTAAGTAATGTTATGGCATATTCTAGAAAAGCCATGCATGCTTTTGAGTTTTGATAGACTGTAGCCTAGCTGCCTAGGTTCTGCTACCTGGTTGTTGACTTGTTGTTGGACTGTGACTCTTTAAAGTCACGGTTCTTGTTATTCTACTGAATCTACAGATAACTAAACTTCGACCCTACTCTACTACCGCGAATCGGACAAAAACCTAAGTGCAACGGGATGCACCATGCATCCCCCACCTAGATGTTGCCATATGAGCAAAGTTACTTACATGGCAGCATCAGGATGGGCGATGCATGATGCATCGGATGCACCCAAGAATTTCTACTCGAATCAAGCCTGACTTATACCGGGCCAAAATTAAAATGTTCTAAAGGGGCGGACCCAGCCCGATCCAACTCGATCGTTAGGGGTCAACAACGTTTGTAACCAGGTCGGGAATCGATCAAACCACTATATCTCGACACACACTGGTTGGCCCGGTATTTATATAATTACTTTTTAAATATATGACAAAAAAAACAAAAATCTAATCTCTTAATTTAGGATTAGGTTAAAACAACTTAAATTTGTGACTTAAAGGTAAATCTTTAATATCTTTTACAGAAAAGTTTGCATATTATTTTAATAGCAATTATTAAATTCTGGTAAGTTTTTTTGAATAATCTGATAAAAACAATAGCAAGAGTTGCAATTGAGCTACTGTTGCCTTGAGAAAGAGAAGTAATAGGATGAAATGCCCAAAAGATTTTTTTTTATCCATTGAAAGAGTGTGATACTCGTTTTTTGTGTCGTCGGCAAATTGCGATTCAAAAAGATATTTATAAGAATTCCTATGCAGTGTGCTCTAAAGTTTGAAAACTAGTAAAGCGGCAAGCGAGTGTATCGCTGATTAAGCCAAAATTGTTATATATTTTGCCCCTCGTTCCTTATCCATTGTCTTGTTTTCGAGCATGTTTTCGTGTCTTATGGGGCTCGTTTATCATATTTGCAGGAATTAGATGTAATCCCGGTCTTGGAGAAGAAGGTGGAGAATTCAGAGGTAAAACCAACCAAATGAACAAGAAAGAAAGAAGCAGTGCACTGGTGAGTGCACGGGTACCCTTACCCGAGCACCATCCGCGTAATCCATGCTTTAGACCTTTACTGGTCAACACTAGAGAACCTACCCACTAACCGAAGATTAAAAATCTTCCAAAATTGACCAAGTGCTGACACACAATTACCGTGTATGCAATATCAAAACAAATTTATAAATTCCAAGATGGACTCTAACTGTATAAAACGAGTATGTGGCAAGCAGGAGTATCGTTCCTCAGAGATCGAGCTACAGTTATGACTAAATCTTACTCTAGTGATAAATGCTCTAAAAGTAAAGTGAAATGGTTGTTGATTTGAAATGAACTAAAATGTAAACTAAGTGCAAACTAACTAAAATGCAACTAAGATAATAGGTGAAAATAAATGATAAAAGGTCTAAGGAATTGATGGATCCATTAAAGTAAACAATGGGCAAGATGAAGTCTTATTAATGAACATTAGCCAAATGTAACCAATATAGAGTGTATAACTTGGTTGTATATCCCTTATGAGTTTCCAATCTATAGTGTACTGTATTGGCCACCCATAAGTGATTGTTCATGAATGTGCATCTACCAAAATAAGGGATTAATCTCTTTATAAAATCACCAATTCTAGAGGGTATAGAATTAATGCATAACCTTTCACAAGCAACCAACTTAGAGTGTATAGTATTGATTACCCACTAAAGATTAGATAGAGATTAAGATTAATAAATTCTGATCTCACTTGAGGAGGGTACCCTTATTCAATCCTTCCATTTAATTGAGCTTAAGAGAATCAAATAGAGTGTATACATAATTCTCTACTCAATATAACTTCTCAAATAATTTACTAAGAGAAGAGGGTACAATCTAAACAAATTATCTTTGAAATCAATTAAAACATTGAACGAAACATATTTGATAGATTAATATAAAAGATTAGAGTTCATTACAATACTCACAATTCACATATGAATCACATCAACCCCTTAGTGGGGATTTATCTACTTATCCCTATTACAAAAATTAAGCAAGAAGAAAGAGATATAAGAAAACCCATGGAAGAATTCTCCTTCTTTAAGCTTCAAATGATCTTCTTACTTCCTTTTGTTGAGTAGAAATCAAGAGATGGTGTGTGGGTTTTTAGATGTAAAAGGAGAGAGTGATTCCTAGATCTAAAGAGAGAAAATATGATATGAAATGGTATGTGGTCGTCTAGCTGACCTAACATAAGATTCTATATATAGGTTCCCCGAAATATGTCTGATTTTACTGACGTGGCTGCACCAGATGCACGTAGTGCATGGGTATAGCACGGGTAAGGTACTCATGCCTTACTCGTGCTATACCCGTGCAGTCTTCATCTTGCTTTCTGGTCTAGGCAATGTGCACAGGTGAGGTACCCGTGCAGTACCCGTGTAGTCTGGTCTTCTTACCTGGTCTGCTCCCTGGTTTGGACAAGTACACAGGTAAGGTACCTGTGCACTATGGCCTTCAAAAATCCTCTTTAGCACCAACTTGTCTCATTTTGATTCCGCTTCTTAATTTCTACCTAATGTTGATCGCACCAAAATTGTTATACATTTTGGCCTTCAATTCCATATCCTTTAGCTTGTTTTCGAGTGTGATTTTATGTCTAATTACTCTATTCTTTTCAATGCAAGCATTTTTAGTCAAAAAGGAGTTTGGGAGACAAAAATTAGCAAAAAGTGAGATTTGATAGAAAAATTGGCAGAAATTGTGAAAAGCTTGTGTAGCACATCCAACTTTGGAGAGCCATTTATTCCTCCTCAGATAGAACCACATTTCAGATTAGATATATTCGGAAAGCCCCGAGAGTCTAGTTTCCAGCGGTTTTTATGGATTGTGATTCCGAGTCTTCTAAAGGAAGTTATAGCTATTTTAGTGTCCGTTGCACCTTAATGCAAAGGTAACTACACGGGTATTACCCGTGCACTACCCTTGCAATTCAGCAAAACCTGAAAGTTGATCACTCGGGCATGAGCCAACTGCATGGGTACCTTACCCGTGCAGTTACCCATGCACTGCACTTTCCAGCACTAAAAATGATGGGTTTTAAGCAATTTTTAGAGGGGCAATGATGTCTTTTCAAGCCTATAAATACAACATTTTCTTGTTGAAAACTTTCTTTTCCACACTTTAAAACATCCACCATCTTCCAAGAATGAATTTTCTTCCATTTTTAACCTTAACCACTAACCTCACAGAACCTAACCATCACCTCATCTACTCAAGGACATTGGAGATTGGAATCAAGCTTCAAGAAAGGAGGAGTTTCCCAACATGGGTCTTCTCTATCTCTCTTCTCCAATTTATTTGCATGTATTTGTCATGAGTAGTTAAATATCCCACAAAGGGATTGATGTGAAAAACTTATGGATGTTGGGCTTTGTAATGAACTTTATATTTTCTATCAATCTATCTTATATGTTCTATTCATTGTTTTTAATTGGTTTCAAGAATGATTTGTTTTAGACTGTACATGACTCTCTTTGCAAGTTGTTTTAGGAATTATTTGAGTAGATAATTGAGTATACATGATGCTTGGTTCTCTTAAGTTCTTTTGAATGGGAGGATTGAACAAGAGTACATGACTTGAGTAAAATTCGGACATAATTAATCTCATCTCTATCTAATCTTTAATGGGTAATCAAAACTATATATCCTAGGATTGGTTGCTTGTGATAGATTAAGCATCAACACTATACATCCTAGGTTGGTGAATTTAACAAAGAGATTAGTCCCCTATTTGATAGATATTCACTCATTGCACAACCATTTGTAGGTGGCCAATACTATACATGATAGATTGGACACTCATAATTGGTATACAACCAATTCTATACATCCTAGGTTGGTTACACAAGATTTAAACACATTAATGAGAAGTTCCTATATTGCTCATTACTCACTTGTTGGATCCATCAATACCTTAGTTCACACTATCATATTTTAACACTAATTGCATGTTAGATTAACTAGTCTAATTGTAGTTGCATAGTAGTCATTAACTTTTCAACTCAACCATCAATCTTTACCTTATTTATGCTTAGGTTTAGTTTAATAGTAGTTAACTAGTTTTACCCATTTAGTTTCCCTTTCCCTGTGGACGATGCCCTTACTTGCCATTGTAATTGTTTTGTAAACATTTTGAGGCATTTGAGGTTTTATATAATTTTGAAGCATCTTTTCTAAAGACAAAAATACTCTCGTCAAAATGGCGCCGCTGCCGGGGAAAGGCGCCAATTAGGTGGCTAATCTTAGTTATCTAATTTGTTTCTTAGTTAGTATATTTAGTCTTTTTGTTTCTTTTTACTTCTTTTGGTATTTTTAATTTTCTTTGTTTCAGGACTTTATGGGATTCTTCATGCAAGATTCGAGGTCAAGCTATCAACCAATGAGCAGATCATTCGAAGATGAGATGAGAGAGCTCATGCGGGATGGTTGTCGTATCAACAAGGAAATTGTAGCATCTCATAAAGCAGCAGAGCAGAAATTCAACAAATATGTGCTACCTAGCTAGCCAGAACAAAGAATAGAGTCCGGTTTTGAGAGAAGTTTCAACACCTCTAAGATGGCATCAGGTCAAGACTACAAGACCATCTCATATCTACCAAGGGACGAGCCGCAAAGGAACCTTGAGGAAGATAAAAGCCAAATGTTGGAGGAGATGTGCAAGGCAATGATGGATGCCGGGAAAGAGCTAATGGCATTGATGGAGTTGTTGAAGAAGGAAAAGGATGCACTTTAGTTGAAAGTCGAAGAAGTCTCCCGAGAAAAAGAGGATATGAGGGAGGATTTTGAGATGAAAGTGCAACTCTTGAAAAAAGAGCTAGAAGGCAAAGAAGCCTTAGAAATTTCAAAGGTTGAGAAGCTCCAAGATCTAAACAAAAAGCTCATGCTTGAAGTGAAATCACTCAGAGTGGAGAATAGTACACTCATGAAAAACAATGAAGAAGTCTCCGACAAGAACAAAGAATTCGATGATCAACTGGAGAGACTTGAATTTGAAAAAGATAAAGCATTGGAGGTATTGAAAGAATCAGCAAGACAATCTGAAGAATTTATAGAAGAGAAGGCTCGAAAATCAAGAAACATGCAATTGGAGATCGAGCTACAAGCCAATGCTTTAGAAGAAGTTAAAGAAGCTCTCAGCAAGAAAGAGGATGCCCTTAAGATAGCAAAAGTGAAAGAGTGTGACTTCATAGTTCAACTAGACAAGGTGGAGAAGGAGGTTAAGGCATTACAAGCGAAGCAAGTCCAACAACTTCAAAATCACTCATCAAAAGAGAGTTCCTCTAACTTAAATCCTATTTGCTATATTTGTTCAAAAAGAGAGAATATAAGAGCTAACAATTGAAATTTTGATAGACTTAAGTGAAAAAAAGGACCTAGGAATAGGAAAATTCCACCTAGGGTAAAGAAAATATGGGTGAGGAAAGATTTGATTAACCAAGTAAAAATCATGGGAATTGAAACAATGGGAAACTTACCAAAATTTGTGTGGATTCCTAAGAAGAAAGAGTTTCCCAACTTGGTTAAGCCACCCTTAGCATCACATTAAATATTTTTGATGCATGAATTGCACAATCTATTTTTCATTCTTTAATCTTTTATTTCTCTCTCCCTTTATGTGTGAATTTGTGCTTGTTAATTAAGAAGAGAGGAAAAACTAGGTTTGGGGGTAAAATTTATAGTGGGATTGGTTTATTTTGTTTAGTTTGTTTCTTTTTAATAAAGAGCGGTGTTGCATGTTTAGGTTTGGCAGATGCATGTATTAAGAAAAAGTGAGCTTGCCTGAACTTTCTGATGTGTGTTCTAGTGTAACAGATGATCTATGGCTTCTAGAGGAAGCAAATTTTTACAGCTAGTGCTTTATAGCAAGGTTCTTTATCTCTTGGTAGAAAACAACAACAACCTGTGCGTTCAAAAGAGACAAGCAGGCCAAGAGTGCTCATAAAAATGGCAAGAGCCTCATGTTCATAGGAGACGCTGCAAGGAGGCAACCCACTTCAGTTTGACTTTCCTAAACTCATTTTTAAAATTTTAAACTATGTTTTTATCTTTTAGTTTATACATGCTTTCATGGAATAATGTTGGGATGGCTTGTGTGGAGTGATATTTGGATGAAATATTTTTGTGAACATATTGACCATATACTTGAAATCTTGCATTGATTGATTTATTCATTTTTGACGAGATGAGCCGAAGGCTAATTTTGAATACATATGTGAGTGTACATATTTTTAATTGTGAATATATAGTCCCACTCGGTTTGGGGGTTGTTTTTGATTACTCACATTTTGAATAGGTTTTGTACATATAGTGATACTCGGTTTAGGGGTCACCATGTCCCCACTCTGTCATTTTTGTTAAAAGAAATGCTTTTTTGTTGATTTGTGCTTGAATGTTAAAATTGCACTAATGCCTTATTTTATTATGAGCCAGTTTTTGAGTCTTTTATTTTGTTAGACATTGATTGTGCATGATTAGTGCCTAGGGTGTTGTGTTTTGAGTCGAGTTAGGTGCACGCAGCTAGGCCGGACTCTCTTGTCTTCAACATTGAGGACAATGTTGGGTTTTGGTTTTGGGCTGTAGATGCCTTGTGTCTATGTTTTTGTTTTGCGTGTTGTGTCAAGTGTCTATGTTTTTGTTTTGTTAAGAGTTTGCTCAAGGACGAGCAAATGTTTGGTTTGAGGTTATTTGATCGCACCAAAATTGTTATACATTTTGGCCCTCAATTCCATATCATTTAGCTTGTTTTCGAGTGTGCTTTAGTGTCTAATGGCTCTATTCTTTTCAATGTAGGCATTTTTAGTCAAAAAGGAGTTTGGGAGGCAAAAATTAGCAAAAAGTGAGATTTGATAGAAAAATTGGCAGAAATTGTGAAAAGCTTGTGCAGCACATCCAACTTTGGAGAGCCATTTCTCCCTCCTTAGATGGAACCACATTTCAGATTAGATATATTCGGAAAGCCCCGGGAGTCTAGTTTCCAGCGGTTTTTATGGATTGCGATTCTGAGTCCTCTAGAGGAAGTTATAGCCATTTTAGTGTCTGTTGCACCTCAATGCAAGGGTAACTACACGGGTATTACCCGTGCACTACCCGTGCAATTCAGAAAAAACCCGAAATTTGATCACTCGGGCATGAGCCAACTGTATGGGTGCTGCACGGGTACCTTAACCATGCAGTTACCCACGCACTGCACTTTCCAGCACCAAAAATGACAGGTTTTAAGCAATTTTTAGAGAGGCAATGATGTCTTTTCAAGCCCAGATCGTGCCCTAACCCCCCAAGCCTATAAATACACCATTTTCTTATTGAAAACTTTCTTTTTCCACACTTTACAACATCCACCCTCTTCCAAGAACGAATTTTCTTCTCTTTTTTAACCTTAACCACTAACCTCACAAAACCTAACCATCATCCTCATCTACTCAAGGACATTGGAGATTGGAATCAAGCTTCAAGAAAAGGAGGACTTTCCCAACATGGGTCTTCTCTATCTCTCTTCTCCAATTTATTTGCATGTATTTGTCATGAGTAGTTAAATATCCCACCAAGGGATTGATGTGAAACACTTGTGGATTTTGGGCTTTGTAATGAACTTTATATTTTTTATCAATCTATCTTATATGTTCTATTCATTGTTTTTAATTGATTTGAAGAATGATTTGTTTTAGATTGTACATGACTCTCTTTGCAAATTGTTTTAGGAATTATTTGAGTATACATAATGCTTGGTTCTCTTAAGCTCTTTTGAATGGGAGGATTGAACAAGAGTACATGACTTGAGTAAAATCCGGACATATTTAATCTCATCTCTGTCTAATCTTTAATGGGTAACCAAAACTATATATCCTAGGATTGGTTGAATGTGATGGATTAAGCATCAACACTATAAATCCTAGGTTGGTGAATTTAACAAAGAGATTAGTCCCCTATTTGATAGATATTCACTCATTGCACAACCATTTGTGGGTGGCCAATACTATACATGATAGATTGGACACTCATAATTGGTATACAACCAATCTTATACATCCTAGGTTGGTTACACAAGATGTAAGCACATTAATGAGAAGTTCCTATATTGCCCATTACTCACTTGTTAGATCCATCAATACCTTAGTTCACACTATCATATTTTAACACTAATTGCATGTTAGATTAACTAGTCTAATTGTAGTTGCATAATAGTCATTAACTTTTCAACTCAACCATCAATCTTTACCTTATTTATGCTTAGTTTTAGTTTAATAGTAGTTAACTAGTTTTACCCATTTAGTTTCCCTTTCCCTATGGACGATACCCTTACTTGCCATTGTAATTGTTTTATAAACATTTTGAGGCATTTGAGGTTTTATAAATATTTTTGACGGATCTTTTCTAACGACAAAAACACTCTCGTCAAATGCCTGCAATTATGATAAAAAAAGCCCCATAAGACACGAAAACTTGCTCGAAAACTAGACAATGGAAAAGGAATTATGACCAAAACATTTGGATTCCGAAATCCAAAAACAATTCTAGATGGACCCAGAAACTGGTCCAATAGAATATATCAAGTGATCCATGCAAGTTTGTGCGGATTGGAGATCTTGGCGTGCTATCTAATTTAATCTTCAATAGACATAACCTAATCACAATCAACAAATGATTCACTTAGGTATAATCTATTAATTTCAGTTCATTCCACTAAATAGCTAAAATTGAACTCTTAAATAAAGATAGAATAAGACAATATTTCTCATTCGTACCCTAGACAATCTTATTGGAGATAGTGTATCCTCGTGAAGAATATCAGTAATCGCCAAGAGCTCATAGATTGCCTATAGTTTTCCTAGTTACCATATTTACTCATATGACCACATTTTGAACTTGGATATTTTGACTTGTCCAGAAGCCATGTTTCAATAGATACTATTGAAAACTTAACGTTAAGATTTAATATCCAATACCTAAAATATCCATATGATGATATTCTATTCACATTTAATAAATAGAGCCACGATGTCCATATCTATAAATGAAGTCCTCTATCGATTAATAAATGAATACCATCAAACTATCCAGGATAGACTATGCTATATAATTGTACTCATTGAAAGCTCAAATGATAACACTTGTAACTATAAGTCCATCATTCGTCTCAGGATTGAGATAAACTCTCCGATTGTCCTCAAGTGAAAACTTTTATCCGTTGATGGTTATGGATAAAGTATTTCACTGTGATCATATTCAATGCACCTAGTGCACTAGATTTTTTTGCCCAAAGACACTATACTTTGATGATTTTAGACTCATCATAACACATTTGATCCCACTCAAATGCTAACAAAAGAATCTACAACTTTAACAAGGTAAAGGCGCCCAACCTTTATCTTAAGTTGTGAACATTGTTCAAGACTAACTAAAGAATTGTGTCTGCCTCATACATATCCAGATGTACAAACAATTCTTCATCTCTCATAGTCTTTTGACCTTATGATTATTTACTTTTGACAATTATAATAATTAAACTATAAATGTTATAAGATTTGTTAAACTAGAAATCACTTTATTAATATGAAAAAGATTGTCAAATACATCATTACACTCTTGCTATTGAGCATAATCCTAACAGTACACTCCACTCTTTGCAAATTGTTTGAGAAATCACTTGAGTAGAGAATTGGGTATACACTCTATTTGATTCTCTTAAGGTTAATTGAATGGAAAGATTGAACAAGAGTACACTCCTCAAGTCAAATCCGGATTTATTAATCTCAATCTCTATCTAATCTTAAATGGGTAATCAATACTATACACTCTAGGTTGGTAGCTTGTGAGAGATTAAGCATCAATTCTATACACTCTAGGTTGGTCATTTTATAAAGAGATTAATCCCTTATTTTGATAGATGCACATTCATGAACAATCACTTATGGGTGGTCAATACTATACACTCTTGATTGGAAACTCATAAGGGATATACAACCAAGACTATACACTCTAGATTGGTTACATTTGTCTACTGTTCATTATTTTGAGTTCATCTTTGCCCATTGTTTGCTTCATGGATCCATCAATTCCTTAGTCCATTTATCATCCATTTTCATCTACTAACTTAGTTACATTTTAATTAGTTTAAACTTAGTTGCATATTAGTTAATTTCCAAAGCAACAACTATTTTAATTTACTTTTATTGCATTTATTACTAGAGTAAAGATTTGATCATAATTATATCTTGATCTCTGTGGATGATACCTTAACTTGTCACACTAAATGTTTAATACATTTGAGTGTGTAGTTGCGGTTTTATAAATTTTTGTTTAGATATTGCATATATGACAGATGCGTGTCAATCGTCCACAGAGAGGTGTCATTCGTCGATCGTTTCATATTTTAGTGATTATTGAAAGCAATGTAAATAAGAATATGGAAAGGGTGAGAGTGGTGTGTGTGAAGTGTAACATGTTGTATGTGTGTGTGTATGTGTGTGAGAGAGAGAGAGAGAGACAAGAGCATAAAAATAAAGATAAGAAAAATAAGAGAATCTTGAAGGATGAGAATGGTGGTTAAATGAGATAAATGTAAAAATATGGTGGATATGAGAGAAGCCAGAAAATGAACACAAAAGGTACTCATGACCACTACAACATTCGCGCCACTCATAATAACTAACTACAACGACACTCCGAGCATGGGTTCAACCTAGCCTTAAGTACGACCTCTAGATATAGAAATGGGGAGAGTCGTCTATACCTCTAAAGCTACTCACCAAGAGTGTATCACATAAGCAACTACTAAGGACCGCATTAAGCATAAATATTAGAAAGATAGATGTAAGAACCTCATTTTTATGATTGGTTTATTTCATGACAAATCACATTGGGGATGTTTGTGTAACGGGTAGTATAGGTTCTCCAAGTGTGGTTTTCTCGAAGACATGCTTCTGGTTATCTCATGAGCTTCAAGAGGTAGTTCATTTGTGCTTAATTCTCTTTGAAGAGGTTTAGTTGCACACACTCACATCTCATGCATGTGTATTGACATGCATTTGTTGTTGCGCACACACACACTTACATGCATTTGTGATGATTATGCATTTGTTCCTTATTGCTCTTGTGTGCATTCTTTTCACAATCACACTTGCACTTCATTTCTAGATTTAAGTGTGGTTTGTGTTGTGTCCACGCTTGCACCATAGTGTGCTTATTTTAGCGCGTTGAGTGACCATTTAAAAAGGTCCCATTCTTCTCTTGTTTTGGTCTTTGGTCACATGTTTTTTCCATGAGTTTGGACATTCTTGTTGTTGTCCAAATCTAACATTTGGTCACTTATTTGACCATAACTCTCTCTACAGTCATCCAAATTATGCTTTGCTAATTGTAGTAGAAAGTAGACTTCCATACATTTCCAACGGTATTATTCAAAAGGTTTGGATGTCGTTTGGTCATGTTTTGAGCCCCTTGTATTTTGGGTCTCTCTGTTGCACGAGTTGTACACGGGTCCTTACCCGTGCAGTTACCCGTGCACTAATGATGAGTGCTTCGGGATAGTGCAACTGCACGGGTCCTTTACTCGTGCAGTTACCCGTGCACTGGGCAATTTGTTTTTCAAAACGTCGTAGTTTCACTTAGGTTTTCTATATATGTATTCTCTTCTCTCCCAATTCGTTTCTAGAGCTTCAAGAACCTATTTTTAAGAGAGAGAACAACCCTTAGAGAGAGAAAGCTTCAAGCTTTGTTCCTTGACTCTCCAAACTGTAAAACCCATCATCATCTTGCATATATAGCATCATTCAAGCATGGGTCTTCATTAATGTCTTTACTTGGTAAGTAGAACTCACATCCTTGCTCATTTATTGTTCTAGCTTATCAAGACATGTCATTTATTGCTTAGGTTAGCAAATCTTCATATTTATTGTATATCAATTGAAGTTATTACATGTTTGGGGTTTGTACTGTGATAGCTTGCATTTAGAACATATTTGCCCTTTAGCTAATTAGAACTCTTTGATTGCATTTGTTAATTGCAGTAATTGTCCTTGCTACTTTGTGTGACAACTTGTGCTGATATGGCTTTGTTTGATATCTAGATTTTAGACTTGCATATCTATATCTAGTTAGGTCTTTATGAGCATTCATATAGACATTGATATCTAGGATTTGTACTTAGTGTCATCTTTAATCTCTAGATAAACATTTAGTGTTGCCTAACATTAATTGCATTTTGAATATTCATATATTCACATAGGTTGTTAATCTCTTCTTTGAGAGTTAAGTCTTGTGACTACAAAGTGTAGTGCACAAGCAAGTGAAGTCTTGCAACCAAGGTGTGGTTGGCAAGAAAAGTGATCAAGGATTCACTATAAAGGCCCGTTGGGTAGTAGTGGTGGGTTAGTAACCGAGAATGGTATGACTAGAGGTCAACCTAGGTTGTAAACATCATTACAATAGTGGATTTGAGGATTGGTGTGGCTTGAAGGATAGCCCGTGGTTTTTCCCTTGTTGAAGGGTTTCCACGTAAAAATCAAGTGTGTTATTTAATTTCCGCATTTTACACTTGATTTTGTAAGTTTGCTTGTGAGGTGATTTTTAATATTGACTAATCAAGAAAAGTTGGTAATTAACATGATTAAAACCTATTCACCCCTTACGTTATTAGACCAACGCTTTAGTTTGAATTTTGAATAGAATTAGGATCAACCACCGACTGCTGCTCACATGTCACGTGTAAGCAACTACGAATGGAAGCATTAAGCATAAGAGAGGACCCTCGAGCACTACTCATAGAGAGTGTATCGTGCGAGCAATGACCAAGAGTCGCAACCATCGATTGCTACTCACTGAGAGAGTATGGCATGAGCAACTCCCAAGGGTCGCATAAAGCGTGTAGGTTCAAGAACCGAAACCCACAAAGGCATGGTGTGTGCTCTTCATGAATTCTACCCAAACAACCAAAAATACTCAAATCAATCCATAACATGCATTTCAGATAATCCATCGACATACTAGCAATCATGTGATATTTAATTAATCTACTCCTAAATTACGTTAATCTACTCCTAATCCCAATCATGGACACACACCAATTTCTACCCTACATGAACATGAATGTAAAGACAAGAGCTATCCTTAAACATGCATCAAGGAGTGTTGTCATGCCTACTTTAACACAAGTCAAGTGTCAAATTACAAAGCAATTGAATGGGACATAACTTGAAGAAATAAAATACAAGTCAATCAAATAAATGTAACTAGTGTTAGGTTTACATGTTTCTCAATTGGGGATACACATCAAAGAAGAAAATATCAAAAAGAATAGTAAAAGGAGAAACCCAATTGTCATCTCGAGTCTCCATCCTCCATTGAAGTTCTTCCTCCTCATAGACAAGGTAGGGTGCTCTTTCCTTTTGAATCTCCTCCAAAGATGGCTGGGTGAAGGTAGAAGTTGGTGGTGGAGAGGCAATCCATGGAGGAAAAACCTCCATGGATGCCTTTTGAAGCTCCTCTCTCTCATGATTTTGTGAAGAAGATGAAATGGAGAGGATTTGTGTGTTGAATGGGTAATTGAAACTTTGGTCGTGTGGCAAAGTGATGTATTTATAGGTTTGAAAGGCTAGGTCACGAATTAGGCTTGAAAAGACATATTTGCCCTTCTAAAAATGGCTGAAATTCGTCCCTAGGGCTGATCCCGTCAGATTCACGAATCGTAGTGCACGGGTAGTGCACAAGTATGGTTACCCGCGCAGTACCTATACAGTACCCGCACACTTCTGCGCAGCAGTCACTAAAATGGGATAACTCCCTCTAGAAGACTCGGAATCGCAATCCGTAAAAACCAATGGAAACTAGACTTCTGAGACTTTCAGAATATATATTGATCAAAACATGGTTTGATATGAGGAGGGAGATATGACCCTTTGAAGTTAGATGTTCTGCACGAGCTTTTTACGATTTCAGCCCGTTTTGCCTGAAAATGCCTGCATTGACTAGAATAGAGCCATTAGACATGAAAATACTCTCGAAAAAAAGCTAAAGGATATGGAACTGTGGACCAAAATATAGCACAATTTTGGTATGATCAAATACCCCAAAACAAACCTTTGCTCGTCCTCGGGCAAACTCAAGACAAACAAACATAGACTCAAGACAATACAAACACGACTCGATCTAAGAATTTTCCTATACACAAGCAAATAAATCAAAAGTCGCATTTCCAACCGGTAGTGAGTAAACAATGAATTTTGACGTGAACGTTTTTGTCGTTAGAAAATGTTTCTCAAAGAATTTGTAAAACCTTAACAATGCCTTAAAATGTTTACAAAACAAGTATGGTGGCAAGTAAGGGTATCATCCATAGGGAAAGGGAAAATAAATGGCTAAGACTAGTTAACTACTATTAAAGTAAAACAAAGCATAAAAAAAGTAAATATCAATGGTTGATTGGAAAACTTAATAACTATGATGCAAACTACAATTAGGCTAGCTAATCTAACATGCAACTAATGTTAAAAAGAAATATGATAGTGAGAACTAAGGTATTGATGGATCTAACAAGTGAATAATGGGTAAATCAAGAACTCTTATGAGTGTACATTAATCTTATGTAATCAACCTAGAGTGTATATAGTTGATTATATATCCCTCATAAATGACCAACCTAGAGTGTATAGTATTGGCAACTCAGTTGAGATTATCCTTCATAAATGATCAACCTAGAGTGTATAGGATTGACCACTCACTTAGGATTTTCCATGAATGCACATCTATCAAATTAAGGGACCAACCTCCTTATAAAATCACCAACCTAGAATGTATAGTATTGGTGCTTAATCTCTCACAAGTCATCAACCTAGAGTATATAAAATTGACCACCCATTTGAGATTAGATAGAAAATGAGATTGTTAAGCCCGAGTCTCACTTGAGGAGTGTACTCTTGTTTGACCCTTCCATTCAAATGAGCTTAAGAAGACCAAGTAGAGTGTATACCTAGTCAAATACTAAATTAATTCTCTCGATCAATTAGCAAAGAGAGTAGTGTACAATCAATGACAAACCAATTAAAGGAAGCAATTAAAATAATGAATGAAACATAATTGATAGATTTAATAAAGATAAAGTTCATTACAAAGCCCTAAGTTCATAAGTGTTTCACACTAATCCCTTAGTGGGATATTTAACTAATCATGACAAATACAAACAAATAATTAGGAGAAGAGAGATAGAGAATACCCATGTAAAGAACTCCTTCCTTCAAGCTTCAATCCAATCTCCAAGTGTCATTTGTTGAGTAGAGAATCAAGAAATGGATGTGAATGGGTTTAGATTGGGTAGAGAGATTCCTAGATCTAGGTTAGTGGTTAGTGATGTCAAAAGGGTGTGAGAGAGTGTTTTGGGTCGTGACTGTCTTCCTTTAGAAAATCAGAACAAGATATATTTATAGGGTGCCAAAAGTAGGTCTGAAACGTGCTGACTTGGAGAGTCTGGAACACGTAGTGCGCAGGTAGTGCGTGGGTAGGGTACCTGCATAGTGACCCGTGCACTGACACTTTAGTTGCTTCATTCTTTTGTTCTTTGGTAACTGCGCTGGTAGGACCCCTGCAGTACCTGCGATCTGGGCAATTTGGTCTTTTATGGAGGATTTCTGATCTCCAGTTCGTGGGTTGATGCACTGGTATGGACCAGCAAAATTTTGAAGATTGGGATTGTACGGGTAGGGACCCGCGCACCTACCAACGCACTGGAGACTTCCTTATTGCTTCCTTTAGCTTGTTTTTTGGCTCGAATTCTCCTATTTACTTCTACAAGACAAAAATTGGACATATTGTTTAAAAACATAATAAAAGAGCCCATAAGACACGAAAACACACTCGAAAACAAGATAAAGGATAAGGAATGAGTGCCAAAATATATAACAATTTTGGCGCAATCAGAGTGCATAAAAGAAATTCAAAAGAATGTTTTAATAAGTTTAGATTTTTTTTTCAACATACGTTTGGATTGATTTTCATTGTAGAGGGTTAAAAGCTAGCAAAATTACTACACTTTGAAGATATATTTGGAATTTTGAAGGGTGTACAAAACAAATTTTAATTAATAATTTAATAGATGGGTTGAGAAAGTAAATAGGTGTAGGGAGAAATTTTTTGGGTGGCAATTAAGCAACATTAATAATAAAAAGAAGGGTACGGATATTGATACCCATAAATATGAAAGTCCTTCTTTTAGAAGCTCTAGCCACTAAAGTCGTGAGTGTTTTCATACGAGTTACTAACTTTGCTAGGTTCTCATGTTCTATTTTAGTTTTGTTTTCGCTGTTAGAGTGTGTTCGACATGGATGCGGATGAGCTTGAAAGGTTGTGTAGTGCGTTGTCGATTAAGGAATTGGAAGGTCCGATTAAAACTCTAGATGAAGGGATGAAAACAAGTAAGGAACGAAAGTTAGTGCTATGCTTGGCGGGGAAGGTCCTGACCACAGCATTGGTGAACAAGGATGCGTTTATTTCGGTGTTCAATTCGATTTGGAAAGTTAGTAAAGGTTTTGAAATCGAGTGGGTGGAAGGGAATATTTTTACGTTCCAGTTTTTCAATATGGAGGATCGAAACCGAATTATTAATGGAGGACCTTGGAACTTTGATAAGGCTATAGTCGCTCTAGAGGAGTTGCCAATAGATGGTGACATATCTAATCTTGGTTTTAATAAAGTAGAATTCTGGATTCAAGTTCACAAGATACCACCTCTGTGTATGTCAGAGGAGATAGGTCTCTTCCTGTGTACTATGATTGGTGAGGTCAGGGAAGTTGACTTGGCCATAGCTAATGAAGATAACAAGCTATCTGAGAATTAAGGTTGACCTCATGGGAACTAGGAAAGTTTCTACAATGCTTCTTCGATACAAAAGGCTTTAGGACTACTGTTTTAAGTGCAGAAGGATCGGACACAGCATTCAAGAATGTCCGATGGAGGGGGATATAAAGGAGTTTACTTCGAAAGCAAATCACCGCTTGTGTGTGTGGCTTCGTACGGTGAGCCCTCACATGAAACACCTAAGTGGATATGGGAGACAAAAGAATTTTACCAGAGGAAAATATGTGATGCCTCCTGCAAAGGCAACTCAGATGAATGATCGTGCCTAAATTGTTGTTTATTTCGGCCCTCATTCATATTCTTTTGTCTCGTTCTTGTGTGTATTTTCTATATATTTTATGTCTTTTATGTCTAATAGACTCGTTTGTGCTAATTGCAGGCAATAGATGTAATTCGGGTGTTAGAAGCGTTTTGCGGTGGTTCCGGCAGAAAAGGGGCAAAAGGAAAGACAAAGGATCACAAGCAGCACTACAGTGCGGGTCAAGTGCGGGTCGCAACCGCACTCCAACCGCACTCCAACCACACTCATGCTCATAGCCGGGATGTGATACAGAAGAAGAGTTACAGTGCGGGTCAAGTGCGGGTAATCCAACCGCACTCCACCCGCACTCTTGCCAAAGCCAGAGAAGCTGAGTTGCACCTGACGTTAAAGTGCGAGTATAGTGCGGGTCATCCAACTGCACTCCACCCGCACTATTGCTGAAACCAGAGAAGTTGAATCGCACCTGAAATTAGAGTGCGGGTACAGTGCGGGTCATCCAACCGCACTTCACCCGCACTATTGCTCAAGACAGAGGCTTGGATTATGCACCTGACTGTAAAGTGCGAGTAAAGTGCAGGTCAAGTGTGAGTCAAGTGCGGGTAATCCAACCGCACTCCACCCGCACTATTGCCCAGATCAGAGAACTGAAGATGAAGAAAACCTTTACAGTGCGGGTAATTCACCCGCACTCCACCCGCACTCTGCGCGCAACAGCTTCTGGTTTCAAGCTTAAGTGACCTATTTTTCCATCCTCTATAAATAGAAAAGGATGGGAACGAGCCAAAACATCACCATACCTCCCAACACTTGTATTTTTAGCTAGAAACACATCTCCCTATCATCCAAACCATCTCTACTCAATCAAAGGCAACTAGGAGACTTGGATTCAAGCTTCAAGGAAGGAGATCAATCTTCAAGGGTTCTATCTACACTCTCTCTTAGTTTATTTGTTTGTAATAGAACATGAGTAGCTAAAATACCCCACTATGGGGTTGATGTTATTTGTTTGATGGATATTTGGGCTTTGTAAATAAACTCTATGTGTTATATTTATTCTATCTCTATGTTTTATTCCATTGCTTGAATTGATTTCCATTATTGATTTGCTTGGATACACCCTATTTGCATGATTGATTTGGATTACTTGAGTAGGCAATTAGGTTGTCTAATGCTCAATTGAATGGAAGGATTTCCGAAAATCCGGCTTTAAAACCATGCCCTTAATCTAATCTTGAATTTGTGGCTTTCACTATACATCCTAGGTTAGCCACTTGTGAGAGAATTAGAAGCCTCCACTATACACCAGGTTGGCTACTTTAGTGATTCTACGAGAACTAACCTTCGAGTAGAATTCGGTTGATAACCTAAAGCCTCATCCAATCTCAAACGGGTGGCCTTCACTATACATCCTAGGTCGGCCACTTGTGAGGGAATTGGAATCCATCACTATACATCCTAGGATGGCTACATTAGTAATAGGTTGAGCCATAGCTAGATAGATGAGCATTCATGGAACAAGTCCCAATTGAGTAACTAGCCACTGTTGGTTGCTTAGGAGGGATTAATCTCTAGTAAGAGGTCTTCGCTATACACCCTAGGTTGACCTCTTGCTATAGATATATACCAACACTATACACCCTAGGTTAGTTACATTTGTCAAAACGTGCATAATTGAGAGTTTGTTGCAATTGCCCCAATATTCACTTACGAGTCCATCAACTCCGTAGTTCCATCATCATTCATTCATCACTCTGTTGTCATCCCATTTTATTTGCTTTCATAGTTTAGTTTATATTGTATTTTCATTTACCATCACTTTACTTTTATGCATACTGGTTATATTAATCCTAATCTTATCACCGCTACCCCGATCTCAGTGGACGACACCCGTGCTTACCGTTTTACTTGTATTTCTACTTATGAACGCATCGCATAGGTTTTATAAATTGTTTTGACGGACGGATTTCTGACGGTAAAAACCTTCTCATCAAATGGCGCCGCTGCCGGGGATCGGTGTGCGTAGTAGTGATTAGATTAGTCTTAATATTATTAGTTTATTAGTTGTTTTTAGTTTTGTTAGTTTATTTTTATTTCTTTGGTAGTTTTCGTTTTTGCTTGTTTCAGGACTCTATGGATTCCTTTTGGCAAAATTCAAGGTCAAGCTACGAGCCTAACGAGAATGCCTACATCTCGTCATTCCAGTCAAATTCCGTTGAAGATCAACTAAGAAATTTCATGAAGAATCATGTGCGGGAGACTGAGCAGATGATAGCTTCTCAACAAGAGACTCAAGCCTTCATAGAAGAGAAAACCACCCAAATGCTCGAATCCGCCCAGCAGTCCACCCCGGTAAATCAGAGTTGTTTCCAAGTTAAAGCAACCAAACCGGTGGATTCCTCCAATTTCTCAAAAGAAGACATGTATAAGCTCCAAATCGAATTTGAAGTGGAGCGAAGCAAGAGAATGGACGAGATGGACATGATGATCAAGATAAACCAAAAGCTTATGAGCGTGAGCACAGAGCTAGTGTTAGAAATGGGTGTGTTGAAGGAAGAGAATGAAGCACTTCAAGAGAGAGAAGCCTTGGGAATGGAAAAGGCAAGTAATCTCCAAGATTTGAACAAGAAACTATTATATGAAGTGAAGATGCTTAAAGTTGAGAATGGTACTCTCAAGAAGACCAATGGCGAAGTCTCCGACAAGAACAAAGAATTAGAAGAACAAATTGAGAGATTTGAAGCCGAGAAGAGTACCGCATCGAAGGATTTGGAGAACTTAGTGAGGCTATCAAAAGATTTTGAAGATGAGATAGCTCACAAGTCAATGAAGATGCAAATGGAGGTTGACCAAAAAGCCAATGCCTTAGAGAAAGCACAGGTAGCACTAAGCAAAAAGAAGAAGGAGGTCAAGGTGTTACAAGTAAAACAAATCAAACGTCCTTAAGACCACGAATCAAAGGGGAGTTCCTCTAACTCTAATGTCTTTTGCTATGCATGTTCTAGGATAGAGCATTTTAAGGCTAAAAGTTACAAGCCAAATCAACATAGGAAAACTAGAGGTCCTAGGAATAGATGGAGTCCACCTAGGGTCAAGCAAATATGGGTAAGGAAAGACCAAGTGCACTTATATAGAAACATGAAAAAGGAAAAGATAATGAAGTCACCTAAATTTATTTGGGTAGTTAAAAATAGAGAATTTCCTAACTTGGTCAAACCACCCTCAGAGGACCCTAGCCTCTCCATGAATGCATCCCATTGAGTAATTTTGATGCATGTAGTTAGTTTTATGTTTTATGTTGTTTAAATTCAATAAATTGTGATGTTGGGATAGTTTGGTTAGAATGTTATATTTTGTGGATATTTGCACATTGAATTTATTGATTATATTGGTGGATGAAAGAGCCGGAGGCTCTTGTGCAAGTATGAATGCATGTGCTTTATATTGTTTAATTTGGTTTGGGGGTTGTTCATGCCCCATTCCGTCAGTTTTGATAAAATGCATGATGTTAAGCTTGATTTGTTCTTCAATGATATATTGCATGAATTGCCTTTATTTTGTGAGCCTTGTTTGAGTCGTTTTTATTTTATTGGGGGCATTGATTGTGTTTGATTAGTGCCTAGGGTTGTTTGAGTCATGTTAGGTGCATGCCGCTAGGCCGGATTCTCTTGTCTTCAACATTGAGGATAATGTTGGGTTTTGGTTTGGGGGTGTAGACGCCTTTTTCAGTCGTCTTTTGTGTCTTGAGTCATTTTTCATTTTTTGTGTCTTGAGTCATTTTTGTGTCATATTTTCGAAAAAGTTGCTGCTTAGCCAGAATTTTGAGCTTATTTAGCTTGGTGAGATACTAGGAGCATAGTGTTTGTGGCGAATGTGTGAATGCTTTGTGTGCTTATTCAATAACTCTTAGTCACTTTAGGGGTCTCACTTGCACTTCATGGGCTAGTCTCATCTTCTAGTGTCCAAGTTTAAGGAACTCGGTGCTCAAGTGCCTTGTTCTAATAGTGGAGATTTCCCTTGTGAGGTCACAAACACAAGCCAAAAGCTTGTATATTTGAGGGAAAATGTTTTTCAAATCTGTAAACACTATTCAAACATCATGCATAGTCTCACTACATCAAAAATCATCATTTGTCATTGAACATGCATCATATATGTGGACTGCTTGACGGAAACTTTTATTCCCTTGATAGATTGATCCTTTGAAGTGATATTAGGCAATGTGTATTTTAGCCACTCAAAAAGAAAGCCTAAATACTTCCCATTCCCGTAATATGTGTGCTCCCAAGCCAATTTTGAAGCCAAACACATATAGACTTTTCCATTCTACACCCACGTTATCCATAACCCAAGCAACCTAAACACTTAGCCAACCCTCTCTTAATTGATCTTGTTGAGGCTTAGGAATGTAAAGTTGTGCTTTAATTTGATAAATGGCTTGTACCTAGGCAAGAGTAATGAGTTGTGAAAATGTGCATAGTAAAAAGGCATGAAAAGAAAAGAAAAGAAAAGAAGCAAAAAGTAACAAAAGAAAAATATGCTTCAAATGCCTTGTGTAAATTATAAATGCTACTCAAACAGGTAACATGAGTAGTTAAAGATTGCACGTAGAGTCTAATTGTATGCCTGGACGCCATATTGTATTTGGAAGTGGAGTTGCACGAGAAATTAAATGCTTAAGCGTAGAATGTATTGCCTTAACTTGGTTGATTAGTGCTTGTGCCTAAATTCTCATTCTTCTAATCACCATTCACCGTGGCCATGTTACAACCAAATGGAAAGACAAAGGATCACAAGCAGCACTACAGTGCGGGTCAAGTGCGGGTCGCAACCGCACTCCAACCGCACTCATGCTCATAGCCGGGACGTGATACAGAAGAAGAGTTACAGTGCGGGTCAAGTGCGGGTAATCCAACCGCACTCCACCCGCACTGTTGCCAAAGCCAGAGAAGCTGAGTTGCACATGACGTTAAAGTGCGAGTATAGTGCGGGTCATCCAACTGCACTCCACCCGCACTATTGCTGAAACCAGAGAAGTTGAATCGCACCTGACATTAGAGTGCGGGTACAGTGCGGGTCATCCAACCGCACTCCACCCGCAGTATTGCTCAAGACAGAGGCGTGCATTATGCACCTGACTGTAAAGTGCGAGTAAAGTGCGGGTCAAGTGTGAGTAAAGTGCGGGTAATCCAACCGCACTCCACCCGCACTATTGCCCAGATCAGAGAACTGAAGATGAAGAAAACCTTTACAGTGCGGGTAATTCACCCGCACTCCACCCGCACTCTGTGCGCAACAGCTTCTGGTTTCAAGCTTAAGTGACCTATTTTTCCATCCTCTATAAATAGAAAAGGATGGGAACGAGCCAAAACATCACCATACCTCCCAACACTTGTATTTTTAGCTAGAAACACATCTCCCTATCATCCAAACCATCTCTACTCAATCAAAGGCAACTAGGAGACTTGGATTCAAGCTTCAAGGAAGGAGATCAATCTTCAAGGGTTCTCTCTACACTCTCTCTTAGTTTATTTGTTTGTAATAGAACATGAGTAGCTAAAATACCCCACTATGGGGTTGATGTTATTTGTTTGATGGATATTTGGGCTTTGTAAATAAACTCTATGTGTTATATTTATTCTATCTCTATGTTTTATTCAATTGCTTGAATTGATTTCCATTATTGATTTGCTTGGATACACCCTCTTTGCATGATTGATTTGGATTACTTGAGTAGGCAATTAGGTTGTCTAATGCTCAATTGAATGGAAGGATTTCTGGAAATCCGGCTCTAAAACCATGCCCTTAATCTAATCTTGAATTAGTGGCTTTCACTATACATCCTAGGTTAGCTACTTGTGAGAGAATTAGAAGCCTCCACTATACACCCTAGGTTGGCTACTTTAGTGATTCTTTGAGAACTAACCTTCGAGTAGAATTCGGTTGATAACCTAAAGCCTCATCCAATCTCAAACGGGTGGCCTTCACTATACATCCTAGGTCGGCCATTTGTGAGGGAATTGGAAGCCATCACTATACATCCTAGGATGGCTACATTAGTAATAGGTTGAGCCATAGCTAGATAGATGAGCATTCATGGAACAAGTCCCAATTGAGTAACTAGCCATTGTTGGTTGCTTAGGAGGGATTAATCTCTAGTAAGAGGTCTTCGCTATACACCCTAGGTTGACCTCTTGCTATAGATATATACCAACACTATACACCCTAGGTTGGTTACATTTGTCAAAACGTGCATAATTGAGAGTTTGTTGCAATTGCCCCAATATTCACTTACGAGTCCATCATGTAAGTTCCTCATATTTTGATTGGCTTATTTCGTTGACAAACCACATTGGGGATTATTCTTTGTAAGGGTATTTTAGGCCTCTTGAGTGTGATCAAGCTTCAAGGACATCATCTCTCTCAAAGAGCACTTCAAAGGTATCTCACTAGTTTAACTTTCTTTGAAGAGATCTAGTTGCACACACTCACTTGCATGCATTATGTTCCTATCTTCATGAAATTGAATGATGTATTGTATGCCTCTTTTCACACTCCACACTTGCACATTTTGCACATCTCTTAGTGTGTTGAGTTTGCCCAGAAAAGAGCATTTCTTCTTTTAGCGCGGCCTAGACCGCTTGGCAAGACATGCTTGCACCGCGGCATACAGAGCGGTATACCTCAGCAGGGTCATGCTCCCTGTACCGCTTCCTGTACACTTGAACGCAAAGCTACCCAAGTCGGGTTGTTGTCCAGTAGGCCTCTGTTGCCCATACCGCGGCCTGTGCACCTGCATGCACAGCGCCCTGCACCGCGTTGTTGTCCAGACGGTGCACTGCTGTGTGTACCGCGGTATTGACGGGATTTTGTGCCCTAAGTTCAAAACGACGCTGTTTCAACTAGGGCTCCCTTATATAGGCTCTATCTTCTTCCTTGCTCGTTTTGATGAGTTCAAGAAGCCATTTTTGATAGGCTAAGCTTCCCTTAGAGAGAGAAACTCCCAAGAACTCATCTTTACTCAACCAAACACAAATCCATGTGCATTTAACCTCTTCAAGCATTATCTCATCATGGATTCTTCTTGCTTTCATTGACTAGGTAACTTGAACATGCCCTAAATCTCTTTGTATTTATTTATGTTCTTGTTTGCCTAGGGTTAGCTCTTTTATGTGATTTTATTGCATATCTTTATGTTTATTGGCATTTATAACATGATTGAGTTGTTGTGTGTTGGTTGAGAGCCTTGTTCATTAATAGCTAGCATTTAGGACGATTTTACCCTTCTAGCTAAATCTTCATGCATTTGAATTTAGATATTGATATCTAGGATTTACATTTATTGACATCCTTAAATCCTTAGATAAGCATTTATTGTTACCTAGCATTAATTGCATACTTGAATATCTTTTACATATTCACTTAGGTTGTTTAACCTCTTCATTGATTGTTAAGCTTTGTGACTAAGAGGGTTAGTGCACAAGCTTGTGGTCAAGAATCACTATTAAAGGCCCGTTGGGTAGAGTGAAAGGGTTAGTGACCAAGTAGGTGTGACTTGAGGTCAACCTAGGTTGTAAACTTTCGTTCAAATAGTGGATTTGAGGACCGTATGTGGCTAGAAGGATAGCCCGTGAGTTTTGCCCAGTTGGAGGGTTTCTCACGTAAATCAATCCTTGTATTTTTATTGTTTTCCGCATATTTATGTTGGATTGATTGATTGTTAATATGGAGTAGGATTATTAAAATTGATTAAGTCGAAAAGTTGGTAATAAATCAACTAAAACCTATTCACCCCCCCCCCCCCCCCCTCTAGGTTGTATTAGACACACTTTGTGTATTTTCACATCAACTCCGTAGTTCCATCATCATTCATTCATCACTCTGTTGTCATCCCATTTTATTTGCTTTCATAGTTTAGTTTATATTGTATTTTCATTTACCATCACTTTACTTTTATGCATACTAGTTATATTAATCCTAATCTTATCACCGCTACCCCGATCTCAGTGGACAACACCCGTGCTTACCGCTTTACTTGTATTTCTACTTGTGAACGCATCACATAGGTTTTATAAATTGTTTTGACGGACGGCTTTCTGACGGTAAAAACCTTCTCATCAATGAATCACAGAAGATTACAGGAGAACTGGAGGAATCCAAGAGGCCAAACTTTGGATTATAAATCTGGTGACCGGAAGGGAACAACAACCCAACCGACAGGACATGAGAAGGTAAAAGGTCTTTTGGTTTCTACGAAAAGCTACAATGAAACTACGTTTATTGGTGGAAAAAACATCCCTAAGGAGACGGAAAATGGCAAGCCAATGAATATAGATGATGGAGAAAGTAAATTGGAAGACAAAATGGTTAGGATATTAGAAGGCAGTAGTGGGGAAAATGATAATGAGAATTCTAATAAGGATATGGGCTCGTAACCCGGGGGGGGGGGGGGGGGGGGTTGGACCCTAAACAATACACTGACAAGCCAGGAAGCCAAGAAAATTAAAAAAAATTAAGAGGCTGGACATGCCTATGATGAGTGGGCCTAGTCAAAACAAAAAAGCTAACCGATGGAAACGGGTTGGACCCTAAACAAAAAAGCTAAAGAATATGGGGGGGGGGGGGGGGGGGTTGGACCCTAAACAATACACTGACAAGCCAGGAAGCCAAGAAAATTAAAAAAATTTGAGAGGCTGGACATGCCTATGATGAGTGGGCCTAGTCAAAACAAAAAAGCTAACCGATGGAAACGGGTAGCCCAGGTTTCTAACCCATCGTTTCAACAAGCTTTTCTAAGGATTGAATTGGGGAAAAGAATAGAAGAAGAATTTAACAATGATCTCAGGTCAACGAATAAAAAAGCGAGAGTGTCCAAGGCCAATGAACAGAGTTCTCAAGGTTAAGGAATCAGATAGGAAAGTAAAGATAAAGGTAAGCATAGGATTGAGCTATCAGAAAACATTGAGGGTTGGGAAAATCACAATCTGCGGGATGAGAGAGATGGTAGAAGAGAAGGTTTTGAGCGGCGGAGTGTGGCAAGCAAGGTGATTGACGTTGTGAGGTCTGACGAATATATGATGAATCGAAGGTAGGGGCAATGAGAAAGGTTAATGTGTTCGTTTCCCCAAAAAGAAGAAAGATGTAGCAAACAGCATTCCCAGTGGCAACCCAAAAGAAATTGCAGCAACAATTACCTGTAAACAGGTTTTAGAGACAACAAACAATGATCCAAAAACAAGATTATTGGCCGACCGATCTCTATCTGTCCGTCGGGAACAATGAAGATTTTCGTTTGGAATGCTTCAGGGCTAGGAAGCTCACGAACGTTCAATACCCTGCATTTCCACAAGCAGGAGGTGAAACCGGAAGTAATGTTCTTAATGGAGACAAGGTGTGGTCATGACAAAATGGAGAAATGGCGGGTGAGTTTGGGTTACAGAGGAAAATTGGTGATTGATAGTGGGGAAAATCAGGAGACCTATGCATGTTTTGGGATAGTAGTTCTGATATTAGTTTGGTGTCATACTCTCAAGCGCATATCGATGTGTGCATTCTCAGATAAGTTACACAAAAGTGGAGATTTACGGGTTTCTATGGAAATCCGGTTCACTCGCAAAGAATTCACTCTTGGATGCTGTTGAGGAGACTTGCTGTTAGGTTTTAGATTTGTATTGGCTTGATTCCATAACAAAACGCTCTTTGTTTGTATTGCTTAGTTGCTTAAATGGTTCGTGATTGGATCAAGCTTCAAAGAAGGAAAGCAACTTCGCATGCAAAGTTCGTCTTCAAGAGGAAATATGCTTACTTGGATGCTAAGGTATCAAGATTCTTCTTCCTGTACTAGTTTTATTTCTATATATGTCTTTTGACTCGTGCCTTATCGCAAGGTTGATTTTATTATAAATATTTTAACGATGCTTTCAATGACACAAAAATCCACTCGTCAATATCAATCAACACCCTCCATCTAATGATTAATTACACAAATAAATTATCTAATTATTAAGTACACAAGTAAATAATCTAATTATTTAATTAACATAATCACTAGTATTCATTAATTAAATAATCTCATTATTCAATTAATTCTCAAATAGACACGTGTCACTTTCGTAACACAATTAATTGGACAATCCAATTAATTAACCGTGACCCTTGTTACCTTAATCAATCTGGCTAGCAAGGGGACCTAATGGACCCACAGTATTTTGAGCTCCAATAATTCTTAGAAATAATTAATTAAACTCTTTAATTAATATTTCATGATTATTAACTTCGGTGTTATTCCACTAAAAACTCGAAGCTGCATTCTCTTTACTGTAGATATTTTTACACAAACCAATAACTTTCGGTGTTGATCGATATAGCTATTACATATGGTATAATCCTCCACAAGTAGTTGATACTTAGAGCTAGGTCATAATGTCTGTTATACCCCTCTAATTACATCTTTTCCATTAAGTACCATTGATTCTCTAATGAACAATAAATCTGACATTCCTCACGAAATTAGAAGAACACTCATATTGTTCAAGCCCCGAATCAACCCTTAAGGGAACTACTGTCTGCTTCTTGCAAGAATGAGTGGATTCCACTATTGTGTATAAACCTCCCCAACCATAAGCCTAACCGCGATTCCAACATACGAAGCATATTGACCGGAAATATAACTCCGATCTCACCCATGGTATATCAAAAACCACGATCTAACCTGAAGGGATCGATAAGACACTCAGAATTAAGATCACCCATATATAGCCATCATTTGTCGATATATATGAATCTCATCATGTAACGGATCTTATTGAGAGATTCATATAGATCGTGGCCCAATCTTATATGATCACATCATACAATGTGCCTCCATTCTCATATCACTATATGAATGATCCAGGATAAGATCACTATACATTACGGAATGGACCACAGCTATAGATTAACCACAAATAAAGTACTCAGCTTTATTTGTTATCTACGAACTCTTTAAATTGCTCGTTTTAAACTGAATCCATCTGTATATGACGTTCATATACTCAGTTCGAAATTACATCCGACAATCTTGGATGTTAAATACACATGTTATATAAAAGTGTGAAACAATTTGAATGAATAAACTACTTCTTTTATTTATGTTCAATTCACATTTACAAATTACAAGCTTTAGGGCAAAACCCCCAACATGTATTATATGTTATTAAGTTATTCCGATGACTTTATTGTATTTTAATATATTATAAAATTATAATTTTTTTTAAAAAAAATAGGTCATAATTAATTTTAAATATCCTTACAGTAAATAAATCAATAAATATTTTTATATAGTAAATAAATAAATATTTATTTTAATTGAATTTTTTTTATATAATTATACTTTTTAAAATAAAATAAATATTTCCTATATAATTTTGAAATTATAAAAAAAACATTAACAACATAACACATATTTCAATAATATTCCATATTTGTTGGAAAAAAGAAACGAGAAAAAAAATGTGTTTTTCTAATACAATACAATCTAATGCCACCATATATTATGTATTGGCTAATACGACATTTGATGTATTAGACAATTAAAATGTACTAAAATAATACAAAACGGTATTTGTACTAAACACCATGTTGTATTATTTTAATACAATACATGGTAATAAAGATGATCATAATGAATAAGAATAAATAATAAATATTCAAAAAAGTAATAATGAAATTAACAAATTTCTTGTAATAAAAAACCATATAAAAGAATTATTTAAAAAAAGGGGGAATTGCACAAACACCCCCGAAGTTTGATAAAATTGCACGAATATGACAGTTTTGACCAAATACGCACAAACTTCCATCAACATTTGAAAATTGTTACATAATCATCTCCTACCATTAGATGAATCTGTTAGTCAATGGTTAAACGTGTAAAAAATCTAAAAAACATTATATTTTTATTTTAAATAAAATAAAAAATTTAAAAATAAGATAAAAAATATTTAAAAATCTTTTATAAAATATGAATGTATCTTAAATCTGAAAGATGGAAAAAAATTAATCTTTAAAAATTAATAAAAAATAAAATATAAAAAATAAAAAATTTAGTTTGTGCAATTCCCCCTTGATTTTAAAAAAAATTTAAATTTTAAAATTAATTTATTATTAAATTGTTTAAAAAACTATTTTTTTATTTATAAAGATGAATTTTTTTCCAAGTTTCAGATTTAAGATATATTCATGTTATATAAAATATTTGTTTATCTTATTTTTTAATTTTTTAGTTTATGTAAAATAAAAATAAAGGGTATTTTAGACTTTTTATACTTTTGACCATTTACTAACGGTAGGGGATATTTGTGCAACAAGAGTGGTACTAATGACACACCTCATACTGATCTATTTATACCCCATTTCTTAAAATTTTGATTTACTTAAATAAATTTAATTGTTTTTATTAAATTTTTTGGTTTATTTCCAAAATACCCATTTTACTTATTTTTCAAACTTAATACATACCATATATGATCTCTCTATCTTTGATCTCTGTATCTGTATACATCTCTCTCACCTCCATTGATTGATTTTTTTTTCTTCTTATTTCTTTTTTTTTTAGTTTTTTTTCTTCTTCTTATTACATGATGGAAAAGAAAAAAAAATAAAAATAACAAGGTACTTCAACACAACAGCAGTTTGATATCATTCTAAAGAAAAAAATAAACTTCAAACTTATTTCTAGAGAATGAATTGTTTCCAGATGCTTACTATCATTGTTAGACAATTCTTGCTTTATGTCATTCTCAGACAATTCTTCAAGATGTTTGATATCGTTGTTAGACAATTCTCCATATTCTTGATATCGTTCTCAAACTCTTCCATAATATTTTATATGTATGTAAGAAGCATATTTTATGGTTTAAGAGTTAAATTTTTTTTTTTAAGAAACAGATTACTAGGTTTTTTTTTAGAAAAAGAATGTGAGATTTTAATAAATTTACTTTGTAGAAGATTTCTTTCCTAAATTGTATATCTCTTTAAGTAATTTTGATAAAGGAAAAAAAAAGAATATTATATAATTAAAAAAATGGAGCATAAATAGACCGATAGAGGGTGTACCAATAGCACCACTCGTGCAACAATTTTCAAATGTTTAGGGAAGTTTATGTATATATGACCAAACTGCCATATCTGTGCAATTACATCAAACCTCGAGGGTGTTTGTGCAATAACCATTTCCGGCGAAGCCATACTCCCATAGTCTCATACTCATCAGGTCATATAAATATGAAAATTAAAGGAAAAAAAAAATTAATAAAGAAATCATTGTGATAGTCAAAGAATTGTTTCCGCTCCACGTAACCTGAAAACATATAAATCTGCGAATAAAGTCGTTATTTGTTCATTTGAAGAAGCCATTTCTTTGACATTTGAGGTTCCACAAACAAAAATCATGCTTTTTTGATTGTTTGGTTCCACACTGACTCAACCGATGAGCGCCTCCAATTCCCGAGTCCACTCGTTTGGTCAGACCGAGATTAACTGGGACAAGTACGTTTTCTCCAATCTTTGATTCACTAATTCCTTTCATTTTCAATCTTCAGATTTAGGGTTTTTTTTAACTGAAATATATAGAGTTTTAGAATTCAAGATGACATTAATGATGTTAGATTTCCACTTGGTAAAGCTATTGTTCGTGTTATTTAATACGAGATCTTAATCTTTCTCTTTGAAGGATCGTGACTGTTATAAAGAATTGCGATTTCAGTTAAAGATGTTATATCAAGTTTTTGTAATTACTGAAATGGAGCTAACTGCGTGAGAAAGCTTAATAATAAGAGTTTTGTATGAATGTTACACAAGCAGTCTTCGTAAGTACGACGTTTTCGTGAATGCTGGTAGAATGGGTATCGACTGCCTTTGTATGTATGTTCTTATGTTTTGCTTCTTGCCTAATATTATTTGCTTTGCCTATGGAGTACTGGATTTGATAATAGTTTATTCGAAACTGATAGCTAATAGCTATTAAGAGTTGGGACCTGTTTTCTAAAAAAAAAAAGATGACATGATGATACAAATGAATCTGGGGAGAAGAAGAAAGAAGAAGAACAGAAGTTGGAGAGTCTTTTGTTTAATAATCTGATAGTTTTTATTCAATTCAATTGCTACCTAAATAGGCCAGCATTCGTTACAACTGATAAGGCAAGGAAATAGCAATAAAACAGGAAATCCTAACTAGTGGGTGCTGAAGATATGGAGCACATCCAATCTAAACAGCTGTTTATTATATGACCAATTCAAGTGCAATAAAACACTATCACACTTCAAACAACCTTCTGACTTGGTCCCGCCTACGTGTACCTTTTCAAGGCAATGGATGCCTACACTTGCAGCACGCATGCAAGCCATGCAAGTATGATTCGTATCATTCCCCCTTCTTTAGAGAGTCCTTTTCCTCAAGGCGAAAGTTTGGATAGGTCCTGGAGAGACGCCATAGGTTTTCCCAAGTCGCATCCTCATAGGTAGCGCCCTTCCATTGAATCCAAACTTCCGTCTTTGGCCTAAACTTCCCTTTCTGAACCACCCTTCGATCTAACACGAATTCAGGTTCAGGCATTATGTCCAAATCCGCTGATTCAGGAGGTAAGGACACCATAACTGACTCGAGTGGACCCTAGTGTTTTTTAAGCATACTAACATGGAATATGTCGTGAATTTGCGCCCCAACTGGAAAGTCCAGTTTATACGCGACTGTTCCGATTCGGGCAAGTAATTTGAAAGGCCCAAAGAACCGTGGTGACAACTTTAATGAACTCCGAAATGCTACGGATTTCTGACGATACGGCTGTAGTCGTAGATAAACGTAATCGCCCACCTCAAAGACAACTTCCCTACGGTGACGATCAGATTGACACTTCATGCAAACTTGAGCTGCGACTAAATTCCTTCGGAGATCACGAAGAATGTTGTCCCTTGAGCGTAGCAAATCATCAACCGCTTGAACTTTGGTAGTACATGGAATGTATGAAATCATTGAAGGTGGGGGAACCCCATAAACTGCTTCGAATGGAGTCATCTTGGTTGAGGAATGGACTGATGTATTGTATCCAAATTCTGCCCATGGAAGCCACTCCATCCATTTTTTTGGATGATCACATGTGTAGCAGCGGAGGTACTGTTCGAGGATACGATTGATGACCTCGGTTTGACCATCGGATTGAGAATGATAGCTTGAGCTGTAACAGAGAGAAGTACCGTTTAATTGGAAAAGATTCTGCCAAAAGGTACTGAGAAAAATTCTGTCGCAATCACTAACAATAGAGAGAGGCATCCCATGCAATCGAACGATATTAGAAACGAACGCCCGTGCAACTGTCAAGGCTGTGAATGGTTGTTTAAGTGGAACAAAATGAGCATATTTAGAGAGTCGATCTACTACAACCATAATCACATCGTGGCACTGAGAGGTCGGCAAACCTTCGACGAAATCCATGGAAATTTCGGTCCAAATTCCCTCTGGAATTGGTAGTGGCTGGAGCAACTCGGCTGGCCGAAGGTTGTCATACTTACATCGTTGGCAAACTACACAATCTCGGATATATTCTTTCACAGCGGTACGGAATCCCGGCCATATAAAGCTTGAGCTGACTCGGCTGAGAGTCTTTAGGTAGCTAAAATGTCCACCGGCCGGCGAAGAGTAGGCATCCACTAACACAGCAGGCAGTAAGGAGGAGTCGGGACTCATGTGGATTTTCCCATCTCTTTGGAAGCAATTGTGAGAAGAAGCCTTGTTCAATGTAGCATAATATGGGTTGTGAATTACCTCTTGGTGTAAGAACGTCCACCATTCCGCAATTGGTAATGTGATTGCCTGAAACTGAAACATGGTTACACGAGAAAGAGCGTCGGGACCTTGGTTATCTCATCCTTGTTTGTACTATATGGTATAATTATAGCCCATAATTTTGGGCAACCATCTAGCTTGGGAAGAGGGTGGAAATGCGTTGCTCCCTCCTGTGAGTCTGATGTCCATCGAAAACCCTATTTTGTCAAGAGTTGTGTCAAAGGTGCAGCTATCATTCCAAATCCACGGACGAATTTATGGTAGTATCCCGCAAGCCCAAGGAACCCGCGTACCCCTTTTGTTGAGGTTGGCACAGGCCAATTTTGTATGGAATCGATTTTGTTAGGATCCACAGCTACCCCTTCCAATGAAATGCAATGCCCCAAATAATCAACCATTAACACCCTAAATTGGCACTTGGATTCTTTAACAAACAATTGATGATTAGACAGAAGTTGGAGCACCAACCGCAGATGCCGCATGTGATCAATCCAAGACCTGCTATACACTAAAATGTCAGAAAAAAAAAACCAAAACAAACCTTCGTAAATGAGGACGGAAGATGTCGTTCATTAGGTTTTGAAAAGTAGCAGGGGCGTTAGTCAATCCGAACGGCATCATAAGGAACTCGTAATGCCCATCATGAGTGTAGAAGGCGGTCTTTGGAAAGTCGTTGTCATGGACCCTTATTTGGTGGTAGCCGGACTGTAAATCCAACTTCGAAAAATATTCGCACCGTGCAATTCATCCAGTAACTCGTCAATAACTAGTATTGGGAATTTGTCTTTTACCGTGATGTCGTTGAGAGCACGATAATCAACACAAAATCGCCATGACCCATCTAACTTCTTAATCAACAAAGCCGGCGAGGAAAATGGACTTCGGCTAGGGCGAATTATTCCGGATTCGAGGAACTCACTAACCAGCTTTTCTATTTCATTCTTCTGATAATGTGGATACTTGTATGGTCTCGTGCTTACTGGTGGCTGATTTGTAAGCAAGGGAATTTGGTGATCATGGTTGCGTATCGGAGGCAACCCGGATGGCTCCTTGAATACGTGATCAAACTCTGTCAATAGGTCCCTAAGTTCAGCTAGAACATCAGTTCTTGGAACCGGCTGGCATGTTGTTGACATCATATGAAGGAAGAATCCAGGACTTGACAAATGTAGCAGTTCCTTATCGCTCATGGGAGCTAGCTCGATTCGTTGCAAACCCCGCAAGGTGTGCGATCTCCCCGGCTGGCTGAAGGACATGCTGAGTCGCTTATAGTCTGTCTCAATTGGACACAATGTTTCCAACCATTGTACTCCCAAGACAGCCTGACATGCAGCTACAGGCAGTACATAAAAGTCCGCTCGGATCGTAAGTCCCTGTATGGTGAGTAAGAGCCCTAAACACCGTCTCGTACATTCAATAGTTTCCTTGTTTCCAACCGTTACCCGAAATACCCTATCGCGTATCACTGGTAACCCAAGTTTGGTCACAATCGTTTGATTGATGAAATTATGGGTACTGCCCCAATCGATTAGTACTGTTAAATCCTTGTTTCCTACCTTTCCAATAACCCGAAATGTCTGCAAATGGGTCGTCCCAGCCAAGGCATGGAACGAAATTTCAGGTATGGCTTCTTGAAAGGCTGTCTCAATTTCCATGTCTACATCGTCAGTTCCATCTTCGTTCTGCTTGTCTTCCATCATGAACATCTGTGGTCGAGTGCACCGGTGGTCGGGCGTGAATTTCTCATCGCAATAGAAACATAGCCCCCTCTCTCATCTTTCCTTTGCTTCTTGACCAGTGATGCGGCGGACATGGCCTTGGAATTTCGTCCCTGTAGTTTGGTTCACTGATTGCAATGGCGGCGGGCCAAGGAGTCCCATTGTCGAGTTTGGCTGTGTTTGGTTTTGGTAGTTTGATACCGCTGGACGATATGAAGCACCTGGTTTCCGCCGGAGCAGATTTCTTTCCTTAATGAGATTGGCCACACTAATGGTCTCGGAGAGTGTCTTAGGTTGCTTGACCTATACATCTAATTGAATATCGTCTTTCAACCCTGCAATGAAACTTCCCACCAAATATTTCTCAGGCAGATCGTCGACTTTATGTGACAATTTTTCGAAGGCCTCTTTGTAGGCATTCACGGTTGTCGTTTGTCTGTGTCGTGACAGGGCCTCCGATAGATCATCGTAATCGGTCGGACCGAACCGATGTAGGACGGCCTTGGTGAATTCTTTCCAGGTCAAGGGTCTCCGGAATTTGGTGAACCACCGATACCATTGAAGTGCAACTCCTTCTAGGTGAAAAGAGGCCAATTGAACCTGTTGTGAAAGATCAATACCTTTAAACTCGAAGTATTTTTCGGCCTTGAAAATCCACCCCGTCAGGTCACCGCCCATATATGTTGGAAAATTCAATTTGAGGCGATTGTGACTCCGGTCATAACTGGTGTGAAATGCAGCGGTCGGACCACTGTGAGAGGCCTCGCCTGTCAAAAGCGGATTGATATCTTTTTCGGATGTGGGTAGATTTTTGGTAGAGGTATGGGTTTGCTGTAGTCTCAGGGCTTGTAATTCGTTGAGAATTTGTTCAAACCATGTTTCATGGGTGGCTAAAATTTCATGGACGTCAGAGCGGAATTCCGCATTGGATTTCCCACTTGTTTCCGTAGAACCGAATGGCTCTGATACCACTTGATACAAATGAATTTGGGGAGAAGAAGAAGGAAGAAGAACAGAGGTTGGAGAGTCTTTTGTTTAATAATCTGATAATTTTTATTCAATTCAATTGCTACCTAAATAGGCCAGCATTCATTACAACTGATAAGACAAGTAAATAGCAATAAAACAGGAAATCCTAACTAGTGGGTGCTGAAGATATGGAGCACATCCAATCTAAAAAGCTGTTTATTATATGACCAATTCAAGTGCAATAAAACACTATCACACTTCAAACAACCTTCGTACTTGGTCCCGCCTACGTGTACCTCTTCAAGGTAATGGATGCCTACACTTGCAGCACGCATGCAAGCCATGCAAGTATGATTCATATTACATGAGTTGATAGAGTCTGAAATTATGGTCTGCATCAGCTATGTCATTATTTTCTGATAGACATTAGCACAATTGTATGCCTAATCTCTTATGTCACCCTTTAGAATATTTAATGCTTTAGGTGTCTTCAGTGAACGATGTTTCTTGGTAGAAAGTTCTGCCATGACTTGCTGCAAATGATGTCTTGAGGCCCAACCACCTGAATGAACTTTGCTCAGCTTTTAAATGAAAAGGGCTTCATATAATGTCCTGAGGTTTTTACTTGAAACCATATGAACGAACTTTGATCATTTTTTTCATTTGAAAAGAACTGTTATTTTGTCTATTTTTACCTTTTCACACTCCCTGATTTATTTTGATCATATGCTTTTTTGTTTGCAAGGATTTAACATCACTTTAACTTACAAGGTCTTGAGGAAACCCTCTTCACGATAAATGAAATCATTTATAACCACCCTCTCTTCGCTTTTGCACCCCATCCTAACCCTTCTCTAATGTAAACAAAACCTCTCTAATCTTGGTTAGAGTGGGATATTATCCCTGTATGTCTCATGTTGTATATTGCTTGCAGTTTCCCCTAAATCTTATGTTATAGAATGCATTATCTTTGCCTCTAATGGATAGGATCGCATCCAAAAGACCCCTTGTGGGACTGTGCTTTTGCAGGACTGTCACTGGGTACTTAACATGTTCTTTATCCTTACCTTTCATGCCTCCGAGTGATTACTCTTTCTTTATTTTCTTGTGTTATTAAAATTTACATGTCTCTTATGATCTTTTATTCAACCTATCTGTGCAGGCTTGACAAAACAAAATTTTATGTTGTTGGAGCTGGTCTCTTTACAGGAATTACCGTGGCTCTTTACCCTGTCTCTGTTGTAAAAACCAGGCTTCAGGTTGCTTCAAAAGAGACTGTTGAGAAAAGTGCATTTTCTGTTATCAGAGGTATACTGAGAACAGATGGGTTTCCTGGTCTATATAGAGGTTTTGGTACAGTCATTACTGGTGCAGTTCCTGCCAGAATAATATTTTTGACTGCTTTAGAGACAACAAAAGTGATGGGTTACAGGATGGTTGAGCCATTGAAATTATCTGAACCAACAGAGGCAGCGATAGCAAATGGAATTGCTGGCATGACAGCATCACTTTTTGCTCAAGCTGTGTTTGTTCCTATTGACGTGGTATGTAATTTGTCTTTTCAATTGAGCATTCTAATGTAGGAGGTATAACAAAGTGTTTTACAGACAGTGGTATTCTTATATATGTATGTATGTGCCCACACTAACATGCCATTAAGAGCAACTTTGTGATGTATGCTTCTTTGAGAGACTGGTTTTATGTTTGCATTAGGTGGAAACACCTGAACCTTTGTGATTTTTCTTCTTTTTAATTTTGATATATCGTGAGGCATACCAGGGAAATTCTAAAAAAGAATTGTATCAATGTCAAATTCCAATACTCTGGATATTGTGCATCGGTACTTCTTAAACATACTAAAATACAAATTATTATTGTTGCTATTGTTTCTTTTATTCTTTTTAATTGTGTGTTTATTTGGATGCTTGTATTGCTTCATCAAATACATGTTAAATATTCGATTTCACCTATTTGAGAGTAGGCATGAAATCGCAACTAAAAACATAGTAACACAAATAATGTATTTGTATATAATTAAGGCTGCATCTATGATGAAACTACAATAATTCAAAACTATAATAACATTTTATAGAAAATCACCTTAAATGTAGTTAGTGTATCCCCCTTTGTATGATATCATACATTTCTAAGAATTGCCACGGGGTTTTATTCATACTGAAATTTACCCTATCCTGTACCCATATCCATGCTTTATAGATCACGGAAGATGTTTTGATAATGAGTAATACTATACAACCCAAAACATTATCCCGAATGATGTGGCAAATGAATTATCTTTACTATACAAATCATGGGATTATGTGGTGAATGGCATGATTATGACATCATTTGCCACATCATTTGGTTGGTTTTTGGGCTAATGTTTTGGGTTGTCTAGCATTAGTGTTTGATAACAGAGAAAAATTCAAGCTGCTAATTTATTTATTATAATGAATGTTCTTCAGGTTAGCCAAAAGTTAATGGTCCAAGGATACTCAGGCCATGCAAAGTATAATGGCGGCATAGATGTTGCTCGTAAAATTGTAAAGTCTGATGGCATTCGGGGGTTCTACAGAGGGTTTGGTCTATCTGTATTGACTTATTCCCCATCAAGTGCTGTATGGTGGGCAACTTATGGTTCAAGTCAGCGAGTCATGTGGAGGTGAAAATCATCATAGTTTCTTCTTCTTTCAAACCTGTAGGTGTACAAAGTTTCCAGTTACCACAGGAACTAACCTAGCAAGACATCTTTCTTGTTTTGTTAACGCTTTATCTCATCAGTAGACAGCATATTGAGTAGACATCATAGTGAGGCGTCTTTAGATTTTAGATTGGCCTTTTTATTTGCTGGTTAATCTAGGATATTTTACCCTTAAATAAATTTCAAACCAATTAGAATGATATCCTCAATGTTCCATGAGTCACCAACCACAAGCGTTCACTGCATGAACTTGGACTCATTGACTTCAAATCTAAGCATGTAACCATTAAGGATATCAATAATGCAATGAAATTGTCACTAGTTGTTTCAAACCAATTAGAATGATATCCTCAATGTTCCATGAGTCACCAACCACAAGCGTTCACTGCATGAACTTGGACTCATTGACTTCAAATCTAAGCATGTAACCATTGAGGATATCAATAATGCAATGAAATTGTCACTAGTTGTCGGGCTGTTTTGCAAATAAAAGGCTACGTAAAAATTGTGTGGCTTAAATAAATAAGGTAGCAGCTGTTTGAGAGATACAGGCAGTCAGAATGGATCCCATTATAGTTATGTCACTGTACTTCTGCTGAAATATCTGTTCTTCTTCAATGATTTAAATATTTTATTAGTTTTTCATGTATATTTTTTTGAATGCATCATTTATTGTTTTGGGCAGACTCTTAGGCCATGGCACAGATCTTATGGAAGTTGCACCGAGCCAGTGGACAATAGCTTTAGTTCAAGCTACCGGAGGACTTATTGCAGGTGCAACAGCATCCTGCATCACAACTCCATTGGACACTATTAAGACTCGCTTACAGGTCTTCTTAGAGCCTAGTTGATATTAAAATATGATATTTCAAATATCTGCAACTTCTTTATCGGTACAAGTATCTAATGACGGTTGGATGTGTTTTTGCTGCTAACATATGTGGTTTGAAATTATCATCTTTTATGAGGATGGGATGTACGGTAGCCCATCCTTCAGCGTATGTGTGTGCATGGCTTGTTTGTTGTTTGATTTTGTGTGTACATGCAATCGGGTTTTTTTGTAAATTATCTGAAGTATTTTATGATAGATTTAACTTTAGGCATGGTTCTAGTGAAATTTTTGTATTGTGTCTATAATTGGTGCTGTTGCCTACATTGGATTTCTTCAGCAGTTCTCTCCATTGCTTCTTGGGAAATGCATGTGAGCACGTCTATTCATCTTGTTGAAACCTGATCAAATGAATTTCTTGTTTGAATTAGCTCTTTTTTTTTTTTTTTTTTGAAATATGACTTGGTTCTTTTTGTAATAATGAATAATGGAACATTGAAATCAATGTTCATAAAAAACCATTGATTACAGCAGAAATGCAGAAGCTTAGAAAAATTTTATATGTTAACTTAGTTACTAGCACAGACAACTTATTATACTATTTAGGACATGTCAGATGAAGGTTGATTGACCTCATCCCTTTGAATGAGAAGTAGAATAAGCTGGCATGACATTTTATCTGATTAAATAACTGTTCATGTTTATTGTTTTATTTATCTATTTTTTTTTGTTAATTAGTTGTTTCTGCTGGCTAGGTGATCGGGCATGATAAGAGACCTTCTGCAAGACATGTGGTGAAAAACTTGATCGCAGAAGATGGTTGGAAAGGTTTATACAGAGGGTTGGGTCCAAGATTGTTTAGCATGTCAGCGTGGGGAACCTCAATGATATTAGGCTACGAATATTTGAGTATGGACTCTTTTCATTTTGAACTATCGTTTATTTTCGGGAAATTACCAAATAAGTCTAGGACATATTTTTTAACAATAAGTAATTTGTGACTTTTCAATTTTTAATCAAACTGGTCCCCATTTCTTCACAAGTATCAATTAGTCCCTGATTTTTTTAGAAACGATCAAATTGGTCCCTATCATGATCAAAGCTAATGACTTTAACATAATTTATGAAAGTAAAGTAATACCCCCTAATTTGTCTATTGAATAAAAAAAACTTAATTAAAATAAAATTAATATTTTGAAAAAAATAATAATAATTAATAAAGTTACAGTAACTATAAATTTATATTTGTAATAAATTAATCTAAAATTATAATAAAATGATATTAAAAAACTTATATAAAAATTAGAAATCTTAGGTTAGTGAAATATTAGGCATCCATATGTTTGGAATGAGATGATGTTTATTGAATCCGTGTACAACCAGCAGCAGAGCTAATCTTTAAGTCGCGTATTTGCATGTCCAATTTGTATATTATGTTACTTTTTATGTTCACAATTCCCTTTATTTTTACTTATGCATTGTGAGATTTGGTTCTTTGATATGATGTACATCAGATGTAGTGCTCCATAAAGTGATTTAGTAATTGTTTTGCCAGTTTGCAAAGCTGATTGTGCTTGTATTTTGTGATGAGATTTAGATAGGTTAACATAGATGAGTTTTAGGGGACATTTCTTACAGGCACACATTAACAATAGGAAAGGGTGCCAAACTAACTATGTGCTCACAATATTATTACTATTTACTTCCAGAATTTCGGTGGCTGGCGTTTATTATTGATATCTGGCCCATTGCACCTCCTTTTTTAATCTTGGTTTTGTTCAGTATTTTGTTCCCCTGATTACTCTGGTGTTGGTCTTTCAAGTGTTTACCCTTGGTATTTGGCTGGAATACCAAAGATTGATTTTGGCCGGAATCCTATCCTTCTTGTGTGGATAGGTGTATTCTGGAAGATTTTCCAGATTAGTTGTTTGTTTCTCATTGTGTTTTAATAAAATTACTCTTCAAAAAAATAAGTGTTTACCCTTGCTATTTCATTTTTTATTTTTTTTATTTTTTTTATTTTTTTATTTTGCTCTTCTTTGCCTGTCCTCGGTTGTCAAAGCTCAGTCTAATAATACTACTGTTCATGTTTTCAGAGCGTCTGTGTTCTAAGGATGGATTAGATGTGATATAAATACTACTCTCAGGCATTGCTTCTTGCGGCATGAATAGAGGAGTTTTGGCTGGCTGGGATTCAACATTGTTTTGACGAGGGCTGTGTTTCACATACACAAATGTTTTTCCATAAATTTTGAGATCAAGAAACATAGTGCTGTTGCTGCAGCAATCATTATCTCATTATCTTCTTATTGAAGAGCCAGCATCAGTCATTGAGTTTCAATTACTATAAAATTTAAGAAGCTCTCTAAGATTTGATTAATATTCTTTACGCTAGACTTTATTTCTATTACAGAATTGATTTTGAAATCACAGGTAGAGGCTGTATCAAGTGTATTGTCAAGGCAAACAAATGTACGATAATATGTTTAGTCAGCTAATTTTTTTTTTTTACCATTTCGGGTTATAGATATCAGCTGTTTAACAATTTTGAGTTTGGAATGGCGCATTCAATACTCGTTACAGTAGAATATCTCTCTCCTACTCACATGCACACACTTGCAGATGTGCACGGTGTCCCAGTTATACTCTTTGGATTCCTTTCTATATTAGATTTTGGATTAAGCAAAACAGTTGGCTGTATATATAGAACTGAACAGCATAAGATGATTAAGCTGTCATCTTTTTCACTAAAGTGGCTACTCATAAAATTTTGCTTGATAATCTTGCTTTGGAGAAATTAGACATGATGCTGATTCGGTTACACCCGTGGAACCGAACCGGAACTGCCCTCTTTGGAACCAAACCGTGAACCGGAACCTCTCTAGTTCTGGTTCCAGTTCTTACAAATGAAGAACCGGACCGGAATCGTTGGTTCGGTCCCGGTTCTGGAACCGGTTGTGACTAAGCAGACCGTTGAGCCCAACGGCCGATTTTATTTTTAAAACAAATTCTTTTCTATAAATACTCCCCACCTCCATTCATTTTTCCCCACTCCGGTTTTCTCCCAATTCTCATTTCTCTCTCAATTCTCCAAGTTTCCGATTCTCTCTCAAGTCTTAATTACTAAGTTATTAAAATTTATTTTATTTGCTATTACATTTATTTATTTCCAACAATTTTTTTCCATTAATTTTTTCACATTATTTCCGTCAATTCAATTTTTTAAATAGCAAGTGGAAATGAAGACGGTCCAAGACATTCCATTTCAATGAAAGGTAAGAGTAGTATGCCGGACAATATCAGTTATAATGACATTGCCTATCATGAGTTCTAAAGGCTTAAACTCTCCTCAACCCCCTCTAATAATTTATGAACCCGATCTCGATACCACCCCCCATTGCACAAACCAATCAGAAAATATGCCTGGTCCCCCTCTAAAATTTGAATTTGAACCACTTATTGAAATTGAAGAGAAGTTACAGAAGCAGTCCAAATCTGATCTCTTCCTACTCCATATGAAAAAACTTACGAAAGCATATGGAAGCACTGTAGTGGTTTGCAATTACTGCAAATAAAAATTTAAGTTGAGCAAATTTGGAGGATATGGCTCCTATCGGAAGCATATAACGAATAAACATCCAAACGCCCATGCCAGATCGAGTACACAATCCCAAATTTCCAAGTTCGCTACCTCTAACCAATTATTATTTAAATATAGTGATGAATAAAATAGAGAAGAATTAGTTAGAATGGTTACAGCAGAACATTTATCATTTAGTTTTTGTGAAAAAGTTGGTTTTATTAATTATTATCAACGAGCATTAAATAATGATGGGTGTCGTGTTCATAAAGCCACGCTCAAAGAAACACTTGAAATGATTTATTACAAAGAAAAAAAGTTGGAAAAATATTTTGAAAAATATAATGGTCGTGAATCTGTATGTACCGACTATGGAGTGACCATTGGCAATTGCATTCATACTTGGGTGTCACATGCCATTATATGAATAATGCATGGACTATTCAAAAAAGAATTCTTGCATTTAGACTTTTTGATGATGCACACACTGCTGTTAATATTTTTAGACAGTTTACAATTATTTTTAATGAGCATAAAATTGAAAACAAAATTTTGTCAGTTGGTTTTGTTAATGTTTCCAATACCGCAACTATTCCTACTTTAATTGATTTTTGCAAACCTTATCTTGGCAGTAAATTTTTTCATCAATGGTGTGCATACCATGTTTAAAATTTATGTGTTCAAAAAGGTTTACACAATCTTCAAGATTTTATTGCCCATATTAAAAATGCTATGTATTATTTGTGGAAACATCATTCTACAATGAAAGCATGGGCAAAATTTTGTAAACAGAATAGTAGGCGTCCTATTAGATTTCCTCGTGATATTCCAATACGTTGGAATTCTACTTATAAATTGCTTGCTCAAAGTTATGATTATAGGGATTTATTAGTTAGTTTTATTTAATATCATGTTAGTCACATTAATCTTTATGCCGCACATTAGAATATTTGTTCAAATATTTGTGGTTTGTTAAAAGTGTTTGATAATGCTACTAACAATTTATCTGGTATTTATTATCCTACAAATAATTTATTTATTGTTGAGAGTGTTAATATTGCTGGTGCATTTTCTCATTATGTATCTGACACAGAATTACTAGAGTCCGTTACTGCTATGAAATCAAAATGGTTAGATTATCATAAGGAGTTTCCAAATATTTATTTGATTGCACTGTGTTTTGATCCACATTATAGATTAGAAAATTTGTCTGAATATCTAACAGTTTATTATCAATGTTTAGAAATAGATTATGATGTTGATATGGCGTCTTCTAGAGTTAAGGCTTTATTGTATGATTTATATGATGAATATCTTAGAGTTCATGGTCTGTCACTGAACATAGATGTTCCACCAACTCAAAAGGTATGCCTAATGCCAACGGCGACAAAAAGAGGCACGAAGCATGCCATAGTAGCAGTAGACTACTTTACAAAGTGGGCAGAAGCAGATGCATTGGTACACATAACCGAGGCTAATACTACCAGCTTCGTGAAAAAGAATATCATTTACCGATTTTGAATCCCAGATACAATCATCACTGATAACGGGACCCAATTCGATAGCGATAACTTCAGAGAGATGTGCCAAAAGTACCATATCAAGAAATCCTATACCACGCCGGCCCATCCCTAGACTAATGGACAAATTGAAGCTATCAACAAGATCATCAAGCATACCTTGAAGGCGAAGCTTGATGACGTGAAATGAAATTGGGCAGATAAGTTGTACGAGGTGCTCTAGGCATATCGGACAACTCAAAGAACGTCGATAGGAGAAACACTTTATTCCTTGGCATTCGGGACTGAGGCAGTTATCCCGGTAGAGATAACCCATGCTTCCCCAGAGTCTAGCTATACCAGCCCGATGCAAATGTAGGGACTCTAAAACAGAACCTGGATGAGTTGGAAGAGAAAAGGGACATAGCAAGAGTGAGAAATGTAGCCTATCAACAGGGGATTGCTAGATATTACAACTCGCATGTCCGGATAAGAAAATTCCAGCTCGGAGATCTGGTCCTCAGAAGGGTATCCCCAAACACAAGGGAGAAGGCAACTGTATCTTTAGTTGATAAGTGGGAATAACCTTATCAAGTGGTCGGACTAGCTGGGCATGAAGCATATCGCCTAACCCAACAAGAAGGATGAGAGTTACCCTGGCCATACAACGCTCAATATTTGAAGATATTCTACCCTTGATGGGTTTCTTTTCTTCTTACTATTTCCTTTCAGCTTATTTAGATATTTTGTTAGGATTAAAATTACTATAATTTTTATTTATTCTTGATCAGTTGTTGCTTTTTATAGTTTTGATTGAAGTTATCAATAAAAGCCTTTCAAGGAAAGAATAGTTCAAGAAAAAAGTGTTCAAATATTGCTTTCGTTTACAAAAGCAACTCTTAGCTCCTAAAAATCATTAACGATAAATAGGCGCTCGGGGGGCAAAGTGATGGGGCTAAAAGCATGCGTTGTAAAGACAATGCACAGTCACCGAAACTAAATGGGTGTATATAAACACTGTTAGAGCGCCTTCAGGTCGTAGATATCTGACGGGATGCGTAGAAAGTTGGATGTGAAAGTCCCATTCTCATACTTGAACACCGGAAAATTAGGTACCGGGTTAAGATAAGTTAAGCTAATGAGGTAAGGATCATCCCCATTGCAACGAATCTTGAGCAACAGACTATTGGGAGACGTCTTAGTGACTTAGTTGACAGATAAAAGACAAGTGTATATAAATTAGATACCATGCGAATGATCCATAAAATGAACACTACTTGACAAAACATCCAAGAAAGCTATTGCAAGCAACCCAGACTAACAAGACCGGAAATTGTTTGTGCAACAAACCAAGTTCAATTAGTCCATTAGATATTTGATCAGGTCAAGTAAAGGCTGATTAATAGCGAAACCGACCAGACCATGTTCAGTCAGTTAATAAGAGAATTGACTGGATAAATGACGATCAATTAAAAAAAAAAAACTGAACGAATCACAAATGGTCGGTTTAACACGAAACCAGCTTGATTAAGTTTGATCAAATAAAAATACGATCGATCAGGTTAGTAACAATTAGTTGACAAGATAACTAATGACGGTCAACGAGGATGATTGATAAAGGTAAAGAAATCATATGAGTAAATAAAAAGTTTATATCATTGAAAATGAAATAATCATTTATACAATGGTATAGAAATATTACAAGATATGTGATGGATAAGAAAAATGATAAAAATAGGATCAGTCCCCAAGAGTGCTTGAGGGACCACCAGGACCGGAGTTGCCAGGGGTGTTGTTTTCATCTTCATAACCCTTGGTTAGATCTCTAAAATCCAGCAAGCAAATGTCATCCTCTAGGTTATCAGCCATAAAAAGAGGAATAATTAGCCTCGGGTAAGGGTCCAGCATCAATGCCCTTGGCCGATGTACCGCCCTCTTCACTTGCATGGAAGGTCACCAGTGAAGATTTGGAGGGGAGCTCTAGATGCATAATGTGAGGGTCTTTCCCTATAGATCTGCAATAAGCCTTCCATCTCATCCTTTGGTTTTTATCGTCTATAAAGACTCGGCATTGTGCTTTTGGATCGTCCGATCCCATTTTCGGCAAGCCTCCCAAGAGAACCTCTCCTTAGCCTCGAAAAACATTCGATCAGTGACAAGCCCCCGCTCGAGCTCTCTTAGCATCACTACCTCAAATGCAGGAGACTTCTTGTATTGATCAACACTCTGTACCTCGAGGGCTAGCTTGGTCTCTTGAGAAAGCACCTCCATGTTGACCTTCATTTGCTTTAGATCTTCAGTCAGCCTTTCATAATACAGCTTGGCTTTCTCAAATTCTTACTGGGCCATGAGCATAGATTGTTGGGAGGCTGCTAGAGTTTCTTTGGCAACTCGAGCCTCCGCTTCTTGACTGGCGGCAGCCTGATTATCCAGGATGAGCTTCTGTTCCAATTCTACACACAGCTGCTCAGCCAGCCTTAGATTTTCAGCCAGCCTTTCATAATTACAGCTTGGCTTTCTCAGATTCTTACTGGGCCTAAGCATAGATTGTTGGGAGGCAGCTGATCAGTCATTTTATATATATATATATATATATATATATATATATATTTTGATCCATATTCTTCCAATCAATTGCTTGTTTCTTGAGTTATTTAGGACGCGTCCTGTAAGCGTTTTTCATTCGTTGTTTTTTGAAAAGAAAAACGAAAATGAAAACAATGTTTTTGGTTTCAATTTCGAAATCCGAAAACGCGTCTAGTAGCATATACTGAAATCTGTATTCTGAAAATGAAAACGTAAAAAACGCGTCTGGTGGGTTAATCGAAAAATATCAACAATTGTAATTTTCCTTTTATTTTTTCTATTATAATTTTTTAATTTGAATAAAAATGAGTCAATGATTCTTCTCAAATAATTATCAAATAACATCATACACATTTAAAATTCAAGTTGAAACTGCGAATTAAAGAAAATTAAAAAATATATATTTTAAAAATATATATCTAAATTGATTCATCACAATTGGAGCTTAGTACGGATTTGTTTCTTGTAAAACTTTGAGGGAAAACCAAATTCATCACACATTTACACCAAAATTTAGCACTGATTATATTACGGTTTTATTCTCAGATATCAAAACCCACAAAAAATATCAAGCTCTGCCACTGTAACTACCAACGTGCCACCGCCGCCGTACTCACCATCACCAGTTGCATCTCATCCATCTGGAGGACATCTGGTGCGATCTCCTCACCAGATCTCCATTGATCATTTTTTAAAAAACTTTTGTCTTATAAAATGGAGATTTGGTGCGATCTTGGATCTCTGCATGTAGATCTCAGCAAATCTCCAATGACCCAATTCTTTATAATTTTTTTTTTCAAAAATGAGATTTGGGCTCTCCTAAACCCAAAATACAGATCTCTAAATTAAAATCAAAAAATAAAATAAAGAGAGTGCTCACAGAATGAGAAGAAGAAGAGAGATATGAAGAAGAAGAGAGAAGACGAGGAGGAGATGAAGAACTCCTGCGTCGGCTGCCCACGAAGAAGAAGAAGAACTCCGGCGTCTGTTGCTCCACGACGAAGAAGAAGAACTCTGGCGTCTGTTGCTCCACGACGAAGAAGAAGAACTTCGGCGTCGGCTGCCCACGAAGAAGAAGAAGAACTCCGGCATCTGCTGCTCCACGATGAAGAAGAAGAGTCGATGAATGAAAATGAAGCAGAAAAAAAATAAGACGATTTTTTTTATAAAAAAATTGAAAGCGAAAAACAAAATGAAAAACATCTATGTTTTTCAAAATTTTCAATTTTCACACTGATTTTGTTTTTCATTTTGTTTTTGTTTTTTGAAAATAAAATGAAAAACGGTTAACTAACACAAATTTGAAATTGTTTTCGAAAATCAAAAACAAAAACAAGCCAAAAAAGGCCTACCGGACAACCCTTTAGGGGTTTTAATTTGTGTTTTGAGTATTTCCAGGTTTTCGGATCAAAGTGATGTGTTTGGAGAATTTTATATGAAAAGGGCAATTATTGAAGAATTGAGGGACTAATATGCAATTTTCCTTGAACCGCTGTCAAGACCACTATCAATTATGACAGCGGTACCAACAGCGCTTAAAAAGGCAGAAGAAACACTTCCAAAACGCTGTCACACTGATGTGAATTTCCACAGCGGTAGTTACAGCGGTTTCCCAAATCAGTGCAGATGAGCCATGTTGCGAATGCCATATCTCTCAGCTCCGATTGAACTGTGTGTCCTGCAACCTATGGATCTGAAGCCCAGAAAGTCTAGTTTCCAACCCAATTTATGGCTTGTCTATCTGAAGTGTCTAGAAGAAGTTATACCCATTTGAGTACCTATTGCGCAGATCAGTCAGTTATTAAATCCGTGAATAGTGACGGGATTTATTTTGCAAGTTGTCGGAATAAGAAATATTACCTTCTTGGATATGAGTATGAGTCTTGGGAAGCAAGTTGACACCTAATCCTTATCTCCCTTCAATAAGTAATCAATTTGGATGGTTTAAGAAAGAAATAAAATCTCAAAAAGGTAGAGTTCTAAAAGGGAATTGATTTCCTTGTTGTTTAAGGACTTGACTTGGCATCTAAAGCCTATTTAAACCCCTTTGAACTCTAATTTAAGGAGAAAAGCCAAGAGAGGTCCCAAGCCACCAAGGGGGCCATCCCCCATCACTCCACCACCACACATCACCTCAAGACCCATCCATCAATTGTAGAAGAATCGGAGGAGCTCTTTGATGATCATCTCGGGTTTTCTCTACTCAATCTCTTTTCTTTTCTTTTTCCATGATGTGTAACTAATCTCATAACTAGGGAATCAATGTGAACCTTTTGTGAATGCTCATGAATGAATTAATTACTATTTCATCAATTTAATTCTTGATTTATTCATTATGCTTAATTGCTTAATCCTTATTAGTTTTTATTTTCATTCACACCATATATCAAAGGGTGGATGATTATTTGGCATGATTTTAGGGTTAAGACTATCTGAGAATTAGGGTTAGAGTATAGATCAATACCTAATCCTGATTAATGCTCACTTGAATAAATAAAATTTATCTTTAGCATAGATCAAAGCAAAGTTTAGATTTTGGTTCTTAATTCTTGAACTTAATGGGTTTTCGATTATTATTCACACCATAGATCAAATGGTGAATAGTGGTTGGGAACATGTGACTCATCCCGCAATCGTACGGTAATAGTCATATTAAAGATAAAGAATGAACCCTTGAATTGATTGAATCTTGTTTATAAATTAATTCTATACATTGAGTGTTCATAATTGGGGATCATTGATGACCTAGTGTTTTCTTTCCATTGATCACAACCATATTCTCTTTAATTGTTTTCTTTAGATTAATTTAATTTAGTTTTAGTTTAATCAATCAAACAACAATCTTTGGTTACTTTTAGTTTAATTAGAATTAAAATTAGTTTTCAATCAATATATCTATTTTCCTCGTGGGAACGATCCTTACTTGTCACTGTGCTAATCTTCACGATTCGTGCACTTTCGAGTGAGTATTTTATAACACGATTTTACACATCAAGTTTTTGACGCCACTGTCGGGGAATAGTTGAATTTATTGATTAATTCTAGTTTTAGTTTTAGTTAATAGTTTTAGTTTAATTTTTTTAGTAGTCGTGTCATTAGTTAATAGTTTATTTTTATTTAGATTTTGTTTTCTTTTTATTTTCTTTTTCTTTTCTTTTCTTTCTTTTAGGAAAAATGGATTTTTATGGGCAACACGTTTATGATGAGGAAAGAGAAACACTTCATGGATTTGCTATGCAATTGGCTGCTTTAGAGCCACAAATGGAGAGATTGATAGTTTCAGCAAGAGCACAAGCCCGAACAATGAATTCTTACAATCTGTGGCCTGTGCATGAACCTTTTGAACATTCTTACAATCAGTATCCTATCAATGGAACATATGGAAATTCCCACAGTCAGTGGTCGAGTTATGAACCATATGATAATACTTACAACCCGGATTGAAGGAATCATCAAAACTTCTCAAGGAGCTACAATGAAGTCAATACCTATGAGCAACTGGTCTCGCCATCATTGGAGGATGCAATAAAGGAATTCATACAAAATATGGATCAGAGAATGAATCAGCGAGACAAAATGTTGCAAGACATGCAACAAATGCTCAAAGACTCTCAACAAGAAAATATGGAACGGTTTCAAACCATTGAGGCTTCAATGAGGAAGATACAGGTGAAAATTGGACAATTGGCTGAAACTTTTCAAAAGAAGGAGCCTGAAAAATTCCCTAGCCAACCAGACCAAGAAGATGTTGCCACCATCCCTTTGAATGGTGAGATTGTCGATACCATAGTGAGCCATGAACTTTCTAATGATTTTTCTAGTGTTGTAGATGAAGAAGTAGAAAAGGAGGAGACGGAAGAAAAAGTGAAGGAAGTGGAAGATGTACCTTTCGAGGCACCGCTCCTATACTAGGAACTCAAGCCTTATGTCCCTCTCATTACTTTTCCAAGCCACCTACACAAAAGCAAATGGAATAAGTGGTTTTCTGAACTTATTTCATCACAATTTATAATGAACATTTACTTGCTTTTGGTAATTGTGTGTAGGAACATGCCGACGCGAGAAATTTTTTTCCAAGACATGATCGTGCTCAAACGTAAATTTGAGACATTGGAATTTGGTTGAGTCGTTCTTGCACCCGTCTTGCCTAGACGTTAAATAAAGCGCTTGGTGGGAGGCAACCCACCTAGGTAATTTCTTTTTAATCTTTAGTTTTTAGTTTTCTTTTGTTTTTTTTTCGAGTTCTTGCTTTCCATACTTTTTCTTTATTCTTTGTCCATGTTTTTAATATTATATAAACATTGAGGACAATGTTTAGATTAGGTTTGGGGGTGTGAATTCGTGTTTATTTTAATTTTTTGAGCCATTTGTTGAAATCTGAGAAAAAGTGACATGTTTTTAAATTGTAAAACTGTATTCATTAGTGAAGAAATAAATTTTTCCGTTTATGATGGGTTCATTGTTTTTTCGATACGAATCCAACGGTATAAAGAACATAAAATTCTGTGTGGTGGTTTAAAAGTTATGATCATTTTTTCGACCAAGGGTCATGGGCGATGCCCTGTTTTTGAAATTCTGCACGTGAATGTTTTTCGACGTCTGTTTTCTCACTTTTATGATTCGAACTTTGAGATTTTTTCTAAATGATAAGTGTGAGTTTGTATGTATGTTTTCTTGTGTTAAAATTTAGTTAACGTTTGTTGAGTATTTTGAGAGATATGGATTAAAGAACAAACGTACGTCAATTTTAAAAGTCACCAGTTTTTAAATTTTTGTCCTCCGTGTTGAGATGATTCTTTTGTGTGCTTTTAGAGCCGTAATATATGCTTTAATCACTGAGTTTACACTAACGTCTTGCCACTTAGAGTATTGCAGTGCATTTTTCAAAATTTATGACATGCTCTTAATGTGATAGTGGATAGGATGCTTAGTTGAATTGCCATGATTAATAGTGGAGACTACGCTTGTGAGTTCACTAAACCAAAAAACATTACATTATAACATCATAGAGGGTTCTTTTGTTTCTACTCTTAAACACTCATTAGGTTCTTAGTGTTAGAATTGATCTCAATAGGTTATGCATTTGATATTAAAGAACATTCATCATAAAAAGATATCACATGTGGACTTTGTTCTTGTTTTGGTTGAACCATTAGAAGTGATATAGGTAATGTGTGCTTGAACTACATAAAAGGCCTTAAATATTTCCTACCTTTATGTGTGTGCTCCATAGCCAATTTTGAAGCTAAACACTATAAGCCTTTTTCTTTCATCACCCACATTAACTTAACCCCAATTAGCCATATTTTAGCCATACCTTATAGCTTGGGATCATATTGAGGTGATGAAGATGATTGAAGAGAGTTCGAAATGGGTGACTCGTAAAGTGCAAGTACTAAGGAAAAAGCAAGAAGATCAAATGCAAAGAAGGTTTTTGAAGAATTATGTAATTGATGTAAAATTCTCATCTCAAAAAAAAAAATTGAAAAAAAAGGGTTAAAAAAAGATAAATGAATGAGATGATGAATTAAATGAAAGTGAAAAGGAATAGAGCTTTACAATGAAGTGATGTGAAATCAATGTCAACTCAAGGAGGTAGATGAACGAAAATTGTTCAAGAAGCCTAGATGCAAGTGGAATGAAGAATTCGAAGAAATTCGGCCGAGTATGAAGATTGCCGAAGAATTTCTCGATATGATCCTAGGTTTGTTTGCTATCCTTTTCCTGTTCTTTCTTAACCTACACCCAATGGCCCCGTTACAACCAAAGAAAAGACCTAATTGATCTTTTGGGAATGCTAGCTCCAGAGTAAAGGTAAACATGTGCTCCATCTTGTTCTTAATATCTGATTCCGTTCATGAGATCCTTTGTATACAAATCAAGCGTTCTTTCTATTATATATTTATATGCGATTATATTTTGAAATTTCTTGTGCATAACTTATTTCGCATATACTCCAATCCACCGGTGAAGATAAAGGCACATCCTGAGAAAGAAACTCCAAAATGCTCGACGGCACTGGTTGTTCAATGCGCGACAAGTCAAGATTCAAGAAGGGGTTCTTTCACCGGTGAGGAGGGATCCCACGGTGAAACCTGGAAATTGCACTAGGCAAGACCCAGGGTAAGCCGCAGAGAGAGCGGGCTACCCGTTTCTTGACTGGAAACGCATTCGTTCGTTGACTGTTAGCGGAGGAAGAGTGGTGACCTTCCAGAAGCTAATCAATAATAGCTATACTCGATCGATAACGCCATACCTCCTAGGAATGTATGTAAGGGTAGTTTGGTTTTTGGTGAAGTGGATCTTTTTAGTGGTTTCGTGTTTTCGTGAGTTGGATTGAATTGAACGGATAGGAAAGGCGAAGGCAAAGGTGAGGAATCAAAAAAAGTTTCTTTTTTTTTTGGCTTGGAGGTCTCGGTTGGAGAGGAGGACCCCTCTCCCCCTCTCCCCTTTTAAGGTCGTTACCCCTCCTAAATCCTGAAATTAATGAGCGATGTCTTGTGAGAATTAGAGTCGAGGCGAATTATATCTATGACGTTTGACGAATGAGTTTCTGAAGTTAGAGTGTCTTGAGTATTGGCTTTTTATTAAAACTAAGCATGCATTCAAATTTGTGGCATAATTTTAATCTTTATCCAGTGGCTCTAGCATGAATTGGCTTTGAATGGCACACTTCGATTGCTTCTTAATTATTTTGTTTTTCGTAGAAATATGTTTGTGGGTAGCATAGCTGTAAACCCTCAGGAGACAAAACTCCTCCTACTATGGACACCTAGAGGTTTAAAGGCTTATAGCATACGCTCAATGCTATCGTGTTATCTACGAAAATGGCTTAATTTAAAATTTTTGTTTTTAGGTTTTGTTTTTAGTTTTTGTTTTTATTCTAGTTTTGCTCGAAGACTAGCAAAAGATAGGTTTGGGGGTATTGGATCAGTCATTTTATATATATATTTTTGATCCCCATTCCTCCAATCAATTGCTTTTTTCTTGAGTTATTTAGGGGTTTAAATTTGTATTTTGAGCATTTCCAGGTTTTCGGATCAAAGTGATGTGTTTGGAGAATTTTATACGAAAAGGGCAATTATTGAAGAATTGAGGGACTTATATGCAATTTTCATTGAACCGCTGTCAAGACCCCTATCAATTATGACAGCGGTACCAACGGCGCTTAAAAAGGCAGAAGAAACACTTCCAAGACGCTGTCACACTGATGTGAATTTCCACAGCGGTTTCCCAAATCAGTGCAGATAAGCCATGTTGCGAAGGCCATATCTCTCAGCTCCGATTGAACTGTGTGTCCTGCAACCTATGGATCTGAAGCCCAGAAAGTCTAGTTTCCAACCCAATTTTCTGCCTGTCTATCCGAAGTGTCTAGAAGAAGTTATACCCATTTGAGTACCTATTGCGCAGATCAGTCAGTTATTAAATCCGTGAATAGTGACGGGATTTATTTTGCAAGTTGTCGGAATGAGAAATATTACCTTCTTGGATATGAGTATGAGTCTTTGGAAGCAAGTTGACACATAATCCTTATCTCCCTTCAATAAGTAATCAATTTGGATGGTTTAGGAAAGAAATAAAATCCCAAAAAGGTAGAGTTCTAAAAGAGAATTGATTTCCAAGAAATTACATATTCCTTCATTACTGTAGGTGGTAACAGCAGCCAATGGTAGCAATTGTAGCAATAGAAAACGCCTAAACGGCCAATAGTTGTAGTAGCATAAGTAAAAGAAAACCCGGCTAAAAGACTCACTGGAGAAACATGCAACAATATTGTAGTAGAAGAAAGGTGTAGAAGTAGAAAAAACAAAAGCAATAGGTAATAGTGTTGTTTACAAATGTAGTAGACGGTACTGTAGCAGTACTGTAAACGGGGTACTGTAGCAGCACTGAAACAATAACAAAAGACAAACCTAAAAATTTGTTTTATACTTTGATACCATGAACAAATTCATATTTTTTGTTATTATTCTTCTCAGTATATGAGGTAATTTATAGGAGAAATACAACTAGGAAAGAATCAAGAAATCCTATAATTAAGCTAATTGATTCCTTAATCAAAACATAAATCCTATACAATGTTAACTGTACAATCTTCCTAATTTAAAGAGAATATTCTAACATATTCTAACAGGTTCCATAAGATGTTAACATCACTAGGTTGAGTCCAAAGAGGAGTGCTAATGGCAAGTGGCTTACTGTAATGTATAGGTGTTCTTGAGAAACATCTCTTTCTTGGCAATGGATCACAGCCTCCGGCTATGAGCTTCTGAGCCGTGTCCCAATCATCCGAACACATCCCATAAACCTTGTTAGTCATGAACCGATCTACATTTGAAGCCATCTTCGCGCAAACCTATCCGACTGATGGATTAATTGATTCAACCCCAATGAAATTCTTCTTCCCATAGTTAGAGAATTTTTAGTCCCTGAAAAGCTAAGATTAGCAAAAGCAAGGTTTTTTAGATTAATAGATATACGCATAGCAGAAACAGGAGAATTTAGCCCTACATATGAACTTTAAAAGAATTGAATATTTAGACCTAGACATATCAAGCTTTAGAAAGACAAAACTTAGTTTATAGAATAATATATAAATTAGCTGTAACGTAGAACATTTGGAAAATCGGTACAAGCAAATACCCCATACAAGCAATAGTCAACAAAACTTTATTGTAGATTTGATAATAAACTTAGGACAAAGTTTAAAAGAAAATATAGATAAAACTAATAAAAATACTACTGACCTATTTAATTTCTTTTAAGAAAGCAAAGTAGAAACTTTATGAAAAAATTTAGATTATATAAGAGAATCTTTCTCAGATTTCAGTAACCAAGTCAAAAGGTTTCCTAGCAAAAAAGAAATAGCAGATTTAAACCACCTAATAGAACTTAGAAACCCAAAGCCAGTAGAATTAGAAATCAAAACCTTAGTTGAAAAAATCCATTTAGAAGTAGAAGAAATCAAGCAAGCAAAAAAAGAACTTAAGCAACAACTATAAGCAGTTAGGAAAATTATAGTTGAATGAATAATAATTTAGCACAGATATTAACTGAATCAGCATCAAAAACCCTTAATAACCATCCAGTAGGTTTAAGTGACATAGAGTTTACCCAACCAAGTAAAACTATTACACAAGGACAGAATAATACAATTATAAAATTACTACTACTAACTTTAGAAAAAAATAGAAAATCTAGAAACTAATATACAACAATTAAAAAAATAGTAGCATAGATTCAGAATATCTAACTTTTTTAGTAAAAAGAATTGAGGTTGTAGAAGGGAAAGAAAGTAGTTCATCAAAACCAAAGGTGGATATAAAAGATATTTTAGGTCCAAAGATAAATCTAGCATCCAGAAATGGAACTAGCAAGAACTTCTAGTGTAAGACAGTCAACCGTCAATAAAGTTAGGAACTTACTAAATTATAGTGGTAAAGGAAAATAAATAATCCAAAAGACAGAAGATTTAATTCAAGAAGAAGATGTAGACAAAATATTAGAAGTAGGATTTAACAAAGTTCAGAAGAAAAACTTATATAGTGAAGGAATTTTAGATAGTCTTTGAAGTAGCTTATATGTTTATAAAGATGAATTTACAATTGCAGTAGTAAACAATAGAGAAGAAGTTACATTAATTAGCCCTCAAAGTGCTAAAGAACTAAAGAATAATGGATATTCAACAATACATTTAGGCGTAGAAATCATAGAAGTACTCAGCCAAACAAGAGCAGGATTAGATACTAAAGCACATCTGTATTTGTATGATGGAAGATTTAATGATCAAGAACAAACTCAGCTAGCCACGGCTGAAGTAAACCTTAGGAACAAAGTTGCAGTAGTAGGATGCCTGCCAGATATAGATATAGACATAAGTGAGTTTTATAGTAAGAAAAGATCGAGCATACAAACCAAAGGTTTTAATATGAATGCAGAATATAAAAACCTTAGAGTAAAAATATTTGTTTTAGGAAGATGTTATAATAAATATCATAAAAAATTTAGAGTTATCAATAAAAGTATAGTAGAACATTTTCATAGTGATTATGTAAAAATGCAAATCCCTAAGAAGCTTAAGAAAAGCGAATTACAAGGGTTAGAATGGAAATTACCAGAATTAGAAAGCCAAGAAATAAAATTACCTAAAAAACTGTAGCATATATGTTGACAAAAGAAACCAAACCTTTCAAAGGTTCAAGGATTACAAAAAGAAAGCTAGTCTATTAATAGAAGAAGAGGACAATTCAGAAAGTGAAATTACTATGTTACATATAGAACAAAGAATAGATAAGCTTAAAACTCTCTCCGAAAATCAAGACCATATAATAGAATTAATCTTTAATGAACCTAGTGATTATTTACAAGAAGATATATTTGAAAATCTTTGTAGTAATCTAGAATTAGATGATAATGAAATAGATGAAATCCTTCTAGAAAATATGAATTTTGACCAACTCAAGAATAGTCTACAAGATATATGTTATATAGAAAATGAAGTATTTGTAGGAGAAGATAAAGCAAAAGTAGAAGAAGGACTAGGTAGTGGACAAAGTGGTTGGATCCCTGATGTAGAGGATCTACTAGAATCTAGAATATATGATTATTTAGCAAAAAGGAATACATGATTCCAAAGAAAGTTATAAATATTATAAAGATGAAGAAAGAATCTACATAGCTAAAACAAAATTAGAAAGTTGGAGAAAAGAGCCAGAAGCTAAAGATATATTAATTTTTAGTTTACAGGGCCATAGACCTAGTGAATAGAAAACCATATTTAATAAATGGGAAGGAAATTTGATTAGACATCTTATGGAAGCATTAAGTAATATTGTAGATTATAAATATAAGTTAGTATACCTTGAAAGTACATTAGGATATAATGAAAAGCAAGTATATTTAGGATGGAGAGAATACATGAAAAAGGATAAAACTAGAAAGCTAGAGTTAGATGAATTCAAAACCAATATAATAGTTTTCAGTTTTATAGATGGTATTCGAAAATGTATCTTAGGATCTTCAATGGAAGAAGTAGATTATACACAAAAACAAATTAGAGCAATAAGAAGTTTAGAACAATTAAAATTTTTTGATTTACATTATTTCGACCATTATGTTGATTTATTTTATAAATATTGGAATCAAATAGGATGACCATATGATAAAGAATTATTAATGAAGTTTGTAGCAAAACTACCTGGAAAAATAGGTGAAAGATTATATAAAGATTTAAGTAAATGGTTCAAAAGTAGAAAAGAAGAAGTTTTATTTTAGCAAGTCTCTTTAATCCCTGTAGTTGAATTTGTTAGGCAAAAAATTAAAGACCTCTATGATGAAGAAAAGCTTAGAAGACAAGCACAACAACAATTTAGTAGAACGTACGTAGGTTTATATGAAGTACCCACTCTAAGATGTGGAAGAATAAAGAATTATAAACATAAGTACAAAAAGAGTAGCAAATATTATAAGAATAAAGACAAAAGGTATAGAAAAAGCAATAAATAAAAATATAATAAGTATAGCAAGCCATACGCAAGGAATTTTGTTAAATATAAATATAATAAAGAAAAAGTTAAAAAAGTCATAAATCAGGGGCAAAAGATATATAAAAGAAAGAGTCATAAAAATTGTAAGTGTTATTTGTGTGGAAAAATAGGACATATAAAGCCAAATTATCTAGAAGCAAAAAATGTCAAAACCAATATGCTAGAACAAATAGTAGAATTAGAAGATATGGAAAATTTAGAAGAAATAGATATTAATAATATAGAAAATCTATCGGATAATAAAAGTATATGTACAATCAATGACAAAGAAGAAGAAAATTTAGAAAATAATCTAGAATTAGAAGAAAGTGATTCAGATGGATCACTTCAAGAAGTTATAAGAAAAGAAAAAAGCAGTAGTATAGACTCATAATCAGAGACAAATACAATAGATGAAATAGTTTCTTTTTTCAGAAAAAGCTGCAGAGAATGTTATAGAGAATTTAATAAAGGATATAAAGACATTGAGTTAAGCAAAACACTTTATTATTGTAAAAGTTATGTAGGAAAATATATAGACAAAGATGAAGTAAATCGAGCTGGTAGTGAACTTATAATAATAGATGTAGAAATTCTTTATAAGACAAAAAGTATAAAAACTAAAGCTGTGATAGACACGGGAGCCAACAAATGTATAATTCATGAAAGCTTAGTCCAAGTAGAACATAGGACTCAATTAGGAGCAAATATAGGACTAAGAACTTTTAGTGGAAATATAATACAAACAACAGACTGTATAATTAATATACATATCAAAATTAATGGAGGAACCCATAATTTATCTCAAACTCACAATGCAAAACAGTAGTCATAAGTTTGTTTTATGATTGAATTTTATATTAGGAAATAATGGAAGCATGTTGATCACACCAAATGGTGTAAATTTCTTTAAAAAGTCAAGTTTTGTTCAACCAAAGCTAGAAACACAAAATCTCCCTTATATAAAGAAAACTAATAATATAGAAGAATCCATCTCCTTAGAATACTTTGACTCTCTATTAGAAGAATTAGAAATAAGCGAAGCAGAAGGAATCCTAAGCACATATGAATTAGAAGAATACCTAAAGGACGAATGTAATAATATAAGTGGATTAGAAAACAGTAGACTAGAAGACTGTAAAAATTGGCTAACTGAAATAAAACAAAAAAAAGAAGAATTAGAAACCTTAAATATAATAGATGAAAATCCAATAAATAAAGAAAGCAAAGAAACCTATAAGATCGAAATAATAAACCCAGATATTACGATCAAAACTCAAGATTTAGCTTATAGCTTAGAAAATAGCAAAGAATGTAAAATGCATGTAGAAGATCTATTAGAATTAAAAGTAATGAGTAGAAGCACTAGTAGACATAGAAGCCCAACTTTTATAGTATCAAACCAAAGTGAACAAAAAGAGGCAAAAGCAGAATGGTAATCAATTATAAAAGACTAAATGATAATACATTAAGAAATAGCTACAAACTCCCTAATAAAGACGAATTAGTAAATTGTATCCAAAAAACATCTTGGTTCTCTCAGTTTGATTACAAAAGCGGTTTTTAGCAAATAAAGTTAGATGAAGAGTCAGTAGCATGGACATCTTTTAGTTGCCCTGAAAGTCATTTTAAATGGTTAGTTATGCCATTTGGATTAAAAAATGCACCACAAGTGTTTCAAGCTAGAATGGATAAATATTTTAAGAAATATTCTAGTTTTTGTATTGTTTATATAGATGATATCTTTGTTTTTAGTAACAATAGATATATACATACAGTTCATGTCAATAAAGTTTTAGATGCTCTAAAAGAGAGTAATATAATAATCTCAAAAAGAAAAGTAGAATTATTTAAAAATATGATATACTTTTTAGGATTAACTATAGACAAAGGAAAGGTAGAATTGCAATCGCATATTACAACAAAGATTTTATAATTCCCCGATAAAATAGAAGAAACAAAAGAATTACAAAAATATTTAGGATTACTAAATTATGGAAGACAGTTCATTCCCAATTTAAGCACATTAGTAAGACCTCTTTATAATAAGTTTAGTAAAAATGGACAAACGTATTTTAATACTAAAGATATAAAGTTAATTAAAAGAATAAAAGAAATAGTAAAGATTTTAAAGCCCTTTGCACTCCCAATAAATAGTTACTACAAAATAGTACAAATAGTTGTCAGTAGTAAAGGATGGGCCGGAATACTAATCAAAAAGCCCATGGTAAATAGCCCAAAGAATACTGAAGAAATTGCAAAATATACTAGTGGTAAGTTTACTGAACCAGAAAGTAGAAAGTCTAGCACATAATTAGAAATTTTAGGAATAATATATTCTTTAAATATTTTTCATATTTATATACAGAACGAATCTTTTACTGTTAGAACATACTGTAATAATATTGTAGAATTTTACAACAAGGTACAAAAGAAAAATTTTGAGAAAAAGAATTCTTTTATTAGCAAACGCTGGTTAAGCTTTTTAGAAACCCTAACTGGTAGATGATATAAAGTTGTTTTTGAGCATATAGGTGGAAAAGATAACACAATAGCAGATATTTTGTCAAGACTAATAAATTGGTAACTATTGCAGGAATGCCAGGAAGCTCAAAGAATGTTTAGAAAAACTTTAATTTCCCAGCATCAAGCATTAGTACATAAAAGATTAGCATAGGATCTTATAATATTAATTATAGTCCAGGAGTCCCTTTCCAACCTTTAAAAGTTTAAAAAGATAAGCTTACAAAGCCTCAACAAGCTTTACTTAACAATATTTTGTTTTTCAGAAATGACAATAAAGGTTTTCTAAACTCGCTTAATATTTTAAGCCAGTATTTTGTAGAAAATAACAAGTTTTCTTATTATATAGTCTATAGAGGAAGAAAAGTTGGAATTTATTCTACATGGCAGGAAACTGCTAGATATGTTGAAGATTTTCCAAACCCAATTTCCAAAGGATTTTACTCTCTAGAAGAAGCTAACAGTTCTTTAAGAATGTTTTTACAAAATCAAGATGGTTTCGAGCCTATTTTAGAATTTAATGGAATCACATATGATCGGAACCAAGTTCAAAGCTTTATGATTCATTTCAAAAGAACTAATGAAGCAAAAAATTCAATTTATGAAGAATTAGAAAATTGTAAAGCTACAATGAATGAGCTTTTAGAAAAGCTACAAGCAGAAAATGAAGTCTTAAAGCAAAAGCTGGAAGAAGTTGAACAATTAACTGATCAAATCCAGAAGCTAGATATGATAGATGAAAAGAAAAAAAAACATTCAAAAGCATGAAAAGCAAAAGAATAATAATAAAGACAAGGTGGTTATTTTTGAAAGACACCTTGATATTATAAATATTACCCTAATAAGGGATTAAGAAGAAAAAAAATATAAAGCGGTAGAAAATCTACCTAATGAAATAAAGCAAACCATTTTTAGCATAGCTAAAAATGATAGTTTGAAGCATTTTCTAAAAATATAAAAGTTTTTAACTCAAGTGTAGGATTACCTAACGGTATGACTACATTGTTACACAAAAGATTACGACATTAGCAAATATGGTATAAATTTATAACAGTCCAAATAAATCTGGATATCTTCCCACTAGAATTTGATATCCCTGATTTAAGAAAAGTTAGTTTTGAAGAACTATTTAGTTACGATATGATTGATAGCATACATGCTACCAACATACTAGAAATCGCTTTCCTCCCAGAAAAACTTCAACAATCAATAAGAATGTATGGCCGGCGAAAATGTTTTTGTTTAGACATAGACTCTCTTCCCTGTGAATGGATCATCAGTCAACCATACATGATGACAAACTTTCTCCCAACCTATCATTATATTGTGATAGTCCCATATGATCACTCTGTCTCTTTTATGTATGAAGGAAATCCTCCTTTAGAACATGAAGACATTTGCCCTGAATATCTTCAAAGGTACAAGGCCCAAAAGTATTTTCTCTGCTTAAATTCCATTAGACCTAATCTGGTTGGCCAAACACCACACATGTCTATCTTCATAAGAAGCAATGAAGTGTGGTTCAAATACCCAATTCCATGGATTTTTCTCAGTCCGGAAACAGATGAAACTCTTAGAGATCTCCAGGAAGAGGAAGAAAACATCTTTGGTGATCATGTGTTTCTAGAAGACAATCTTCTCTTAGAAGAAGACGAATTTGATGATGAAGCCTATCACAATCTTGACACTTAAGTCAAAAGCAAGTTTCGGCAAAACAAAACAAAGTTAGACAACAGTAAAGCGTTGGCAGCAGCAGACAAAAATAGTAAAAGCATAACAATAATGAAGATCAATAATGAATAAGATAAGAAGATAAGATCAACGAAGATCAACGACTTTTGCACACCTTTCTATAAAAATATCCCCAGTGTCAGTCAATTGTTTTAGGCCATGCTTATCTCTTTTCTTGTATAAATATGAGTCTTGCTCTCAGTTGCAAAACACATGAGATTACACACTCAATCTCTTTTCAATCCCAGAGCACTCTTAAAAAATTCCCCTTGTATTTTTTTTCCCTTCTAATTTCCTTTATGTACAAATCTGTGTACAATCAATAAAGCTGTGAATATTTCCAGAATCCAATCAAAGTAAGCTTTTCTTTCTCTATTTCTTCTTTGTTTTAAAACATAGAAAGTCTTGCCACGTTAACAAAAATATAAGAGAAATATTAAATTTATAGTGTAACTGGGTCCTTATAATTTTGTCGAAAGGTTTTGAGGCTGTTTATGCTATAAAAGTATCTAGTAGTCACGTTTTTATTGAATCAAGATTTTATAATTTTCTGTTAGAAACTCCTTGGTGGTCCTGTGTATAAGTTCTGTTTATAGGCGTTTATGGATTTTAGGAGAATTTGAAAATTCGTTTTGAAACAGTAAAAACCATGGGATCTTGAAAGACCCGTCTATTTGGTTTTGGTAATGTATAGTTATAGAACTCACCTGAATTGAAAATCTTCCTACTCAGTATTCCTTCTTCTACATAACTTTCCTCAGGTTCACTCAAGTCTTCATAGACCTTGCTGACTTCTGTACTACTGGCAGGGGGATCACTGTACAAGAGACTTGATAAATCGTGTGCAAGCTTGTCCAAAGATAAAGCTATATGAAGAACTTGATCAGAGAATTTCAATAGGTCTTTTGTCTTCTGATTCTGAACTTTCAATGTGAAGCTGCTCCAACAAAACTCCTAGTTGTTCCTGCAAATCGGAGACTTGGGTTCGGATTCTGTAAGGTAAAACAGTTTGGTAACCAGAGTTGCTGGCTTTGGCGTTGGTTTTGGTGAAAATGAAATGAAGATAAGAGAGATAACTCTGAAGAGGCTTATGAGAAGAAGAGAAGACAGTAATGAGAAGGCATCCTAGACGCCATTTTAAGGGTTTACAAGTGCTCTGTCTCTGCATTTCTCAGTGGGATTCTTTTTCTTTCTTTTGTTTCTCAAAGTACACACCCATTTTGAGATTTCACTCCAATTTTTCAGTTGTTGACCTGAGCTCAGTTTCTCCTTTATTTCAGGTTGGCCTTCCCTAGGTTCTTGATTTCCACACTTAATTAAAGATCAATTTCATGACTTCAAATTGAAGCAAATATCCCACTACTCAAGAAAATAAGTGTAAAAGCTAAGCAATAAAAATACATTATTAGCTATTTAGCTACAAAAAGGAAGCAACCACTCTGTTTAAATGCCAGTTAAATTTCTATAACTTGCTTCTAAGTTCTAAACATTAAATAGTATTGTTTGACACTTTCATAATAGCTTATGTTTTTAGTTCTGACATTTACTAACAACTCAATCATCTCATTATCCGAATAAGGATGTAAGAAATCAACATGTGAATCTTTATAATCATTTACGCAAGGCCATTTTTCTTCGTAGAAACTGGTGCACATCTAATACTCAAAAACTCTTTTTGAACAGCAATTAAAATAATATAATTAATTACATGAGTGCATTTACAAGCTCATAAAGATTTGAATTACTAATTGATATTTGAGTTGTACCAGTACTGGTCAAAAAATGATCAGACATCAAAAGTAAAAGATCGTTGTGTGTCATTTAAATTATATGGTGAAATTCTTGCTTCATTTGAATATAAAGTTTTCAACAAGGATAAAAGAGAGTGCAACAATATGCATCGTCACATGGAATGAAATTATCTAAAGAGGAAAAAGAAATGGAAACCAGCTCCCTAATTATGATCTTTTAGCTCATTTGCCAGAACAAAATGTGTACAACAGAGGGGATACAATCCACATGCAAAAGCAGCTATTTGAAATGGAGTTTGCACCTCTTAGTTACAGACTCTGTCACCATCTTCAACATTATCTTCATTTACATCTTCATCTTCAGCTTCATCTTCATGATCACCATCTCCAGTTTCATTGTCAACATCATCATTGTCTATGTCCTCATCCTTGTTGCCTTTATCACCTCTGCTTTTCGCGGCATATTCTTCGAGAGATGCATTAGGAAATATATCCCCAACCTTATTTCCTTGGTCGGATGGGGTTTTAGCTGAACTATTAGATTTAGCTTTATTCATCTGTTTCAATAAAGAGGATCAATACCATGCATGTTGACAACAAGAGGCCACAAGGGAAAAGCAAATCCGTAAAGGTTAAATTTCTCTTGCTAATGAGAGATGGTATAAAACCAAGGATCTAAAAAATTTTGGTTTCATTATTACTGTTGATCTATGTATAGGATATTGACAACAAACACATACAGAACTATGAAAGCTTGACCCAAATGCAAATGAAGAGACTAAATTGACAGAATCAATAAAAAAATTACAAGTAAATTCAAGTGCAGAAAAAGGATAATATGATGATGCAAACACCTTCATGAAGATAAAACCCGTAATCAAACTTCCAACATTGTCAGAACTTGGTAATCGGAAGGCAATTTCTGTCAACCTGTCTTTTAAATTAACCCCCGAATATACTTGCTTACTTCTGCATAATGTATATAAGTATATCGTACTTCACTCATTTAAGTCAGTATTCAATTTTCACTTTCTTTCTGTTACACATATTTTTCTAATCAACTTGTTGAATTTCTTAAATAATTTGTCTTCCTGATACTTTAATTTCTATTAAATCAGGAATAGAAGCATGTCCTGGCAGACTTCAAGTGTTCTAGCCTATCTCACCTCCATTTTATTTTTATCAGAATGTCAGCTCCCATTGTTCCAGATTTTTTAATTTTTTAAAAAGATTAAACTCACTAATGATAGGGGCAATCCCAGGCTCCTGCAGACATGCATATCCAAAGTGGCTTCTCAATGTATCCCTTGCCTGTATGGTGAATTTTAAGAGGATGACAAGTTATATGTGCCACTCGGACCCTTCTTACGCCCCTCTCCCTCTCTCTGTTCCCTAACTTAGAAGAAGACAAAATAGGTAGCCTGCAATGAGTCTAGATGCTTAACATTCAACCAAGACGATCAACGGGGCATCTACAAAACAAAGTTATAAAAGAGATATGCAATCTTCATTGACTATGGAAAAATAGAAATTCAGAAAAATATCCTGCTTTGAACCATAGAAAAAAGGTCGGGAACGTTAACAAGAGAAGTATGGTGGGCAATGATCATAAGTTATAACATCCTCAAAAGGAAACCACCTTCGAATATCTCTTGAATATCTCTTCTAGACCCAAACTAAATTGATAGTTCAAATCAATAAATCTCTTCCAATGCACTTGAATAGTTGAGTACACCTCTAATCTACTAGAGCACAATAGTTTAACTTAGCATTACCAGCATGGATAATTAAATTTCTTGAAAGACTGATGATATTTGATATTCCTATTGATGCATCCTAGAAACAGGAATAATAAAATCAATCACATACAAATTAGATAGCATGATACTTTCACGTTACAAAAAATCTTATATATTAATCAGCTCAAGAGCATTTTAACAGAAGCTTACAGCACGTAGAAGGGTCCTCTTATCCCTCTCTCTAGCATTTTTAATTGCCTGCAGTGATATCAGCATACCGATTACTTTCCAAATCAATCTCTAGATCACACATTACGCAGTGAATATTCACAACATAATCTAGTCTACAAACTAACCTCCTCAAGCATCTTTTGCTCAGCCTCTACTTCAGCAAGATCTCTAAATAAAATAATAAAAAAATAAAAATAAAAAACATCCCCCACAAAGTTCCAAATAAACATAATACTAAATAATTGAATTCAATAACAAACTCATAAACTATAAATCAGACAAACCTTCCAATTATGCGATCCACGCGACAACAACACTTGGCACACACATTATGCTCCTTTGCACAGCCTAAACCAACACCATATACTCAACAAATCACTAAAAAAAATTCACCGAAAAAACAAAACAACCAAAAACAATGATCAGACACCAACCAGCGCACAGACTATGGTAAGCTTGCCGCACCGCCCGCTTCGAACAACGCTGACTGTAACATCAAACTAATTATTAACACAAACCATAGAAACATGTCTCACCAATTTGTAACTTTACAAGTTCAAAAAAAAAAGGTAAGAAAACAGACCACTTGGAAGGCTCAGTGAGTTGTTTGTATTTTCCGTAACGGCGTTTCCAGTCAATTTGCTCCCTACATCGAGGACAGACTCCAGTTATCTCTGACAATGGTCTGAGTTTTCCACCAACTTCCTACAAGAAACGAAATTGAAATCAGTTTGTAAAAGTGATTTTGGGAATCAAGAAAAGACTTGATTTGATTACAGTTTCGTTGATCTTGACGCCTGCGTTTGGTTTCCAGGCGTAGCGGTTCTTGTGCACGGGTCCCCGCTTGTTGCTGCTCATTTTTCACTCTGCTATTCACAACAAACTGTAACCTCGGCTGACCTAAATAATATATTTTTGCTATTTATGTTGGTGGCGATCAACTTATTTCACCGCTATCAAAATGACCATCGGACGAGAATTAGTTTTAAAATAATCATTTTTAATAAACAACGTTAAACTAATGATCATTTTATCAAATGATTGATATTTTGGTAAATAAAAAGATGATATTAATTTATATATTGGTTAAGCTAAATCAATTTAGATTTGTGACTTAAAATTTATATTTCAACATCTCAACTACTCATATCCTCTTAATCCAACGGTTATAAATACATTAAAATCTCAACAATTAGATTAAGAACACATGTGTGGTTGAGATGTTGAAGTCAAAATTGTAAATCACAAAACTGAGTTGATTTAGTTTGACCATTTATACATACATATATATATATATATATATATATATATATATATATATATACATATTCTTTTTTGAGAAGATTAAGCCAGCAAAATCTAAAAATTCTAAAATATATATTGAGATAAGTTGAAAAGAAAAAAAATATATATATATATATATATATATATATATTTTTTTGAGATATGCTATACGTATATATACACACTAAATATAATTATTTGTTTCAAAAAACAAAAGAAAAAATTGATTTCTAAAAAATATCTAAAATAAATTGATGTAATCCCCATATTAACCAAAATGTCATTCATTGGATGAAATTGAATGAAAATTGATGAAATTCAATGGAATGACCATTATTGTAACAATGTTTGCCAAAATGGCAATTGTAAAACCAGTACCCCATCTGGTGGCCATTTTGATAGTGGTGACATAAGTTAATGGCCACCGGAAAAATCATCTCTAAATATATTCTCTGATATTTACTTTTAAACTTCACCACATGTTTGGGCCCAAAATCCCAACACAACCCAATTATTCTCGGCCGAACGAAACCTTCAATAACAATACATATATTTTTTTTTATAACGGAAGTAATTTTATAACCAAAAGAAAACGACAAACTAATCATGATAGTTATCCATAACAAACCGCTTAGTGGTGTAAAAACGGAGAGGCCCGGCACGTTTTGGAAAACGTGGCCTGGCACGGCCCGTAGGTACGGCACAGGCGTGCCGTGAGGGCGTGCCGGACCGGACCGGAACGCCGGCCGGTCCAGGCCTACCAACCAGGCCAGACCTTTTAAATTTTTTTTAATTATATTCATTTAATTGTGTGAAGTTATATAATATTGTTTTAAGAATGTAATAATCTAATTTTGATTGCAATTTGTTTATCTTAATAATTATTTTAGTGTAATAAAAAATTGTTAGTAATAAATAGATTTATTATGTTTGTTAATAAAGTAATTCAAAGAACGTATATAGATAAAGTATTAAAGGAAATAAAAAATAGATGAAGACATGATGTTATGAAAATATGAAATGAAGAAATATTTAATTATCTTGGACTTTCGGAATTAAGTATTACATATTTACATTATTGCCTCATTAAAAACCTTACCAAGAAAAACCAAGTGGTATAAAAACTTGGTAAGGGAAGAAGAATGCACTCGTATTACAAGTAAGTGTACATGTATAACCTAGTTCTGAGCCTGGTTACTACCGGAACTCTCATCAACAAATAAATTGGAGAAATTTTTAATAAATTCTTCGTCTACCGTTTCATTTTGCAACCTATTTCTAGAATGCTCCCAATCTCGAACACATGTTAATACCTCCACCATCTCCGGAGTCAAACAACTTCTTTTTGGTTCAACAATTCGTCCGCTCGTGATGAATGCTTGTTTTGAACACACAGTGGACACGGGGATAACCAGTACGTCACGTGCTAGGTGTGACATGACCGGATACCTGATTCTATAAGTCTTCCACCACAACAACAAATAAAATTTCTCCGTGTCTTCGTAAGCATCGAACTGTGCTTCAAGGTACCTTTTGAGTTCGGCTCTAGAAGATGCAGCAGATCGTTGCGTTGAAGAAGAAATTGATGATTTTTTGCGCCGTTTCAGAATGCTCCAACTTGTCTGCATCGGTTGTGTCTCTGGTTCTCCTGATGGCTGCGTGTCAACGCCGTCAAACCTGCGCTCATAAATACTAAAAATTTTGAACAACTTGTTTCGAATGTCAGTAATCTGTTCTGAATAATCTATTGACAAATTGTTTCCAATAAACTCAAGCAAAAAGTCTAAACCAGATAATTTAACCCTATGATCTACTATAAGACCTAAGGCATAAAGAAAAGGAATCGTAGACCAATATTTTTTCAACTTTGTCTCCATGGCAACAACTGCGGTGCCTAAGATGGTATCTTCACAATAAGTGTTTAACACTTCAGACATTTCCACTATCTGATGGATTGCCTAGGAAGATGTGGGGTAATAGACCCCGGAAAGAGTTACAATGGTATTGTAAAAAATCTTTAAAATTCAACAAAAACCCTTGCCACATACCAATCGTCTGAGGTGAGTGCTTGTGCTTGTGAATGACCAATTTCGGCCATTTTCATGTTAAAAAAACCTGTAATAGTTGTATCATAGTCCAAACAATTTTGCAGCAAGTTCCACCTTACCGGCATATCAGTTTGGAATCGTCGGGGCCGTAGATTGTTTAAGGTACAGTGTCTACCGAATTCTTGAAATCTTGGATTAGAGCTCCCAATCCAAGATATGGCATATCTGATCCAATCTATACGAGCACTTACCTCCTTCCAACTTGCCTGTACAATTAAATTTATGATATGACATGCACACCTTTGATGGAAGAAATAACCCCTAGCTTGCAAGATATTTCTTTCTGTAAACAATGCAATAGAGCTAGTATTTGCAGTTGCATTATCTAATATGATAGAATGGATGCGGTTAGTTATTCCATAAGTTTCTAAAACCTCAATAATGACATTAAAAATATTTTCCGCGGTATGTACAAAATCCATAGGACGAAAACCAAGATTTTTTTTTTGTTAACCTCCAATCAGAATCTAAATAGTGTCTTGTGACACATAAATAGTCCTGTTTGGAACATGCGTTCCAAATACCAGAAGTTAATGCAATAGAGACACTTAGATGCTATAATTCAACCATCAATTCGTCTCGTTGGGTTTGAAACAATCTTATCAAATCGTTCCTAGTGGTGGTTCTAGAAACAATTTGATATTGGGGGTTGAATGCATCATTGACAAATTCCTGAAAAAAAAACATTGTCACCAAAATTAATCGGTTGATCAGTTTGTGCAATGTATCGTGCCAAGGCATCTCTGGCACGCTTGGGGTCGTAAATCCACGTCGTAACGGACCCATCTGGGTGTCATTGTATTTGTGTCTGGGTTGTAGTGTCTATCTGTCCATGTGCAGGTATGCATTTCTCCATATGCCTTCTCAAATGACCGGTTCCCTGCCTACTACTAGTATAATCCTTAGGACAAAACTTACATTTAGCTCTAGGGCCAGTCGTACCATTTGGAAGTGTCATTTGTACTATGTCAAAACACTGCCGGACATTTGATGTAAACCTTTTGGGACGTGATGTAGGTGTAACCGCGGAACCGAAAGGTCCCGCTTCGGCTTCTGTTTGTCGGGAAAGATCCAAATCATCGTTCAGCATGTTCAAACCGTCAGGAAAATAAGGTTGGTTAGGATCCATTTCCTAAAATATAAATATTAACTCATTAGTCATTAATAAAATAACTATTACATATAAAACTTATTATTTTACTAACAAAATATATTTAAATTCACTACTACATATAAAACGTATTATTTTACTAACAAAATATATTTAAATACAAATAAAACTTATTATTTTACAAACAAAATATATTTAAATTCACTATTACATATAAAACCTATTATTTTATTAACAAAATATATTAAATTCACTACTACATATAAAACTTATTATTTTACTAACAAAATATATTTAAATACATATAAAAATTATTATTTTACTAACAAAATATATTTAAATTCACTACTACATATAAAACTTATTATTTTACTAATAAAATATATTTAAATTAACTACTACAAATAAAATTTAGTAATTTACTAACAAAGTGTATTTAAATTAACTACTAAATATAAAATGCTTAATTTACTAAAAAAAATATTTCAATTAATCACTACATATAAAATGTTTAATTTACTTAAAAAAAATATATTTCAATTAACTAGCCAAAAGAAGGAAAACTTAATTTACTAAGTACTAACTAAACAATAATATTAAAATTAATAACTAAGTACAAACATAAAATGAACAATTTATTAACTAAACAAAAACATTTAAATTAATAACTAAACTCTAAGCATAAAATTAAATAATAACATTTACAGATAAATGTACCTTTGAACTTTGATGTGTTGGTGAAAAATTTAGAGAATAATAGATAGATAATAGGAAATTAATAACTAAGTATTAAATATTGTGTAGAGGTACTGAGGGACTGAGGGAAAGAGTAAGAATGAAATTGTGTAGAGAATTGAAGAATGGAAAATTGGAGAGGTTGAGAGAATGAGAGAAAGTGAGAAAATGAATAAAAATTGGAATTGGTAGGAGTATTTATAGGAAAATTTGAATTGTGGGTCAAAATACGATTTTCTTTTTTTAGGGGTTAAATGGTAATTTTTTTAACTCCCAATGATTGAATTTTCAAATTCTAACCGTTGGATTAAAAAAAAATTGGCCAGGCCTCAACGGTCGGCACGCCGGTCCAGCACGGCAGGCTAGCCGTTGGCTTGGCACGCCGACTAGGCAGGCCGTGCCTGGTCGGCACGGCGGACCGGCCTACTAAGACCCGGCACCCGGCCCGCCTACTTGTCGGGCCAGGCATGGCACGACCACCTTTTGGGTCGTGCCTGGAACGGCCTGCCCTCCTCGGTAAGCAGTGCGTGCCAGGTCCTTTCGGCCGGCCCAGATTTACACCACTAAAACCGCTCCATAAACGGAGGGTAGGATTCCATCCAAAAACAATCCACATCAGAAGACAAAGCAAATTTCAAAAGATTATGGGCTTCTACATTAGCCAATCTGGGCATAAAATCAATCGAATTACAGCCCAAAGAAAGAAGGAGATTTTTTAATAACCCAAATGATCAAACCAATATCAGCCACCACATGAGTCTCACTCTTAATGAGATTTACAACCCCAAAAGCATCTAACTCAATAGCAACAGGCAGCAAATTTAAGGCTTTTTAAAATAGCTATTGCCTCAACCACTTGAGGTGAAAACAAAGTCTGCACCTTCTGAGAACTTGATGCCACGCCAAGTGGTTGCGGATGATCATACCCAACCCTGCCCATCTGTTTTGCGAATCCACAACCGTGTCAATGTTAAGTTTATAGACACCTTCTCGTGGCGGGTGGTAGCAAGGTATAACAAGCCTATCATGCCTAGCATGATTCTCACCTGGATTGCTAACAACAATAAACTCTGATAGAAAATACCAGGACCACAAAACAACATCCTTCACCTCATGCTGCTTGTTAACATCTTGGTTCCTCATAAACCATACACGCCACATGAAAACATACAACAATGCAAGCTCACTTTTATCTAATCTATCAACAGAGATACTATAGAAGTCTTTAAAACAAACTCCAATAAAACTCTTAAGAATGCCAAACCTTTTCCTGATAACCTTTAGAGCCGCACATCCCTAAAGAGCATGCAAAGTAATTTCTTTAAAATAAGAGCAAACTGGGCAAAGACCAATTGTAGGGACCTTGCGTCTCTCTAGGCTCACCAAAGTTGGCAACCATTCATGGCAGGCACTCAAAACAAAAATTTTAATTTTACTTGGCAAAACTAGACTCCAAATATGCGCCCACCCAAAACCCGTACCAACATTCCCATAAGTGAAAACAGGACAACCCAAAGACCTTCCAACCACATATAGTCGTTCTTAATCGTATATTATCCGTTCGAAGTAAAATGCCAACACAGGACATCCTCCTTGGAGCTACTACTCTTAGGTTTAGATAAAATAGAATCTGCATCATCCACTAGAAAAAGCCGCCTAACTAAGGGGGCATTCCAAGTTCCTGTCGAAGTTTTCAATTGACTGATCAGAAGGAAACAATTACTGACCTTAGAGGTAATAACCTTGAAAGTAGATAGGCGAGGAAGGCAAGGATCTACAAAAATCGAAACCATCACTCCGGAGCCAACCCACCATCTGGAACCTTTCTTAAGAAGCTTTTGCCCCCAACATATGCTCTGCCACATAGCAGACCCTCCACCAGAAAAAGTTCTCCTTCATAAAAGATTTATTCTATGTTGAAAGTTAGCCCATCTGAAACTAAAGTCAGAATCAGAGGTCCAATATACAAGCCCATGCCCATGAAGAACTGAAGTCTATTCACAACATCAGCTAGGCCCAATATTGAAACTATATGGAACGTGCTCGTTTTGGTTACAATGTGGATATCAGATAAGATATGCTGAGTCACGGATTCTGGAGCTGATGTGGGATGTTCTGATTGGCTATGTAAGATTGCTGTTATTACTCAACAGATAAGAGTATATATATATATGAAGAGATAAGAGAGAGAAGAGACAATTCGTTCTTTTTAGGTTTTCTCACGATTAGGGTTCTTCTTGTATTCTCTGAAAAGCTGGGCTTGATGTATTCTGATCTGAGAGAGTTTTTTGTGCAATTTTTAAGTCATTCTTTTCTCTTTTACAATCTTGTAAGTATATCTGTAATCTTGTGAGGTTAGAGTGCTTCAGTGAGTCTATCTTCTGAGAGATAGAGAGTTTACAGAGGTTGATTGTAATCGTGTGAGAGGGATTTTGGGTCTGATAACCTGTGTTAACAGATCCAGTGCTTTATAGGGTTTTTTCTGGGCTTGTATATGTGTGATCTGTGTATATTCAGATCTTGTAAGGATTCTCATATAGTGGAAGGGTCTCCTCTGTGCAGGCTCAACGTGGATGTAAGATCTTTTATGATCTGAACCACGATAAAGCTTTGTGTCGATTTACTTTTCTTGCACAACTCATATCTTTCTTTGCTTATATTTCTTTTTCTGTTTAATTTGATTCTCAGATCATCAAGAATACTTTTCTTGATTCTGTTCTTGTTTCTGTTATCTATCAGATGTACAGAATATTATTCTAAGAACAAGATCAACTAGATTTCCTGATTTTAGGTTCTATTAAATTTGTATTTTGTTGTTTACTGGTATTTGTATATTTCTTGTTCTAGTTTGTAAGTGAATCTTACAGGTATAAAGTACAGGAAAGGAGGGCTAAGGTTTCATACTGTCTCTGAAACCTAACAGTGGTATCAGAGCCTCGTACTAGCAACAACGGCGACCATACAAGATTCAGATCCACCGGCGACAGAACCTTCAAGCCTTGAAGAGTCATCTGGAGAAGAAGGAAGCTCCAGTGAAGCAGAGAGCACCCAGGAACTGCAACCTGCTGATCAGTTTGGTAACTTTAATAATTCTGTTTTCAATATGAAGTTTGAAATAGATAGATTTGATGGCACTGGGGATTTCGGGATTTGGAGAAGGAAGGTGAAAGCCTTACTTTCCCAACAGAAAATCCTCAAGGCCATTGAAGGTGCTGATAAACTGCCTAGTAGTCTTTCTGATGAACAAAAGCATGATATGTTAGAAATGGCATTAGGAACTATCATTTTAAATTTGTCTGATAATGTCTTAAGAGAAGTAATTGATGAAACTTCTGCATGTAGTCTCTGGAAGAAACTTGAAAGCCTATATTTGACTAAGTCTTTGACTAATAAAATATACTTAAAAGAAAGACTTTTTAGTTTCAAAATGGACCCTAGTAAAACTCTAGGAAAGAACCTTGATGAATTCAAGAAATTGACACTAGAATTAGCCAATGCAGGAGAAAATGAGAAGCTGAGTGAAGAGAATGAGGCTATCATTCTCCTAAACTCACTGCCTGACTCCTTTAAGGATGTCAAGGCTGCCATCAAATATGGCAGGACTTCTCTCACACTTGAAGAGTGTGTATCAGCTTTAAAGTCTAAAGAATTAGAGCTTAAAATTGAAAAGAAAGACAGTGGGGAAAACTTATTTGTTAGAGGTAGGCAGCCTGTAAAATCTAATGGTAACAACTCTAACAATAAGAGTAAACATAGGAGTAAGACACCTAATCACAGATCTCAGTCTAGGACTAGGAATGGCCCTAGAAAATGCTACTTTTGTGGCAAAGAGGGACACATTAAAAAGTACTGCTATGAATTTAAGAGGAAAATGCAAGATAAAACTCAAACTGAGGGTGATGCTGCTATTGCATCTAATTCCTATGAACCTAGTGAGGTTTTAGCTGTGAGCACTGAGGATATGAATTCTGAATGGATCCTTGATTCAGGCTGCTCATTCCACATGTGTCCTAGGAGAGAATGGTTCACTGAGTTCCAAGAACTCAACAGTGGCAGTGTGTTGATGGGTAACGATCAACAGTGTAATGTGGAAGGTATAGGTTCTGTAGGGATTAGGATGTATGACTGTATGATTAGGGTCTTTAAAAATGTTAGATATGTGCCTAACCTTAAGAGAAATCTCATTTCTCTAGGTATCCTAGATGAGGAGGGTTACTCCTATAAGGTTGAGAAAGGTATCTTAAAAGCCTTTAAGGGTTCTCTTGTTGTCCTTAAGGGTGACAAGAAGAATGGGCTGCATGTTCTTAGAGGTGAGATAGTCACCATTGAGGCTGCCAATGTGGCTTCTAAAAACAGTGACAACAGTGTGTTATGGCACATGAGATTGGGTCATATGAGTGAGAGAGGTATCTTAGAGTTGAGCAAGAGAAATCTCCTAAATGGGGATCAAGTTAGCAAGCTAGATTTTTGTGAGAATTGTGTCCTAGGAAAACAGCATAGAATCAGCTTTAGCAATGCTCAACACACCTCAAAATAGATCTTAGAATATATACATTCTGATCTATGGGGACCTTCCAAGGTCCCATCTCATGGAGGGAACATATATTTTCTGTCCCTCATTGATGATCACTCTAGGAAACTTTGGATTTATCTTTTAAAGTCCAAAGATCAAGCTTTTGAGAGTTTTAAAGCTTGGAAGAGGCTGGTTGAAAACCAAACCTCAAAGAAAATTAAAATTTTAAGAACTGATAATGGTCTTGAATTTTGTAATGAAAACTTTAACAAATTTTGTGAAGAACAAGGCATTTTAAGGCATAGGACAGTTAGACATACCCCACAACAGAATGGGGTGGCTGAGAGAATGAATAGGACCATCTTAGAGAAAGTTAGATGCCTGCTTTTAGGTGCTGGTTTAGACCAGAATTTTTAGGGGGAAGCTGCCTCTACAGCTGTCTATTTGATCAATAGATCACCCTCCACTGCTATAGGACTTAAAACCCCTGAAGAGATTTGGACAGGGAGGCCTCCTAGTCTGAAACACTTAAGAGTGTTTGGGTGTGCTGCCTATGCACACCAATCTGAGGAAAAGTTAGAACATAGGTCCTTGAAAGGAGTGTTTCTAGGTTATCCTTTAGGTGTTAAAGGTTATAGAGTTTGGTTAAGGGACCAAAAGGGTTTTAAGGTGATAATAAGTAGGGATGTAGTATTTGATGAGTCTAGGATGCCTTGTAAGGATAAGAATCAATCATCTGAATCAGATCCAGATCCTTTAAAGGATGATGGAAACAAGGTTCAGGTGGATGTTGGCAGCCCACCACTTGATTCTGTCCCACTTGTTTCAGATCATGTTGTTGTTGATAGGGTTGCCCATTCTGATGATCTACATCAGGTGGAAGAGGGTCAAAATCAGCCTGAGGACAGTGAGTCTCTAGCTGATTATGAGCTTGTTAGGGATAGGGATAGAAGGGTAATTAAACCTAACAGTAAATTTGCAAATGCAGATTTTATATCCTTTGCATTGTGCACTGGCCAAGAACTGGAGAATTCTGAACCTAGGACATTCAGTGAGGCTGTCAATTGCATTGACAAGCATATATGGCTTCAAGCCATGAAAGAAGAGATGGATTCTCTTGAGAAAAATCAGACCTGGTCACTAGTTAAGAAACCTGAAAAACAGAAGATAATAGCATGTAAATGGCTGTTTAAGATAAAAGAGGGTTTAGAGCAGAATGATCCTGTTAGGTATAAAGCTAGATTAGTGGCAAAAGGGTTCAGTCAAAGGGAAGGGATAGATTATAATGAAATATTTTCCCCTGTTGTGAAATATAAAACCATTAGGATCATTCTTGCATTAGTTAGCTTTTACAACTTAGAATTAGAGCAATTGGATGTTAAAACTGTCTTTTTGCATGGAGACTTGGATGACATCATCTATATGTCTCAACCGGAGGGATTTGAGTCTAAAACTAATCCCTCTCATGTGTGTCTTCTTAGAAAGTCTTTATATGGGCTGAAACAAGCCCCTAGACAATGGTATAAAAGGTTTGACACCTTTGTTACTAGCATAGGATTTATTAAAAGTAAATATAATGCATGTTTTTATTTTGATAATGTTGACATCAATATTTCTGTCTATTTACTTTTATATGTTGATGATATGTTACTTGCTAGTAAAAGCATGTCTAAGATTAAAGATTTAAAGAAGAAACTTAAATCTGAATTTGATATGAAAGATTTAGGGAATGCAAAAAGGATTTTAGGAATTGAAATTAAGAGGACTAGAGATGAGTCAAAACTGAGTTTAAAACAATGCAATTATTTGTTAAAACTTGTAGATAGGTTTTCTATGAAGAATTGTAAACCTGTAAATATCCCTCTATCCTCCAATTTCATTTTATCCGCAGCTTTGTCACCTAGATCCATTGAAGAATCTAGATATATGGAGTCTGTCCCATATGCTAGTGCTGTCGGTTCCATCATGTACTCTATGATTAGCACTAGACCAGACTTAGCTCAAGCTATTAGTGTACTAGCTAGATACATGGCTAACCCAGGTAAGGGACACTGGAATGCCATGAAGTGGCTGCTTAGATACATCAGTTCTACCACTACTGTAGGACTGATTTATGATTGCTCTAATACTGTTATAGACCTTGTAGGTTATGTAGATTCTGACTATGCTGTTGATAGAGATAAGAGGAGGTCCACATCCTCATATTTCTTCACCATTACAGGTTGTTGTGTCAGCTGGAAAAGTCAGCTCCAGCCATTTGTGGCCTTGTCCACAACAGAGGCTGAGTACATTGCTGTCACAGAGGCAATTAAGGAAGCTATTTGGCTTCAAGGCCTCTTAGGTGAGATAAATATTTTTGGTGGAAAGGCTGTCATTTACACTGATAGCCAAAGTGCATTGCATTTAGTTAAAAATCCTGTTTTCCATGAAAGAACTAAGCATATAGAAGTCAAGTATCATTTTATTAGAGACCAAGTCTCTAATGGTATAGTTCAGGTGGAAAAGATCTCCACTGATGATAATCCAGCTGACATGGGTACTAAAATAGTATCTTATAGCAAGTTTAAGTATTGCTTAAACCTGCTTAAGATAGGTGATTATGGTTGACTGTTTTCTTTTGTGTTTTGAGCCAGGTATCACAGAGAAGATCCTTATGCTATGTGAGAAGAGATAGGCTAAGGTGGAATATGTTGAAAGTTAGCCCATCTGAAACTAAAGTCAGAATCAGAGGTCCAATATACAAGCCCATGCCCATGAAGAACTGAAGTCTATTCACAACATCAGCTAGGCCCAATATTGAAACTATATGGAACGTGCTCGTTTTGGTTACAATGTGGATATCAGATAAGATATGCTGAGTCACGGATTCTGGAGCTGATGTGGGATGTTCTGATTGGCTATGTAAGATGGCTGTTATTACTCAACAGATAAGAGTATATATATATGAAGAGATAAGAGAGAGAAGAGACAATTCGTTCTTTTTAGGTTTTCTCACGATTAGGGTTCTTCTTGTATTCTCTGAAAAGCTGCGCTTGATGTATTCTGATCTGAGAGAGTTTTTTGTGCAATTTTTAAGTCATTCTTTTCTCTTTTACAATCTTGTAAGTATATCTGTAATCTTGTGAGGTTAGAGTGCTTCAGTGAGTCTATCTTCTGAGAGATAGAGAGTTTACAGAGATTGATTGTAATCGTGTGAGAGGGATTTTGGGTCTGATAACCTGTGTTAACAGATCCAGTGCTTTATAGGGTTTTTTCTGGGCTTGTATATGTGTGATCTGTGTATATTCAGATCTTGTAAGGATTCTCATATAGTGGAAGGTTCTCCTCTGTGCAGGCTCAACGTGGATGTAGGATCTTTTATGATCTGAACCACGATAAAGCTTTGTGTCGATTTACTTTTCTTGCACAACTCATATCTTTCTTTGCTTATATTTCTTTTTCTGTTTAATTTGATTCTCAAATCATCAAGAATACTCTTCTTGATTCTGTTCTTGTTTCTGTTATCTATCAGATGTACAGAATATTATTCTAAGAACAAGATCAACTAGATTTCCTGATTTTAGGTTCTATTAAATTTGTATTTTGTTGTTTACTGGTATTTGTATATTTCTTGTTCTAGTTTGTAAGTGAATCTTACAGGTATAAAGTACAGGAAAGGAGGGCTAAGGTTTCATACTGTCTCTGAAACCTAACAATTCGGATAATAACTTCTCTTCAAAACATGAGCACCAAGAGAATTCGGGTACTTATCCAGCCTCCATGCATGTTTAGCTAGCAAGGCTTGATTAAAGATAACCAGATCCTTGACCCCCATGACTCTTTCCACTTCGTTATTACTTAAATTAGACCATGATGCCCAATAAATCCTTCGTTTCAACTCAGAGTCACCCCACCAGAAACAACAAAACAGCCCATGAATGTCTTTAATCAAGCCTTTTGGAAGTCGAAAAACATTCGTGGACTAAACTGGAATCGAATGAGGAACAACTTTTATCAAAACTTCCTTTACCTCCCACGGATATCAATTTACTGCTCCAACCCTTTATTTTATTTTTCCCAAATGCAGTCCTTGATAAAATTAAAAAGCGTCCGTCTATTTCTGCCTGGGAAGCTTGGTAAGCCAAGATATCGCTCATGGCAGCGCACACGACGAACACCGATTAAACCAGCCAAACGATTCCCTTCCAAACTTGTAACCGATCTGCTCAGACACAAACCCTGAAAATACTAACTAAAACGTGTGTCTACTAACCTAGAGGGGGTGAATAGGTTTTAATCAAGTTAATTATAATTTTTCTTGATTAGTTAACAATAAAAATTCACCTTATAAACAAACATACAAAATCAAGTGTAAAGTGTGGAAATATAAATAACACTTGATTTTAATGTGGAAACCCTTCAATAAGGGAAAAACCACGAGCTATCCTTCTAGCCACACACGATCCTCAAATCCACTATTGTAATGATATTTACAACCTAGGTTGAGCTCTAGTCCACCATTCTCGGTCACTAACCCACCACTACTACCCAACAGAGCCTTTATAGTGAATCCTTAATCACTTTGCTTGCTAACCACACCTTGGTTGCAAGACTTCACTTACTTGTGCACTACACCTTGTAGTCACAAGACTTAACTCTCAAAGAAGAGATTAACAACCTAAGTGAATATATGAATATTCAAAATGTGAATAATGTTAGGCAACACTAAATGTTTATCTAGGAATTGAAGATGACACTAAGTACAAATCCTAGATATCAATGTCTATATGAATGCTCATAAAGACTTAACTAGATATAGATATGCTAGTCTAAAATCTAGTCATCAAACAAAGTCATATCAACATAAGTTGTCATTAATCATGGCAAGGACAATAAATGCAATTAACAAATGCAATCAATGAGTCCTAATTAGCTAGAGGGCAAATAATGTCATAAATGCTAGCTATCACAAACAAACTCAATCAAATATTCATGAACATTAACTAGTGTTATAGGTAAAAAATCATCATTAAGGACATGTTATTACAGTAAGGGGCCACGTGAGCAAAGTCAAGAAAAGTCAAGCGTTAAAGGGCAAAAATTCCCCAAGGGAATCTACTCGGCAAAAAGCAAAGCAACCCGACCACAGACAAAGAAATCGGCTCGGGCATACTCGGTCATGCTCGGGATCAGATAATGAAGGCGAGTACTTCACAAACATATGGACAGAATCAGCAGCAAGTAACTCCACAATAAGCAACGATACGACTATCAGAGTTCAACTGAAAGGCAAACAGATTTCCCGTGGATAAAGGGCGAGGAATCCGACGCAGATTCGGACTCAGTTATAACAGTAAACAGGATAAAACTCCAGAAAGAGACAGACTTCAATTAGAACTAGGAAATCACACAAAATACGGGTATCACAACACCAAACCCTAACAGTACCATAAACCCTAGCAATAACATGTATAAATACCCTTATAAGAAACATAACAGGGGGACGTGAGAATTAGCAGGAGAAGTCAGAGAGAAATACCTTTTCGTTGATAGTGACGACGAAAAATCACCATCAACAATTGGCGTTAGAAGGAGGGGGTATCAAGCAAAACTTGTGACAATGGCTGGCGAAGGAGATGGTAGCGATTCCAGGTATAGTCAAGGATTTCCAATCAATGAATTGGAGGATGATGCCACCCTTAACACTGCAGAGGTAACCTTGGCAACGGTAGATCAGTCAACTGCCCTGGCTGGCATTCAGCGTTTTCCTCCAACTAACGAAGAGATTGCGCAACGATTCCGCGCTTCCTTGCAGCAACTTATATCAGACGCTGCAAGGTAAGGGGTTGATCTCTCCACCACGGAAGGTTTGATGTCACCTCACAATCTTTCTGCTCCAAATCAGCAAGCAACGAGGTTGCGCTCCACAATGGTGATACCAACGCCTGATGCACCCATAAAGGCAAGCCGTGATCCGATTGACAGGTCGGTGATTTTTTCTGAAAGGCCAACCAGGGGAAGCGGAGAACGTAGAGAGGAGAATGACTCGGACAGAAGGTATGGTCATGACCAGACGGCTAGGGATATAGACCGTCTAAGGAGGCGTACTCATCGGAGAGATCGATCGTCGTCCTCGGGAGAGAGTGAGCAGAATTATCATCACAAGCGCCAAAGGGGCACGGTTCGGCTGCACGGTTTAAATCGGGATCAAAGAGAATCGAATCCGGAAGAAAGAGGTCAAAAACTGACTATAAGTCAGAATTTCAATGCTGTGGGGGAGCCGGAGGGAGACAGAGATATACTCATACAGAGTTTGACCCGGGAAGTGGAGAACAACCGCCGATAAATGGATGCATTAGTCAGGCGATATGGGCGTAACGAGTTGTCAGATGATGAGTCCGGGAGCCCTTTCACCAATAGGATCCTGAGGACGCCATTCCTGGAGAGGTTTAGAATGCCACATGTAGAGCAATTCAAAAAGGACACGGACCCTAAGGAACATGTCAGAAGATACAAGAGTGCCATAGCCCAGTATGTTTACAATGATGCCCTACTATGCTTAAATTTCCCTCAAACTCTTGGGGATCTGGGCTCTAGGTGGTTCGGCAGGTTACCGACGGCCAGCATAAGTAACTTCAGCGAGCTGAGTAAGGCTTTCTCAAGGCAGTTCCTCGGGAATGTGCACAGAAAGAAGTCGGTGGCCCACTTGTCTCAACTTAAGCAAGGAAAAGATGAGTCACTTAAGAAGTATTTGGGAAGATTCGGCCAAGAAGTGTCTGAGATTGGAAGTGCAAACGACGAGGCCATAATTGCAGCATTCATCAATAACCTCCAGAATGGTCAGCTATCATTTGACCTGAGAAGAGCTCGTCTAACCAGTTATGCTGACATGATGGATATGGCTGGGGGTTATGCCTTGGCGGAGGAAGAAGAAATTGCCACGGGAGGATACTTCGTGCATGGCGGACGCCCGGAAGGGTCTAAAGCCAAGGACCAAGCGAAGACGCCCGATGCGAAAGGTGATAAACAAAAGAATAAGACATGGGATAGTCAGGATGGTCGTCGGGCATATGATCCGAAGACAGATCAGCCGCGGCAGAAGTTCCAAGGCAGATATACAAACTATACCCCACTGAGGAAGGATCAAGAGGAAATTCTGGCAATTCTGGAGGAGAAGAACATATCTAAAGAACCTCCTAGGCAGTCATCCTATGCCCAGAGGGACACCACCAAGTATTGCAGGTTCCATAAGGAGAATGGCCACGAAACTTCCAAGTGTTTTCAACTTAGGGATCACATCGAGACCCTCATCAGGGAAGGACACTTGAAAGATATCGTCCTGAGGGAAACCGACAAGGTAGATGGACAGAAAGATAACCGACAGGATGGTCGGGCAAGAAAACCTTGCCCCAAGAAAGCTGAGGATGAAGGAGCGATCAACACGATTTTTGGTGGACCATCAACGGGCAAAAGTAATAGGGAGAGGACCCAGGAAATTCGGGAAGCCATGGAGGCTAGGAGAGATCTAGATGTCAACTCTATTGAACCCGACCCGAAAAGGATCAAGAGAGGCTGGGATCCCATCATATTCACAGAAGCTGACTCACATGGAGTAGATGTAAGACCGAACGATGCACTGGTAATCAGCGCACGTATCGGCCATAGGGAGGTCCATCGGATTTTGATCGACAATGGAAGCTCACCGGATATTTTGAGTACAGAAGTTTATGACCAGCTGAGGCTGGACAGGAAAGACCTGCAGCCTTTTCCTACACCTCTTAGAGGATTTGGCGGGGTAGAGGTAAGGTCGCTCGGCACAGTGAAATTACCGGTGAAGGTTGAGAAGGCTCCTTGCCAAAAGACAGTGTTACTCGACTTTGTAGTCGTCGACACAGAAAATTGGCCATACAACGCCCTACTGGGCCGACCGTTCCTGAATAAAGCTAAGGCGGTGACAGCAACTTATGCCTTAATGATGAAGTTCCCAACGGAGTTTTGAGTTGGAGTGGTCAAAGGATCACAAGAAATGGCTCGAAGGGCAAATTTGTCAGTATACAAGGACAGAGAAGTAAACCAGGTATACAATGTGACAACCAAGTTGATAACTGATGAGACTGAAGAGTCAGAAGTACCGAAGGATTTTGAGTTGGATCCTAGAGAGGAGCCCAAAGCTAAGAAAGATGAGCCGACCGAAGAGGTGGCATTGGACCCAAAAGATCCAGGAAGGACGGTGAAAGTCGGGGCAAATTTGAGTGAATGTATAAAAGCCCAACTTGTCTATCTACTAAGGGATTACAATGATGTTTTTGCTTGGAGCCACGAAGATATGCCAGGGATAGATCCAAAAGTGATATCACATTGCCTCTCCATCAATCCAGAGTTCTGCCCTGTAGTGCAAAAGAGACGGCTGTCCAATCCAGAGAGGAGTATGGCCATTAAGAATGAAGTAGGCAAGTTTCTTTCTGCAGGATCGATAAGGGAGGTAAAATACCCAGAATGGGTGGCCAATGTGGTGCTGGTCAAGAAGAATAATAATCAGTGGAGAATGTGTGTAGACTTCACCGATTTGAATAAGGCCTGCCCGAAAGATAGCTTCCCATTGCCGAGAATAGACCAACTGGTGGATGCAACAGCTGGGCACGAATTGTTAAGCTTCATGGATGCTTATTCAGGATACAATCAGATCAGAATGAATAAAGCAGATGAAGAAAAGACGGCCTTCACCACAGATCAGGGTTTGTACTGCTATAAGGTGATGCCTTTCGGGCTGAAGAACGCTGGGGCAACCTACCAGAGACTGGTGAACAGGATTTTTGCCCGGCAAATATGGAGGAACATGGAAGTTTATGTGGATGATATGTTGACCAAGAGTGTCACAGCGGAGAGGCATTCAGAAGACTTAAGGGAGACCTTCGAAGTGCTGAGGAGATATAAAATGAAGCTTAACCCGAGCAAATGTGTGTTCGGAGTGCCATCAGGGAGATTTCTTGGTTTTTAGGTACATCAAAGAAGGATTGAGGTGAACCCCGAGAAGATCAAAGCGTTGGAAGATATGGTTTCGCCGAGGACGCTGAGGGATGTACAGAGGCTAACGGGATGTCTTGCGTCACTTAACCGATTCATAGCAAAGTCGACAGACAAATGCGCCCCATTCTTCAGAGCAATAAAGAAAGGAAAAGGCCTTGAATAGAGTGAAGAATGCGAAGCTGCCTTTCAAAAATTGAAAGAGTATTTAGGGCGAGCACCTATCCTCTCAAAGCCGGTGGTCGGGGAGACGTTGTACTTGTACCTCTCAGTCACAGAGGTAGCGACAAGTTCGGCGTTGATTCGGATGGAGGAAGGAGTGCAAAAACCGGTATATTATACCAGCAAGGCGTTGCTGCCAGCAGAAACTAGATATTCACAGGTCGAAAAGGTTGCACTCGCCTTGGTCACGGCAGCCAGAAAACTAAGGCCGTACTTCCAAGCGCATGCAATAGAGGTGCACACCGACTGCCCGCTGAAACTCATCATGCAAAAGCCAGAACTGTCGGGAAGATTGATTAAGTGGGCGGTTGAGTCAAGTGAATTTGACATCAAATATACCCCAAAAGCTGCAGTTAAGGGACAAGCGGTGTCCGATTTCATATCAGAGTTCACCGAGCCAGATATGGAAGTACAAAGGATGATAGAAGGCGAACAAGTGAGTAAGTTCCAATGGAAGTTGCATGTGGATGGATCGTCGAACACCCATGGCAGTGGGGCCGGAATAGTCATAACAACACCAGAAGGGGATGCTGTGGAATGTGCCATGAGGTTCGACTTCAAAGCAACTAATAACCAAGCAGAGTATGAAGCTTTGTTGGCTGGTTTGAGAGTTTGCATAGCATTAGGGGCAGATGAGTTGGCGGTATACAGCGATTCCCAGGTTGTGGTTAACCAGGTGCTGGATGAATACCAGGTGAGGGAGGAGCATATGATAGCTTACTTAGACATTGCAAAGAGCTTGCTTAAAAAGTTTAAGGCATACATGATCCTTCAAATCCCTCGGGAGGAGAACGAAAAAGCAGATGCTTTGTCTAAATTAGCCTCAGCCACCACGAGTATTAGGTCGAAAGCAATACCAGTGGCGCACCTGACCAAACCAAGTACGGTAGAATCTGAAGAGGTCATGGTGTCAGAAATCCGGTCAGGTCCAAATGATTGGACGACCCAGCTTAGAGAGTATTTGGAGAGAAACATATTACCGGAGGATGCTGTGGAGGCAAAACGCATCAGGTACAGGTCAACCCGGTACACAATTCTAAGGGGAGAACTATACAGAAGAGGGTTCTCAAAGGTGTTACAAAGATGTGTTGCCGGAGAAGAAACCTACAAGATTCTGAAAGATGTTCACAGTGGGGTGTGTGGAAACCACACTGGGGGTAAGAGTCTAGCACACAAGGTACTTCGGCAAGGTTTTTATTGGCCGACTTTATTTGCTGAAGCACAGCGATTCGTGGAAAGTTGCAAGACGTGTCAAAGAATAGTAAACGACATTCGGCAACCCCCAGAGTTACTCAGAAGCTTAACTTCCCCTTGGCCTTTTGCCATGTAGGGCCTCGACCTGATTGGTCCAATGCCCACAGGAACAAGGGGAGGAGCAAAGTACGCAATTGTGGCAGTAGACTACTTTACCAAGTGGGCAGAAGCAGAGGCATTGGTGCACATCACGGAGGCGAACACCACTAGCTTTGGTCAGGAAGAACATCATATATAGGTTCGGAATCCCGAGCATCATTATAACGGATAATGGAACTCAGTTCGACAACAGCAAGTTCAGGGAAATGTGCGAGGAGTACAAGATTGCAAACTACTATGCGTCACCTGCACATCCTCAAACCAATGGCCAAACTGAAGCTGTGAACAAAGTGATCAAGCACACACTGAAAGCAAAGTTGGAAGCAAAGAAAGGCAGTTGGGCATACAAACTACCAGAGGTGCTATGGGCATACCAAACGACTATCAGGTCATCCACATGGGAGACCCCTTTTGCACTAGCATTCTGAACAGAGGCTGTAATCCCGGTGGAAACAACCTTTACGTCACCCAGGGTGCAACTATACAGCCCCGAGCACAACGTCAACATGTTGCAGCTGAACTTAGACGAGCTTGAAGAAATCAGGGTCGCAGCTCAAATGAGAAATGCAGCGTATCAGCAGAGGGCTGCAAGGTACTATAATTCCCATGTTCGTGTGCGTAGATTCCAGCTCGGAGATTTAGTGCTAAGAAGGGTGTCCCCGAACACTAAGGACAAGTCGGCAGGATCTCTCGCTGACAAATGGGAAGGCCCGTATATCATCAAGGGAGTTACAGGGCACGGAGCCTACCTGATAGCTCACCTAGAAGGCAGCTTAGTACCCCGACCATGCAACGCTCAGTATCTCAAGATTTTCTACCCCTGACAAGCTCATTCGTGTTTAATGTTATTTTAGCTTTGCTTTAACTAAATTATAGTCATGTTAAGAGGTTTCTAATTCTTATTGTTATCTAATAAAGTTCGTTTGCTAATAAAGAGGTTATTCATTGAAGACGATGAAATCCACGATAAAGAATGTTCAAATAAGGCAAAAACAACAGTGGCCACCTCGTCCGAAAACAAGCAGACTAAATTTAGTCACCTAAAACAAACCGATCCGAGTAAATCTCGTTCAAAAATAATCATGCGCTACGAGGCCGCGGGAGAGCGGACAAGTAGTTCTTGAAGGGCTGAGAAGCTGGAATAGCACGCCCGCCTGGTTTAAGCAGTGCAAACGCACTTCTTAACCAAGAGGCAAAACCGAGGCACCAGAATAACTGGAAAACTGCTCGGAGCGCCGCCAGGAAGACTGGTGAGATGCGCATTCGTGTTGGCTGGTCAACATAACCACCAACGATTCGACGAAACCTTGCACAGACAAAACCGGGAGACGTCCTATGTGACTTGTGTAAGGACCTTGACGTATGGTTGTGGTGAGCCTCGACGAAACGTTAGGGTAAAATGATCTTCACAAGATCGGAGAAATTAATTGCCAGTTAAATAAGATACTCAGCTTAAAAAAGTTGCCAGTTAAATAAGATACTCGGCTGTAAAAGAGAAATTGCCAGTTAAATAAGATACTTGGTCCAATAAATCAACGGCCAGTTTAATGAGATACTCGGCTTAATAAATGAGTTGCCAGTTGAATAAGATACTCGGTTAACTTTGGTAGTCGCCAAGTACTTGGTTGAAATTAAGATTTCCAAAAATTGTTAAGATCAATGAGCCGAGTATAGGGAACTGGACAGGCAGAATAATGAATAGATTTTTTATATATGAGCGAAAGAATATACAACGGTTGTTACAAAAAACAATTGTTACAAAAAAAGAAAAAAGAAAAAATTAATCAAGAAGATGCCGGCGGTTGAGAACTACTTCCACCAATGCTCGGGTCCGGTTCCATCACGTACTCACTCAGGAGGCTGTCATCAGAAGGCCAGACAATCACATCTTCAGGGGCGTCGTCATCTATCCAAGCGCTATAATCTACCCCGGGAACGGGCCCAACGTCAGAAGCCTCACCGTCGATCCCCACTTTCTCACAAGCATGGAAAGTTGAGAAGGAATCAGCAGTGGGAACTTCCAGGTGCATGGGATGTGGCTCTTTTCCCTTACTTCTGCAATATGCTCGCCACGTCTTCATCTGGAGCCGAAGAGATTCCAAAGAAGCATCCACATGCCTTTTGACCGAGAGGTTCCTGTTGGCCCTGGCCCGATCAGTTGCTCTGTTCTTCTTCTTGAAAAATTCTCCGGCCGAGACCATTCCCCTCTGAAATTCCCGGAGAAGTAAAACATCATAGGCTGGAGATCTTTTGAAGCGATCGACCCCCTGAATCTCCAACTCCAGCCTAGCTTCCTTCGACAGGGACTTGACCGTCAAGGCTTGACGTTCCAAGTCCTGAATCTGGCGCTCGTAGGAGGATTTTGCATCTTTAGCTGTCTGCTCGGCCTAGAGTAGAGCCTCCTGAGTAGATAACAACTGGTCTTTTAAGGTTTGGGCCTCTTCAGAAGCGAAAGACGCTTTCTGTTCAGCCTCTAGTTGACGCGCTAAGCACTGGTCCAGAAGCACCTAACCCGACCTGGTCCCTTCTTGACAAGCCAGTTCGGCTCGAGCACGGCAATCTTCACTCTCCTTCAACTGGGCTTCAAGCCTCCTTATTTTCTCCGTCTGACCATCACTAGTCTGGCAGACTTCAGTCATCTCGGCTACCATCTGCAACGAGCCAATAACAAGTGACAAAAATGAAGTACCAATGAAATAGATAAATATGAAAGTCTAAGAGTTACTCACATAAGAAGCGCTGTTGAAGAAATGGCAGAGCCGATCAGATAACGAACCGACCCTGAGATCGCTCCAACAATCCTCTCCTATATATGCATGGCCCGAAGCCATAGCCTTTAACATGGTCTCGGGGGTAGGTACGCTAGACTGGGTTGAAGGGTCAGGATCGCCAAGATTAGCTTCGGGGAACCCAGCAGTAGGTATTGCCTGAGGGGAACTAAGGGGGATGCCAGGTTCGCCCCTCATCTGATCCCGTGGAGGAGAGTTCTCTATTGTTCTCTCATTCTCAGCAGCCTCCGCTACCCCCTCCTCATCTGAGGATGATTCGACGAAAGTAACTACTCGAGGAATCTTGGGGGCTGGACGGCTAGGTGAGAACGAGGATTTTCTTTTTCTAGGTTGGCTCCCACGGGTATTCAGGTCTGCTGTGGGGTCCTCAAAATATGGATCGGAACGCCCCATTTCAGCACCACTTCCAGACGGCGCAGTGTTCAATTCTGCAGAAATCAGAATCTCTGGAACTGTCACGTCCGGATGCTCCCTGGCAATTTCCACATCAGGGAAAGTGGTACTCGGCTCGACTACAACAGGCCGAGGAGATCTAGTTCCGCAGGAGAAGGTAGCTGGTTCGGAAGACTCCCCAACCTTCTCCTTCCCCTTTGTCGAAGGACCTGCTTGATTGCCTTCATCAGCAGCATGGGCGGCCAATTCTTGATTCTGAGTTTCCTCAGGCATATAATCTGGCACGTTGCCTACACCCCCCTCGGGAATGTCCTCGGAAGAACTCCCATCGGAGCCACCTTGAGGAGGGGCTATCCCCGCATCCTGTTGACGTTTAACTTCCCTCCGGCTCGCCTCCACAATGCCTTTAATCCGGCGGGCTTGGGCATCGCACACTACATCTATGTCGCACACTTAAAAAAAAAATAAAAAAAAATAAAAAATTTTTAGGAAGCTGAAAGCCAGATAGATAAAGCATGTAAATAACAAGGTAGAAATAGAGAACTTACAGCGACGCCGGCGTGCGGAAAGTTGAGGGAAGAGGCGAGCTGTTATCATCTTCTTCTCATCGAAGAGGTAAGGTCTGCCCCTCTTTTCCACGGGACGGAAGGCCGCATGAGCCAAAGTTTTGAGTTCTTCATCTGTAAAAGACGAAGTCATGTGGTTCCACTGGGGTGCGCAGAAGTACCGAGGCACCCGGCGAGTCATCTGAGCGCCATCAATGTCAAAAGAAATTGACCGTCCCCAGTCTCAACCCATGAAGAACCAACTATTCTTCCAGAACTTGTTTGAGGTGGGGAAGCCCCAAACAAACCCTTTCATCTTCTCATCAGCGGTCGGCATCACCTTGTTCTTCACGATCACGTCTTTGGGGACCCAACTCTCGGGCTGAGTTGAAAGCAGGAAGTAAATCCCGGTCTTTCCCAGAGGCCTCAAAGAATAGAAGTGCCTAATTTCCCGAGGAGTCGGGGGTGGTCGTCCCATCCTATGCCACATGTGCCACATGCACATCAAGATCCGATAGCTGTTCGGAGTTAGTTGAGCTGGGCTTCAGCCAAAAACCACGTAATGAAGGACTGAAGCGGAAGCGTCACCCCGCAAGAAAGCATCGCTTCGTAAATAGCCACTTGACCGGGCGGGGGGTTCCACGCAGCCCGACCGTTAGCAGGGTTTAATGAGATAGTGTCGCTGTCCAGATGAAAACGGTTCGTGTATTTAGTGATTTCTTCGGGGCCGACCACATTTGGCTCAACGTCGTAAGCGCAAACTCTCTCGGGAGAGAAAACGATACGAGCCTCCCTATGCTCGTCCTCAATGTCTTCTTCGACTACCCTCTGGGGCCCGACTCGGCTTTCCCGAACAAAGGAACATTTGTTGATGTCGCGATTGCTTTGTTTCTTCCCCATTCTTTTCCACGGCCGAGAATTATCACGAGCAGCAGAAGCAGAACTGGAATTGGTCTCAGGCTGATAGGATTCAGGCTGTGACGAACTGGAAGACGCTGGTGGAACTTCACGACGCAGTCCAGACAAGTTGAGTCCGGAGACGTCAGCGTCTGTAAATCGGGGCTGATCGGGAATTGGATCACCAAGCAACCTGTGGACAGCCGTAAAAGTACAAGTATCACCTTGCTCAATGGCAATCATAGCAACAGTAAAAAGACGATGTCTAGCAGAGGGATCCATGAGAACTAACCTTAAAGGATTGAAGAGACATGAGGTACGGCAGGATCTTCGAGAAGGTCGAGAAAAGGTTTGGAAACCAAAAGAAATAAATCTTCGCAGGACGAGATTACAGGCAGGGAAGCGATGGCAGAAATCTGGGAAGTAATGGTAAAAACTTGAAAGAGAATAGGGGTTTTCCCCTTTGAAGCAATACTTCTATATATAAGTATGCAACCGGTCCCAAGACACGAAACCCTAGAAAGGGTAGGTGAGGAGAAGCGGGAAAGATTGGGATAAGAATCATGACGTAAGCTGTACGGGCACGAACAGAAGGGTCGCGTCTCATAAATGCCACGCACCAGGGCCAAACAAAAGAAGACAGGTGGCAGTAAAGAGAGGCACCGAGCCGTCGAAGAGACAGTCTGTCACCATCAAAAGATCTTCGAATAAGAAAAGAATCAAACGCGTGCGGGCATAATTAAGACACGCCATTAATGTTTCGAAATGAACGAGGAATTTGAAATCCGACATTGATGAAGAAGACTATAAACGAGAACAAGTCATGAAAGAGTTAAATATTTATCCCGAGTAAGCAGGATACATCCGGTTCAAATATTTAAGGGGGTATTGTTATAAGTAAAAAATCATCATTAAGGACACGTCATTACAGTAAGGGGCCACGTGAGCAAAGTCAAGAAAAGTCAAGCGTTAAAGGGCAGAAATTCCCCAAGGGAATTTACTCGGCAAAAAGCAAAGCAACCCGACCACAGACAAAGAAATCGGCTCGGGCATACTCGGTCATGCTCGGGATCAGATAATGAAGGCGAGTACTTCACAAACATATGGACAGAATCAGCAGCAAGCAACTCCACAATAAGCAACGATACGACTATCAGAGTTCAACTGAAAGGCAAACAGATTTCCCGTGGATAAAGGGTGAGGAATCCGACGCAGATTCGGACTCAGTTAAAACAGGAAACAGGATAAAACTCCAGAAAGAGACAGACTTCAATTAGAACTAGGAAATCACACAAAATACGGGTATCACAACACCAAACCCTAGCAGTACCATAAACCCTAGCAATAACATGTATAAATACCCCTGTAAGAAACATAACAGGGGGACGTGAGAATTAGTAGGAGAAGTCAGAGAGAAATACCTTGTAATTGAGTTTTTCATAGTGGATTTGACTTTGTTGCTCAAGCAACAACCCGTGGATTTTTCTCCAGTTAAAAGGAGTTTTTACCACGTATTTGTGTCTCTTGATTTATTATTTTCTTGCGGTATTACACTTATCTGTTCTTATTTTCGCTTGATACAAGTTCGTTGATAGTGACGACGAAAAATCACCATCTACAACTAGTTAATTAAAACACAATTTCCCAACCTAGTTATCAATATATCACACATGAATATTTATGATCTAGCTTTTAGGCAAAAATGACCTAATCTATTAAGTTATCACAAACAAACTCAATCATGTTATAACTCATCAATAAATGCATTCAAAACAAGATTTTAACAAATCTTATGCATAAAGACGAATTCTTGGACTATAAGAACAATAAATGAAAATGAGATGTTTGTTTTTACTTACCAAGTTAAGATTGATGAAGACCTATGAATGAATGATGCAATGGATGTATACGTTTTGGGTTTGGAGAGTTAATGAAGCTCTCTCTCTCAAGAAATCTCTTTCTCTCTCTTAGGTCTATATTTTTGAGCTCTTGGTCGGCCAAGAAGAGAAGAGAAGAATAGATATGAAGCCCTAGTTAAAACTACGTCGTTTTGAACTTGGGAAAGAAAATCCTGTCAAAACCGCTCTGCGTACCGCGGGTCAGGCATGTGTCCAGACCGCGGTACAAGCCGCGTAATCGGAAGAATCAGTCTTCAGGAATGTACCGATGTATGGACCGTTGTGCATACATGTGCACCAACCGCAGTCCACACTACACATGACACACTGGCGAGTACCGCTCCGTGTGTCGCGGCACAAGCAGTGCCTGCCAAGCGGTCTAGGCCGCGCTAAAGGGAAAAATCCCTTTTTAACACTCAAGAAAAATGTCTATCTTACATGAATGTTTTGCAAGTCTGAAGTGAGTGAAACGCACACAAAAAGAAGCAGAATTAACATGCAAGACATGTTCGCAATTTAGATACAATGCAAGATATGATATCTAATGCAAGCTAGTGAGTGTGTTTGAAAAGGATGCATACACATATAGACAATAAAGAACACAAGTGCAAGATAAACAAAACATGTATGAAGTGTGTGTGTGCACCTAAACTCTTCAAGGGACAAAGTCAAGTGAATATACCTTTTGCTCTTAAAGTTATAGAGATGCATGGAAGCTTGCCATCGAGGACCTAAGCTACCCATTACACAATCATCCCCAATGTGGTGTGGTTTGTCATGAAATAAGCCAATCATAAAATCGAGGTCCATACAAACCCGATTTATAAAAGTTTATGACATGTCCCGAAGCCCTAGAATGCACATCCTAAACCCTCTGAATCGTAAGACAATAACCTGTAATGGCTGCTGAAAAATGGATACTTTCGTCGGCGAAAAACATGTGAGAAATAGTTAGCCCCAATCTAATACATTTGAAACTCGAGCACGCTTGACGACTAACCACATCATTAATCAACCCAGACAACCCTTCCGAAACCAAAAGATAAAGGTAATGAGAGAGTGGGTTGTCTTGGCAAAGACCTCTAGACGGGACTACTGACCCACAGACATTCCCATTTATTAGAAACGAGAAAGTCACCGTCAATATGTAGCCTAAAACACGTTGCACGCTGCACCCAGGAATCCAGAAACCCATATTCTTCATAACCTAGCTCAAGAAATCCCACTATACGTGATCGTAAGCTTTAGACATATCAAGTTTCAAAGCTAACGAACATGATTTATATCTCTTGGTCCGAATAGCATGCGAGCACTCTAAACATATAATGGCATTGTCAGAAATAAACCTCCTAGGAATGAAAGCACTCTGACTTTTAGACACCACCTCACCTGTGACCATACATAGCCTATTGGCTATAGATTTAGCCACGATCTTGTAGACAGCATTACAAAGACTAATTAGACGATAATCCTTAATATGCTCCACAACAGTCTTTTTTGGAATCAAACAAACCAGAATATCATTAAATCTATACAATGACTCCCCCCCCCCCCCCCCCCCCCCTCATTAAGGCATTTTAAACAAGCCTCTATGACACTCCTCTTAACTGAATCGCATTACTTTAGATAAAATAAAGCCACCAAATCATTATGAGGACCCAGAGCTTTCGATGGAGCCATATCAAACACAGCCTTGTAGACCTCTGCAGAAGTGAAAGACGAATCAAGAATTCCCTCAACAAAGGTGATAACCGCAACTGGAGAGAGTCAAGAACCTCTTCCATATCAACTTGAGAGGGCACCTTAGCTTCAAACAATTTCAAAAAATACATAAACACAGCTCTTTCCACATCGTTACCATTATCAAACCAGACACCATTATCATTGACCAAACCTCTAATTTTATTTCTAGATCTTCTGATAGATGTTTAACATGGAAGAACCTTGTATTCATAATGCCCCTTGAAGCCATTAAACCCTCGATCTCAGTCTCCAGTACTATTCTTCTTCAACCAACAACCCATCAAGTTTATTTTCCAGTTGTTTAATAAACCTCCAAGACACTTGATAAATGGTCGAAGAGGTACACTTCAACTCTCTCTGAAGCTTCTCAATTTCAGCTCTCATACCCACTCTGTTCTTTGAGTTCCAACGAGCCAATTGCCACTTACAATCTAAAATTGTTGTACACACTCGATCAACTGCACCAAAGCCTACCACCAAAGACCAGACTTGACCAACTGTGAGCCAACACTCTTCTTCATTTGCCCAACAAGACTCAAACTGGAAACGTCTTCTAAAAAGTCCTCTCTCCACAAGAAGTTGTTCAGACGACTCAAGGACTTCCACCAAAACCGGACGGTGTTCCAACCTCCAAAAATCTAAATAACGGATAAGAGAGCTCGGAAACAAATGGTGCCAACTTAAGCACCACACCCCCCCACCCCCCCGCAAAAATCTATACCGTCTGTTACTCCACGTAAACTTAGGGCCTTTGAACCTCATATCTTCTAAATCACATCAATCCAGAGCACTGTGAAAGTTATCCATCAATCGCCTGTAAGTCGCACAGTGGAAAAAAAACAAGGTTTTTCAAAAATTATCTTGGACTTTTCGGTATAAACGAATATGGGGAGGGGTTAGTTTTCATACCCTTGAAGAACACTCATTCGTATCTTTTTGATCCTTCAGCACTAAGCCTTCCAAGTTATGACCCACGATCTAGCAACTGTGTGGGCACGTCACAGATTCCAGAAGTTCTAGAATGGAGGCAGTAGAGATTGAGAAGACAACACCTTGTCTCTTGCTAGGGTTTGGTCAAGCTTGAACAAAAGAAAAAAAGAAATTCTTTTTCCTTTTTTATTTCTCCTTGCTGCACCTCTCTCTCACTTTTTTAAGGTTAGGTTGTTTCCTGATATCATATATATATATATATATATATATATTATCAGGAGACTAGGGTTTTAGTGACTCAGTTAAGATAAGATTATAAATCCTATATTAATATGGATTGTCACTAAGACTTGAACCCTTGACCTCTTTAAAGGAAATAAAAATAATCTCTATTATTTTAATCCTTTGCTCTTGTCAAGGTTCGAACCTGTAACCTCCAATTAATAATTCCTAATTAATAATTTTTCAATTAAATAATCATATTATTTAATTAATTTCCAGTATAAATTCAAGTCATTTTCGTAATTGTTAATCTAAAATTTACTTAGGATGAGAAATATCAGTTAACACCCTCAAAACCACTACCACGGAGCTAATGGCCGGAGCTTGATTGTTTAAATGATTTACTCGAATCACGACCACTCATACACAACGAAAAGAAGAAACAATTTGCTTTATTATTTATATCGCGTAACGTACAAGAATTTCTCAAAATACTCTCATTCTCTCTGGGGTACAGTAGGGTGGCACTCTCGTGTATGTCGATAAGTAGGTCTGGCACCCCCCCTCTCTCTGTCGAAAAGTAGTCCCTCTTCTTGAAGACCGAAGTCTTCTATATATGCATAGTTTTGATTAGTTGAATTTACGATTCTTCCATCTTGATTCTCTCAATCCTTCCCCTCCTTATCGAGCGATATCTTTTCTTTAAAGGTTGTTGACTTTGGATTAATAACGGATTCGAGAATATCTTAGGCGGAGATGAGTCTGTTTCCTTTTTGGATTCAACCACTTGTTCTACACGTAATCTTTCAATGTTATTGATGTGATCCCATGTACCTCATGGTACTACTCCTCATAAAGGTCGCCAAGTAGGGTGTTTGTTGTTTCTTGGTATGAGGTGGATGCATGCCATGGTCTGGGTGTAGGGAAAAATTGCTTAAAACCGCAGCGGAAGGCGAAAAAATAATTTTCGTATAGTTTAAAATATTTCTAAAGATTTGAACCTTAACCCTTTAATTAATTAAACTCAAATATACGGTTAGAGTTAAATACCTCTTGTCGCGTGATCCGATTGACTTACGTCGATGGTAATCCGCAAGATCTTCAATCCTAGCACGTACATGAATCACCTAGGAGCGTGGTCTCCATTTTTCTTTGAATTGCTTACCTTAGAATGGATGTATGGAATTTCTGATCTTGATCTTCAATAGTAAAACACCAAGAGCTAAAAAATAGTTCCGGTCACTTTTGAATTCACAATCAATATGATTGAAAACTCGCGTAACCCTAAATCAAAAGTGTGCACAAAACCTTTTGATGTTAAAGGCTTGTAAGTGCACTATCGAATGAGAACTTATTTTCTTTTTCTCTCTTGGCCGAAAATCTATGTGTATAGAGTAGGATTTTTATTTTCAAAACAAACAAAAATCTCTCTCTATTTTGCTTCTTTGTGGCCGAAAATTCATAACCTTATATTTATAGGTTGGCCGAATTTTCTCCTTCACCAAGTAGGGTTGGCCGAATTCATTGAATAGGAAATCTAGGGTTGGTTAATTTCCTTACTTGAAAAGGAATTGTCCTTTTCCCTAATTCCTATCAATTCAAGAATCCTAACCCTTGTAGGACTAGTGGTGGCCGAATTCTTTGTATAATAAGGAGTGTATGTGGACTTAATCCTTACCACATTAGGACTCCTATCACTTAAAAGAATTCCAACCATAATCCAACACATAGTATTTAATTTACTGATCAGGAAAAGATTTTGATTTAAACTATTAATTAATTAAATAATTAATTAATTCCCATTTAATCAAAACAATAAAATAAAATAATATCTTGGGCTATTTTATTTAGCCTTGCCGCCCACACCATATATATATGGGCCCAATATTATTTTTCTTATTTTATTTAATCCATTAGACTTTAAATAAAAGCTCATATGTTAACCAGACTTATTCTTACTAAAAAAAACAAGCCTACATGTCTTCTTTTAATATATTAATATAATAATGCAGCCCATTAAATAAATAATAGACATATTATATTCTTAATATATTAAATGTAATTCTAGATGGACCCATAAATTGGTCCGATAGAATATATCAACTGATCCATGCAAGTATGTGTGGATTGTGGATCTTGGCGGGCTATCTAAATTTAAGCATCAATAGACATAACCTAATCACAATCAACAAATGATTCACTTAGGTTCGATCTATTAATTTTAACTCATTCCACTAAAGAGCTAAAATTGAACTCTTAAATAAAGGTAGAATAAGGAGATGTTTCTCATTCAAACCCTAGACAATCTTATAGGAGATGGTGTATCCTCGTGAATAATATCAGTAATCGCCAAGAGCTCATAGACCGCTATAGCTCTCCAAGTTACCATATTTCCTCATATGACCACATTTTGAACTTGGATATTTTGACTTGTCTAGAAGCCATATCTTCAATAATCATTATTGAAAACTCAACGTTGAGATTTAATATCCAATACCTCAAAACATCCATATGATGATATTATACTCACATTTAATAAATGGAGCCACGATGTCCATATCTATAAATGAAGTCCTCTATCGATTAACAAATGAATACCACCAAACTATCAAGGATAGACTATGCTATATAATCGTACTCATTGATAGCTCAAATGATAACACTTGCAACCATAAGTCCATCATTTATCTTAGGATTTAGATAGACTCTCCGATTGTCCTGATAATGAAAAGACTTATATCTAGTGACGGTTCTAGATAAAGTATTTCATTGTGATCCAGTTCAATACACCCAGTGCACTAGATTCTTTTACTCGAAAACCTTTCGATGATTTTAAACTCATCATAACTCATTTGATCCCACTCAAATGATAGTAAAAGAATTCTACAACTTTATCAAGATAGAGGTGCCCAACCTTTAACTTAAGTTGTGAACGTTATTCAAGACTAACTAAAGAATTGTGTCTACCTCACACATATCCGGATGTACAAACAATTCTTCATATCTCATAGTCTTTTGACCTTATGATTATTTACCTTGAAAATTATAATTATAAATGCTATAAGATTTTGCAGAATCAGAAATCACTTTATTTATATGAAAAGATTGTCAATTACAATATTACACTCTTGCTATTGAGCATAATCCTAACAATCTCCCACTTGCGCTATAGCAAATGTGTCATATCTCTCATTCCCATGTTCTCTAGGTGCCCATCAAAACTCTTCTGAGGTAGAGCCTTTGTGAAGGGATCTGCTAGATTTTCTGCCGACGGGATTTTGGTAATCGTCACGTCTCCCCTATGAACAATCTCCCTTAAAAGATGATACTTTCTTTCAATGTGTTTTCCTCTCTTATTAGTGGTGTAAATATGGGCCGGGCCTAGAGGGCCCGGTCCGGCCGGCCTGCCAAGGATGGCGGGCCGTGCCTGGCACGGCCCCCATTCTTGGCACGTGCCGGGTCAAGGTTCCAGGCACGGCGTGCCGGCCCGGCACGGCACGCCAACACAGCGTGACAGGCCCAACGGTCGGCACGCGTGCCGGCACGGCGTGCCGACCGTTGGGCCCGCGGAATTTTTGTTTTTTTTTGTTTTTTTTTTAAAAAAAATTTAAGTATATAACGGTATTTTTTTTAAAAAAAATAACCGTTGGCTGACGTCAGCCAACGGTTATGTTTTTTAAAAAACTATAAAAATTACAATTTGCCCCCTCAACTCTTGTGTTTTATATTTTTACCCACTTTTCTAATTTTTCTATAAATACTCCCACACATTCCACTTTTCATTCACTTTCTCTAATTCTCTCAATCTCTCCATTCTCAAACTCTCTATACAATTTCAATTATTCTTAATTTCATTTTTACTCTCTCTCTACTATTCTACACTACTAATATACTATTATAATATTTTATTAGTAATTTACTATTATTCTCTAATCTCTCCACCAAGACACCAAAGTTCAAACTTCAAAAAAGTAATTTACTTTTTTTTTTCTTTCATGTTTTATCTTTATTTATTTTTTGAATTAATTCATTAAATAAAATAAAAAATGTATCTATAATCTATTATTAATTTATTATAAACATTTTTTTTATTATACTAAAATAATAATATATAAAAAAATTTAAAATATATATATATATATAGGCCGGCCCATTTGGCCCGCCAAATTGGCCCATGTGCCGGCACGGCACGGAAGGGCCGTGCCGGGCCCCCATTTAGGAAAACGGGCCGTGCCAGGCACGGCTCGTTTTCCTAAACGGGCCGGGGGGCCGTGCCGATGTGGGCCGGGCCGGCCCCCTTTTACAGGCACGGCTCGTTTTCCTAAACGGGCCGGGGGGCCGTGCCGATGTGGGCCGGGCCGGCCCCCTTTTACACCATTATCTCTTATGACTTCTTGGTTCTTTCGAATTAGCCACTGCTCCACTGTTGTCACAGTAGATAGTGATCTGCTTATTCGCACTAGGAACTACTTCTAAGTCAATCAAGAATTGGCGAAGCCAAACAGCCTCCTTGGCAGCTTCGCATGCAGCTACATACTCTGCTTCGATGGTGGAGTCAGCAATACAAGATTGCTTGATACTCCTCCAAATGACTGCTCCTCCTCCAAGAGTAAACAAAGATCCTGATGTGGATTTTCTAGAGTCAGAATCCGATTGGAAATCAGAATCTGTATATCCAACGGGGATTAAATCCCCTCCAGAGTATACAAGCATATTATCTTTCGTTCTCCTAAGATACTTGAAAATATGCTTGATTGCCGTCCAGTGATCAGGACCAGGTTTCTATTGAAAGCTGCTAACTATGCCAACAACAAAACAAATATCTGGTCTAGTATAGAGCATTGTATACATGAGACTTCCAACTGCCGAGGCATATGGAATTCTACTCATGAATTGCTCTTCATGCTCATTCTTAGGAACTTGTTCCTTAGAAAGTTTGATTCCATGCCTAAAAGGTAACATACCTTTCTTGGAATCTTGCATGGAAAACCTAGACAAGATTTTGTATATGTATGAAGCTTGGGATAGTGCAATCGTTTTATTCTTTCTATCCCTTATTACTTGGATACCTAGAATAAAACTTGCTTCTCCTAAGTCCTTCATATCAAATTGTTTTGCTAACCATTCTTTTACTGATGTCAATACTCCCACATCGTTTCCAATGAGTAATATATCATCTACGTAAAGAATAAGGAAAACCAACTTGTCACATTTGATCCTTTTGTATACACAAGGTTCTTCAAGGTTCTCTAAAAATCCAAAACCTTTTACAGCTTGGTCGAACCTTATGTTCCAGGATCTGGATGCTTGCTTTAATCCATAAATTGATTTCTGCAACTTGCATACTTTTTCCATTTGGCCCTTTTCAATGAATCCTTCTGGTTGCATCATATAGATGCTTTCGTCAAGACTTCCATTAAGGAAAACTGTCTTGACGTCCATTTGCCAATTCTCTAAATCTAAAGATGCTGCAATGGATAAGAGTATCCTAATGGATTTAAGCATGGCCACAAGAGAGAAGGTTTCCTCGTAATCGATACCTTCTTTCTGTGTGTAACCTTTAGCTACCAATCTAGCTTTAAAAGTTTCCACCTTTTCGTCCATACCTCTTTTTCTCTTGTATACCCACTTGCACCCAATGGGTTTTATCCCTTTAGGCAAGTCTACAAGGGACCAGACTTTGTTATCGAACATGGATTCAATCCCAAATTGCATTGCCTTTTGCCAATGGTGACAATCAACATCCTCTATCGCTTCCTTGTACGTGTAGGGATCATCGTCGTCAGGGAGATTCTCAACAGATTCTCCTAGACCGATGTATCTTTCAGGTTAGGTTCTAACCCTCTCACTACGACGAGGAATGGTAGGTTGTTGATTTTGTGTTGGAGTGGAAATTACAATTGGGTTAGGTTGTGAAACCTTTTGTGGAATTGTATCTCCTGACATATCATTCAGGACAATTCTACTTTTGGGAACAAAATCATTCATATAGTCCTTTTCCATAAATGTAGCATTTGTTGAAACAAACACTTTTAGATCTGAAGGACTATAGAAATAATATCCTTTAGTTCATTTTGGATACCCCACAAATATGTATGTTTCTGAACGGGACTCCATCTTTTCTGTCTTTCCTTTTAAAAAAATGTGCAGGACAACCAAATATCCTTATGTGTTGTAAACTAGGCTTTCGTCCAGTCCACAACTCATATGGTGTTCCAGGAACCGACTTTGATGGTACCACGTTTAGAATATATATTACAGTTTGTAGAGCATATCCCCAAAAAGAAATAGGAAGTGTTGAATAACTCAACATAGACCTAGCCATGTTCAAAAGAGGTCTATTTATCCTTTCTGCTACCCCATTTTGTTGAGGTGTACCTGGTGCAGAAAACTGAGAAACTATCCCATTATCAATAAGATATTGCTGAAACTCACCAGATAGATATTCTCCACCACGATCAGATCTCAAGATTTTTATGCGTTTCTCAAGCTGATTTTCTACTTCAGCTTTGAATGCTTTGAACATGTCAAAAGCATCTGACTTATGTCTCATGAGATACACATAAAAAAATCTTGAGTAATCATATGTGAAGGTGATGAAGTACTCATATCCACCTTTAGCTTGAATGCTCATAGGACCACATACATCAGTGTGTATTAGTCCTAAACATTCAGTGGCTCTTGCACCTTTGGTATTGAGTGGCCTTTTGGTCATTTTACCTTCCAAACAAGATTCACAAGTTGGTAGATCATCAACCTTTAAGTCACTTAAAGGTTCGTCACACACCAATCTTTTAATCCTATTAAGGTTAATGTGACCTAGGCGTAAATGCCAAAGGTAGGTTTCATCTTTTGATAATTTTACTCTTTTATGATTAGGTTCTGTTATTTCTGTGTCTAACGAGTGAGAGATATTTCTATGCAAAAAGAATAGACTGTTTTCCAATGTACCTTTGCAAACAATTTTGTCATTCTTACTAATAATAAAAGCTTTATTAAAAGTAACCGAATATCCAAATTTATTTAAACAAGAAACTGAAATTAAATTCCTCTTAAATTGAGGTACATAATAAACGTCTATTAAATCTAAATGCCTACTAGAATCTATAATAACTCTAATATCTCCCACTGCACTTGCATACACTAACGATCCGTTACCCAAGCGCAAATTGATTTCGTTCTTATTCAGCCTTTTCCTTTCTTAGAACCCCTGTAAGGAATAACAAACATGATTAGTGGCTCCAGAGTCTATAATCCAAGAATCTGTAGAATCTGCTAGAAAACATGTTTCAAGATAATTAATATTACCTTCTTCCTTCTTGTTCTGGGACTTTGGGCAATTTCTTTTCCAATGTCCCTTTTCACCACAAAGGAAGCATTTCCCTTTGATCTTGGTTACTTTCTTGGTCTCCTTCTTGGTAGGCCCAAGTTGCTTTTTCTTCTGTTGTTTCTTGACCTTCTGACGGGTCTTAACAGTAGCAACTTTACCAACCATATGAATCTCTTGACCTTTGCTTTTCACAAGGATCTTTTCAACGCTTTGAACATCTTGCATCAGGCCTTGCAAGGTGTATTCCTTTTTGTTCAAGGTGTAGTCCAACTTGAACTGATTAAAGGAATCTGATAGTGAGTTGACAACCATGTCAATTTTGGTCTCACCATCTATCTCAGCGCCATTTAATTCTGCAATATTTAGATGTGCTATGACTTTCATCATGTGACCTTTCACAGCCTGTCCAGGTTTCATCCTAAGATTCATAAAAGCAGTCACTGCCTCTCTCTTAGTCGTCCTAGACCTCATAGCAAACATCTCTTCCAGAGACATCATAATATCAGCAGCAGACCCCATTCCTTCATGCTGCTGTTGCAACACGTCGGAGATAGTAGCCATAATGTAACATTTGGCTATATCATCTGAGGTCTTCCACTGCTCATACTCATCTCTTTGCAAAATACTTGATTCATTATTAGGAGTAGTTAGAACAAACTTATGTTTTTCACTTTGCAGCAACAACCCAATTTTCCTTTTCCATGTGACATAATTATCTCCAGTTAAAGTGTTATCTTTCAGGATGTTCATAAGTGATGGGGTCATGATTTCTGAATAAAACAAAAAGCATATATAAGTAAATAATCATGATAAAGCACTTTCGAATATTTATCTTGAATTAATTAAATAACTCAATCGTGAAAAATTCTACGGTGATCTAACACCTATAAATGTTACGCCTCCTTCGGAAGTTCGCACCATTTACTAGTTGGACTAGATCCCACCTAATTGTTAACATAACAACCAGCGTTTTCAATTTTAGCCTTGCAATTTTATTAACAAGAACTCTCAGGAGGATATTAATAAAATTACATTGAGTGTATTACCAAGACATCGACCCTCAATTTTCTCTCACGAAAATCCCTCATCTGGGAGTAGATCTCGTTTGAGTCAATTGTCTAGTCTATCCTTGTAAGGAAGTATTTTGCTAAATTCCATTTATGGACGCCCCTCGGGGGGATTACCAATAAATAATAAAGCTCAACTAACCTTGGAGGCCATAGGTGTTCTAACACACCTTCTCCCACTCAATTATTTAAGGCGTGTGATTAGATTCCAAAGAATGATTTTACCAAGTTATCTAGATGCCAATTAGATACCTAAATCATTCAATGCATGTTCATACCAAAAGAGATATATGAGTGGGACTCCTACTCTATATGACATGCTATCATACAATAACAAATATTGTAATATTTATACATAAAAATAAATAGCCACAATTTTTGTCCATCCTAGAAAAGCATGTAAATTACAATTGTACGGAATACAAAAAAACTCCTTTCTTGGTGAACAAGACTTCAAGCGACCATCTCGCGCACGTAACTTGCGCGCCCGATAATCACCAAGCAGCCCATGCTCACGCCTAGCCCATGCAAGGGCATGAGCTGCCGCATGGCCAGCCCATGCATGGGTTGCGCGCGCTGCTGCACCGCAACAAGCGCAGCTGCACGCTTGGTTGCGTGCACGCTTGTTGTCTCGGTGCGCGTGGGTGCAAGCTCGGTTCTGGATGCTCCAATTTCTTTAAATCTTCGAGTCTTCGAATCTTGAATATATTACAACTTATTTTATACAATAAAATACTGCAGAAATATATATATATATATATATATATATTATTTATTTAAACTACTGCAGTATTTTTTACAAATAAAAAACTACACTTATTTTAATACAATAAAAAACTGCACTAAATTTTAATACAATAAAAAACTGCAGTATTTTTACAATAAAATTAATAAGAACTTAGCAACTACCAAAAAGGACTTATGGCGATAATAGACCACCCTTCTTGTTACAATTCCGAAACAAAAAATACATTGAAATTCTAGGACCAAAATCGAGCAATAACAATTCACTTTATAACAACATATATAAATCCATACATTCCACATGTAATTATATATGCGAATACCTAGAGTGCCATCTCTTTCTAAAACATGCATAATCACAATACAAAGAAATAGATTCATTAACGTATATATACGTTAATTAATTAAGGGTACAACCAAGGCTCTGATACCAATTGTAGGGAAAAATTGCTTAAAACCGCAGCGGAAGGCGAAAAAATAATTTTTGTATAGTTTAAAATTTTTCTAAAGATTTAAACCTTAACCCTTTAATTAATTAAACTCAAATATACGGTTAGAGTTAAATACCTCTTGTCGCGTGATCCGATTGACTTACGTCGATGGTAATCCGCAAGATCTTCAATCCTAGCACGTACGTGAATCACCTAGGAGCGTGGTCTCCCTTTTTCTTTGAATTGCTTACCTTAGAATGGATGTATGGAATTTCTGATCTTGATCTTCAATAGTAAAACACCAACAGCCAAAAAATAGTTCCGGTCACTTTTGAATTCACAATCAATATGATTGAAAACTCGCGTAACCCTAAATCGAAAGTGTGCACAAAACCTTTTGATGTTAAAGGCTTGTAAGTGCACTATCGAATGAGAACTTATTTTCTTTTTCTCTGTTGGCCGAAAATCTATGTGTATAGAGTAGGATTTTATTTTCAAAACAAACAAAAATCTCTCTCTATTTTGCTTCTTTGTGGCCGAAAATTCATAACCTTATATTTATAGGTTGGCCGAATTTTCTCCTTCACCAAGTAGGGTTGGCCGAATTCATTGAATAGGAAATCTAGGGTTGGTTAATTTCCTTACTTGAAAAGGAATTGTCCTTTTCCCTAATTCCTATCAATTTAAGAATCCTACCCTTGTAGGACTAGTGGTGGCCGAATTCTTTGTATAATAAGGAGTGTATGTGGACTTAATCCTTACCACATTAGGACTCATATCACTTAAAAGAATTCCAACCCTAATCCAACACATAGTATTTAATTTACTCATCAGGAAAAGATTTTGATTTAAACTATTAATTAATTAATTTCCATTTAATCAAAACAATAAAATAAAATAATATCTTGGGCTATTTTATTTAGCCTTGCCGCCCACACCATATATATATGGTCCCAATATTATTTTTCTTATTTTATTTAATCCATTAGACTTTAAATAAAAGCTCACATGTTAACCAGACTTATTCTTACTAAAAGAAACAAGCATACATGTCTCCTTTTAATATATTAATATAATAATGCAGCCCATTAAATAAATAATAGACATATTATATTCTTAATATATTAAATGCAATTCTAGATGGACCCATAAATTGGTCCAGTAGAATATATCAAGTGATCCATGCAAGTACGTGTGGATTGTGGATCTTGGTGGGCTATCTAAATTTAAGCTTCAATAGACATAACCTAATCACAATCAATAAATGATTCACTTAGGTCCGATCTATTAATATTAACTCATTCCACTAAAGAGCTAAAATTGAACTCTTAAATAAAGATAGAATAAGAAGATGTTTCTCATTCATACCCTAGACAATCTTATAGGAGATGGTGTATCCTCGTGAATAATATCAGTAATTTCCAAGAGCTCATAGACCGCCTATAGCTCTCCAAGTTACCATATTTCCTCATATGACCACATTTTGAACTTGGATATTTTGACTTGTCCAGAAGCCATGTCTTCAATAATCATTATTGAAAACTCAACGTTGAGATTTAATATCCAATACCTCAAAACATCCATATGATGATATTATACTCACATTTAATAAATGGAGCCACGATGTCCATATCTATAAATGAAGTCCTCTATCGATTAATAAATGAATACCACCAAACTATCGAGGATAGACTATGCTATATAATCGTACTCATTGATAGCTCAAATGATAACACTTGCAACCATAAGTCCATCATTTATCTCAGGATTTAGATAGACTCTCCGATTGTCCTGATAATGAAAAGACTTATATCTAGTGATGGTTCTAGATAAAGTATTTCATTATGATCCAGTTCAATGCATCCAGTGCACTAGATTCTTTTACTCGAAAACCTTTCGATGATTTTAGACTCATCATAACTCATTTGATCCCACTCAAATGATAGTAAAAGAATTCTACAACTTTATCAAGATAGAGGTGCCCAACCTTTAACTTAAGTTGTGAACGTTATTCAAGACTAACTAAAGAATTGTGTCTACCTCATACATATCCGGATGTACAAAAAATTCTTCATATCTCATAGTCTTTTGACCTTATGATTATTTACCTTGACAATTATAATTATAAATGCTATAAGATTTTGCAGAATCAGAAATCACTTTATTTATATGAAAAGATTGTCAATTACAATATTACACTCTTGCTATTGAGCATAATCCTAACACTGGGTACTAAGAGCTTGGTCTTGCTTTCCCAGATTCCTTGTAGCTTTACATGCCCCATTTGGGTGTTCTTTGGTAGTAACGGACTTCGGCGAGCTTCCTTCTACTTATCCAAGTAGGCCCGAAACTTCCCTTGGTGAGATGGTGAAATATTGCAGCGTGGGTTTGATGCCTAATAGGTTCTTCCCTGGACTGGGAGGGAATGGCGGGCTTCTGGGGAAGCTACGAGGCGGTCTTGGCTTTGGGGAGCTGGGATCGTCATGCATCTGGCTCTCCTTGAATTCTTGTTTTAGTGTCACGGGCTCAACTTGACCGTGTCGGGCTCCATCTCGGATGTTTCCTGAGCTCGACGTCCTTACCTCGTTTCTGCGGGGTGGCTCTTTGGTTCGACCCCGGGACCCGCGGTTCCGCGGAAGGTAATCCTGGGCTTGGACTTCGGGCTAGGAAGGTGGAGAATTTCCCTTTGATCCCAAGCCGAATTTGGCTATTAACAGTAATATAATTAATTGGACCATCCAATTAACCGTGAAACTTGTTACCAATAATCGTAAAGGGCTAGCAAGGAGACCTAATGGACCCACGATTTTGAGCTCCAATTATACTTAGAAAAATTAATTAAAACTCTATAATTAATATTTCATGATTATTAATCTCGGAGTTAGTCCACTAAAAACCCAAGGTTGCACTCTCGTAACTGTAGATGTTTTACACAACCAAAATATCAATGTCCATCGATATAACTATTTCATATGGTATGATCCTCCACAAGTAGTTTATAATTAGAGTCAGGTCATAAAGTCCATTATACCTCTCTAATTATATCTTTTCCTTTAAGCACCAGTGATTCTCTAATGAACAATTATATCCTTTATTCCTTTACAGAAAAAGAGAGCGCTCCGAATCGTTTTTTGAAGCCTACTTATGGACTGGGCTAGTAATTCCCATAAGAGACCCATCTATTTTTTAAGACCTCCAACACAAGGGGGCCCAATCAACAACTTCCCATTTTCTTTCTTTAAAGGACCACAACCATCTGAAGCCTTCTTTTATGGCCCCTTTGTTACTATCAAACCCCCAATTTAAAACATTATAACTAGATAGTTAGCTTTTAAAATGAAAACCAGCCTCCACGATATCAGCCTTATTAACATCAGATGTAAAGCAACTGCCTTTATTACTCCCACCATTATTGCAATCATTGCCCCCCCCCCCCCCCCCCCCCCCCCCTAACCTCATTATTACCAATCACCAAGCCGTTTTTAGCCTTAAAACTATACCCCCCAAGAGTTACTGCTCGAGCCGTCACCAATGGTGGTTGCGCCCCACCATTCTGGTCAGCCAAATTGACTCCACTAACATGGTGATCCCAAGAGTGTCGTCGAACAGACGCATCTCCTCTGAGGCTCCTTTGAAATCCCTGATTTTCAGGCGCAACAGCCTTCAACCATTCCCCGAATAGCATATTCTCCTCCCCGTCTACAATCACTGGGTCCACCTTATAATCATTCGTTTGATGGCCTAGAATGCCATACCAGAAGTAGTGGAAAGACAACCTCTCATACCTTAATCGCATAACGAACTCATTCTTATACCCTATCATGTCAACACGCAGACACTGGTGGAGAGGTTTGTCAACCTCCACATGTACTCAAACCCTTAGAAACTTCCATGGACACTCCCCCCAGACCCTAAAATCAACTTCGATAACCTTACCAACCAAGCTTCCTAAAAAATGCCCAATGTCCTTGGTCATACATAACAGAGGGACACGGTGAATTTGGACCCAAAATTCTGCATGATTGAATCAGAGATTCTCTATCTCACCTATACCAGAAGGCTCCTCCAACACAATCAGAGCCCCATCAAAAGTCAAGGGCCCCCCCACCAGCACCTGACACCGATCCTCCACACTCCTTAAATGGAACGTAAACACATTATGTGCAACATTCTCTACCTCAACTCCTGCACCCACTTTCCAAATTTTGGCTATCACCCTAATAAGAGCATCTCCAATACTAATGTGGGTTGTGAAAAAATTAGATGACACATTGGATGGACATCCACTTCTTAAAAAAATTCATCTCCAATGCAATCTCTCTAGTACAACTTCAAGATGAGGTGACAACTTTTTTTTAGATGCTGTCAACATGACTCTCTGATTTTAGACAATCTGTTGGACAACCATCTTGTTGGCCCAGTCAACAACCACTCTTATCTTATATTTTGTTTTATTCAACAATTCTAAAATACATTTAAGGAGACCAATAATAAATTGACATGTCATTAAAAACATTTATTTTATAAGTGAAGCATTGGAGACCACTTTTTCATTTGGATGTCTATCAAGTTTAGTTACATGCTACATATGAAGCAATTGGCTTGACAATGTTAACATATCACCATTTTTTCAAATGCAAGCCACATTACAATTGGAGATGCTCTAAAAACCTCGCGTCTAACCAGAGATTTCATCAAAAAATTTCCATCCAAACTCAAGGCGAAACGTTTTGCCCTCGCCTCTTTCAACTCTACGTTCAACTGCCTCACAGGACCCTCACCATCCATGATCAACAACCTCTCACACAACTTGGCAATGTCTTCAACCCATAAATCCCTGCCCCAGCGCTTACAAAACCCTGAGAAAAAGCCAAAAAAAAAAGATAACCAAAGATCTACTTTAACTCGGGGATGGCTGCTATACAGTGATTGATAAAATCACTGCATCATACATGTATGAATAGTACCATTAAACCAATGAATGACCGCCAAATGGCAGCAAAATAATAAACAAGGTAATGGGACAACCGGTTTGGTTGTCCCCAATATCAATTTTTTTTAAACTGTTCCAACTTCTTAAAATATGAAATTATTAAATTATAAAATTAAAATCTAACCTAAAAAAACCTTAGATAATTAAAAATTATATTAAAATATTAAAAAAAATTGTGTTTAATTAAGATAAATTAATTAATTATATATTTTCATATAATTTTGAAATTTTGACCCGTAACCATTTTCACGGTTTTGGTAACCACCTTTACGAATCCAGTAACCATTTTTACGGCTTTTGTAACCAATTATCAATTTTTGAAATTTTGTCTTGTAACCATTTTCACGCCTATGATAACCGAATTCACAACACCAGTAACCATTTGCACGGCTTTAGTAACCATTTTTTATAAAAAATTTACTTTTAACCATTTCACGGCTTTGATAACTACCATCACAGCTCCGGTAACCATATTTACGGCTTTGGTAACCATTTTACAATTTTTGAAATTTTGACTTGTAACCATTTTCATGGATATGGCAACCACCTTCATGACTCTAGTAACCATTTTTACGGCTTTGGTAAAAAAATTTCAATTTTGGAAATTTTGACTTGTAACAATATTCACGGCTCCGGTAACCATTTGTACGGCTTTGGTAACCAGATTTTATGAATTGTTGACTTGTAACCATTTTCACGGCTTAGGTAATTACCTTCACAGCACTGGTAACCATTTTTACGGCTTTGACAACCATTTTTCAATTTTTGAAATCTTGACTTGTAACTATTTTCACGCCTATGGTAACCGACATCACTGTTCTGATAACCATTTGTACAGCTTTGGTAACCAATTTTTATGAAATTTTGACTTGTAACAATTTTCACGGCTTTGGTAACTACCTTCACGGCTCCGGTAACCACATTTACGGCTTTGGTAACCATTTTATAATTTTTGAAATTTTGACTTGTAACCATTTTCACGGTTTTGGTAACCACCTTCCCGGATCCGGTAGCCATTTTTACGGCTTTGGTAACCATCGGGTAACCACAATGTGGTATGTCATGAAATAAGCCAATCACAAAAAAAAAGGTTCTTACGATCTCCCATTTTGGCTATTTCATGGCAAAATACCACTCACAAACAATCCTAACTAAACAAAAATAAAGCTATTGTCCATGAGATCAATTCTATAGTACAAATGAGATTCCTAGAATCTTAATCTTCAATTTGTTCAATCTCTTTGTAGAATTATCAACATACCTACACACAATAGCAAGAAGCACTTTCCAAGAACAAGTGCAAGTGAGGTGAGCAAATAAAAACAAGCATTGCACTCAATAACAAATAAAGCAATACAAAGTAATGCATGTGCAATGCTCCCCCTAAAAGGTTACTCTCCCTCAAAGTAACAATCTCCCCAAAATTACCCACGGCATATACAAAACAATAGTGCTCCCCTTATATCTCCATGACTTTATGAGGAAGTGGAAGAGTAAAAGGTAATTCACTTGACTTGATTCTTGAAGAGATTAGGAGCGCACACACACTTACATGCATTATTATATTACTTTGCATTTGTTTTTCCTTGATTGTGTGCATTTATGTCTCAACTCACACGAGCACTTCTTTGGTTGTTTTTACGTGTGGTTGTTGTATTTTTCATTTTTCGTTGTTTGTTCAGAAACGTTCGTGCATGCACGATGGTGTGCTTGTCTTATTGCGTTGAGTGACCATTTGAGAATGTCTCATTCTTCTCTTGGTTTGGTCTTTGGTCACATGGTATTTTTCCATGAGTTTGGGCATTCTTGTTGTTGTACAAATCTGACATTTGGTCACTCATTTGACCATAAATCTTTCTACAGACATCCAAATCTTATTTTGTTAATTGAAGTAGAAAGTAGACTTCCATGTCATTTAGTCACGTTTTGGTGCGCTCGAATATTGAGTTGTACGATGTGGCTAAATTCGATGGGCACCAACCGCCGTTTGTTGAACAGCCGAATTTTGGCGGCCCCCAACCGCCAATTTTGAGTAGTAGATTTTGTCCAGAACATTCTGGTACAATTCAGAGGTTGGAATTCGGCGGGTCCTAATCGCCGAATTGCCCGATAGCTGGACATTTTATTCATTTCACACTAGCTCATTTTAGGTCCCTATAAAACCTCATTTTTCTCTTCTTCTTCCCCAACTCTCTAAACACAAAGAAACCCTAGAGAGAGAGAATCTTAAGAAAGAAAGCTTCATTTAAACTTGTTTAACTCTCCAAACCCAAAACCCATGCATCCATTGCATCAATCATCCAAGAGTCTTCATCAGTCTTGACTTGGTAAGTAAGAACAAACATCTCATATTTGTTTATTGTTCTTAAAGTCCAAGAATTCATTTTTAATGCATAGGATTTGTAGAAATCATTTTTGAATGCATTATTTTGTTGATTGATAACATGCTTGGGTTTGTATTTTGATAGCTTAATTGATTAGGTCATTTTTACCTAAAAGCTAGGTCATAAATATTCATGTGTGATTTATTGATGACTAGGTTGATAAATTATGTTTTAACCAACTAGTTAATGTTCATGAATATTTATTTGTGTTTGTATTTTGATAGCTTGCATTGATTAGGTTGTCTTTGCCTAAATTGCTAAGACTTGAATGTTCTTGAGATATTAATTGATAATTAGATTGATAGATTTGTGTTTATCAATCTAGTTAAGCTCTCTTGAATATTCAAGGTTGTTTGATTGACAATTAGTTTGTTGCAAATTCTCTACACAACCAATTTAGTTTGTTTGTGGTAGACTTTGGTCTAAGACTTGCATTTAGTGAATGATTAAATGTTTTGTCTCTACCACATGAATATATGCTAAGTATATGTTGAATACATTGTGAGCATTTTATTGTTTCCTTGAGGTTGTTTGTGATAGCTTGGATTGTATATCACTCATTACATCTAGCTAAGTCTTTATGCTTTGCATCTAGACATTGACAACTTGGATTTATTGATTATATCATTAAACTCCTAGTTGGGCAATTTGTGTGAGTCTTGCACTTGATTGCATTAGAGTATCTTTCACATGTTCACATTTAGACATTGATCTCCTCATTGAGTTAAGTCTTGTGACTACGGGTAGTAGTTGCACAAGCAAGAGAAGCCTTGCAACCAAGGGTGTGGTTGACAAGCATTATGTCAGGAATCCATTGTAAATGGCCTGCGGGTAGATTAGGAGGTGCTCACGCCAAGACTAGTGGAACATGGAATATAACTAGGGATTGAACCAAGAGTGGTGAGTAGTAGTGTCCATAGCCTAAGGTTATCTAGAGTGAGAGTTCGTGTATCATTTGAGGATGTAACTTTCTCTTCATATAGTAGATTTGGTGACTAAGTGGCTAGGGTGACTAGTCCCATCACTACAAGAAAATCATTCATTTACTATGGGCGATGCCCGTTGTGGACGTGTATCGACTATGGGCATTGCCCGTTACAACGCCCGCTATATGCGAAGGTGTGATGGATAATGTCGCATTTCAACTACGGACATCGTCTGTGATAAATAACCTCAACTACAATAGGCAACTCCCGTAATGAATCACGTTTCGACTACGGATGATGTCCATGATAAATAACCTCAACTACAACGGGCATCAGGCGTAGTTAATTTGCTACTTACACTTACTAAAATCACTGGCAGCCCATGATAAATTGTGTTATTTAAAACAATCTATGTCCGTAGTGGATGATGTTTTTAATGAAAAAAAAATTATAATTAGCTACCTATTGATTTTGAGATATACACAAATAATTATAATTTGAATTTTTTGGAATCTATTATCACAATAAAATTGTTATCATTTTAGATAGGGATCTGTTGATAAAAGTCTGCACATATATATATATATATATATACATATAATAAAAGTAATGTCACAAAAACATTCAACTAATTACATCATAGTTAAGTATTTGACGTCCTAAAATTATGTTACTCAAAAACATTCACTGAAATCCTAATATGTAATGTATTTTGATGGACAAGCTATATAGGTGCCTCTAGCATCTTCAAGTGTTTGTAATTCGCTAGTATCACAAATCAATGGAACATCACTCTATTATCTTCTTGACACAAACTCCCCAATAATCCGGACCAAGAAGCTTGTGATGAACTGATGCTATCAATTTCAACTTCTGCCACTATTTGTCCACTACCAATCCAATGCAATAACTTGCGTTTTGTACCCTTTTCAGGTGAAGCATCCTTTTCACTTGTAGAAACCCCAAGTGGTGACTAACATACAAAAAAAAGGTGATAATTATTAAATGATAGAAACAAAAAATATGTATTAAATCACGAATGTTTAAAAAGATAGAATTTGAGAGCATTCTTTAATGTGTAGGATTGAAGAATATATGTATGAAAACTAAATGAGAAGCAGAAAAAATATATTTAACAAATATTGCATTCAAGGTGGATAAAGAGAGCATGAATGAAAAAGAAGAGAGGTTGTAAAATTAAATAAGTAAAACCGATACCTTTAAATGGTCTGCAAAACCTACATGTGTGCCCAATAAAGCAGCTGACAACAATAACCTACCAAGGTAAGGACAAAAAAAAAGCCTAAAAATCTCAATAATATTAGGTATGATCAATTCCACGGCATGATCAATTTGCTAACATCTTAAAAACTTATATTTCTAAATTAACTACAACAAGAAACAAAATCAGTGACATCACAAATGTCTCACGCTCTACTCTAGTGCACTTCACTAATTTGTTACAATCCACTAAAGACTAGCCAAAAAAAAAGACAAGATCTATATATCTTGTTGTAGGAGCAGACAAGTTTTCATTTTTCAATCGCAAGGAAATCAATCAAACATAAATGATATTTAGCAAGATGATAGATCTGGATCCTTAGTAAGGAAATTAGAGATATTTTAGACAACAGACAACTAAATATCTAGCAAACCATCCATTATTAAGTACCGGTCCATTCTATATGCATTTCTCTGACAAATTATCAGAGGTTTGGATCTTATTTATGATTTATCAAACAACATATATTTTTGGGTCTCATTTTAAAATACATATCACTCTGCACATGCAGCTACACACAACAAAAATGACTTACTACTACTACTACAACACATGAAGAATTGGTTTTTGATCCACCATCTTATGGCTATATCAATATAAGAAGAAACAAACTACAACAACTTCTTAAACAGATAAAATATTTTAAAAAATAATTAAAGATCAATCACAAGTGCAAGCGAATGGTGGATCTTATTCAGTTATTGTCTTATAAAAAAAAGGTGTTTTTTTTTTAACTGCAAATATTATTAACAAAGCCAATAGGCTAGGGAAACAGAGAACAAGAGCTAATCATAGTCTGAGGAAAACAGAGCAAAAGCAACACAACAAGATCAGACCTACAATAAAAACCCAGGCTGCAAAGCTGCCACCAAGCCAACACAACCCAAGCCTCACTGACCAAGCAACACAGCTGCCTCCAACCAGACTCAACACCATCTCTAAACACGGTGGATCGCCCCTTTTTTTTTTTGAAGCCCAGGCAAGCGCCTAAACAAACTAAAACTCCACAAAACAAGGAAGCAGCAGAACATAGAGACACAACCATTACAAACCAGCAACACCGGGGATTAAACATCCTACCACACAACTATTTCCCCATTCGACAACAAACCTTATTTCGCCTTCAGGTCAGCAGCTTGGATTGTAGTTCAGGGATTGTAAATAAGTGAGGCATTTCCTAGCGAATCTAACATATTGCAAATGTCAAAAATCAAATCAAAGGTTGAGTTCTTCTAAATGCATCATAAGATGCTACAAGGTCAAATATCAAAAATTAACTATACACTTCACAAATGCTAACAGAGTTGCACTTCTTGGACCATCTTCATCTCCTCCAAATCTATCTAATTGTGGATTGGACCATCTTCATTCTCCTCCAAATCTATCTAATTGTGTATTGGACCATCTTCAGTCTCCTCTAAATCTATCTAATTGTAGATAAAAACTAAACAATTGTGGTAAATTTATCTAAATATTTATAAAGCATTGTAGAAATTTATCAAAAATTTGTAAACAAATTATGATTAAAAAAAAGAATTGCTTAAAAAAAAGCTATTCAGTATTGAATTAAACAAATTAAGTGACAAGAAAACCTGAATATTTTGGCAGGAAAGAAAGATGTACTGAGTTGGAAAGCACTGGATTAGTTCCTCGATTGTTATTCTCTCTCAGTCTTTGTACTCAATCTGGATCAGCAATAGTTTCTTTGCTATCACTTTTGGATTACAAAAAAAAAAAAAAAACGTTATGGTCTAAATCTTGGTTAAATTTGAACCAGACCAGAGTTGCTAATGTAACCAACATTAAAGTCAAATTGTTTTCATAGGATTCTTCTCTCATCTCTCACCACCCACCGCACCGAATATTTAATTTGTTTTGTTTTGTAAGAGATTTTGAAAAGAAAAAACAATGATAATGATCCCACCACTCTGTTGGATTGTCAAAAAAAATTTGGATAAAGCAAAGCATGAAAGAAAAACAAGAGATCGTAAAACTAAAATAATTAAAAATGATACCTTCAAGCGGGCTGCAAAATCTGAAAAGCACCGACAACAACTGCCTGCTACCAAGGTAAAGACAAAAAAAGCCCAAAAAAATTCAGTAATATCAGGTTAAATTGAACTAAATATTTCTGGATAAAATATTTCTAGATAAATTCATCGAAAAAATTATAAGCCCAAACACTCGTGTGGATAGGTAACAAGAAACAAGTGAAGAAACTTGTAGAGATTTTTCAAAAATTTTCTAATTATACCATAAGTAAAAAACTAAGAATAATTGATGAAGAGAGTAGAGTAGAGATTTGGAGTTGTTGGTAAAGAGATCTTACCAGAAATTAGATTGAGAGAAGAAACATCAAGTGAAACACGTACTAAGAAGCTACTTGAACCTATTTGGGGATTTAGGGATTTAGTTTTTGAGAGAGAATGATTTTTAGGTATTCAGGTGTTAGAGATCGACTTTAGAGAGAGAATAGATTTAGGGGTTTTGGGAATTAGCGGGAGTATTTTATGTTCCCTCCAATAATATAATTACTTTCAACTACGGTTTTTGCGCTTAGTGAATAACTACAAGGACAACGGACAAAGCCCGTATTACATATATTATTCACAACGAACCCATTTATGTTCGTCGTAGCTAATTATTATCCTTCACGATCTTTAAATGCCTGTTTTAAATAATTTTATGAAACCAACTTTACTACGAGCTTTTAATTGCTCGTAATGAATAATGGTTTTCCAATACAGGCCTTCCAAGCCCGTAGTGAATGGCCTGTAGTGGTTAAACATTTTTCTTGTAGTGCATGATTTTTCCTGTTTTGAAGGTTTCCACGTAAAAATCAAGTGTCATTTATATTCCGCACTTTACTTGATTTTGTATGTATGTTTGTATTGATTTAATTGTTGTTAATATTAACTAGTCGAAAAAATTGGTAATAATCGATTAACAACCCATTCACCCTCATCTAGGTTGTATTAGACATACTTTTTGTATTTTCACCATCTTATCTCTTGTTGCTTCCTTTCTTGCATGTCGTGGAGGAATTCGCTTGGGCTGTGAAGACCCAAGACAGGTTGAACTTGGAGATCTCTGGGCTAAAAAAGGAACTTGCTGAAAAGAATGAAGTGCTTAGATCTGCTTCAGCTGGTGAATATAGGGTAAAATAGGCGTTTGAAGAGAAGCTGAAGCAACGAGACATGACTGAGGCCGATCTGAGGGGATCACTGGTTAATGCTGATACTAGATCCTTTGTGGCCACTGAGAATGTCAGAGTCTTACCATAAGGAATGATCAATTGGTTGCAGATATGGCCAAGGTTGAACAGAAATGCGCTGGGCTGGAGCAAAGAGTTACTTTAGCTAATCAGACAGTCATTAATCATGAGGCAGAGGCCTTGTACAGCAAAGGATACCCATGCATTTGCTCAACAGTAGATGTTCAAATCTCAGCAAAAATCTGAGGAAGCCAAGTTGCATTACAAAAAACTGGTTGAAGACTTGAAGCAGCATCAGGTAAGCAAAGAGGTGTTTTCTGGGGAGCCCAAACTGGCTCGGGAACTCCAAGCTGTTGATAGATTCAAGAAATCTCCAGCTTTTGAAGCTATCATGTTTAGGGAACTAGAACGGGGGCTTTTCATTGCTCGCTTATTCTTCTTTGCCAAAGATCAAACCAGTCTACTACTACTATTGCATGCTTGGCACCCCCTTTAGTTGCTGTTGGCACTTAGCCGATCAGATCTAGTCCTCACATCGTGAACGGCTATGGTGAGGTCAGGTTCTTTAAAAGCTCGGGTGGCTGCATGATCTCGTTCTGAAAATACAAACACGGTTAATTTGCCTTAAGCTAACCTAGAGGGGGGTGAATAGGTACAATATCAATTCAAATAAAGATATGCTTGTTCAACCAAAAATCAAGATAAACATCATCAAGTATGTGATACAAACTCAAGTTATAACAATGCTTTTATACACATAGCTCCAACATACACAAAGATGATATACAATGAATTTTAATTACAAAGACATCAACTAAGATGTATATCAGCACATATACAAATAAAGGAGACAGGGATAGAGAAAATAAACACATGATTTTTACGTGGTAAAACCTCCTAAAAGAAAACATCTACGGGCTGATACCACAACCACCAGCAAACAAATTCACTAGTAAGATAGAAAGATACAATCTCTCAAGTGACCACTTCACCTAGAAATCTACCCTTTAATCCTACACAATGAAAGAGATGCCTATATGCTCAACTATTCGGATCACCCCAATCCTAGTCGAGACTTCCATGCACAAGTTGAAGATCCCCTCTCCAAACATGTGACATCTGCTGCTTCGCTATCTGGATCACCTCGATCCTAGCCAAGTCTTACAATGCTCAACTATCCAAGTCACTCCGACTCTAGTTAGGACTTCCACTTGCACAAGTTGAAGATCCCCTCTCCAAACATATGACTTCCGCTGCTTAGCTATCCAAATCACCCCAATCCTAGCTAACTCTTACAATGCACAATCCAAAGAATCACTTCTAAGGAATGTGACTTCCAACCTTTTGCAAGGCAAATGATCTAAGTGAATGCAAATGATGCAAACACACACAACATAGTATATATGATCAATATATCCTATCGAAACCATAATTGAATCAATATGCTCAAATAATATGTATTCTAGTTTATAATCCTAAAAAACAACGCAATCACACTCAATGATGCATGTACATATGAAATGTGTGGATTAGACACCAAACATGAAGAACTAGATATTTGTCATCAAAAGCACAAATCAATTATATCTAGATTCTTATAACATGAACAATCAACCTAGTGTATATGAAACACCTAACACACACAAAAATCTAGATTATGTTCATTCACATAAAAATGCTAGAATCAATTTGATAAAATCAAATATACATCTCTAGCAAAATAATAGAACTTAGATTTTCAAGATAATCAATTAAATCCAGTCAAGTCTTAAGTCAATAATCAAATATGCTATTTCAATATATCTTCAATTAAAAAGACCTAACATATGATAAGACTATCAATATACAAAATCAAGTCAATAAACACACAAGATAGTCCTACATTTGAAGCTAGCACAATACAACATCTCAAACATGTGAAAACATAGATTTAGAAAAACCTAACTCAACATGTTAACCAATTGAAGCTCAAACTAGCTCTATTAGAGATCATTTCTCTAATCAATGATTACACATCAAGCATACATGTATATGAGAAGCAAACCCAAGGCAATTGAAAACTTGAAGATCAAGAACAAAATAGAAATCAATACCTTGCAAGAAAAACGTGCAGCTTCGTTTTTGTGATTATTCCTACCAGAAACCTCAATCTATTAACTCCAAAATCTTGTGAAAATGATAGAGAAATGGTATACAAAGATTCTCAAATTCAAATCACTCAAAACGGACTCCAATGAAAAAGTTATGATGTTTGGAAGTTGAGAAAATTTGGAGAGAAAATTCTGCACTTGTGTTTTTCAATTTTTTCTTCTTGAATGAAATGAAAGAGAACAAGAGAATTTAAAGGAGGGAAACAAGGAAAAATAAATGAGCCAATGGGAGGTTGCCATGCTGGCTTCCTGTGGAGGCATGTGGGCTCCACAGGACCAGCAGCACTTCCTTCCCGTGGAGGCCATGAGCCGGCCTCCAGGGGGAGGAGGTGATTGGCACCTTTCATCTCTCTTGCGCTCTCCTATTTTCTTCAGACATATCTTTGGCCTCCAAACTTCGATTTTGAATCCGTTTTCGGATTACACACCGGAACTCCCTCACGCACAAAAGTCATCAAGACAACTTTCACAAAAAATATGGAATTCAACTTGAAACACAAGAGCAAAAACCATGTACGATAAAATCACGGAAAGTTTCTTAACCACCAAATTTGTACTCGAAACTTAATGAATGAGTAACCAAATTAATTGGAACTCAATGAAGAATTATATAAGCTCAAAATCAAGTTCAACAACATATAAGTACAAGCCAATAAACACAAGAACACACAAGTATGCTATTTCTTAGAACTAATCCTAGAACATGCAATTTATGCAAATTGTCAATTTTAAGTCTAATGCATGTGCATACATTTATACGTGTGTGTATGTGTTAAACCAAATTATGTACAACTATGCAGGGACACATATGAATGCAATGTATGTGTATTCCTAGGCCTCGCAAGAGGAAAGAGGTCATGATTTACCTTTTTGCTAAGAAACTTAGCTTTGTTCCTCTTGTAGCCACCACTTTGCTTGAATGTTGTCCAATCTTCCTTGAAGTTTGATCATCCTCAAATCCTAGACAGCTAATCAATACAAAGAAAATATCGTTTTGATATAGAATTATGCCAACACAAAACTCAAGAACTAACAATCTCCCCCTTTGCCAAATTCTATGTCAAAATACCTATACAAATACTAAAACATACTCAATGAATTTTGGTCACAAGTCACACCCTCACATTACAATGAGATAGTTCCCTTAGACTAATCTTCATCAAGTCTTGAATTCTTCAATGTAGTCTTCTCTTGTCACCACCTAAAATCATCTTGAAACACAATGCATATACAAGAGAACATACATATATATGGCAAGATAATATTTAGATATATATCGATTAAAGTTCAAATGGATACACATCCCCCCCCCCCCCCCCCCCCCTAAATACATGCATACTATCCATCAACAAAATTTTATCAGTATCCAAATATTACAAACCAAGAATTCAAGATACCAAAAAAACCAAAACAAAATATACCAAAAACTATCTAAACTTAAATAATTCCTAAGATTAAGAGCTTAGCATAAAGGTTTTAGTATCATTGTCTTTCTCCCCCTTTTTGACATAATATGAAGCCAATCGATTAAATTTCAAATGGATACACATGTCCCCCCCCCCCCCCCCCCCCTAAATACATGCATACTATCCATCAACAAAATTTTATCAATATCCAAATATTACAAACCAAGAATTGAATTCAAGATACCAAATAAAACCAAAACAAAATATACCAAAAACTATCTAAATTTAAATAATTCCTAAGATTAAGAGCATAGCATAAAGGTTTTAGTATCATTGTCTTTCTCCCCTTTTTTGACATAATATGAAGCCAAAAGGTTAAGAAAACACAATACCTCAAGAACAAGCATCATCAAAGAAAGTTCTTCTTGTTGATGATCTCACATAATGCTTTGTAGTAGATGAATTACTAGAGGCAAGCTTGTCTTCCAAATACTTGATCTTCTCATCATGTTGAATCACCTTTGCTCCTAGGCCCACCATTTTAGCATCAAGCTCTCCAATCTTAGTCATAAGCCATTTTTGAAATTGCACGGCCCATTCTGGTAAAGGATTTATGCTTGTCACAACACATGGCTCATGGTGCTTACCAAAAAGTCTCATGGTGTCATTTACCTTCCCCTTATCTTTGTATGACATTGACACTAAGCGCTTGTCACAAAATTTCTCCAAGGAAGGTAGAAGCACATCATCTTCAAATGTAAGAACTCCTTGTTTCATGCAAAAACAAGTAAGAAACCCTGGAAATGCTAACTTTTAATCCAATCTTGGTGAAGAAGCCGAACTCTCTATATGCTCAATCAAGAGATCTCCAAGGTTCAAAGGCTTGTTTATGACCAAGGCATACACAATCTTGATCTTCTCTTTGTTAAGCTCAGATGCATTAGTAGAACCCACAAGATTGTCACATACAAATAGATGCCAAAAGGCACTAACCTTGTTCAACTCACCTTGACTAATATAAGCTCTCTTTCCCCACTCAAATCCATCATCCTCATATAAAGTCCTCCCCATAAGATTTAGATGATCAATATTATCTATATCAAGAAATTTCTAAACAATCTCATTTGAGAACCTAAGGAACTTATTGATACTATCCGAGGAGACTCTAAAAGGTTTTTCCTCTTACACTCACCAAGGCATTTTCAAAGGTTGAGCTCTCTTTATACTCAAAGTATAACTCTCTAATAAGACTCTCATTAGTAACCCCAATAGAATTAATCCATGAATCCCAATGCCTATCATTTATAGAATGATGAATGTAAGAACCCTCAACCAAGTCTACACCTCTATCTTGAATAAGCTTTTTGGTTCTCATAACTCCTAAAGCTTTCAACTTGTTGGGTTTGGATTTTCTAGAGGTTGTTGGAGTAGATTTGGATTTAGTTATGGGTTTAGATGGATGGATAGAGTTAGAAACTTTGTTTCTTCCCATGATTTTTTCTCTACACTACAAAACAAAACACATGAGTGGAAAGAGACACATGTGAGTATTAGATAACAAAAACAAATATATAACAAAGACATATGATGAAATAATGAATCATAAATGCATAAATGTTCGTTTTTAAGCTCATTGGTACATTTTACCAAAATAAACAAATGCATTTAACAACAAAAATTCATCCACACATAGAGGAATTGGTGTCAATCACAATTACTTTCAACCTCAAATCATGAAGGGATTGGTCATAATAACAACTACTATCAACCCAAAGCAAGAAGGAACTTAATCAACCTCAAGCTAGGAGGAATTGATTGCAACTACAACTACTATTAACCTCAAGAATGAAGGAATTCATTGCAATATCAACTACTATAAACTCCAAATAGGAAGAATTGATTGTCAACACATCCATACAATTATTCCAATATAGATATCAAGCATTTTCATAATTCAATGATTCTAATCAATTAAAATGTCAACACATAACAAAGCAAATCCTGTGAACATATCATAAAAGAGAACAAAGTCTAGCATACTATGCTCCCCTTGATAAATGCTCTATCTAAGATCAAGATAGAATATAGTTCACAATGATATCCACACAATCACACATTCAAGCAATTTTCAAAATAAATTCAACAATAGTAACCTTCACAAACTATGAGAGATACACCAAGCTTTTCAATCCTCCCATAATTCTTCTCAAATTGCTAGAATATCAAAATAGTTATAAAAAAAAGTGTGTGTGTGTGTGTGTGTGTGTGTGTGTGTGTGTGTGTGTGTGTGTGTGTGTGTGTGTGTGATTTGCTTCAAGCATATGTAGAGGAGTAATTTGATAATCAACATGCAAATCATGTCCACATCTATTCATCTTAAGCTTTTCAATAAAGGTCAAACCGATTATCATCTGGAATTTTTGCTTTATAGAGAATAGATTTTAACATTTGAGTGTGTGTGGGCATATGGCTCGTCATCCCATTTTTATTTGACAACCCGAGCATTCATGATTTTCAACTATACTTCTTTAAGCCTTTTTTATTTATTTATTTAGGCTTTGAATCATAGATTTTTTTATTGATTCTTTTCAACACTTCTTTGATTTTTCTAAAATAAACATATACTCTTCATGACAACTTTCACTTATCACAGTGGTGTAGCCCTTTTCTACATTGGGCGGCTGCACAACCAAAGTGTGTAGCCCTTTCCATGAAGGTACTCGTTGAATTCTATGTAGTTACGAAGCAGAATGGATACTAACCATATGTCATCTTAAATGTACTAGTCATAAGACTTCAAGGTGTATCCTCAACCTACATAATTTCAAATTCAACTTACTACAACAAAACATACAAGAGAAGCAAAGTGCATTTTTTGAAAACCAAGATTTATGGCTTACAAGAACATGATCTAAAAGCAATATAAAGAGATTTACTTAAGAACATTACTTCTCAAGAGAGTAAAGAATATGAAGCTCATTTTTTCAAAACATGCCACTCATCATTAAACAAACATTTCACACATCATATATAAGACCTTTGTGAACAACTTCACTATAAGATCTTTAGAAAGCAAATGTCAATGAGAACCATATGTATATTATACTAAGTTCTCTAGAGTGACATGCTACATGATGTAGTGCAAACAATAAGTTAAGAGATGAAAATTCAAAGTAGGCAAGCATTAGGATATAGAAATACCTTAGCAAGCATTTTTCATCAAATGCTAAGTCTCGCCCTTTTTATGAGCTCTCTTGGCTTGTTTGTCCTCATGACAACAAGCTATTGTTGTGTCATCCCAAGAGAATAAAACTAAGCTCTTTCAACTCAAACAAGCATATAAAAATGACTTTCTCTAAAAGTCTTAACAAACAATCAAAACCATATAGATTTGAAAAATGAACTTCTCATAAAGTTAACCAATAGATTTCGACTATCATAACAAATTATGTGAGATAGCTAAGTTCATGTCAAGTTATAGAGAAACAAAACTTAGCAAGCTAAATCTCTCAACAACTTGACACTAATCTTAAAGCTAACACACATGTGCAACTTACACTAATGGTAAGAGCATTCACCCTTGACCCAGTTGGTCTTGGGTGAACTTACACAAAAATCACCATTATTCTTGACTTTAATGTTGAACCTAGAGTAGATATTTTCAAAAATTTCATAAGAATATCATTGATACTAATCTCCTCAACATTATTAGCAACACATGCTTTGTCAAGATTCACATAACCATCACATTTCTTCATCCAATTCTTTTCAACATGCATTTTCAAAACATTATGTTTATCAACATCTAATGCCCTAGCATGCTTCAAATTAAGTTCAATCTCCTTATCTCTAGATGCATTTCCTATTTTGTAAAATTCAATGTACTTATAACACCTTGGTTTGATATGACCAATGGTATAACAAAATTGACAAATAGGAATGAAAGATGAGATTGTACCTTGTGGATTTGAAGAAGTTACTAGAGTTTATAAAGGTACCTTATCTTTCTTTTTACCTTTAACTTTATGAGGATTATTCTTAGGAGACTTCTTGACCTTAGCCTTCTTTGAAGGAGGTGATGCTATCACAAGCTTCTCATTTCCTTTCAAGATGCTAGGTTCTCCTTGAGGTTGAGCAAGATTCATGTTATTCTTCATGTTGATCGAACCATTGACTTAGTCTTTGATAGCTTGCTTAGTAATATTGATCTCTTCAATGTACTCTTGCTCTCTAACTTTCATATTAGAAATAATCTCCTTATGTTCAAAGACAAGTCTCTCAACCTCAACATATCTTTTTATAATCTCATTCTTTTCACACATAAATCTATGTGAGGTCTCAACAAACTCATCCACTTGAGTTTTGATCAAATCATCTTTCTCCTTAACCTCTCTCAATGATTCATCTCTTTGCTCTTCAAGATTCTTAATCTTGGCCAAAAGATTGAGATTGGTTATGTTTGAACTTGATCAATCTCCTTATCAACGGAAACTATACAATCATCTTCTAGCTTTGTGAGAGAAGCCGTAAGAGCAACAAAGTTGCTAACATGTTCTTCTTCTTCACTTGAGGACTCATCACTAGAGCTCTCCTCATCACTAGAATCACTCTCACTCCAAGGGGTCACCATAGCTTTGCCCTTCTTGTCTTTCTTGGACTTCTTTTTAGTGCACTCATTTGCAAAATGTCCATAGCCTTAACATTCGAAGCATTGAACACCTTTCTTGTTCTTGGCTTGACCATTTCTCTCAACTCTTGAAGAAGATGTTTTCTTGATTTCCTTTTCCTTAGAAAAGCTACCTCTAGGCTTGGTACCTCTTTTTAGAAACTTCTTAAATTTCCTAACCATGAGAGCCATTTCTTCATTTTCATCATCACTCTCCTCTTCAATAGCTTTGAGAGCAATTCATTTACTCTTGATCTATGGCTTCAAGCACATCTCATAAGTTTGGAGTGACCCAAGCAATTCATCAATACTTAAGCAATCTACATCCTTGCCTTCTTCTATGGCCGTGATTTTGGCCTTGAATCTCTTAAAAGAGATCTTAGAATCTTCCAATTGAGTCGCTCTCTAGAGATTGGTACTCCAAGTGCTTGACATTGGTTAGCAATATTTAGAAGTCAGAATTGGAAATCTTTAAACTTGTCTTCATCACTCATTTGCAAATTTTCAAATTGTGATGTCAACATTTGAAGCCTAGACTTTCTCACCGCCAAAGTGCCTTCATTTATGACTTGAAGTGTATCCCATGCTTCTTTGTCTGATTCAAGATTTTGTATATAAGAGAATTGATGTCTATCAGCTCCTCCAAATATAGCATTCATAGCACGATGGTGCCACTTAGCAACTTTAAAGTCATTAGGCGTCCATTCACTTCTAGGTTTGAAGACTTCGGTTCCATCCTCTAGAACCTTTCTAGGATGAGAACAGCCTTCTTCAACTACCATCCAATCTCTTTCATCTATAGAGCGTATGCATGCCTTCATCCTTAATTTCCAAAACCCATAATTGTTACCACGAAATAATGGTGGCCTAGTATTTGAAGCTCCTTTTGCCATTACATCATCTTAAGTCCCATTACTTCAATAGCTCTTGCAAATCACAGTGAAAGTATACCGGGATTTCACTAAGTGCAATCAAGTGACCCGTTTTGATACCAAATGAAAAATACAAACATGGTTAATTTGCCTTAAGCTAACCTAGATTGGGGGGGGGGGGGGGGTGAATAGGTTACAACACCATTTTCACTCCCTTGAAACAAACACAAGTTTGTCCTTCTAAATAGCTTGTATCACACTTCAAATACAATTACAAGCAATATCAATTCAAATAAAGATATGCTTGTTCAACCAAAAATCAAGATAAACATCATCAAGTATGTGATACAACCTCAAGTTATAACAATGCTTTTATACACAAAGCTCCAACATACACAAAGATGATATACAATGAATTTTAATTACAAAGACATCAACAAAGATGTATATCAACACATATACAAATAAATGAGATACAGATAGAGAAAATCAACACATGATTTTTATGTGGTAAAACCTCCTAAGAGGAAACATCCACGGGTTGATACCACAACCACCGGCAAACAAATTCACTAGTAAGATAAAAGGATACAATCTCTCAAGTGACCACTTCATCTAGAAATCTACCATTTAATCCTACACAATGAAAGAGATGCCTACATGCTCAACTATCCGGATAACCCCAATCCTAGTCGAGACTTCCATGCACAAGTTGAAGATCCCCTCTCCAAACATGTGACTTCCGTTGCTTAGCTATCCAGATCACCCCAATCCTAGCCAAGTTTTACAATGCTCAACTATCCAAGTCACTCCGACTCTAGTCGAGACTTCCACTTGCACAAGTTGAAGATCCCCTCTCCAAACATGTGACTTCCACTGCTTAGCTATCCAGATCACCCCAATCCTAGATAACTCTTACAATGCACAATCCAAAGAATCACTTCTAAGGAATGTGACTTCCAACCTTTTGCAAGGTAAATGATCTAAGTGAACGCAAATGATGCAAACACACACAACATAGTATATATGATCAATACATCCTATGGAAACTAGAATTGAATCAATATGCTCCAATAATATGTATTCTAGTTTATAATCCTAAAAAACAATGCAATCACACTCAATGATGCATGTACATATGAAATGTGTGGATTAGACACAAAACATGAAGAACTAGATATTTGTCATTAAAAGCACAAATCAATTATATCTAGATTCTTATAACATGAACAATCAACCTAGAGTATGTGCAATACCGAACAACAAAAATCTAGATTATGTTCATTCACATAAAAATGCTAGAATCAGTTTGATAAAATCAAATATACATCCCTAGCAAAATAATAGAACTTAGATTCTCAAGATAATCAATAAAATCCAATCAAGTCCTAAGTCATTAATCAAATAAGATATTTCAATATATCTTCAACTAAAAAGACCTAGCATATGATAAGACAATCAATCTACAAAATCAAGTCAATAAACACACAAGATAGTCCTATATTTGAAGCTAGCACAATACAATATCTCAAACATGTGAAAACATAGATTTAGAAAAACCTAACTCAACATTTTAACCAATTGAAGCTCAAACTAGCTCTATTAGAGATCATTTCTCTAATAAATGATTACAAATCAAACATACATATATATGAGAAGAAAACCCAAGGCAATTGAAGACTTGAAGATCAAGAACAAAATAGAAATCAATACCTAGCAAGAAAAACGTGTAGCTTCATTTTTGTGATTAGTCCTACCAGAAATCTCAATCTATTGACTCCAAAATATTGTTTAAATGATAGAGGACTAGTAGACAAAGATTCTGAAATTCAAATCACTCAAAACAGACTCAACATGAGAAAGTTATGGTGTTTGGAAGTTGAGAAAATTTGGAGAGAAAATTATGCACTTGTGTTTTTCAATTTTTTCTTCTTGAATGAAATGAGAAGGAACAAGAGAATTTAATTGAGGGAAACAAGGAAAAATAAATGAGCCAATGGGAGGTTACCAAGCTGGCTTTCCATGGAGGCACATGGGCTCCATGGGACCAGCAGCACTTTCTTCCCGTGGAGGCCACGCACCTCCGCGGGGAGGAGGTGCTTGGCACCTCTCATCCCTCTTGTGCTCTCCTGTTTTCTTCAGCCATATCTTTGGCCTTCCAACTCCGATTTTGAATCCGTTTTGGATAACAAACCAGGACTCCCTCATGCACAAAATTCATCAAGACAACTTTCAGAAAAATATGGAATTCAACTTGAAAAACAAGAGCGAAAACCATGTACGATAAATCACGGAAAGTTTCTTAACCACCTAATTTGAACTCGAAACTTAATGAATGAGTAACCAAATTAATTGGAACTCAGTGAGGAATTATATAAGACCAAAATCAAGTTCAACAACATATAAACACAAATCAATAAACATAAGAACACACAAGTATGCTATTTCTTAGAACTAATCCTAGAACATGCAATTTATGCACATTGTCAATTTTAAGTCTAATGCATGTGCATACATTTATAAGTGTGTGTATGTGTTAAACCAAATCATGTACAACTATGCAGGGACACATATGAATGCAATGTATGTGTGTTCCTAGGCCTCACAAGAGGAAAGAGGTCATGATTTACCTTTTTGCTAAGAAACTTAGCTTTGTTCCTCTTGTAGCCACCACTTTGCTTGAATGTTGTCCAATCTTCCTTGAAGTTTGATCATCCTCAAATCCTAGACAACTAATCAATACAAAGAAAATATCATTTTGATATAGAATTATGCCAACATAAAACTCAAGAACTAACACGTTCGTAATCATTTGGCAGGTTTCACACTTCTCTGCAACTGATTGCGCAGCCTAGAATAGGGTTGGGCAATAGAAACCTTGCCTATTTGTTTTATGAGCCAAACTTTTACCCCTAGTGTGGTTTAAACACACCCCACTATATATACTCTTTAGGATCTTGTCACCTTCAACCAGACCAACACACATTTGTAAGGCCTTTGAGAACCCCTTCTATTAAGTTCTCCCTCTACTATTGCATACGGGGCATCCCTGTACCTAATGCGCTCGTCTTCAGTTGAATCTTTGGGGAGCATGCTGCCTTCCAGATATTCTCTGATTGGGTTCATCCAAGTGACCTTGCCTTCCTTAATTACCCCAGCTATCAGTTCCTCCTATTTCTTGATGTTGGGCTTCTTAAGATGGGCTACCGGGATCATCTTGGATCAGATACCGGTGGTTGCTGACCCAACCTCGAGAGGGCATCAGCCTTCTCATTCTTCTCCTTCAAAAACTGAGTGATCCTATAAGTTTTGAATCTCTCGAGTAAGACTTTGGCTATTTCTAGATAGGACACCATATTATTGTCCTTGGCTTGGAACTCATCCAAGACTTAATTGACTTTGACCTATGAATCGCTGAACTTTTCCAGCTCGGCAGCGCCCAGAGCCGTGTAAAACCTAAGTCCTGCCAGAAGCGCCTCATATTTAACCATGTTGTTCATAGCCTTGAAGTCAAACTGCAAGGCACACTCCATATGATTGCCTTCCCGAGTAGATACTACTATGCCAACCCCGCTGCCATGCGTGTTTGAAGATCCATCAACGTGCAATTGCTAATGGAAAATCTATATCTCCTTTTCTTTAAGCATTTTGATCACTACACTGTTTGGTTTAGTGAACTCGGTGATGAAGTCTACCACTGCTTGTCCTTTGATCGAAGCCCTTGGTGAGTAAGTGATATCAAAATCACTCAACTCGACCGCCCATTTGGTCAATCTTCCTGAAACTTATGGCTTGGATAAGATTTGCTTAAGTGGGCAGTCCATGTAAACTTCGATCTTGTGCATCTGGAAGTAGATCATCAGCTTTCTTGTTGCTGTTACCAATGCCAACAACATCTGCTTGGCAGCCGAGTACCTTGTCTCTACTGGTAAGAGGGTTATGCTTTTGTAGAATACTGGCCTCTGCACCCCCCATCTAACCTGACTAGTACCGATCCAGTAGCCACTAGCGTGACTGATAGGTTTAAGTATAATACCTCACCGTCTAATGGTTTTGACAGAATTGAAGTCTTACCAAGGTACTCTTTGATTTTCTGGAAGGCCTCCTCGCATTCCTTAGTCCACTCCACTCATTTGCCTTTTGTTATGGCCTTAAAGAACGGTAAGCATTTGTCTGTGGATCTGCTAATGAACCGGTTCAACGAGGCCAGGCATCCGGTCAGCCTCTGAACATCTTTCAAGATAACAGATGACCTCATATCTTTCAATGTCTTTATCTTTTCAAGATTCACCTCGATTCCCCTTTGGTGAACTTGGAAACCGAGGAACTACCCCGAAGGCACCCCGAAAACACACTTCTTCGGGCTGCGATTCATCTCATACTTCCTTTGTACTTCAAATGTTTCCCTCAGATCTGTCGCATGCTTCTCGATAGTGACGCTCTTTGTTAACATGTCATCCACGTAAACCTCTATATTTCTGTCTATCTGTCGAGCAAACACCTTGTTTACCAATCACTGGTAAGTTGCTCCAGCATTCTTGAGACTGAAATTTCCTTAAATCACTGATATTGTCAAATATACCTAGAAGGAGGTGAATAGGTATATCTTCAAAATAATTGCAACTTCTTTTTCTTCACAAGATATACAATTTCACAAGCAAGCTTTAACAAGTATATTGATTCAACAAGACAATATGAATTCAATAAAGCAATGAATGAATCAATATAAATTCAAAGCAAGAAAAGATAATAAAAAAAATCAACACAAGATGTTTTTACAAGGTAAAACCTCAAAATGAGGAAGCATCCACGGGTTGATACCACAACCACCGGCAAAAGCAATCCACTATGAAAAATAGGAGTTACACACTCAAGAGGCAATCAATACAAGATTCACTCTCTAAGCTATCAACACCTACTTTACCCTCAGGCCTAGTGAACTTACAATGCCAACTTATTATCCAAGACCACACATCTCTAAGAAGCTCCCTTACTTGTCTGTCCAAGTCACCCCGCCGCTAGACAAGACTTCCTTGCTTAGCTATCAGGATCACCCCGACCCTAGCCAAGACTTCTTTGCTTAGCTATCTGGATCACCCCGATCCTAGCTAAAACTTCCAATGCACAAAATGAAGACCTCCTCTCCAAAATGTGACTTCCAATGCTCAATCCAAAGAATCAATCTAAGGAATGAGACTTCCAACCTCTTTACAAGGCAAATGATCTAAATGAATGCAAATGATGCAAACACAAGCAAAAAGAGCAAGTTTATCAAACACACTCTATGAAGAATTAGTATATGCACAAATCAAGCTCACAAGTAAATGTAACTAATTCTTATGATTAGGTGATAGGAAATCTAGATTAAACATTCAAGCTCATTCACAAAAATATCTAGAAACCTAAACATGTCAATCAAAGTTAGTATGACAAGTTTTTCAAAGTAAATCACAGAACTAACTTTGAAATCAAGTGAACAAGTTAACACTTGAGGTGTTCAACATATTCAACAAACAAAGACCAAAAATCAAGAACTAGGTCATAGAAAATCAAAATCTCAATTAAAAAATTCTAGTTCTCAAAACATGTAATCAAATCTAGAAATCAACAATCAAGATCAAATACACAGGAGATTCTAGATTCAAACTCATGCTCTTCAAGAATAGCAAAAATGATATTCAATCAATTAACTAATCTTGAAAGCTAATCAAAACAAATCCAAATATTAGAATCAAAATCATTCTAAATATTTATTTCAACTCATATAAGAAGAATCATTAAGAAGATCAAGAAAGAAAAATGAAAGAGAATTGATTCACTTACAAACAATGACTCACTAACTGAAATCATGTCATCAAGAAAAATCTGAGTTTTTTTTACTCTGAAAATGCTTGTGATTTGTTCCACTCTTCAAGAAAAATAATTTCATATTTTTAAAATTTAAAATCGGAGTTGATTTGAGAGAGTTATGGTGTTTGGAAGTTGAGAAAATGAGAGAGAAAATTTCTGCACAATTTTTCACTCAGCACCATTGTTTGAAAATTGAGAGGGAAAGTGATATTTAAATGAGGGAAAGCAAGAGAGATTTGATCCACCTATAGGGGGAAGCCACCTCTGCTTCCCGTGCATGCATGTGGCCTCCACAGGGGCAGAAGGCAGCCCTTCCCATGGAGGCCACGTGCCTCCACAGGGAGAGGTGCAAGTTTGCCCCTTTTGCCTTCTAAACCTCCCCTCGCGCACTGAAATGTTTTTTGACCGTTCTCCAGCCTCTAAACTCCGAATTCAAATTCATTTTTGGATTATGAACCAAAACTCCCTCATGGTCAAAAGACATCAAGAAAACTTTCTCAAAAAATATGGAATTCAACTTAAACAATAAGGACGAAAACCATATATGATAAACGTACGGAAAGTTTCTTAACTTGCTAGTTTGAACTCGAAACTAAATGAATGAGTCACCGAAATAACAGGAACTCAATGAAACATAATATAAGCTCATATTCAAGTTCAATATCACAAAAACACAAACAAATAAATACAAGAACATACAAGTATGCCGTTTCCTAGATATAGTCCTAGAACATACAAGTTTACAAAAATTGTCAAATTAAGTCTAATGCATGTGCATACAATAAAATGTGTGTGAATATGTTATACCAATTTTGCACAATGATGCAGGGAAACAAATGAATGCAATGTGTGTGTGCCCTAATGCCTTGCAAGAGGAAGAAAGATCTTGATACCTTAGCATCCAAGAAAGCACAGTTCCTCTTGAAGACGAGCTTTTCATGAGAAGTTGTTTTTCTTCTTTGAAGCTTGTTCCAATCACTAACCACCTAAGCAACTAAACATTACAAAGAAAGAGAGTTTTCTTATAGAATCAAGCCAACACAAATCTAAAACCTAATAGAGACTGAAGGGTATCACCTTATACCAATAAAGCCCTTGTTCGGTTATAAAGATAGTCTTTTCTTTTTCCCGCTCGAACACTCTGATCTGATTATACCCAGAGTAAGCATTCATAAAATTAAGCAGCTCGTGCCCCACAGTTGCGTCAACCAACTAATCTATTCGTGGTAAGGGAAAACTATCCTTTGGGCATGCCTTGTTCAGATATGTGAAATCTACGCACATCCTCCATTGCTCATTCTTTTTCTTTACTACTATGACATTGGCGATCCACTCCGGGTATTGCGCCTCTCTGATCGACCCTGCTGCTAAGAGTTTATCGACCTCTTCTTTGATCGCCTTATTCCACTCCGGGTTGAACCGCTGCCTTTTCTGAATGACCGGTGTACGCTCGGGATCGACCGTTAGGTAATGGGATATTACTCTAGTGTCTATTCCTGACCTATCTTCCTGCTTCCAAGCGAACACATCTTTAAACTCTTTCAACAGGAGAGTCAAATTACTCTAGATTTGGTCGGACAGTTGATCCCCTAACTTGTTCATTTGGCAGGAACTACCCTCATATAGTACAACCTCAATGGTTGGTTCCTCTGCCTAATCTTTTCCAAGCTTAAAGGAAGTTTCCCTTGGGTATAGGTCAAACTTGGTCGGTGTTTCTGCTTATGCTTATTCTTCATCAACCTTAGTAGAGTCAATTTCCAACAAGTCTATCTGTATCACATCCGACTCCGCCTTTTCCATGTATACTACCAGGTTTGCTTTCCTTGTCCATTCTTGGGAGCTCTTTATAACACCTACTCTTGCCTCGGTAGGGAACTTGACCGTCAGGGCATAAGTTGCCATTATAGTTTTCTACTTATTTAGGAAAGGTCTTCCCATCAAAGCATTGTAGGGCCAATTTTCGGTGTCCACCACCACGAAGTAGAGGAGTACAGTCTTATGGCATGGGTAAGTTTCGATCTCAACCGGTAACTTAATTGACCTCATAGATCTTACTCATGCTCCACCGCCCCCTAAGGGGGACTGTCAATGGCTACAATTCTTTTCTCTATAGCCGCAGCTGATCGAACACCCTGACACTTAAGATGTTCGCTGAACTCCTATTGTCGATCAACACTCCTCTCACTTTCCTGAGACCAACGCGGACTGATACTACGTTCGCGTCATTCGGTCTGACTTTGTGCCCATGTGCATCTGTTTTAGAGAATACAATTGGGTCCCAGCCTTGCTTAGCTTTCTTCTGGTCGAGACCAACTGAGTTCACCTCCAGGGCTCTCTAGCCATCTATTGCCTTTCAAATTTTAGTCATTCTTTCTCTACTGCTCCTCCCTGCATAGGGTTCTCCAAAGATTGTGTTGATATCTCCCCCATTTGAACTTCTCTTTAGATTATTCTTCCAATCATAATCATCCTTCTAGGGGTCTATTTGCCTGTCATCACTACCTTTTAAGACTACATCTTTCAGATGTCATTCTCTGATCAGCTTCTCAATGTAATCCCTTAGCTGGTAACACTTTGAGCTTTCGTGTCCATTCTCACGGTGGAACTGACAGTACTTGGAGGTGTCCTTTCTCGTAAAATTTGATTGCTTCTGGGGTGCAAATTCTTTTCTTCTATTACGGTCATGACTTCCTCTTGCTTTTTTGCTAGGGGAGTGTAATTGGTGTATTGCCTCCTGAAGAATTCATTACCCTTCTGGTCATCATCCTTGCGATCTTCCTTGCCCATGCCCGAGTTGTTGTTCTTCTGGTCCTCATTTTGGTTTCCCTTCGAATTCAAACCACTATCTTTGGGCTTTTAGCTTTTTTTCGGTCCACCATGTATGAACTCCCTGCCATGGGCAATTTGCTCTTCCTCCGCCATCACATATCCTCCTACATCATCCACTAGGTGGGCGTAAGTGGTCAGCCATTTCTACCTTATATTGAGTGATAGTTGGTTGTGTTGCAGACTATTAACAAAGGCTGAGACCACCACATCATCGTCGGGATCATTTACCTCTGATACCTCCTAGGAGAATCTGGTCAAGTAATCCTTCAATTTGTTATCCTTATTTTGATTCAAGGTTGAGAGGACCGAGATTGAATTTCTCCTATGGATATTACCCATGAATTGTATGGTGAAAGCTTGTATCAGTTCCTCAAAGTTCTTGACTGAGCCACTAGTAAGGCCTCCAAACCATCTAGACCCCTGATCCTCCAAAGTTTGCTGGAACATCCTGCACATAAGTGCGTCATCAAAATCATATTGAGCTATCTCACTTCGGTACCTTCTGACAGGTTCCTGAGGGTCGGTATTGGCCTTAAACTGCTCCATATATGGCATCCTAAACTTTTCCAAGAACCGGGCCTGTCGGATTGGGTCAGCGAATAGGCTACCCATTGTTAGGTTTTTGAAGTCATGTTGGAATTAATTCCATATCAAAACAATGTTTTACTTGTATTGATTATTTGTCTTAGATTGATGATGATTCAAGCTTCAAAGAAGATTTGGCAACCTATCAAGCAAGATTGAGTCTTCAAAGAGAAATATGCTTCATTGCTCAACAAAGGTATATTTAGACCTCATTTCTCTTACAAGGCTTAGGCACATACACACATTGCATCCATATGTGTCCATGCATCATTGTGCTTAATTTGTATAACAAATTCACACACTTGATATTGAATGCTCATGCATTAGCTTTAAATTGACAAGTTTTGTAAATTGCATGTTCTAGGACTATATCTAGGAAATGGCATTCTTGTGTGTTCATGTGTCTGTTTCTTTATGTTTTATGGACTTCAGACTTGAATTTAGTCTTATAGTATTCCTTATTGAGTTCCGGTCATTTCGGTTACCCATTTATTATTTTTCAAGTTTCGAGTACAAAGTTACGAAACTTTTCGATCACTTACCATGCATTGTCTTTGCCTTCGTGTATCGAGTCAAATTCATAATTACTGGTCTAAATTTTATATTTTCCATGTGTGTGAGAGAGTCCCGGTTTGTAATTCGAAAACAGAATTGAATTCGGAGTTCGGAGGCTGGGGAACGGTCGAAGAAAGCGAAAGTGCGCTAGGGAAGATGCAAGTGACCAAAGGCCACTTGCCACCCATCCTCGAGGAGGCGCATGGCCATTGGCACTCACTTTCCCTCTCTTTCCTTCTCATTTAAATATTCCTTCTCTCTCATTTTCATTTGAAGAAGAAAACTAAGAAAATTTGTGCAGAATTTTCTCTCCAACTTTCTCATCTTCTGAACACCATAACTCTCTCAAATAAACTCCGATTTGAGTGATTCAAATTGGAGAATCTTTGTATTGAAGTCCCCTACGTCCTCCAAGTCACTTTTCTATCATTTGATAAAGGTTTGTGGTGGTTGTATAGTCAAAACCGAAACTGCATGAGATTACAAGGTATTGTTCTAATCTTTGTGTTTTGATCTTCAAAGTCTTCAATTGTCTTGGGTTTTCTTCTTCTATATGTATGTGTTACTTGGAAAAATGTATTTCCGAAGTAGAGCTTCAATTAATAGGCTAATCTTGTCTAATTAGTGACTTGAATATGAACTATTTTTTTAGAAATCTAGGTTTTCACATGTTTGTGAGTTGTATTGTGATTAGCTTATTATCGAGGGCTATTTGTACTTTGATTGACTTTATTTTCATTATTGATAGCCTTATCATATGCTAGGACTCATTAGTTGAACATATTTAGGATTAGCACATCTGATTTCATACTTAGAGCTAATTAGGATTTAATTGATTTGTTCATAAATACATGCTTTAAATATTTGCTAGAATATTCATTGATAATATTTGAGTGAATCTAGCATGTTTTTGATTGTTACTAAAATCTTGAATATGTGCTTAATGTATATGATTGATTCAAGTTTTAGTCACATGAATGATTTTAGGACGTTAATGTGTTTAGGAGTTTTCACATGTTCTAGAATTTATTCATGTTAGTAACTAGATAATTTTGATTTATGTACTTACATGCATATGTCAAGTTCCCATAGAATATATTAATATCATATTCTATGTTGAGTGCTTGTTTGCATTTTGCATTCATTGATCACACTTAGGAAGTCCTTGTAAAAGGCATGAAGTCTTGGCTAGGACATGTGGTCCGGATAGTTAAGCAAGGAGTCTTGGTTAGGACATGTGGTCCGGATAATCAAGCATGGGAGACTTTCTAGAGGTATAGGTGCCTTGGATAGAAAGTAGACTTTTTATTGGTAGGCCCAGGATATTAAGATGCAATGGAGTCCAATAAATAGTGTATCATTTGTTGAGCATTCTTGAGGAATTTCCAACTTCTTAATAGTGTTGTGTAGAAGTGGAGTCAAATAGATTATAAGTCATTTGTTGATCACTTTTGAGGAATTCCCAATCTACCAATAGGGATTGGGTAGACATCGTGTCCAATATAGAGTGTGTCATTTGTTGGTCAGTTTTGAGGAATATCTTGTCTACTTTCCAATAATAAAAGTACCCGATGGTTGTATTCAACTCGTGTATGTTTCCTCTTAGGAGGTTTTACCACGTTAAAAAAAACCCTTGTGTCAATTCTTTTTATCTCTCTCTTATACTTGTATGTGTATGTTTGTATCTTGTTTCTCAAGATTCATTTCTAGATATCCTTGTAAACATGATTGTTGTAAAGTGTGAGATGCAAGCACTTCATTTGATCAAAGTTGTAAATATCATTTTATTTGTAATTTGATTTATTTTTATATAATCATCTTTGATTAAAGTACTTGTACATATTGAACAATATTGTGAATACAAGTATTGTGTGTTTTTAGTTTTATTATAATTCTTTCACTAGCAACATGCAAGCTTGTTTGACAATGCTTTGATTAAGAATACATATTGAGTGTCTACATATGCTTTGTTATCTAAAGTGTTGTGATTCAAGCTAGCTAGAGGGACAAATTTTTGTTTGTTTCAAGGGATTGAAAAATGGTGAAAAAACGTATTCACCCCCCCCCCCCCCCCCCCCCCCCCACACCCCTCTAGGTTAGCTTAAGGCAATTTAACATCGTTTGTATGTTTTCACCAGTATTGCCGATCAGTAGGTTCTCGCGGCCTTTCCTTTGCTCTAAAGCAGCTATCCTTCTTAACAGAACTTCTCACTCACCATCTGGTTCTCCATGCTCATCGAACTTCTGATGTATGGTGAGTCCATAAGGATCCCTTGGTACTTGTCCCATAACCTGAGCATCGTGAAGGTTATTTTTAACTCCAAAGATAGTTTCCCGACCCCTCCGGGGTAGAGCTTCCTCATTAGTCGAGACTGATCACGACCTTCTCCTATGGTTGTCTTATCTATCTTCCCAAGTGTGTTTTGACTTTTCCCCATGGTACATTTCTGCATCTTCTTGCAGGCTGAACTCCTTGTGCTCCCTTGAATCTAGGTTATCTCGCCCCTTATGCGTCCTATGGTCTCAATCATCTTGGCGGTCATCTCTCCTCTGAGAGTGCTCTCTCCTTCCATGATGATCCGCCTTATATCTACCAGTTTTACGGGGTGCGCCTAGGGTCACGCCTACTATCTCAGAACGCACCTTCGGGTCCTAGGCCACCACATGCGTAGATAATTGATATGGTGATTTCAGATCGGCAGTCGCTGTTACATTGATTCCTTGTCTAGCAACGTCTTCAATGACTCTCAGTAGGGACTCTTGGATCTGCTGTAATGCATCTGGGGAAATTCCCTAGGGAATATCCGTGGAGGTTATCGCAGTTTGACCGGTGGAGGTTGGAGTTGCGGAGGGTAAATTTCCTCCAGCAACGCTGGCGTTTGCCGGACCAAAGTTGTTGACACCATAAGGGGTGCCAACGTCATGCGGGGACTTGCTTCCGTGTCTAATATTCACCATGTTATTATTTCACAATCTTTTTGAGAGTTAGTTATTCACCCCCTCCTTCTAGCGCCAATTGAGGATGGTGATTTTTAGGATTATGTAAAGTTGATCACGCATCTAACGAATTATCGTAAGTTGTTAATAGTGCAGTGAGTAGAAAAGAGAAAAGAAGCATGCAAACACAGATTTTATGTGGTAAAACACCAAGTTGGGGAAACGTCCATGGTTGCCGGTGACGGCGAGAAGGAAAATACACTATATTAGAATAGTTACACACTAAAGCTCTCTCACTCTTATGTACTATTGAGTTCGTATCCCTTACAATGTTATTTTAGGGTATATTTATATGTGTATAGAACCCTAATTCGTGATATACAAGTAAGGAAAGTTGTTGTGGTTTAATGAGACTCTAACTTGTTAGAGTCGTTTTAATCTTCTTTCCTGTTCCACATTGTTTATGTTCTGAACGTATTAGATCTCTTGCCTAATCTGGATTCTGATATCTCTAAGGAAGTTTGTTTCCTTATCAGAGTGTGCTTCTGGACATCTTGTTCGAACAAGACTCTTTCTCTACGTATATGAGTAGTAGCTGCATTGAATTTATCGTTGTCCACGTGTCGCTCATCCGACCGTTTACCAACCCGACCATGTTGATATGTCACCTTTCCAGATTTTACTAAATAATAGTAACCATTTTTTATTTTTGAAATTTTGACTTGTCACCTTTTTCATTGTTTTGATAATCACATTTATGGCTCCGGTAACCATTTTATTATTTTGGTTATCAATTATGGCTTTGGTATTTTTTTAGCATTGGTAACAATTTTACGATTTTTGAAATTTGCACTTTTATCCATTTTCACAACACATTTCCGATGTTTCTATACATGAATTCATAATGTATGGAAACTTTTGTATTTTAATATATATATAAAAAGACTCAAATCACTTGTCCAAAAATGTTGTGCAAATTTGTGTATAACCAACCAAAATGAGACACCATTTTTGGACAAGTGGTTTGAGTCCAAATATAAATTCAACTTTTATTGTGAGTATTAAAATTAAAATATTAAATAATAAACAAGTGGTGCTATTGTTTATTGAAAAAATAAATCATCTACAAAGTAAATCTATTAAAGCCCCACATTCCTTTTCCAAAAAAAAAAAAACCCACGTTCTTGTAATCTGTTTGTTGAAAAAAAAAAATCTGTTACCAGTCTTTTTTGGCAAGGTCCAAAGAAAACTTTTCCATCGGACGGACATTTGGTAGGATCTAGATCAGGACCATTCCGATTCTATGGTACCGAGAAACTTTGATGCCATGCTCTACAAAGAATCTCGATGCCACAGCATGCCATTTCCCCGGTACCAAGGAGTACCGGTACCACGACACATGCTACTTGATATCTCAACGAGTACCGGTACCACGACTCTTGCTACCTTATATCTAAAGGTATTGGTACCACGGCACCAGTTACCTGGAATTCAAGCACCGCGATGTAGGGAAAAACACACGGTAGAAGCGAAAAATAGGGTTTGTATATTTCAAAAATTTTCCTTTAAAAGAAAGAACCTTAACCCTTGATTAATTAACATATAATAAAATTATCATACATTTTTCACGTGACGATTGATATTGCGTCGAATTGAATCTGCTTGCTTCGAATTGAATCCGTAAGATCTTCCAATCCAATCACAAACGTGAATCACCAAGGAGTGTGGGCTCACAATCACAAACGTGAATCACATAAGGATGGAAATACAAACCTTTTTCTTTTTTTAGTCATAATAATCCTCCTACAGAAAATAAAGAACTTTTAGTCACTTGTGAATTCTCAATCTTTTAATCGAAAACTCGCGTGAACCCTAATTCTATCTTTTACACAAAGCCTTTTAATGTAAAAGCTTCTAGTGCACTATCGAAGAAAAAAATCTCCTTATTCTTCTTCTCTTGGCCGAATTCTACACCCCTTTCTTGAATTGGAAGTTTTTTTTTAATTCAAAAGCAAAATAATAAAAATTCTTTCAAAAAAAAAAACTTCTTCTTGAACACTACATCTCAAAAACGAAATTTCTTAATATATTTATAGGTGATGGCCAAATCCTCACACAAGAAGGATTTGATTTCACCTAAACCTTATCAACTTAGTAGTTCAAACCTATTCCAACTCATGAGTGTATTATCCAATAATAAACTATTGAATATAAATTGAAAATTGTGACTTTATCAATAACTTCCTAATTGATTATCATTAGAGTTTTGATAGATATCAAATACTTCCTAATTTGACTAGGTTAAATAAAACATTTTTATTTATCTACTTATCAAATAAGGTATTTGATACTTATCATACTACTAACAATATTATGCCACTAAGAGTCCTTCTCCCAGTATACTACTACCAATTGTATGACACTAAGAGTCATTCTCCTAGTAAACAACTTACAATAGTATGACACTAGGAATCCTTCTCCTAGTTAGAAAAAGATTTTGACTTTTAATCAAACAATTAATTAATAAATAAATAAATAAATTTCCATTTGATTAATTAATAAAATAAAACAATATATTAAGCTAATATTATTAGCTTTGCCGCCCAGGTATATATATATATATATATGGGTAATATATTGTTTTTCCATTTTATTAATTCCATTGGACTTTAATAAATAGTCCACATGTGAACCAGACCCATTCTTATTATAAAATAAACAACTTCACATGCCTTAAATTAATACATAATATAATATAACAGCTCATTTAATTAAAATGTGCAAATTATATTCTTAATGTATTAATTAAGGGTGGGCACGGTTCATTGAACCGAACCGAACCGATCTGAACCGAACCAAAATATGGTGTTTGGTTCGGTTTTAAGGTTGAGTTCGGTTCAATTCGGTTCGAACCGAATGAACCGCATAGAATATGGTTCGGTTTCAATTTTGGATCTTCCAAAACCGAACCGAACCAACGAACCGAACTATAAATACAAAAAAAAAATTATTATGGATTGTATGTTGGATTATTTATGTATGATCTTATTTTATTTTGAACTTCTATCATTCTATGTAATGAGTCATATGGACTGAATTTGGTAGAATGGTAGCTATTGAGCAGGTACTTTTGATTGAATTGGATTAAATTTGATTAGTTAAACAGTAATGCAGTCTATTTAGATGTGTTTTGAATGTAAGGGATTGTTATAAAAAATAGCCAAAAATCAATTGCCCAAAGGCTAAAGGTCTAAATACAAAAATAGGGTTGTTAAAGGATACAAAAAATGAAAAAATATAAAAAAAAACCTCAAATCCCAATAGGTCCAAAACCGAATTGAACCGAACCGAACCGAACCGAGATAAAAGTGTTCAGTTCAATTCGGTTTTGTGGTCCAATACGGTTCAAACCGATTCAAGTTTTCAAAAGCTGAAAATATAACGGTTCAATACGGTTTTGGCCAAAACCGAACCGCGCCCACCCCTAGTATTAATGGAATGCTAAACGCACCCCATTAGGGCCGCCCAAGAATTCCCACATCCTTGGCCGCCCATCCCAGGCATTTGAAGAGTTACCACGTGTCTTGATCTCACACATGACCGCGCCTCTCCGAAACTTTTGGATTTAGAAATCCAAAATACAATTCTAGATGGACCCATAAATTGGTCCGGTAGAATATATCAAATGATCCATGCAAGTTCGTGCAGATTGAGGATCTTGGCGGGCTATCTAAATTTAAGCTTCAATAGACATAACCTACTCATAATCAACAAATGATTCACTTAGGTTCAATCTAGTAATTTTAGCTCATTCAACTAAAGAGCTAAAATTGAACTCTTAAATAAAGATATAATAAGTTATTATTTCTCATTCATACCCTAGACAACATTATTGGAGATAGTGTATCCTCGTGAAAAATACCAGTAATCGCCAAGAGCCCATAGACCGTCTATAGCTCTTCTAGTTGCCATATTTACTCATATGACCACCTTTTGAACTTGGATATTTTGACTTGTCCAGAAGCCATGTTTCAATGGACACTATTGAAAACTTAACGTTGAGATTTAATATCCAATACCTCAAAATATCCATATAATGATATTCTACTCACATTTAATAAATTGAGCCACGATGTCCATACCTATAAATGAAGTCCTCTATCGATTAACAAATGAATACCATCAAACTATTGAGGATAGACTATGCTATATTATCAGACTCACTGATAGCTCAAATGATAACACTCGTAACCATAAGTCCATCATTTATCTCAGGATTGAGATAGACTCTCTGATTGTCCTCAAATGAAAACTTTTATCCATTGACGGTTCTAGATAAAGTATTTCACTGTGATCCTATTCAATGCACCTAGTGCACTAGATTCTTTTGCCCAAAGACATTACACTTTGATGATTTTAGACTAATCACAACACATTTGATCCCACTCAAATCTAACAAAAGAATCTACAACTTTAACAAGGTAAAGGTGCCCAACCTTTATCTTGAGTTGTGAATATTGTTCAAGATTAACTAAAGAATTGTGTCTACCTCATACATATCCAGTACGAACAATTTTTCATTTCTCATAGTCTTTTGACCTTATGATTATTTACTTTTGAAAATTATAATAATTAAAGTATAAATGCTATAAGATTTGTTAAACTAGAAATCACTTTATTAATATGAAAAGATTATCAAACACATCATTACACTCTTGCTATTGAGTATAATCCTAACACACGATACCTACCAGTGACAGATCTAATAAGCATGTCCCATCCACCCCGCAGGAAGAATGACCTCAAAAAGGTACCAGCATGCTAAGAATGAAACCGCCCAAGGAAGAATGGACTGGTACATCCAGGAACCTAGGACAGTACCACGCCTGGAAGAACGAAGCCAACTTCTGTCTCCAGATAGGAAGTTGACATCTTCCCATATTTAAAGCGCCGTAAATGAGACAAGGAAGTCAACCAAATTAGAGTTTAATGCAAACGGTAACTACAACTTAATTCAAGGGAAAAATTCCGGCACTGACTTACAGCCTCAATCAACGCCAATCAGCGCCAAAATAAGGTTTCTAATGATTGCAGAACAATTGACGAGATTTTTGAGAGATTGACGGGATGAATTGGAAACCATAAATACGACAACAAAGGACGAAGAAAGGGGTCTGAAATCCAGAATTTGAGAGAAAATGAAAACACCAGCAAGAGAGCTGGAGAGAGCCTATTGTGAGATTTCCACTTATCGTCGTGTACGAGTTCGCCATCGCTTACTGTGAATGAAGAGCATTGTATCAGTGACTTGAATTATCAATAAAATAATCCATACTATCGTTTGTTTCCACTAGATTCTACACCTCTTTACTGTTTCATTTGTAATCAAACCATGGTACCAGAAGATACCTACCCTACTGTGATCTCCCAGATTGCAGTTTGAGGGTGTTAATCGAAATTCTACACCTAAACGAATTTTCGGTTAACACTTTTTGGCGCCGTCTGTGGGAATATTTCCACACCCTTAAAAAAAACCTATAAGTTTTATTTTGTACAAATATGAGGCTCTGATCCTCTCAAGGGCAGCCCGACCCATCGGGGCACCAGCTAGTCGCTTCGACTTGAAAGGTTCAAAAGCAAGGGAAAGGATCGAAGCACCGCAACCCAACACTTGTCCCTCCATCGAACGAGCGGACCACTCCCCTGGCCCCAGTTGCTCTAGGAGCGGGCCAGAACATCCTAGAACAACAGGTTGCGGCGTTCGTAGAGAGTATTCATCTTCGGATGATCGCGGAAGGAATTACACCTCAATTCACGTTATTCAAGGGTAGATGCCGCTGGACCAGGTACCCGGATACCGGCCTTCGACAGACTTGGGCCACTACCTCCAATTCTAGATCGACCCACATTTCGACCTCGGCAAGTGAGATTCGCAATGGAGATCCCACCTAGAGAACATCTCCATCCAGTCATACCAATAGTTGAGGAGAGGCAACCACGGTCCATCGCTGGTGGCAGTATCGGTCCAAGAAGGAGTTCCCGAGGAAACCCCCCTCGAAGAGAGGACCGAGATGAAGCGTCTGCGGAGTCGGAAAGGTCAGATGATAAAGGTTCAGAAGTCGAGTCCAAAGATGGTGAATCCAAACGCCTTCGCGACCAGGTGGTCAAGATGGATAAGGAGATTCAGGAATTGAAGAAAGGTAAACATCGGGAGTATTAGAAAGATCCCCTAGGTGAGATGAATCTGTGGCATTAGATTTGTTATTGAGTCTGGCCTTGTTCCAGTGATAATCGAATCTGATGCAAAACAGGTGGTTGATTTGATTAATCTTGGAAATGCCCCTTCTGTTGATGTAGGGAATGATATTAGCGATATTCTTGGTTTAATTAGGGGTTATCCCATTTCTATTGTCTTTGCAGGGAGGAATGCTAATACGGTCGTGCATAGTTTGGCTGTCTGCATAGTGTGGATGGTCTGATCCAAGCTGATTGTAATGGCTAATGCATGTGTTATGTTTCTTGAATGAATTACCTTTTCAAAAACTAAAAACAAAAAAACACAATGAGGTGTTGAGAAATACAACAGCATCAAAAGCAACTGTAAATCACATTACTTGAGTTAAAGTTTAATCTATCTTAGCAAAAACGGTTGTAAGTACTAAGTAGCACAGTTTTCACTTTTCAAGAACCATTGCTTTGTTTGGATCTCGTAGGCGTCTATCGAGATATGGCTTCCGGCCGCAACAATCAGCAATTGGCAGTTGATGATGATCTAGGAAGAACAAGTGATGGTGCACAAGAACAGTCTCATCAATACTCTGTTTTTTACAAATTGCCCTAAACATAGCCTATCTATATCCTTACCATATCTCATCCGTATCCAAAAGTTAAACTGGTCAAAAAGTCAACGGACAATCCATGTCCGTATCAGACACGTGAATTCTGAAAATTTTGAGGTGTCCGTGCTTCTTTGTCCTTAAAAATATTATTTATCAAAATGGCAACTTTACTGAGAAAAAATAAAGAAAAATTGAGGGTAGATGCCAATTGCTGCCTCCCAGCGCCTCTCCTCTTATATCAAACTCCAAGGCCTCCACTTGAAAATTAGAGTTTGTCCACAGAGAAAAGATCTAGCATTGCTTCTCCTGACATAAATTTTCCTACTAAACAACACTTGAAATTACATATAATTAAACTATTTGATAGATGCGCCATAACAATACACCTTACGTTACTTTAAGGAGACAAAACCCAGTTAGAAGAGCTCAAGACATTTGTAAAATGGTTACATAATATCTAATCCAAGCACATCATTTAGCAACGTAGCATAATAAAACAAAGGAAATAACTCATCGCTGTCAAAATTTCAGATACAATAAGAATCGATTCACTTACAACTAATGTAAATAATGGTAATCACAAGTATGACAGTTGCTACCCCCATTAACAATCTGACCTACCTCTAGATGAGAGGGGCTGTGTGAACAAAATGACATTAAAACAAAACTCTAGCGAATCATTAACCCTTGCGCAGGCTGCGAGCCTTCTTCAGTTGTCTTGTTAGCTTGAATGGTGCTGATGACATTTGCAATATTACCCTGGAAAAATATAGCATCCGGAAAAAACTTTAGTGATAATATACAAACCCTCTTAAAGTACACACATATTATATATATATATATATATATATATATATATATATATATATATATATAAATTAGGCAATGTTGCATCAAAGGCAATGTTGTGTTGTCTGAATCATATTTCCACCAATTTAAATAGGAAGTTAATCAGTTGAGGAATAACAGCGATGTCGAGATAAAGCAACAGCAATGATACCAATACTTGCAGATAGCAACAGCTATGGAAATATATATTAAAAACTTATTTTCCAAAGATGAAACCCAGAGTTGGAAGAATGAGACCGGAAAACAAATCTACTTTTTTTTCCAAACATTATTGAGGGTATATATTTTACTGCAATAAAAAATATGAAAAAACAAAGCATTGATACTGGGAATTGTTACCTTCCAAGTTGCAAGCTTGGTTCTAAGAGTTAGCCACTGTTGCTGCCCAAAGACACGCTCAGTACAGCGGCTGCATATCAAATGAAAATCAGAAACAAAACATAGAAATTAAATTTTCTAAGTACAATTAACATCAAAAGTACTGAATAAGAACCTGTTAAGAACAAACATAAATAACTGTGTATGTGAGTGCAAGTATGTCGAATGAGAATGACAGAGGAGAGGAGGTAGTTTACCTCACTATTACAACTTGGTTCATCTGGTCCATTTTGCCATCAATTAACTTGGCAGTTATTGCCTTTACCACCCAAGTTTCTACCTCATCATCACTTATCTGCAAACAAAATTGAACCATTGTAAGTAACCGAGACAGTACAGCAAATCCCCAAGAAAGGAGGCAAGGAAGTTTACCCGAAGGGTATCCCTGATGAGGTCATAAGGAATTTGGCCCAATTCATTTGAGCCAAGATCCACCAATGACATCAACCTCATCTTTGATATACAGTCTTCATGAACAAGACCTACACCATTGCGGGATGCATTGAAGAGAAGTGAGGATCATTAAAATGTGAGGACACTTCAACTCAATAGATGGCCGATTATTAGTAAATGATACAAATCAAGAACAGTACCATAGCTCTTAAGTAAGTTAGAATTTGCAGCTTGAAATTCCAAGTAGGCATCCAGCCTCTGAGTCAAAAAGATCTTCAGAAGCTGATATACCAGTGCATATTTAGCATCCATCTCCAGTTGTCCTACAGCAGGCATGTCTAACAAATCACACTGCAACATAACAAAATAAATTACTTATAGAGAAAGATATCTCTAGAGTCTATTGAGGAGATGAAGAAAAACTATGCTTATTTAAGAAAATTAGAAATTATAATGTAAAGGAAACTGCCAACAATAGTAAAAATGCATAATGCAATCTAGGTCATCCATCATAACCAAAGTAAGTTAGAACATCCAAAATTAAAATGTTCCAAATCAATAACCAATATTTCAGATCATAAAGTAATTATAGCAAAAAAAAAATATAATAAAATAACTAATTTACTTGAAATCATACATAACTTGACAAATGAAATAATCATAACTTGGTATTTGTTTCATAGTAGTGCCATTACAGCCAATACATATATTTGAAAGCATACTATGATAGCTAATTAATTATATTGATGATAGTAATCATACCATTTAAAATTACATCGTGTGACTTAGTTCATAGATATAAGCTTGTTCATGGTCGTATGTTACATTTTAAGTTCAAATTTCTCCAATGAAATGTATCAAAACATTTTTAGCTGAGATTTAAAATCCTCAAAAGTCATGGCATGAACACACTTATAAGCATATGCTCAGAAACATATTTCAATAAGAAAACCATAAGATCACTGAAGGCAAAAAAACCCAACAAATAGTAATCATAAATCTAGAAGCAAAAAGGGGATAAGACCCCTAGTCAGTATATCATCTTGTTTACACAAAACTAAAGGCACAACACAAACACACTAGCTGACACTTCTGATAAGTAGTATATCCAAGACATTAAGAACATTCAAATTACTGATGTGTAGCTTCCTGAAATCATTCATTAAACTTGATCTGGCTTAGTTCATAGATATAAGATTGTTCATGGTCGTAAGTAACATTTTAAGTTTCTCCAATGAAATGGATCAAAACATATTAGCTAAGATTTAAAATCCCAAAAAGTCATGGCATGAACACAATTATAAGCACTACAAAAACTTATTTGAATAAGAAAACCATAAGACCATTGAAGGCAAAAAAAAAGCCCAACAAATAGTAATCATAAATCTAGAAGTTGAGAAAAAGGGGATAAGACCCCTTGTCAGTATAACATCTTGTTAACTTAACACAAACACACTACTTGATACTTCTGATAAGTAGTATATCCAAGATATTAAAAACATTTAAATTACTGATTTGTAGCTTCCTGAAATCACTCATTAAACATTTAAACCTAGTAGATAACAGATGCAATGTATTTGATTACCAAATGTTGATCTACTTAATTGAATAAATTAACTACACCATGTTTGGGCAGCAGAAAGAAACTGATACAGTGGAAGTACAATTGTAAGAATGTACAATGGGATGATTTCGCATCGCAACAGGAAGTTATACATTGATAAATCTTTAAAATACTGTAATTGTACAATGAGACCTTAAATTACCTGAAACAAGTCAGGTGCCTTCACAAATTCTATAATTGTACGCACAGCTTCCTCCTTGGCTTCACCCATAATAGATGCATCTTCATCAGAGAAAGTTGCCAAATACTTGGTCAGGAACTTGAAAGAGTCCTTGGATGAGCTGGAACAACCAAAGAATTTCAATGCAATAACTAATCAATGAATGGCCATGAAAATGCAATGATAAACAAAAGCTCACTAGTGGGAAGTGGTACACTCTTTGTTATACCTTCTGTTTTCTTTCAGTACATTAGCAATGCCCAGAAAGAGTTCTCTTTTATCCTTGATGTCAATATTCCACTCCTTCAAGAAACTATCTATCTTTTTGAAAGAAGGTATTATCTGTTCAGTGACTTTTCCATTCAATGCCAAATTAAGGGCTTTCATGTATACAAAGAACCGGCTGTATGGATTCTCCAGCAGATTGTACAGATTAAACAAGCTGGTAAAAAGAAATACACAAACGTGAGACAATACTCTCAAAATCTTATAAGCCGAGTTTTCAATCACATGACATTACATCTTTAAGCGCAATGCAGGCTTTTCATTTGGTTGTTGAGTGACTTTCCCACATATAAGTTTTGCCATCTCATGTGCTTCATCTGGACTTTCAAGCTTGGAGACAACATTGCAGATAACAGTGAAGATACACTCAAGATCTGGAAGAAAGCAACAGCACAACAAAGTTACACTTGTAAAATAATGACAAAATAGTCATAGAAAGCAATAATGCAAAGTCATTAAACATTTACTGAATAAGCATCATTGCATAAACCACATCTAGATCAATGATGGCTATTAAATTTGCAACACTTCAGTATCAATAATGTTGGGATTCTTTGCTGTAAATTAGATATAAATTAGGCTATAAATTAGATGTAATTAGTTGTATAATTGTTTCCTTATGTAGAATAGATTAGGCAAGATTTTCTCCTTTCAAATAGGGAACAAGTCCTAACGTTTTAGATCTCCAATTATATATAAATATATGTTCCGATGGAATAAAAAATAAGTCATTCAAATCTAATTTTTTCACATGGTATTTGAACAACACTAGACGTCTCCTATTCTTCCCACAGCCGTCCTTGGTCAATTCTCCATCTACTGCTTTTTCCGGCAGCATTCTACACTGCTTATTCCGGCAGTATTCATCGGCCATCCTAGCGTTTACCTCATTCTCGGTAGCAACATCAAATACAAGACATGACAAACACCAACGAATCTTCAATTGAAACTCCAAAATCCTCCTCCTCAAACGTCGAAACTGTTATGTTCAACAACAATGGGGGAGACTTGACAAACTACTCATCCACACCCATCACCATCTACAAATTGAATGGCCAAAACAACATCCAATGGTCTCAATCCTTCATGTTTCATGTCCGCAGCAAGGAAAAAAGAGATTATCTCATTGAAAACATCAACAAACCAGATGAAAAAGACGCTGGTTATCAGATCTGAAAGAGAGATAACAGCCAGGTTATGTACTTATGTCTTGGCTAGTGAATTCCATGGAGCAACATATAGGAGAAAATTTTCTCCTATATGAAAATGCTGCAGAGGTCAGGGAGGCTGCAAAAGACACTTATTCTCACAAAGACAACACCCCTAAATGGGTGACAATTGAGGGTGTCTTGCACAATCTCTGACAAGGTGATTTATCTGTGACCGAGCATTACAACAAACTCCATTAAAGCTGGCAGCAACTGGACGCTTTTGAAAAATATTCCTGGGATACTACCGATGATCTCAAACAATACAAGATCATAGAGAATAAGCGGGTCTACAAATTTTGCTTGGGCCTGAATTCAAGTCTTGATGCTGTAAGAGGAAGGATATTTAGCACAAAACCGCTGCCAAGCTTACGTGAAGCTTTCTCTGAGGTCCGAATGGAAGAGAGTAGACGCCATTTGACGCTGGGGATGGAAAAGTCAGATGCTGGTGGTAAGTCATCAACCTTGGCTGTCCAAAACCAGCAACAGCCACGAAAAGGGGGAAGGCCATGGTGTGAACATACCGCCGCCCTGGTCATACCAAAGAAACCTGCTGGAAACTCCATGGAAAACTTGTTGACTGGAAGCCAAAGACAGCAGCAGAGAAGGAAATTCGAGACAACATGGTTGGCAGTTCAGAGCAACTTGCAAAATTTAGCAAAGAGGAACTTGATGGACTGAGAAGACTGGTGCAATCACAGCAAAATCCACCAGTTGTTGGGTCAGGTTTGATAGCTCAAAGAGGTAATTTTCTTAAGGCTTTGACTGTGAAACAAGAGCACTATAAGCCCTGGATTGTAGACTCTGATGCTTCCAATCACATGATAGAAGATAGGCAAGTTTTCCACACATTCTCCTTGTAATAAATCTCTCACAGTTAGAATTGCAGATGGTTCTTTAGCAAAAGTTGAAGGGACTGATTCGGTTGTGGTATCCAGGGACATAACACTCAAATTTGTTCTATATGTTCCTAATCTAGACTGCAACTTACAAAATTACCCAAGATCTTAACTCTATAGCTGATTTTTCTCCTCGTGTCGGTGAATTTCAAGATGTGACTTCGGGGAGGATGATTGGCAGTGCTAGGATTCATGCTAGGCTCTATCATCTTGAGGTTCAACCAGCTTTTCTGAGACAAACTCATCTAGGAGTGAGTGAACCTATGTCTTATCAAACTAATTCATGTGTCTGTTAGTGAGTTGAAAAGTGAGAGTGGGTGGTCGGTCATGGTGTGGCATTACAGGTTAGGCCACCCAAGTTTTACGTACTTATCCAAACTTTTCCCAAGTTTATTCAGAAATAAAAGTACTAGTTCTTTTCAGTGTGAAATTTGTCAATTTGCAAACACACTCGCATTTCATAACCAATTCAGCCATACAAAGCATCAAAACCTTTTTCTATGATCCATGTTTGGGGCCCATCTCAGGTTCCAAATGTCATAGGAGCTCAGTGGTTCATCTCTTTCATAGATGATCACACATGACTCACATGGATTTTTCTCATGAAAAATAGATCAAAAGTTCCTCAAATATTTAAGAATTTCAAAACAATGAATAAATATCAATTACAAACTTCCATTCAAATACTTAGAACCGACAATGGAAGAGAGTTTTTTAATTCTAATCTTGGCTCATATCTATCAACTGAGGGAATCATACACCAAAGTTCCTGTGTAGATACCCCTCAGCAAAATGGGATAGTCGAGAGAAAGAATAAACACCTTCTGGGCATTGCCAGGTCTCTGTTGTTTTCATCCAATGTTCCAAAACGTTTTTGGGGTGAGGCTGTACTTACAGAAGCATCCTAATCAATCGACTTCCATCATATGTATTAGATTTTTCAACTCCAAATCAAGTATTTTTACAACACTTTCCTCAAAGTCGGCTGATTTCCACTCTTCCTCTAAAAATATTTGGGTGTACTGTGTTTGTGCATATCCATCAACAACATCGAACCAAGCTTGACTCTCGATCCACCAAATGTATCTTTGCAGGGTACTCTCCCAACCAAAAGTTTTATCACACCATGGATGTCACTTTTTTTGAAACAAAACCTTAATACCCCAAACTGATATTCAAGGGGAGAGTTCTAGTCAGAGTCAACCGCAAAAATATTAGCTTTTCTTGGATAGCATATATTGCATCCAGAAACACCTGAAATTGCACCTTCTCTAAGTGTCCAAATTGAACCTGAACCGAAACCAATGGATTATGAATTTCCCGATATAATTGTCTATCTCAGAAAAAGGAAAACACTGAAGGAATCAGAGACTCTAGCAGATTCACATCTATTGCCAGCACCTGAACCTGAGGTAAAAATCACTACATCTGACTTACAGACTGTGGAGGAAAATTCTGCAGGTACTAGCTTAAGTGATCATGATAATTCCTATGAGAACCTACCCATTGCACTCAGGAAATGGGTGAGAGAATGCAAAAGTAGGCCATTGCACCCTATTGGCAACTATGTGTATTATAAGGGACTATCTTCATCTTACCAAGCATTCACCAGCAAAATCAATTCTATCTCCATTCCTAATTCAATCCAAGCAGCCATGGCTATCCCAGAATGGAAGAAGGCAGTTAATGAAGAAGTTAATGCTCTGATGAAGAATGGTTCTTGGGAAATTACTAATGTGCCACATGGAAAGAATGTGATCGGGTGCAAGTGGATCTTCACTGTAAAAACAAAGGCAAATGGTAGTATTGAGAGATACAAGGCTCGGTTGGTAGCCAAGGGATTTACTCAATCCTATGGCATAGATTATAAGGAGACCTTTTCTCTGGTTGCAAAACTCAACACTATTCAGATACTCCTCTCTCTTGCAACAAATTTGGATTGGCCCCTCCATCAACTAGATGTCAAGTATGCGTTCCTGAACGGAAATCTAGAATAGAAGGTCCATAAGGACATTGCCCTAGGACTACAGAACTCATCAAACATCAAAAAAGTGTGTCGACTAAAGAAATCACTTTATGGTCTCAATCAATCATCCAGAGCTTGGTTTGAGAGATTTACCAGAGTTATGAAAAGTAATGTGTATATGCAAGGTAAGTCTAATCATACAATGTTTGTAAAACATTCTTCAAAAGGACTGATTTCTATGTTGATTGTCTATGTTGATGATATTATTCTAACAAGGGATTATCCTGAGGAGTTTCCAAGAGTCAAAGAATTTCTTACTAGAGAGTTTGAAATCAAAAACTTAGGTAAACTCACATACTTCTTGGGAATGGAAGTGGCTAGATCTAAGCAAGGCATTGCAGTTTCTCAAAGAAAGTATGTACTGGATCTTCTTAAAGAAACAGGTATGCTTGGGTGTAAACCTGCAGAGACACGTATGGACTACACTACCAAACTTGGTTCAAATAAAGATAGTGCTCCTGTAGGTGAGGGAAGATATCAAAGACTTGTAGGGAAGTTGATCTATCTCTCACATACTACGCCCGACATAACATTCTCAGTAAGTGTTGTTAGTCAGTTCATGAACAACCCTCCTGAAGAACACATAACAGTGGTGTACAGAATCTTAAGATACATAAAAATGACTCCAGGAAAAGGACTGTTATTCAGAAAGAACTCGAGTAGGAAGTGGAATTGTATTCTGATGCAGACTAGGCAGGCTCAATCACAGATAGACAATCCAATTCTGGATATTGTACCTATGTTTGGGGAAATTTGACAACATGGAGAAGTAAAAAACAAGTTGTGGTAGTTAGGAGTAGTGCAGAAGCGGAATTCCAAGCTATGGCTCATGGTATTTGTAAAGGAATTTGGGTGAAAAGAGTATTAGCCGAATTGAAGATACCTTCTGAGTGATCAATCCAGCTACTATGTGATAGTCAAACTGCCATCGGTAATGCTAAAAATCCAGTTCATCATGACCGGACCAAGCACGTGGAAATAGATTGACATTTCATCAGAGAAAAGATAGAAGGGGAAGTAATCAAGCCTGTTTACATTCCTTCTAATCTACAGACTGCAGATATTCTAACTAAAGCACTTCCAAGAGCATATTTTGAAGATCTTAGTTGCAAGCTGGGTATGCTAAATATTTATAACCCAGCTTGAGGGGGAGTGTTGGGATCCTTTGCTGTAAATTAGTTATAAATTAGGTTGTAAATTAGATTTAATTAGCTGTATAATTGTTTCCTTATTTAGAATAGATTAGGCAAGATTTTCTCCTTTAAAATAGAGAACAAGTCCTTACGATTAGGTCTCCAATTGTATATAAATATATGTTCTCATGAAATAAAAACTAACTCATTCAAATCTAATTTTTTCACAAATAAGCATTTTATCACCTCATACAATTTCTAGGATCACAAGTGTGAATCTGCATATTTTTCCTTCTTTTTTTTTCTATTACTCAAATATCGCCAAACCTTTCTGTATTTGTCAAGCTCTAACCTTGGGATTATTATCAAACTCTACGACCAAGGTAGTAGAGTTTGATATTATCAATATGCATTTTATCACCTAATACAATTTCTAGGAATACAAGTGATGAATCAGCATATTTTTCTCTTTTTTTTCTACTACTCAAATATTCCCCAAACCTTTATGTGTATTTTTTGGGCTCTAATCTTGGATTACTATCAAACTCTACAACCAAAGCAGTATGAAAACACATGGGATATTGTGTGTTACACTTAAATATTTTAAGCAAAAATCTCCTTAGACAGCGCACAGCCTAGGATAAAACCAATGTATAAAATAGGTTTCCTCAGGTCCAAGATATCCGTTAGAGACGTAGAAATGTGCATGGGGATTGTGGTCCCCTCCCCTAAAATAGAGCAAGACATCGGTGGGATGGAACACACATGCTTTTCTTTTGAGTTAACTCCTAGACCCTAGTTGGTGATTTCATATCGATTTTTAGAAATCTCGGGGAAGAATCGTCCAAACCATTCTCTTGATGGTGAAGGGACGATTTAATCCTTCTTTAGATGTCTTTGTTTGCAGACAATTTATCTCGTAAGACAAGCCCTACCTAAGGAGCTTTTGGCTAGACATATTTTAGTCTGTAACCTTGTGTATCCCAAGTATTTCAACCCAAGAGTACCCATTTACCCTTGATTGAAACCATAAGCAGCATTCAACTGTGCAATTATGCAACTAAGAAAAACAAGTTGACTTAAGAATATCTGATAAATGTGTTATCACATCATCAAATTAACACAGAAGGGTATTACCCTGCCATCACTGGTTTACCAAGAAGGTTAACTAAACGCACACAAAAAATGAAAACCTGTTTTTGCATCCAATGGAATACTCTCTTACATCTCACAAGATATATAATAAGTCACAGGAAAAAAAAAAGGAAAGAGTACCTTTGTCAGAGACCTTGGAGAACATCAAATCAGCCGAAGTGAGCATTAGATTGACCAAATCCAACCATCTCTCCATCACCATGCTTTCTTGCGCTTCTAAACAGAGTCTGTTAACTTGTTCCTCTGCAGCCTGAGAAATCACAAGAACACAAAACACATCCAGTTATATATAAATACACCATCATAACAATATTCCAATTTAACCACACCACTTTTCACAATTTGAAGCCTTGTCATTCCAAGGTTATGTTTCCACTAAAACCGACATTATAAGATAATTTCGACAATCGATAAGGGTCTTAAAAACCATTTATATCTTCACACTAACAACTTTCGAATCAAATTTCCACCAAAACGTCAAAGCAACGGATCTTGAAACATGAGCAAGAAAATAAAATAAAAGTACAATACCCAACAAAAAATAAGAAAAGAAAAACCAAACCCATTAATAAATTGAAGCTCTTATGCGAAAAACAAGTAATTAGAAATCAGCAGAGAGAGTTGTAGATACCTCAGGACCGGCATCAGCCCAGGCAAGTTCGGAGGTGAAGCGGACGACGGCGAGAGCGGGATCTTCCTCGGAGGTTGGGACGACTGTCGTCATGGTGGTGGTTGCTCTCTGCGACGGCAAATTTGAAACGGCTAGTAGCTTTTCTAGTGTTTGGCAGCCGAGCAGAGAGAGACTGAAAAACCCTAACTGGTTCTCTTTTTTAGTTAAACAGCTTATTTTTGTGGTTTTATCTGATTTTGTGGACGCTTATTACCGTCTATAAGTTTTTTTATTTTATTTTTTTCTATTTTTTAACTTCTTTTATTCTACAAAAAAAAAAATCTTATAACTTGAATTATTTTTAAAACAGTATTATTTAATAATTCAGCAGGAGACAACTCCAACTAATGAGAGGTAAGAGTATCTCCAATGTAAACGTGGCTTGTGAAAAAAAAAGATGCTACGTAGAATAAATAGACATTCAGTAAATAATTGTGTCTTCTATGCAACCGTGCATATCCAACCTCAAGCTGACGTGGCAAAAAAAAAATAATAGACATTGTTAATATGACCGTCCACTTTCAGACGGCATGTTGCACAGCTCTTTTTTTAGACTGACTCAGTAAATATTTAAAATTGAAATTAATTTTTCATTTATTTTTGGTAAGGAAATAAAATAAAAAAGAAAATATGAAATAAAATTGGACACGTCATTAAAACAAAATGTGTTTTAAAATGAAGCACTGGACACCAAATTTTAAGTTAATTGTCTATCAAGTCCATATTTATGCCACATAGGAAGCAAGTCTCTTGACATTGTTGTCATGTCAACAATTATTCATATGCAATTCATTTTTACATTAGAGATGCTCTAAGCTTCATCTTATCAACTTGAATTGAATAAATAAATACTGAAAATAAATTTCTTATTAAAGAAAAGAGGTGAGTTTTTTTATATTGTGGACACTTATTACCGTCTATAAGTTTTTTTTTTCTATTTTTAAACTTCTTTTATTCTACAAAAAAAATCTTATAACTTGAATTATTTTTAAAACAATATTATATAATAATTGGGCATGAGACAACTCGAACTAATGAGAGGTAAGCCTCGTCTTATCAACTTGAATTGAATAAATAAATACTGAAAATAAAATTCTTATTAAAGAAAAGAGGTAAGTTTTTTAATAATAAAAAATGTGTGTATATATATAGTGAGTCTCTTATAAGGGATTCCTTATTTTAATTTTGGTAAAGTCCAACATGAAATCACATCGATTTGAATGAATTTCGATCGGAATTTTTGTGTGGATGATAAGTTCATCGAAATCTACCTATAAATAAAATAAAAATAATTTTTCAATCACTAAAACTATTTTTCTTGAATTTCCTATATTTTGTCAATTTTTTCGATGCCTTCATAATTGAAATAATCGGGATATATAGTTCTAGTACTTGAAAAATTTTCAAATTTTATTCATTGATAGGTTTCAATGAACTTATCATCCACACAAAAATTCAGATCAAAATTCATTCAAATCGATGTGATTTTATGATGATCCTTACCGAAATTAAAATGAGGGATTCCTTATGAGACCCATTATATATATATATATATATATATATATATATTATGAGGTGAGTGGCGTAGCTTAGCAGGTAGATGAACCAAGGACTTGGGCAAATGACTCATAAGTCAGCGGTTCGAATACTACCAATGGCAAAAAGCTTCAAAAAAATACCTAGTCTAAATAGGTAGTTTAATAGATACTATCAAAACAAAAAGATATAAACTTAAAGGGGAAATTACATTGGACTCCCTAAGGTTTGGTCTCAAGGCACCTAGATGGAAAAGTTTAACAATTCTACAGAAACACCCTTAAAGTTAACAATCGTCAGACTCCGGGAAAAATCCAAAATACCATTACAAAATGAAAATTATAAAAATTAATTGCTAGAAATATTTAAAAATTAATTACTAAAATAATGTCTATTTAAACACCTTTGAACCCTAATTTTGGGAGATGCCCTTCAAAGGAGGTCCTAAGCCACCAAGGGGACTGTCCCCCATCAAACCACCACTCTATCACCACACATCTCCAAATCTCACCACTGTTGCACATCAAGAGCTTTATTTGAGAGAGAATGAAGTGGACCAAACTTGAAGAAAAGGAAGATTCTCTTGAATGCCACTTGGGTTTCTTCTTTTCTTTTCTCTTTTCTCTTTAATTTTCATTATGATAGGTAGTTAAACCCTATTCTAGGGGATCAATGTGAGGATTGCATGGATATTGGGTGTTGTTAATAAACCTATTTCAAGAGTATTATTACAAGTTAGTTTCATTCAATGTTTTAATTGTTTATGATATCAATTTGCTATTGAATTGAATGCCACTCTTTAATTCGGATTCGGTAAGAAATTATTTGAGGATTTGATTAAGTAAATGTCATGTTTGATTGATTTTATGCTCTACTTGAATGGAAAAGATTTTGTGAAGAGAATGCCACTCTAAATTGATTTTGGCCTTTTAAATCTTTGTGCTTAAAAAAATATCTTCTCCAATACTCTTTCTAAATGCCATAGATGGGTAGAGGTTAAAGGTAACGTGCTTGATTCAATCACACTAAAGAGAAGACTTTGTCCTAACTTGAGTAATCGAGCGTAAATGAGGTTAAATTTGTGATACCTAATTGTTTATAGCTTGACTCCAATGATCCCCTAGTATTTTCCTTCCATATTCACACACTCTATAGGTAGTTTGACTTGGCTTGTTATTTTCCTAGTTTTAGTTTATTGCTGTCTTAGTTTTCAATTCACAACTCCTTACATTTTCTTGCACTAGTTCAGTTTTAATACTAGTTAACTAGTTTTTAGCTTTTCGATTTCCCTTTCCCTGAGAACGAACTTTCAAAACATACTTCAACAAAATTGGTGTCGCTACTGGGGAAAGGTGCTAATTAATTGGCTACTTCTAATTTTCTAGTTTAGTTATTTTTATTTTAGCAGTGTAGTGTTTTGAATATTTGATATTTCTTTTCTAGTTTTGTTCTTTTTATTTTTACCAACGATGGATTTCTATGGACAACACACATATGATGAGGAAAGTGAAGCAATTCGTGAACTGGCAATGCAATTGGCTAAATTACGTCGACAAACGGAGTGTGTCATGGCAACAATAGAACAAATGAAGGTTTTGGTATGCAATCAATGTGAAAATTATAGGCATGAGATATGGAGCTGTCCTTTTACAAGAGAATTTTCGGAACCCTACAATATGGAACCTCTGAGCAGACCGTGTGGAGATTTCTATAATCTGGGGCTGAGCTACGAGCCATATGACAATTTTTACAACCCGGATTGGAGGAATGATCAAGATTTCTCATGGAGCTACAATGAAGTCAACACCTATGAGCAGCTGATCTCGACATACCAACCAAGGCAGCCGATCTAGTGGAAATGATACAAGCTATTGCTCAATCCATTCAAGAATCCCAACAACGTACTCAAGCTTACTTACAAAAAGAAGTGCAAAGACAAGAGCAATACTTACAACAAGAAGTGCAAGAACATAAGCAACAATTTCAGACTATGCAAGCTTTAATGAGAAGAATGGAAGCGCACCTTGAGACAATCGTTGAAGCTATGAAAAATCGAGAGTATGAAGAGATCCCAAGTCGACCGGAGCAAGAAGATGTTACCACCACCTATGGGAGTGGTGAGATTGTCGATAATGAAATTAGTCATGATTTTTCTGATGATTTGTCCTGTGTTGCAAATGAAGAGTTCGAGAATGAGGAGATGAGCATAGGAGTAAAGGAAGCGGAAGATGTCCCTGTTGAGGAGCCACTCATATTCAAGGACCCTGAGTCTTTCATTCCACCAATTCATTCTCCAAACTGCATGTACAAGGGCCCGATGGATAAGTTACTTTTTGGTTTTATTGAGCTATTATTTAAATTGTATACTAACTTATCCATGTTCTTTGCGATTAGGAACATGCCATCTTGCGACAAATACTTCTAAGACCTAATCACATACAGGCGCAAATTTGAGACATGGGAGTTCGATTGAGTTAAGAACTTGCATGCATCTCACCTAGACGATAAATCAAGTTCTTGGTGGGAGGCAACCCACCTAGGTAATTTCTTTTTAATGTTTGTTTTAGTTTTCTTGTTTTTGTTAGTGTGTTTTTCGAATTCTTGCATGCCATACATTTTCTTTATTCTTTGTCCATGTATTTAATGGCATACAAACATTGAGGACAGTGTTTAGATTAGGTTTGGGGGTGTGGATTCATGTTTGTTTTATTTTTTTGAGTCTTTGTCAAATCTATGAAAAAGTGTCCTATTTTGAAAATTTTTGAGGAAAAAGTTTCTTTAAAACTATCGTTTTGGTGAGTCAAAAGTGTTCTTCATTTTTTCGATACGAATCCAACAGTATAAAGAACGTAAAATTCTTGATAGTGGTTTAAAAGTTATGATTGTTTCTTCAAACAACGGTCATGGGTGATGCCCTGTTTTTGTAATTATGAACGTGAACTATTTTCAATGTCCGTTTTCTCATTTTTCCGATTCGAATTTGGAAATGCTTTCTACAAGAAAAGTGTGCATTTACATGTCTATTTTCTTAGTTAACTTTTATTGAGTCATTAGATAGATATGCATTAAATAACGGACATAGGTCGACTTCAAAAGTCAACAGTTTTTGGAATTTTGTTCTCCATGTTAAGATGCTTCTTTTGGGTGCTTTTAGAGTCGTAACGTATGCTTTAATTGTAAGCCCTAGAGTCACGTAGCGGAAGAAATTTAAATTTTTTTTAAAATAATATAATCGATTTTATGAACTTGTAAGATATATAAGAATAAACTAAAGGTAAGATTCGAAATCATACCTCAAGGCTAACTCCTTCATTATTTAATTCTTGAATTTTGTTTTCTGATTTGCACCACCGGATCTTCCTCACTATCTCCTAGGTTCCGGCAACTACGTCTAGGTGCATCACGGATTTCAAAATGTTGAGTGGAGGTAGAAGAAAACCACACAAAACAACCCTTGCTTTGTGTGTGAAGAATGTCAGGATTATGCTCAATGGCAAGAGTGTAATATTGTAATTGACAATCTTCTCATATTAATAAAGTTAATTCTGATTCTTACAATTACTTATAGCATTTATTATTATAATTGTCAAGGTAAATAATCATAAGGTCAAAAGACTATGAGACATAAAGAATTGTTCATACATCCGGATATGTATGAGGTAGACACAATTCTTTAGTTAGTCTTGAATAACGTTCACAACTTAAGTTAAAGGTTGGGCACCTCTATCTTGTTAAAGTTGTAGAATTCTTTTACTAGCATTTGAGTGGGATCAAATGAATATGATGAGTCTAAAATCATCGAAAGGTTTTCGAGTAAAAGAATCTAGTGCACTAGGTGCATTGAACTGGATCACAATGAAATACTTTATCTAGAACCGTCACTAGATATAAGTCTTTTCATTAAAGAGGACAATCGGAGAGTCTATCTTAATCCTGAGATAAATGATAGACTTATGGTTGCAAGTGTTATCATTAGAGCTATCAATGAGTACGATTATATAGCATAGTCTATCCTCGATAGTTTGGTGGTATACATTTGCTAATCGATAGAGGACTTCATTTATAGATATGGACATCGTGACTCCATTTATTAAATGAGAGTATAATATCATCATATGGATGTTTTGAGGTATTGGATATTAAATCTCAACGTTGAGTTTTCAATAATGATTATTGAAAACATGGCTTCTGGACAAGTCAAAGTATCCAAGTTCGAAATGTGGCCATATGAGGAAATATGGTAACTTAGAGAGCTATAGGCGGTCTATGAGCTCTTGGCGATTACTGATATTATTCACGGGGATACACCATCTCCTATAAGATTGTCTAGGGTATGAATGAGAAACATCTTCTTATTCTATCTTTATTTAAGAGTTCAATTTTAGCTCTTTAGTGAAATGAGTTAAAATTAATAGATTGGACCTAAGTGAATCATTTGTTGATTGTGATTAGGTTGTGTCTATTGAAGCTTAAATTTAGATAGCCCGCCAAGATCCCCAATCCACACGTATTTGCATGGATCACTTGATATATTCTACCGGGCCGATTTAAGGGTCCATCTAGAATTGTTTTTAATATATCAAGAATATAATATGTCTATTATTTAATTAATGAGCTGCACTATTATATTAATATATTAAAAGGAGACATGTGGGCTTGTTTCTTTTAGTAAGAATGAGTCTGGTTCACATGTGGGCTTTTATTTAAAGTCCAATGGATTAAATGAAATAATGAAATAATAAAATAATATATGGCCCATTTATATAAGTGGGGCGGCAAGGTATATATATTAACCTAATATATTATTTTGTTTCATTGTTTTAATTAAATAAGAATTAGTTAATTTATTAATTAATTGTTTAATTAAGAAACAAATCTTTTTCTGATCAGGAAATATATTTCCTAAAGTTATACTATTTGTAGTAGTATATTAAAAGTAAAAGACTTGTTTGATAAGAATATAAATAATTAATTTTATTTAATCAAATAAGAAGTCTTTTTATTTAGTCAATAAAAGAATAAAAATATCTATGAGTTGGATTAGGTTTTGAAGTCTAAAGGTTGATGTAAATTAGGGTGCAACACAAACTCTTTTTGGTATGTGATTTGCGGCAACCCTAGTCCATTTAGAGGAAGATTTCGGCAATCCTAAATAGAAGAGGAAGCAAAATTTCGGCCACCTATATAATACCACATATAGAATTCGGCCAATATAGTTGATTGAATGATTCAATTTTTCTTCTTCTTCTCAATTCATAGAAAAGGATAATTTTTATTCTACTAAACATAAAAGAGAGAAGAGATTATTCTTTGATAGTACACTGATTGCTTGTTCATCAATAAGCTTGTGTGTACAACATCGAATTAGGTTCACGCGAGTTTCGATCATTAGATTGAGAACTCAAAAGTGACCGGAATAATTTTTGTCTTCTTTTGATTGTTTTGTGACTAACAAAAGAAAAAGAAAACTTTGTTCATCCATTCTCAGGTTTGCAATTCAAAGAAAAAGGGAGACCACGCTCCTAGGTAATTCACGTACGTGTTCGGATTGGAAGATCTCGCGGTACTGTTCACGATCACTGTTCACGGTGGGGGTACTGTTCACGATCACTGTTCACGCGGGTACTGTTCACGGGCATCGGAAAAGATTTTACGAATTACCAATCGACGTAAGTCAATCGGATCACGCGTCAAGAGGTATTTAACTCTAACCGTATATATTTGAGTTTAATTAATTAAAAGGTTAAGGTTCAACTTTGAGAAAAAATTTAAAACCATACGAAATCTATTTTTCGTTTCTTCCGCTGCGTTTTTTATCGATTTTTCCCTACAAAGAATTCAACCACTCTTAAAAAAAATCAAAAACAAATTTTTTTTTATTTCTTTCTAGGCCGCACCTCTCACTTGTTTCTTCCTCTTTTTTTTTCATATGTTGTTGTTTTTCACACTCACTCAATTACTTTAATTAAGGGGTTTTTAAAAACACCAACCACATGATATGATATTATCATTTTAAATATCAAATATTTAAAATTAAAACTCAAATATCTTGGTTTTAAAATCAAATTATAAAAACAAAATATATTGATATCTTATATTATGATAGGGTTACAAGTGACCTAAATTAAATATGATTCTAAATCCCATTTAATTCAATGTTATCACTGTAACTTGAACCCATAACCTGTTAAAGATTAAATAATCAATATTATTTTATATATTTGCTTTGGTCTTGGTTCGAACCCTTGACCTCCATAAAATAATTAATTCAATTAATAATTATTAATATAATTAAATAATCACATTATTTAATTAATTGTTCGAATAAAAACCTTATTACTTTCGTGACATAATTAATTGGACCATCCAATTAATTAATCGTGACTTTTGTTACGATCAACGTTCCGGGCTAGCAAGGGGACCTAATGGACCCACAGTCTTGAGCTTCAATAATCTTTAGAAAAAATTAATTAAACTATTAAATTAATATTTCATGATTATGAACCTCAGAGTTACTCCACTAAAAACCCGAGGCTGTACTCTCGTAACTGTAGATGTTCTTACACAAACCAAAATTTAGTGTCCGTCGATATAGCTATTACATATGGTATGATCATCCACAAGTAGTTCATAATTAAAGCAGAGTCATTAAGTCTGTTATACCCCTCTAATTATATTTTTTCCATTAAGTACCATTAATTATCTAATGAACAATTATATCCCTCATTCCTTTACGGAAGAAGAAGAGCGTTCTTAATCGTTCAAGCCCCGAACAACCCTTAAGGGAACTACTTTTCTACTTCTTGCAAGAAGGAGTAGGTTCCACTATTGTGTAGAGACATTCCCAGCCACAAGTCAAAACGCGATTCCATGATACGAAGATATTGATCGGGAATGCTACTCCGATCTCACCCATGGTAAATCAAAAACCACGATCTAACCTGAAGGAGTCAGTAAGACACTCATGATTAAGATCACCCATATACAACCATCATTTGTCGATATATATGAGCCTCCCCATGTAACGGATATTATTGAGAGATTCATATAGATCGTGGCCCAGTCTTATATGATCACATCATAGAAGGTGTCTCCATTCTCTTATCACCATATATGTTGTCTAGGATAAGACCACCGTACATTACGAAATGGGCTGCAGCTGTAGATTAACCACAAATAAAGTACCCAACTTTATTTGCTCTCTACGGACTCTTTAGATTTTTTGTCTCAAACTAAATTCCTCTGTATATGACACTCATATACTCAGTTTGAGATTAAATCTGACAATCTTGGATGTTTAGTACATATGATATAAAAGTATGAGACACATAAATATAATGAAAAACTATTTATTTTATTTATAATTTATCATCATTTACATTGTTAGAATTACGCTCAATAGCAAGAGTGTAATATTGTAATTGGCAATCTTTTCATATAAATAAAGTGATTTCTGATTCTGCAAAATCTTATAGCATTTATAATTATAATTGTCAAGGTAAATAATCATAAGGTCAAAAAGACTATGAGATATGAAGAATTGTTTGTACATCCGGATATGTATGAGGTAGACACAATTCTTTAGTTAGTCTTGAATAATGTTCACAACTTAAATTAAAGGTTGGGCACCTCTATCTTGATAAAGTTGTAGAATTCTTTTACTAGCATTTGAGTGGGATCAAATGAGTTATGATGAGTCTAAAATCATCGAAAGGTTTTCGAGTAAAAGAATCTAGTACACTAGGTGCATTGAACTGGATCACAATGAAATACTTTATCTAGAACCGTCACTAGATATAAGTCTTTTCATTATCAGGACAATCGGAGAGTCTATCTAAATCATAAGATAAATGATGGACTTATGGTTGCAAGTGTTATCATTTGAGCTATCAATGAGTACGATTATATAGCATAGTCTATCCTCGATAGTTTGGTGGTATTCATTTGTTAATCGATAGAGGACTTCATTTATAGATATGGACATCGTGGCTCCATTTATTAAATGAGAGTTTAATATCATCATATGGATGTTTTGAGGTATTGGATACTAAATCTCAACGTTGAGTTTTCAATAATGATTATTGAAGACATGGCTTCTGGACAAGTCAAAATATCCAAGTTCAAAATGTGGTCATATGAGGAAATATGGTAACTTGGAGAGCTATAGGCAGTCTATGAGCTCTTGGCAATTACTGATATTATTCAAGAGGATACACCATCTCCTATAAGATTGTCTAGGGTATGAATGAGAAACATCTCCGTATTCTATCTTTATTTAAGAGTTCAATTTTAGCTCTTTAGTGGAATGAGTTAAAATTAATAGATCAGACCTAAGTGAATCATTTGTTAATTGTGATTAGGTTATGTCTATTGAAGCTTAAATTTAGATAGCCCGCCAAGATCCACAATCCACACGTACTTGCATGAATCACTTGATATATTCTACCGGACCAATTTATGGGTCCATCTAGAATTGCATTTAATATATTAAGAATATAATATGTCTATTATTTATTTAATGGGCTGCACTATTATATTAATATATTAAAAGGAGACATGTAGGCTTGTTTCTTTTAGTAAGAATAAGTCTGGTTCACATGTGGGCTTTTATTTAAAGTCTAATGGATTAAATAAAATAAGAAAAATAATATTAGGCCCATATATATATATGGTGTGGGCGGCAAGGCTAATAAAATAGCCCAAGATATTATTTTATTTTATTGTTTTGATTAAATGAGAATTAATTAATTATTTAATTAATTAATAGTTTAAATCAAAATCTTTTCCTGATCAGTAAATTAAATACTATGTGTTGGATTAGGGTTGGAATTCTTTTAAGTGATAGGAGTCCTAATGTGGTAAGGATTAAGTCCACATACACTCCTTATTAAACAAAGAATTCGGTCATCACTAGTCCTACAAGGGTTAGGATTCTTGAATTGATAGGAATTAGGGAAAAGGACAATTCCTTTTCAAGTAAGGAAATTAACCAACCCTAGATTTCCTATTCAATGAATTCGGCCAACCCTACTTGGTGAAGGAGAAAATTCGGCAAACCTACAAATATAAGGTTATGAATTTTTAGCCACCTTGAAGCAAAATAGAGAGAGATTTTTGTTTGTTTTGAAAATAAAAATCCTACTCTATACATATAGATTTTCGGCCAAGAGAGAAAAAGAAAATAAGTTCTCATTCGATAGTGCACTTACAAGCCTTTAACATCAAAAAGTTTTGTGCACACTTTCGATTTAGGGTTACGCGAGTTTCAATCATATTGATTGTGAATTCAAAAGTGACCTGAACTATTTTTTAGGCTCTTGGTGTTTTACTATTGAAGATCAAGATCAGAAATTCCATACATCCATTCTAAGGTAAGCAATTCAAAGAAAAAGGGAGACCACGCTCCTAGGTGATTCACGTACGTGCTAGGATTGAAGATCTTGCGGATTACCATCGACATAAGTCAATCGGATCACGGGACAAGAGGTATTTAACTCTAACCGTATATTTGAGTTTAATTAATTAAAGGGTTAAGGTTCAAATCTTTAGAAAAATTTTAAACTATACGAAAATTATTTTTTCGCCTTCCGCTGCGGTTTTAAGCAATTTTTCCCTACATACATAATACAAGCTTTAGAGCAAAAACCCCAACATTAATCACTCAATTTAGACTAACGTCTTGCCATTTAGAATATTGCATTGCATTTTTACAAATTTATGACATGCTCTTGATTTGATAATGGATAGGATGCTTAGTTGTTTGTCATGATTAATAGTGGAGACTACCATGGTGAGTTCACTAAGCCAAAAAGCTTACATACTCTTAAACACTTAGGGGCCATTTGGTATGGGGTAATCTTTGCATGAGAATGAGAATCTGATTGCATTCCCATGTTTGGTAGCAAGTTTGCGTTTCTCGATTCCCGGGAAAGTGATTACCATGGGAATCATGTTACCCTCCAAGGGGCTAATGTTAAGCCCACCCCAACAGGTGGGTTTCATATTACCCTCCATATGTTTCCCATCGTGGGGCCCACCTTATTTTTTTTAAATAATTAATATAAATTAAATGGAATATATATACTAATATATAAATAATATAAATTATTATTTTATATATATAGTATATAAAACTATATATATTATTTATAATAATATATTGAAATTCCCTTAACCATTTATAGTGTAAAATATACCTAAAGGGGGAGAGGTGAATAGGTATATGCTCAAATTCTTGAACATCTTTTTCATACAACCAAGTTAAGCACACTTAGAGCCTTTAACAAATAAATTGCTTTAACAAGTCAAAGTAAATTCAATCAAGCAAGTGTTAAAACAATACAAGTTAATGTAAGTAAAGAAACTAAAAAACAAGCATCAACACAAGAGATTTTTACGTGGTAAAACCTCAAAAGAGGAAACATCCATGGGTTGATACCACAACCACCGGCAACACTATTTTTCACTAGTTCGTAGAATGTACACCCTCAAGCAATCAATACACATGATCCATCATATTGGATCGTCCCATTCTAACCTACCCTCATGAAAACATTGTCTACTCCTTAATCATATCATATCACATCACATGCCACTAGAGAGCAACTTCCTAACCATAACAATCCACATGCCAATAGGAAGATTTTCTCATACTCTCTAACCATAGCACTTCACATGTAGGAACCCCGTTCACTGGTAACGCAGCGGAAATATGTTTTAAATTTTTTAATACAAATCGTTAATGATCTGGAACCAGTGAACTTGAGATCGTAATTAATTTTCCGGAATTAATACATACAACATATAAACACAGAAAATTGTAATCAATATATTAAAATAAAATTTAGAACCTTACCAACGTTTGTAGGCTTCTTCACTTTACGATATGCTCCTGGTCTATACCACCGATCTTCCTAGCTATTCCCTGAATTAGTAACTGCGTATGGGCGCGTCACGTACTCAGGAACTTAGGAGGATATAGAGAAAATAAGAAGAAACAATTTCTTCAAAGAGAAAACAAACCTAAAACACTCTTATTTGTCAAAGAAAAATATTATATATATGTTTTTTTTTGTTTCAATAGTGCACAGCTGCACACTTTTTTCTTTTCTTTTCTTTTTTCTTTTTGATCTCAATTGTGCACACTGCACCCTTTTCACGCACACCAATTGTTGTGTTTTTTTGTTTTTCCCTTTTGTTTTCACTCGTAATATGTTTGTATCCTATACAAACACTTATGTATTTTCCTTATGTGCTATGTTTTTGTTATCAATATATATCATATATATATTATTATAACTAAAACTTTTTAATTGATATCTTTTCAATTTTAAAACTAAATCTTTTAAAATGATATCTCATATTTTTTATTTTAAAAGATAATTAAATATTTATTTTGAATTTAAACATTTTAAATTCAATTTCAAATATTTAATTGGATAAAATAATCATATTATCTTATTCTATTTAAATTCAAATATCAACTAACACCCTTCATTTAGGGCGCGTTTGGTACGTGGATGAGACAAGATGGGACTGGACTGGACAAGACAGGACATGACAGTTGTTCCATGATGTGTTTGGAATGTCTGGGACAGGACTGTGGATTGTACTGTTAAGCGTTTGGTATGGCTGGGACATGATGGGACAAGAGGTTCAAATGACCAGAGTGCCCTCCCTGTTCTGTCTAATATTAAACATTATATTAAACAAATAATATTAAATAAATATTGTAATTGAAATATATTATAATATTAAACAAAAACAAGAGGTTCAAATGACCTCTTGTTTTCAATTACAATATCATTATATTTAACACAAATAGTAATATTGTAATTGAAATATATTATACTTATTAAATAATATTATATATTAATATTTTATATTATATATATTATTATATATAATGATATAATAATCATATCATTATATATAATATATAAGATATATATATATATATATAATATTAAATATTTGTACATATAAAAAATATAATATTGTACAAATTTTATAATATTATAATAAATAGTCTTACTATTTAATTTATTTAATCATCATTATTAATTAATTAAATAATCTCATTATTCAATTAATTCCCGAATAAATACGTGTCACTTTCGTAACACAATTAATTGGACAATCCAATTAATTAACCGTGACCCTTGTTACCTAAATCGATCGGGCTAGCAAGGGGACCTAATAGACCCATAGTATTTTGAGCTCCAATAATCATTGGAATCATTAATTAAACTCTTTAATTAATATTCCTTGATTATTAACTCCGGTGTTATTCCACTAAAAACTCGAAGCAACACTCTCTCAACTGCAGACGTTTTTACACAGACCGATACAACTCAGTGTCCATCGATATAGCTATTACACATGATGTGATCCTCCATAGTAGCTCATAATTAGAGCTGAGTCATAATGTCTGTTATACCTCTCTAATTACATATATCCTTTAAGTACCGTTGATTCTCTAATGGACAATAAATCCTATTTCCTCATGGAATTAGAAGATCGCTCATATTGTCCAATCCCCGAATCAACCCTTAAGGGAACTACCATCTACTTCTCACAATAAGGAGTGGATTCCACTATTATGTACATACCTTCCCAGTCACAAGCCAAACCGCAATCCCAACATACGAAGCATATTGATCAGGAACTGCATCCGACCTCACCCATGGTATGTCAAAGACCACGATCTAACCTGAAGGAGTCGATAAGACACTCAGGATTAAGATCACCCACATATAGTCATCATCAGTTGATATATATGAATCTCATCAGTAAATGGATCTTGGTGAGAGATTCATATAGATCATGGTCCAGTCCTATATGATCACATCACATCATACAAGGTGCCTCCATTCCCATATCTCATATGAATGATTCAAAATAGAATCATCATACATTACGGAATGGACCACAGCTATAGATTAACCACAAATAAAGTACCCAGCTTTATTTTCTATCTATGGACTTTTTAGATTGCACGTCTCTTAATGTATCCATTCGTATATGACACTCATATACACAGTTTGAGATTACATCTGACAATCTAGGATGTTAATTGTTAACGGAAAATTTACTCGGGGTGAGAAATCTCAGTTAACACCCTTGAGACCACTACCACGAAGGTGGTGGCCGGGGGTAGGTACTTTTGATGCCTACTTTGTTCGGACAGCGATGGATGTTAAAAACTAATGCTAACATGAGATAAAAGAGAATATAATGGCTTCATTATCATTTGCGTATAATGAACAAAAATCTCTCAAATACTCTTAATCTTTCTAGGGTACAGTAGGGTGGCAATCTCGTGCTTGTCGAAAAGTAGATAATCACGAAGGCCGTGTTCTGAAGACAGAATTTAGGTCGGATTTTCCCTACCCTTTCTCCGTCTTATGCTTGGTCCCTTTATACACAGTCTAGATAGGTTAAATTTGCGATTCTCCCCTCATGATTCTCTCAATCCCCTCCCTCCTTATCGGACATGATCTTTTATTTAAAAGTCATCGACTTTGGATTAATAACGGATTTGAGAATATCTTAGGTGGAGATAAGTTTGTTTCCTTTTTGGCTTCAATCACTTGCTCTACACGTATGCAGCGTTTCAATATTCGTTGGAGTGTGGATATGATCCCACGTTCCTTCATGGCGTGATTCCTCATTGAGGTCGTCGAGTATGGCATTTACTGTTTCGTAGAACGAGGTAGATCCATGCCCTAGTCTTGGTACTGGGAGCTTGGTTTGACCTTTCTAGGTTCTTTGGAGCTTAAAAATGGCCTATGTGGGTGTTCTTCGGTGGTAGCGGGGCTACGATGAGCTTCCTCTTATTTATCCAGATAGGTCCGAATCTTCCCTCGGTGATGTGGAGCAATACTGTAATGCTAGCTAGGTGCCTAATAGGTTCTATCTAAGCTTGGAGAGAATGGATGGCTTCTGGGAGGTTGCGAGGTAATCTTGACTTTGGGGAGTCAAGATCGTGATGCATCTAGCAGTCCCTGAATTCTTGCACTTCGGTGTTAGGAGCTCAATCCGATCGTGGATGTTTCCAGAGCTTGACGACCTTTCCTCGCTTCTGCGAGGTGGCTCCCTAACTCTACCCCGGGACACACTGTTCCATGGTGGGTAATCTTAGGCTTGGATTAGGGCTAGGAGGGTGGAGAATTTCCCGTTGGTCCCTAGCCAAATTTGGCTATTAATAGAAGTCCCATCTGACTTGAACACTGGCGATTGAGTTAGGGTTGGAGTCAGATTTCCTATTTTAATTAGGAAATTTTTCCTCCCTTACCGTTACCAGAATCCTGGTGGAAATCTTCTCATTAATTGCACAAGTGACGTGGTGAGCGTAGATCGGTGCATTCCCCAAAACAATCCGACTGCGTTACGGCCGTTCCCGTGATTCGAGGCAATCTCACTTAAGATTTTGCTTCTGTGTCGCCGATGTCACTGCTCCATCCATATCTATTAAACCCGGCTGTTTCGCCGCCTTCCTCATACTTTATCTTCTTTCAAATTTCAAATTCTCATGAAGAGAAATTCCCTTTCAAGAAGTATCTTCATCCTCTTTTCTTTTGTCGACCTCACAAACCTCGTTCTACCAAGTCGAAAACCAGCCACGACTCCGTCGATTCCATTGTCGATGGCGAGTGTAGGGAAAAATTAACTAAAACCGCAGCGGAAGGCGAAAAGTAGATTTTCGTATAGTTTAAAATTTTTCTAAAGATTTGAACCTTAACCCTTTAATTAATTAAACACAAATATACGGTTAGAGTTAAATACCTCTTGTCGCGTGATCCGATTGACTTACGTCGATGGTAATCCGCAAGATCTTCAATCCTAGCACGTACGTGAATCACCTAGGAGCGTGGTCTCCTTTTTTTCTTTGAATTGCTTACTTGAGAATGGATGTATGGAACTTCTGATCCTGATCTTCAATCCCAAAACACCAAGAGCCTAGAAAAATAGTTCCGGTTACTTTTGAATTCACAATCGATATGATTGGAACTCGCGTAACCCTAAATCGAAAGTGTGCACAAAACCTTTTGATGTTAAAGGCTTGCAAGTGCACTATCGAATGAGAACTTATTTTTCTTTTTCTCTCTTGGCCGAAATTCTATGTGTATTGAGTAAGATTTTTATTTTTCAAAGCAAACAAAAATCTCTCTCACTCAAGCTTCTTGGTGGCCGAAATTTATCACCTTATATTTATAAGGTGACCGAAATTTCTCCTTCTCAAAATAGGGTTGGGCGAATTCTTTGTGTAGGAAATCTAGGGTTGGCCAATTTCCTTACTTGAAAAGGAATTGTGCTTTTCCCTAATTCCTATCAATTTAAGAATCCTAACCCTTATAGGACTAGGGTGGTCGAATTCTTTGTGTGGTATGGAGTGTATGTGGACTTAATCCTTACCACATTAGGACTCCTATCACTTAAAATAATTCTAACCCTAATCCAACACATAGTATTTTATTTACTGATCAGGAAAAGATTTTGATTTAAACTATTAATTAATTAAATAATTAATTAATTTCCATTTAATCAAAATAATAAAATAAAATAATATCTTGGGCTATTTTATTAGCCTTGCCGCCAACACCATATATATATGGGCCTAATATTATTTTTCTTATTTTATTTAATCCATTAGACTTTAAATAAAAGCCCACATGTGAACCAGACTTATTCTTACTAAAAGAAACAAGCCACATGTCTCCTTTTAATATATTAATATAATAGAGCAGCCCATTAAATAAATAATAGACATATTATATTCTTAATATATTAAATGCAATTCTAGATGGACCCATAAATTGGTCCGGTAGAATATATCAAGTGATCCATGCAAGTACGTTTGGATTGTGGATATTGGCGGGCTATCTAAATTTAAGCTTCAATAGACATAACCTAATCACAATCAACAAATGATTCACTTATGTCCGATCTATTAATTTTAACTCATTCCACTAAAGAGCTAAAATTGAACTCTTAAATAAAGATAGAATAAGGAGATGTTTCTCATTCATACCCTAGACAATCTTATAGAAGATGGTGTATCCTCGTGAATAATATCAGTAATCGCCAAGAGCTTATAGACCGCCTATAGCTCTCCAAGTTACCATATTTCCTCATATGACCACATTTTGAACTTAGCTATTTTGACTTGTCTAGAAGCCATGTCTTCAATAATCATTATTGAAAACTCAACGTTGAGATTTAATATCCAATACCTCAAAACATCCATATGATGATATTATACCCTCATTTAATAAATGGAGCCACAATGTCCATATCTATAAATGAAGTCCTCTATCGATTAACAAATGAATACCACCAAACTATCGAGGATAGACTATGCTATATAATCGTACTTATTGATAGCTCAAATGATAACACTTGCAACCATAAGTCCATCATTTATCTCAGGATTAAGATCGACTCTCCGATTGTCCTAATAATGAAAAGACTTATATCTAGTGACGGTTCTAGATAAAGTATTTCATTGTGATCCTGTTCAATGCACCCAGTGCACTAGATTCTTTTACTTGAAAACCTTTCGATGATTTTAGACTCATCATAACTCATTTGATCCCACTCAAATGCTAGTAAAAGAATTCTACAACTTTATCAAGATAGAGGTGCCCAACCTTTAACTTAAGTTGTGAACGTTATTCAAGACTAACTAAAGAATTGTGTCTACCTCACACATATCCGGATGTATGAACAATTCTTTATATCTCATAGTCTTTTGACCTTATGATTATTTACCTTGACAATTATAATAATAAATGCTATAAGTAATTGTAAGAATCAGAAAACACTTTATTAATATGAAAAGATTGTCAATTACAATATTACACTCTTGCTATTGAGCATAATCCTAACAGCGAGGAGGTCGCTAGTCTCGCCCATGGAAAATGGGCATGAAAGAACTTCGACAGCGATGACTTTCCCCCAAATCCCTAAAGCCGGCGGTCAAACAGAAACGTGGCCATTGGAACCGGGTTCTCTAACCCACCTGATTACCTTCTGGATTTGGTCGACAGAGATTCTGACAGAGAGAATAGGGAAGATGCTACTGGGAGGGGCCAGGTCACGGCTGCCGGTTGTCCTCTAGAGAGGCTTCCTTCCTACGACTTCAGGGTCATTCCAGATTCTACCATCGACCCGAATTCGATCGATCGCATGAGTTCTAAGTATGGCATCCGTGATATTATTTCTATCTTGGTTCATCCCAAAAACTGTGATGTTTTCAATCCTTTCTAAGGCGTGCTTCCAATTCACATGGCGGCTCTCAAGAATGGGGTCAGGCTTCCCTTTCATCCTACCCTCCGACTAGCTCTCAGCGGCCTACAACTAACTCCTCTCCAGCTGACGCCCAACTTCTGGAGGCATCTGATCGGCTTTCTCGTGCTGTGGAGGGAATAGTGCGAGCTGAGCAAGGTGAATAGGGAGCCCGGAGTAGAGGAGCAGGCTTACCTCTTTCAGATCGGAAGCCTATCCGGTGCTCCTCGAGGTCAATTCTATACGAAATCTAAAAACAAGCTCAACTTCATCATTCGTGGTGCCTCGAAGAAGGATTCAGCCTGGAAGGAGGAGTGGATCCTAGTAGGGGATGATTGGGGAAGCTCGGTCTTCATTGGCGGGCATAAGTTCGCGGTCCCCACAGCTTTCAATGATAAACCAACGTGGGACCGGGATTCCCTACCAACTGAATCTGAAACTGTTTTGAAGACTATCATTGCGAGGAACTACTTGAACTTGAAGTTCCCAACAGCTGATTCTTTCGACTCTCGCAGGGTGAATCAATGCATGCGGATCTCCGATGCTACTCCTCGTAAGTAACATTGAACTATCTTGCTTTATTTTGTTGATTAGCTCAGTCCTGACGTCTTTTTTTAGCAGTTTTTGTTGTTGAACCAGCTTCTCACGAAGCCTAGCAATCCCAGCAAGCTCGCCTTCCTCCTCTTTCTGCCAGATTGACGCGGGGAATTTCTTTTGTTGCTTCAGAGAATGAAAGGCTGACTGTCTCTGCCGGGGTTGTGCATTCCTGCTTCATCCCTTCCCCAGGCTGGGTCTAAGATGGTCATCCAGGCATCATGGGCTTCTAGAGTGTTGAATAGGGGAGCCTCGGCTTCCCAAGCTGCTGATACAACCACCTCTGCCCCTTCAGTTCCTTCTGCTGCCACCACTACTACTGTTGCTCTCACGGTTAACCTACCCGATGTCTCTGCTCTTCCAACTCCTCGAGCCTTGGAGGACCTCGAGATTGGTGTTGCAGAGATTCCTCTTGCCTGCTCCCGTCATCAGTCGAGTTCGACAGGGCAGGTTGAGGTCTTGGAGCAATTTATTGCGTCTTGTCCGGGTGGTGGGCTCTCTAGGATGGCTTCAATACCCGTTGACGTTTTACCTACCAAGGGGACCGCTCTCTTGGCTGAGGTAACTATTTCCTTTGTATTTTTTCTGCACCTGTTAACTTAATCGTTTCCTAACCTTGGCTTTGCATCCTGTAGGCCTTCAAATTCAAGGTAGCTATAGGTCGCCAGGTAGCCTTCGTCCGTGATCGGGCCACGAAGGTGCTGAGGCCGAAGCTGAGAAGGCCATGTGATTACTTACGCGAGCTCAGACACTAGTACAGAAGATGACCTCCAGTCAAATGGGGATAGAGGATGAGCTAACCGAGCTATGTTACGATTACAAGAGGACGAAACAATCCTTTGATCAAGAAATCCTCCAATCTAAACGACGGGCTAGGCAGAGGGATTCCTGGAAAGCTGAGGCCAAGAAGTTAGACATTGAGAACCAGGAACTGCATGCTTAGGTGGCCAAGCTGCAAGCTGAAGTGGATACCTCTTTCAGCGATGGGTATTTCTATGCCTCCTTCCAGGTTAAAGAAGCTGTTAATTGCCAAAATTGGCTAAGGACCAAAGGGAAATTTTCCACCTCCCAGACCTGGTTCCATACCTGAGAGTTTCACCAGGAGACCTCTCAATCCAGAGCCGAGCTACTATACCATCCCAGAAACAAGGGCGGGCTCCGGAAACATCCGGGATAGAGCCAGAACCCGAGAGCTTCCACCAGGAGACCTCTCTGTCCAGAGCCGAACTGCGATACCACCCCAGGAACAAGGACGGGCTCCGGAAACATCCTGGATAAAGCCCTGAACAATCAGATCTAGCCCGCATCACCAAAACTAGAAGCTCCCCGAAGTCGAGGTCATCTCGCAAGTGCTCCAGAGACTCGTCTGTACCTCGATTGACCAAAAAGAATGTCCCTAAAAGGCCGCGAGGTCAGTCGAAGCCACACCTAGCTTCAAAAGATCAGTCGAGGCCACACCTAGCTTCGAAAAGGTCAAGGGAAGCCAGATTTGGCTCAAAGCTGGATGAAACTTCTCAGATATCAAGGTCGAAATACTAATCAACCTCTCTGGTTGATGCACCACACCATATCGTCATATCCAAGGACATCCATAAAAGGATCATACTGAAAGGATACGAGGAATGCATTGAATCATATCTGGAAACGTTACCTACATGCAGAACAAGTAATAAAATCCAAAAAGAAAACAAACTGATCTCCACCACGATACTCTCAATTCGGACGTCAATTCAAAAGTCAATGACATTAAAGCAAGAAATCCCGCCCGATAAGGAGGAGACTGAGAAAATCAAGGGAGAATCAATATGTTGACCTATAAACTATGTATAAATAGAAAAGAAAAGAAATGAAAAAGGGGAGACTACTATTCGACAGGCATACGACTAACAATCGACCATCCCCTAGAGAGAGTTAAGAGAAAAGAGAGAAGAACCTCTGTATTTATATACCATGCATGTTCAATAAAAATAATCTTGCTACCTTGTCACTTTATAAATCACTGTTACATATACAATGAATTTTGGCCACCACCTACGTGGTAGTGGTCTCGAGGGCGTTAACTGAGATTTCTCATCCGAACAAAATTTCAGTTAACACTTTCTGGCGCCGTCTGTGGGAAATACACCCAATTAACCAATTGTTTGCATTTATATTTTCATTGTTTTACAGGAACTATGAGGCTCCGCTCCTCCCAAGGCCAACACAGAGTCCCGGAGCAATCTCCGGTGAGGCCAACCCGAAAAGCCCCAGGAAGGGGGAGAAAGTCTGGATATAGTAGTCAAGCTCCGATCCAGACAACCAATACGCGAGCTACTGGCCACCCCATAGTGAGCCAGGCAGCGCTCGACCAACAAGCGGCGGCCTTCGTAGAATCCGTCCGCGTCCGCCTCCTCGTTGAAGGCATCACAATCCAGCCAACCAACCTGAATGATCAGGGAGAGCCGAGCAGGCTCGGAGCTAGGCCACCTGCTTTCGATCGCCTAGGACCTCCTCCTTCAGAGCCGGCTCGAGATAGATCAGGGCCCCAACATTCGATCCGGGATAGGCTGGGACTCATGCCCCCAGCTCCGAGTAGACTTTCACAATATCAACCCCGACTAGTTAAGTCTGCCGCGGATGCTTTTACCCGAAAGCCTCGAGGGCTATCTCATCCAACTACATCTAGGAGAACTACCCGGGCCCTAGAAGAGGAAAGTAGACAAACTCCCCGAGTAAATCATGTCCAGGAGGAGGACCGGATAGAAATTGCCAGTTCATCAGAAAGATTCGACAGTGAGGAATCTGAGGTTAACTCAAAGAGCCTTGGAACAAGCGACTGAGGGATCAGCTGGCAAAGCTACAAAAAGAGGTCCAGCAGATAAGGAAGGGAAAGAGTAAGGAGGACAAAAAGAATCCCTTGAGCGAGATGAACGCTCCCTTCACTAGGAGGATCCGGGAAGCAGAGCTCCCCCCAAAATTCAAAATGCCAGCAGATAAGTTCTCTGGAACAGAAGATCCTCTAAGCCACCTAGAGAGCTTCGTTCAACAGATGGAGGTCCAGAACACTACCAGAGCAGCTATGTGCAGAATGTTCCCAACGACCTTGACCGACTACGCTAAATCCTGGTTCAGGAAACTACCCGTTGGAAGCGTGGATTCTTTCACAAAATTATCAACCGATTTTTGCTCACAATTCCAAGGAGTTAAACCTCGCCCGAAAGATCCCATACACCTCCAATATGTGATCCAGGAACGGAGTGAAACTCTTCGATCATATGTGGAGCGATTTCACAAGGAGGTCATACAAATGGGAGTTTTCACTTAAAAAGAAACCCTCGCCAACTTCAGGCGAAACCTCTAGGCAGGAAAGTTTTTCGTTCTTTCGCCAAGAGACCTCCCGAGACTTACCAGGAGGCCTATGACCGGGCTCTGGAGCAGGTCGAGATAGACGAACAACTCAAGGTCAAGATAGAACATGATGACATGAGAACGGCAAAGCGTCTGAAGAAAGAAGCCCCCAAATTTGAGCCAGTGCAGAAAGCTCAGAATATCAAACGAGGTCCCTGAGAAGATATCTAAGGTTGAAAATTGGCCGGAAGGCTGCAAGCCATGGATCCTTTTTTCAGATGGAGCATCCGGACTAGCCGGGGGAGGAGCTGGCATAGTTTTGATAGATCCGGAGGGGACTGAATTCTGTCACTGTTTCAGATTCGAGTTTAAAGCTACCAACAACAAAGCGGAATATGAAGCCCTCATAGCCGGGATGAAGGTAGCCATTGAACTAAAGGCCGACTACCTGCAGATCAAGAGTGATTCGTTGCTTGTTATAAACCAGATAACTGGGGTCTACCAGGCAAAGGGAGATAATATGGTTGCCTACCTAAATCTAGCTCGGCTGCTAAAAGGCAAATTTAAGGGACTCAAGATCGATTAGGTGCCTCGACACCAAAACCATCGCGCAGATGTTCTGGCTAAAATAGCAGCGAACGGAGGCCGGTCCCTACCAAGGGGAATTCCCCTCCAAGTTATCACCCAGCCAAGCATAGCCGCAAATGGAGAAATTTGTTCCCTGGATCGCCTGCCTTGCTGGATGGACCCAATTGTCGCCTACCTCCTTGAAGGAGAGCTTCCTGAAGAGCCCGACCAAGCCCGAAGAATTAAGAGACTCTCAGTTCGATACTGTATAGTGGACGTATACCTCTACAGGAGGGGCAGATCCCTCCCCTTACTTAGGTACTTGCATCCCGATGATGCTAAGTGGGCTTTGAGAGAGGTCCACTCTGGGCACTGTGGGAACCACATAGGTGGGGAAGCTCTAGCCTATCAGGTGCTTCGTATGGGGTACTATTGGCCGACCATCCATCAAGATGCAAAGAGTTTTGTGCAATCCTGCGAACCTTGTCAAAGAACTTCAAACCTGAACCACTAGCCACCCGAGTGACTGTTGTCCCTCAAATCACCTTATCCCTTTGCCATGTGGGGAATCGACCTAATTGGGCCACTTCCTACCGCTCCTGGACAGATGAAACATGCTATCGTGGCTATCGACTACTTCACAAGATGGGTCGAGGCAGGACCTCTTTCTCGAATATCAGAAAAGAATACAACCAAGTTCATTAAGACTAACGTGGTATGCAGGTTCGGGACCCCTCTCATCATTATAGCCGACCTAGGAAAACAATTCGACAATGCCCGATTCAAAGACTTCTGCAAGGGATTGGGGATCGACCTTAGGCTCGCTTCAGTGGCTCATCCCCAGACTAACGGGCTGGTAGAATCCACCAACAAGACAATCAAGAAACTTCTGAAAAAGAAGCTTCAGCAGAAGAAAGGTAAATGGGCCGAAGAGCTACCTGAGTCCTCTGGGCATACCGGACTACAAAAAGAACAGCTACCGGAGAGACACCTTACTCTCTGGCTTTCGGGGTTGAAGCAGTCTCCCTATCGAGCATAAATTAACCTCGTTCAGGGTACAACACTTTGAGCCCGAAAGTAACGAAGTCAAGCTCCGGGCTAGTCTAGACCTCCTAGAAGAAAAGCAAGACCGGGTAGCAGAGAAAGTAGCGATCTACTAGACAAGATTGCTAGATACTTCAACCAAAAGGTTAGAGCCCAGAAATTCAAGAAAGGGGATCTGGTACTTAGCAAAGTGACACTGAACACTCGGAAAAGGTCGGATGAAGTCTTAAGTCCAAATTGGGAAGGGCCATATTTGATAAAGCTAGTTGTTCGCAATGGAGCTTATAAACTCGAAGACATGGACGGACGATCCATCAACCACACTTGGAATGCAGATCATTTGAAGAAATTCTACCCTTGAAAGAAGTTCTCAAGCAGACTACCCCCACTTAGTTTTCATTACAGGTCCGAATAAAGATGTACTACATCTCAATCATCAATAAAGTCATTTTCCTTTTCTCTTCCATCTTTGTCTCCAACTATGTTCAACATTAGTGACTATACCCTTGTATGGAAATTCGACATAAACCTCTCGAGACCAGGAAATAGCTCAATAGCCCTCCTGATGCCTTGGTCGGGCTACCACCCCCAAGAAGGATCTAAGTGTAAGAGCATAGTTGCCCTCCAGATCTCGAGACCAGGAAATAGCTCGATAGCCCTCCTGATGCCTTGGTCGGGCTACCACCCCCAAGAAGGATCTGAGTGTAAGAGCATAGTTGCCCTCCAGATCTCGAGACCAGGAAATAGCTCGATAGCCCTCCTGATGCCTTGGTCGGGCTACCACCCCCAAGAAGGATATGAGTGTAAGAGCATAGTTGCCCTCCAGATCTCGAGACCAGGAAATACCTCGATAGCCCTCATGATGCCTTGGTCGGGCAACCACCCCCAAGAAGGATCTGAGTGTAAGAGCATAGTTTCCCTCCAGATCTCGAGACCAGGAAATAGCTCGATAGCCCTCCTGATGCCTTGGTCGGGCTACCACCCCCAAGAAGGATCTGAGTGTAAGAGCATAGTTGCTCTCCAGATCTCGAGACCAGGAAATAGCTCGATAGCCCTCCTGATGCCTTGGTCGGGATACCACCTCCAAGAAGGATCTGAGTGTAAGAGCATAGTTGCCCTCCAGATCTCGAGACCAGGAAATAGCTCGATAGCCCTCCTAATGCCTTGGTCGGGCTACCACCCCTAAGAAGGATCTGAGTGTAAAAGCATAGTTGCCCTCCAGATCTCAAAGACTAGGAAATAGCTAAGTAGCCCTCATGATGTCTTGGTTGGGTTATCACCTCATAAATATATATATATATATATATACATATAATGTTTGCTTTCGTGTGCAGGATCAAAATCATCATCATTCCCTACACGAATCTTAATTGTTGCTACAGATGCTACTCTGGATACCATTCAAGACCAGAAACAAAATAAAAGTTCTCAAAAGCGCGCTTCGATTTATCATTAAGGACAAGGGGAGCCTATCCCCCGATAAGGCTACATCCAAATAAGGAGCCCTACCCCCGAACTCGGGCTACAAAAAGAAGAAGAAAAATGAAAAATTGATAATGGCAAAACAGGGTGCCCACCCCCTTTTCCGGGCAATCAAAAACAAGTCATCCGCTTCAAGCTTTGGGACTCTCATGGCTCCCCTCCGCTGGCCCTCCTCCTTCTCGCTGATCCTCGGCATCAACCCCCTCTACAGGTAGCTGTCCATCTGGGTTACCCTCACCGACCGTTCTTCCATCTAGAGGCTCCATCGGATGATCAGCTGGATCTTCCTCCAAAACTTCATTAATTACATCCATAACCTCAGGAGGGACAGCCGCGTCAAGAAGGGCATCCAAGGACCCCATCTGGCTCCTATCGACCTCCATCTCTGTTAAAGAGGGATCCTCAGAGGGGCTCCTAACCTCTTCACCGGCTCCCGATTGGTCCTCCTCAGATCGAGAAGACATCACTTTGCTGGAAGACTCCCAAGGACCCGAGGTGATAAAGGAAGGAAGATGGAATGATGGATCTGACTGAGCGGGCTGCTTCCCAGTTCCTGCTGAGCTAGAAGGGACCACCTTGTCGCCCTCAGGGCGAGAAAACTCGGCAGCTTTGAGCATTATTTCCTGTCTATCCCAACCCGTAATAGACGATAAATCAAAGGGAGGAGGAAGAGCTTCCGCGGCCTGAAAGGAAGCATAAAAATACCCGTCACTGAAGGAGGTCTCCGCGTCAGCTTGCAGCTTGGCCACCTGAGTAATCAGAGACCGGTTCTCGAGGTCCAGCTTCTTAGCCTCAGATCTCCAGGAATCCCGCTGCCTAGCCCACCGGAGAGATTGAAGACGCTCTTGATCGAAAGATTGCTTCATCCTCTCATGATCGCAGCGAAGCTCAGCCATCTCGAGCTCGATTTTTCCCTAGAAGTCACCTTTTCCACTAAAGACCGAGCATGCTTGAGCAGTTCCCCGGCTTTCTCGGCTTCAGCCTCGGCTTTTGCAGCCCGATCACGAAGGAGGGCTACCTGCTGGCCCATCGCGACATTAACCTTAAAGGCCTACAAAATACAGAACTCGAGTTAGAAACTGAACGAATTAACAAAAGTAGCGTGAAGGAAATGCAATTACCTCAGCTAAGATAGCAGATCCCTTGGTTATAAGGACGTCCACAGGCATAGAAGCCATCTTGGAGATCCCGCCACCCGGACAGGACGCTATGAACTGCTCCAGGACCTCATCCCGCCCTGTCGAGCTTGACTGGGGCCGGGAGCGACTGGAAGGAACATTCGCGACACCTTTCCCAGAAGCAACACCTTTCCCAGAAACCTCCGAGGCTTTGGTTGTTGGAAGCGCAGCGGAATCAGGTGTTTGAGTCGAAGGGGTCGCAACTTTAGCGGCCACGGCCGAGGGGGCAGAAGCAGCCTGGCCAACCACCTGGGGGGCTTTACCCAAAGCCTGGAAGGCCCACGAGGCAAGAGTGGCCATCTTAGACCCAGCTGGAGAGATAGACGAAGCCAGGGCAGGTTCGACCCCAAAGGAGGGAAGAGAAGCTCCACCTTGAGGAGAGCGTGAGACGTGACAGGTGGCAGGCTCCACGACAAAAACGGTAAACAAACAGGTTAAAAAAGAAAATGTTAGAACCAAGCTAAGTAATAAGGAGAAGCAACACAAGGATACTTACGAGGAATAGCGTTTGAAATCCGCAAATACTTGTTCACCCTACGAGGGTCAAAAGCTTCAGCGGTAGGGAACTTCGGATTCAGATAATTCTGGGCTAGAATAGCCTTTAAGATGGCTTCGGACTCGGAAGGCAGGGAGTCCCGGTCCCAGGAGGGCTTGTCACTGAAAGCCGTAGGAACCTCGAATTCATGCCCTCCGATGAAAATTGAGCTCCCCCAATCATCCCCCGCCAGGATCCATTCTTCTTTCCACGCGGGATCCTTCTTCGAGGCACCAGGAACGATGAAATTAAGCTTATTCTTTGCCTTGGCATAGAACTGGCCTCGAGGATCCCCAGACAAGCTCCCAATCTGGAAAAGATAAGCCAGCTCCTCTGCACCTGGCTCCCTCGTCACTTTACTCATCTGGCATTGTTCCCTCTATAAGACAAGGAAACCAATCAAATGCCTCCAGAAGCCAGGCGTCAACTGGAGGGGAGCGAGCTGGATGGCATTGAGAGCCCGTTGAAGGGTTGGATGGAGGGGAAGCCTGACCCCATTCTCAAGAGCGGCCACATGAATCGGAAGCACGCCTTTAGGGGGGGGGGGTTGAAAAACTCGTAATTTTTGGGAGGTACCGAGATGGATACGCCGTCGGGGATGCCAAACTTTGACCTCAAGCGATCAATCGACACCGGGTCAACAGTGGAATCTGGGACAACCTGAAAATCGTAGGGAGAGAGCCTCTCCCCAAAGGGACCAGGAGTCGAGACCCGACGCTCCCCCGCAGCGCCACCGACCGCTTCTTTGTCGGAGTCATCATCGACGATATCTAAAGGGTGGTCGGGATGGTTGGAGAACCCAGTCCCGATAGATACATTCCTACTTGACCGCCGACGTTGCTAGGTGGGCGGAGATTCATCACCGTCAGAACTTCTCCTAGCCCGCTTCCCCATGAATAAGACTGACGACCTCCTCGCCGTCGAATATGGAATCAGTTGAGTCACGACTATTTTTCGACATTATAGAAGATGAAGAATGAAGAAAGAAGCAAGCTCGGAGGAAAAGCTATGGAAATATTTCTCAGCAAAAAGTTTTTAGTTCGAAGAGATGTGAGGAAGATGAGGAGGAAAACAGACATATATATAGGCAGAAGGGCAACAGCACCGAGATACTCGTCTGGTAACGGTAAAAAATCGATTACGGTAACGTAACCGAATTAAACTCGAAAGCGGGCTAATCATCTCATGCCATATCACTTACGCAGTTAAGAGGATGATCTCCCCAAGATTCTGGTAACGGTAAAAAATCTTGGGGACTGCCGTAACGCAATCAGATTAATTCGAAGATAAATTAGTCGGTTCGCAACACGTCATTCAAATGAAGAAATTTCTCCAATATTTCGGTAACGGTAAAAAGAGGAAGATTTCCCAAATAAAGTGAAAATCTGACCTCAACCACGAGCTCGACGTCTGGTGTTCAAGTCAGAGGGGACTTCTGTTAATAGCCAAAATTGGCTAAGGACCAAAGGGAAATTTTTTACCTCCCAGACTTGGTTCCATACCCGAGAGTTTCACCAGGAGACCTCTCAATCCAGAGCCGGGCTACTATACCATCCCAGAAACAAGGGCGGGCTCCGAAAACATCCGGTTTAGAGCCCGGACCCGAGAGCTTCCACCAGGAGACCTCTCTGTCCAGAGCCGAACTGCGATACCACCCCAGGAACAAGGACGGGCTCTGGAAAAATCAGGGATAAAGCCTGGAACGATCAGATCTAGCCCGCATCACCAAAACTAGAAGCTCCCCGAAGTCAAGGTCATCTCGCAAGTGCTCCAGAGACTCGTCTGTACCTCGATTGACACAGAAGAATGTCCCTAAAAGGCCGCGAGGTCAGTCGAAGCCACACCTAGCTTCAAAAGGTCAGTCGAGGCCACACCTAGCTTCGAAAAGGTCAAGGGAAGCCAGATTTGGCTCAAAGCTAGATGAAACTTCTCAGATATCAAGGTCGAAATACTAATCAACCTCCCTGGTTGATGCACAACACCATATCGTCATATCCAACGACATCCATAAAGGATCATACTGAAAGGATACGAGGAATGCATTGAATCATATCTGGAAACATTACCTACATGCAGAACAAGTAATAAAATTCAAAAAGGAAACAAACTGATCTCCACCACGATACTCTCAATTCGGACGTCAATTCAAAAGTCAATGACATTAAAGCAAGAAATCCCGCCCGATAAGGAGGAGACTGAGAAAATCAAGGGAGAATCAATCTGTTGACCTATAAACTATGTATAAATAGAAAAGAAAAGAAATGAAAAGGGGAGACTACTATTCGACAGGCATACGACTAACAATCGACCATCCCCTAGAGAGAGTTGAGAGAAAAGAGAGAAGAACCTCTGTATTTGTATACCATGCATGTTCAATAAAAACATTCTTGCTTACTTGTCACTTTATAAATCACTGTTACATATACAATGAATTTTTGCCACCACCTACGTGGTAGTGGTCTCGAGGGTGTTAACTGAGATTTCTCATCCCGAGCAAAATTTTCGTTAACAGAAGCTCTCCCTCTTCTCTTCGACCTATCGTCTATTACCGGTTGGGATAGAGATGAGATATTGATCAAGGTCACAGAGATGTCTCGCCCTGAGGGTGATAGAGCGGTTCCTTCTGGCCTGGCTGGAGCCGGGAAGTAACTGCTCGAGACAGGTCATCCTCTTCCTCCTCCCATTTTTCCCGCCTCAGCTTCTGGGAAATCCTCAAGTGGGGTTCTGCCCGTGCTGTTCGAGGGAGGTCAAGCAGAAGCCCGGGAGGGGGCACGAGACCGCCATGAAGAACTTTCTAGAGAAGAGTTGCAAGTTGAACAAAGTAAGACAGAGTCCATGGCTACCCTTCTTGATGCGGCCATTCCTCTTAAGGTTATGGCGGTGGTCAATGAGGTCTTGGATGAGGACCCAGCTGGGCAACAGGCAGTCGAGCAACCTCTGGAGGATGAGGTAACTGGCGATGGCAACCAAGACGGGCACCCACCTAACAGAGGAGCTGAGGGCGAGGATCATCATGGAGGATGAGTAGCATGGGGGAATTAGGATGATGCCGAAGCTTGATGTGATCTGTTCATAGCTTGCTTTAATTGCCCAGAAAATGGGGGTGGGCACCCTGCTTTACTCATAACCAGTTTAATCAATCTTTATTTTTATTTTTTTTATGTAGCCCGGAATCGGGGGTTGGGATCCTTGCTTGATGAATGTAGCCTTACTAGGGGATATGTTCCCTCCTCGTTAATGAAAATCTGCTATGATTTCCTTCACTTTTGTCTTGACTAATCCTGATTATGAGCTTCCGACTTGACCGAGAACTCCTTGCTTCATTCCTAATCTCGACCATGATGCGACCTTTGAAATAACTTTAACTTAATGAAATTTGGTAAGGAGAAACTTTGAATTCACTAAACGTAAGCCCGCTAGCGAGGTGGTCACCCAACTTCCAATTATCAACACTTGACAAGAATTCCTATCTTTGGGAAAAAGTCATATTGTATCCTGCATCTTTGATGATCCTTTGTTCAAACTTCAAACTGGCGATGTAGGAGACCCCTTTTTTCTGGAGTTTGGGAAGATATCTTATCATGGCAACCTCAATCCCGTAGGCAAAACTGCTATTCACGTTTGAATCCTTTTCGAGGAAGGTAGCCCGATCGCGGCATCAAGAGGGCTGTCTAGCTATTTCCTGGTCTCGAGATCTGGATGGCAATTATGCTCTTACTCTCAAATCCTTCTTAGGGGTGGTAGCCCGACCAAGGCATTATGAGGTCTGTCTAGCTATTTCCTGGTCTCGAGATCTGGATGGCAACTATGCTCTTACACTCAGACCCTTCTTGAGGGTGGTAGCCCGACCAAGGCATCAGAGGTAGTGAGGGGGCTTCCCCGGCCAGTCCCTGGTCTCGAGATCTGGCTGGCAACTATGCTCTTACACTCAGACCCTTCTTAGCGGGGGGTGGTGCCCAGCCAAGGCATCAGGGGCAATGAGGGGGCTTTCCCTGCTAATCTCTAGTCTTGAAGCGATTACGGTGGACTTACTCGTGGAGAACCTAGTCGGATATGGAGAAATTAATGTAGAAGATAATCAGAGATAGAGAAATAACAGACTTTATTGATGATTGAAATATAGTACATTGTCGTTGAGGATTTCATTGAAACCTAAATGAGGTTAATCTGCTCAAGAGTCCTCTAGTCAGAGGTAAAACTTCCTCAAGTGATCTGCATTCCAGGTATGGTCTATGGGCCGACCATCCATGTCTTCGAGCTTGTATGCCCCTTTGCAAGCCACTACCTTTACCAAGTATGGCCCTTCCCAGTTGGGTTCTAGGACTCCGTCCAACTTTTTTCGAGTATTCGAGGTCACTTTCCTGAGCACCAAATCCTCCTCTTTGAAGTTTCGGGCTCTGACCTTTTTGTTGAAATACCTAGTGATCTTGCTCTGGTAAATCACCACTTTCTCAGCTACCCAATCTTGTTTCTCTTCCAGAAGAACTAGATTAGCTCGGAGCTTGACCTCGTTGCTTTCAGATTCAAAGTGCTGCACCCTGAAGGAGGTCAATTTATGCTCGATGGGAAGGACCGCTTCAACTTCTAAGGCTAGAGAGTAGGGTGTCTCTCCGGTAGTTGTCCTCATTGTAGTCCGGTATGCCCAGAGAACCTCGGGAAGTTCCTCGACCTATTTGCCTTTCTTCTACTATAATTTCTTCTTCATCAGCTTCTTGATAGTCTTGTTGGTAGATTCCACTAGCTCGTTAGTCTGAGGATGGGCTACTGAAGCGAACCTGAGGTCGATTCCCAAACCTTCGTAAAAGTCTTTGAATCGGGCGTTGTCAAATTGCTTGCCTAGGTCGGCTACAATGATGAGAGGGGTCCTGAATCTGTAAATCACGTTGGTTTTAATGAACCTCGTCGTATTCTTTTCTGATATTTGGGAAAGAAGTCCTGCTTCGACCCACCTTGTAAAATAATTAATTGCCATGATAGCATACTTAGCTTGCCCATGAGCGTGGGAAGCGGTCCGATTAGGTCAACCCCCCACATGGCAAATGGGTAGGGTGAATTGAGAGACGACAGCCATTCCGATGGGAGGTGACTCAAGTTCGAGGTCCTTTAGCACGGTTCATAAGATTGTACAAAGCTCATCGCGTCTCGGTGGATAGTTGGCCAGTAATACCCCATACGGAGCACTTGATATGCTAAAGCTTCACCACCGATATGATTCTCACAGTCCCTATAGTGAACCTCTCTCAACGCCCATTAGGCATCATCAGGATACAATCACCGTAGCAAAGGGAGGGACCTTCCCCTTCTGTAGAGGTATCCATCTACCAGGCAATATCGGACAGAGATACTTTTAATTCTTCGGGCTTGATCGGGCTCCTCGGGAAGCTTTTCTTCTTGGAGATAAGCGACTAACAGATCCATCCAACAAGGCTGACGATCCAAGGGGAAAATTTCCTTTCCCGCTATTATGATTGGTTGGGAGATCACTTGGAGGGGAACTCCCCGTGGTAAAGCTTGGCCACCATTCACAGCTACCTTAGCTAGGACATCTGCGCGGTGATTCTAGTGCCGAGGCACCTGCTCGTTCTTGAATCCCTTAAATTTATTCTTAAGTAGCTGAACTAGCTTCAGGTAGGCGACCATACTATTCCCCTTTGCCTAGTAAATCCCGGAAACCTGATTGACTACAAGTAACGAGTCACTCTTGATCTGTAGATAGTCGGCCCTAAGCTTGATGGCTGCCTTCATCCCAACTAGGAGGGCTTCATACTCCGCCTCATTGTTGGTGGCCTTAAATTCGAATCTGAAGCAGTGACAGAATTCAGTCCCCTCTAGGACTATTAGGACTATGCCAGCTCCTCCCCCAACTTGCCCGAACGCTCCATCTGTGTAGAGGATCCAGGGTTTGCAACCTTTCGGCCAGCTTTCAAACTCTAAAATCTTCTCATGAGTTATATTCATAGCTAAGGAGATCGCTTGGCCTGGGAGCACTGAGAATTCTACCACAAAGTCTGCCAAAGCCTGAGCCTTGATTATGGTCCTGGGTTTATACTTTAGGTCAAATTAGGTGAGCTCTAGGGCCTATAAAACTAGCCTTCCGAATACGTCCGGCCTTTGTAAAAATTGACGGAGAGGCTGGTCCGTCACCACTGCTATTGAGTGAGCTTGAAAGTAGGGACGAAGCTTTCTTGTTGAGGTCACCAGAGTATAGAAGAGCTTGTCCAATAGAGTATAGTTTTTCTCTGGCTTGGTTAGAGCATGACTCATGTAGTATATAGGCCGTTAAACCCTGTCTCCACACTCCTTGATCAAAGCTCCACTTACTGCAGTTTCTGAAACAGACAAGTAGATTTGCAATTCCTCTCAGAGAATTGGCTTGACTAGCAATTGAGGGCTTATGAGGTATTTCTTCAAGGCTTGAAATGCTTGATCGCTCTTCTGGTTACATTTCATGTTTCTTCCCTGCTTGATAACTTTGAAGAAAGGGAGGCACTTATCAGTGGAGCGAGAAATGAACATGTTAAGCGCTGCTACACGCCCTGTCAAGACTTACACGTGTCCAAGTGATGTGGGGGATTCTAGATCTAAGATAGCCTTGATCTTTTCTGGGTTGGCCTCTATGTCTCTCTCGTGAACCATGAAGCCGGAAACTTCCCCGAAGTTACCCCGAAAGCACATTTGGATGGGTTCAATTGCATCTGGTTTTCTCTTATGATCAGAAAAAGTCCTACGAAGGTCGTCCCGATGCCCTTCTATGGTTGGTGATTTTGTGATCATGTCGTCGATGTATACCTCCATCGACCTTCCAATTTCGGGCCTGAACAGTCTATTAACTAGCCGCTGGTATGTAGCCTCTGCATTCTTATGGCCAGATGGCATCACCTTGTAACAGTACAGACCATGTCCAGTAATGAAACTGGTCTTATCCTGGTCAGCATGATGCACCTTAATCTGGTTGTATCCCGAAGTCACATCCATGAAGCTCAGGAGCTGGTTCCCGGATGTGGAGTCGACCAACTGAACGATCTTTGGTAGAGGAAAATGATCGCACCAAAATTGTTATATATTTTGGCCCTCAATTCCATATCCTTTAGCTTGTTTTTGAGTGTGTTTCTATGTCTAATGGCTCTATTATTGTCAATGCAGGAATTTTTAGGCAAAAAGGAGTTTGGGAGGCAAAAATTAGCAAAAAGTGAGATTTGATAGAAAAGTGGGCAGAAATTATGAAACGTTTGTGCAGCACATCCAACTTTGGAGAGCCATTTCTCCTTTCTCAGATTGAACCACATTTCTAATTATATATATTCGGAAAGCCCCGGGAGTCTAGTTTCCAGCAGCTTTTACGGATTGCGATTCCGAGTTGTCTAGATGAAGTTATGGCCATTTTAGTAACTGTTGCGCGGATGTCCACCGGAACTGCACGGGTAACTGCACGAGTAACCTACCCATGCACTACCCGTGCAATACCAGTTTTTTACCCGTGCTATACCCGTGCACTGCACCTTCCAGCACCAAAAATGATGGGTTTTAAGCAATTTTTAGAGGGGTAATGATGCATTTTCATGCCCAGATCATGCCCTAACCTCCCAAGCATATAAATACACCATTTTCTTAAAAACACTGTTTTTACACACATCAAATCTTCCACCCTCTTACAAGAACGAAATTTCTCCCATTTCTAAACCCTTACCACTAACCTAGATTTAGGAATCATTCCTCACCAAATCTAACCATCATCCTCATCAATTTCTACTCAAGTACACATAGGAGATTGGATTCAAGCTTGAAGGAAGGAGAATGTCTACATGAGTCTTCTCTATCTCTCTTCTCCTATTTATTTGCATGTGTTTGTCATGAGTAGTTAATTATCCCACTAAGGGATTGATGTCAAACAATTTGTGGATATGGGGTCTTGTAATGAACTCTAATTTTTATATTTCTAATCTATCAAATATGTTTTATTCATTGTTTTAATTGGTTTCAAGAACAATTGGTTTGGATTGTACATGACTCTCCTTGCTAGTTGTTTTTAGGAATTATTTGAGTAGGGAGTTGAGTATTGATCGGTCTATTTCTATACATATTTTAGGTCTCCATTTCCTATTATTTGTGCTTTGTTCTTGGGTGAAATTAGGTATTTTATGTGTTTGTTGAGCATTTATAGGTCACATTCCATGGAAGAGGTGTTAGAAGTTATTTTGAAGAAAAGGAGCAAAAAGCTGAATTTCGGTCAGTGCAGATCACCTGGATTACGGGCCCCATATCTCTCTCCTCGGTTTGATTGTGTGTCCTACCACCTATGGATGGAAAGCCCTGGAAGTCTAGTTTCTGGCCCACTTTTCGGATCGCAATTCCAATATTCCTAGAAGAAGTTATGCCCAATTTAGTAACCGAAGGTCAAGCTGGAGAAGCTGACCGCGGGCCAGACCGCGATTCGTGCAATTTCCTACCTAGCAGTCTACGTGGCGGTACATATCAGTGTTAGGATTATGCTCAATAGCAAGAGTGTAATATTGTAATTGACAATCTTTTCATATAAATAAAGTGATTTCTGATTCTGCAAAATCTTATAGCATTTATAATTATAATTGTCAAGGTAAATAATCATAAGGTCAAAAGACTATGAGATATGAAGAATTGTTTGTACATCCGGATATGTATGAGGTAGACACAATTCTTTAGTTAGTCTTGAATAACGTTCACAACTTAAGTTAAATGCTGGGCACCTCTATCTTGATAAAGTTGTTGAATTCTTTTACTAGCTGTTAATAGCCAAAATTTGCTAAGGACCAAAGGGAAATTTTCCACCTCCCAGACCTGGTTCCATACCTGAGAGTTTCACCAGGAGACCTCTCAATCCAGAGCCAGGCTACTATACCATCCCAGAAACAAGGGCGGGCTCCGGAAACATCTGGTTTAGAGCCCGGACCCGAGAGCTTCCACCAGGAGACCTCTCTGTCCAGAGCCGAACTGCGATACCACCTCAGAAACAAGGACGGGCTCCGGAAACATCTGGGATAAAGCCCGGAACGATCAGATCTAGCCTGTATCACCAAAACTAGAAGCTTCCCGAAGTCGAGGTCACCTCGCAAGTGCTTCAGAGACTCATCTGCACCTCGATTGTCACAGAAGAATGTCCCTAAAAGGCCGCGAGGTCATTCGAAGCCACACCTAGCTTCGAAAAGGTCAAGGAAAGCCAGATTTGGCTCAAAGCTGGATGAAACTTCTCAGATATCAAGGTCGAAATACTAATCAACCTGCCTGGTTGATGCACCACACCATATCGTCATATCCAATGACCTCCATAAAGGATCATACTGATAGGATACGAGGAATGCATTGAATTATATCTAGAAACGTTATCTACATGCAGAACGAGTAATAAAATCCAAAAAAAGAAACAAACTGACCTCCACCACGATACTCTCAATTCAGGCGTCAATCCAAAAGTCAATGACACTAATACAAGAAATCCCGCCCGATAAGGAGGAGATTGAGAAAATCAAGGGAGAATCAGTCTATTGACCTACAAACTATGTATAAAGAGAAAAGAAAAGAAATGAAACAGAGGAGACTACTATTAGACAAGCATACGACTAACAATCGACCATTCCCCTGGGAGAGTTAAGAGAAAAGAGAGAAGAATCTTTGTATTTGTGTACCATGCATGTTCAATAAAAACATTCTTGTTTACTTGTCACTTTATAAATCACTGTAACACATATAACGAATTTTGGCCACCACCTACGTGGTAGTGGTCTCGAGGGCGTTAACTGAGATTTCTCATCCCGAGCAAAATTTCCGTTAACACTAGCATTTGAGTGGGATCAAATGAGTTATGATGAGTATAAAATCATCGAAAGGTTTTCAAGTAAAAGAATCTAGTGCACTGGGTGCATTGAACTGGATCACAATGAAATACTTTATCTAGAACCGTCACTAGATATAAGTCTTTTCATTATCAGGACAATCGGAGGGTCTATCTAAATCCTGAGATAAATGATGGACTTATGGTTGCAAGTGTTATCATTTGAGCTATCAATGAGTACGATTATATAGCATAGTCTATCCTCGATAGTTTAGTGGTATTCATTTGTTAATCGGTAGAGGACTTCATTTATAGATATGGACATCATGGCTCCATTTATTAAATGAGAGTATAATATCATCATATGGATGTTTTGAGGTATTGGATACTAAATCTCAACGTTGAGTTTTCAATAATGATTATTGAAGACATGGCTTCTGGACAAGTCAAAATATCCAAGTTCAAAATGTGGTCATATAAGGAAATATGGTAACTTGGAGAGCTATAGGCGGTCTATGAGCTCTTGGCGATTACTGATATTATTCACGAGGATACACCATATCCTATAAGATTGTCTAGGGTATGAATGAGAAACATCTCCTTATTCTATCTTTATTTAAGAGTTCAATTTTAGTTCTTTAGTGGAATGAGTTAAAATTAATAGATCGGACCTAAGTGAATCATTTGTTGATTGTGATTAGGTTATGTCTATTAAAGCTTAAATTTAGATAGCCCGCCAAGATCCACAATCCACACGTACTTGCATGGATCACTTGATATATTCTACCGGACAAATTTATGGGTCCATCTAGAATTGCATTTAATATATTAAGAATATAATATGTCTATTATTTATTTAATGGGCTGCACTATTATATTAATATATTAAAAGGAGACATGTAGGCTTGTTTCTTTTAGTAAGAATAAGTCTGGTTCACATGTGAGCTTTTATTTAAAGTCTAATGGATTAAATAAAATAAGAAAAATAATATTGGGCCCATATATACATGGTGTGGGCGGCAAGGCTAAATAAAATAGCCAAAGATATTATTTTATTTTATTGTTTTGATTAAATGGGAATTAATTAATTATTTAATTAATTAATAGTTTAAATCAAAATCTTTTCCTGATTAGTAAATTAAATACTATGTGTTGGATTAGGGTTAGAATTCTTTTAAGTGATAGGAGTCCTAATGTGGTAAGGATTAAGTCCACATACACTCCTTATTATACAAAGAATTCGGCCACCACTAGTCCTACAAGGGTTAGGATTCTTGAATTGATAGGAATTAGGGAAAAGGACAATTCCTTTTTAAGTAAGGAAATTAACCAACCCTAGATTTCCTATTCAATGAATTCGGCCAACCCTACTTGGTGAAGGAGAAAATTCGGCCAACCTATAAATATAAGGTTATGAATTTTCTGCCACAAAGAAGCAAAATAGAGAGAGATTTTTGTTTATTTTGAAAATAAAAAATCCTACTCTATACACATAGATTTTCAGCCAAGAGAGAAAAAGAAAATAAGTTCTCATTCGATAGTGCACTTACAAGCCTTTAACATCAAAAGGTTTTGTGCACACTTTCGATTTAGGGTTACGCGAGTTTCAATCAAATTGATTGTGAATTCAAAAGTGACCGGAACTATTTTTTTTAGGCTCTTGGTGTTTTACTATTGAAGATCAAGATCAGAAATTCCATACATCCATTCTAAGGTAAGCAATTCAAATAAAAAGGGAGACCACGCTCCTAGGTGATTCACGTACGTGCTAGGATTGAAGATCTTGCGGATTACCATCGACGTAAGTTAATCGGATCACGCGACAAGAGGTATTTAACTCTAACCGTATATTTGAGTTTAATTAATTAAAGGGTTAAGGTTCAAATCTTTAGAAAAATTTTAAACTATACGAAAATTATTTTTTCGCCTTCCGCTGCGGTTTTAAGCAATTTTTCCCTACCATTAGTACAGCACTGCGGTGCTGACCGCGGGCGACCTGCGGAGCGACCTAGGCAGCGGTTTTGACGTACTTTTGGCGGATTCCATTCCGAATTGGTCCAGAATTGTTCCAAAACTTCCCAAATCAAATTCTAATGATTTTAGAAGATCAAAACATGTTTGGGAAACTTCCTAAACTCAAATTAGGAGACAATTATCAAGAAAGGAAATCTAATTTAGGAAAGGATTCCAATTCCTTCTCTCATTCTACTTTCCTACTTTGTGAGTTTCCTACAACAAAGCAAATTGGGAGTTCACAAGGAATTATCACCTATAAATATCATGAGTTTCTTGAAGAAAAGGGTTCCGCTCGCCATCACTCCATCACCATACATCACCTCAAGAACCATCCATCCATTATAGAAGAAGACGAAGAAGAATTGGAGGAGCTCTTTGATGATCATCTCGGGTTTTCTCTACTCAATCTCTTTTCTTTTCTTTTTCTATCATGTGTAACTAATCCCATAACTAGGGAATCAATGTGAACCTTTTGTGAATGCTCATATATGGATTAATTATTATTTCATCAATTCAATTCTTGATTTATTCATTGTTCTTAATTGCTTAATCCTCATTAGTTTTAATATTTATTCACACCATATACCAAGGGTGGATGATTATTTGGCATGATTTTAGGGTTAAGACTATTTGAGAATTAGGGTTAGATTATAGACCAAACCTAATCTTGATTAATGCTCTTTTGAATGAATGAATTCTATCTTTAGCATAGGCCAAGCAAAGTATAGAATTTGGTTCTTAATTCTTGCGCTTAAAGGGTTTCCGATCACTGTTCACACCATAGACCAAAGGTGAATAGTGGTTGGGAGCACGTGACTCATCCCATGACCATACGGTAATAGTCACATTAAAGACAAAGAATGAACCCTAGAATTGATTGAATCTTGTTTACAAATTAATTCCATACATTGAGTGTTCATAATTGGGGATCATTGATGACCTAGTATTTTCTATCTCTTGATCACAACCATATTCTCATTAATTGTTTTCTTAGCTTAATTTAATTTAGTTTTAGTTTAATTAAATCATCAACAAATCTTTGGTTACTTTAATTTAACTTTAATTAGAATTAGTTTTAATTAATAAATCTATTTTCCTCGTGGGAACGATCCTTACTTGTCACTGTGCTAATCTTCACGATTCGTGCATTTGCGAGTGAGTATATTATAACACGATTTTACACATCAAGTTTTTGGCGCCGCTGCTGGGGAATAGTTGAATTTATTGGTTAATTCTAGTTTTAGTTTTAGTTAATAGATTTAGTCTAGTTTAGGTAGTCGTGTGATTAATTTTTAGATTTTTAAGTTTTTATTTAAAAATTTTTTTTTTCTTTCTTTTCGAAGTTTACTGTGTGTCTGTCTTTTGTTTCAGGTTTCAACGGTGAATGCAAGGTAGAAGATCACTGCAAGGAGAATTACTTCCGTTGAACGAAAACATTCATCGTATTGGACAAAGAGTAATGGCATACGATGTAAATTGCAACATTCAACAAGTTCCAGATCCACTTGCGTTACCTATCAAAACCATGAAGGATTATAGCAGACCTGATATTGACAATCATCCTTTGTGCAGCGCACTAGATGAGGCAGAAAGAAACTATGAGCTTAAAAGTTTCCACTACATTTTGCTACCCGCTTTCCATGGGCTACCAAATGAAGATGTGCTTAAATTTATTAGAGAATTTTATGCAGCAATTCAGGCTTTTCCAAGCAATAGGGTGACAGAAAACTAGCTGTGTATGAGGTGTATTCCACATGCTCTTAAGGAAAAGGCGAAGACATGGCTCGTGACTTTGCCTCCAGCCTCACTGACAACATGGGATGAGGTGGTAGAGAAACTTACTGACCAATTCTATTCTCCCCAGAAAACCAGTGAGATCAGATCCAAGATTACTAATTTCTTCCAAGGGGACCAAGAGACATTCTATGAAGCTTGAGAGCGTTACAAAATGCTTCTCTTTGATTGTCCTCAGCATGGATATCAAATACACCAACTGTGTCAATGGTTCTATGATGGACTAAATGACGTCTCAACAGTTTTGGTGAATAATGCATGTGGAGGATCCATGACTGACAAGACTCCGGAAGATTTACAGTCGATCTTTGAAAAACTCGCCAATAATTCTCATCAGAAGAGTTCTAGGAGAAGGAAAGGGATTTATGAAGTAGATGCTAATACCGAGAACTCAATGCAAATGTCACAAATGCAAAAGTCCATTGAATTACTTGTGAATCAGGTGGGACAAATGAGAGAAAATCGATACATGGGATGTGAGCAACCGGGGTATGATGCAGATGTTCAAATGGGAGGTCCTAGACCTAGTAACTTGGAAGAAGCACATGCCATGAACAACTACAATCAGGGTTGGAGAAATCCCAACTTCTCTTGGAGCAACAATCAGGGTCTTGGGAACCAATAGGGAAATAACAACCAGAGACAATATAATGCCGGTGCTCATAATTCTGAATATCAACCCAGGAATCCATCAATGGAGGAGACAATGAAAGAATTCATGCAAACCACTCAACATATGCTCAAGGAAACTCATCAAGACTTTAATGTGAGGTTTCAGAACATTGATGCTTCAATGAGGAAGATGGAACTGCAAATAGGGCAATTAGCTGAAGCTAATCAAAAGAGAGAACAAGGAAAATTCCCAAGCCATACTGAGCAAGCAAAGGCTATTACAGTTCTCTGGAATGGTAAGGCTTTATATAATGATAAACATGCTGAACTTTTTAATACTTTTATTAATGTTTCAGGTTTCTCCAAAGAGAACAATGCACCAGTAGAAGATGAAGAATTCAAGGTGGAAAAGTCCAAGGATACATAAAAAATTCACAAATCTCCAAATCCTTATGTACCTCCAGTTCCTTTTCCAGCCAAAGTTTAAAGGAACAAGCTCAACCAATCATTCAAGGAGATCTACAACATATTGTCAAAGGACAATGTTAGTTTGCAAACCATGGAAGTAATCCAGAAGATGCCAGCATATGCAAAGTATTTCAAGGAGCTAAATTCAAGAAATAGGAAAACTGATTCTCATGAGACAGTGCTAGTTCCACATGAGGTAAGTGCAGTACTCCATGAAAATACACTTTAAGCGTGTGTTTACAACCTAGAGGGGGGGGGGGGGGGGGGGGGGGGTGAATGGGTTGTTAATAGATTATTACCAACTTTTTCGATTAGTCAATATTAAACAAATAACCCAATTAAATCAAACATACAAAATCAAGTGTAAAGTGCGGAATAATAAATAACACTTGATTTTTACGTGGAAACCCTTAAACAAAGGGAAAAAACACGGGCTATCCTTCTAGCCACACACGATCCTCAAATCCACTATATGAGTAAAAATTTACACCCTCAAGTGATACTCGGACTCTCACTCTAGATAACCTCAGGCTATGGACACTACCACTCGCCACTCTTGGTTCAATCTCTAGTGATATCCACTGATACACTACTCTTGGCGTGAGCACCTCCTACTCTACCCGCAGGCCTTTTACAATGGATTCTTGACCGATGCTTGCCAACCACAACTTGGTTGCAAGACTTCAATGCTTGTGCAACTTCACCCCGAAGCCACAAGACTTTGACTCAATGAAGAGTATAGGGTCTAAGTAAACAATCAATGAATGCTCAACACAATATATGTTAGACCAAACATACAATGCTTAATTAGATGTAGATAATGCAATACAACATCATAGTTATCAAATAATGCCTACATGTACACACATGAGGTCTCAATTAGTTGTAGAGAAATTCTAACAACCTAATTGTCAATTAAATTCACATAAACATTCATAAACTTGACTAGATGTACAAAGACAACCTAATCATCAATTAAGCATACATGAATATTTATGGATTAGCTATTTATGCATATATGACCTAATAATGCAAGCTATCACAAACAAACACAATCAAATATTCATGAACATTAACTAGTTGATTAAAACACAATTTCTCAACCTAGTTATCAATTAATCACACATGAATATTTATGACCTAGCTTTTAGGCAAAAATGGCCTAATCAATCAAGCTATCAAAATACAAACCCAATCATGTTATCAAGACTCATAAATATGCAATAATAGAGTCAAGGTATTTAATCATGCAATAAATACCTAATCTAGAGTAAGAAGAACAATAAATGATATTCAAAGAAGTTCTTGCTTACCTAGTCATGAAACAATGAAGACCCATGTTCAAATGATGTTGAATGATGCAAGATGGAGATGGGTTTTGGGTTTGGAGAGTCAAAGATGCTTTCTTGAAGCTTTCTCTCTCTAGGAGCTCTAACCTCTCTCTAAAAATGATTTTGTGAGCTCTTGGTCGGCCAAGAAGAGAAGAGGAAGAATATATATGAAGCCCTAGTTAAAACTACATCGTTTTGAACTTGGGAAACTGAATCCCGTCAAAACCGCTTGCTAGACCGCGGCACAGGTAAGTGTCCAGACCGCGGTACATACAGCAGTGCACCATCTGGACAATACCGCGATTGGGACCGCTGTTCGTGCAAGTGCACAGGTCGCGGTCCATGTCGCGCATGACGCACTAGAGAATACCGCTCCGTGCGCCGCGGTGCAAGCAGAGCCTGCCGAGCGGTCTAGGCAACCGCTGTGCGTGCAAGTGCACAGGTCGCGGTCCACGTCGCGCATGACGCACTGGAGAATACCGCTCCATGCGCCGCGGTGCAGGCAGAGCCTGCCGAGCGGTCTAGGCCGCGCTAAAGGGAAAAATCCCTTTTTAACACTCAAGACAAAAGTCTATCTTACATGAATGTTGTGCAAGTATGAAGTGAGTGAGATGCACACAATGAAGCACAATTAACATGTCAAACATGTTATCAAATGAGATACAATGCAAGATATGATATCTAATGTAAGCTAGTGAGTGTTTTTGAAAAGGATGCACACACATATAAACAATAAGGAACACAAATGCAAGATAAACAAAACATGCATGAAGTGTGTGTGTGCACCTAAACTCTTCAAGAGACAAAGTCAAGTGAGTATACCTTTTGCTCTTGAAGTTATGGAGATGCTTGGAAGCTTGCCAATACGGACCTAAGCTACCCATTACACAATTATCCCCAATGTGGTGGTTTGTCATGAAATAAGCCAATCATAAAATCGAGGTCCTTATACTCCAAAAAAGATTGCCTCCGAAACTCAAAGATCCTGGAAGTTTCAATATCACTATCACAGTGGGAAAAACACGAAAGGAGAGAGCCACACTGGATATAGGGGCAAACATTAATTTGATGCCCTATGCCGTGTATAAGGAGATGTGGTTGAGTGACCTTAAACCAATCAATGTGGAGCTTACTTACCGATCGATATATATGGTATCCTCGTGGAATTGTGGAAGATGTTCTGGTCCAGGTTGGCAAGCACATTATACCTGCAGATTTTATCGTATTGGATATGGAAGAAGAAGGCACTAGTGCAAAGGACTTACCTATTTTGCTTGGAAGACCGTTCATGTCAACCGCAAAGGCTATCATCGATGTGCATAATGGCAAGGTGTCCATGACAGTATTTGATGAGACAATCGATGTAGATGTTTTTGAATCCATGCGGCATCCTGTAGGTGCTCTTGATTATTTCAATGTGCAAGTGGTAGATCCAGGAGTTTGTCCAGAATCAACTCCTACTCTCATAGAAATTCAAGATGGCAAAAGAAGCAAGATCTCACCTCTCGAACATGATCGTTCAAGTTATGAGAACATGATTGAGCAACTGAAAGAAGACAAACAGATGGTTGTCACTCTCAATTCCGACTTGACAACAAAGATCAATGAGCTATTGGAAGAAAAAGAGTCTTCGTTGAGGAAGTCTGCTGAACTTTCCCAAGAATTAGAAGAGCTCAAAGATGAGTTTGCTCAACGGATGAAGCTAATGAAGGCCGAGATCGAACAAAGGGATAAAGCCTTAGAGATCATGAAGAATAAGGAACTTGAAAGCATTGCCAAGCTTGCAAAAGCCGAGCAAGAGATCAAGTCATTGACTACCGAAGTGATGAAGCTAACATCAGAAGTTAAGATCAATAAGGTGATTAAAGACGAGTCGAGTAATTTCATTACCCAGAAGGTGTATCCACTTCCGAAAAGAAGAAATAGAAGGAAGCGAGCTCTACCAATGAATCACAACCACCAGGAAGATAATTTTCATAGATTTGTTCCCGTTTGTCACTTTTGCAATAAAAAGGGGTTACATTCGACCAAGGTGCTATGAGTATCTCAAACAATGCAAACATGGGAGTAATCAGGTAAGGCAAGTATGGATCCAAAAAGACAAGCTCGGAGAAATTGAGCGTGGTGGAATTATTTGGTTGAAGAAGAATGGTGATGAGTACGTAATTGTTACTTCACCACAGGTAGAGGATAGCTCGAGGATAGTGAAATCAATTAAGCTTCAAGAGCCATAGTGCTCTCATGCGTCTTGCCTAGACGTTAAATAAAGCGCTTGGTGGGAGGCAACCCACCTAGGTATAATTTTCTTTTCTTTTGTTTGAATTTTTTTTTAATTTTGAGTCATAAATTAGTGTAAGTCTCGAACACCATTTAGCTAGAATTTAGCATTGTTTTATTTTATTTTCCAACTTCATTGAAAGATGATGTTAATTTAGGTTTGGGGGTGTTGAAAATTTTAGATTTGATAAATAGAACAGATGCTTTTTAATATGTCATGTCTGAGTTGGGCAGATCAGGTCTGAAAGCTGAAATTATACATTCTGGAGTACACCGCTGCAGGTACCGCTTCCTAGGCATCAGGTATGCACCGCGGTTTTTGTATAGCATGTACATACTGGACTAGATCGAGGCATGTATCGCTCCTTATGCACCCTGCTTACACCGCGGTATAGGAAGCATGACAATTCTGGAGTTTAAAGTTGGGTAGTCCGCGTCACGGGCACCCTGTCCGAACCGCGGTCTTCAAAGCATGTACCCACTGGAAAACATCGCTTGGTGTGCCGCTCTACAAGCACATGTATACACCACGGCCCATTAAATGAAACGGTACGTTTTGCAGGTTTAGGTACGCAGCTTTATGTAGTACCGCTGCATAGACCGCGACCTAGGTAAATGACCCGGACCGCGGTAAGGCACAAATTTGTGTCCCTATTTAAGAAACAGCAGGTACGCAATTCTCTTCTCATTATCTCTTCTCACTCTTCTCCCAATTTCCATTCTTCTTGTTTAAGCTAAGGTATGATTCTCTTTCTATTTTCAAATTTCATGTTTATGTTATGTGTTGGTTTGCCGAATCTTTCCCTATATGTGTTTCCCCATTTGTCTTGCACTTCAATTTCAACATTGAGGACAATGTTGGGTTTAGTCTTGGGGGTGTGAATTCGTGTTTATTTTATTTTTTTTGTGTTTAACCATTTGTTGAAATATGTGAAAAAAAAGTGACCTGTTTTGAAAATTTTTTAGGCAAAAGTTTTGTTAAAACTGTATTCATTGGTGAGGAAATAAATTTTTTTGTCAACTTTGGGTTCATCATTTTTTCAATACGAATCCAACGGTATAAAGAACGTAAATTTCTGGATAGTGGTTTAAAAGTTATGATTGTTTCTTCGACCAAAGGTCATGGGCGATGCCCTGTTTTTAAAATTCTGCACCTGAATGTTTTTTGTTGTCTGTTTTCTCAGTTTTACAATTCGAATTTTTAGATTTTTTGAAAATGAAAAATGTATTTTGAGAGATATGCATTACAAATCAGACATACGTCAATTTCAAAAGTCACCAGTTTTTAAATTTTTGTCCTCCACTTTGAGATGATTCTTTTGTGTGCTTTAAGAGCCGTAATATATGCTTTATTCACTAAGTTTAGACTAACGTCTTGCCACTTAGAGTATTGCATTGCATTTTTCAAAATTTATGACATGTGATGAGAAGGTTTTTGCCGTCAGAAAACCGTCTGTCAAAACAATTTATAAAACCTATGCGATGTGTTCACAAGTATAAATACAAGTAAAGCAGTAAGCACGGGTGTCGTCCACTAAGATCGGGGTAGCGGTGATAAGATTAGGATTAATATAACTAGCAAGCATAAAAGTAAAGTGATAGTGAATAAAGATACAATATAAACTAAACTATGAAAGCAAATAAATGGGATGACAATGGAGGGATGAATGAATGATGATGGAACTATGGAGTTGATGGACTCGTAAGTGAATATTGGGGCAATTGCAACAAACTCTCAATTAAGTACGTTTTGACAAATGTAACCAACCTAGGGTGTATAGTGTTGGTATATATCTTTAGCAAGAGGTCAACCTAGGATGTATAGCGAAGACCTCATACTAGCGATTAATCCCTCTTAAGCAACCAACAGTGGCTAGTTACTCAATTGGGACTTGTTCCATGAATGCTCATCTATCTAGCTATGACTCAACCTATTACTAATGTAGCCATCCTAGGATGTATAGTGATGGCTTCCAATTCCCTCACAAGTGGCCGACCTAGGATGTATAGTGAAGGCCACCCGTTTGAGATTGGATGAGGCTTTAGGTTATCAACCGAATTCTACTCGAAGGTTAGTTCTTGTAGAATCACTAAAGTAGCCAACCTAGGGTGCATAGTGGAGGCTTCTAATTCTCTCACAAGTGGCTAACCTAGGATGTATAGTGCAAGCCACTAATTCGAGATTAGATTAAGAGCATGGTTATAGAGCCGGATTTCCGAAAATCCTTCCATTCAATGGAGCATTAGACAACCTAATTGTCTACTCAAGTAATCCAAATCAACATGCAAAGAGGGTGTATCCAAGCAAATCAATAATGGAAATCAATACAAGCAATCGAATGAAATATAGAGATAGAATAAATATAACATATAGAGTTTATTTACAAAGCCCAAAATATCCATCAAACAAATAACATCAACCCCATAGTGGGGTATTTTAGCTACTCATGTTCTATTACAAACAAATAAACTAAGAGAGAGTGTAGAGAGAACCCTTGAAGATTGATCTCCTTCCTTGAAGCTTGAATCCAAGTCTCCTAGTTGCCTTTGATTGAGTAGAGATGGTTTGGATGATAGGGAGATGTGTTTCTAGCTAAAAATACAAGTGTTGGGAGGTATGGTGATCATGGTTCGTTCCCATCCTTTTCTATTTATAGAGGATGGAAAAATAGGTCACTTAAGCTTGAAACCAGAAGCTGTCGCGCTCGGAGTACGGGTGGAGTGCGGGTGATTTACCCGCACTGTACCCGCACTGTATGGGTTGTCTGCAACTTCAGTTTTCGGATCAGGGCATTAGTGCGGGTGGAGTGCGGTTGAATTACCCGCACTTGACCCGCACTTGGAATCGCACTGTGATCGCATTTGAATTGTACTTCCCTGTCAGGTGCAAAATCTACCTTCTGTTCTTGGTGCAAGTGCGGGTGGAGTGCGGTTTGGTGACCCACACAGTACCCGCACTCTAATGTTAGGTACAATTCTGCTCTTCTGTTCTTGGTGCAAGTGCGGGTGGAGTACGGTTTGATGACCCGCACAGTACCCGCACTTTAACGTCATGTGCAATTCTGCTCTTCTGTTCTTGGTGCAAGTGCGGGTGGAGTGCGGTTTGATGACCCGCACAGTACCCGCACTCTAAAGTCAGGTGCAATTCTGCTCTTCTGTTCTTGGTGCAAGTGCGGGTGGAGTGCGGTTGGATGACCCGCACTATACCCGCACTTTATCTCTTTACTGCATCCTGTCCCGGCTATGAACATGAGTGCGGCTGGAGTGCGGTCGGAGTGCGGTTGCGACCCGTATGGACCCGCACCGGACCCGCACTGTAGAGCTATTTGTACTCTTTTGCCTTTACTTTCGCCCTTTTTCTGCCGGAATCACCGCAACAAGCTTCCAAACCCAGAATTACATCTATTGCCTGCAATTAGCACTAATCAGACTATTAGACATAAAATATATAGAAAATACACACAAGAACGAGACAAAGGAATAGGAATGAGGGCCGAAATATACAACAATATATGCACAATCAACATGCTCTTGATATAATGGTGGATAGGATGTTTAGTTGAATTGCCATGATTAATAGTGGAGACTACCCTTGTGAGTTCACTAAGCCAAAAAGCGTTACATAAATATCATTATAGAGGGTTCTTTTGTTTCTACTCCTAAACACTCATTAGGTTCTTAGCATTAGAAATTGATCTCAATAGGTTGTGCATTGGATATTAAAGAACATTCATCATAAAAAGATATCACATATGGACTTTACTCTTGTTTTGGTTGAACCATTGGAAATGATGTAGGCAATGTGTGCTTGAACTACTTAAAAGACCTTAAATATTTCCTACCTTTATATGTGTGTGCTCTATAGCCAATTTTGAAGCCAAACACTATAAGCCTTTTTCTTTCATCACCCACATTAACTTAACCCCAATGAGCCATAATTTAGCCGTACCTTATAGCTTGGGATCATATTGAGGTGATGAAGATGATTGAAGAGAGTTCGAAATGGGTGACTTGTGAAGTGCATGTACCAAGGAAAAAGCAAGAAGATCAAATGCAAAGAAGGTTTTTGAAGAATTATGTAATTGATGTAAAATTCTCATCTTAAAAAAAAAGAGAAAGATAAATGAATGAGATGATGAATCAAATGAAAGTGAAAAAGAATAGAGTCTTACAATGAAGCGATATGAAATCAAAGTCAACTCAAGAAGGAAGATGAACAAAAATTGTTCAAGAAGCCTAGATGCAAGTGGAATGAAGAATTCAAAGAAATTTAGCCAAGTATGAAGATTGCCGAAGAATTTCTCGATATGATCCTAGGTTTGTTTGCTATCCTTTTCCCGTTCTTTCTTAACCTACACCCAAATGGCCCGGTTACCACCAAAGAAAAGACCTAATTGATCTTTTTGGAATGCTAGCTCGAGAGTAAAGGTAAACATATGCTCTATCTTGTTCTTAATATCTGATTCCGTTCATGAGATCCTTTGTATAAAAATCAAACGTTCTTTCTATTATATATTCATATGGGTTTATATTTTGAAATTTCTTATGCATAACTTCATTCGCATATGCTTGATGAGTGTATTTGCCTAGGTTCTGTGCGAATTAAAGAGTGACATCTTGTGAGAATTAGAGTCGAGGCGAATTATATCTATGGCGTTTGATGAATGTGTTTTTGAAGCTAGAGTGTCTTGAGTATGTGCTTTTCATTAAAACCAAGCATGCATTCAAATTTGTGGCATAATTTTAGTCTTTATTCAGTGGCTCTAGCATGCATTGGCTTTGAATGGTACATGTGAGTTTGCATCCTGATTATTTGGTTTTTCGCAAAAATTTATGTTTGTGGGTAATAGCTGTAAACCCTCAGGAGACAAAACTCCTCCTACTAGGGACACCTAGAGGTTTAAAGGCTTGTAGCATACGTTCAATGCCATCGTGTTCCCTACGAAAGTGGCTTAGTTTATTTTTATTTTATTTTTAGATTTTTGTTTGTTTTTAGTTTTTGTTTTTATTCTAGTTTTGCTCGAGGACTAGCAAAAGATAGGTTTGGGGGTATTTGATCTGTCTATTTCTATACATATTTTAGGTCCCCATTTCCTATTATTTGTGCTTTGTTCTTAGGTGAAATTAGGTATTTTATGTGTTTGTTGAGCATTTATAGGTCACATTCCATGGAAGAGGTGTTAGAAGTTATTTTGAAGAAAAGGAGCAGAAAGCTGAATTTCTGCCAGTGCAGATCACCTAGATTGCGGGCCCCATGTCTCTCTCCTCAGTTTGAATTGTGTGTCCTACCACCTATGGATGGAAAGCCCTGGAAGTCTAGTTTCCGGCGCACTTTTCGGATCACAATTATGATATTCCTAGAAGAGGTTATGCCCAATTTAGTAACCGAAGGTTGAGCTGGAGAAGCTGACCGCGGGCCAGACCGCGATTCGTGCAATTTCCTACCTAGCAGTCTACGTGGCGGTACATATCAGTACAGCACTGTGGTGCTGACCGCAGGTGACCTACGGAGCGACCTAGGCAGCGGTTTTGACGTACTTTTGGCAGATTCCATTCCGAATTGGTCCAGAATTGTTCCAAAACTTCCCAAATCATATTCTAATGATTTTAGAAGATCAAAACATGTTTGGCAAACTTCCTAAACTCAGATTAGGAGACAATTATCAAGAAATGAAATCTAATTTAGGAAAGGATTCCAATTCCTTCTCTCATTCTACTTTCCTACTTTGTGAGTTTCCTACAACAAAGCAAATTGGGAGTTCACAAGGAATTATCACCTATAAATATCATGAGTTTCTTGAAGAAAAGGGTTCCGCTCGCCATCACTCCATCACCACACATCACCTCAAGAACCATCCATCCATTATAGAAGAAGACGAAGAAGAATTGGAGGAGCTCTTTGATGATCATCTCGGGTTTTCTCTACTCAATCTCTTTTCTTTTCTTTTTCTATCATGTGTAACTAATCCCATAACTAGGGAATTAATGTGAACATTTTGTGAATGCTCATATATGGATTAATTATTATTTTATCAATTCAATTCTTGATTTATTCATTGTTCTTAATTGCTTAATCCTCATTAGTTTTAATATTTATTCACACCATAGACCAAGGGTGGATGATTATTTGGCATGATTTTAGGGTTAAGACTATCTGACAATTAGGGTTAGAGTATAGACCAAACCTAATCTTGATTAATGCTCTTTTGAATGAATGAGTTCTATCTTTAGCATAGGCCAAGCAAAGTATAGAATTTGGTTCTTAATTCTTGCGCTTAAAGGGTTTCCGATCACTGTTCACACCATAGACCAAAGGTGAATAGTGGTTGGGAGCACGTGACTCATCCCATGACCATACGGTAATAGTCACATTAAAGACAAAGAATGAACCCTAGAATTGATTGAATCTTGTTTACAAATTAATTCCATACATTGAGTGTTCATAATTGGGGATCATTGATGACCTAGTATTTTCTATCTCTTGATCACAACCATATTCTCATTAATTGTTTTCTTAGCTTAATTTAATTTAGTTTTAGTTTAATTAAATCATCAACAAATCTTTGGTTACTTTAATTTAACTTTAATTAGAATTAGTTTTAATTAATAAATCTCTTTTCCTCGTGGGAACTATCCTTACTTGTCACTGTGCTAATCTTCACGATTCGTGCACTTGCGAGTGAGTATATTATAACATGATTTTACACATCAAGTATAAATGATTCTTGTTTCTCTTAAGCTCACTTGAATGAAGGATTAAACAAGAGTACATGACTCAAGTAAAATTTGGACATATTATCTCAATTTCTATCTAACCTCAAATGGGTAATCAATCCTATACATGATTTGATAGGTTGTTTGTGAGAGATTAAGCATCAACACCATACATGATGGGTTGGTGAATTTAAACTAAGAGATTAGTCCCTTATTTGATAGATGCTCATTCATTGCACAACCAATTGTGAGTGGCCAATACTATACATGATGGGTTGGACACTCATATGTGGTATACAACCAATCCTATACATCCTAGGTTGGTTACATTAGTTTAATGATCATTATTCTGAGTTCATGATTTACCTACTATTCACTTGTTGATCCATCAATTCCTTAGTCATCACTATCATATATTAATACTAATTGCATGTTAGATTAATTAGCCTAATTGTAGTTGCATTTTAGTTTTTAACCTTTTCAAATCAACCATTGATATTTACATGCTTTGTTTTACTTTAATAGTAGTTAGCTAGTTTTAGCCATTTAAATTCCCTTTCCCTATGGACGATACCCTTACTTGCCATTGCACTTGTTTTGTAAACATTTTGAGGCATTTAAGGTTTTTATAAATTACTTTTGACGAGCATTTTCTAACGACAAAAACGCTCTCGTCAGAAAACTGTCTTTTGGACATGCCCGATTGAGGTCGGTGTAGTCGACGCACATACGCCATTTTCCCTTCGCCTTCGTGACCATGACCACGTTGGTCACTTGTGAATTCTCAATCTTTTAATCGAAAACTCGCGTGAACCCTAATTCGATCTTGTACATTAAGGCTTTTGATGTAAAAGCTTCTAATGTACTATCGCAAATAAAACGCTCCTTATTCTTCTTCACTATGGCCGAATTCTACACCCCTTTTTTGAGTTGGAAGTTTTTGTTTATTCAAAAGCAAGAGAATGAAAATTCTTTCTTTCAAAAAACAAATTTTTTTTTAACTCACATTATTAATTCCGAATTTAATAATATATATATATATATTATTATTATATAGGGTGGCCAAAATTCTCACTCAAGTAGGATTTCTACCTTGTAGTCAAATCCTCACACAAGTAGGATTACTTCTTCCCCAAGTTTCCTATCAATTTTTAACCATATTCCAACTCATGAGTGTATTATCCAATAATAAATTATTGAATATTAAAATTGTGACTATATCAAAAACTTCCTAATTTGACTAGATAAATAAAAATATTTTATTTATCTACTTATCAAATATAGTCTTTGATATTTACCATACTACCAACAATAGTATGACACTAAGAGTCATACTCCTAGTTATAAAAAGATTTTAACTTTTAATCAAACAATTAATTAATTAATTTCCATTTGATTAATTAATAAAATAAAACAATATATTAGACTAATTAATTAGCCTTGTCGTCCAAGTATATAATTGTCCAATATATAAATTTTCCATTTTATTAAATCCATTGGACTTTAATAAAAAGTCCACATATGAACTAGGCCCATTCTTACTATAAAAGAAACAAGTCCACATGCCTTAAATTTAATACATTAATATAATCTAGCAGCCCATTTAATTAAAATGTGCAAATTATATTCTTAATGTATTAATGGAATGTTAAACGCTCCCCATTAGGGCCACCCTAGGATTCCTACATCCTTGGCCGCCCATTCCAGGCCCTTTTGAAGAGTTACCACGTGTTTATCACACATGACCACACCTCTCCAAAACTTTGGATTCCGAAATCCAAAAATAATTCTAGATGGACCCAGAAATTGGTCCGGTAGAATATATCAAGTGATCCATGCAAGTTCGTGCGGATTGAGGATCTTGGCGGGCTATCTAATTTAAGCTTCAATAGACATAACCTAATCACAATCAACAAATGATTCACTTAGGTCCAATCTATTAATTTTAGCTCATTCCACTAAAGAGCTAAAATTGAACTCTTAAATAAAGATAGAATAAGATAATATTTCTCATTTGTACCCTAGACAATCTGATTGGAGATAGTGTATCCTCTTGAAGAATATCGTTAATCGTCAAGAGCTTATAGACCACCTACAGCTCTCCTAGTTACCATATTTACTCATATGACCACATTTTGAACTTGGATATTTTGACTTGTCCAGAAGCCATGTTTCAATAGACATTATTGAAAACTTAACGTTAAGATTTAATATCCAATACCTCAAAATATCCATATGATGATATTCTATTCACATTTAATAAAAGGAGCCATGATGTCCATATCTATAAATGAAGTCATCTATCGATTAACAAATGAATACCACCAAACTATTGAGGATAGACTATGCTATGTAATCGTACTCATTGATAGCTCAAATGACAACACTTGTAACCATAAGTCCATCATTTATCTCAGGATTGAGATAGACTCTGCTATTTTCCTCAAGTGAAAACTTTTAGCCACAAACGGTTCTAGATAAAGTATGTCACTGTGATCCTATTCAATGCACTTAGTGCACTGGATTCTTTTGCCCAAAGACACTACACTTTGATGATCTTAGACTCATCATAACACCTTTGATCCCACTCAAATGCTAGCAAAAGAATCTACAACTTTAACAAGGTAAAGGCGCCCAACCTTTATCTTAAGTTATGAATATTATTCAAGACTAACTGAAGAATTGTGTCTACCTCATACGTATCCAGATATACGAACAATGCTTCATTTCTCATAGTCTTTTGACCTTATGATTATTTACTTTTGACAATTATAATAATTAAACTATAAATGCTATAAGATTTGTTAAACTAGAAATCACTTTATTAATATGAAAAGATTGTCAAATACAACATTACACTCTTGCTATTGAGCATAATCCTAACAATCTCCCACTCACGCTATAGCAAGTGTGTCATATCTCTCATTCCCATATTCTCTAGGTGCTCATCAAAACTCTTCTCTGGTAGGGCCTTTGTGAAGGGATCCGCTAGATTCTCTGCTGACGCGATCTTAGTATCAAGTCACCCATATGCACAATTTCCTTTAGAAGATGATACTTTCTTTCAATGTGTTTCCCTCTCTTATGATTTCTTGGTTCTCTCGAATTAGCCACTACTCCACTGTTGTCACAGTAGATAGTGATCTGCTTATTCGTAGTAGGAACCACTTCCAAGCCAATCAAGAATTGGTAGAGCCAGACAGCCTCTTTAGTAGCTTCGTATGCGGCAATATACTTAGCTACGATGGTGGAATCAGCAATACAGGATTGCTTGATACTCCTCCATAGGACTGCCCCTCCTCCAAGACTAAACACAGATCCTGATGTGGATCTCCTAGAGTCAGAATCAGACTGGAAGTCAGAATCTATATACCCAACGGGAATTAAATCCTTTGTAGAGTATACAAGCATACGATCTCTCGTTCTCTTAAGATACTTGAAAATATGCTTGACTGTTGTCCAGTGATCAGGACCAGGTTTCGATTGAAACCTGCTAACTATGCCTACAACAAAATAAATATCTGGTTTAGTGCAAAGCATTGCATACATGAAACTTCCAACAGCTGAGGCATATGGAACCCTACTAATGAATTGCTCTTCATGCTTATTCTTTAGAACTTGTTCCTTAGAAAGTTTGATTCCATGTTTGAAAGGTAACATACCTTTCTTGGAATCTTGCATGGAGAACTTAGATAAGATTTTATCTATGTATGAAGCTTGTGATAATGCAATCATTCTATTCTTTCTATCCCTTATTACTTGGATACCAAGAATATAAGTTGCTTCTCCTAAGTCCTTCATATCAAATTATTTTGCTAACCATTCTTTTGCTGATGTCAATACACCTACATCATTTCTGATGAGTAGTATATCATCAACGTAAAGAACTAGGAAAACCAACTTATCGCCTTTAATCCTTTTGTATACATAGGTTTCTTCAAGGTTTTTGAATAAATCCAAAACTTTTCACGGCTTGATCGAACCTTATGTTCTAGGATTTGGATGCTTGCTTCAATCCATATATGGATCTTTGTAACTTGCATACCCTTTCCTCTTGGCCTTTTCAATGAATCCTTATGGTTGCATCATATAGATGCTTTCATCAAGACTTCTATTAAGGAAAGCTGTCTTCACGTCCATTTGCCAAATCTCTAGGTCTAGAGATGCCGTAATGGATAAGAGTATCCTAATGGATTTAAGCATGGCCACAGGAGAGAAGGTTTCCTCAAATCAACACCTTCTTTCTGTATGTAACCTTTAGCTACCAATCTAGCTTTAAAGGTTTCCACCTTTCCATCCATTCCTATCTTCCTCTAATCTACCCACTTGCACCCAATGGGTTTTATCCCTTTAGGCAGGTCCACAAGAGACCAGACTTATTTTTGAACATAGATTCAATTTCGAATTGCATTGCCTTTTGCCAATGGCGTCAATCAACATCTTCCATGGCTTCCTTGTATGCGTAGGGATCATCGTCATCCGGGAGATTCTGTACAGATTCTCCTAGACCGATGTATCTCTCAGGTTGTTTATTAACCCTCCCACTACGACGAGGTATGGTAGATTGTTGATCTTGTGTTGGTGCGGAAATTACAATTGGGCTTGGTTGTGAAACCTCTTGTGGAATTGTATCTCTTGAAAACTCATTTAGGACAATTCTACTTTTAGGCACAAAATTATTCATATAGTCCTCTTCCAGAAATTTAGCATTTGTCGAAACAAATACTTTAAGATCTGAAGGGCTATAGAAATAATATCCTTTGGTTCCCTTTGGATACCCTACAAATATGCATGTTTCTGAACGGGACTCCATCTTTTCTGGCTTTCCTTTTAACACGTGCACAGAACATCTAAATATCCTTAAGTGTTGTAAACTAGGCTTTCGCCCAGTCCACAACTCATGCGGTGTTTTAGGAACTGACTTAGATGGTACATTGTTTAGAATGTACATATCGGTTTGTAAAGCATATCCCCCAAAAGAATTAGGGAGCGTTGAATAACTCAACATATACCTAACCATATCCAAAAGAGTTCTATTTCTCATTTCTGCCACCCCATTTTGTTGAGGCGTACCTGGCGTAGAAAACTGAGAAATTATCCCATTATCAATTAGATATTGCTGAAACTCACCAGATAGATATTCTCCACCACGATCAGACCTCAAGATTTTTATGTGTTTCTCAAGCTGATTTTCTACTTCAGCTTTAAATGCTTTGAATATGTCAAAAGCATTCGACTTATGTCTCATGAGATACACATAGCCAAATCTTGAGTAATCATCCGTGAAAGTGATGAAGTACTCATATCCACCTCTAGCTTGAATGCTCATAGGTCCACACACATCAGTGTGTATCAATCCTAAACATTTAGTGGCTCTTGTGCCTTTGGTCGTGAATGATCTTTTGGTCATCTTACCTTCCAAACAAGATTCACAAGTTGGTAGATCATCAACATTTAAGTTTAAAGGTTCATCACTAATCAATCTTTTGATCCTATCAAGGTTAATATGACCTAGGCGCAAATGCCATAGGTAGGTTTCATATTTTGATAATTTTACTGTTTTATGATTAGGTTGCGTTGATTCCGTGTCTAACAAGTGAGAGATATTGCTATGCAAATAGAATAAACCGTTTTCCAATGTACCTTTGCAAACAAATTTGTTATTCCTACTAATAATAAAAGCTTTATTAAAAGTAACCGAATATCCAAATTTATTTAAACAAGAAACTGAAATTTAATTCCTTTTTAATTAAGGTACATAATAAACTTCTATTAAATCTAAATGCCTATAAGAATCTAAACTAACTATAATATCTCCCACTGTACTAGCTGACACTGACGCTCCGTTGCCTAAACACAAGTTGAATTCGTTCTCATTAAGCCTTCTCCTTTCCTTGATCCCCTGTAAAGAAAAAGAAACATGATTAGTGGCTCCGGAGTCTATGATCCAAGAATCCATAGAATCTACCAAAAAACATGTTTCAAGATAATTAATATTACCTAGTTCCTTCTTGTCCTGAGGCTTTGGGCAATTTCTTTTCCAATGTCCCTTTTCACCACAAAGGAAACACTTCCCTTTGATCTTGGTTACTTTCTTTGTCTCATTCTTAGTAGGTCCTAGTTGCTTTTTCTTCTGTTGTTTCTTGACCTTCTTACGGGTCTTAATAGTAGCAACTTTACCTACAGTATGAATCTCTTGACCTTGCTTTTCACAAGGATCTTTTCAGCACTTTGAACATCTTGCATCATGCCCCGCAAGGTGTATTTCTTATTGTTCAAGGTGTAGTCCAACTTGAACTGATCAAAGGAATCTGACAGTGAGTTGAAAATCATGTCAATTTTTGTCTCACCGTCTATCTCAGCACCATTGAGTTCAACAATGTTGAGATATGCTATGACCTTCATCATGTGATCTTTCACAGCCTATCCAAGTTTCATCCTAAGATTCATGAAAGCAGTCACTGCCTCTCTCTTAGTCGTCATGGACCTCATAGTAAACATTTCCTTTAGAGACATCATTATATTGGCAGCAAAACTCATTCCTTCATGTTGTTGTTGCAACATGTCGAAGATGGTGGCCATAATGTAACATTTGGCTATCTCATCTGAGGTCTCCCACTGCTTATACTCGTCTCTTTGCTGCTCAGTAGATTCATTAGTAAGAGCAGGTGGTTTAGGAGTTGTCAAAACAAACTTATGCTTTTCAGATTGCAACAATAGCCCAATTTTCCTTTTCCATGTGACATAATTATCACTAGTTAATGTATTATCTTTCAGGATGTTGATTAAGAATGGGGTCATGATTTCTGATTAAAACAAAAATTATATAAGTAAACAATCATGATAAAGTACTTTCGAATATTTATCTTGAATTAAATTAAGTAATTCAATCATAAAATTCAACTGTGATCCAACATCTGTAAATGTCATGCCTCATTTGGGAGTTCGCACTATTTACTAGTAAGACTAGGTCCCACCTAATTGATAACCTAACAACCATCGTTTTCAATTTTAGCCTTGCAGTTTTATTAACAAGAACTCTTAGGAGGATATTAATAAAATCACATTGAATGTGTTACCAAGTTTTCGACCTTCAATAAATTCCCTCACGAATATCCCTCATTTGGGAGTAGATATCGTTTGGGTTAATTGTCTAGTCTATCCTTGTAAAGAAGTATCTTGCTAAATTCCATTCATGAATACCCCTTAGGGGGTTATCACACGAAACATAAAGCTCAACTAAACTTGGAGGCCGTAGGTGTTCCATAACACCTTCTCCTACTCAATTATTTAAGGCGTGTGATCGACTTCCATAGAATGATTTACCAAGTTATCTAGATGCCAATTAGATACCAGTATCATTCAATACATGTTCATACCAAAAGAGATATATAAGTGGCACTCCTATTCTATATGTCATGTTATCAAACAATGACAAACATTGCAATATTTAGGAAAATATAAATAGCTACAATTTTGGTCCATCCAAGAAAAACAAGTAAATTACAATATTTGGAATACAAAAAAAAACATCTTTCTTGGCGAACAAGTCTTCATGCGTCCATCATTTACACACCCTTTGGCTACCTCCCATGGGCGTGCACACCCCACAACCCCATAAAGGGCTTCCATGCGCAGCCTATGGCTTCCATAGGGCTGCCGTGTGCAGCCCATGCCACAACAATTGTGGTCGCGTGCTCATTCGCATGCACGTTTGTTGCTACGGCTCGCACAGTCCCAAACTTGTTCCTGTTGTTTCCAATTCTTCAAACCTTCGAGTCTTCGATACTTGAATGTATTGCAGAAGAATTTTAAATAATAAAATACTGCAGTTTTTTTTAATACAATATTTTTCTGCAGTATTTTTATTACAATAGAAAAATAAATAAAAAACTTAGCTACTACCAAGAAGGAAATTATGGCGATGATAGGCCACCCTTCTTGTTACAATCCCAAAACAAAAAATACATTGAAATTCTAGGACCAAAATTGAGCAATAACAATCCACATATAAAACATATATATATATATCCATACATTCCAATGTAAATATATATGCTAATACCTAGAGTGCCATCTCTTTCTAAAACATGCATATATATATATATATATATATACAATAAAAAGAAAAAAGATTCACGTATTTATATATATATATATATAATTTAATCAAGGGTTCAACCAAGCTCTGATACCAATTGTAGGGGAAAACAGTTCAAAACGCGGCGGAAGCGAAAAACTTGGTTGATATATTTCAAAAATTTTCCTTTAAAAGAAAGAACTTTAACCCTTGATTAATTAACATATAATAAAAGTATCGTACCTTTTTCACGTGACGATTGATATTGCATCAATTTGAATCCGCTTGCTTTGAATTGAATCTGTAAGATCTTCCAATCCAATCACGAAGGTGAATCACCTAGGAGTGTGGGTTCCCTTTCTTTGAATTGTAAACCTAAGGATGGAAACAAAAATCTTTTTCTTTTTGTTAGTCACAATAATCCTCGTAGAGAAAATAAAGAACGTTTGGTCACTTGTGAATTCTCAATCTTTTAATCGAAAACTCACGTGAACCCTAATTCGATCTTATACATTAAGCCTTTTGATGTAAAAGCTTCTAATATACTATCGAAAATAAAAAGCTCCTTATTCTTCTTCTCTATGGCCGAATTCTACACCCATTTCCTGAGTTTGAAGTTTTTTTAATTCAAAAACAAGAGAATAAAAATTCTTTCTTTAAAAAAAAAATAAAAAACTTTTTTTTAACTGACATTATTAATTCCGAATTTAATAATATATATATATATATATATATATATAGGGTGACCAAAATTCTCACTCAAGTAGGATTTCTACCTTGCAGTCAAATCCTCACACAAGTAGGATTTCTACCCTGTAGTCAAATCCTCACACAAGTAGGATTACTTCTTCTCCAAGTCTCCTATCAACTTTGAGTTTTAACCCTATTCCAACTCAATAGTGTATTATCCAATAATAAATTATTGAATATTAAAATTGTGACTATATCAAAAACTTTCTAATTTGACTAGATAAATAAAATACTTTTATTTATCTACTTATCAAATATAGTCTTTGATATTTACCATACTACCAACAATAGTATGACACTAAGAGTCCTACTCCTAGTTATAAAAAGATTTTAACTTTTAATCAAACAAATTAATTAATTAATTAATTAATTTCCATTTGATTAATTAATAAAATAAAACAATATATTAGACTAATTAATTAGCCTTGCCGCCCAAGTATATGCTTGTGCAATATATATTTTTTTCCATTTTATTAAATCCATTGGAGTCTAATAAAAAGTCCACATGTGAACTAGACTCATTCTTACCATAAAAGAAAAAAGTCCACATGCCTTAAATTTAATACATTAATATAATCTAGCAGCACATTTAATTAAAATGTGCAAATTATATTCTTAATGTATTAATGGAATGCTAAACGCACCCCATTACGGCCACCCTAGGATTCCTACATCCTGGGCCACCCATTCCAGGCATTTTTGAAGAGTTACCACGTGTTTTGATCACACATGACCACACCTCTCCAAAACTTTGGATTCTGAAATCCAAAAACAATTCTAGATGGACCTAGAAATTGGTCCGGTAGAATATATCAAGTGATCCATACAAGTTCGTGCGGATTGAGGATCTTGGCGGGCTATCTAATTTAAGCTTCAATAGACATAACCTAATCACAATCAACAAATGATTCACTTAGGTCCAATCTATTAATTTTAGCTCATTCCACTAAAGAGCTAAAATTGAACTCTTAAATAAAGATAGAATAAGATAATATTTCTCATTCGTACCCTAGACAATCTTATTGGAGATACTGTATCCTCGTGAAGAATATCAGTAATCGCCAAAAGCTCATAGACCGCCTACAACTCTCCTAGTTACCATATTTACTCATATGACCACATTTTGAACTTGGATATTTTGACTTGTCCAGAAGCTATGTTTCAATAGACACTATTGAAAACTTAACGTTAAGATTTAATATCCAATACCTCAAAATATCCATATGATGATATTCTATTCACATTTAATAAAAGGAGCCATGATGTCCATATCTATAAATGAAGTCCTTTATCGATTAACAAATGAATACCACCAAACTATCGAGGATAGACTATACTATATAATCGTACTCATTGATAGCTCAAATGATAACACTTGTAACCATAAGTCCATCATTTATCTCAGGATTGAGATAGACTCTCTGATTGTCCTCAAGTGAAAACTTTTACCCACAAACGGTTCTGGATAAAGTATTTCACTGTGATCCTATTCAATGCACCTAGTGCACTAGATTCTTTTGCCCAAGGATACTACACTTTGATGATCTTAGACTCATCATAACACATTTGATCCCACTCAAATACTAGCAAAAGAATCTGTAACTTTAACAAGGTAAAGGCGCCCAACCTTTATCTTAAGTTGTGAATATTATTCAAGACTAACTGAAGAATTGTGTCTACCTCATACATATCCAGATGTATGAACAATTCTTCATTTCTCATAGTCTTTTGACCTTATGATTATTTACTTTTGACAATTATAATAATTAAATTATAAATGCTATAAGATTTGTTAAACTAGAAATCATTTTATTAATATGAAAAGATTGTCAAATACAACATTACACTCTTGCTATTGAGTATAATCCTAACACTACAGTCTTAGGAGGAGGCGAAACTCGTGGAGGGATTCGTCTTGCCGGATACCTCTGTTGCCTGAGCTGAGAAACGGGGAAGCGGTATGTTGATTTATTTGGAAGTTTGTTCTGATTCTTATGAGTTGGCTCAGGCTTGGGAGCTTCTTTTTTCTGGATCTTTGTCATTCTCATATCGTCATACTCCATCTTTACCTTGAGTTGTTCGTCAATTTCGACCTCCTCAAGAGCTGGGTCATAAGCTTCATGATAGGTTTCTGGAGGTCGCTTGGCAATGGATCAGAAACGCTTTCCCGCCCATAGGTTCCGCCTGAAGTTGGCGAGGGTCTCTTTCTCGGCGAAGACCCCCATCTGGATGACTTCCTTATGAAAGTGTTCCACGTATGACCGGAGTGTCTCACCTTGCTCTTGAATCATATACTGAAGATGTATGGGATCCTTCAGACGCGGTTTGACCCATTAGAACTATGAGCAGAAATCTATCGCCAACTTTGTAAAAGAATCGACGCTACCAGTGGGTAGCTTCCTGAACTAAGTTTTTACATATTCGATCAGGGTTGTAGGGAACATCTTGCATATAGCAGCCCTGGTGGTATTCTGAACTTCCATTTGCTGAACGAAGCTCTCCAGGTGACTCAAGGGGTCTTCTGTTCCAGAAAATTTATCTGTCGGCATTTTAAACTTCGGCGGGAGCTCTGCTTCCCGGATCCTTTTGGTGAAGGGAGCGTTCATCTCACTCAAAGGATCTTTCTTATCCTCCTTATTATTTCCCCTTTTTATTTGTTGGATCTTCTTTTGTTTCTTTGCCAACTGATCTCTCAGTCGCTTGTTCCCGGGTTTCTTTGAGTTGACCTCGGACTCTTCACTATCGGATCCCTCAGATGAACTAGCGACCTCCGCTCGGTCTTCTTTACGAGCGGGATCTGCCTGGGGGATTTGCTGGCTACCCTCTTCTTGAGCCCGGGCTTCTCTCCTTGAAACTGCAGGGCGATGAGCCTCTTGTTGCTCCCGGGTGAGAGCGTCCACTGCAGATTAAACTCGCCTGGGCTGGTAGTGCGATGGTCTTTCAGGAAATGGGGGCATAGGCCGGGTCCTATCACTTGCTGGCTTTGGAGGAGGAGGTCCTAGGAGATCAAAAATAGGTTGCCTGGCTCCGGGCCTGCTCTCCCTGAGTGTTGGGATTTACTGGTTGGACCACGATGCCCTCATCGATCAAGCGGAGGCGAACGTTTTCCACGAAGGCCGTCGCTTGTTGGTCGAGCACGGCCTGGCTTATCATAGGAAGGCCAATGGCCCGCGCAGTGGCTGACTGGATCCAAACTTGGCTGCGGTGCCCGGATTTTCTCCCCTTTCTTAGGGCCTTTCGCGTTGACGCATCCGAGGGTTGTTTCGAAGCCTCAGGCTATCCTTGGGAGGAGCGAAGCCTCATGATTCCTGTAAAACAGTGAAAATGTAAACTGTTGATTTGATTGACTAGGTGTGGGTCTTCCCACAGACGGTACTAGAAAGTGTTAACGAAAAATTTACTCGGGATGAGAAATCTCAGTTAACACCCTCGAGACCACTACCACGAAGGTGGTGGCCAGGGGTAGGTACTTTTGATGCCTACTTTGTTCGGACGGCGATGGATGTTAAAAACTAATGCTAACATGAGATAAAAGAGAATATAATGGCTTCATTATCATTCGCGTATAATGTACAAAAATCTCTCAAATACTCTCAATCTCTCTGGGGTACAGTAGGGTGGCAATCTCGTGCCTGTCGAAAAGTAGATAATCACGAAAGTCGTGTTCTGAAGACATAATTTAGGTCGGATTTTCCTTACCCTTTTATCTGTCTTATGCTTGGTCCCTTTATACACAGTCTAGATAGGTTAAATTTGCTATTCTCCCACCATAATTCTCTCAATCCCCTCCCTCCTTATCGGGCGAGATCTTTTATTTAAAAGTCATTGACTTTGGATTAATAACGGATTTGAGAATATCTTAGGCGGAGATAAGTTTGTTTCCTTTTTGGCTTCAATCACTTGCTCTACACGTATGCAGCATTTCAATATTCGTTGGAGTGTGGATATGATCCCACGTTCCTTCATGGCGTGATTCCTCATAGAGGTCGTCGAATATGGCGTTTACTATTTTGCAGAGCGAGGTAGATCCATGCCCTAGTCTTGGTACTAGGAGTTGGGTTTAACCTCTCTAGGTCCCTTGGAGCTTAAAAATGGCCCATGTAGGTGTTCTTCGGTGGTAGCGGGGCTCCAACGAGCTTCCTCTTATTTGTCTAGATAGGTCCGAATCTTCCCTCGGTGATGTGGAGCAATACTGTAATACGAGCTAGGTGCCTAATAGGTTCTCTATGAGCTTGGAGAGAATGGTAGGCTTCTGGGGAGGTTGCGAGGTAATCTTGACTTTGGGGAGCTAGGATCGTCATGCGTTTGGCAGTCCCTGAATTCTTGCACTTTGGTGTTAAGAGCTCGATCCGATCTTGTTAGGCTCCATCTCGGATGTTTCCAGAGCTCTACAACCTTTCCTCGCTTCTGCGGGGTGGCTCCCCAACTCGACCTCGGGATCCGCTGTTCCATGGTGGGTAATCTTGGGCCTGGATTCGAGCTAGGAGGGTGGAGAATTTTAGGTTGGTCCCTAGCCAATTTTGGCTATTAACATTAATATATGCACAAGTTATAAAATAAACAACGCAACAAGAATGAATTGAACTGTTCTTTTTATTTATTTCATAAATCCATTTACAAATTACATCTTTAAGGCATAAACCCCAACATCACATTCCACTAGAGAGCAACTCCCTAACTATAGCAATCCACATGCCACTAGGAAGATTTCCTTGCTTGCTATCTAGATCTTCACAATCCTAACCAAGACTTTCTCGCTCAATATCAAGCTTCACACTTCAAATGAGACTTCCTTGCTCAAGTTAAAGCTTCACACCTTAGCAAGAGACTTCCACCTTTTGGAAGGCAATGATCTAAGTGAAATGCAAACATGCAAACATGATGCAAAACACAAGCATATAAAGTATGTAGATCAAATACACTCTATGAAGAATTAGTATTGCACAAACCAAGCTTACAAGCAAATGTAACTAATTCTTATGAACATGTGATAAGAAATCTAGATTAGGCATTCAAAGATCATTCACAAAGATATCTAGAAACCTAAACATGTTAATCAAAGCTAGAATAACAAGTCTTCAACAAAAATCACAAAACTAGCTTTGCAATCAAGTGATCAAAACAACACTTGAATTCCTCAACATATTCAATCAAATAAGAACTAGATAGGAATAATAGAAATCACAATCAAAATATTCTAGTTGTAGAACATGTGACTAAAACCTAGAAATCAACAATCAAGAACAAAACACAAAGTTTTCTAGATTCAAATTCATGTTCTTCAAAATTAGCTAAAATGATATTCAATCAAAAAATACAAAAGCTAATTTCGAAACTCATCCAAAAAAGTTTAAAGTCATAATCAAAATCACTCTAAACATTTTTTTTAATCAAATAAGAAGATCCATCAAGTTGATCATACAAGAAAAATAGAAAGAAGATGATTCACTTACAAATGATGAACACATGTATGGAGATCAGATCACTACGAACAATATGGACATAATTTGACTTTGAACTGCTTGGGACTTGTTCCTCTCTTCAAGACCAACAATTTTAGAAAATCTAAAATCGGAGTTGATTTGAGAGAGATATCGCAAAAACAAAATTGGGCAAGTTGTGAAAATTTCTGCCAGAAATTTGAATATATATGGAGGGAAAATGATGTGGAGAGGAGAGAGATTCGAACAACAAATGAAGGGCTGCCGCCTCAGCATCCTATTGAGGTGCGTGGCCTCCACGGGGGCAGATGGCATCCCTTCCCATGGGGCCCACGTGCCTCCACGGGGAAGGGGTGAAAATGGCACTTTGCCATTCCTCTTCCCTCGCGCACCACACTTGTTCTTAGACAGTTCTCCGGCCTCCGTACTTCAAATTCGAATCTGTTTTTGGATTACAAACCATAACTCACTCATGGGCATGGGCATGGACATCAACAAAACTTTCACAAAAGATATGGAAATTGACTAGATACACAAGGATGAAAACCATGTACGATAAAGACATAAAAAGTTTCGTAACTTCCTACTCGGAACTTGAAAACAAATGAATGAGTAACCGAAACAACCAAAACTCAATAAGGAATAATATAAAAACAAATTCAAGTCTTATATCACAAAAACAAAAACAAACAAACACAATAACACACAAGTATGCCATTTCCTAGAGATAGTCCTAGAACATGCAATTTTAAAAAAGTTATCAAATTAAATCTAATGCATGTGCATACAATAATATGTGCTTGTATGTGTTATATCATTTGAGCACAACAATACAGGGACACAAATGAATGCAATGTGTGTGCGCACACTTACACCTTGCAAGAGGAAGAAGAATCTTGATACCTTAGCTTCCAAGTAAGCATCTATCCTCTTGAAAAAGAACTTTGCATGCGAAGTTGCTTTCCTTCTTTGAAGCTCGATCCAATCACGAACCACCTAAGAAACTAAGCAATACAAACAAAGAGCGTTTTGTTATGGAATCAAGCCAACACAAATCTAAAACCTAACAATCTCCCCATTTGGCTATTCCATGGCAAAACCTCAACCTCACCATAAAATGATCACTCAAACAGACTCATAGTTGATTGCATTCTCACATCCTCACATTACAAAGAGAACCCTAAACTAAAATATCTTCAAGTCTTCATGAGTCATCAAGATTCTCCTTCTTTAATCATCTAGGCACCTGTGAGAAACATACAACCAAACAAACAAGAAATTTTCTACAAAGAATATTGGTGAGATATATCCACAAAAACAAACAAGACTCCCCCTATCTCATATAAAAGTTCACTTTAAAGCACTCATTTAGTTCCTTAACCTCAACATACAAGAATTATTTACTCCTTCTTAAGAAAAGAATTCTCCCTCTTAATACGAGAAGGTCAATAATTCACAAAGAGGTACATTTTCCCACATGAGGTACATTTCTCCCACACATGGTGAGGTATACATTTCTCCCCCTTTTTGTCAAGGAATAGTCAAAGAAACAAATAAGGGATAATCAAGGGAAAAGAGACAGATATATGAGATAAGTAACATGCATTTTCAATCTTCAATTATGTCATGTTTTTATCAAAATAAAATCATATGAACATATTATAAAAGAGAACAAAGTCTAGCATACAATGCTCCCCCTTGATAAGTGCTCTATCTAAGATCAAGATAAGATATTGTTCACAATGATATCCACACAATCACACAATCAAGCAATTTTTAAAGAAATTCAACAAAATAAGCTTCACAAACTATGAGAGATACACCAAGATTTTAAATCTCTCTCATAGTTCTTCTAACATTGCTAGCAAATTCACTTGAAAGCAAAACAAGTGTGTGTGTGTGTGTGTGGATTTGCTTCAAAAATATATAAAGGAGTAATTGGATCATCAACATACAAACCATATCAATATCTATTCATCTTAAGCTTTTCTATAAAAGGTCAAAACCGATTATCATCCGGAATTTTTTAATTTAAGAGAATAGATTTCAACATATGAGCGTGTGTATGCATGTGGCTCATCATCCCATTTTTGTTTTCCAACCCGAGCAATCACAATTTTCAACTATACTCCTTTAAACCCCCCCACCCCCACCCCCCACTTCTTTGATTTTTTTTAACATAAACATATACACTTCATGACGGCTTTTACTCATCATAATGGTGTAGCCCTTTCCTACATTGGGCATTTGTACAACCAAAATGTGTATGTGTGCAGGGACACATAGACATTTTGGTTGTGCAGCCTCCCAATGTAGGGACACAATTTTCAACAATGCAGGGACACAAATGAATGCAATGTGTGTATGTGCACTTACGCCTTGCAAAAGGAAGAAGAATCTTGATACTTTAGAATCCAAGTAAGTACCTATCCTCTTGAAGACGAACTTTGCATGCGAAGTTGCTTTCTTTCTTTGAAGCTCTATCCAGTCATGAACCACCTAATCAACTACGCAATACAAATAAAGAGCGTTTTGTTATGGAAACAAGCCAACACTAATCTAAAACTTAACATATATAATAATATATTATATAATACGTATATATTAATATATATATATATATAATACATATATCATATAATATATATAAAAAATATATAATATATATAATAATATATATAATATAAATAATATATTATAATATATAAGATAATAATATATAATATATATTAATATATACAATATATATTATAATAATATATACAATATATATTATAATAATATATATAATATATATTAATATATAATATATATAAATATATAATATATAATATATATTAATATATAATATATAATAATATATAATATATAAAATAATAATATATATTAATATGTATATAATATATAAAATAATAATATAAAATAATATATATTAATATATAATATATAAAATAATAATATATATTAATATGCATATAATATATATAATAATAATATATATTAATATGCATATAATATATAAAATAATAATAATAAAATAATATATTATATTATATTATTATATATTATATAACAATAATATATATAAAATATATAATAACAAATATATATATATATATATATATTAATATATATATATATAATATGTAAAATAATAATAAATAATAATATATATATAATGTATAAAATAATAATATACATAAAATATATTATATTATTATATATAATAATATATATATTATAATTATTATTATATATAATAATCTATATTATATATATATATTAATATATATATATATTATATTTATTAATAATATATATATATATATATATTATGTAATTATTATATATAATAATATAAATTAATATGTATTATCTGAATTATTTAATATAATATATATAATATAAGATTTCTATGTGCAAGCAAACACAATTATCTAACATTCCCAGGAATCTGACATAATATCTGACGTAATATTCTCACACACAACCAAACACATATATGCAGGTTTCCCAGGAATCACATTACCATGTTTAACTTTCTCAGGAATCAGATTATTTTGATTACCTCACACTAAATGGCCCCATAATATGTTCTTAGCATTATTTGATCTCTGTAGGTTGTACATTGGACATTATAGAACAATCATTATAAAAGATTTAACATGTTATCCTTGATCTTAAGTGAGATGAACTAATGGAAGTGATGTTAGACTATATGTGTTTGAACTCATTTAAAAGGCATTTAATATTTCCTACCTTTTGTGTGTGCTCTATAGCCCTGTTTGAAGCCAAACATTGATTTAGTCTTTTTGTTTTTTTTTTGTTCACCTACATTAACTATAACCCAAGTAAGCCGAATTATAGCCATACCTTGTAGCTGGGAATCATACATAAGGAATGTGAAGAATAAGCAGAGAGTTTAGTTTGTGATGCTGTAAATAGTTCATAGGCTGATGAAGGAAGGAGTGTCATTCATATATCTCTTTTGGTATGAACATGCATTGAATGGTTTAGGTATCTAATTATAACTTGGTAAATCATTCTATGGAATTCGATCACACGCCTTAAATAATTGAGTGGGAGAAGGTGTTTTGACACCTATGGCCTCCAAGGTTAGTTCAACTTTATGTTTCATGTGATAATCCCCCAAGGGGTATCCATTGTAAGGACCTCGATTTTATGATTGGCTTATTTCATGACAAACCACCACATTGGGGATGATTGTGTAATAGGTAGCTTAGGTCCGCATTGGCAAGCTTCCAAGCATCTCCATGACTTCAAGAGCAAAAGGTATATTCACTTGACTTTGTCTCTTGAAGAGTTTAGGTGCACACACACACTTCATGCATGTTTTGTTTATCTTGCATTTGTGTTCTTTATTGTTTGTATAAGTGTGCATCCTTTTCTAAAACACTCACTAGCTTACATTAGATATCATATCTTGCATTGTATCTTAGTTGATAACATGTTTGACATGTTAATTGTGCTTCATTGTGTGCATCCCACTCTCTTCACACTTGCACAACATTCATGTAAGATTGACTTTTGTCTTGAGTGTTAAAAAGGGATTTTTCCCTTTGGCGCGGCCTAGACCGCTCGGCAGGCTTTGCTTGCACCGCGGCGCACTGAGCGGTATTCTCCAGTGCGTCATGCGCGACGTGGACCGCGGCCTGTGCACTTGCACGTACAGCCGTCCCAACCGCGGTGTTGTCTAGACGGTGCACTGCTGTGTGTACCGCGGTCTGGACACTTACATAAGCCGCGGTGTAGCAAGCGGTTTTGACGGGATTCTGGTTCCCAAGTTCAAAACGATGTAGTTTGATCTAGGGCTTTATATATATTCTTCCTTTTCTCTTCTTGGCCGACTAAGAGCTCAAAAATTCATTTTTAGAGAGAGGTTAGAGCTCCTAGAGAGAGAAAGCTTCAAGAAAGCATCTTTGACTCTCCAAACCCAAAACCCATCTCCATATTGCATCATTCAACATCATTTGAGCATGGGTCTTCATTGTTTCATGACTAGGTAAGCAAGAACTTCTTTGAATATCATTTATTGTTCTTCTTACTCTAGATTAGGTATTTATTGCATGATTAAATACTTAGACTCTACTTATTGCATACATTTATGAGTCTTTATAACATGATTGGGTTTGTTTGTGATAGCTTAATTGATTAGGTCATTATTGCCTAAAAGCTAGGTCATAAATATTCATGTGTGATTAATTGATAACTAGGTTGAGAAATTGTGTTTTAATCAACTAGTTAATGTTCATGAATATTTGATTGTGTTTGTTTGTGATAGCTTGCATTATTAGGTCATATATGCCTAAATAGCTAATCCATAAATATTCATGTATGCTTAATTGATGATTAGGTTGACTTTGTGCATCTAGTCAAGTTTATTAATGTTTATGTGAATTTAATTGACAATTAGGTTGTTAGAATTTCTCTACAACTAATTGAGACCTCATGTGTGTACATGTAGGCATTATTTGATAACTAGGATGTTGTATTGCACTATCTACATCTAGTTAAGCATTGTATGTTTGGTCTAACATATATTGTGTTGAGCATTCATTGATTGTTCAATTAGACCCTATACTCTTCATTGAGTCAACGTCTTGTGGCTTCGGGTGAAGTTGCACAAGCATTGTAGTCTTGCAACCAAGTTGTGGTTGGCAAGCATTGGTCAAGAATCCATTGTAAAAGGCCTGCGGGTAGAGTAGGAGGTGCTCACGCCGATAGTAGTGTATCAGTGGATATCACTAGGGATTGAACCAAGAGTGGCGAGTGGTAGTGTCCATAGCCTGAGGTTATCTAGAGTGAGAGTCCGAGTATCACTTGAGGGTGTAACGTTTTACTCATATAGTGGATTTGAGGATCGTGTGTGGCTAGGAGGATAGCCCGTGGTTTTTCCCTTTGTTTAAGGGTTTCCACGTAAAAATCAAGTGTTATTTATTATTCCGCACTTTACAATTGATTTTGTATGTTTGATTTAATTGGGTTATTTGTTTAATATTGACTAATCGAAAAATTGGTAATAATCGATTAACAACCCATTCACCCCCCTCCCCCTCTAGGTTGTAGACACACGTTAAGAGTGTATTTTCATCCATGAATTTAATTTAGCAAGATATTTCCTTACAAGGATAGACTAGACAATTGACTTAAGCGATATCTATTCTCAAATGAGGGATTTTCGTGAGGTAATATATTGAAGGTTGATAACTTGGTAACACACTCAATGTTGTTTTATTGATATCCTCCTAAGAGTTCTTGTCAATATAAATCGTAAGGCTAAAATTGAAAACTCTGGTTGTTATGTTAACAATTAGGTGGGACCTAGTCCAACTAGTAAATGGTGCAAACTCCCAAAGGAGGCGTGACATTTATGGATGTTGGATCACCGTTGAATTTTACGATTGAATTATTTCATTTAATTCAAGATAAATATTCGAAAGTGATTTATCATGATTGTTTATGTTAATAGCCAAAATTGGCTAAGGACCAAAGGGAAATTTTCCACCATCCAGACCTAGCTCTATGCCTGAGATTTTCCACCAGAAGACCATGTTACTCAAAGCCGAGCTGCGATACTGCCCCGCAGGAACAAGAGCAGGCTTCAGAAACATCCGGAATAGAGCCCGGAATGGTCAGATCAAGCCCGCGTCACCAAATCCCCCTGAAGTCAAGGTTACCTCGTAATTTCTCCAGAAGCTCGGTCATACCTCGCTGATACAGGGAGGTGTCCATGGGAGGCCGCACCTAGCTTCGAAAAGTCAAGGGAGGCCAGACCTAGCTCCTAGCTGGATGAAGCTTCTCAATATCGGGGCCGGGACAATGATCGACCTCACTAACTGATGCACCACACCTTGATACATTCGACGACCCCTATAGGAATCATGCTAGACCCGAAGATACACAGTATCACATCTACAGACATTATACACGTGCAGAACAAGTAATAGAGTCTAAATGGGAAACAAATTGATTTCCACCAAGATATCCTCAACTGAGCAATTAACTCAAAGTCAACTACATTTAAAGGTAAAAATCCCGTCCAGTAAGAGGGGGATGAGAAAATCAAGGGGAAATCAATGAGTTTAAACCTATGAAGACATTGTATAAAGGAGGGACTTCCTCCTTCAAAAAGAGGAGACTACTATTCGACATAGACACGACAAATACCCAACTATCCCCGAGAGAAAAGTGAGAGCAATTTGAAAGAACGAAAGAGAGATGTATACCATATGTTATCAATAAAAAAAACTTTTATTTCATTTGAATAGCGAACAATATCGTTGCCTCCTTGTCATTTCACTAGGCACTATAATATATATATATATATATACATTCTACCTTGGTCATCACCTACGTGGTAATGATCTTGAGGGTGCTAACTGAGATTTATTGCCCCGAGCAAAATTTCTGTTAGAGGGGGATGAGAAAATCAAGGGGAAATCAATGAGTTTAAACCTATGAAGACATTGTATAAAGGAGGGACTTCCTCCTTCAAAAAGAGGAGACTACTACTCGACATAGACACGACAAATACCCAACTATCCCCAGAGAAAAGTGAGAGCAATTTGAAAGAACGAAAGAGAGATGTATACCATATGTTATCAATAAAAAAAACTTTTATTTCGTTTGAATAGCAAACAATATCGTTGCCTCCTTGTCATTTCACTAGGCACTATAGTATATATATATATATACATTCTACCTTGGTCATCATCTACGTGGTAATGATTTTGAGGGTGCTAATTGAGATTTATTGCCCCGAGCAAAATTTCTGTTAACAGTTAACTTATATGATTTTTTTTACTTAGAAATAATTTTTCTTATACTTAGAAATCATGATCCCATCCCGAATCAACATCCCAAAAGATAATACTTTAACCGGAGATAATTATGTCACATGGAAAGGAAAATTGGGCTGTTGTTACAATCTGAAAAGCATAAGTTCATTTTGTCTACCCCTAAACCACCTGCTCTTACTGATGAATCTACTGAGGTTTAGAGAGACTAGTATAAGCAGTGGGAGACCTTAGATGAGATGGCTAAATGTTACATTATGGTCACAATCTCTGACGTGTTGCAACAGAAACATGAAGGAATGATTACTGCTGCTGATATAATGATGTCTCTAGAGGAGATGTTTGTTATGAGGTCCAGGACGACTAAGAGAGAGGCAGTGACTGCTTTCATGAATCTTAGGATGAAACTTGGACAGGTTATGAAAGATCATATGATGAAAGTCATAGTATATCTCGACATTGCTGAACTCAATGGTGTTGAGATAGATGGTGAGATGAAAATTGACATGATTGTCAACTCACTGTCAGACTCCTTTGATCAGTTCAAGTTGCACTACACCTTGAACAATAAGGAATACGCCTTGCAGGGCCTGATGGAAGATGTTCAAAGTGCCGAGAAGATCCTTGTGAAAGGCAAGGGTCAAGAGATTCATACGGTTGGTAAAGTTGCTACTGTTAAAACCCCGTAAGAAGGTCAAGAAACAACAAAAGAAAAAGCAACTTGGGCCTACCAAGAAGGAGACGAAGAAAGTAACCAAGATTAAAGGAAAATGTTTCCTTTGTGGTGAAAAAGGGACATTGGAAAAGAAATTGCCCAAGTATTAGAACAAGAAGGAAGAAAGTAATATTAATTATCTTGAAACATGCTTCCTGGCAGATTCTACTAATTCTTGGATCATAGACTCTGGAGTCACTAATCATGTTTGTTATTCCTTATAGGGGTTCTAGGAAAGGAAAAGACTGAATGAGAATGAATTCAAAGTGCGTTTAGGCAACGGAGCGTTGGTGTTTGCCTGTGCAGTGGGAGATATTAGAGTTAATTTAGATTCTACTAGGCATTTAGGTTTAATAGACGTTAATTATGTACCTCAATTCAAAAGGAATTTAATTTCAGTTTCTTGTTTAAATAAATTTGGATATTCGGTTACTTTTAATAAAGATTTTATTTTTAGTAAGAATAACAAAATTGTTTGCAAAAGTACATCGGAAAATGGTTTATTCTATTTGCATAGAAATATCTCTCACTTGTTAGACACAGAATCAACGGAACCTAATCATAAAAGAATAAAATTATCAAAAGATGAAACTTACCAATGGCATTTGCGCCTAGGTCATATTAACCTTGATATGATTAAAAGATTGGTTAGTGATGGACACTTAAAGGTTGATGATCTACCAACTTGTGAATCTTGTCTAGAAGGTAAGATGACCAAAAAGGTCGTTCACGACCAAAGGCTCAAGAGCCATTGAATGTTTAGGATTAATATACACTGATGTGTGTGGTCCTATGAACATTCAAGCTAGATGTGGATATGAGTACTTCATTACTTTCATGGATGATTACTCAAGATTTGGCTATGTGTATCTCATGAGACATAAGTCGGATGCTTTTGACATGTTCAAAGCATTTAAAGTTGAAGTAGAAAATCAGCTTGAGAAACACATACAAATCTTGAGATCTGATCGTGGTGGAGAATATCTATCTTGTGAGTTTCAGCAATATCTTATTGATAATGGGATTATTTCTCACCTTTCTGTACCAGGTACACCTCAACAAAATGGGGTGGCAGAAAGGAGAAATATGACTCTTTTGGACATGGTTAGGTCTATGTTGAGTTATTCAATGCTTCCTATTTCTTTTTGGGGATATGCTTTACAAACTGATATGTACATTCTAAACGATGTACCATCCAAGTTGGTTCCTAAAACACCGCATGAGTTGTGGACTGAGCGAAAGCCTAGTTTACAACACTTAAGGATATTTGGATGTCTTGCACACGTGTTAAAAGGAAAGATAGATAAGATGGGGTCCCGTTCAGAAACATGCATATTTGTGGGGTATCCAAAAGGAACTAAAGGATATTATTTCTATAGTTCTTCAGATCTTAAAGTATTTGTTTCGACAAATGCTAAATTTCTGGAAAAGGATTATATGAATAATTTTGTTCCTAAGAGTAGAATTGTCTTGAGTGAGCTTTCAGGAGATACAATTCCACAGGTTTCACAACCTAGCCCAACTATAAGTTCCGTACCATCACAAGATCAACAACCTACCATTCCTCATCGTAGTGGGAGGGTTAGCAGACAACCTAAGAGATACATCGGTCTAAAAGAATCAATGGAGAATCTCCCGGATGACGATGATCCCTGCATGTACAAGGAAGCTATGGAGGATGTTGATTGTCGCCATAGGCAAAATAGCAATGCAATATGAAATTGAGTCTATGAACTCAAACATAGAAATTAGGGGTCTCAAATATCAACATTTATCGACCTAACAACATCGATCTTCGCTTATCCACCTCTATTCCTCGTTCTGAAATTACATGCCCCAAAACTATCCCTTGATGCACCATTAAGTGGCTCTTCTCCCAATTTAACATAAGATTGGCTTCATTGTACCTTTTTAACAATGAAATGAGGTTAAGAAGACAATCACCGAATGAACTGCCCGTTACTGAGAAGTCATCCATAAAGACTTCTACAACTCCTTCCACCATGTCTGAAAAGATCGACTCATACATCGTTGAAAAGTTCCGGTGTATTACACAAACCAAAAGGCATACGTCGATAAGCAAATGTCTCGAATGGGAATGTGAAAGTAGTCTTATCCTGATCTTCTGGGTTGATTGCTATTTGATTGTGTCCAGAGTATCCGTCCAAGAAACAATAATGGCTATGTCCCACAAGGCGCTCCAACATCTGATCTATAAAAGGCAAAAGGTAATGATCTTTGCGAGTGGCTTGCTTCTAGTAATCTATGCAAACTCTCCACCCGGTTTGAGTTCTCTGAGGCACCAACTCGTTGTCCTCATTCCTCACAACCGTAATTCTGGATTTCTTCGGCACCACATGAATCAGACTAATCCACTTATTATCCGAAATTGGATAGATGATACCATTCTCTAACAGCTTGAGAACTTCTTTCTTGACCACTTCCTTCATGATGGGGTTAAACCTTCATTGAGCTTCGATTGACGGTTTGGATCCTTTCTCAAAAAGAATCTTATGCATGCAAGTGGTAAAACTAATTCCCATTAGATCATCCAAACTCCATCCGATTTCTCCCTTCAAATGCCTCAAAACTTCAATGAGTTCTGCCTCTTCTGGTGGACTCAATTTTGATACTACAATTACTGGTAGTGACTCATTCTCCCCAAGGAAAACATACTTGAATGTAGACGGTATAGGTTTCAATTCTATCCTTGGAGTGAAACTAGAGCTCAGATTTGATCCTTTGATAGGAATCTCTTCATTGATTTCTTCTAGTGTATTTGAACCACTAGCCCATACTAGAGTCTCAATCTAATCATCATCGGGATCTCCTTCTGTGATAATCTCCTTGCTATCAAGTGCATCCATGCAGTACAGTTGTTAAAAATCAGACATCTCTTCTTCTTCGAAGAATTCTTCCATTTTCCTACAAATGAAAAGATTAAAGTCAAGAGAGTGCATACACAACTAAATTTGTATAACTATAAACTAATATGATTAAGGTAAGTTACTTAGCACAGGTTTTAGAACACACAAGAGTTAGTCATAATTGTTATCACCATGATTAAACTCTTATTCCTCTTAATCAACTTTCTCTTCTTATGCAAAATTTGAAATGGCATAATATCTCCTAAGGAATCAACATCCTAAACTTCTTTTATGAATAAAATAAAAGATTTAAAATGATAAATGAAGTTATTAGATGAACACTAAAGAGAAAAGAGATTGAGTTATATCGTTACCTTGGATAAGAAGCTATAAGATATTTCAGAGAAAAAAGAAAGAGAAAGGAATACCAGATTTGGATTAGAGTGGAAATGAGTCAGTCCCCTATTTTAAAGAGATATTTTGTAAATTTGTGAGTTAGAACTCGTAGTTTTATCTCGCAGAAGCTGACGTGGCACTAGAACTCAGCTAGTATCTCATCTTAGAACTATGCTCAAGACTCACTGTGACCTGTTACTTGCAGTCTCATCTGACAGATTTTTTCCAGAAAGTGCCGCGACTTTTGATTGTGCCTAAATTATTGTATATTTTGTCCCTCATTTCCTATTACTTTGTCTCATACTTGTGTGTATTTTCTGTATATTTTATGTCTAATAGGCTCGTTGGTGCTAATTGCATGCAATAGATGTAATTTTGGTGTTAGAAGCATTTTACGGGAGTTTTGGCCGAAAAGGGGCAAACGGTGGTAGAAGGAAAGACAAAGGGTCATCAGTAACTCTAAGAGTGCGGGTCGCAACCGCACTCCTTCCCACAGCCGGGACTTGATTCATGAAGGAAAGATAAAGTGCGGGTCAAGTGCGGGTCATCCAACTGCACTCCACCGCACTGTTGCTCAAGAAAGAGAGTTGGTATTGCACCTGACGTTAAAGTGTGGGTACACTGCGGGTCATCCAACCGCATTCCACCCGCACTATTGCCAAAGCCAGAGAAGCTAATTTGTACCTGACAGATAAAGTGCGGGTCAAGTGCGATTAATCCAACCGCACTCCACCCACACTCTGCGCACGACAACTTCTGTTTTCAAGCTTAAGTGACCTATTTTTCCATCCTCTATAAATAGAAAAGCATGGGAACGAACAAAAGGACTCCCGTATCTCCCAACCCTTGTATTTTCTATTTTCTTTACATAGTCTAAGCTAGAAACACATCTCCCTCTCATCCAAACCATCCCTACTCAATTAAAGGCAACTAGGAGACTTGGATTCAAGCTTCAAGGAATGAGATCAATCTTCAAGGGTTTTCTCTCTACACTCTCTCTTAGTTTATTGGTTTGTAATAGAACATGAATAGCTAAAATACCCCACTATGGGGTTAATGTTATTTGTTTGATGGATATTTTGGCTTTGTAAATAAACTCTGTGTTATATTTATTCTATCTCTATATTTTATTCCATTGCTTGAATTGATTTCCGTTTTTGATTTTCTTGGATACACCCTCTTTGCATGTTGATTTGGATTACCTGAGTAGGTAATTAGGTTGTCTAATGCTCCATTGAATGGAAGGATTTCTGAAAATTCTTCTCTACAACCATGCCCTTAATCTAATCTTGAATTAGTGGCTTTCACTATACACCCTAGGTTAGCCACTTGTGAGAGAATTAGAAGCCTCCACTATACACCCTAGGTTGGCTACTTTAGTGATTTTACGAGAACTAACCTTCGGGTAGAATTCTGTTGATAACCTCGAGCCTCATCCAATCTCAAATGGGTGGCTTCACTATACACCCTAGGTCGGCCACTTGTGAGGGAATTGGAAGCCATCACTATACACCCTAGGATGGCTACATTAGTAATAGGTTGAGCCATAGCTAGATAGATGAGCATTCATGGAAAAAGTGTCTATTGAGTAACTAGCCATTGTTGGTTGCTTAGGAGGGATTAATCACTAGTAGGAGATCTTCGTTATACACCCTAGGTTAAACGCTTGCTAGAGATATATACCAACACTATACACCCTAATGTATGATGATGGAACTACGGAGTTGATGGACTCGTAAGTGAATATTGGGGCAATTGCAACAAACTCTCAATTAAGCACGTTTTGACAAATGTAACCAACCTTCATCACTCCATTTTCATCCCATTTTATTTCCTCTCATAGTTTAGTTTATATTATATTTTCATTCACCATCACTTTTACTTTTATGCATACTAGTTATATTAATCCTAATCTTATCACCGCTACCTCGATCTCAGTGGACGACACCCGTGCTTACGCTTTACTCGTATTTATACTTGTGAACGCATCGCATAGGTTTTATAAATTGTTTTGACGGACGGTTTTCTAATGGTGAAAATCTTCTCATCAACTTCACATTGCTAGTTCTCGCTCGCGGCTTCTGTTGGCAGAAGAATCCCAGAAAATATCTGCTACTTCTGACTTGCTGATTGAACTCACAGACGTATTTCTGAGTCTTCACATTTTAAAATTAGTGACTTCCCTCTCACAGAAATAACTAGCAAAACTATCCCAGAATGTGGTGCGACTTTCTGATCCTTTCCCTATAACCTCCTACTCGCAGATCCATCTAGCAGGATTGCCCACTGAGACTTTGTGCTCGCATTTCTTATTAGCATATTCACATCATGAGACGCTACTACTTGACATCTTTACACTGCGACTTTATGCTCACAGTCTTCACTAGCAGAAACCCTCCAGAGAGCTCTACGAGTTTAATCTGCGAGTCAGAACTCGCAGACTAAGCTCGCAAACTTGGTATTTTGCTTCAATTTATAACTTCTTCTGTCTCTCTTGCTTTCTTACCTGCATAAACAAAATATTTACAATAACCATGGCCATACCAACCATTAAACACCGAGTTCTACTCGTTCTTTCCAAAATTGCGCTATCTTGACAAGCGACATATTTTCTGCACAAAAACAAAATCAGTCAAAAGGTTCATGCAAACAATGGTGTAGTAACTCCACTTGTGCTACCATGATGACTAACTGGGGGTAAGGAGACAAATCAAGGGTTTCCCTTCTTTTCAAGATGAATACCTTTGGTATGGGTGCTGATTTTGTTTCATTTAAAGAGGTTCCCTTGGTTTGGTCACTTTTATCCTTTCAGATCCATTTTTGAGTGACCTTCATTTTGTTTCCCACAACATTTTTATGCCTATTTTTATGAATTATAATGAACTCATTACATTGGGTCTCTTTGTGACCCTTAAGATGACAAAAATAACATTTATGCAGGAAGAATGGAATATTACCCTTCATCTTCTGCGGGCGAGTTCCTTGGTGGCTTACTTTGGTGGACTTTGAGGTGGATCCTTCTTTCTCCCTTGTTGTCTCTTTCATCAAGACTTCGATGGCGTGCTCGAGTTCCAATATCAAATCACATTCCTTGACTTTAGAGACCTTGAATGCGTTCTCTTTCATTGCTAAGGCATCCTTAATAGCTTGATTCTCCTTATCTTTTCTCTCTATCTCTATAAGCACCTTTCCCATCTTCATAGTGAACTCTTCCTCTTGACTCTCAACAATCCATGTTAATTCTTCACCTTTCTTGAAGGCTTCATCCCTATCTTTTTCAAGTGTATCAATCCTTAAAGCAAGGTTGATATCTACCCCAACTAGCTTCTCATCTTTCTTGATGAGGTCATTCTCTAGTTTGGCCTTCTTCTCTTCTCCAAGCATCCTTACTTCTTCTTGAAATGCTTGAAAGAAATCTTCCAAATCATCCATCGGTTCTTTGGTTGTTAACTTGGTTTCCTTGGTTGTTACATTGAAACAAGTGTTCAACTCCTTTTCTTCCTTCCCTGAAAATAAGTCAAATTCCACTACCTCTCCCAAAACTGTCATGGTTAGCTTCCCGTGATGTACATCAACTATTGTTCTTGCCGTGGCCATGAATGGCCTTCCGAGAAGTATAAGATGTTCTTTACTAGCGTATTTCTCTCAAACGTCAAGGACAACGAAATCAAATGATTAGCTTGTCCACTTATAGGATCACATCTTCAACAATCCCGAGAGGGTATCGTGAAGATTGGTCCCCCAAAACTAAAGAAATGGAGGTGTGCTTGAGCTCTCCCAACTTTAATTGTTTGTAGACTGAGGAAGGCATTAAATTGATATCCGATCCCAAGTCCAACATAGCTTTCTCTCTTGAAGTGCTCCCAACTGATATATCGACGGTGAAACTTTCGAGATCCTTCCGCTTTGGTGGGAGATCTTTCTAAATCACTGCACTAATATTGCTTCCAAGACACTCTTGGTGGTTGGGTCCCTATTCATGCTCCATCTTGCTAACTACCTCACTCATCTTTGGTTTGTTCTTAGTTTGGGAATTTAGAGGTTTGTAAGGGTTCTTTGCTTTATGAAGGCTTGGTTGCACCTTTCCCATTGCGACCCCTTTTGCTTTAGGTTTCTTGTCTCCCATCACGGTCACCATGTGTTATTCTTTCCGTGTGGTTGCTAGGAGATTTCCCTTTATATTGACGTTTGAAATTTTTATGCAATTGAAACAATTGCATAGAGATCTTTTTGATGGAGGCCTCCAAGCTAACTATCCGCTGGTCTTCCTCCGGATTGTAGACTTGAACCAATTGAGTGTTATGGCTTGATTGAGGCATTGTTCTGCTGCCCCCATTGGTTTCCTCCGTACCATTGGTAGTTCTGATTATTTCCATGCTGCTGATTTCCGCTTTGGAATTACCCCCGATTGTAATTATCACCTCATTGATTGTTTCTCCAAGTAGGGTTGTAATTATTTCCATTTGTGTTATTCCGTTGATGATTCTGATTGTATTGGTAGAATGCTTGTGCGTCCTCCTCTTGAGGTGTTAAACCTTGACCAAGGCACATGTCCGCCCAATGTCTGTTTTGCCCGCATACTTGACATATTACTGCTTGTGCTGGTTGTTTCTCGGAATTGCTTACCAATCCCCTAATTTCCTTTGTCAAGTTATCCAATTGCGAGGCCAATTCTGAATGCCCTTTTCGTTCTTTGTCTTGCCCTCTCGAACTACGTTGCTGGGAGTTTTGTCCCAACATTTCATATCTCTCCAAGATTTCTTCTACTGTCTTTACTCTCATAACTCCCCCGCAAGCATTGTCAACTATTGCTTGGGTGAGCCCTAGGAGTCCATTGTAAAATGACTGAACTTGAATGACTAGTGTGAACTCATGGTGAGGGTATTGAGATAAAAGTAATTTGAATCTCTCCCATGCCTCATGAAAAGGTTCTCCGTCCTCTTCTATGAATGTAGCAAATTTTCCTCGGATCTCTTTGGTCTTCCACGCCGGAAAGTATTTAACAAAGAATTTTCACTCCACCTCATCCCATGTTGAGAGCGATTCGGATGCTAGGGCAATATGCCATTGCATCCTGAGTTGATTCTCTGACAACGCTCCTAGACGAATGGTTGTCATCATATTATAATACTCTTTCATAAACTGAAGAGCATCCTCCCCTGTCTTTCCATAGTAAATGGGGAGAGTATTATAATGTTGATTCTTCAATTTGTAATTCCTTTGTGCCGTATTTAACAAGATTTTTGAAGGGTGTGCTCCAACTCTTAGTAAGGAATAATCCTTCATATACCTACGATGTTCACCATCGTTTTATCTGACAGGTGACACATGTCGTTCTCCATCCTGTGGTCGAGCCGGTGACATATCCCGACTTGTTATTTCAAATGGTATCCTTAAAATTGACAATTACAACTGATCAAAGATCTGAGTAACAAGTTGATTAACTCTTAAACTGAAATGATGAATTATGCTAAAACAAACGCTACAAAAGATTCCCCGACAGCGGCCCCAAGATTTTTGACACACTCCGAGTGTACCTTTAAACTAATAGTGCTCTAAAAACTAACTGAAATAGAGTGCGTGAGTCTAATTAACCCTTCTCAAGTGTACGAATAGCTGTCGAGTATAGCGGACACAAGTAAGGGTATCGATCCCACGATTTCGCTGGTTGTTGTTCATGATTTTCCATTTCATTCTGCTGGTTGTAACTCCAAGATCTTCATACATATTTTAATTGCAACTTCAATCTGCGACTTATATCTCATAGTCTCTGCTCATAGTGTCTTCTGGTGCTGATCTGCGGGATGCTTCTACGAGGTGGAACTCGCAATCTTGTGTTGCAGTCTTTTCTGGGACTGAACTGCTAAATTCTTCTGTGAGGTCAAACTCACAGTTATGTGTCACAATCATTTCTGGAACTGAATTGCTAGACAGAGCTCGCAGTATGGATTTCGCAGAAAAATATGTGGTTTGACTACTACCTCCTCCTGCTAGATCTAACTCGCAGTTACTTCTCATAGTGACCTCTACTTCTGATCTGCTGCATTGGTTTGTGAGTTGTAACTCGCAGTATTAACTCACAGATTTGTTTTGCTAGGCCTATGTCGCATCTTGAATTGGCACAGTCTTCTGGACTTGATCTGCAACTTGCTTCTACGAGGTGGAAATCGCATATTGCTCCAAAATTGCAATTCTAACTTCGTTTTCTCCCACATTCTTCAATAAGTCCTAAATTACCCCTGAGTACCAAAAATATCTACAAAGGACTCAAAGAGATGATTAAAAGACAAAAACGTCTGAAAAACGGACAATAGAGGGAAAAATTAGACGTTCAAAACATATACAAACCTAGAGCGATCAGATCTCAGCCTTTGTTAATAGTCTGCAACACCGCCAACTATCACTCAACCTAAGGTTGAAAAGGCCGACCACTTATGCGCACCTAGTGGATTATGTAAGAGGATATGTGATGGCAAAGGAAGAGCAAATTGCTTACGGCGGGGAGTTCATACATGGTGGCTGAAAGGAAGAAGGCCAAAAGCCTAAAGATAGTGGTTCGAATCCGAAGGGAAACCAGAAAGGTGACTAGAAGAATAACAATTCAAGCAAGGGTAAGGGATGTCACAAGGTTGATGCCCAGAAGGGTAATAAATCCTTTAGGGTTCAATACACCAATTACACTCCCCTAGCCAAGAAGCAAGAGGAAGTCATGATCGTCATAGAGGACAAAAACTGTACAAGAGACTTCAAAAGCAATAAATTTTACGAGAAGGGATACCTCCAAGTACTGCCATTTCCGCCGTGAGAATGGCCATGAAACCTCAAAGTGTTACCAGCTAAGGGATTACATTGAGAATTTGATTAGAGAAGGACATCTGAAAGATGTAATCCAAAAAGGTGGTGAGGATAGGTAGAGGGACCCCCAAAAGGGCGATCAAGACATAAAAAATAGCCCGAAGAGAGGTTCAAATGGGGGAGCTATCAACACAATCTTTAGGGGACCCTACACAAGGAGGAGCTGCCAAGAAAGAATGATTGAAATTCGTGAGGCAATAGATGGCTAGAGAGGCCAGGAGGTGAATTCAGTCGGTTTCGACTAGAAAAAACAAAGCAAGGCTGGGACCCAATTATGTTTTCTGAAGTAGACGCACACGGGCTCGAAGTCAGACTGAATGACGCGATCATAGTATCGGTTTGCATTGGTCACGGGGAAGTGAGAAGAGTGCTGATCGACAACGAGAGCTCATCGGATATCTTAAGTCTTAGGATGTTCGGTCAGCTGGGGCTACAGAGAAAAGATTTCACAACCACTGAAAATCCCCCGCAGGGGTTCGCTGGATCAGAAGTAAGATCTATGGGGATAGTTAAGTTGTCGGTCGAGATTAGAACTTACCCATGCCAGAAGACTGTACGCATTGACTTCGTGGTGGTGGACATCGAAAATTGGCCCTGCAATGCTTTGCTGGGAAGACCTTGCCTAAATAAGTAGAAAGTTATAATGGTAACCTATGCCATAACAGCCAAGTTCCTGACCGAGGCAGGAGTAGGTGTTATGAAGAGCTCCCAAGAGTGGGTGAGGGAAGCAAACCTGTCAGTACACAGGGAAAAAGCAGAGTCGGAAGTGATGCAGATAGACTTATTGGATGAGGACTGTCCTAAGGTTGATCAGGAGAAAGCCAAAGCAGAAACATTGACCAAGGTTGACCTGGACCCAAGGGAAACTTCCCTTAAGCTGGGAAAGATCAGGTAGAGGAACCAACCATTGAGGTTATACTCGATGAAGGTATTCCCGACCAAACGGTCAAGTTAGAGACTCAATTGTCCTACCGAATCCAGAGTAATATGACTCTCCTGTTGAAAGAGTTTAAAGATGTGTTCACCTGGAAGCACTAAGATTTGACGATGATAGACACTAGAGTAATATCCCATTACCTGGCGGTCGATCCCGAGCGTAGACCACTCATTATGAAAAAAGGCATGGTTCAACCCGAAGAGGAATAAGGGGATCAAGGAAGAGGCTGAGAAACTCTTAGCAGCAGGGTCGATCAGAAAGGCATAATACCCGAAATGGGTCGCCAATGTCATGCTAGTTAAGAAAAAGAACAGGCAGTAGGGGAGGTGCGCAGATTTCACAGATTTGAACAAGGTGTGCCTGAAGGATAGTTTTCCCTTACTGATAGCGCCAAAATTGTTATATATTTTAACCTTCATTCCTTCTCCTTTGTCTCATTTTCATGTGTTTTTGTGTGTCTTATGGCTCAGTTATTGCAATTTCAAGCATTTGGTGGAAATCGGGCTATGAAATCAGAAATCAGGATTTTTGAGCGGGAAATGGGTCAATTAGTGCAAAAAGAAAGTAATTGAAGGACCTAGTGTGCATGTACTGCACGGGTACCCTACTCGCGCACTACCAGTACACTACCCTCGCACATGAGAAAGATATTCTGAAGAATTCACATTGTTACATACAAAGGAATTCTATTTGAGATGTGCAATCTAAAGAGTCCATTGATAGCAAATAGAGCTGGGTACTTATTTGTGGTTAATCTACAACTGTGGTCCATTCTGTAATGTACAGTGGTCTTATCCTAGACTATTCATATGGTGGTATGAGAATGGAGGCACCTTATATGATGTGATTATATAAGACTGGACCACGATCTATATGAATCTCTCACCAAGATCTATTACATGATGAGATTCATATATATCGACTAATGATGGCTATATATGGGTGATCTTAATTCTGAGTGTCTTATCGTCCCTTCAAGTTAGATCATGGTTCTTGATATACCATGGATGAGATCAGAGTTGTATTCCTGGTCAATAACTTCGTATGTTGGAATTGCGGTTTGGCTTGCAGTTTGGAAGGTCTGTATACAATAGTGGAATCCACTCCTTGCGAGAAGTAGATATTAGTTCTTTTAAGGGTTGATTCGGGCTTGAACAATATGAGTGCTCTCCTTCTTCCGTAAAGGAAGTTAGGATTTATTGTTCATTAGAGAATCAATGGTACTTAATGGAAAAGATATAATTAGAGGGGTATACGGACTTTATGACCTAGCTCTAATTATGAACTACTTGTGGAGGATCATAACATATGTAATAGCTATATCGATGGACACTGAGTTTTTAGTTTGTGTAAGAACATCTACGTTACGAGAGTGCATCCTCGGGTTTTTAGTGAAGTAACCCCGAGGTTAATAATGATGAAATATTAATTAAATAGTTTAATTAATTATTTATAGTATTATTGGAGCTCAAAACTGTAGGTCCATTAGGTCCCCTTGTTAGCCGGAGCGTTAAAGGTAACAAGGGTCACGGCTAATTAATTGGATTGTCCAATTAATGTGTTACGAAAGTGACACATATTTATTTAGGGAATTAATTAATGATGAGATTATTTAATTAATATATTAATAATTAAATTAATTAAACAATTAGATTATTTTATTAATAAATTACTAATTGATAATTATTAATTAATAATTGATTGGAGGTTACAGGTTCGAACCATGATTGAGACAAATGATAAATAATAAGATTATTTTATTCCTAACTAGGTCAAGTGTTAAAGTTCCTAGTGAACCAGAATTATGTGGATTTAGAATCCTATACTAATTTGGTCACTAAGATACTAATTATCTTATTTTAAATATATAGAGATATATTTGGAAAAGGATTAGTATATTGCTTTAATATATAAAGATGTATTATAAACACAACAATGAAGGGAAAACACAGAACGTGTGAAAAAAAAGAAGAAAAAAAGAAAGAAACAAAAAAGAGTGTTGCGCCCATGTAGTGAAAAGAAAAAAGAAAAAAAAAGAGGTTTTCTTTTCCTTAAGTTTTTCTTCATAGGGTGGCCGAATTCTTTCAATAGAAAGCAAGGGTTGTTGCTTTCGTGTGTTTTCTTCTACCTTCATTCAACCTTCTGAAGACCGTGATGTGCCCAAACGCAATTGCCGGAATCTGAGAGATAGCGAGGAAGATCCGGTGGTACAAATCGGAAAGCAATTTCAAGAATTAAAGAACGAAGGAGTTAGCCTTGAGGTATGATTTCGAATCTTGCCTTTTATTTATTTTATATATCGTACACGGTTTAAGTCATTTAAATTGTTTTTTTTTTTAAGTTTTGAAATCCCTTCTGCTGCCTACATCAGGGGCTTACACCGCGCATTGGGCACTTATTTTTGATCACGCCTGGTTCAATTCCTTTTGTTAATGTGCTCTCTCATGATTACTATTGGGTAAAGTTTGTCACTAAACTTTGACATTTCTTTTGCAGATGACAAGCAGAACGAAGGCATTGTCAAATACACTTGGAGTAAGTTCGGGCCAAAAGAAAATGAAGGCGCCTAAGGCTCATCCACCTCCCTCGTGTGTTCTGAACATGGATTTTGAGGACCGCCGGAATACTTCGAACAACGAGATATAGTTGAGGAAAGTGGAATAGCACTAGATAAGCTTGCAGCAACCTTTATTCCCGACATTATGGAAGGGAGAGGGTGGCAAACCTATGGCAGCACCCCTGTTAGATACTGCAGAGGATTGGTTGAGGAATTTTACGTTGGTATGGTACTAGAAGACTTCCAGCGTAATTTTATGTGATGGTCCAAGGTGTTAAAGTTTTGATGACAGTTGATGAAATCAACAGGTACTTAGGACAAAACTTACAAACGATCCAGCAGCTATGGGTAGGATCCGATATAGTGTGACTTGGGACGACATCTTTGTCAAGCAGAATGTGGAATTTTCCAATGATTTGGTGATCACACCAATGGACTTTTGGGTGGCCCCATCATACCACATGAAGCATACAAATCTAAAAATTGAGCTGGGATTCTGGAATGTCTTCATATCCCATTCACTGAGGCTGCGCAAGTACATGGCTACGGTCCTTTTGAGGTGGCTACCTTTCTCCAATGTATCCAACACAACCGGCTCATCAACGTTGGGCAACTGGTGAGGTGGGAGATCATTGCACTAGGGAGTAGAAGGATTGACAAACAACCCTTCATATTCCCTAGCCTCATCACTGAATTTTAAAGATGGGCTAGAGTTGATTTTGAGGATGACCCTTTTCATGCCTAAGAGAGATATCAGTATGACCACTTGGTCCACACTTATGATTGAGAGAGACCTCATAAGCAGGAAGAGAAAAACAGGAAAAAAGAACATGGGAGAAGCTAGCTCGAGTAGACAGTAAGAGGAGGACCTGGATGACAAGAGCCATGATCATGAACATATAGACTTTGATTAACCTCCTATTCCAGATGTTGGTGGTGCCCACATGCAGCCTCATTTTCCAGATGTTGGTGGTGAGTATTACGTGCCATATTAGACCTTGATTTAAGGGATGGCGAGTCTTCAGGCCACAAAGAACACAATGGGCTCCAACCTCACCAAAGAAATTTGGGAAAACAGGGATATCATCGAGGACCTATGGAACAACATCACAGGCATATATGATACTTGCTTTTTGTGTTGTTTAAAAATTATGGATATCAATAGATATTTATAAAATTGTTCCCACTCAATGTGCTCTAAAGTTTTGAAAACGTAGTAATGCGGTAAGCGAGGGTATCGTCCACAAGAAGGTGTCATCCGTTAATTGTCTCTTGTTTTAGTGATTATTGAAAGCAAGGTAAATAAGAACATGGCAAGGTGAGAGTGATGTGTGTGAAGTGTAGCATTTGAGTGTGTGTGTGTGAGAAAAGAGCATAAAAATAAGATGATAAAAATAAGAGAACATGTAGAGATGAGAATGGTGATTAAAGTGGTAAATCTAAATAGCGGATAGGAAAGATGCAAGTAAGTGGATACATATGGTACTCATGACCACCAAACATTCGCGCCACCTAAAATAACTAACTACAAAGACACTCCTATATTGGGTTCAACCTAGCCTTAAGTACGACCTCTAGATATTGGAAATGAGAGTCGTCTAGTCCTCTAAGCTACTCACCAAGGATGTATCGCAATGGGCAACTACTAAGGACCGCGTTTAAGTACATGTATTAAAGAGATAAACATAAGATCGACCACCGATCACTACTCACATGTCACGTGTAAGCAATAACCAATGGAGGCATTAAGCATAAATGGACCCTCGACCACTACTCGCCGAGAGTGTATCATACGAGCATTAACCAAGAGTCGCGACTTGAGTGTTACTTGCCAAGTGTATCGTACAAGCAACGCTCAAGGGTCGCATAAGCATGTAGGATTATAGAACCGAAACGCACAAAGGCATCATGTATACACTTCATGAATTCCACCCAAACAAACAAAAATACTCAATTCAATTCAAAACATGCATTTCGAATAATCCATCGACATATGAGCAATCATTGGACGCTTAATTAATCTACTCCTAAATTACATTAATCTACTCCTAATCCCAATCATAAACACATACCAATTTCTACTCTACATGCCATGAATGTAAAGACAAGAGCTATCCCTAACATGCATCAAGAGTTGGGTTGTCAATCCTACTTAATACAAGTCAAGTGTCAAAGTAAGTGTAATTGAATGGGACAATACAAGAAGAAATCATATACAAGTCAATTAAATAAATGGAACTAGTATTAGGGTTTACATATTTCCCAAATGAGGACACACATAAAAGAAGAAAATAACAAGAGAAGAGTAAAAAGAAGAAACCTAAGGGTGTCAATCCCAGATCTCTAAGCTCGGAGAGTGGCCCAATTGTCATCTCGGATCTCCAAGCTCCATTGAAGCTCCTCCTCCTCATAGACAAGGTAGGGTGCTCTTTCCCCTTGAATCTTCCGTAAAGATGGATGATGACAGTAGTAGGTGGTAGTGGAGAGGCAATCCATGGAAGAAAACCTCAATGGATGCCTTTTGAAGCTCCTCTCTTCTCTTGATTTGGTGAAGAAGATGAAATGGAAAGGATTTTGTGTTTAGGTTTTTGTGGGTTGAGAGTTAATGGGTCTTGTGAAGAAAATGGTGTATTTATAGGTTTGGGAGGTTAGGGCACAAAATAGGCATGAAAGGACACATTTGCCCCTCTAAAATGGCTAAAAAAGCGACTTAAACTGAGCTTGAACACGCGGTGTACGGGTAACTGCACCGGTAGTGCATTGGCTAGTGCACGGGTAGGTTACTCGTGCAGTACCCTTGCACTGCCACACAATAGTCACTAAAATGGCCATAACTTCCTCTACAAAACTCGGAATCGTATTCCATAAAAACCACTAGAACTAGACTCCCGGGGCTTTCCGAATATATGTAATCCAAAATGTGGTTCAATCTGAGTAGGGTTATATGACCCTCCAAAGTTGGATGTGCTGCATAAGCTTTTCATAATTTCAGCCCATTTTTCTATCAAATCCCATTTTTTGCTAATTTTTGCCTCCCAAATTGCTTTTTGCCTAAATATGCCTCCATTGACTAGAATAGAGCCATTAGACACCAAAACACACTCAAAATTAAGCTAAAGGATATGGAATTGAGGGCCAAAGTATAGCACAATTTTGGTACGATCAAATACCCCCAAACCAAACCTTTGCTCGTCCTCGAGCAAACAAAAAGCCAAACAAAAAGGCACAAGACAAAACAAACATGACTCTATCTAGAAATTTCCTAACACAAAGAAAACATGTTGCAAAGCCAACTATTAGAGAGATAAACAAAAGATAGTGGAAGTGAGGAATAGGTTCATGCAAAATGTTCTAAATAACTCCAAGGCACCACAAGGGGAAACTCGCACGACACGAATCCCACACATTAAGCACCCTTGCCTTAGGAACTACTCACTCTCACACCTCGAGCGTAATTCGCTTCGATTCTAGGTTCTCACATGGGATCTCTCTTCCTTTTCCTCTTGGAACCTAGGTTCACACTCATGCAAGATGTATACAAATGAAGTTACGAATTTGAATCAAATTAATTGCATACATTTAATATAGAATAAACGCTCTTTTAAGTAATTGAGTCTCATGAAAGAATCAAGTGCCATGAACGTGGAAAGAGCATGCCTCGACTCGTATTCCCAAACTAGACTTCCCTAAGGATCAACAAAGTCTTTCCCTTAGGTTGTAATGGGGCCATGGGGTTTAATGAGGTGAACAAAGAATAGGAAATGGAATTCAAAAGTCACCAATCATGCTAAGATACTTATGTTAACAGAAATTTTACTTGGGGCAATAAATCTAAGTTAGCACCCTCAAGATCATTACCACATAGGTGATGACCAAGGTAGAATGTATATGTATATGACAGTGCCTAATGAAATGACAAGGAGACAATGATATTGTTAGCTATTCGAAAGAAACAAAAGTCTTCCTTTATTGATAACATATGGTATACATCTCTCTCTCTCTCTCTCTCTCTCTCTCTCTCTTTTTCAAATTGCTCTCACTTTTCTCTAGGGATAGTTGGGTACTTGTTGTGTGCCTGTCGAATAGTAGTCTCCTCATTTCAGAAGGAGGAAGTCCCTCCTTTATACAATGTCTTCATAGGTTTAATCTCATTGATTCCCCCTTGATTTGCTCCTCCCTCCTTATCGGACGAGATTTTTACCTTTAAATGTCATTGACTTTGAGTTAATTGCTCAGTTAAGGATATCTTGGTGGAAATCAATTTGTTTCCTACTTAGACTCTATTACTTGTTCTATACGTATGTAACGTCTTTAGATGTGATCCTGTGTATCTTCGGGTCTGGCATGATTCCATAGGGGTGGTTGAATGTATCACGGTGTGGTACATCAGTTTAGTGAGGTCGATCATGGTTCTGGCCCCGTTATTGAGAAGTTTCGTCCATCTAGGAGCTAGGTCTGGCCTCCCTTGACCTTTCAAAGCTAGGTGCTGCCCCCTATGGACACCCCCATGTATCAGCGAGGTATAGGCGAGCTTTTGAAGAAATTACAAGGTAACCTTGACTTCGGGGGGATTTCTTGTTTTCAGGTTCAGTGACGCGAGCTTGATCTGACCATTCCGGGCTCTATTCTGGATGTTTCTGGAGCCTGCCTTTATTCCTGCGGGGCGGTATCATAGCTCGGCTTTGGGTAACATGGTCTCCTGGTGGAAAATCTCGGGCATGGAGCCAGGTCTGGAGGGTGGAAAATTTCCCTTTGGTCCTTAGCCAATTTTGGCTATCAATAGAAGTCCCCTCTGACTTGAACACTAGACGTCGAGCTTGGGGTTGAGGTCAGATTTTTTATTTTATTTAGGAAATCTTTCCTTTTTTACCGTTACCAAAGTATTGGGGAAATCTTCTCATTAACTGCATAAGTGACGTGGCGTGAACTGACTAATTTATTTCCAAATTAATCCGGTTGCGTTACGGCAGTCCCCGAGATTCTTTACCGTTACCAGAATCTTGGGGTTATCTCCTCATTAACTGCGCAAGTGATGTGGCGTGAGCTGACTAGCTTGTTTCTGAGTTAATTCAGTTACGTTACGGCAGTCCTCGAGATTCTTTGCGATCTCAACCGAAGATCTCGACAGCTCGTGCTGCTGCCCTCTTGCCTATATATATCTATTTATCTCAACGTCTTCCTCACATCTTTCGAACCCAAATTTTTCCCAAGATATACTTTCTCTCATAACCTTTCTCTCAAGCTTATCTTTTTCTTCATTCTTGATCCTTACTGATTTCACTATGTCAAAAACCAGTCATGATTCAGTTGACTCCATAGTTGATGGCGAGGAGGTCTTTAGCCTTGCCCCGGGGAAACGGGCAAGGAGGAGCTTAGACAGCGACGATTCCCCGCCCAACCAGCAACGTCGGCGGTCAAACAGGAATGTGTCCATTGAGACCGGGTTTTCCAACCACTCTGACCATCCTTTGGATATTGCCGATGAAGACTCCGACAAAGAAGTGGGTGGCGACGCCGCGGGAGAACATCGAGTCCTAGCTTCTGGCCCCCTTTTGGAGAGGCTCCCTCCTTATGACTTCAGGGTTGTCCCTGATTCCATCGTTGATCCAGTTGCGATTGACCGTTTGAGGTCAAAATATGGCATCCCCGACAGCGTTTCCATCTCGGTGCCCCCCAAGGGTTACGAGTTCTTCAACCCCATAAAGACGTGATTCCAATTCATGTGGCGGCTCTCGAGAATGGGGTTAGGCTTCCCTTTCATCCTACTCTTCGGCGGGCTCTTAAAGCCATCCAGCTTGCTCTCCTCCAGTTGACGCATGGCTTCTAGAGGCATCTGATTGGCTTCCTCGTGCTATGGAGTTAACAATGTCAGTTGAGCAAGGTGACAAGAGAGCCCGGGGCAGAGGAGCTGGCCTATCTTTTTCAGATTGGGAGCCTGTCTGGCGCTCCTCGAAGCCAGTTTTATTAAGGCCAAGAACAAGCTCAACTTTGTTATTCCTGGCGCTTCAAAGAAGGACCCCGCCTGGAAGGAAGAATGGATCCTTACGGGGGATGATTGGGGGAGCTCGATTTTCATTAGAGGGCATGAGTTCGAGGTTCCTACAACTTTCAGTGACAAACCCTCATGGGACCGGGACTCCATGCCCTCTAAATCTGAAGCCATTTTGAAGGCTATTTTAGCCAGGAATTACTTGAACCTGAAGTTCCCCACTGCTGAAGCCTTCGATCCTCGTAGGGTGAACCAATACCTGCGGATCTCAGATGCTACTCCTCGTAAGTGTCATTGAATTGCCTTGCCTTGCCTTGCCTTGTTGATCAGCTTGGTTCTGGCATTTTCCTTTTTAATTTGTTTATTCACAGTTTTTGTCGTTGAACCAGCTTCCCGCAACATCTCACGCTCTCCTCAAGCTAGAATTTCACTTCCCTTTGCTGGGGTCGAACTAGCTCTTGCTCTATCTGCCTCCCCAGCTGGGTCCAAGATGGCCAACCTTGCATCGCGGGCTTTCCGGGCTTTGGGTAAAGTTCCCCAGGTTGTTGGTCCGACTGCTCTGCCTCT